>CM066032.1:1413061495-1414338408 GCA_033557465.1 Ichthyophis bannanicus
ATGGCATATGTTGAGAATTTATCATCCCCGCAAGATTATGCCATGTTACTCCCTGAGAATTCTGCACAACCATAAGGCCACCAACACCATTCTGTGCTAATCCTGCCCACTGTAAACTCACCCCTCGCCGGATATGGGGTAGGTTTATCCTCTGTATCTGTGTACATATGTAGCACTGTACCTAAGGTCAATTCGCCTACATGTAATTGTGGCAATACTAGCCTCTCTGGGACTGGACCATGCTTCAAGATCCCCATCCTATAACATGTCCCATGTCCATGGCTTTCTGGTGCAGTATTACATTCCGACACTCTGTAGGAGGAACATTTAACACCCTACACATCAGATACCCTCATATCCGCAGGAAACTACTACTAAGGCATCTGTCCTTGTGATATGTATGTCCTGATACGGCCATAATAACAAAGCAAACACATAGCCAGCTGACAAGGAGTGTAAGAACCAAATGTACACCCAAAGGTGAAACATATAAATTCAACCCACTGGACTAATGTTCCCCAAACGTGGGGACTGGTTATCACACTGTGAAACATCTCACCATCTGGCTAAACACCCCTGTTTATCCACCCATATCATCACAAAACATCATTTGTGCTCAACAACACAACAACAGGTGCTAACACAGGGCAGCCACTAACGGTAATTTTAACCTTAAAAATCACACCCAGCCTTATGAGCAACCACCCACATCATCTGGCACACAAAATGCGTTGTGTACTGGCCACATTGTTTGTGCCTCACACATGCCTAGAGTGCAGTTGTGAATTAGCCACTTAAAATACTAATGTGGTGTCCACATACAAATCATATCCTGACATAAACTTGTAATCTGCTGGTAAAACATAACCACAGCATAGGATTAAAAAAGCTGTGTGGGTAGGTTAATACGCACATGAGAAGATCTCTCCAATCAACCTCCGTCTGACTGCTGTGCCATCCTGTGTGTCACCACTGGCACGTACAGGGGGGCACATTGGATCTTGCTCCCGCTCCTCATTAATCTCTGCAGGGATATTGTGCCTGAGAGCAATGTTGTGCAGGATGCAACAGGCTATGATTATCTCGGAAACAGTCTTCGGCTTATACTGTAAGGCCCCGCCTGACCTATCCAGACACCGGAAGCGGACTTTTCAACACGCCAAAGGTACGCTCGATGACTGAGCGGCTGGAGGCATGGGCCCTCATTATACCTCCGCTCTGCACGTGTCCGTGGCTGACGTACAGGGGTCAGCAGGCAGGGGCGACACCCATATCCGCATCACCTTGGAAATAAAAAGAAATGTGCGTGTCAATATTCAACATAACTGACATATGTTAAGATGTAGTAACCCTACACAAAACAAATCCTGACATCAACATAAAACCGAACAATTAATTAGCTGAAAAAAACACATAGTCTGTTAGAAAAGGAACACATAGCCGAGAAAGTAAGTACACTAATGGGAAAAACCCCAACAGTTCCATCGATACGGTAACATATTGTGTGTGTGTGTGCGCGACATGGGTATTGTAATGCATTGACTGTCCACATTGGCACCCCTGCCAATGAGAGACGATAGTAACGATTCACGTGTCACATGTTCATATTGTATGTCTGAACAGTAACCTAGGTAAAAATATGCTGCCATGAGAGGGTGGGAAAAAAACAGAACATGTATGCCATGGAGGCTGGTGATAATGTGAACCATATCACCTAGATGCATCCTGTCCTGGACGGGCAACAATCTAGATCTCATACTCTGTGTCCTTATGCTGTATATTGCTAAACATAAATTGTTTAAATACCAATCCTGTGCACTGTGTCTATCCTGGGAACATCCCACTGAAGGTGGGGTCTGCAAACCTGCAAACTGTACTACGCATGTCTTAACCTCATAGAGATACACATCGGTACATTACCGTCATGTGTAGCTGAAAACAATACAACTCTGTATGCACACACATAGCCCACAGCTTCAGGCATCCCCTTTCCAATATGTTAACTACATGAGGATCACTGGCCAATAGGTGGCTAAATCATGATCATCTACAGTAGGCCAAGGTACTAGCACCAAATATACTTCGTTACACCCCTGCTATGACATAGGCCAAATGCGTGACCATACATATCCACAAGAGTGCTGCTAGCTGGAAAGGGCAAAAGCATACATCAGATATTCCCAAAAAACCCCTCATATTTATACGGCTCCTGGGTAGCAACAACAGTCCAAAATGACTGTGTGAACCCCCCACACACAAGAGAAAGGTTACCTGTATGGATGAGCAATTATCACAAGGTTAAATGACATACAAGCATTATTTGGCAATGACCCATCATGATACGTGCATATGAGGGCCAAACCCCCCCCCCTCAGAATGTGTGCAGTTGATATTACCACACACTATGAGGGATTGTGCAACAGCCTAGCCACATGCACAGGGGTGTTGTCACCTGCACACCATGTGAATGTCTGGATCATATAATGCTAGGAGTCTGATGGTCTATGTTTGTTTGTAGCTGCTGTATGTGTACGTCTATACCCCTGTAATAATCTAAAGATACAACAGTCCCCAAACAAACATTGCTCATATGTTGATCTAAGTTTATGGTTTTAAACGAGTTTGCTAGCTAAGTGAGTAGACATAAAGAAAGTTACAAAAACATACATACATTACGACACATGACATACTCACCCAGCAAAATACAGTCCCCATAACGTCCGCCCTCAAATTGTGTGAAGATTGCCGAGTGATGCAGGATATAGGAGTCATGGGTGGACCCTGGAAACCTAGGGACCACATTCAGAATATGCAGATTAGCATCACATACAACCTGAACATTCAGGGAATGGTAGTGTTTGCGGTTGCGAAACGCCACCTCCCTGTCTCTAGGCGGGACCAGGGCAACATGTGTGCAATCAATAGCTCCCATCACGTGTGGTATCCCTGCTAATGTCTCAAAGGCCTGGTTCAGGGTCCCCCATTGTTGCCTAGTGTGGGGAATGGTCTATGTAATTCCCCACCCGACTGACCATGGAACGCAGTACGTGGTGGAGACATCGTGAGAAGGATGGTCGGCTCATGCCACCCACTGCAGCCACAGATGACTGGAAACAGCCAGAGGCAAAAAAATGTAAAGCAGCAAGGAGCTTGACTAACCTGGTATTGCATGGGACCGATCAGTCAGGGGCTCGAGGTCAGGTCTTAAATCCTCATAAAGCTCCTAATAGCCCTTGTGCTCAGTCGGTACAGGGAGATGACCTGGTCCTCACGCATGCCCTGGAGCTGTGCCCTGGGCCTGTAGAGGCGTGGCTGCCGAGCCTGCACCTCGGCACGCCGTCTGTGCCGTGAACGCACAGCACATGACTGGACCACCTCCACAGCTGCAGGTCTGAGTTGCTGCGGGACTACACCCATGCCCTGTGCTGCAGCCCCGTGGACACCATCTCCCCTGTCCGGCAACCGCAGCATCTGCCCACCACTCAGGACACATGCATAAGCATATATTGCTGCCATAAACTCCTCCCGTCCCACTACCGAAACACACTCTAACAACCACACAAACTCTAACAAACACACAAAACACACTATACAGTATCCAAAAGTAAAAACAACAACTGACAATACACACACAACACAATATAATAAGCAATACAAACACCAATACAATCCGCTAGTACAACTGCATAGACGTTCGTTCTTCTCCACACCAACCACACTCCTCCTGCTCTTCCTCTACAACCCTCAACGTGGGTAATGTTGTGATGGTAATATATGTTATTCTGGGGTGTGTGGTTTGCGCACACTGCGCATGCGCAGTTGATCGCATGCGATGCCCGTTGGTGGCACGCGTGCGCCACTCTACGCATGGGCGTCGGTCAGTGCGTGCCCACACGTATGTGCGCCGGCGTGAACATGCGCACAAAACACAGACACCCATGCGGTAGTCGTTGTAGTGCGCATGCGTACTGCGACACATGCGCAGTACAGTGTCTCAGGGCGCATGTGCGTTTGTCCGCGTACGGCCACCCATGCGTTGGCGAGCACGCGCCCAACGCACGAGCGTCACGCCCGCCCAAATGCGCATGTGCAATGGAAGACACATGGCAATACACTATAAATAGGCCTGCACACGTGCATCACGTTGAGGGTTGAGAAAGGAGTCACAGTTAGAGAGAGAGGGTGTCATAGATAAAGTCTGAAACAGAGACAGTGGTGGGACTACTGCACAGGAAAGAAGCACAGTGAGGGATAACAAAATCTATAGGTAGAGAGGCTGTGGTGGGAGTAGTCCAGAGGAAGGAGGGAGAGAGTCAGTCCAGGGAGTACGGCAGCGGAGAGAGGCAGTGTAAGATAGTCAGGAGCAGAGTAGATTCCTCACCTTGTGCTAAGATAATATATCTGTTCCCTTTGTTAATGTGTCCTTTACTGTGTCCTGTACTGTAACATTCTGTAAGTCTGTATTGCATGCTGTGTATTGTTCTGTTTTGTTTAAGTGAGTGCTGTTCTGTTGAAAGGAGCATTTAAAACATACAGAGATGGAGAGAGAGAGGGAGAGAGACGGTGAGGGTGAGGGTGAGGGTGTGGAGGATGTGTCCCAACCTGTGGTGGGTGATACACCGACGCTACAGACTGCACATCCTAGGGAGGGACATGCAGGACCATCTTTTGGGCCACAGCCTGCACAATATGTCCAAACTGGGAAGAGAAAAAGGGTACCTGTGCCTGGTCCACAGCGAAAAAGAGCTCTACGCTTCAGTGATAGAGAGAACTATATCCTACTCTCGCATGTAATTGAAAACTATGACCTCTTATTTGGCAGGCTCAGCAGTCGCACAACAGTGGCCACCCGAATGGCAGTATGGGAGGAGGTGCGTGCTGCAATTGCAGAGGCAGGGGGCCCCACAAGGGATGTTGAAAGCCTCAAAAAGAGGTACTCGGATATAAAAAGAGGGGTGCGCCAGCACATGGTGGCTGAAAGACAACATGCGCATGGCACAGGTGGTGGGGGCCCTTTTATCCCATCACTCACACCATTGGAACAAGAGCTGGCAACACGTTTGGGCCACATCTATCTCCGTGGACTGCCGGAGGCCCTTGACACGGCACATCCTGACGCAGGTATGTATAGTAATTGCCAGGTTCACAATGTCCCTTCAGTACACATCATTCAGCTGCACAGACACTCCCATACCTGTGACCCAATCAACACCATGTTTAAAAAGTGGTGTCACATGTGTGTGTTATGGCCATGCACAAACTGTGTTGTTGCCATGCCCTGTCACAATATTACATATGTGTCCCTCGAAAACAGCAACCTCCCCATCTGTTTCCAAAACTACACACAACAATTCCTATCCAACCTGCACATCTGTGATTGCAAAGCACCATATGATTTTGTGGCACACTAATCAGGTAACGTGTGTGTGACATACTATTTGCACAGTGCTACATGTGCTTCTCAGTGGGCCACAGGTGCTGGCTACATGGGATCCACGGCACAATGGGTCACAGCCAAACATATCCAACAATGAGCATATAGTATGTCTAGAGACAATATTTCAAATGCATAATTAAACATAAACAGGCAATGTATGGTCCAAACAAGTGTAAGGGTGATGTATTCTCACACATGTGTGGACATATGTTGTACAGATAGGGGGAGGGATGTGATGGGGGACACATGTGGCATGGCACTCCAAATATACACATGGAAAATATGCAACATGTGCATGGCCACACGACACACATGTGCCCCAGAAACAGCTGAATGACGTAGACAAACATGTATGGGAGGGTGTCATGGGTAGGGTACGCAGCACACACGCACATACCCACCCCATCATCTCTGTGGTGTCTGTGCCACACATATATAGATATGATTATGTTGAAACATATGTGTTTTCCTTGTTATTGTTCAATATGCAGGTGACTACAGTAAAATGGGAGAGGAAGAGGAGGAGGCGGAGGAGGAGGAGGAGGAGGAGGTGGAGGAAGAGGGTGACTTTGACATCACAGTGCCAATGAGTGTGTTGGAGGATGAACCTGCTGTCTCAGGGGGCAGCACAAGTGCTGTTGATGAGCCCATAGAGCCACCTGTACCCAGTATATCACCACTAGGGGCAGCATCAAGGGAGAACATCGACGGACCCAGGCTGCAAGTATACACCGAGAGCCCTGACCCTCAGGCGATGATGGCGGAGTTAAGGTCCCATGGCGTATCTGCACATCGCGATGCTGAAGGTGGGTGACATACGACAGTCATAATTCCAAAATAAACACCAATAGTCACTAGTTGGTGTTTGTGTGGTGAATGTTGCAACATAACCACCACATATATCACATGTATGGCTCATGTTGGTGGGATATTGTTTCTTGAAAGAATGGTGTGGGGTATAATATATGGTGTTACTATGACGCAAAACAGAATCACCGAAGGTCAGTTGACACCCACAGATGCAGGCCTAAAAGGAATGTTGTATAAGGGCCACCATGTTGTTGTCATGAGAAAGATCAACACTTGCCCTTGCAACAGTCTACCTCATTGCAGACACCCAGATGTCTGGTAAACCACAGCATGACATCTAAATAATAGTTGAAGAAACAAACATACCATATATATAGCAATGCAACCCTCCTCTGTGATGTAACAGCACAAAGAACGCATTCCCCACAGTCTGCATCTGCAGGTGTCAAATTACATAGCATATGGAGAGAGGTGCGAAAATATGTCAGGTCAACCATAGATACGGATCTACAGAGGGGTCTCAAACGTACAGTATGAACCTGATGGCTTGTTTGGAGAGAACATTCCTCAATTTCCTCTGTACAGAAAGACATAACATAGACTGTAATCCAGACAGAAAAGGAAAACACCATGTCCCCTTACTGTAAGGCCAACAATCCCTCAACAGATTGCATAGGCTGTGAGCATGTGTGTCCCAGTTAAATTGTGGGCCTATGTCCCCATACCGTGTGATGGTCCCCAGTATCATACGTGTCATACCTGCAATATGTGTTGTATGCAACCATACAGTAATGAGTATGACGCATGTCTATTTCTCAACAAATGGTTAAACAAGGACCAAATCCGTGAACAATTACTGTGCTGCAAAATAAACCTAAACACATATGACTAACTACAACATAAGCTTGCCATGTTGAGACCATATCATACACCACGTATCCACACAACATTACCAGAATTGGCACATCACCCCACCCCTCCTTTCCGAATGCAAACATTAGAGCATTACACAAAGACCTCACATAACATACTGGTGTATGATAGCAATTGTCAAGCCCAATGAGAAATAACATAAACTGAAGACCTCATCTCCTTTACAAAATAACCAGATACATCATCATAGAGCAAGCAACCAAAGAAATACATTACCTAGTCGAAATGTGTTATTGGAGACACAAAAGGCAACTAGGGAATTTGACACAACACTGTATAGGTACTGGCCAGTGGGTAGATAGAGATATCTGACCAATCTGTACTGTCATACATACATTATCCCTTACAGCAGGGTACAAAATAAAACATACTGAAGCTCAGCCTGTAAGGATCCATATGCTATGTCAAATGAGAAAGGGGAAAACATATGTTGTCTAGTTGTTATGACTGTTTTCCATGTCCTAATTGCTGCATCCACGTTCACAATGCCTGTGCAAGAGTTCTGCTCACTCACCATAGTCTGATGTTTATGTGTCCAGACAGCTCTATTGTACTGTTTTATCCACTCTACATTGTCACATTTGCTTTAACATAACCATTTATTCCGTGTAGTAGGTCTCTGACATCCCACACTATCAATGACGTAGTCAGCATGCCAATGTCTATCCTCAACTACACTCACATAAGCAGCTATGTTCATAAGGTATCACCCACTCCCACAACACACGTAAATGCTTCACGGGATTAACGTCTGTCAGCACCATCACATTCTAGTCATTCCCCAACATCAGCTCACGTACATTTTGTACACCACCAAGCATACATATCAGTGTAGTCCTTGCACCAGGCAATTCCAAGGACCAGCACATGCGGATAATGTGTACATCCCCACATCCAGCCCTCATACTGACAATGTAACCCATCAGACCATACATTGTCATGTCATAAAACAATCATTAGGGCAGGCCAAACCTGATTTGCCGTCACACAGTCTTACACAAATATATGGCATCCCATGAGGCTACATCCAGTACAAACATCTCATGGAGAATAGCAAATTCCATAAACACATAACACACAGTTCCTGTCGTAACATGCCCCAACAGCTCATGTGCATCTCTATGCCACATATAGCAAAACCCTGGACCCATACATGACCTGTGCAGACATTCCCAAACACACCTCGGTACAACAATGCTTCTGGCCATCTGAGGTGTTTATGGCTGCTGCATGCTGCACCTGACCTAAATAATGGATATGAGATGACTGTCCTTGCCCAATTCTGTTGCCACGTCAGTAGTATGTGGGTGTGTATGCAGAAGCTATTGTATGACTGTTGTGTTGTCCTCCCACATCCTCTTCCTGTATAGTGTTCTCTGTGTTTCTATTAGTTGTAGTACACTGCGATATATGTGTTATACCCCTAACCATGTTCCCATATGACTCAGCACTATCACATTAGCATTAGTGTGGTATGTGTATGACATGTTGCTTTATGAAGGTGTTTTCGTGGAGAGGTAGTTCATTGACCACCCTGTGTCCCATTCACAGCCAATCGACGTGTTCTGGAGCGGATTCGCTGTGCTGTGGAGCGGAACACCAGGGATGTTTGTGCTGCGCTACGGACATTACATGAGGGGGTCGTAGCCATGCCACTAACTCGCATGTGTGAGGCCCTTGAGGGCATACGTGATGTTCTGATCCGAGCTGCACCTGCACCACCAATGTATCCGGAGGAGGATATAGCCTTGCCAGGGAGAGGGGCCCGACGTGGCAGGCGTGGCCGACCACGCCGTCAGTAACCTATGATAATATAGAAATGTACAGCACGAAACCAAAGGTTTCTCTCTGTTGCACTGTTCAGTTTTAGCAACTATGTACATAGTATATTCTGTTATTGCGGCTTGGTTTGGGTTATATGTGAAAGTAGACATATGTGATTAGTATGTTGTGTGTGTGTTATGTAATTGGCTTGGGGGGATCTTTGATATGTCTTACACACATGTTTGTAACAATAGTTTTATATGAGAGAATTGCTGTGATAATAAACAGCTGTCCAAAAATAGATACATTGTCTCTTTCCAAAGAGTGTCCATTTGGTCCCATGTGTATCTCTGAGAGGGGGTGGGAGGAGGACCATAGGATCTGCAACCATGTCCACTGCATAAGCTACTTTGCCACACACATATACTATTTCCATGATCCACACATATGTGATGTTTCACTAGCACAATGTGTCACCACAGCCTCTGCGCTGCAGCGGCACAGTGTGCACAGACATCCATGTACGACATGGGTGTGGAACCGTGATACTGTGGAGCCGCAGACCAGTCAGGTTCTGAGCATATCCCTAATGTATATGCTGGCGATATATATCTCACCATTACAATTATCATGACCACCTTACTGGTTTGTGTCCCTCCAAGACTGGATTTTGAGAGCGCTGCCTTACACCTCTGTCATGTACGATTTATTTTGGGCTGGGTGCAGATGTCACAGACATCGGATGGTTATTTGGAATGCGTAACATTGCTCCCTGTTTCTCACCAGCAGTAACGGGTGGTGGCAATGGCAATATGTTGGTGGTGGGGAGAGGTGAGGAGGAATATGACACACTCTAGGTAACATGTGTGATGTCGGGGACATCTGCGCCTTGCCCACTCACATTCCAAAATGGCAGAGGTGTAATCCAGGTCTCTCAAAAGCGAGCCCTGGAGGGCCGAAACTTCAGTCACGCTGACAGGATATCTCCAATTCATATATATCTCTGCCACACTCATTAGGAATATTTCCAACACCTGACTGCCCTGCGGCTCTACAGAACCACGGTCCACCACCCTTGATGTGGACACAGGGGTACTGTGTTATAAATGGCCTGTTTATGTTCCATACACATCACCATCTGCAACCCGTCATACAGGACACATTGGTGCCATATGTGTGACCTGTGCCCTCACCTATATAAGTGGTCACATGCACCCCAACCCACCATAGGGATGCATGTTACAGAGGCAGACATTTGTGAGCCGCATATTTTGCCGGCTCATATATGTGAGAACATGTGGGTCATGTATATGCATCCCTGTGGCAAGTACGTCTGTGGGGCAGCCACTACATGGTAACATGTAATGCAGCACCCTGCTATCACACACCTACACACATGAGTTTCCCGACACACTGCATGTGGTGCCAATTGAGGTATCACACGCATGTTTACCCGTCAGGAATGTATGTGGCTGCACACATATGACATGCTGGCATCTATAGTCATATGCTACGTGAGACACGTGACCATTACAGGGTTCAGAAAAAATACTTTAATATGTACAAACAAAAATACAACTATATACATATCTAGGGTAGGGGGAAAATGCCATCACCCACCCAACAAAAACAAACCCTCCCCACCCCCGCACACACACCCCCGCAATAAACACACTCCCACACACTAACCCCGAACCCCCACATGACCCCCCCCTCCCTCAGCCTGCCCCGTGATGGCGGACAGGGCAGCACAGGGCACATGTGTGGACGTCACAGGCACCATCAATGATGCCTGTGACGCCCTTCAGGGGGTGGCTGCCGACATGGCAGATGCTCACTGTCAGCAACCACCCTCTCCATGGCTCCCGCCATCCATTCCTGCAGGTGCACCAACCGGTGCACCCGCTGCTCCAGTGCATCCAGAGCCTCACACAGATGTACAACACATCTGCCACCACACACACACATTGTTCCTGGTGTTTGTGTGGTGGCATCTGCATGCACTGTGTGTGGGGCCCTGGATGTTGGAGCCACCTGCCCTTGATGGCGGGAGCCAACAGTGCCCTGTGCTGCACTGTCCTCTATGTCACTCTCCCAGACACCCTGTGGCCACTCTTCCCCCCCTGACTCCTCCCCAACACCCCCCACCACCTCCCCCCCACCCACATCACCTGCGCCCTCACCCCCCCTTGTGACCCTGGCACCCACACCTTCTGTCCCAGCATCCCCATGACCCCCTCCGCTGTGTCGTCTGCAGGACCCTCTGCCTCCTCCCCACTGGTGTCCAGGACTACCACCTCCACGGCAGCGCGGGAGGTGGGCCTTCGGAGGGCATAGGCAGAGGTACGGGGGTCTTCGTCACTGTCATCATGATCTGTGGAAGATGACAGTCATCAGCACACGTAGATGTGTGTGACACATCACATGTACCCATGCAGGTACCATGCACACTGATGGGCCACTGTGACCTCTGATGGTGGGCAGCCATGTCATCAATACGCACCATCACCATGTGATGATTCAGCATTCCTCACGCGCTCAAGGTATGCGCCATGGTGCAGGCGCAGCTCCCTCCCTTTCTTTCTCAGATCCTCGACCTGTGTGTGTGAGAAAATATGGGTGGGAGCATGAGTGAGCACTTACGTCTGGTGGGTGGGCAACAGAAACATAGAACAGTGTGTCCTGGGTCTGGACACTTCAGCTACACTGATGTGTGTTTCATGTATAGCATAGTTCAACACCTGTCACAGGGATCATCATGGGCACATGGAATGTGTTATCACATGTGGACAACACCATTACCAACTGAGCCTACTCACCAATGTTGGTCATCGTCACATATGTCAGTCTCTGGAGCCATGCCATGGTGCTTGCGTGATGCTACTTGCTGTCCAATATTTGCATCTCTTGTTGTGTATGTTTTGCACACCAGGAGCGGGTGAAGGGATACATTGGAGCAGTTGTTGAATGCGACAGAACCCAAGGGGGACAGGGATGTTTGTTAATTTGTGCATCCTGCTGTGTCTGGCGACCACCTGTTACAGGCAATGAACTATGCTATCAGCAGCTAACAACATGGCTACGTCACACATGTGGGAAACAGTGGGATGAGGAGGGCAGGAAAGGGTTACAAAACTGATCATGTGCTGTGGAGGGTCTGTACCTCCACCCATGTTGGCTGGCCATCCTGTGTGAGAGTCAGGTTGGGGTGTAGTATGTATGGGGTATGTTTGGTAGAGCAGCCTAAACAAACATACAACAACTGCAGGTGCCCTTATCTGAGCTTACCGTGCCCATGTCGGCTGGCCTATATCTTGTGGAAATGGCACTATGACCTATGACCTGTATGATGACAGCAGGTGTATTTTGATAAACCATGGACAGACACCAAACAAACACACTACGCAATTGCCACCTGTGCTCATGTGGCTGCTTGTGTCTGTGGTGTCCAACCACAAGAGGTGACTGTAGCTTTCCTACAACATCAGTTCTGTTCACCTGCTACAAGGTAATGGATTTGTAGGAGGTGTGAGGATGGGTAACCTAACTATGCATAAAGTGAGGGGACTATGGCTCTGTTACGGCCTTTGGGAATATCTTTGCCTAGGTCATGGGGATGTTGTACCTATACACACATCAACATGTGCACATAGCTTTTCATCGTGATACATCACAGACATGTGTGATGAGATAGTGACCTCACAGACTATGTGAGAGGTGCAACTTACCTGTCATAAACTACCCCAACATGTGACTGCTATACCCACCAATGCAATGTGGCGTACGGCCCCATGGGGGTTGCGTGTTGTGCCACACATCATCAGCTGCATATCCCATTGCAGTGGGATCATAGACAAGTGACCTTACACAGGTCATAGGACTCCTGGAGATAGGGAGAATGTATTGAACTGGTTAGGCACACACAACCATATCACCAGGGTGCGTGATAGACCACTGTGATGGCCTCACTTAACTCCTGGGGAAAGGGATGCTCTATTAAACTCTTTATTCACACACAACCATATCAACAGGGTACGTGATAGCCGACTGTGATGGCCTCACATAACTCCTGGGGAAAGGGAGGATCTCTTACACTCTTTATGCACACACAACCATATCTCCAGGATGAGTGAAAGGCCACTGGGATGGCCTTTGAGGGCTCCTGGAAATAGGGTAGATGTAATGAACTTTTTCAGCACACAGAACCATAGCTCCAGGATACATGAAAGGCCACTGGGATGGCCTTTCAGGACTCCTGGAACTAGGGGTGATGTTTTAAACTGTTTCAGCACACAGACCCATAGCTCCAGGATACATGAAAGGCCACTGGGATGGCCTTTCAGGACTCCTGGAACTAGGGGAGATATTTTAAACTGTTTGAGCACACAGAACCATAGCTCCAGGATACATGAAAGGCCACTGGGATGGCCTTTCAGGACTCCTGGAACTAGGGGAGATATTCTAAACTGTTTCAGCACACATCACCATAGCTCCAGGATACATGACAGGCCACTGGGATGGCCTTTCAGGACTCCTGGGACTAGGGGTGATTGTTAAAACTGTTTCAGCACACAGAACCATAGCTCCAGGATACATGAAAGGCCACTGGGATGGCCTTTCAGGACTCCTGGAACTAGGGGAGATATTTTAAACTGTTTGAGCACACATCACCATAGCTCCAGGATACATGAAAGGCCACTGGGATGGCCTTTCAGGACTCCTGGAACTAGGGGAGATATTTTAAACTGTTTGAGCACACATCACCATAGCTCCAGGATACATGAAAGGCCACTGGGATGGCCTTTCAGGACTCCTGGAACTAGGGGAGATATTTTAAACTGTTTGAGCACACATCACCATAGCTCCAGGATACATGAAAGGCCACTGGGATGGCCTTTCAGGACTCCTGGAACTAGGGGAGATGTAATGAACTTTTTCAGCACACAGAACCATAGCTCCAGGATACATGAAAGGCCACTGGGATGGCCTTTCAGGACTCCTGGAACTAGGGGAGATATTCTAAACTGTTTCAGCACACATCACCATAGCTCCAGGATACATGAAAGGCCACTGGGATGGCCTTTCAGGACTCCTGGAACTAGGGGAGATATTTTAAACTGTTTGAGCACACATCACCATAGCTCCAGGATACATGAAAGGCCACTGGGATGGCCTTTCAGGACTCCTGGAACTAGGGGAGATATTTTAAACTGTTTGAGCACACAGAACCATAGCTCCAGGATACATGAAAGGCCACTGGGATGGCCTTTCAGGACTCCTGGAACTAGGGGTGATGTTTTAAACTGTTTCAGCACACAGAACCATAGCTCCAGGATACATGAAAGGCCACTGGGATGGCCTTTCAGGACTCCTGGAACTAGGGGTGATGTTTTAAACTGTTTCAGCACACAGAACCATATCTCCAGGATACATGAAAGGCCACTGGGATGGCCTTTCAGGACTCCTGGAACTAGGGGAGATATTTTAAACTGTTTGAGCACACATCACCATAGCTCCAGGATACATGAAAGGCCACTGGGATGGCCTTTCAGGACTCCTGGAACTAGGGGAGATATTTTAAACTGTTTGAGCACACATCACCATATCTCCAGGATACATGAAAGGCCACTGGGATGGCCTTTCAGGACTCCTGGAACTAGGGGAGATATTTTAAACTGTTTGAGCACACAGAACCATAGCTCCAGGATACATGAAAGGCCACTGGGATGGCCTTTCAGGACTCCTGGAACTAGGGAAGATGTAATGAACTGTTTGAGCACACAGAACCATAGCTCCAGGATACATGAAAGGCCACTGGGATGGCCTTTCAGGACTCCTGGAACTAGGGAAGATGTAATGAACTGTTTGAGCACACATCACCATAGCTCCAGGATACATGAAAGGCCACTGGGATGGCCTTTCAGGACCCCTGGAAATAGGGTAGATGTAATGAACTGTTTCAGCACACTTAACCATATCGCCAGGATACATGACAGGCCACTGTGATGATCTTACAGCACCCCTGGGGATAGGGATATTGTTTTGTACTTTGACAGCACACAGACCAATATCACCATGATGACAGGTGAGCCAGTGTGATGGCCTCTCTAGTCCCCTGGTGATAGGGTGTATGTATTACAGTGCTTGAGCACACACAACCGTATCTCCAGGGTGACTGATAGACCACTGTGGTGAGCTCTCAGGACCACTGGGGATAGGGGGGCATATTGCACAACATTGGCAAAAACAACCAGATCACCTGGGTGATTGACATACCATTAATGCTTTGCTTCACATACCCTTTCTGTGGACGGAAAGGTTATTTTCTGCAGCTACACATTTCACCATATTCATATGATGTGATTTGGATATAATTAAGCTGATCTATTGGTTTGCTTTCTTACAGTATGTGTTGGCACGTCCACAGCAGCAAATGCCAGGTAATAGGGCTAGCATCATGACCTGTGTGACCATATCCATCACCACCTGGGTACAGGTCAAACCTGTCACATATTATACAAAGACAATATGGGATGTATGTTCAGCTGCAGCACATTACTGACACACAATACCTGACCCCAACAGCATGAGGATCTGCAATGCACACAGCCTCTAGATATATATGTCTATTTCTAATGACCTGTCCCCATCCACTTACCTCCCTTGGGAAGTCAGCTTCTCTATTGAAGCGTCTCTGTAGCCGTTCCCAGGCCCTGCGGACCTTTCTGCTGTCCCTGTACCTGTTTTGCCCGGGGAACAGCTTCTCCTGCCTTGTGGCAATCAGGCGAGACAGGGTGCGGAGCTCCCGAGGAGTGAATGCAGGCTTTCTTGTTCTGGACGCCATTTTGAGATATTATCACCTGATTGCACGCAGCGTCATTGACGCGCATGCGCCCCGCAAATGCCACACATTTCCAATGTTTTACGTGCAACTGTGCCCCGCAAGTGGCGCAGTTTAGCGACGTATGACGTCCAACTGCGCCCCAGAGATTGGCGCACCTTGGCGACGTAACACGTCTCATTGCGCTCCGCATCTGCTGCATGTTTTATAAATATTTCGTCCCACAGCGTCCCGCAACTGGCGCAATTTATACACATATGACGTTCAAGTTCGCCCCGCACATTGTTTTGCGGAACGAGTTGCGCACATGCGCACAACAACTGCAATATACAGTGCTGTGTGTCTCTTATATAAAACACATAACTATTTCATGACCTCATGGTGTTGACACATTTGGGACTTGAACTTATCATCACTTGCACACTGGTTCTTAGGCATTTGTTTGATGTGATGTGCTACGCCTTTCACATTGCACTGACTGCCACTACAACTGCTACTTCAACAAGGTGTTTTGAGGGACCATCAGATTGGCCTATCAGCACCCTGGTGATATGGGGATATGTGTCGCAATAGATGATATTCACTACTCCATCTCAATGTCAACCCATACATTATGTATGTGATGGCATGGGGGGGGGGGGGGTTTCCATCTGCACATGCTACATCCACATTAGGTTGCATAGCACACATATTGAGCTTATTGAGATTGCCATGCGATGGACATGGATGTAGATGTTAGGTGGATGTGCTGACATACAGAGTGAGTGGCTGGGGTGTGCGACACATTCACTGTCATACCTACCTATGTTACAGACGTCGTGTTTGCCTTCACACCATCAGCCTAATCTATATAACTTGCTGGCACATTACTATCTACTATCAACAGTGGTTTTTGTGGCCTTTGCGTTTTGGATTTGTTTTTTGCAGAAACACACTGTGACATTGCAATAACCTAGTGTGGCACATCAGGTACCCTATGAGTCACTTCAGAGAGGACAATATGAGGTGCAGTGTCCACAACAGCACCTTCTAATGTTCAAATAAACGAACCTTGTAAGGTACTTTTGAGGGACCTTCATGCTACAGCATTGAGGGTGTTGTTGGTGGCACCACCAAATGACATTACAAAGGGAAGAGGCCTCAGAGAGCCATATTAGATTAGACCACTGTAGAATCAGGGGCATTACCTATGTCTGTACACGTTGTGACATCACAGGGGGCGAAACCTCCATAGCTCTGTGTATGAGAGACACTCCTCCTTGAACCCCTAGGCCAGTCTGCTGATCAGTATAGCCCTAATTAATATGCATGAGATCTATAGGCATCAGAGCTACCCTGGCAACCTCACAGATTTGTGGCCCTACAGGTCTGTATGTTTAGACCCCTGTCTTACACCTCTGTCATTTAGGTGTGTGACTGTACAAAGTGCAGATGTCAGTGACATGAAAAGCATATATACTCACTGTGACATACTTCCTCAATTCTCATGCCCACCATGCAGTTCTATAATCTATAAGATGTTGGTGGTGGTGAGAGGCAGAGAAGCATGTTACACAGTTTATGTGAACATTTTGATGTCTTGCACATCAGCACCTTGCCCACTTACAAACGTTAATGACAGAGATGTTTGTCAGGGTTGTTGATGGCCAGCCCTGGAGGGCCACACTCCACTCCGTTTGGCAAGACATCTGTAATGCATATATATCTCATGCATCTTCATTTGTACTAACATAAACACATGTCATGGCTAGACTTTCACGGAGGACTGCTTCAGAACCACTGCCATAGCTGCTAACACACCCCTGGCTGGCTACAGTTTGAGTATGGGCCAACACATGACCTGTTTGCTTTCTTTACCACGATAGACTTCAATCACACATACCCATGATGCACTGCACATGTAAATAAGCAGTCTACAAATATAAGCACTATGGTTTATGCAGCCACTGAAACACCTACGTATGTACATGATTAATGAGCGTGTAGGTTAATGACACAGAGTTAGTCTTGGACATCACATTGTGCGGCTCCTGTGCTCACCCTGAATGTGAGAGGGGAGACCCAGAACCATGACCACAGCACCTGGCTCAGCTAAGATAGCCTATGGTGTGAGTCCACATCAGTCGCAGTGTCTGATGAGTAGCACTTGTTGATGCACATACACTTACACTTCTGTGCATCTGTTATTTCCCTGTGATGTGTAGCCCTTTAAGCAATTTGCTGCAACCACATCAGTCATATCCTGTGTGGTGGCCATTGTCATCGCCACATTAGTTATGGGAGGGGGAGAAGTGTGTTAGACGGACGGATTATGTGACAACACCCAAACGTAACATTCAGACTCATCACTGCAATGGTGCTGCTGGTGGGAAGTGATAACCTCTGTCCAGCAGAGGAAAATACAACTTACAGCATGGGGCATGCATTTATGTGACCATCAATAAGGTGACAGCAGACAGATGGCATGCCTGGACATGCTCAGCAGCCCACCACCACTATCTGACATTGTCCAGCAGCAAACACAGATAAGCTGCAGCTGCTACACCCTTCAAAGTGTGGCACCCTTACACATACTAGGTGCAAGCAGTCTGATAGCTTATCCATACTGCATACTACTGGTGACAATGTGTGCAACCCAAACTGGGACGTCTGCACACTCACCGAGCAGTTACGTTCGTGATTGGGCTCCAAAAGGCAACCCATAGATATCACTTGCAAAAGATGTTGTTGCCACTACAGCTGACCTAGCCATGCTATGGTAACTACTCAGTCAGGGTGAGACTGACCTTCCAGGAGGACATGCTTGGGCTACCTTGTCCATGCTACTGATGACCACACACTGCAATTTCACTTACATTGCCCTACGTTCTGTCCTCATGCATCCTGCCGAGACCAGCCTGTCGGGGGTATGACCACAATACCTAGCACCTCATTATGCACAATGGCAAGCTAACACTGCACACAGTACAAACATTGTGCGCTGAGTAAGGTGTTGCATACATCACACACTGGATGTACAGCCACACAATCCCACAGCTATGCCATCACTGTGCTACTATAGATAGTTTTTCCAGTCTATGCCAAATCAGCAGTCGTGGACACAGTGCATGCATGGCTAGGCTATGAAATAGTGCTACTGTCACACCCCATGGTGGGGAACATCGTCAAACAACAGACCTGAGACACACTCCACATACATCAGACATATTGGTGTGATACCACTCAATAACCATATTGTGGTGTACGTAGACATTGATATCTGCCACTGATCAGATCAACATGTTGCTATATGTGTGGTGTATTTCAAGGTTTATGGTGACAGTGCTACAGTGCGCACATACTAGTTTTATGATATGGACGCAACGCACACTATCATGACTGTCCAATTGGCTTTGGGTCCTGAAGCCTGTGTGTCTGGTCATTTCGCCTCCTGTTGATCGGTAATCTCTGGCACAGGTCCCCAACTCCAGTCCTGTTGTAACAGACACTGCTACATTTTCACAAATGTGCGTCAGATATATGCATGAGATATATCTGCATACCATGGACCGGCACATGCAGATGAACAGAGACATCTTTATTTAAGACATCATAACATGTGAATAAATTGTGGCCCTCCAGGACTGCATTTGAGGAAATCTGATCTATGTGATGCACATTTCTCTCTTATATGTCCACCTTGAGAGACAATATACATGTACTGTCCCTGTTTTCACTTTTCCCACTACAGGTGGTTTGTTTTTTGAGAAAAATTAGGGGATGTGACAATTGCGGGGATTGGTTCGGCAGACCTGACACACGTGATTTGAACTTGTGACCTTCACCTCCTGCAGGCAGTGCCTGTGTGCTTTGCACCACCTTCTTGACACAGAGACAGTGCATTTCCAGGTACATCCATGTCTGTTTGTCAGACTAACCCTGTCTGTTGCACTACACAGCACCCACCTAAAAACAGATAGGCCATGGTGTGATGTGGACAGGTGTCACCAGTTCCCCTGCCGTCAACATGTTCACATGGCCTTATATTGGAGTCTGCATTACCCTTTAATGATGTGGGGCACTCCAGGACTGCTTTTGTTTGACTCTGCTGTAGGTGCTGCACATGTTTATGTGGTGGGTACTGTTGATGATAACATAAACATATGCCAAAATATCTTGGGTTCTCAGCAGAAAAGTATCAGTCTTTAATGCCTGGTTTTTTCAGGGTACACTTATGTGCACTAGTTGCAAGGAGCCACAGACAGGATTTGAACCTGTGACCTTCTGTTGTTGCACACACTGTCTGTGTACACTGCACCACTGTTTCTAAACATATATTCTGCATTCCGAGGGAAGTCCATGACTTTACATCTGACAGTGCCTGTCTGTTGTTGTGTACGGTGCCAGGCTACACACGCCTACGGCACTGTCTGCTGTGGCTTGCAGTCCTTATCTGGCAAACCCATATAACCTGATTGCGTTGTGGCACTCCAGGACGGAATTTGAGGGACTCGCCTGTACATAATGGCCATTGCTCTGGTTTGTGTGCGGTGTGGGGTAAAATGTAGGTGTTGAGCCCATGCTTATGTTCTCTGCAGTACAGCAGTGTGTGAACTCTCACTGTTTAGTGGTGGTTAAAAATATGGGTACTGGGTTGCCAGAACCTCAGCTGTGATTTGAACCTGTGAACCTCTCGTCATACAGTCACTGGCTGTGTCCGCTGCACCACACTGTGCCCACAGAGACTGTGCAGTATCTGGAGATAGGAAACCTGGCTGCACAAGCCTGACACCCTGCTCTGCATAGGTTTACTGTGGCCACGTTTTCTTTGTATGGGGACAGGGGTGCAGGACACACACAAATATGCCTTCCAAATAGGTGCAGTCACAGAAATAAACCGAACAGTGCATCAGTGATATCACTGGATGACCTGATATGCACTCCCAGGACAGTTCCATTACATTGCAGTGCTTTTGAATGTGTCCACGGACCATGGACCCTTCCAATATTCATTTCAATTCTTTGGAGCTTTCCTGGGAGTGTTTATTATTGTTGCCCATTAATAGCAGTGTTTCCCAGCAGACTTATGATTTTCGCATACTTGGTTGTGGTTATTTTCATGTTACATTTGCGAGTTTGTTCTGTGCACATGTTTCACACTGCTCACGTTTTTTGGGTTTCCACGATGTTGCTGTACATTGCTGACGGAAATGGTTTCTCTTCCCTTTAAATCACCTCTAACGCGTGTGTTTCACTGGCGGTATTTTTTCTTGTAAATTCGGGCACGCTCCTGTGCGGAGGGTCTCTCCCCTCCCACATTCCACCCATTGACCCCATCTCTCCGCCCCTCGGGGGCCTTCCTCCGCCCTCATTTCGCCTTTCCACGCCTCTATCGCACATGAGCGCCCCGCAAACGTGCGTGTTTGCGGCGCACGCGTGCGGGACCCGTTAATGTGCCGCGCACGCGTACGGGGTGCTTAAGAGCACTTAACTGCATCATTTTAGGGCGCTCAGGTGCGCCCCGCAAAAGTGCCCCGTTTAGTAAACATGCCCCTAAGTCATCAGTTAAGTATGCATGGGAGCAGCGTTTACAGCATATATGAATGAGAAATATCTACAGACGAGTATTATCCATGGCCTACCAAGTAATGGAGTGGTTGTGGTGACTATTTAAAGGTGGTGTTGTAAAAATCCACTGAGCCTATATTGGAAATACGGCAAGCACAGTTTTTAAAACAAATGTGAAGGTAAAAAATATTTTAAAAGGTTGGTGTGAGATATAAGAAGATTTAAAAATTTGAGTGTGAACTAAAAGAACGGATGGCTGACAAAGGGAGTGAAAAGATGACATATGCAATGATACAGCAGTTTGTTTCTTTAAAGGCTCCATTCTAATGGTTCTTCACACTCCTCATTTTTCTAATCTTTCACTTTTTCAAGTATGATGAGTGTTTGTGCAACTTAAGTGGCCTTTTTCTACAGAAATAATCTTGGTAGGGGGTTATCTGTATGCACTAACTGCAAGTCCATTCCTCCATTGGTACTACTTGCTGTTCATGAGCTCATTCAGTAAGTGCCCTTCCCCTCTCCCCCCAAGCTCTGCTTGTCATCATGTAAAGTTCTTGTAGCTGCCGCCAGCTATTTTTCTCAGTCTGCAGCAGTCTCCTTAGACTTCCCTATCTCTCTTCCATCTCTATCCCATTTCAGCATCCTGCCTCTCTAGAATACTCACTGGCAGAGCTCAGCCCCCAGCCTCTAGCACAGGGGTCTCAAACATGCGGCCCGCGAGAGAACTTTGTGCGGCCCGCAACGGAGAGGAAACAAAACAAAAAACAACCCTGGCTTCTATTTCTGCCGCCGAGGCAGCGGCAGAATCAGCTGTCCCACGGCCCCTTCCCGTCTGCCTGGCAGAGCCCTCAGCCAGCTCCATCAGTGGTGGGCTTTTCAAGCCGCGAAGAGAGTATTTATCTTCACGGGAGGCCCTGAAAGCTGCCGCTGATGGAGCTGACTGAGGGCTCTACCGGGCAGAAGGGAAGGGGCCGTGGGACAGCTGATTCTGCTGCTGCAACAGCGGCAGAAACAGAAGCCAGTTTTTTTTTAATTGACAGTTGATTCTGTCGCTGCCACGGCGGCAGCGGAAGCAACAGAAGCCAGTTTTTTTTGTTTTTTTTTTAGTTTACCTGGGCTGATGGGGGAGGGGGGTTAGGACTGGAAATGGGCTGATGGGGGTTAGGACTGGAGGTGGGCTGATGGGGGGGGAGTTAGGACTGGTAATGGACTATGGGGGAGCTAAGATTGAAAATGGGGTGATGGGAGGGTTAGAACTGGAAGTGGGCTGTTGGGGGGCTAAGACTGAAAATGCGGTGATGGGAGGGTTAGGACTGGAAGTGGGCTGTTGGGGGGCTTAGGACTGGTAATGAGCTATAGGGGGCTAGAACTGGTAATGGACTGGGGGGTGCTAGGACTGCAAATGGGCTGAGTAGAAGGGGGGCTTGAACTGCAAATAGCTGATGGGGACGGGGTTTAGAATGGAAATGGGCTGAGTGGAAGGGGGGCTTGAACTGCAAATAGCTGATGGGGAGGGGGGTTTGGAATGGAAATGGGCTGTGAGGGAAGGGAGCTAGGACTGGAAATGGGCTTAGTGATGGGGAGCTAGGACAGGAAATGGGCTGATGGTGGGGCTAGGATAGGACTGGAAATGGGCTGATGTGGGGGCTAGAAGGGAGTGGATGCTGGGGGAGGATTAGAATGAGCTGGGGCTGGGAGAGTGAAATGGAGAGGGGAAAAATATTTTGTGTGGGAGGGAAGAAAAATCTACAATTAGCCGGGTATTGGGAGAGTAAGTGGGGATTGAGGACGGAGGGGTAAAATTTGAGTGGATGAAATAGGAATGAGGAAAGAGCAAAAGTAGAAAGATTAGTATGTTAAAGCAGATGTAGAGAGAGAATGGAAAAAGAACTAGAAGAGAGAAGAAAGGACAAATGGACAGCAGACGATGGAGAGTTAGCAGAAGACACAAAGAAACCAGAAGAAAGTGGCTGGAACAATTGCAACTGAAAAAATGCATAAAAGGTAGAAAAATATCTCTTTATTTTGAATTTATTAGCTGGAATTTGTCAGCTCTGGGAAATGTGCATCATTAATGTCTGTGCTTTGTATGGTAACATTACGCAAATAATTATGCAAATGAGGACCCTTATGCAAATGAGGCCACACATCTTATGCAGCCCGCGGGTTACTTTACAAGTCCTCATTTGGCTCTCAAAGCAATTTGAGTTTGAGACCCCTGCTGTAGCAGAACGTCACTTGCACAACTCACTCCCTTCCTCCCTGTGACTAGAGCTACAGTACCTTCAGTGCTACTCCCCCCCGCCCCCCCGCTCTCCCCAGCACTTTCCCTCTGGATGGATTGAACCATAGTCTCTGCTGCTAGGGACACTGGAAGCAAGCAAAACATGCTCATTAACTCAAAGGGGAGGATTGGAGAACTGCAAATAGTGTTCTAAAAGCTGGACATTTTTCATACACTTTTGCTATCCTTCTGACATTAATACAAAAATCAGTGCAGTCTTGAAAAAATCCAAATAACTGGCAACCCCATTCTCATGCGTCCCGAACACATCTGACAGTCCCCTTCCCCAAAACATTTTGGCTTAGGAATGTGTCAGTGCTGCTACCAAGGGTCTTACTTTCTGGTCATCCTCCTCCTCTTCTAGCAAGTGATGGCTGAGACTGGAGAATGAGATCTTTGATTCTGTAGGTGGTCCTCAGAGATGTCCTGAAATGATGGAAATGCGTGAATCAAGACTGGGGTAGTTTCAAGCACTTAAAGCAGGAAAATGCATCTGTTAGTGTACATTTGGTTTGCTATCACCCCTTTGGTGCAAGCAAAATCAATTTAACACTGTTTGCCTATGAATCAACAATGTAAGCTGATTGCAGGTGTTAAAAAGTTCTAACACTCATTAAAAACGAAGTTTAAAAAATATCTTGGGAGGTGCAGGAGGAGCAGGCCCAGTCAAGGGGCCTAGGGACCTCCATGTACAGCTTGTTGCTTTGCCTCTTTCTACAACCGTGAGTAATACTGTGGATATTGAAACCTCCTTGAACTGCAGTTGTCCTACACCTCCACCCCAGCCTTCTTCTATGGTAGTCTTGTCTGCTCCGGATGCTAGTAGTGGTTCTCAGAGAGCCACTTCTTCTCCGCCTGCAAGCAAACACTCGCCATGATCCCCCTCCCTCTTGGGCCCCCCAACTGGTGTTTGGTAACCCAAGGCAGTTTCTCTTGCTTCACCATCTTCAAGTTTGATTGTGCTGTTAGACCCCTCTACTGAAGTTTCCTTGCGGGATGTTTGGGATAAGCTGTTGAGAGTGGAATCGATATTGACTGGGACTATGGGTCAATTGTGCAAATTTTCTGAGGAGCCTGTGGACAAATTTAAACAGCAGGACACTTTAATTTCCTCTTAAGAGTCTCGTGTAATGAAACTTGAAGGCTCTCAGCCCTTGTTGCACTCTCTAATGGAGGTAGTAGTTAAGGATAGTTTGGTTATTCATACCAAACTAGAGACAATGGAGAATCAATTAAGGGCAAGGAATTTGTGATTCCTGAATTTTCCTGTGATGCAGCTTCTGTCCCCTCTCAAGCTGCTGATAAAGTATTGAAAGAAATGGTGTTGTTTAGTAATGTTGATGCGCTGGTTATTTCTAAGTTATTTTATGTTTCCAAGGGGACTCGGGCAGAAGTGGCCGAACGAGAGGGATTGGATGCTATCATCTCTCCAAACAGCCTTGAGACCTCTCAGGACATTATAGGGAGGAGTGGCTCAGTGGTTGGAACAAGTTACCTCAGGCTGGAGGCCAGGGGTTCAATTCCCACATAGGGACAAGTAACCTCAGGCCAGAGGGACAGGGGTCTCTAGGCCCATGGCCACTCCTTGAGGCCTTGGGCAAGCCACATAACCCTTCATTGCCTCAGGTACACTTAGATTTTGAGCCCTTTGGGGACAAGGGAATAAAAAGTGCCTGTTAGCATATATCTGTAAACCACTTTGACCCATTGAAAAGCACTATATAAGCACAGTTAAATAAATAAATAATTACAAGGTGGAATAACTTCCCTGGACATTGTTTTTTTAAAAAGTCAAGGCACAGAAGGGCTGTTGGGGGCCATGGTTTCTTCCCAGCAGCCTGACCCTGGCTTTAGGAAGCCGGATCGGGGATCGGGCTACAGGGAAATGAACCTTAATTGCTGGGGGCCGATATCGCTGCATTTAAATGGAGCTACAATGCCATGGCAACAGGACGCCGTTGCACCACGGCTCCATTTATCTGCCTAGCAGAGCTATCTGGGCATTGGCTGTACATGTAGGCTGGGACTGAATCGCAGTCCCGGCCTGCATGCATAGGCCTGATCGCGATTCTGATCCCGCAGGACTAGACATGCCCCACGGGGTCAGAATCGCGATCCCCTTTGAACATCCTGCTCAGACTGGACGTACAAAGGGGATAGCCATGCGGGACAGAATCAGGCCGATTGTGTATATATTTTGGTCAAAATCTTAATTTAAAAAAAGAAGCATCTGAAAATTCAGGAAAAAAGACCAAATGAACCAAAAATGAACCAATCTTTTTCTGTGCACTACCCTAATATAGTTTCCTCCTTCTGCTATACACCTTTTGAAGAGTGACATATTAGTCTTGCAAATATGGACTTCCATAGAACGTTTTGTACATAGGTTCCTCTGTTTACCCTAATTTATCTCAGTTAACATGCTTGATATTATGTTCCTGTTATGCAGATGTTCTATGTAATTTACTGTTTGAATTGTTCCTTGTAAACCGCTTTGACATTCTGAAAGGCAGTATAGAAAACCAGCTAAATAACCGCTAAATAACCAGCTAAATAACCGCTGCCCCAGGTGAAGAGCCAGACCATCGGCCTGACTCCGGCCCAATCCGGGCTGTGGGAGGGAGCAGCAGCTCCATTTAAATTTGTGCCGCCGACGGCGGGAAATGGACAGGACTCCACCGCTGCCCCAGGTGAAGAGCCAGACCATCGGCCTGACTCCGGCCCAATCCGGGCTGTGGGAGGGAGCAGCAGCTCCATTTAAATTTGTGCCGCCGACGGCGGGAAACGGACAGGACTCCACCGCTGCCCCAGGTGAAGAGCCAGACCATCGGCCTGACTCCGGCCCAATCCGGGCTGTGGGAGGGAGCAGCAGCTCCATTTAAATTTGTGCCGCCGACGGCGGGAAACGGACAGGACTCCACCGCTGCCCCAGGTGAAGAGCCAGACCATCGGCCTGACTCCGGCCCAATCCGGGCTGTGGGAGGGAGCAGCAGCTCCATTTAAATTTGTGCCGCCGATGGCGGGAAACGGACAGGACTCCACCGCTGCCCCAGGTGAAGAGCCAGACCATCGGCCTGACTCCGGCCCAATCCGGGCTGTGGGAGGGAGCAGCAGCTCCATTTAAATTTGTGCCGCCGACGGCGGGAAACGGACAGGACTCCACCGCTGCCCCAGGTGAAGAGCCAGACCATCGGCCTGACTCCGGCCCAATCCGGGCTGTGGGAGGGAGCAGCAGCTCCATTTAAATTTGTGCCGCCGACGGCGGGAAACGGACAGGACTCCACCGCTGCCCCAGGTGAAGAGCCAGACCATCGGCCTGACTCCGGCCCAATCCGGGCTGTGGGAGGGAGCAGCAGCTCCATTTAAATTTGTGCCGCCGACGGCGGGAAACGGACAGGACTCCACCGCTGCCCCAGGTGAAGAGCCAGACCATCGGCCTGACTCCGGCCTAATCCGGGCTGTGGGAGGGAGCAGCAGCTCCATTTAAATTTGTGCCGCCGACGGCGGGAAACGGACAGGACTCCACCGCTGCCCCAGGTGAAGAGCCAGACCATCGGCCTGACTCCGGCCCAATCTGGGCTGTGGGAGGGAGCAGCAGCTCCATTTAAATTTGTGCCGCCGACGGCGGGAAACGGACAGGACTCCACCGCTGCCCCAGGTGAAGAGCCAGACCATCGGCCTGACTCCGGCCCAATCCGGGCTGTGGGAGGGAGCAGCAGCTCCATTTAAATTTGTGCCGCCGACAGGCGGGCCCGCGCCTGAGAGCCTCGCCAGAGGGCCCTTTGGCGTGGCCCTTAGGCGGGGCACTATATTCAATTTGAACGGAGCCCACCTATTACGCCTGACCAGGTCTGTTGTATTCCATACCTTATAGCAATGCAGGCCTCTCACTAGAGTACATTGCTAGATTCAGTCAGTCCCTTGCAACATTGTATTCTATTGCTAGTTACTCTGTCTCCTATGTAATACATCTTGCTTAATAGTATATTGTAAATAGACAGCACACTAGTACTGTCCTAGCTATTACAATTAAATGAGCATTTATTCTGCATTTATTCTGCCTTGTGGTTTAGATATATTTCAAACACCTCCTAGTACACGCAGATTATCTAACACTATTACGCTAGCTCAGGCTTTACCTCTACCATGCTACCATATTGCTCAACACCATACCCCTTCACCCTCTCCCTGTGTTATATGTTAATAGCTTTAACTTATGGTACCTTAGCCTTCACCTTACCCCACAACACTATCCCAATCCTTCACAGACCAGTGAATAGACCTTTTGGCCCTCCTAACCACCAAACCGAACCACCACGGCGCCCACCTGGTCCACATGTGATCTATGTTGCCCTACAGCAGCACAACCCCCATCAGAGCACACAGCCTCTCCATCCCTCTAACCTCAAATGCGCTCTAATAAATGCTCGATCAATGTGGAAGAAATGGCCAGCACTAATAGATATCCTCTCAGCTCATAACCTCGACATCTTATGTGTCACTGAGACCTGGCTGTCTGCCTCTGACTCTGTGCTCCTCCACCAGATTGTTCCCCCTAACTTCATAGCTCACTCATGTCACAGAACTGACCGCCGTGGCGGTGGGGTACTCATCTTATCCAGATCAGACCTTAGGTTCCAGCTTGCAGCCTAAAACAGCACATCGACCCTTGATTCTGTGACCATCACAAATAAACAGGTCACTATCAACTTACTGTATAGAGCACCATCCTCCTCACCTGACGACTTAGCCACAATCATTGATATGGCCTGTAACTCTTCAAACCCATACACCCCAAACTGGGTTCTAGGCGACCTTAACCTCCCAACCATTCAAGACAGCCATACTAATGCCTTCACTGATGCACTCATCGAACTAGGCTTTGTTCAGTTGGTCAACACACCCACTCATATAAAAGGTAACACACTGGACCTTATCTTCGCACCACAATCAGCTCTTACCCATTGGCACCAGTCCTACCTAAATTCAATTACAGTACCATGGTCCGATCATCTCCTAATCCTGTTTCAGATGCCTATTTGCCCTAGATCTTCCAAGACACTCCCAGCAGATGCACTCTCCTCAGAGCACTTCAGACGCTTTCACCCTTTTAACCAAGAAGACATCCTAAAGAAGACCCAGAACCTAATTTGCTCTCCTGAAAAAAGCCTTGATGACATGGTCGACTCTTGGAACTCCTGCCTAGATGCTGTGATCCACTCTCCTACCTCAATCAAAACACCCCATAAGAAAAAGAATGCACCATGGTACTCTCCAGAGTTAAGAAAATCACTCCTCCTCCTCAGACAACTAGAAAGACGATGGCGACGTTCAAGAACAACCGAGAACCACGATGCATTCAAAACACAATTATCAAGGCATCGCTCATCCGTATCCTCCAGTATGAAAAAATATTACGCAGGCAGACTACAGCGCTCCCTCAACAAACCTCACGAGCTCTTCCACATTGTGAAAACCTTATCAAAGGAACCCTCTCAGGGTGCTCCACCACACCTAGACCCCCAGGAATACGCCAACTACTTACGAAGCAAAAGTAATCAGCTTGATTCAACCTCTATACCCCCCACTTCAGCCAATACCCCCTACACTGTCCCTACACCCCCTCCTAGCCAGTTCTCTGGCGAGACCCAACACACTATCTCATCCTTTTCCACCCCAAATGACAGAGTCATTCAAGATACCATCTTAAAAATAAACCCTACAACATCTCCCTCCGACCCCTGTCCAGCTTCCTGGATAAAGGCATTACGGGCTGATCTTAGCCCATTTCTAGCTAAAATAATGGATGTATCGTTCGCTACAGGAACTTTCCCCCATGCTCTGAAACAGACCTCCATCAGACCTCTCTTAAAAAACAGCAGGTTGGACCCCTCCTTGATGGAATCGTATAGACCCATCTCCAGCATTCCTCTCCTTTCGAAAGTCATCGAAAAGATTACCCAACGTCAACTACAAGATCATCTTATTTATTTATTTATTTATTTATTTATTTAACAATTCTTCTATACCGCGCTATTATAATCAGTGCGGTGTACATAGAACAAGAACATACTACAATGCATACAGGTAACATTGAGTTTTACATTGACTCCAATTCACCCTTGCACCCATGTCAGCACGGATTTCGTGAGTCACACGGTGTCGAAACCCTACTGACTTCCCTGTTCAATACTCTAACTATAGGCCTAAACAATATCAGACAAGGTTTTGCTTTAATCTTCATGGACATTGCTGCGGCGTTCGACACTGTTGATCATGAAGTTCTCCTGTCACGTCTTAGAGAGAAGGGAGTTCATGGATCCGCCCTCTCCTGGTGTTTCTCATATCTCAGAGACCGTTGGCAACATGTTCGTTCTGGATCTTCAACCTCTGACCCCTTCCAGCAAACCAAAGGTGTGCCACAAGGCTCCTCCCTTTCCGCCTTACTTTTCAACGTTTATATGCAGCCTATCTGTGACCTCATCCACTCTTTTAACATCAACTGCCTGGTCTACGCCGATGATGTCCTTATGTATATGCCATTCTCAACAGATCTCCTTGACCTCTCCCCACTAATCGAGTGCTTCGATGCGGTTACAGACTGGTTAAAATCACAAATGCTTAAGATAAATTTTAAAAAGACTGAAGTCCTCTTTGTGAACAGAAACCCTGCATTCACTCCACCAAGGTCCATCAAGGTGCGTGACGCTGAGCTCATCTGCAAGACCACAGTTAGATACCTAGGGGTTACTCTCGATCAACAGCTCAACATGAAGGCTCACATCAGCAACGTAACGAAATCTATCTATCATAAAATCCGGACCCTCCGTCATTTGCGTCAGTTGCTTGAACCTGATGACTTTCGTTCAGTCTTTCAAGCCTTAATAATGCCCCACTTGGACTACGCCAATGCTATCCTCCATGGCCTACCAAAGAGCACGATTAACCCCTTACAATTGGCCATGAACTCGGCTGCAAGAATCCTTTATGGAGCCTCCAAGAGAACCCACATCACTCCAATACTGAAACAGCTACATTGGCTTCCGATGCAATCCAGGATCTCTTTCAAGATACTAACCTTGACTCACAAAGCGATTAATAACAACTCCGCATCTTCCATCACCGACCTGATATCAATTACACCCCCTAATCGTGCAAGGAGATCAACTGCCTCTAACTCCCTTGTATTACCTAAGGCAATCACGAAGTGCTCTCAAGCCACTAGATCCAGAGCCTTCTCTTACTTCGCACCATTATGTTGGAATGCCCTACCAACAGACATCAGAACCATCAGTGACCTTTCTCAGTTCAGGAAGGCACTGAAGCACCACCTGTTCTTGCTTCACTACAATGTTTCCGACACCGTCTCACACCAACCCACCTCTACATCCCAGGTCAACACGTTAAACCCATGCGCTCTATAGTCTTAACACGAAGAGCGGCAATCTCACCTTGCTTCCGCTCTCATCAGGAATCATATAGCTGCACTTAGCGGCCTTGTATATAGTTGCCTTTTGTACATAGTTTATTATGTTCGCTGTTTAAGAAACCTGTTTAATGTAAATCTGTTTAATGTATTGCCCTGTTCATTGTAAGCACTGATCAATGTTGTGAAGTGTAATTTCTGTTCACTGTAAACCGCGCTGATGTCGAATAGCGCGGTATAAAAGAAACTTTAAATAAAATAAATAAATAATAAAATAAATAAAATAAATACAAAGTGCAGTCAGCACAAATAACCTAGTGGGAACTCCCACCAGAGGGCATGGTCTCCCATAGTTCCATTCCCCCCTGCAGATATGATCCTACTGCCATTCTGTTCACTGTATAGATTTCCCCATGAATCTTTTCTCAAACCCCTTTGTGAACCATCACTTGGAGAAAAAGGAATGGTTGTGACAAAGGTTGTATGTATATACAATAAACACTTGTCCACTTACTTATTATATCCATGGCTGGTACTTCAGTCATATCCAGGTCCCTCTGCATATATTCTATAGCTTGGGAAGAAATATAGCCATTATATAATGTTATAAACTGGATGGTGGACTTCCTCCCTTCTATTGATGGGATATTTGAAGCTCCTTTTTGTTAAGAAAGTAAATAAAAGTAGGTGGAAAGGGAGACTACTACTGTGGTTTTCAAAAGAAGTAGCTGAAAAGATAAAGAAAAAGATTACCTTCAAAAAATATAAGAAATCACAGAAAGAAGAAACTAAGGGAAGCTGGTAAAGCTCTCAGGAAAACAAATATGAAAAATGGAAGAAAAAATATCTGGTACAGTAAAACATAGGCATTATGCACAAGAGTGAAGGGGAGGAAAATATAGAGGCTGATGAGGATAAAACGGAATTGCTTAACAAATATTGCTATTCTGTGTTCACAGATGAAGAGTCGGGAATGTGACCTCAGAAAACAAACACTAATAGGAACTGAAGTGAGGTAGACCTCAAATGATTTTCAGTAGAATATTTTTGAGGAGTTAGCTAAATTAAAAGTAGAAAAAGCAATGTGGCTGAATAAAATAATCAGAGAGTATTGAAGTAAGTTAAGGAGATTCTGGCAGCTTCGCTTTCTGATCTGTTCAATGCTTCTTTAAAGTTGGAATGATCCCAGAGGACTAGAGTTGGGTGGAAATGGTTCCTATCCACAAATGCAGAAGTAAGGAAGAGATTTGGAACTTCAGCCTGATTAGTCTGACCTCTGTTATGAGTAAATTAATGGAAATGCTGCTAAAGCAGAGGAGAGTGCAGTTTCTGGAATCTGAGGGGTTACAGGATTTGAGTCACCATAGCTTTAGTAGAAGTAGGTTTGATCAGACGAATCTGATCAATTTCTTTGACTGGATGAAAAGAAAATTGGATCGGGTGAGAACACTATGAGGTATATTTACTAAGGGCTGTTAAGGACGCATCCTTAGCCTGCCCTTAACGTGGGAAATGGCAGTGTTAAGTTCCCTGGTGGGCATTAAAGTCCGCAGTGGGGAGGAGGCATTCCCACACAAAGGGCACTAGTGGATGGTTAGCGGGTGTTAAGTGGATAGTAAGCATTAAGCATGCCAAGCGTGCAGGTTAAAATGCAGTAAAGACGGTTGCCTTAACGGGAAATAAGGGAGTCTATGGAGAGGTCAGGAGTGAGGTGCTGGATGGGAACAAAAGGAAATAGTGATGGAAAAGTCACATCCATATGTCACATACGTGTGAGACAGTACTGCTGCTACTACTATTACTATTAATGAAAATCTGTACAGTGCTACACGATGTATGTAGCACTGCACAGACACATGTAAAAGATGGTTCCTTCTCATCAGAGCTTAGGATCTAGTCAAGACAGACAACACAATAGCTGTAGACATGGGATACATCTAGGGAGAATGGTAAGGAAACACAAAGGAGACCAGGTGAGTCAAGATCTGAAAGTGGTAAGTTTTCAGCCTGGATTTGAAAAGGGCCAGAGAAGGCGCCTGACGTACAGACTAAGGGGAATGTTTACTAAAAACCGCTAATTTGCGCGCCGCAAAATAGCGCACTAAAAGCGGTACTTAAGAGCGCTTAAACACCCCGCAAACGTGCGATGAAGCCCCGCACACTTGCGCATCACAGTAACGGGTGCCGCACAAGTACGGGCCCGCAAATGTCCGATAGAGGCGTGGAAAGGCTAATGGAGGGCGGAGGAAGGCCCCGGAGGGGCGGAGAGAAGGGGTTAATGGGCGGGGAAGGGGAGGGAAGAGGCGCCCCGCACATTATCGGTGCTGAATTTCCAAAAAAAAAAATAGCGCGAGTGAATCACTCGCAGTAGAATGCATTTAAAGGGAAGAGAAACCATTTACGTCAGCAATGTACAGCAAAACCGGGGAAACCTGCAAAACGTGAGCAGTGTGATACATGTGCACAGCCCAAAAGTGGAAATAAATATAGAAAAGGGCCACAACAAAACTTGTAAAAATATTAATTCAGCTGGGGAACAGTTATAGTAATGGACAAAACCAACAAACACACCCAGGAAAGCTCCAGCAAAAATAAATGTTTTTTGGAAAGGTGTACGAAGCGGAGACTCTTCCAAAAACATTTCCTTTTTGTTGGAGCTTTCCTGGGAGTGTCTTCTATGGCTGCCCATTAATATCACTGTTGCCCAGCGTGGTGATATTGTGTCCCCCATTTGCCGTGGTCATTTCCGGGGTTTATGTGCACGTTTGTCACCAGACAGGGTGCATGTGCCCACAGTAAAAATGCGTAGAGCAGGGTTTGTGACTCCATCCTGCCAGGTTTATTACCTCCAGGGGCTGCACTGTCTCTGTGGCCATAGTGTGGTGCAGCGGACAGAGCCATTACCTCTAGGGCCAGAAGTTCAAATCCCAGCTGGGGCACTTGCCAGCCCAGTCCCTATATTTTACCCACCACTAAACAAAGATAGCGCAGACACACCTGTATTGCAGGGAACATAGGCATGGGGTAAACACCCATATTTTACCCAACACCACACACACACCACAACAATGGGCATTACCTACAGCCAAGTCCCCCAAATGCAGTCCCGTACTGCCACATTGCAATCAGGTCATCTGCTTTTTCTGAGAGAAGCTCATGCCAGCATGTTGGCGGACCAGTACATGTGGTGCAGGGGGCAGTGGCTGCTAGCCACAGAAGGCAGAGGCCTAGCCATGTGCAGGCTGGCACAGTCCACTGCAACAGACAGGCCCTGCCGGATCCACAGGCATGGATGTTCCAGGGAATCCACCCAATCTGTGGCTACATGGTGGTGCAATGCACACAGACAGTGCATGCAAGAACAGAAAGTCACAGGTTCAAAGCCCAGCTGGGGCTACTACCAATCCTGCCCACATATTTTTCCCACAACTACACAGTGATAGTAAGGACTTTCAAAAGGGAGACTATGATAGAATGAGGAATATAGTTTGGAAAAAACTAAAAGGAGCGGTTCCAAAGGTTAAAGACTTACAGCAAGCTTGGGTGTTATTTAAAAATACTATCCTCGCAGCCCAGACCAGCTGTATTCCACGCATTAAGAAAAGTGGAAGAAAGTCCAAAAAACTGCCAGCATGGTTTAAAGGTGAGGTCAGAGAGGCTGTTGCTGCCAAAAGAGCAACCTTCAGGAAATGGAAAAAAGAGCCAAATGATGAAAACTGGAAACAGCACAAGCACTGGCAAGTTAAATGCAAAGCATTGATAAGGCAGGCAAAGCGGGAATTTGAGAAGAAACTTGCTACGGAAGCAAAAACACGAAATAAAGACTTTTTCAAGTACATTCGTAGCAAAAGGCCTGTGAGAGAGTCAATTGGACCATTAGATGATAGAGGGGTAAAAGGGGCAGTAAGAGGAGACAAGGCTATAGCAGAGAGACTGAATGAATTCTTTGCTTCGGTCTTTACTGAGGAAGATGTAGGGATGTTACCCAAGACTGAAGTGGTATTTAAAGGTGATACTGCAGAGGAATTGAGAGAAATATCGCTACACCGGGAAGATATATTACAACTATTTGATAAACTGAATAGTAGCAAATCACCTGGACCGGATGGTATACATCCCAGAGTGTTGAAAGAACTGAAATATGAGATTGCAGACCTGCTATTGGTAATCTGTGAACTTTCATTAAAATCATCTGTAATACCTGAAGATTGGAGGGTCGCCAACGTAACACCAATTTTTAAAAAGGGTTCCAGGGGTGACCCTGGAAATTACAGACCGGTGAGCCTGACGTCAGTACCAGGGAAAATGGTAGAAACCATCATAAAGAACAAAATTACACAGCATGTAGATAGTCATGGCCTAATGGGAGACAGCCAACATGGCTTTAGACAAGGAAGATCTTGTCTTACTAATCTGATCTGTTTTTTTGAAGGTGTGCATAAACAGGTAGACAAAGGTGAGTCGGTTGATATAGTGTATCTGGACTTTCAGAAAGCTTTTGACAAGGTCCCTCATCAGAGACTTTTGGCAAAGCTAAAAAGTCATGGGATAGGAGGCAGTGTACTATTGTGGATAGGGAACTGGTTAAAAGATAGAAAGCAGAGGGTAGGGCTAAATGGCCAATATTCCCAATGGAAAAAGGTGAATAGTGGAGTACCCCAGGGATCTGTACTGGGTCCGCTACTTTTTGACATATTCATAAATGACCTGGAAAATGGAATAACTAGTGAGGTTATCAAATTTGCCGATGACACAAAACTGTTTAAAGTTGTTAAAACCCAAGAGGATTGTGGAAAACTGCAGGAGGATCTGGATAAATTGGAAGACTGGGCATCCAAATGGCAGATGAAATTTAATGTGGACAAGTGCAAAGTTATGCACCTAGGAAAGAACAACCCACACTATAGTTACACGATGCAAGGCTCCACATTAGAAACCACCACCCAGGAAAAAGATTTAGGAGTCATCGTGGATAACATGTTAAAACCCTCCGCCCAGTGTGCAGCGGCAGCCAAGAAAGCAAATAGAATGCTAGGTATCATAAGGAAAGGGATGGAGAATAAAACAAAGGATATTATAATGCCTCTGTATCGCTCCATGGTACGACCGCACCTTGAATATTGTGTGCAATTCTGGTCACCGTATCTTAAAAAGGACATAGAGTTATTAGAAAAAGTACAGAGAAGAGCCACCAAATTGGTGAAGGGGATGGAAGGCTACTCCTATGAAGAGAGGCTAAAAAGGTTAGGGCTCTTTAACCTGGAAAAGAGACGGCTGAGGGGAGATATGATAGAGGTCTATAAATTAATGAATGGAGTGGAACGGATAAACGTGGATCAATTGTTTACGCTATCAGAATATAGAAGGACTAGGGGACATGTAATGAAGCTACGGGGTAAACTATTTAAGACAAATAAGAGAAAATATTTCTTCACTCAATGTGTAATCAAATTCTGGAATCTGTTACCGGAGGATGTAGTAAGGGCTGTTAGTATAGCTGGGTTTAAAAAAGGTTTGGACAAGTTCCTGGAGGAAAGGTCCATAAACCGCTTTTAAAAAGGGACCCAGGATATCAATGCTTGACCTAGTACAAGCACTGCAGAACCTGTGTCTTTTGGGGAAACTGCTAGGTACGTATGACCTAGATTGGCCACTGTTGGAAACAGGATACTGGGCTTGATGGACCTCGGTCTGACCCAGTATGGCATTTCTTATGTTCTTATGACAAACCTTTCGTGGCGAGGACATATGCAATGGTACTACGTCTATCTTTTACCACACTGAGCACAGACACCATGTACAGGGGCAGTACCTAGAGCAGAATCTCCCAAATGCAGTCCTGGTGGGCCACACACCAGTCAGGTTCCATGCTGCCACTCATACAAATGCCTGTGCTGTATATCTATGCACCACCCCCATGGCATGTAGATGTAGCTCATGCATATTCATGAGGAACAGCAGGAAAACCCGAACAGTGTGATGGACACCTGGACTGGAGTTGGGAATCTCTGCCGTAAAGCAGCAGCCAACAGGGCGAGACACACCCACACACACACCACAGGCCCTATTGGCCAATGTCTCCTGAAGAGGCAGAACATTAGACCCTGCGTGCATCTCCCAATACTAGCACCTGCATACCTTAGCAATGTCACCCTACACCTGAGGTATACGGTACACAGCTCTGAGACGCTTGCTAGGAGTACTGGCAGATAGATATCCATACGTTACGCACATACTGCTAGTTGACCCCATCCGAACAATCTGTTCGGTGTTTGCGGTGCGTGCTCCAGCCCTTGCCTCTGACGGTGTTTACCACCCTGGGGAGTGACCCCCAGCAGTACTGCGTAGCATATCCATGCCTTGCCGTGCCCAGCACCGGTTTGGTGGGCAAGGCTAATTACCTCCTCAATAGTAGCACCATGATGGCATAGGTGTGGACTTGTGTGTCTGTCTAGTGGGTGTTGGCTGCAAGCCCCTTCCACAGCCCACACTGCCAACACTGTTGCCAGTATTGGCCTGCCAATGTGCATAATGAGTAGCAAGGGACCATGGGTATATCTCAGACAGAGTGGGCTGACCAGGATGCAGCTGCACAGGGCATAGGGCACTGGCAGGGGCATGGTAGTGCCCGGCCAACACCTACACAGACAGGGTGACCTCTGTATGTGCTGCTGGGGGATCACTCTCACCCTGAGTGTGCAGTGACGGCAGCATGGCAAGGCACACCCATAGTGCTGTATTGTGTTTCTCTCATGTGATATATATGGGTTTCCTGTTGGGGCCTCTTCACTGACCTATCTGCTTGTGTGTGCTGCCACCCCAGTTGTGGGTGCATGCATTTCCATCAGGACCAACCAGCAGACTGTGCACAGATGGCATGTGTCTTGATGGAGTGCCTTGCAGGGTGCAGTGGCTGATGGCTTGCTGCAGGTGAATATCAGATAGTGATGGGGTGCATCTGTAAATATCCAGGCCTAATGTCTGTCTGATATTGTGTGATGGATGTGTGTGGAGCTGCTTGGACTGCCCTGTAGGGTGTCTGTTCCCTAGCAGGACTGGGGTTGATGGTCCACTGTACTACCATTAGTGCAGGGGAGGGTGGGGATCTGTTGAGGGGAAGCCCTGTTTTATCCACCTGGGGGTCCATAGGGGGGGGGGGGCTCACTAACTGAGCCAGACAGAGATCTCCAAAATGTTTATGCAGCACCTACCTATGCCACAGGTTATTGCTGCTTTGGAGCTCTGACATGGCCGCATTCAACCATGGCTGGTGTTGTGGACCTGGTCCTGGGTGCAACATCTCACACTCACACTCATTGTGAGCACAGTAACCGCACAATGTGATGGTGTTTAGCTACTCTTTGCCGTTTGTCCACCCACTCAGGACACCCTACCAGGCCGAGGTGCTGTGTGGGTGCACACGGACACTTCCCCCTACCAGGCCGGGGAGCTTTAGGGGTGCATTTCCCATCCTGTGTTCAATCGTGGACAGCTGATTTGCATGTGCAGTGCATCATGGGTACGGGTAGTTCACAACAGCAGACTGTCAGTGAGGTGACGTACAGGCTATCTGCAGCCAGCCAGGGACTGCTTACAGCTATAGAGCTGTAGCCCAATGGTTACGTCACTGCCTGTGCAGCCAGATGTCATGGGTTCAAACCCACAGTGGGGTTCTGTGATAAGGGGTGTCCAAAGAGTTATTTTAATTTACTGTACATATGTTGCTGCCAGCAATGACACCCTCAGCATACTGTACCCATAAGGTGCCTCTGAGGGTGCTTTATGGGGCGCCCTATAGGGCACGTTACGGTTGCCAGCCATATAGGGTGCACTATACATTATCCTGTGTCGCAACATACATGCTGCCCTATAGGGGACATTCTAGGGTGCCTTGGCGGACGGTGCACTGTAACATGTGCCTTATGGGCCGCCTTATATTAATATGCTGTGAGAGTGCGTTTGCTAGTAGTTATCACAAAATAAAATTAAAAAGCCTCCTACAGCACTCCACAACATTATAACATACTGCCTCAGCTAGCCTTTTTCACTGGCCATTGTGAGGGATTGAACCCCTGGTCCCTGCGCCATTGCTCAGTGTCTTCACCATTGTGCTGTGGCTCTGGTCCTGTGTTTGAGCAGCAGCGCGCAGCCTTGTAGCCATCGGCGCGCCATCTTGTGGCGCACAAAATTAACAGCACGCTGCCTTATGCTGCCCAACATGGGCATGCACCTTAAAATAATGCCTCAGCCAGCTGTTTTCAATGGGCACGAGTGGTCAGTGTCTTAACCATTGTGCTATGGCTCCATTCCTGTTATTTGCACATCAGCGCGCCACTTATCCCACCCACTATTGGGCTGCCCCCTCACACATCATCTGCCCACCGGCTCGCCGCCTTCTGTTGCCCAATTTTATCAGCGCGCCGCCCTCTGCTGCCCAACCTTAACAGCACGCCGCCATCTGCCGCCCACAATGAACAGTGCGCCGCCTCATGCCGTATAAAAAAAGAGTGCGCCGCCTTCTGCCGCCCATAATCAAAATGCCTCCTACACCACTTTTGCCCATAAAAGTTGACGCCTCAGCTGGTCTTTTTCGTTGAGTGCAATGGGGGTTTGAACCCATGGCCCCTACACCATAGGTCAGTGTCTTCACCGTTGTACTACGGCTCTGTTGTTTTGTTATGCAGCATCGCCCCACTTAGCCTTCCCACGCGCTAATGTGGGCCCCGCACATTAGCGCGACGCACACACGTACGGTCGTTTTTTTTTCTTTTTTCTGCCTGAACCGCCCACTCCTTATATGGCACACACACACTAACAGGGACCCGCACAGCAACGGAGTTTAGTAAACATACCCCTAAGGTAGTTTGTTCCAGGCATAAGGACCAGTGAGGTGAAAGAAGAGAAGTCTGGAGTTAGCAGTGGAAGAGAAGGGCACAGATAGAAGTGATTTGCCAGAAGAGTGGAGTTCCCGAGGATGGGGGTAGGAAGAGATAAGAGAGGAAAGGTAATGAGGAGCTGCTGAGTGAATGTATTTATAGGTCAGCAGGAGAAGTTTGAACTGGATGCAGAAACAGATAGGGAGTCAATGAAGTGACTTGAGAAGAGGGATAATATAAGCATGACGAGTCTGGCAGAAGATTAGCCGTGTAATAGAGTGTTGAATAGGTTGAAGGAGAGAGAAATGATTCAGAGGGAGACCAGCAAGAAGGAGGTTGCAATAGTCTAGACAGGAGGTGACTAAGGAATGGATAAATGTCTTAGTAGTGTGTTCAGAAAGGAAGGGACACATTTTGCTGATGCTATAGAGAAAGAAATGACAGGTTTTAGCTGTCAGTTGGATGTGTGTGGAGAAGGAGAGAGAGGAGTCAAAGATGACCTCAAGCTAGCGTGCTAAGGAAACAGGAAGGAGTAGACAGTTATCCACAGAGACTGAGAAAAGAAGAATGGGAGAGGAGGGTTTAGAGGGAAAAATAAGAAGCTGGAAACAGTGACTGTGTGGATAATGTGGGAGGCAGTTGGACTGTATCAGTGAGGGGTGCTCATGTAATCCACTGTGATGTCAGTGGGTGTCATAGGATTGGATAGAAGTGTGCCATGGAGTAGCCACCATGGCCACGATGTAGGCATAGAAAGAATACCTGGGCAGTAGTGGTGATCTGCACATTAGCCTCAGGTGAGGTGTGAGTGATACGCCCTAATGAATAAAATGCCACAGTGTAAGCCAGGGTGTAGCAGCTGGCAGGAGAATACATGAGTGAACATGATGGATATATGCTGATGGATGGGCAGAAGGATGGATGGGTTAGATGAGAGCACAGTATGGCCTTACTGCCCCAATGTACCCTATGTGACTTCACAAATGCAGCTAACCTCAGTTGTAGTGTGTGTGAAAAATAGTTGTTGTGCCGCAGAGAAGGTCTAATACCATCTATTTGGGTTTCACAGCTGTCTCAGCTGCTCTAACCACCATACAATCTTCCTGACACATATGCATTTAACAACTTGATAAGTAGGCATGCTATGATACAAAGACATAACAGCCACACATCTGCATAAGCTGCATGCAAACGCAAAGTGTTGTTGTACAGATAAGGTCTACACTCATACTATCTGGTGGAACAAGGTCACTTGCATGATGTTACACACCTGATATCCACTCATGTCTCTTAATTGGTTTGTCTCTCATATTGGCCATATGGAGCAAGTAAGGACATGTGATGATCTGTGTAGGTGGCTATCCCAGGAGTATGATGTGCCTGTATGTACTGCATATATATGATGGAGCAAAAGATGTTCATTCACAGCTATCACAAAAGTTTCCAATCATGTACAACTCATGTATCATGTATCTACAGGGTACAGGGATGACCCTTTGCAATGTGCTACAGCAGAGCCAATAAAGTCATGCTGTCAGATGGGTATGATTGCAATGTTCAGGGGCGGATTTATAATGAGGCCGAGTGAGGCTGTGACCTCAGGTGGCAACTTTTTTGGGGCGGCAAAAAATACCCCCAAAAAGGCCACCTCACTTGGTCTTTAAAATGTAAATAAAATAAAACAAATAAAATGACTGGAGAAGCTGCTGCCACTGCTGCAGTGGCAGAATCAAGTGCCCCACAGTCCTCTGCTGCCTGGAAGATCCCTGCCATTGTTTTCCTGGTGCCGGCTCAGTTTTGCAGAACTGCGAAGGGAGAGCATTTCCCTTCTTTCCCGCGGCTCTGTTAAAGTTGAGCCTGCCGGCGCTGATGGTAAACAGGCATTTCCCACGAGGCATTGTTTACTATCAGCGCCGGCGGGCTCAACTTTAACAGAGCCACAGGAAAGAAGGGAAATGCTCTCCCTTCGCAGCTCTGCAAAGCTGAGCCGGCACCAGGAAAACAATGGCATGGCTCTTCCAGGGCAGCAGGGGGCCGTGGGACACTTGATTATGCTGCTACAGCAGCAGCAGCAGCAGCTTCTCTAGTCCTTTTTTTTTTAATTTCCTGGGGCATCTTGAACTGCTTATCAGCTGAAAAAGTCTGGGACTGGGCTGGGCTGCGGGGGGGGGGGGGGAGGGTAGCACTGGAAATAGTAATGGGCTGATGGTGGGGACTAGGACTGGAAATGGGTTGATGGGGGTTAAGAATGGAAATAGGCTGAACTGGGGGTCGGCTAGGACAGGTAATGGGCTGATCAGGGGGGATTAGAACTGGAAATGGGCTGATGGGGGGGTTAAGAATGGAAATAGGTTGATCAGGAGGGGGCTAGGATGGGTAATGGGCTGATCGGTGGGGTTAGGACTGAAAATGGGCTCAAAAGAGGGGTTAGGACAAGAAATGGGCTGATAGTGGGGCTAGGACTGGAGTGGGCTGATAAGGGAGATAGGACTGGAAATGGGCTGGGAATGGAAATGGGCTGATGGGGGGACTAGGACTGGAGTGGGCTGATAAGGGAGATAGGACTGGAAATGGGCTGGGACTGGAAATGGGCTGAAGGGGGAGCGGAGGAGAGTGCTGCTGGCCCTGGAAAAAAACTAGGGGCTAGGGCTACAAATGGGCTGATGCGGGGGGGGGGGAGAATAGGACTGGAAGGGAGTGGATACTGAGAGGGTCTGCCAGGGGAAGGAGGGGTCAGGAAGGGAGCTGACATGGGGGAAGGAGGGAGCTGGAAAGGAGCTGATATGGGGGGAAGAAGGGGGCTGGAAGAGAGCTGACACCTGGGGTGTACTGAAGGGGGACTGAAAGGGAGCTGACACTTGGGGATGGAACTGGTAGGTGGCTGGGTAATGGGGAGGAGGCTGGAAGGCAGCTGACATGTGAATGGCATGGAAGGGGGATGGACAGAGGGGAGGGTGGCTGGAAGGGAGCTGACTGGGGGGGGTGGCACTGAGAGTGAACGTGAGCTGATACCTGCGATAGTATTTGGACTAGAAAGGGCTGGACAGTGGGGAAGGAGGGGGAATGGAAGGGAATGGACACAAGAGGCAGTTCTGGGAATGCAAGGCAGTTGACATTGGAAAGTACTGGGAGGGGGGAGGATTGGAAAGGGGGCTGATACTGGGGAGGGTTACTGGGACTGGAAAAAGGCTGATGGAAAGAAGTGAAGAAAACAAAGGAAGAGATAAGAAATGGCAGATTGGCTATAGACCATAGAAAGAGAGCCAAGAGAAGACAGGAAAGCAAAGTCTCAGATGAGGACCAGCATGACCAGAGAATAAAATGGTCAGACAACAAAGGAAGAAAAAATAATTTTATTTAATTTTAGTGACTGGAGTTTGTGCTATCTTTATATTTTACACAGTTTAGAAAGGCATTGAAGCACCATCTCTTCCTCCTATACTACCGCCAGACAGCACCTTAATACCCTCATCCACAACTTAGACGACACTTTTCAGTAAGCCCTACTACATAGCCAAACACGACTACGATTAGAGATGTGATGCCTATTTTGCCATACAGATGTACATAGTTAATACCTTGTTACACCCTGTTATCCAAGTTCATTTACCTTGTTACACCCTGTTATCCCAGTTCAATGTACCTTGTTCAATGTAAACACGAATCAGCTATTGAGATGTGTAAGTTGTTGTATGGAAACCGCACTGATGCTGAATAGCGCGGTATAGAAGAGACTGTAATAAATAAATAGTATGGGTGAACTACATCTCTTATTTATCTGCATACAGAGTCTGGCTTCTTGGGGTTTCAGTTTAAATTTTGTCTATATATTTTTATTTTTACTTTAGATTGTAAGTCACTTATTCTGTACTTGGTGAGGGTTTGTGTTCTGAGTGTGTGACTGAGGCTAGATGTTCTGTTAACATGGAGTTTGTACATAAAGATCTATACTGCACTGTAGTAATTTGACTTGTTCAGCTTTTCAAATAGGTGTATGGATGTTCCAGGTCCCACTGTAGTATTTATAGTGACATTTTTTTTGGATGGGCTTCTTATGTAAGTTTTGGAAGTTGGTGCTGATATGGTATGGTATGGTATGGTAGATTAGCTCTATAGACACTCAGTGACTTTGTTGTAGGGTTTATATTAGTTCACAATATGCCTGGTACTGGAGAATGTTTATTGTTGTTGTTGTTGTTAGTGAGATGATCAGAATCTGATTTTTTTTTAAGATATTGAGTTCTGTGGGTGAATGTCCTGGTTCTGCTCTGCACCCACTGTTGAAGGGGGTTCTGTGGATGCAAAATATATGTTGAAAAAGAAAAATCAAGAACCATAACACAGTTTATAACAACAAAATAAAAATGAGTTATAAGTTAATTTTATAAACTGTGCTGTGGTTCTAGCTCTCTTTTAGGGGTATGTTTACTAAACCGCGGTAACGTAGCAGCGGCTATGGTAATGCATGTTAGGTAACGTTCACGCACGTTAAGGGTTCCTCACGTGCGTAAATGTCACTGTTTGCGGTAAGTCCCGCAGAGAGCGGAGAGAAGAGGTCAATGGGCGGGGAGTGGGCGGGGAGAAGCTCCCACAGCACTAACGCAGGGTACTGAAGGGCTGAACATTACCGGAATTAAAACCTGTTGTTAGCTGCAGATATGCAGGAGGGTGAAACCATTTCAGCATCAGCAATATACAACATAGGCAGGGAGCGCAAGAAACGTGATAGTAGTGCTCCATATGCAGCAACAGCATAGTACCCAAGTATGAAAGGCTACTATGGTGATGGTGCACATGGGGCACAGGAGGCTGCAGGCGGGACATGTAGTGGGGGCAGCTGGGGCACAGGGTGGACTAGGCTGTCACCTAGGTGGCACATAGGAACACAGAAAGTAGAAATCAGCAAGATAGTAGCTGGCCAGTCCAAACACAATCCACCAACATCTACCTGGCCGCCCTAGCTAATATTTGCCAGGGCATTGACCTGACATCCCGCCAGCCATCCCTCCCCCATGTGGAAGGGACATAGTATTGGTAGACGATAATGGGGTGGATGTGTGGATGTCCATGTATGCCTCCCCACCCCAGACCATGCCCCCTAGGCGACCGACTACCTGCACCGTGGATGGCCTGGGACTGCGCACCACCAGCACTGACAGCATATGGCCAGGCGGCATGGCAGGGGGCCGTGTGTTGGTGCTGGAGTGGGCAGTGGCACCTGCCTGCAGTGCATGCAGGCCATGCCCTGTACCAGTACATGGTGTGCAGTGCAACAGAAAAGGTCTTGCTGAGGAAAAGTAAAGGTAGCCCCAGGGACAACTGTGCATGTGTGTTACAGTTCACACAGCCAGTGTGTCCCAGAAAAGAGGGTCAGAGGTTCAGGTCCCAGCTGTGGATCCTGCAGAGCATGTCCCTATATTTTACCCTTCAATGCAGATACAACATCAACATGTGCAATCCCCAAAGCAGCAGCCAACAGGGGTGCAAACGCCCACTCACACAGGCTCCACTATCCAAAGCTCCAGGGATAGTCAGGCTGTTCGCTATCACCAGGGCACTATTACTACCTCCTACACAGTTTGGCAATGTTGGCACTGTGATCAGGACCAGTGTGGCGGGCAGAGTTGCCAACCACCCCTATCTTTGCACAATGCTAAAATAGGAGTGTGTGTGTGTGTGTGTGTGTGTGTGTGTATGTCTATCTGTAGTTTTGTGGCTGCCTATGCCTCACTGAGGCCACAATCTCCCATTATTACCAGCGTTAGCCTGCAAATGTGCATAATGAGGAGCAAGGTATTGTGGGTATGGCCCGGGCAGGGCAGACAAGGCAGGATGCATCTGCAGAGGGTGTAGGGCAATGGATGGGACATTGTAGTGCCCAACCACCACCTGCGTGGACATGGTGGCCACAACATGTCTTGCTGTTAGGGCACTCTCACACTGACCAAACAGTGATCATGGTGCGGCTATGTTCCCACATAGTGCTACGTGGTATCTGTCTCAGGTGATGTATGTGTGCCCCCTGTTCTGGGGGCCAGTCACTGGGGTACCTGTTGGGTGTCTTTGCCATACAACCCAGGTCTGGGTGTGCATAATACCACTGTGAACATGCAGGATAGACTGGCTAGCGGAGTGTCCGCAGTTAATTTGTGTTTGGTTGGGACACCTGGCATGGTGCAGCAGGTACGGTCTGATTGTGCCTACTGCTGGTGGATGTCAGACAGTGGTTGGGAGATGGGGAACAGCTGTAGTCCTAGAACTGGCAATGGACAGGTATGTGGGGAACACCAAGAGCATAGGTCAGAAACACTGGTGCAATTTGGTGTTTTTATTTAAAATAAAAACAGATTGCACCAGTGTTTCTGATCTATGCTCTTTGTGTTCCCTGTGCTGTATACGGAGATCACGCTCCCTTGTTGTTCCCCTTCAATGGACAGGTATGCTACTGTAGTGCGCAGTTTTACGGCATATGCGTGTTGCATCTTACATGCGTTATGCCGTTGCAGCACGCACAAGAACGTGTGCTCATATGTGGTAGAATCAGACCACATATGCTACGGTGCCTAGAGGTATCTCATAAGGCACGTAGAAAGCTGTGTAACGTAACACGGGCTGCATGACTGGCTTTCAGCCGTCTAGGCCTAAAGCACATCCTAAAGCACTCTATAATGTGCCCTGACCTAAGGCACACTCTACGGCGCCGTAATTCAAGTTGCCGTAAAATGCGCCTTAGGCCTAGACAGCTGAAAGCCTGACACGCTGTAGCATAAAGTGGCAATGCCTACAAGATACCGGTTCGGCAGTACAATATAACCTGGTGTGTGTAGCATAGTGGTTAGGGGATATGTGTGAGTTCAAATCCCTGAAGATCAAAAGGTTATGTAAACCATATGAGTCGTGGCCAGAAATGCAGATATGCATCGCACATCACAAATATGTAACAAGATACCTGCAACAAAAACAAATATGTCCACAGACAAACACACATCACAACTCACCACAAGTATGGTAAGCACATACTTACGTGCATGCATACGTACTTACAATAACACACATAGTAACACGCCGCACTGCGCATGTCCACTTTTACTGAGTCATGAGGGCAGGGACTAAAAACATCAGACAAGATGGCTGCCAGATCCCGAAAGCCAGCTTTCACCCCCGGGGACCTCTACCTCCTGGTGGAACATATCTGCTGCCACCAGGGGGGCATATTCCCAGGCTCCTCCCGCCGGCAGGACCTCACCAGAGTGAGGAGGGCCTGGGTGTGCCTCACCAGGTGCTATAATAGGGAAGCCGACTACCCACGTGAGGTCAGTACATGGGGACAGGTCTCACACACCAAGAAGTGCAACACAATAGCCGGCAAGAAACACACATATCATACAAGCACAACAAGGGAAAAGGACATGTCTGTGGGTCAACCTAGGATCAATGGAGGTCCCCCCTGTTGATGTGTGCAAGTCCGCTCTATCCCTAGGAGGCCACAGGCCGCATTACTGAGGTCTGTGTTTAATCCTGGTGCTACGGTAGGTGCGCCTGTCGATGTGGGCAAGTCTGCCCTATTTCCAGGAGCCCCAGGCTGCAATACAGGGATCTGTGTTTAATTCTGGTGCTACGGTAGCTGCTCCTGTTGATATGTGCAAGTCTGCCCTATCCCCAGGAGGCCACAGACCTATTCACAGAGGTCTGTTATTCATCCTGGTGCTACAGTAGCTGTGCCAGTTGTTGTGTGCAGGTCTGCCCTATCCCCATAAGGCCCCAGGCCTATTTAGAGAGACCTGTTATTCATCCTGGTGCTATGGTCGGTGCGCTTGTTGATGTGCGCAAGTTTGCCCTATCCCCAGGAGGCCTCAGGCCTGTTTACAGAGGTCTGTTACTCATCCTGGTGCTACGGTATGTGCGCCTGCTATGGTCGGTGCGCCTATTGATGTGCGCAGGTCTGCCCTATCTCCAGGAGGCCTCAGGCCTGTTTACAGAGGTCTGTTACTCATCCTGGCGCTACGGTATGGGCACCTGTTATTGTGCGCAAGCCTGACCTATCCCCAGGAGGCTTCAGGCCTATTCACAGAGGTCTGTTACACATCCTGGTGCTACGGTATGTGCGCCTGTCGTTGTGCAGAAGTCTGCCCTATCCCCAGGAGGCCTCAGGCCTGTTTATAGAGATCTGTTATTTATCCTGGTGCTATGGTAGGTGTGCCTGTTGATGTGCACAAATCTGCCCTATCCCCAGGAGGCCTCAGGTCTTTTTATAGAGGTCTGTTATTCATCCTGGTGCTATGGTCGGTGCGCCTGTTGATGTGCAGGTCTGCCCTATCCCCAGGAGGCCCCAGGCCTGTTTACAGAAGTCTGTTATTCATCCTGGAACTATGGTCGGTGCACCTGTTGATGTGCACAAGTTTGCCCTACCCCCAGGAGTGTTTACAGAGGTCTGTTACTCACCCTGGTGCTACGGTATGTGTGCCTGTTGTTGTGCACAAAGTCCGCCCTATCCCCAGGAGGCTTCAGGCCTATTTACAGAGGTCTGTGATTCATCCTGAATCTATGGTTGGTGTGCTTGTTGATGTGCACAAGTTTGCCCTATCCCCAGGAGGCCCCAGGCCTATTTCCAGAGGTCTGCTATTCATCTTGGTGGTAAGATAGGTGCGTCAGTTGTTGTGAGCAGGTCTGCCCCATGCCCAGGTGGGCCCTGGACCATACAGAGTGTGTGGAGTTACATCCCCTGCCCTCACATAGGTGTGTCTGCTGCTGTGTCCAGGGCACAATGGTGAACCACATGTGCAGTGCCACCGCCATCGTATACTGTGGCATGGGCATATGTTAGACACATGTTGCAGTCATGTTGATAGGTATAGCTGACATGCTGACACAGGGCATATGTGTGGGATGTGGCGCATGCCCCGACTCTCCAAGGTACCCCATGCATAGATAACGGCACCATGCAGCACCGCTGGTATGACACACATGACCTGCAGCATGGCAATAGCACATTTGCCATGGTGCTGTCCTGTCATGCAAGGATAGGCCATCAGATCAGTATGGGGTGCCCAGAGGATAGCACACAGGGCATGTAGGGGGCAACCCAGACTTGTGCAGGCTCACTTGCACACATGCAGGGGCAACAGCTAGCATTGGACAGAAAGTGTACAGAAGAAGCAGCCCCCTGCTGCTCACAGCCATGTGTGATATACATTAGCCGATGGCCCTGGATGTCTGTCCCCTAATGGTTCCACCCTTGCTGTACCCACATGTGGAAGACCTACGTAAGAAGGCGCGCGTGTTGCAGTTGCGGAACCCATGGTTTCTGGTGCGGGTCTAGCGGGAGCGGCAGGCCCAACGTGATGGTGAGTGATGCAGCCTGTGCCTCGTGCCACAGCATGTTCCTGTGGCCCAGCAGCCTGTGGGGCCACATAACATGTGTCCATGTCATGGAAAATGCATGACCACAGTGGTAATGAATGTTTTCTCCCCACAGCGGATGCAGATGCAGGCGAGGTCCCACCATGGGTGGGAGGAGGAACTGGGCAGCCAGCATAGGATGCAAAGAGGAGGAGGAGGTGGACACCAATGATGGTGCTGTGGTGGAGGAGGAGGGGGAGGCTGCCAGCACAGAGGGGGAGGAGGGGGAGGGGAAGGTGGAGGGGGAGGTTGGTGGGAGTCTGGTGAGGGGGAGGTGGAGAGTGAGGTGGGTGAGGGGGTGGGAGGCCAGGGAAGGGGAAAGGGAGAGGGAGGTGGGGGTGGGAGGCTGGGGAGGGGGAGAGGGAGGTGGGGAGGGGGAGGGGTATGTGGCAGTGGAGGGGAAGGGGAAGGGGAGGGGGTGGGAGGCTGGGGAGGGGGCAGCAGAGGGGGAGGGGGAGTCCAGTCCTGAGTGGCACAGGCTGGCACAGGGCACTGGGGGCCACTGCCACCTGCCCCACAGTGCTGTGGGTGACACCCATCTGGGCGCGGGTCCGGCGCACATCACCGCAGACAGGCAGTATGCCCATGCCTCCACACAGACACTGGGTACAGTGTGTCTGTGTGGGGGCATGTGTGCATGCAGCCTGGCTGCGGAAGTGCGTGCTATGTCCGACACCCAACGGGAGCAGACACACACTGTGGGACAGGCGATTGAGGCCATATGCATGGTGGCTGATCAGCTGCGCATGTTGTACGAGGTAATTGCGGGCAGCGCAGCTGATCAGCCACCCAGCCAGGGCGGCCCCAAGGGGGTGTGAGTGTCACCTGGGGATGTGACACCCCTGCCCTGTGCCAGCCTGTGCCCCAGGACTGCCACCACTGTCGGGGCTAGGGATATCAGGCTCATAACCTCCACCTTGAGGGCTATGTCTGTAAATAGGTTAACCTTCTGTTAATAAATTGTTATATGGTTTGTTTCCAAATCACTATGGTAGGGTGTCTCATTTCCTGACATGCCCTTGCAGTGCGAGTGACAGGTGTGGGTATGTCCCTGTGTATCTGGGTGCCTGACAGCCATCACATACATGGTACAGTCCCCATGGCAAGGGTAGGAGATGGGCATGGTCACAGGCAGATGTAGCCCCACAGTCACCGGGATGTAACAATCTGCTGCTATGGTCCACAGACATGGGCAAACGCATGATGGCATGGAAATGCCATCAGTGCACACATCAGAATTAACCTTCAGGTCAGGGCAAATCAGCAATAATATTAGGAATACCCAACCTCAATCAATGACCACCAAAGTAAATATTTTTGTCGGAGCTAGCCGTAGGAAGGTCAGAAGGAAAACCGACCTACACCAGGCGGGTAGCTACTTTTTATTTATAGAGGTTCTTCACCAAAATTAAAGTTAAAGTTCAAATAACCCATAGAATTATGTTCAAAAAACTTATCTCAGTCCAGGAATGCCGGTTATGATGAATCCAACGCACGACGTGCACGTTTCGGGCACCTTCGCCCTGTGTCTGGTGCAATAGCCAGAATTTCAAAATCTTCAACAGCCGTTGAAGATTTTGAAATTCTGGCTATTGCACTTGACACAGGGTGAAGGTGCCCGAAACGTGCACGTCGTGCGTTGGATTCATCATAACCGGCATTCCTGGACTGAGATAAGTTTTTTGAACATAATTCTATGGGTTATTTGAACTTTAACTTTAATTTTGGTGAAGAACCTCTATAAATAAAAAGTAGCTACCCGCCTGGTGTAGGTCGGTTTTCCTTCTGACCTTCCTACGGCTAGCTCCGACAAAAATATTTACTTTGGTGGTCATTGATTGAGGTTGGGTATTCCAAATATTATTATCAGTGCACACATGGCATGGTGCACAGCATGGGTGGTACACAGTACCGACATGCATGGGATGGTGGCAGGACAGACCCCATGCCCCCCTCTGGTGTGCATCATGGACCGTGAATGGTGTGCCAATGGGTCTGCGTGCTATGGCAAGGGTAATGTGCCCAGGGCAAACACATGTGGGACAGGGCGAACATGTGGGTGCAGAATGAAACACTGGACACGTGCCCACGGGTGGGATTATTTGAATAGCATTTATTTCTGCCTCGTCACCCCATCCACCCATACCTACACCCTGTGTTGGCATCCCCTTCCATGCCTGGCACGTCCCCTCCCACCCATTGGTGCTGGTGCTGCTTCTGCTGCTGCTGGCTGCACCCTACGTCCTGCCAAGGCCTCCCACGCAGCTGCCATCCAGCCCATGCTGGCTGACATTGCATTGGCTGCCTCGTGCAGGCCCCGCACCTCCATCTGCAGTTGATGGGATTCGTGGTGCTGCCTCTGCTGTTCCCGTGCCACCTCATGCAGTGCCAGCTGTATTCCTGTGGGAGAGACATGGTGTGACCCTTGAGACATGGGTTGCACATGCCACCTATACACATGCAACAGGTGTCCCAAATGGTTGGTCACTCACCCTCTACATCCTCGTGCGCCATCGCTGAATGGACCCTCATCTCGGCAAGGACTTCAATCATGGCAGCATGTGCGGCCCATGGGGCGGGACCAGGTGCTGGTGGGCCTGCCACCCCTTCGGTGTCATCTGCCTTGGACACACTGCCCTCGCTGGCCTCTTTGCCTGACCCGTCATCACCTGCCAGGTGGGGAGCTGGTTCCTCCACCACTACCTGTGCTGCATCTTGACCCCTGGGAGCCTCAACGGCAGATACCTCCTCAGGCAGGGGCCCCGGGCTGGATGTGCTGACACCTCCACCTCCATGGCATGTATGTCACCTGGGGGGGAACAGGGTACACAGCTTAGGTGTTGAGTGCCTGCCCATCCCCAACCATACCTATGTTACATCATCACCTAAAGGACTGTCAGTCCCGCAAGATATCTACATCAATATGGGACCACCCAGGTTGCGTACGTGTGGGCCGGGGATATATGGGTGCATGGATGTGTGTGGTACCATCGTGTGTCTGTTCCCGGGTGCCAGCATTGCCTCACTGGTGTCCGCGCGTGGGACAGGTTTGCCCTGTGGGGGTCCAGGGATCCATGTGCATGGGTGCATGCGCTGGGGTGGCGGGGGGCCCTGGCACCGTGACTGGCACAGGAGATTGTGTGGCTGTGCGGAGAGGGTGTATGGGTGGGCGTGTGCCACATGGGTATGTGTTAGGCATGCTGTGCCCCCTTGCCACGCCAACCCCTGTATATTGTTGCACCCCTTGTCTAGCCTCCCAGCTGCCATACCCATACCCCTCTCCCCCACCCACAGCCACCCACCCTGTGGCTCACTGTCCCGTATAGCTTGCAGCCACTCATCACCTACCTCACATACAGGTGCGGACAATCTCTGTCTACCTCACATTCTACATCCCCTGGCCATTGCTTTCCTCTCCACCCCTGCACTATGGCTCAACAGCACATTGTTGCCCACATTTTCTACCCCCTACCTGTCCCCCCTCACAGCTGCACCCTCACACCAACCCTCCCAATCCCCCATTTACCACCTTCACATCCCCCTCTGCTCTGTCCTCTACCCTATCACCGGCTCCTGTGCGGAAAAGCTGTCTGCCTCTGATTCATCCACCTCCCTTCCCTCCACGGCAGCCCTGCCCTCAGTTCCACTGTCCCATCCCCTCTCTGCCCCGTACTCCACTACACCTGCACCTTCTCACATCCGGAGGTGGCACCCCCAACCCTGGCCCCGTGGACCTCTGTCACAATCTGAGAGAGGGAGGTCACACAACACATCTGGACCTATCCATAACCCTCACCTTTCCCCTTCCACTCTCCCTCCCCCATGTGCCCTGTGGAATGCACACTCTGTCTCACATACACCAGATTTCACCCATGATCCCCTTATCTCTGATGGTCTACTTCATTCTGCTCCACCTGAGGCCTGCCTTCCCCCTGATGACACAGCATCTATTGCCACTCTCTGTCATTGGGTCTACCTTTTCCCCCACATGCCACATCCCCCCGCCTGCCAGTTCCGACCCCTCACGCTGCCCCAGTCTTACCCCTACCCTCCTTAGCTGTTCCCTCCATCCGTCATCTCACTCCACTCCCTCTCCAGGTGGGTGTCCCATGTTGACCTCATGACAGGTCTGCCCCTACTGTTCTCAGTGCCATTGACTCATGGTTCCCTCCCTTTCTGGGGCCCTCTTCCCACAGTCATGTTCCCAGGGGTCCTAACATCCATGTTGGTGCCCCCCCCCCATTTCCCCTGCCTTGGGGCTCCTCTCTCTCACCTCCCCATTTGGCCTCCCGCATCATTCTAATGCCTGCACTGACCAGCATGGCCACGTGCCTGGCCCCGTATATGTCATCAGCTGCATGCTCACCGGCCTCTATATCTTGGTGCCTCCCGTATCTGGACATTGCCTGTTATGCCTCGACCCTCATCACCCGCTGCCCCATTCCTGTACTGTCTCCCCCAGCCAAATCTGATATCCTCCTGGCAGTGGCCCTTTGCCTCTCCCATGCACAGTTGCATCGGATCTGTCTCCCAATATGTCAGCTGGGTATGTTGATGGTGCAGTGATGTCCTGTATCCCTGCCTCCACCTTTGCTATGTGCGCTCCCGGTCCCCCATGCCATGTCCTGCGGGCCCCTGCACCATAGCCCTTTCTGTCATCCACTACCCGCTATCTACATTCCTGTGCTCGCTCAGTTGGGCCGGCCTGGATCATATCCTTCTCCCTTGGGGACCTCTGGCACTTCAGGTGCATGCGTGTCTTCCACCAGTTGGCCCTAGCTCATCACACACAGGACTATTATGTTGCTGGGACAGACTCCCTTGCAGCTGGCCCTCACCATCTCCTGTCTACCCCCAGCTCCCTCCTCAGGGTGCCTCCACCTCTGGTCCTTGTTCCCTCCCTATGTGCCCCAACCCTGGCTGACCAATTCCATGTCAATATCCCCAGGATCACCCTCCAGTTCCCTACAGGGTCAGCTATGTCCCCACCTCCCCCTCTTCCCTCCCAAACATCGTCCCCTGCCTCTGCTACCCTCCCCCCTTTGCTGTGATCTCTGAGGGTGAACCTGCTCACCCCCTTTCACCCTCCAAATACACCACTGGCTCCTCTGATGCTGTCCCCACCAGCTGCCGAGGCCCCATCTCCCCCACTGTTATCCCCTCCATTGCTCATATCCCCATCCCTTTCCTCTCCACTGCAACTGTCCCTGCAGCTATCATACATGCGGGGGTCACACCTCTCCACCAAGAACCCTCACCTGATCCCACATGTCCCTATGGGTCTCGGCCCACCTCTCTCCCTCCCTTTGTTTTACCCGACCATCTGAACGTGCTTATCACTGCCGCTGCACCTACATTCCCCCTCTCATGCCCTCCTGGATCTGGTATAGCCTGGCATTTGTCCTCTCCCTTCTGCTTAGGCGTCTCTTTCCCCGGTCCCTGCTGACCTGTCTCTGGCGAGCTACACTGGCCTTTACTCTGTCCGCATCCCTCTTGGGCTCTCTGTGGCTGGTGGCACTGTTGACCACATTCCTCTCTTTGGTATCCTGTCCTCGCTTGGTTCTAGGGCTCTGAACTATCCTCAGTCTCCTCCTATCTCTTACACTGCTCCTGCGGTGTGTGTTCCTATGGCTGCCCCTCCACTGCTGTCCCACTCACAGTTGGTGTACCCCATGGATCTGACATGGCTCTGCTCCGGTCCCTCTGTCTACACAGTCCCTTGATGTGCTACCCTTGTCCACATGACCAGTGCCAGTCCATCCATCCCACAGGGCTGTTGTTTGCACAGGGCCATGCAATCCAGGTGGCCAGATGTTGTCAGCATCCCTATCTGTGGTACAGCAGGCTAGCAGCCCTCAGGGGGTGGTAGTGGGGTACCAGTGTCTTGCCGTGGGCCATTGCAGGCCCTGATGGTGGCTAGCACTGGTATGGACTGGGGATGCATGGTGACCGGTGTTGTGTCAGGGCCACATGGTATGTGACTGGGGACATGATATGGTGGGGGTGGGGGGGCTTTGGGGTGGGTGGGTGGGATGGTGTCTCTGCATTGGGCCAGATATTGGGCATATGTAGCTGGGGACTGCGGGTGGCAGATACCACTGCAACAGGCTTGTCAGTTACGCCATATGTTGCATGGGACTGGCTGAGGACATGTGTTTCTGTGAGTCTCGCGACATGATCTCCACACCCCTCTGCATCAGCCCATGCATGTGCTGGGTTGTTAGCTTTCCCTGGACCATATATCTCCGTCTTACCTGCAGATAGGTCCTCTGTGTCCAGCGTGGGGGGCAGACCATGGAGGTAGATGGGCCCCAGTCTCTCTGCAAGGCGCTGCTCCAGCGGGGACAGGACGGCTCTCTGCGGTGCTCCTCCACCTGTGGTATGCACATGGTGCCTCTCCTCAGTGAGGTGGGCCCATATCGCCTGCTTTATGTAACAGTACCGCTTCCTGATACTTTCCGCATCACAGCTTGGGCCCCCTGCCTTGGCCACTGCTGCACGCACCTGCTCCCACGCCCTGTTGTGTGCATCAATGATGGTGGTGATGCTCTGCCACCCGAAGAGAACCTCATGGTTCTCAAGGATGCTTGCCAGGAGGAGGTCATTCTCCTCCTGGGAGAAGAGGACTGCCCTCCTCCTGGCCTCTTCGGGCACGGGCCTCCGCTGGCACTTTGCCCCTGGTGCACCTCCCAGCTGTTCGGATGGGGGCTGGCTGACCCCGGATGGGCCTCCCTCCTCCCCCTCAGGCTCCTCGGTGATGGCGGCCACTGGTGGCTGTTGGCTGCTCAGGTCACTTATGTCTCCTTGTAACTGATAACTGTCCTGTGAACACATATGTTAGGGTGTGGTCCTGTGCGCGTTCCGCATGCACAATGCAGGTTATGTATGCATTTTGCCCGTGCGCATTCACAACACATGTAATTACCGTGCCAAGTGATTCAGCCTGCGTAAGACACATTCCAGAGTGTACACGTACAAGAGGAGCAGCGTGCGTATTCCGTGCGTTGCACATGTGCACGTTGCATCCCTGTCTCTTTCTGCAGGAGGTGGCGCACATTACGGCCTCCAAACTCGCACATGGACACAGCACACGCATGTGCAATGCATGGAACATGCGTCAGAACGCACCTTATGCAGGCCGGCTCATGTGGCATGAGGTGGATTGAGCGAAATGCACGTCCCTGCATGCCCTACGGCGTTACGCTTCCATAGGCATGGACTGTTCTGCTTCACTGCTGCTGCTGTGCGCTGCTACACTCACAGGTGCGTTATTTTATTTATTTATTTTATTTATTTACAGTTCTTATATACCGCGCTCTTTGGTACCAGTGCGGTTTACAGTTAACAAATTTTGCATTGGGACAATCCTTTGCTTACATTATAACAGGGTTGGTAACTTGGAGATAACAGGTTTGTTCTGATTATTTGCCATACCCGCACACCATAGTTAGTATGTGTTTTTACTCTACCTGGGTGGTTCGGCCTGCGTAAGGCGCATTCCATTGTGCGTAGTGGGAGCATGGCGAGTGTTCTGTGCATTACACATGTGAGTGCTGTGTCCACGTGAGCGTACAGATTTTGTAAGGTGCACTGGCACCTGCAGAATGCACTCCTGTGCAATGCACATAACATGCGCCGTGCTCCAGAATGCGCCTTATGCAGGCCACAGCATGTGGCGCGCCTTTCATTTTTCAGAATGCATGTTCCTATGTGCGTTACGCCGTTACGCCTCTGTAAGCGCGGTCAGTTTTGCAATACTGCTGCTTGTGTGCGCCGCTGCATCTATAGGTGTGTTATGTTTGTTCTGATTATTTGCCACTACCCACGCCATATTTAGCATCTAACTTTGCTCTACCTGATGTCTATCATGGCTCACATTCACCATGCGGGATGTACGTTGCAGACGCTGGATGTTTTGGAGGAGCTGCAGTTGCCTGATGAGGGAGATGGTGTCCATGGGTCTGTGGCACAGGGCATGGATGCAGTCCCGCTGCAACACAGACCTGCAGCTGTGGAGGCTCCACAGGCTGAGGTTTTGCCAGCACAGCACTGTAGGCATGCCAAGGTGCGCCCTCGCCTGCCTCGTCTCTACAGATCCAGGCTCATGCTCCAGGACATGCGTGAGGACCAGGTCATCTCCCTCTACCGTCTGAGCACAGGGGCTATTAGGGAGCTCTTTGAGGATCTAAGACCTGACCTCGAGCTCCGGTCACATGCCATACCAGGTTTGGCCAAGCTCCTCGGTGCCCTATATTTCTTTGCCTCTGGCTGTTTCCAATCGTCGGTGGCCACAGTGGGTGGGATGAGCTGGCCCACCTTCTCACGCTGTCTCCACCAGGTACTGCGGAACATGGTCAGCCAGATTAGGAATTACATTGTGATTCCTAACAATAGGCAACAGTGGGGGGCCCTGGACCAGGCATTTCAGCAGATTGCAGGGATACCACACGTGCTGGGAGCTATTGATTACACACATGTTGCCCTTGTCCCACCCAGAGACGGGAAGGCAGTGTTCTGCAACCACAAACACTACCATTCCCTGAATGTGCAGGTTATTTGTGATGCAAATATGCATATTCTGAATATGGTTCCTAGGTTTCCAGGGTTCGCCCATGACTCCTATATCCTGCATCACTCTGCACTATTTGACCAATTTGAGGGCAACAATATAAGGACTGGGTCCTGCTGGGTGGGTATTTACCATCTCTCACATGCACACGGTATTCCTGTGTCCTGGGGTGCTTGTTGCTTCTCACAGGTGGGACAGGGTCACCTGTGGTTTGCTGTTTGGCCCTTCGGGCTGTATCTCCACTGTGACATACATGACATGCCCTGATGCAGATCTGACTTATTTTCTGGCAACATTAAGGACACTGGCCGTCAGGCTGTGGCATATCACTGCCCAGGCGGTGTATGATTTACGGGGTCCCATTGTTAATTATGATCTCAGCATCCCTTTCCATGCATTGTGGTGGTGGAGCGCTGACCTTATATGGGGCTGTGCCCACATTCACAAGGAGGAGGAGTGGCCTAGTGGTTGGGGCAAGGTACCACAGGCCGGAAGTTCAGTGGTTCAAATCCCACTAGAGGACAGCAACCTTGGGCCGGAAGGACTGGGGTTTCTAGTCCCACAGGTGCTCCTTGTGGTCTTGGGCAAGCCACTTAACCCTCCATTGCCCATGTTCCCTGTAAGTATTAGTGTATGTGTCTCATATCCCCTCGTGTTAAATGTATCCCCCAACCGCTTTGACCCGGTGAAAAGCGGGATATAAATGCAGCTAATTAAATAAATAAATAAATAAATGTCACCATCACCGGGGATCTGTTCACATACTGTTCTGGGTTTCTACACATACATATGTCTACCATATGTGTGCCATTGCTCTTCTGGGTGTCTCGGCACACATGCGGTTTCCATTGGTGTTTGGTAACGCTGCTCTGTTGCACAGGTCTTTTGGACAGGGAAGCTATAGGCATATATGATGTGTCCCTTATATGGTGGGCTGCAACATCTTTTGGTTGGCAACTATGGCTCACGGCCTCAGACCAACCACATATGCAGATGTACATGTGTCTGCCTTTGTAGTGTATCCCTAGATGACTCTGTATGCAATCTGTGTGTGTGTGCTTCCTTGGGGAGGGGAATTGATTTGCTCCCAGACCCATTTTCATGCTGTACTGTGTGTTGGGGGCCATTCACCTATGACGGTTTCGGCCATGTCACATTGTTGGCTTTGTGGTGACACGTTACCTCACACATGTATGCTTCATATATGTCAATGTTGTTGTGTCATTTATGCCATCTTGACTGGACCCCTCAGGTATATGTTACTGTAACACCTGCTGTGTGTGCACTGTATCATGGCCATCACATGATTGCACACATGTGTATCTCTGCCCTTTTCCATGGTGCATTGCCATGTGTCCGCCTGATGCGTTCAGGCCTGCCACTATTGCCTTTGGGTACAGGTGGTTAGTCATGTGTTTGGTCTGGATACATGTGATGTGTGTTGCCCTCATTACCCTTCCCCAGGGTTCTGTGTCTCAGACCTCCAGATGCTAGTGCATAACTGTTGTGTGCCATCATGTGCAGTCATATGTTTGTGTCCTCATTTATCTGTTGTCCGTTCGTACGTACATGTTTGTGTGCATGTGTGTGACCATCAGTTTCTGATTGACTGTTCCACATTTCTTTCTGCAGGTGATGCAGGATATGGTTGTTGTGCCTGGTTGCTGACCCCTGTGCATCTTCCACGGACACGTGCAGAGATGAGGTACAATGAGGCCCATGCTTCCAGCCGCTGTCATCGAGCACACCTTTGGCGTTTTTAAGAGTCACTTCAGGTGTCTGGATAAGACCGGCAGGGCCTTACAATACCAACCCATGACTGTGGCACAAATAATTCTGGCCTGTTGCATCCTCCACAGCATTGCTCTCAGGCACAATCTCCCAGTCAAAATTAATCCGGATCTAGTAGAGGATCCTACGTGCCGTCCTGTACGTGCCTGTGGTGACACACATGAGGGGACGGCAGTCAGGCAACAGCTGATCGAGGAGCTCTTCTCATGTAAGTCCTGAAGATGTGGGGAAATGCACATGGGTATACATGTACATGCTGGTGTGTGTGTTGCAAGGCTTTATCATGACATATGTATGTTTCACTTGTATTTTTTACTCCCCAGGATAAGCTTTTGGACCTGCCCAGTGCTGTGGTGCAGTGGGAACTGTGTGTACATCATTCAACTTGCAGGTGACTGGGGTGTGTAAACATGCAGGTGACTGTACTGTGTGACAGTGCAGCATGGCACATGTCTGTGGTTCTCTGTCCACTGCAGATATGTTGATGTACACCTCTTTGACCTGTGCCCCCATACCCAATATGTTCCTGTTGGCACACATATGGCCATTTTTTCATGACCAGTTCTGGGGTTTCAACACTGTATTAGACACACATGTAGCCGAGCTGTGTGTGTCTAAGAGTCCATAGTGTGGTGGTGGTGGACGGTACGTACACCCTTCCCTGGCATTGTGGCATTAACCAACATCAGTGTATCATTGCATGGACTGTAATGATTGTCTCCACTGTTCGCAGATTGTGCACAGACAGGCTGTATGCTACTGGAGGGGGAGGGCATGCTCACCTTCTCCCACTGTGTGTGTGTGTGTGTGTTTTGGAAGTGTCTATGTAACGGTACACTCTGAGGCCCTTTAGCATTATCTTGTGCTGGGATGTGTCTGGACACCTGTAGGGTGGTGATCACTGTTCTATCTCTACCTTTCTGTTGTTGCCCTTGTGTACATTGTACGCATGTGTTTACGCATGTGTTCTGTGTTTTTGACTGACCTGACTCTTTTGTGCTGACAGACCACTACGCATCAATGTTTCAGTTTCACACATGTTGCCATACTTTGGACATGTGGCAATGACAGATGAACATGCGGACATGGTGATTCAACACATTTCAATGACATCCTCTGCCTTTACTATGACCTCTTGGAGCCTTTGCCTGCCTCAGACAATCCCTATCAGACACTTGCTGCACACAGATGGTAGGTTGCACCTTTGATCTTTTGTGAGTGACATCAACCTTTACATGTTTGTGTTGGGCTGTTTGTTTCATCGTGCTTCTCTGTGGGATCTATGTGCACCAACACTGCTGGACATGCTGTGGACCTCTGGGATGCCTGTGTGACATGGGCATGGACATGACCATATCAAGGTGGCAACCTGGTCTGCAATGCCATCTCCTACTCTCGTCAACATGCACTGTGCTCTGTGTTGTGATCGTGTCATGTTTGCATGTCTGAGGTTTCATTATGTACATATTGTGGTTTCACTCTCTGCAATGTGACCTGATGTTATGTGCAGCATACCATGATCTTGTTTCTCCTCATTTTACCACAGGGCACAGCCAACACACACAGCACATCTACTACAGTGCATCTGCACTCCCCATCACCCAACTGTTGGAGGACAGGGCAACTCCATGCAACAATCCCTGGGTGATGGTGCCATTGGGTGATGGACCTATGCGAGTGGGACACACGCCTATGATGGACATTATTGTTGGACTGATACTTTGAGCAGAACAATGATGACCAACACCCATTGCTGCCGTGCTCTGGATGGGTGTCGTGTTCATCGCAGGAGACACACAGCACCTTTGCATTACTGTTGGCACATTGAGATGTCACACATGACTTTGCATGCCCTTGGATTCAGGGTCAATCGTAACAGGACATGTGGGGTTGCAGACTACATTTTCACTGTGGACAATGTGTACTGGTCCGTACATGTACAGCAGGAACTCACATACTCGCTGTATGTTGTACATCCATCTTACATTGTGTTCGTGTGTGTGGCCCATGTGTGTGACTTGCATTGCAAGATTTCCTCATAAGTTTGGATCAACAGGTACACGCAGCCACATGTGTGGCACATGAGGTTCATTCTGTAGATCCTGTTTTTTTGTCTGGCTACCTTACATTTGGACATGACACGCTGTTTGCCACCACACCACTGTGATGCGTGCCAACATCTGTGACTGTTGTTTCACCCTCACAGGGGTTGTTACAGTGCATCTGGGGCAGCACACTGTCATGGTTCAATGTACATGGTGCATGTGCATCTGCCTGATTCTGTTGTTACACCAGTGCATGTGCCGGTGTTGATTTGATGTGGGTTTGTGCACCGTTGTTGATCTTCCTTTCTACCTCCATGTACATGTTCTTGTGTGTGGTTACTGTACAGATGTGGTGCTGTACATTGATTTACAAACTAATCTTTGCATGTCTGCACAGTCCTCTTTATCACATGACATTGCGCCACTCACATTGCACCGGTAGCTTTGCAGTGTGGCGGTGGGTGTGTCCATTTTCTGACTTCATTTGTGCATTCCCTGTACATTAACATATATGTGATGCTCCTGTATCCACAGCACCCATTGCAGCAGGCCTTCTGTATAGTGTTGTCTCTGTATGTCTGTGAGGTTCTGCTTTGTTTGTTCTTTGGCAACATGTGCCTCTCGTACCTGTTACCATGTCCTCTTTTTGCATTGTATCACTGTTTTTGCTCCTATTTGTGCATTAAATGTGTTTATTTAAATGAGCACCTGACTTCTACTCTTTCTCGGCACATCACATACTGTTGTCTGGCCATATACACTGCTGTATGACCCACTGATACACACACCTATGGTTTACACAGCTGAGGGGTAGTGCTGGGGCATTGGGACATGACATCATTGTCATGTTTGTGCATTTGCCTGTGCACTGAAGATCAACATCACTGCATGGCAGCATGGCATTACATCTCTGTAACTTCCTTTCCTACCTTATCGCCTTGTGGTTGTGTGGGCAGCTTGGTGTACCTGCTGGACTATGCCCCCTGTCAGTTGTGTGTTCTGGTGCTATTGCCGTGATGATGCAGACAACGTACGTCGATGCCATCTGGATCACTCACAGCACTATAACCACAGTCCACCTTTTGTATCATTGACCTGTGTGTGTGTTCTTTCATACACATGATGTGTGTGGTGTATCTGATGTTATGCTGCTGCATTCTTGCCCACAGATGGTTTCAATGTTACCACATAGGTGTTTGTTTTTAACACAGGTAATTCATCGCTCCCATGTGCCTGGCCAGTTGCATGTCAGCTCATTTGGACCATTGTGCCTTCTTTTGGGTGGGCATTTAAACTACTTGGCCACATGCATACTCAGGCTGGTGCCTGTACATCCCCACCTGGGAGGTGTTTGTGGGACATAGCTGGCATTGGTGTTCATTGGCACTGGTGCTGACAGTGGTGGCAGGGCAGATTGGGGATGCACCTGCCTTCTTGTCTGCACATCATCAACTGCAGAGATGTTTATGTCATGGTGTGGAGGAGTGGCAAAAAATAATAATATTAATCCCCGGGTTAGGTAAACAATATACTATCACAAAAAAGAACCAAACCCAAATAAATTATAATACCTCTATCTAATATATATCTTTTTGTTGGAACAGGCTGGAGGCGACTGAAAGGGAAACTCAGCCGCACCAGACAGCTGGTTCCATTTTAATCAAACAAAAATGCAGTACTTATCTAAGAAAAGTCCCAGTGAAATGTTTTCATATTCATAGTCATCATATTCATCATAAGCATCTCCTCATGTATTCCTTGCATAACAGCGGTCAAAAGCAACATAACCACGACGTGCACGTTTCGGGCCCTAAGCCCTGTGTCAAGTGTTCATAAACACGCTAGTATCCCGCTTCTAAACCAGAGAAAACAACAACCACTGGTTATAGAGGATGAATCACACACATTGGCTAATGCATTTGTCAATCCATCGGAAGCACCAATCACCAAATGGGAGAACCCACTGACACCGGGGAATCCCTTGGTGTCATAGGTGACGTCACAGCAAGCTAGGCCAATCCACTTCCTTGTTCAAGCCCATCGGATAGACAGCAGCCATGTCAAAAATCAACTGTTGCTCTCGTCTTTGCAGTAAGGCTAGCCGATTCCCACCCCGGGGATTTAAAGGAATATGATCTAACACAGTCCAGGAAACATCCACCCCAAATTGATGTTGGTGAGCCATACAATGTTCAACAATCGGCGCCGATAGCACCTTTTGTCGTAATCTAGACGCATGTTCGCTGAGTCTAACCTTGATTTTTCGTGAAGTTCTGCCAATATAAATCAAGGGCCAAGTACATTACAGTACATAAACAACATAAGTTGAATCGCAAGAAGTCGCCCATCGTCTAGTAAAAACTTGGCCAGTATTGGAGTGAGTCCAATCTATACCAGTGAGTGAAGATGCACAAAATGTGCAGTTTGCACATATAGAATGGTCCCTAACACTAGGATCAGGAAGCGGAGGACGATCAATTAAAGTTGTAGTGCACACCAACTTATTTTGCAAATTTGGTCCCCTGGAAAAAGCAATACGAAGTGGTTTCTGAAAACACCGGTGTAATCCTAAAATGGACCAGTGTTTGCGAAGTATAGCCACAATAGATGTACTCAAAATGGTATAAGGCAGTACTCCCACAATATGGTCAGACTCCTCAGAAGTAGAATTCTGTAATTGATAAGACTCATCCAACAACCAGTCACGATGGGTGTAAAGAGCCCGACGGTAGTCAGTTCTAATCACCTTATGAGGGTACCCCCATTGGGTCAATCAGACACTGAGATCAGAAGCATGATATTTAAAATCTGCTAATGTGAAACAAATCCTTCGAAGACGGAGGAATTGCCCATAAGGCAAGTTTCTCCTCATAGGGCCAGGATGGCAACTATGATACATTAGCAAACTATTGCGTTGGACACTTTTACGATATAATGTGGTACGAAATGCTCCCTGATCTTTAATAATCAACATATCCAGAAACTCAATTTTTTCAAAATCAAAATGTGCTGTAAAACGAAGGTTTGTTTTCAAGGCGTTCAGTCAAGTTATAAACAGATGTAATTGGGGCAACGTGTCAAACTCCAAGAAAAACACGTCATCTAAAAATCTCCTCCAAAAACACACTGGGGCAAAATGCGGGGAAGGGTAAAGAAGAGACTCTTCAAAATGAGCCATATATAGCGTAGCTACTGACGGGGCCACAGTCGTCCCCATGGCTATTCCAAAGGTCTGATGATAGAATTGCCCTTCTGAAAGAAAATAATTCTCAGTCAGCACAAATCTCAACAACTTGCATAAAAAAGTCCGAGGAAGCCAAGGCGGAGCAAACTGAAAAAAAGTTGACATTAAGGACATAACCTCTACCTGGTCAATGTTGGTGTAGAAAGCTTCTACATCAAGCGTCACAAGATAAAAATCACAAGAGGGTATAGATTCATTAGCCAATTGCTGCAAGAAATGCGATGAATCCTTAACAAAGGATCTCACCAAAGCCGCTACTTTTTGCAAAAAAACGTCGCAAAACTGCGACAGCGGTTCTAACATTGACCCCCTACAGGAGACAATTGGTCTACCGGGAGGGGACACCAGAGATTTATGGACTTTTGGCACCATGTACATAATGGGAACTAATGGGGTTCCCAGCCGGCTGTCTGGTGCGGCTGAGTTTCCCTTTCAGTCGCCTCCAGCCTGTTCCAACAAAAAGATATATATTAGATAGAGGTATTATAATTTATTTGGGTTTGGTTCTTTTTTGTGATGGTGTGGAGGAGTGGCATAATGGTTTGCACACTGGCCTGGGAACCAGGTGCCAGGAGTTTGATTCCCATTGCCACTCCATGTGGAGTTTGTCAGATCACATAACCTGCATTGCTCTGATAGGATCCAGTTGATCATTGTCACTCTTTAATGTACATTACCTGGGTTACATTGCCATGTACACTGCTTTGATTGATATCATGCTGCAGTATCAGACAGCTGTTACACATATATATGTGAGTACACTTGCTGACATTTTGCTGTGTATGCTTTTTTAGGTTTGTGTGTCCTGTATTGTCAGGCAGGTATTTTTTTGTGGACATTTCATGACTGATGTGTGTTGGGTTCCCATCATGCACCACCTACTTTCTACATGCATGCATATGTGACTACAACATTTGGTGCATGCAGCTGCTTTGGGGGGTAGCCTACTGACCAGTACACACCATGCAGATCCTGGACATGATCTGTCCTGCCCATCATCTGTGGATGGGCCAGTGACGTTTGTGTGACATGTTGGACACACATTTGTCTGTGCTGCTGCATCACCGCACTGACGAGCATATTTAGTGATATACTGCTGATGTACATGACCTACCTGTGCTCACATCCTTGGACGGTGGTAGCTGTCTGTGTGCCAGCCATCTTCTGCCTCAGGGGGTGCTACGGGTTTCCATACACACATTCCATACACACATTCCCTTTGGTGGAACATATGCTCACTGGGCTTGTAATGGTTGTTTGGGATAGTGGTTACAGACATGTGGTGTGCCACTGTAGGTTGTGGGTTTAATTCCCACATGTGCCCTATCTTTTCTTTTCTTGTGTTCTGCTAACTCTACCAAACAGTGGCTCTGGCTTCTTCACCTCTCCACACACCCTTCTTCTCTTCACTGTACAGTGCAGTGTCCCCTCCATGCAGCCTATCCGTCACATGCTAGCTGCTACATATGGTCCTTTTCTTTGGGCTGTCTGGGTAGGCAGTTGGCTCAGTGATTTGGTATTGGTGTCGATGAGCTGGGTTTGGGCTCTTCAGTGTATCACACAGGGTCAATTCCACCTACCAAACTGAGGTGCTGGGAAGGTGCATTCCCCATCTGGTGAACAGATCTAGACCTCTGATCTACATGTGCAGGGCATCATGGTTACCAGTGGGTTTACCCTATCTTGGCAAACACAGCAGTTTGTACGGTGACCTGCAGTCTTTCTGTAGCCAGCCATTGGTCTGACAAAAGCCAGAAAGGTGTAGGCCACTGGTTAATTCAATGACCTCATAGTCAGGGGTCATGGGTTCAATCCCCCATCAGTCTCATTTTAGTAGGCCTGTCTGATGCAAGTCCTTCACATGCCTGTAACAGTCAGACACATATTTGCAATCTGTGCACGCAGCCAGGAACACCCTCACCTCAGTGACCTAACCTAAGGTGCCTATAAAGTGCATTAGCCCATGTCACATTGTAAGGCGCCACAAAGTAAGGTGTCCTCTTCGGCGGCATAGTCCAATGTGCCGTAAAACATGCCGTAACACATGCATTACAACTCGAGCCATGGGTGTGTCGAGCACGTAGGAACATGCCTCACTGTGCAGATGCATTTATATTGTGTCATGAGGTCATGCACGCACTGCACATAGCAGACAGGATGGCGGCCACAGCACCAATGCCGGCATTCTCATGTAACGACCTGCACCTCCTTGCCCACCTCATCTGCACCCAGAAGAGGCACCTGTTCCATGGCTACACCAGGCGGCAGATCCTCAGGAGGGGGAGGGGGGCCTGGAGGCACCTCACCAGGCGTTTCAATGGAGCTGCTGCCTACCCACATGAGTTAAGTGCATAGGGACTGTCACACAAACCAAGGAGTGCAACACAGTAGCCAGCAATCAACACACATATCATACAAGCACAACATGGGTAAACAACAGGTCTGTGGGTCAACCTGGACCCAATGCAGGTGAACAACTTGGTGTGCACAGGTCTTCCCCAGACCCAGGTGGCCCCTGGACCATACAGAGAGGTCCGTGATACATCCCCTGGACCTTCATGGGTGCATCTGCTGCTGTATGCCTCCTAAAATGGCTAACCACATGTGCCGCAGTGCCGCCATGGACCACTGTGGCACGAGCATATGCAGTCACAGCATATGGTCACCACATGTCTTAGGCACATCATATTGTATAGCAGTCATAGAGATCCAGTGCATATGTGCTGGATGTGACAGATGCCCCAACCACCCCTTGCCAACCCAGCACACTGATAACTGCACCATACAGCACTGCTGGTACAATGAACATGATCTGCACCATGATACAGCCAAAATTCCCATGGGGAAACCATGTCATGCAGGGGCAGAACGTCAGGTAGGCATGGGTTGCCTGGGTTGTAGCACACATGACACATATGGGGCCATCAGCACATGCCGAGTCTCACTCGCACACATGCAGGTGGCATTGGCCACAGCTAGCTTTGGAACAACAGCATGCAGCAGGAGCAGCACCCTGCTGCCCACATCCATGTGTAATGTGCATCAGCCAATGGCCAAGGATGTCTGTCCCCTAACAGTTCATTTCCATTATTGTACCCCCAAGTGGAGGATATTTGCAGGAGTGCTCAGGAGCTGCGATTGTGCCACTCTCGCCTCCTAAGGAGGCTACAGCGAGAAGCAATAGTCCATGGGGACGGTGAGTGATTCAGCCTGTGGGGCCACCTACTATGTTTCCATGATGTAGCTAACACATGAGCACCGTGGTAAGGTCTGCTTTCCCCCCACAGCAGATGCTGATGCTGCCTGGACCCCATTTGGATCAGGGCCACAGCTGCACGGTCCCCCGGTGCCGGTGGCTGCTGACAATGGTGGCACAGTGGTGGAGAGGGAGGGGGATGCCACCAAGGGGGAGGGGGAGGTGGTAGGGGAGGTGGGGGATGAGGGGTAGGGGTGGGGGAGGGGGTGGGGTCACAGGACCACACAGGACACTGGGGCCCCCTGCCATATGCCCCATGTGTCCAGCAATTTGCCCGCCTGGGCATGGTGACAGCATGCATTGCCACAAACAGGACGTCTGCAGATGCCACCGCACAGACCCCAGGCACATGGTGTCTGTGTGGTGGCACATGTGTACACCACCTGTCTGTGGCACTGTGTGCTGTGGCCCACAGAGCCGCACCCTGGGGCAGGTGGTAGATGCCGTGTCGTGGATGGCTGGTGAGATGCGCATGCAGCATGAGGCCATAATGGGCAGCACAGCTCCCCAGCCATCCGGTCATGACGGCCCCTAGGGGGTGTAAGCACCATGGTGCCACATGCCACCCCTGTCCTGTTCTGTCCTGTGACACAGGGCCACAACAAGGCTGGGGCAGCCCCTGCCACCCCCTGCCACCACCTGGGGGGAGATGTTTTAAACATGGCCCACCTGTGCTCACATCCTTGAACAGTGACAGCTGTCTGTGTGCCAGCCGTCTGCATTCTCACAGGGTGATATGGCTTTCCATACACACATTCCATTTGGTGGTACATATTTGCATTGTATTTGTTGTGGTTGTTTGGGATAGTGGTTAGAGACATGCATTGGGCCACCATAGGTTGTGTGTTTGATTCCCATATGTTCCACTCCTCTTCTTTTCTTGTGTTCTGCTATCTTTGTCATGCAATGGCTGCAGCTTTGTCACCTCTTCGCACATCCTTCCTTCTCTTCACTGTGCTCACAGTGTGCCCTCTATGCAGCCTATCTGTCACATATTAGCTGTTACATATTGTCCTTTTCTTTGTACTGTCCAAGTGAGCAGTTGGCTTGGGGGATTGGTATTGCTGTTGTAGAGCTGGTGTTGGACACGTTGGTGTGCAGGTTTGATTCTCCGGTGCTCCTTTTTGGTTCTGTTCCCTGTTTTGCCCTTGTCCACAGGCCATCCACATGGCTATCCCCTCAGCCGGCCCTTGACACCCTTTCTATTTGGGATCTTTGCTCTTTGGCATGCTGTGTTCACGGCATACCATTTCATGGTGTGTGTGCATATGTTTATCTGTGGCTCTTGTCCCAATTACAGACTGTGATATCAGCTGTGGACATCTGTTCTGCATTTGTGTTGCATCATGGGTACTGGTGGGGTTGCCCTATCTTGGCACACAGCAGGCGTTTTGTGTAGTGCCCTGCAGTGCTCTTGTATGCAGGCATTGCTATAAAACTCAACATGGTAGTGTAGCCTACTGGCTTGTACACTGACTTTGTGGTCATGGGTTCAATTCCTCTTTGTTCTCCTTTTTTATGCCTGTCCTACACAACAACTTGTCATTCCTTTTAACAGTCATATCTCTGCAGATCTGTGCTGCCAGCACATAATACCCTCATTACAGTTGCCAACCATTCTTCTGTCCGTCTATATGCGTCTGTCAGCTGTGTAGCATCCTGTCTTCGTGTGCAGGCTGCTATCCCATGTCCTGCACTGGTGCCCTTTTCTGCATTGTGGCTCTTCATGCTTGCCTCTCCTGTGTCTGCTCTGCATGGCACTACTACTCCTCTGTCCTCCTATCATTGCACTTGTCTTGCCAATTCTACCTCCACTAGTGGACACGTATCCCCATCCTCTGTCACCCACTGTCATTGTAGCATTTTACATTCCCAACACCCTGTGAATTGGTACAGCTGTCTCTGATATGTTTGTCCACTTTAACGGCTGCCACATAGGCTGCACGCAGACTTGGCGGGTCCATCAGCTCCCACCTCTCCTTCCTTCCATCACTTGTCCATTGCCTTTGCTTGGTGCTCTGTGTAGTGTTAGGGTTACATCTGGTTTTAGGCCTTACATTTCATGCTTGTCAATTTGGGGCACCTTATTGCCCTTAGGGTACCATATCTTGGGTCACCTTAACATCATTGTGGCACCTTAACCTAGGGCACCTTAAACGGCACCTTAGGTTAAGGCACCTTATGGGGCCCCTTGTAGGGTGCCTTGTAGAGTGCCTTAGGCTAGGTGCCTTAAGCTAGATGTCTTGTAAGGTGCTTTGTAATGCACGTTAGCTTAAGGTGCCTTGTAATGCGCATTACCTGACACGGCTTGCTTTAACGATGCACTGCCCACTCCTTTATATGGGCTTCCGTAACATTACCAGGGAAATTAATGCGGGTAACATTACCGCGGTTTAGTAAACATACCCCTTAGTTCTTTGGTGTGCAAACATCTTGCATTTCCTCCATATAATCTAATCAGCTTTTTGGTTTGGATCAGTCCCTGATTGGAGTTCTGAAAAAGCCTCGCCCCCTCTATGGGGGGTGGGCACCATCTCATCGTTCGCCTCAGGCAGCAGACTGCTTTGAGCCACCCCTGGCAATGTACATGCTTGCAGACCCAATGTGCTATCATAACACATAAAACAAAATAATAATAATGTGTGTCATTGTCAATGGGAACTCCTAGGTTTTCTTGGCAGTATGATCAAAAGTATATAGCCAGAACTTTCTTCTGAGGCAATGGATGATGAAGTGACTTTCCCAAGGCCACTAGTGGAATTCAAACTCTGCTCTGTTCCTTGCTTGACCAGTGTTCTAACCATTCAGCTATACCTCAACACCTTGCTCTACAGCATTCTCTAGAATAAACCAGCCTACAGGTCCCTGCCTGAAATGGCCTGAACCTAGGACTTGAAACAACCTGGCAGGCACATTCTGAAAGAGTTGTAAACCACACCTAGGGCCTGCCTGCAGAAGTACACATGCAGTGTGAACTGCACTGGACACTCAGTACTGCATCTGCATTAATCTCCTGACCAAAGGCCAAGCCACATGTGAGGGCAAGGAGCCCTTTCCTCCACTGTACCTCCTAAGCCAAACAACATTTGCATACAGAGGTCCACTGGGCTGCAGTGTGCCACTAATCCCTGAGGCAGCACATGTGCAGGACATGCATTCCCTTGTGACCTGCTGTACACTACAAGATAAATACTTTTGCACATACACTAAACTCAAACCTCATTCATGACCCACGAGATCCATCCCAGACCACCCTTCCCTCTCCGGGAGGACCATGCACACTTGTTCCTTCATGATACAAGGATCACCAATATGGCTGCAATTTGGGCTATGCATGCCAGTATTAGCCCCTTTAATGCTCAGGATGCATCTCACAATCTGAGCACCTATATGCTACTTTTGCTTGGGGTCGTTTCTCCAAATGGGTTACTTTTGCACATACCATGACAGTTATGAACCTCACTTCTAAACCAGGGTATGTGGAGTATGATCTCAGTCTCTCAAATTGTGGGTATGTGGAGTATGATCTCAGTCTCTCAAATTTACTGCTAATGCTCAGTGTAGTACTTGCATGTGCCAAAGAGAGCCTCCTGCTGGAATTCATAAGATGTAACATGTATTGGTAGTTTGTCAAGATGGGCTTGGAAATTCTTCTATATCAAGCCTGTGTCACCAAACATGATGGGAAATATTTCTGCATCTTTCTGCCACATTTTCTTGGTCTCTGGCTGCATTTCTCACTATTTCAGGATCTTCTGCCTCTCCACGTGATTCACAGAGTAGTCACTTGGAACTGATACCTCTATTATCAATGCCATTCTGGTGTTTTTCTCCTTAACTACTATATCTGGCTTTCTTGCTACCAGCTTTTTATTGGTTGGAATGGGAATATCCCAGGTGATCATAATCTCCTCATTCTATGTAATTCTCTTAGGGTCATGATCCCAGTGCTTTTCAGGCACAGTGATGTTGTAGTGCTTACAGTGTTTCCAATGGATGAGGCATGCAACCTTATTATGTCTTTCTGTATAAAAATGTTCTACCATCAGAACTTCACAGCCAGCTATGTGGTGAGTAACCATTTCCAGGTCTTTCTTACAGAATCAACATATGTCTATGTTGTCAGTTTTTCAGTGCTTGCTGAAAACCATCTCATTCATAACCCACTGTCCTGGGCAGCAACTATCAACTTCTCATCCTTTGGTTTCAATCCACCTCTCCTCAACTGTTGGTTCTTGATCAACAAAGGTTTTCTCTGTATTTCCCACTGTATTTGTGCATTTGCCACTTGTTTTTCCTAGCTGTTGATCCAATTCTTTATAAAGTTTTTTTCTCTTGTTTCGCAAATTCTGTTACTTCCTTCCCTGTGTATGCTGGTGGATTCTTACCCATTCCTTGTAGTTGTCAGAACAGTTGTCCAAGATTGATGATGGAAATACTCTGGACATTTATCTTATTCTATGATGTTAAAGCACTTTTCAATAATGATTTTAATCTCCTGTAGTATTCTTTACTGATCTTTTCTCTCTATAATTTCTGCTTAAATGTTGTTCCTTCCTCTACTCTGAGATACTTATATATGCCTTCCTGTTCAAGATCCTTGATGTCACAGCTCTCAGCCAGGGAGATGTTTTCCATTTTACTCAATTTTCCTCTAAAAAAAGTTGCCTTAGCACATTTGTCAAGGTCAAAGGTCATTCTGATGTCTTCAGAAAATCTTTTCACCACACAGAGTTGCTCTGCTAATTGTTGGTCGCTGGAACTGTAGAGTTTCAGATTGTCTACAAATAATAAATGAAATGTTGTTTCTGGGTTGTTACCTGCTTTAGGATTCAGGCTAAACACGTATCTCAAAGAGTTGATGAGAGTACTCATTGGATTAAGCACCACACAATACAGAAGGGGTGACAGCGAATCTCCCTAAAATATTCCTCACTGGATCTTAATGTTAGGAATGATGTACTGACCATCTTCATATCTCAAAAAAGAGTGTGGTTTGCCACATTGTCATGGTGATCTTAATGTACTCTATCAAACCAGTATTTATTTTTTACATTTCAAGACAATTTATTACCCAAGAGTGCAGGATGCTGTCAAAAGCTTTCTTATAATCAACCCATGCTAAGATTTCTGTTTTTCTTAATGCTGGCTATGATGGCCTCATTCAACATTAAATGGGTTCTTTGTTCCATATGCTCCCCTCTTTTTGCCCTTTTGTTCTATTGCCATGATGTTATTGGACACCATATGATCCTATATTCTTTTTGCATCTTTGCAGTGAACAGCTTATAGGTTGTTGGTAGACAAGTTATTGGTTTGTAAGCTGCTTGAACAAATGATTTTTTGCAGTTTGCCAGGTCTTGGTGGAGTGATGTGAACCTTTTGAGCCAAATGTTGGTTACTCCATCTGGGCCAAGGCTCTTTTAGTTTGGGGCTCATTTTAACCCACTTTCCAGCTCTTTCATTGCTACTGCAGGCCATTCCATAGGTCTGATGTTTGCTTTTTCTAAATATTCCTGTATGCAGGGTAACCATTCTGCTTCTTGATTGTGCTCTATAGGGTCCTCATATAGGTTTCTCCAGGGTTTTTTTTCAGCTTTTGTTGGTGGTACTTTTACCATATTAATGTTCTTTCCCATTTATTTATTTACTTATTTATTACAATCTCTTATATACCGCACTATTTAGCATCAGCGCGGTTTACATAAAACAAAGGACCATAACAACAGGCTGCTTGGTTTTACAGAGAACAGGGGAAACAACTTGGATAACATAGGGAAAATATGCACTGAACTATTTACATATGTACATTAAGCTATGTGGTACAGCTTAGGATAATATCTAAAATGGTATGCTAGTGTGGAGGAAATGCAGTTAAGATGGAGACTGGCTGACCTGGTAGTAATGGAGGAATAAGTGGTATTTGAGTGCCTTCCTGAATTGCGCCAGATTGGCGATACCGCGAATATCAGGTGGTAATGTGTTCCAGCATTTTGGGGCATAGAGGTTGAAGGCCCTGTTTGACATTTTTAGTGAGCATTTTGTTGAAGCCCTTGGGATTACTAGAGTGTTTGTGGATGTGGGATTACGAGAGTGTTTGTGGTTATGGATGATTTCCCTGTAGAATTGTTTTGGGTTCTCTCTAAATAGTTTATTTTGCTATCTTTCTTTTTCTATTTCCTTCATATCATGACAGCTTTTGCATTTCTACTGTTTCTTTCAATTTATTGTTGGAACATATACATTTCAGGTCTTCTGTCAACACAGCATGCTTCAGCTTGATGTCTTGGATCTTCCTCAATATCCTTGATGATCTTAATCCTTTTAGATACTCATCTATCAGGGATAATTCCGCACACAATGATTGTATTCTTCCTTCAATGCGCTTTTTCCAAAGAGGAACTGTTATTTTTTTCTTTTTCTTCTAGCCCTGCGCTTTAGTTGGCATTTTTTTGCAGTAATAATTTTAGCCGCACAATATTGTAGTCGATTTATGGTCTCTTTATACTGGATATGGAATATTCATCTTAATTATCATACTCCTAACCCTATATGTTAAATTTAGCTTGGGCAATCTTTCCCTTGAAACCCAGCCAATTCATCTTTTTCCAGGTGGACTAGGAGTTCAATCCTGAATTCCCCCATCTCCGGGTGTTCCTCCTCCCTTTCTTCCTCCTCTTTAGTTGATTTGCTGGCTTGTCGTGTAGTCATCTCAAAAAATCTAATCCAAAAATTTCAAAAACTCACAAAAAATGGCATCAGTATTTCAGTAAAATATTCTTTATTGATAATATCAAAAATAATCTATTTATTTGAGCGTTATAACTGCTAAACCAGTGACGCACATATCAAATGCCATTAGAGCAAAAACAAATTATTGTATATACATCTGTCCATTTGAAAAAAGGCAAACTTATGATGCCGATGGCGTTTTGCTACTGAAGCTGCATCAGGAGGCTACAATCAAAGCTGTGCAAACCAAAGAGAAGAATCAACTTTAACAACCATTCAAATGTTTTGACATTTGAGCATTTTTTTGTGGTTACAAATGGGTTTTAAGGCTTCTCATTATGTATATGGTTGGATCAATGTCGATGCATTTGAATAGTTGTTTAAGCTGATCCTTCTTTTTGGTTTGCACAGCTTTGATTGTAGCCTCCTGATGCAGCTTCAGCAGTGAAACGCCGTCGGCGTCGTACGTTTGCCTTTTTTTAAATGAACAGATATAGATACAATAAATGTTTTTGCTCTAGAGGTATTTGATATGTGAGTCACTAGTTTAGCAGCTATGATGCTTAAATAAGTTAACTATTTTCAATATTATCATTAAAGAATACTTTACTGAAATACTGATGCCATTTTTGTGAGGTTTTGAAGTTTTTGGATTAGCATTTTTTGATAGTATAATTTTTTCATTTGCAATTTTTTCATTTGTAGTTGATTACTATCCTGTGAGGAGTTATTTTTGTCCTGTAGTCATCTGAGCCATCTGCAATTCCAGATCTCTGTTCTCCCTCAGCTGCTCTTTCTTTTTCTGTGTATTCCTGCCTGCTGGTACTCTCACCTACTGTAAATCTCCTTCTCCTCCCTGTAGTTCTTTTACCACGGAAGCCCTTAGTTGCTTCAAGATGTTATCATTCACATACGTCTTTACTTTAATCTGCAAAATTAATGATCTTAAATTTGCATCTGTTGCTTTTTGCAGTTTTTTTTGTGGCACTTGTCCTCTTTCTTCCAAAGGGTTTGTAGCATAGAAATAGCAGTCCATTATCTCCTCTTTATCTGCAGAAGTCCACATAACTGTAGCTAATCCTCTTAACATTTTCATTAATTTCGGTTGTTTATCTTCTGCCACAGTGGGTCCAGGAACAGGCTCACCATGGCCTTTATCTGTGGCAGGGATGTTATCTACATTTTCAGTGTTTGCACTATTGCAACCACCTTCATTAGCCCTAGTGTGTAAGCTATGAGTGGGCACCTTTTTATCCTGAGCGATGTGCAGCCAGTATGTATTTTTATTTTTCATTCCTACCATACTTCAACTGTATAGTCACCTTGCTGAGATTTCAGAAAGCTCTTATACAATAGAGTCACCACATGAAGGTACTAATCAAGACTTGAGAAGGGAACTTCATTCCATCACCCAAAGAGATGTACATCAAGTCACTGTTCATGAACTTTTGTGGTGCATACCCTTTTGACCCTGATACTTTTGCCCCTATGGAGAATGCAGCGATCCATCACATCAGCTCTGAAATGTGCGGGCACATTGTGTGCTTCATGGACATAACAGTCACCACATGTACAAGTGTCCATTTTCACCGGCCACCTTGATTGTGAGGAAGGGCACACATCACCAGGTCCCCAAACCAGGCACCCAATAGATGGTCTCTCCAGATTATGGAGCAAATCTGTTTCACAGCCAGAATACTGTAGGTGAAGAGTGCAGTATGACATGCTATCAGTTTTATACCCTGTACATCTACAGCAGGTTGGAGTGACATGTCCCATCTGGCCCTTTTGCCCTGCACCTGTTGGCCAGGGATTCTCGTGTAACATTTTATGTTATGCTCTAAGGCTCAGGCAGCTGTTTCCAAGAAACCTGAATGCAGTGAGTGGTGCCTAGGCAGAAAGGGGGATGTTGATGCCAACCAGCACAGTCTGCCAAAAACATAGTTACCAGCAGTTTACAGGCAGCCCCAGATAAGTTGCTCTCCTCTTTTTCTGAAACATCTCTTCAACTAGATCCATCACAGTCAATGTCAATGTTGTGTGACACTGGGCTGTGTCAGCCACTCACATACCATCTGTGCCAGCACTACTAATCACTACTCACTACATGTACACATAGGGGATCATTCTGTGCCACGGACAGTGGGGTTGTACTTCCAGGTTGGACCTACATCCCTGCTGTTCATCCCCCTGCCACTCCCTGCACAAAGGTTTCCCATATGAACAGCGCTGTTGTATGGGGAGCCTTAGAAGGGGGCAGGAGAGGGTGGTCTGGAAGCAGAGAGAGGGCGGGGCATGGGTGGGCTGTGACCCCAGACATGCAGGGCCAATTCCAAGGTTGGCCCTGTATGTCCAGGGTCTTTAATGTAGATAGGGGGCTTATTCCACCTCGAAGGTGGAATAAGCACCCCTGGACATCTGGGGATCACAGTGCGGGACCCAGAGGAGCAGGTGAGGGGGGGCAGGTGGTTCCCAACAGCCCAATCCAGACCTTAGAAGGCCCGATTGGGCTTTGGGCTGCAGGGAAATACAGATCCGTGTGTCAGCTGATGATCACAACGCTATTATGAAGCCACAGTGCTATGGCAGCAAGACACCATAGCACTGCGGTTTCATTACGGAGCCAGACTGAGTTAGCTGGGTATGTGGCTGGGCATGCAGCTGATGGGAATCAGGGCCAGGCCTGCACATCCAGGCAGTAGACCCAATACTGATCCCATGGGCACATCTAGCCTCGGCAGGATCAGAATCGGGTCTACCTCTGTACACCCCGATTCAGATTCATCGTGCAGGGGCTGGACAGACAGTACAGAATTAGCCTCATAGCCATCAAGAAGATGTTGATTTCAAAGAAACAGCATGGATATCCAGCAGCCTGACTAGTAACTGGACTGCAATAAAGAAACAGTGTCCATGCCACTACAGCTTGACCCTAGATAGCACTATGTGAATACAAAGCCAGCTCAGTCAGAGTGAGAGTGGCCTCTCAGCATGAACAGATGTGTGCAATCAGACCATGCTCATGCCAGACCCATGTTAAAATGGCTCATCCTTTACCTAACCTCTGATTCATGTACATCCTGTGCAAACTACTCTGTTTTAGACAATACCCAGAATTCTCTGCTGTTCCTTTCTGTACCTTTAGCTTGAACTTGAGGATAGCTAATGCAATGCAAACAGCACTGTAAACTGGCCCAGAAACAAGCAGCGAGTGCATGTTTGCCCACAGTGCCCTAAGTCTGCCATATACCATAAGACTGTGTCCCCCTACACAGTTTTTGGCAGTGAACATTGAACATAGTGCCATATTCATTCTCCATATTATGTCATGTCCCTGGCGAGTGCGAACATGGCCAGTGCAGCACATGTTCTCTCCCAAGCTGTGAATGCGGTACCACCTCCCCCCCCCCCCCCCCACCCAAGAGCATGTGGAAGCATGGTAGGTTGGACATAGGGTTAGATGTTGGTGGAGTTGCTGGCTACACATATGCTGCCATCCTCTGCCTCTTTGTACTATAATAACATCCTTGTGGCTGTCACACTTGGTAACCATGAAGAGTGGGTGAGGCTATCATGCAAGGCCTCTGATGTGAAAGATGCAGAGGCTGAGTAGGCCCTCAGAGCTTCTGTGCATCTGAATAGAGCCTCTGGCCGCCTATGCCACCTATCAAGGGCACATTCAAAATATGTATGGGGGACTGTTCCCCCCACCCTGACATATGTCCACGAAAGAAGAGCGGAACCTGGGTGTGATTGTTTCTGATTATCTTAAAGCAGCTAGACAGGTAGAAATGGCAATGTCAAAAGCCAGAAGGATGCTTGGGTGCATAGGGAGAGGAATAGCCAGCAGAAAAAGGGAGGTGATAGTGCCTCTGTATAAGTCTCTAGTACAACCTCATTTGGAGTATTGTGTGCAATTCTGGAGACCGCACCTTCAAAGGGATATAAATAGGATGGAGTCAGTGTAGAGGATGGCTACTAAAATGGTTAGTATAATGCATTATAAAGCATATGAGGACAGACTTAAAGATCTTAATATACATATGTTAGAGGAAAGGTGGGATAGAGGAGATATGATAGTAATGTTTAACTACTTCTGTGACATAAATGCACAGGAGGAGAGCCTCTTTTGATTGAAAGCAAACTCTGTTATGAGGGGACATAGGATGAAGGTGAAAGGGGATAGACTCAGGAGAAATATGTGGAAATATTTCTTTATGGGAAGAGTGATAGATGTCCCAGTGAAGGTAGTAGAAATGATGACAGTATCTGAATTCAAAAAAGGATGGGACAAACACAGAAGACCTCTTAAGGATAAAAGGGGACTATGTTTCTATTATGCTATTATCTCCCTTCTGACTAGTTGGAAGTATTACATGTGCATTGCTTAATTAATAATATGCAATAGATGGGTTAATGTGATGCAATGAACTTATTAGAAAATTACAGCATGTTGCACATTAAGTTAAATAACTGCAAGTAGAGATTTCCAAAGCAAAATAGAATAATTGGTAAAAGCCCAATGAAAAGATACATTGGAAACATAGCAGCATAGTAGCATGCTTGTCACACCCTAACCTTGCATTTTTTTCAAACAGTGATTTCATTATCTTCTTTTAAATTCATAAGGTACAGTAAATGTAATTAGTCCTGCTCTTTGGCAAAAAGGTTTAGAGAAACAGTTATCTCTGTTTTGTTTTAGACAACTGAATTAGTTTTCAACACACTTCATCTATTACAGGTTACCTATCTACTAAGTACCCTTTAGTGATAAAAATGCATTGCAACTCTTCTACAGTGAAAGGCATGATTAAACTGTAGCATCAGACTGTACATAAAGTTCTTAATTACTGTACACATCCTTTGATCCTTTAATCTTTAGATCAATTGTGCTTGTTCATGTTCTGAATAATTCATTTTGGATGATGTGATTCATTTCAGCTAATGCTGACTGAACTTGCCACAGCTGCATTCAGCTTGCTTTGGAAATTAAGGAAGGTGCTAAGACACCGATGGAGGACTTGTGTAGTCCCACTACTCCAAAGCAGCAGGAAGATACAACCTACAAATCTAACTTTATTTGTGGGAAAAGCCAGTGTTTCTTCCTAGCAAAAAAAGGTGCCAGTAGTCATATGCAGGTCTCTTTCATCGACACATGAGGACCATGGATCTGTTTTATCAGGCAATGAAAAGGGTGCCGGTACTCAGTATCACCAAGCACCCCCTCAAAAAAAGTCCTGAATAAAGCTATGGAAATGCCAATAAAGAAAAAGATAGTGCAATACCTTAAGAACGTAGGACCACAGACACCATGGCTTCACCAAGGGAAGATTTTCTTTGACAAATTAAGTTCTTTACAGGGTAACCTATTTAAGACTAATAAGAGAAAATATTTTTTCACTCAACATGTAATCAAATCTTTGTTATCAGAGGAGGTAGTAAAAGCTGTTAGTGTAGCTGGGTTTAAAAAAGGTTTGGAGAAATTCCTGGAGGAAAGGTCCATAGACCATTATTAAAAGGGACCCAGGATATCACTGCTTGACCCAATACAAGCACTGAGGAACCTGTGTCTTTTGGGGAGACCACTAGGTGCTTATGACCTAGATTGGCCACTGTTGGAAACAGGATACTGGGCTTAATGGACCTTGGCCTGACCCAGTATGGCATATCTTATGATCTTATGTTCTTATTGTCTTGGGAAAATGGTGTAATGCGAATGTTGCCTATCTGGACTTCAGTAAGGCATCTGACATTGTTCTATATGGGAGTTAGGAACATACAGTAAATTGGTTCCTATGAAAATTGATTAGGGTTAAGCATATTCAATTAGGAGCCTATTTTTCCTAGGCCCCTAATTTTGGTTTTCTTATAAGTGGGCAGCTGTGATGACAGTGCAGCTGTGATGACAGTGAGCACCCTAGGGATGAACCCTAAAGTTACTGCTTGGGTTAGAAATTGGTTGGGTGGGAGGCGACAAAGAGTACAGGTAAATGGAGCTCACTCTGAGGAGAAGGATGTTACCACTGGTGTGCCCCAGGGATCTGTCCTTGGTCCGATTCTTTTTAACATCTGTGTTAGTGATATAGCGGAAGGGCTGTTGGGTAAGGTTTGCCTCTTTGCGGATGATACCAAAATCTGTAATAGAGTAGACACCCAGGAAGGTGTAGATAACATGAGAAGCGATCTAGCTAAGCTTGAAGAATGGTCTAGAATTTGGCAACTGGGATTTAATGTTAAAAAATGTAAGGTCATGCATTTGTGCTGCAGCAATCCAAGGGAGCAATATAGTATAGGGGGTGAAGTACTTTTGTCCACTGAAGAAGAGCGGGACCTAGGCGTGGTTGTGTCTGATGATCTTAAAGTAGCTAAACAGGTAGAAAAGATGACAGCAAAAGCTAGAAGGATGCTTGGGTGCATACGGAGAGGAATGGCTAGCAGAAAAAAGGAGGTGACAGTGCCTCTGTATAAGTCTTTGGTGTGACCTCATTTGGAGTATTGTGTGCAATTCTGGAGACCGCATCTTCAAAAGAATATAAACAGGATGGAGTCGGTACAGAGGGTGGCTACTAAAATGATTGGTGGTCTTCATTATAAAGCATATGAGGACAGACTGAAGGATCTTAATATGTACACCTTAGAGGAAAGGAGGGATAGAGGTGGCACCTTAGGTTACGGCACGTGAGGGTGTGTTTGCTGGCAGCAATAAATAAAATACCTCAAGAAACAATACTTACATGTCACAGCTGATGCCTCAGCCAGCCTTATGCATTAGGCACACTGGGGGATTGAACTCATGACCCCTGTATCATCAGTCAGTGTATTAACCATTGTGCTACACTTCTGTTTCTATGGATGGCTGTCTGTGCGCCTACTTAAGATTACCACGCGGTAACGTGCTTAGCAGCGCTTCGCACGATCATGTGCGCAGCAGCGCGGGTTATCGCGCGATACTCCCGTTTTGCTGCTTTAAGACTGAAACGCCCACTCCTTTTATGGCAGCCTGCACACTATCGCCAGGCGCACATTAAGACGGTTTAGTAAACATACCCCAAAGAGTTTATCAAACTGAGAGACATAGTTGACACCATATGAGATAGTTATGATCTTAAGTAAATATGGATGAAATTAAGTTTATATCATTGTGAAATCTAAATCAGCATATTTAGTTGTTTTTTTCATTCAATATTGGTGCTGCTTTTCTGAATAAGGCCTGGAGCCATGTCACCAATTGCAATCCAGAGAGTCCAGCAGAGGGAATTGGCCAGAGTCCAGATGGAACAGACCATCCCAAGAACTCTGAACTACCCACCGCTGAAATGTGTGAAGGAGTCCCTATCTGGATCAGTGTGTCACATTGAAAAAGGGCCAAGATATCTGCCTATGAGAATGAGAAGTTCAAATTTTGAGAGAAACAGAACTTAAACTTCAGAGAAAGGTGAAGCACACTGCGAGGTCCTGGGAACTGCTGAGAGGCAGGACCATATTGTCTGAGATGGGAAGAGGACTATTGGACTGACTGGGGGTTTTTGGGGGGCTTTTGTGAATGATTGTATTGTTATCCTTTTAATATTGTTTTCTTAGAAAGTAACTGAAATCTACAAGCCATTTCGGCTTCAGCAATTGCAATAACCACACCAGCTCAAGTTTTGCTGTACTATTCTCAGAGCTTTCTTTATCACATTATTAAGCACTGCTGCTTTTGATATACTTTCCTGTTATGTGTTTTCAATATTATTGAGTTGCTGCAAGAAAATGATGTTACAATGTATGTTGTCTCTAGGGAACAATACCAGAGGCTGCTTTTCTGATGCCCCCTATCTGTCTCAAATGGTTGTTGTCCATTGCCCTTAGTGGGATTACCTTTGCCCCATTCACAAGAAAAGAAAAAGAAAAATTGGAGAATGAAGGGAAATTGGCTGATAGGTATGTCTAGTATGGCTGCATCCTTGCCTGAGGCTGTAATACATTATGATGGCACAAAAAAAACACGTGGGCTAAGAAAATGAGTACCCAGAGCCCAGCACAACAAGAGTAAAGCCAGGGGGAACCATACTCTGAACAGAAGTGCACAGAAAATGGACCCAGCTAAGAAAAGACATGCCAGGCCTGAACAGATTGAACAGGCCTGAACAAGTTGGGCAAGCCTGGACAAGTTAAACAGGCCAAACAAAGCTGGTGATACAAAGTGCTCAAGAGCCCTGAAGACTACAGTGCCAGTGATTAATGAAACAAAGGGGATGGCAGGGTGTAGCCAGAATGACTCAACACTAGCAAGAATAAAAGCCATTAATATGTTAATAAGGGTGGATCCCAGGGAAAGAGCCTTTGCCCCAAAGGAAAGAGGCCTCTGCAGACATTTTGCACACGGCCCTCCTTTGTCCCAAAGGAAAGAGGTCTCTGCAGGCCCTACAACCTTTTACAGACAGTACAGAAACTTTTGCACACGGAACAAAACTTTTGTGCAGGAGTTGCTACAGAGGGTATAGGGTATGTGTTGTTTTAAACTCACTGACGCAAGTGTTTCCATTGAACACTCTATCCAAGACCTACATGATCTAGTTAATCATATTACTGACCCGTCCATGGGTCCTGGGTGGTTTATGAAGTGGTTCAGTTGGCTAGGGGGACTAAAAATCCTAGTAGTAGGGGTTCTTTTTATTTTACTGCTATGTGCCATTCTGCCATGTTGTATCCCCATTCTTTACCGCTTCATTACCACCACCCTTGATATCCTGGTAGAACGCAAGGCAGCTACCACTGTCATGGCCCTGACCCAATACACCCCTCTGCGGCTTGCATCCAGTAATACTGCCCTCTACCGCCCCTAGCGGTTGAGGTCTCACTTAAAAAGGGGGGAGTGAGGCAGCCATGAGGTCTAGCTGTGGGTAACCCTTCCCCCAAGCCATGAGGTTTTACATAGTGATCAGCTTGCTAAGAGAAGACATAAAGGTTTCAGTAGGCACCCTTCCCCCCTCCAGGCCTGAGCACAATACCCCCCTTGCCCAGAAATCAGCAGACCAGAGCATACCGGTTTGGACAGGTCACCCAGGTACCTTCCCCAGGGGCTGCTGATTGGTGGACAGGAAATACCTGAGACGAATGAGATTGTAGAATGAGTTTAAAAATGTACTGTATATAAGACAATGTAGGACGTCCTTCGGGGCTCCTCTGTCTGGGCCTGTGTGCACATTAAAAGAGCCTGTTTGCATTCCAGCCTGTCTGTGCGCTTCCTTCTGTGGGTGAGTGAGAGAATGAGAGCATTTTCAGCTGATTGGCTGCAACACTGTGAGAGGCCTATCATATTTGCCTCTTTATTCAATGCTATATATTCTAACTCTCCTTATTTTTAAGGTTTCTAGCACATATAGAAAAATTTCAAAGAATGATTTTGTTTATATTTACTACCTTGTTAGCAGTTGAAAGGGGTACTTTGCAATCTTTTGAACTTTCCCATCAGCGCCGGTGGGATCAGCTTTAACAGAGCCGTGAGAAAGGGAAACTCTCCCGTCATGGCTCTGAAAAGCAGCTGGCACTGAGGAAAATATGAGGCAGAGCTCTGCCGGGGAGGTCGGGGGCCATGGGGCACTTCATTCTGCCGTGCCGTGCTGGTAGCGGCAGCAGCTCCTCTGATCTTTTTTTTTTTTAAGGCTGAGTGAGGTGGTCTTTTGGGGAGCAATTTTTGCCGCCCCCAAAAAGTTGCCACCTGAAGCCACCGCCTTACATGGCCTCATTATAGAGCCATCCCTGTCTATATAAGGTTGCCTGCTTGTTGAATGAAAGGAGAGCTTAACTAGCAGTAAGATTGAGCAGTGACAGCTTCTGAACTGCAGTTGTAGACAATGAAGGAGGAAAGTTTCTCTGCTAAGTTCTTACAGACTGCAAGATTGGTTCACCAAGTACATGACCTGGAATGTATACTATTGAACTGTGAGCTGTTTTAAGTTTCTGTAACTTTGAGGAAGTAAGGCTATTAGCCAAGCTGAACTGTGAGAGGAAAGCTTTGGTGCTTGTTAATAAACTGACTAGGAGCGATATAGACAGCACTGCTGGGCTTACTACCCAGACGCTACATTATCCAGGGAGTATTATATTGCTCATGGGAGAGATTTAAGCAAGTGAGCTATTTTAGTTAAAAAGGTACATGTGCTCAGTGGTTTTAACTGAACCTACAAACTCACCTTAATACCTTTTTGTTTACTGTTTATGTGAGTTCATAAAGGAGATTCTTGTTGCAAGTTGTCTCACAGCCATTCTGACAAGGTTTAAAAGTGAATAGATGGAAGGAGACTCATACACTAGTGGTGAAAACATCATGGAACACCCCACACTAGTGGTGAAAACATCATGGAACACCCCCTGGAGAATGACAGCACTCATATGACCTCTCACCAACTGGGAGATTATCAACTAATATAAAGCCCAGTTTAGCGTAAAACTCTCTTAGTTTGTTGATTCCCACCTCCCTACCCCAACTCCCATCCACCCCAGATTCAATCCTTTATTTTTAGAACAGCTAGCCAGAGGGTCACCATGAGTTGACACCGACTCAATGGCACTCAACAACAACAACAAGCTAATTAAGGAAATAGGAGGGAATCTTTTTTAGTTTAAGGTTTAGTTGGCTACCTCCATAAGCAAGTGTCAATTATGTGCAGAAATATTATCCTTCTGTCTGAATCTCATCTGAAGCTCCCTTCTCCTAAGGATTTTGGTTTAGTTAGGGGTATGTTTACTAAACCTTCTTAATGTGCGCCCGGCGTTAGTGTGCAGGATGCCATATAAGGAGTGGGCGTTTCAGTCTAAAGTAGCAAAACGGGATTAGTGCCCGATAACGCGTGCTGCTGCACACATTATCGGGCAAAGCGCCGCAAAGCGCGTTACTGCGTGGTAATCTTAAGTAGGTGCACAGACATCCAAACATAGAAACAGAAGTGTAGCACAATGGTTAATACATTGACTGATAATACAGGGGGTCATGAGTTGGACCCCCCCAGTGTGCCTAATTCATAAGGCTGGTTGAGGTATCAGTTTTGACATGTAAGTATTGTTCCCTGAGGCATTATATTTCTATTTTAATTATTGCAGCCAGCAAACACACCCTCACGTACCATAATCTAAGGTGCCGCATAAGGCACCCTATAAGACACTCCATAGGGCACATTATAAAGTGCACTGTCTGCCACGGCACCCTATAATGTCCCCTATAGAACAACCTATAAGGCGCTCCATAGGACACCTTATAAGGCACCTTATACGGACCGTAACCATAAGGTGCCTCAGAAGGCGCTTTATAGGGTGCCCTATAAGGCGCCTTATAGGACGCCTTCTGAGGCACCTTATGGTTACAGTACCCTGAGGGCGTTTTGCTGGCAGCACTAATGTACATTAAAAAAAAGACAATGCTTCAGACAGCCCTATCAAATAACCCCACTGTGGGTTTGAACCCATGATCTCTGGCTGCACAAGTAGTGAAGTAACCGGTGGGCTACAGCTGCACAGCTGTTAGAAAACCCCTGGCTGGCTGAAGAAGGACTGCATGTCACCACACAAACAGGCTGCTGTGGTCACCAGGATAGGGTTAACCCACCCAGCCCCATGATGCACTGCACATGCAGATCAGCAGTCTACAGATGATCACAAGATGGGGTATGCACCCCCACAGCACCACGGCCTGGTAGGGGGAACTGACCGTGTGTGGTACTGGCACAGTGTAGCTACACACCGTCACATTGTGCAGGTACCGTACTCACCCTGAGGGTGAGGTGGGGCGCCCATCACCAGGTCCACAGCAGAAATAGGCCATGCTGCCGGTCCCCAGCAGTGCTAATGTGTGAGATAGGTAGTTTCTGCAGACACACCTTGGATACATCTGCATTTCTCAGTCAGGTTTAGCCCCTTATGGACCCATAGGAGGATTATATACCACTACCCCCCCCCCCTCCCTCTGGTGCTCTGGGTGGTAAACAGGGTCTCCCATCAACAGATCCACATTCTACCTCCCTGCAATGGTGGCAGTAGAGGGGACCATCAACCCCAGTCCTGCTGGGGAACAGACACCCTACAGGGCAGTCAATGCAGCTCTGTACACATCCATAAAGCAATAGCAGACAGACATTAGGCCCGGATATGCTAAACTGCACCCCACCACTATCTGATATTCTCCTGCAGCAAGGCCTCAGCCACTGCACCCTGCAAGGTGTTCCATCAAGACACATACCAGCTGCAGACAGTCTGCTAGCTAGTCCATAGGGCATGTTTCTGGTGGACATGCGTGCACCCAGAACTGGGATGTCAGCATACACACAAAGCAGATAAGTCAGTGACTGGGCCCCAAAAAGGAACCCATAAATATCACATGAAAGAAATATTGTATAGCACTATGGGGGAGCCTAGCCATGCCGTGGTCACTGCTCAGTCAGGGTGAGAGTGATCTCCCAGCAGAACATGCTGTGGCCACCCTGTCTGTGCAGGTGGTGGCCGGGCACTACAATGTCCCAGCCAGTGCCCTATGCCCTGTGCAGATGCATCCTGGCCAGGCCACCCTGTCCGGGCTATACCCATGGTACCTTGATCCTCATTATGCACATTGGCAGGCCAATACTGGCAACAGTGCTGGCAGTGTGGGCTGTGGAGGGTGTTTGCAGCCACCACACACTGGATAGACAGACACACACTCCCACACCTATGCCAGCATTGTGCTACTATAGAGGTGTTTAGCAGCCCTGGCCACCACACCAGTCCTGGGCACAGTGCAGGCATGGATATGGTAAGCAATACTATTGGGGGTCACTCCCCAGGGTGGTAAACACTGTCAGACACCAGACCTGAAGCACACTCCACAGACATCAGAAAGGTTGCTATGATGGAGCTCAATCAGCAAACTGTGTTTAACATAGGAATTGCTATCTGCCAGTAATCATAGCAACCTTTTGATAGCTGTGTACTGTATTCCCAGGTTTAGGGTGGCATTGCTAAGGTATGCAAGTGCTAGTATTGGGAGATGCACGCAGGGCCCAATGTCCTGCCTCTCCAGGAGGCATTGGATAATGGGGCCTGTGGGTGCGGGTTTGTCTGCCCCTGTTGGCTGCTGCTTTATGGCAGAGGTTCCCAACTCCGGTCCTGGTGTGCCAAACACTGTTCGGGTTTTCATGCTGTCCCTCATGAATATGCATGTGATACATCTGCATACCATGGGGGCAGCACATAGAAATGCAGTACAGGCATCTTTATTAGAGGCAGCATGGAACCTGAATGGTGTTTGGCCCTCCAGGACTGCATTTGGGAGACTCTGCTCTAGGTAATGCGCCTGTTTATGGTGTCTGTGCTCTGTAGGGTAAAATGTAGGTGTTTTGGGCATGTTTACGTCATCTGCAATAAAGGTTCTGTCTGTATTAGCATGTTTTAGTAGTGGGTAAAATATGGGGACTGGGATGCCAGGCACCATAGCTGGGGCTTGAACCTGTGACCTTCTGCCTCCAAACACACTGGTTGTGTGCACTGCACCACCGTGTTGCCACAGAGACAGTGCATTCCCTGGTGATACCATGACTGTTTGTCCGGCACGGCCTGTCTGTTGCAGTGCATGGCACCCACCTACACAGGGCTAGGCCATGGTCTGCTCTGGGCAGCTGCCACTGCCCCCCTCCACCACCAGTACCCCTCTGCCACCATGCTGACATGCCCTTCTGCTGGTGGTGCTGGTGGTGTGCAGTCTCAAGCCATCCAGTGTGCAGGTAGGCGGCTGCCTATGGTGCATGTTCTGGGGTAGGGGTGCCTGCATAGACGTCCGTGCTTCCCCCCAACACCGCCTGCCAATGTTCTGTGCCCTTGGAGGAACCTGCTGGGTACTATCCCCTGTGACACTGTGATAAACACTCTCGTGCCCATGTTGGGCCCTCATCAGTTGCTGTCTGGCTGCTGTACAGTTTCAGCATTCCTAAGTGCCACCTAGGCATCTGCCTAGTCTGCACTGTGCCCCAGCTGCAACACAGCATGTGCCGCCTGCAGCCCTCTGTATCCCCTTTCCCAGCATCTGTCCAGTTGCCCATTCCGACATGCCCGCCCTGCTGTTGTGGAACATGTGCATGCCATAGGAAACCTGTCCAATGGAGAGGGAAACCCTGATCAGTGCTATTTCACTGTGGGATCATTCACCTTGTATGGGGACAGAGCGTAGACCTTTCCAAAATTCATATCTTTTTTTTGGAGCTTTCTTGGGAGTGTTTTTTGATGTTTCCCATTACTATCACTATTGCCCAACTTGGTTATGTTTTTTGTATATTTTGTTGGGGTCCTTTTCAATGTTTATTTGTGCTTTTGTTCCGTGCACATGTATCACACTTATCACTTTTTGTAGGTTTCCCTGGGTTTGCTGTACATTGCTGACAGAAATGGTTTCTTTTCCCTTTAAATCAGCTCTAATGTTTTCACTGGCGTTAGTTTTGGCTTCGGATTTCACATCGTTAGTGTGCGGGGAGCCTCTCCTCTCCCACTCTCCACCCATTGACCCCTTCTCTCCGCCCATGGGGAGCCTTCCTCTGCCCTCCGGGAGCCTTTCCCCGCCTTCAGCGCTTGTTTGCGCCGCTGCGCGCGTTAGCGTGCGCTAAGGCACATTTGTGCCCCATAAAGTGCCATTATCACACGCTAAGGTACCTTAGCGTGCGATAATTGCACAGCACGCACGTTAAGAAGGTTTAGTAAACATACCCCTTAGTCTGTGTAATCATACCCTATAGGGTAATGCTACAGTAATGTGAAATTCATCACCTTTAGACCTTAAATCAGAGCTTTCTTACATGCTGTTTTATAAAAAGTTGAAAGCATGGCTCTTTGACTTAGAATTGAAGGCTACAAAACGAAAGTGAGAGGTCAGAGGTTTGACAGACTGGTGAATTTTCTTCTAATTTGTTAAATGGACAATGTTATGGGGGGCGGAGCCTGTTGTCCAGCGGGATGGTCGCATAACGCTGAGGCTCCCGAGAGGCCTACTCAGAATCCTGAATTAACACCGGACATTCTTGAATTTCTGCTCTGATCTTACCGGGGCACATTGGTGAGATGGCGGGGACCAAACCTACGCGCCTGGAATTTGGATCTCCAGCGGCTTCTCACGGCAAACGCTCCAAAACTGAACCCCCGTCCCCGCAGAAGGGGCTGGCTCTACGCGAGGGCCCCGAAATGCAGCAGGAGATCCTCGCAGAGATCAGAGGGGTTAAAGACCTCGTGCAGTCAAACGGGGAAGCACTCCGAGCGCTGCGGGAAGACCGTGGTGTTGCAAGGCAGGCTAGAGGGGCTCTCCTCGCGTCAGGATAAAATGGAGAGCATATTGGATTCTCTTGTGGTCCGGCTATCCAAACTCGACAAAGTTGAACGTCAGGTGCGGGCCTTGCAGAAAGAAGTGGAAGATGGCAATAATAGAGCGCGCCGCAACAACCTGCGACTAGTGGGCATACCGGAGGGAGCGGAATCGGGAGATATGAAGGAGTTTCTATATAAAATCCTCCCTTCTCTGCTCCAAATCACCTTTACCAAAGAATTGGAGATCGATCGCGCTCATCGTATACCCACAAACATAACGCTCAACAGGAAGACCCCGCGGCCTATCATCTTTCGACTTTTGAGATATCAACATGTGGAGCAAATTCTCAGCGCCTCTCGGGCTAAGGGCCATATGGAGTTTGAGAGCCACAAGATCTCCTTCTATCCTGACTTGGCTAAACCCACGGTTGATCGCCGAAAGCGCTTTCTGGAATTCCGGCCGAGGCTTCAACAATTGCAAGCACGCTATGGCCTGATGTACCCGGCCAAGCTTCGAGTCACGCTGCACAATCAGACAAGAACATTTGAGGACCCTGATCTACTAGCGGAGTTTTTGGATGCTAAAGAAGCCGACTTGATGCGCTGACTTCCAGAGTGTTCCTACTAGTTTCTCCGACCCGCTGTACCCGCCATCTTGGATTTGCCACGGTCCAGCGAGGAGTCTATCGAGGGCGGTTTGTTGCCTTCTTTTGATGATGGTTGTGACCCGACTCCATCTACCCAGAGTAGCCTCGATGAATATCAGAGACAGTGTTAATTATGGACTCTGGTGTTTCTTCTCTTTTTTTTTTCATGTCTTTATCCTCCTCTCTAGGGCCTCCTCCCGCAGACATATGGTCGCCATATTCTTTGGGGGTTTTGCTTCTTCTCTAAGTTACTTTGGTACATGCTTTTCAATATGGGGTGTATTAGCCAGCATGCTCGGTGATTATGTCATTGCCGTACAGATTCTGCTTATGTTGTATGTTTTCAAGCGCCCTTACCTAAAATGTCTATTACCGATTGGTGGCACCATGTAAGATTTTATCATTGAACGTAAAAGGTATCAATAATCCGATAAAATGGAAGAAAATCCTGAGCTACCTAAGTCATGAAGCTGCGGACCTGATTTTCCTCCAAGAAACGCATTTAAATTCGAAGGAAACTCTTAAACTCAATGTTAAACCTTACATGGTGGCCGCCTATTCCCCAGCTGTCTCCAAGAAATGTGGGGTTGCCATACTGGTTAGGAAATCTCTGCATGCTACTATTATTGCGACTAGCTCAGATACAGCAGGCAGATGGTCCAGGGCTCACCTTAAGATTGGTAACCTCGAAGCTACATGTATATGCCTTTATGCTCCTAATGTAGATGACCCTGCCTTTTTTGCTACCATTGCTCAGGTTGCGCAGGCCTCTGCTAATACTTCATTGATAATTGGGGGGGATTTCAACTTAGTTCTTGATCCCCTGATTGACAAACAGCCGCCTAGGACGAGTGGTCCCCCCAAGAGTCACACTACGCTTACCTCTATGATTAAAGATCTTGCTTTAGTCGATCTCTGGAGGTTACTACACCCCAATGAGCTTGACTTTACCTTCTTCTCTTCCCCTCATAAATCCCAGTCTCGCATAGATTTCTTTCTAATATCAAAACTGTTAGTTCCTCAGGTAGACACTGCAAAAATTCACTCCCAACATATCTCAGATCATGCTGCCATTTCTTTTCAATTACACACCACTGCGCCCCAAGGAAATTCGGGGGCCTGGTTCTTTGATAGAGCCCTATTAACTCAACCAGAGTTCCAGTTAGAAATTCGTGCAGCCATACAGGACTACTTTCATTTTAATCTACCCCAGGACACTGCAAATTGGGCTTGGTGGGAGGGTTTTAAAGCGGCCATTCGTGCAACGATCACTAGTTATCAAATTCGCCTGCGGAAACAATGCAAACAGCAGCTCCTTATACTAGACCAACAAATCAAAGCAGGCGAACGAGTTCTAACTTCATGTACTGATCCATGCGTCTTAGTTCGCTTACAGCGTCTCCGTTTTCAATATAATGCAATCCTCTCAACTGCAGCTTCTCAGAGTATTGCACTTCAGCAAGGGACATATTACCGTGAAAGCAACCGAGCCGGTCGACTTTTAGCCAACGCCTTGAAAGGTCAAAAGAAGCCAAACGCGTAGCGGCCCTTCGTGCCCCACAGGGAGGGGGCATACTGACCACAGACTCCGATATCGTAGAACTTTTTCGGGATTTCTATACCCACTTATATCAATCTGAATGTGAATTCTCATCCGAGACCTTCGAGCGCTTGTTTTCTGGTATTCAGCGGCCGACCCTTTCTGAAGCTGATAGGGAGGCGCTGGATGAACCCTTCTCTACTTCAGAGATCCATTCTGCCCTAAAACGAACAGCCTCAGGTCGAGCCGCTGGGCCTGATGGTCTCCCGTCAGAATTCTACAGAACGTTCAGTGCAGACTTAGTTCCCTACTTAAAACTTTACTTTACTGCCCTTGCGGTAGATACATCCTCTTTGGGATCCTTTTCTGCAGCTAATGTGGTAGTTTTTGAGAAAGAAGGCAGAGACCCGCTGCTAACCGCCAACTACCGTCCAATCTCCCTACTTAATGCCGATTATAAGATCTTCGCTACGATCTTGGCCACCCGGCTATCTGACAAGATGGCCACCTTAGTCCATCCCGACCAATGTGGTTTTATACCCGGCTGCTCCACCGCTGACAATGCTCGGACCTTGTGCCATGTGCTATCCAGTGCTGCCAATTTAGACCACCCATGGGTGGGTCTTTCCCTAGATGCTGAAAAAGCCTTTGATCGCCTGGAATGGCCCTTCTTATTTGCAGTTCTCCGCTGGTATGGCTTTGGGGAGGGCTTCCTCCGATACCTCCAAGTCATGTATTCTCAACCCGTTGCCAGTATTTGTGTAAATGCCATTAAGTCTCGGCCTTTTAATCTTCAAAGAGGCACGCGTCAAGGTTGCCCCCTATCACCCATGCTCTTTGATCTAGCTCTTGAACCCCTCGCCCTCCTTATTAGACAGTCCGCACGTATTCAAGGTGTCCCCTTCAGTCACAGAGAGATTAAACTCTCTGCATATGCAGATGACCTTATGCTCTTTGTATCCCTGGACTCGGTCCCGGCTGTCTTGGACCTGATTGATAGATACTCGCAATTATCGGGCTATAAAATAAACTGGACCAAATCCGTAGCATTCCCACTGAACCGTTGGGTACATGAAGCTGACATGCAGGCCTTTCCTTTCCTTTGGCAATCCCGCATGGTGAAATATCTTGGCGTCCACTACTGTTCTCCTTTAGAAGACACTATCAGTTTTAATGCCAAGGAGGTAGTCTCCAAAGTCCGGGAGCTCACTAATCGGTGGTCTCCCTTATCCCTAACATGGTGGGGCCGCCTAGAAACCGTCAAAATGATGATAGTCCCCAAAGTGAACTATATTTTAGAAATGCTGCCCTGCTTCCTCCCGCTACACACCTACAAAGACATAGAGGGCCTTCTCGTCCGTTATCTCTGGCAGGGAAAACCACCAAGAGTAGCTAAACAAAAACTACAGTCTGCGAAGGAACTAGGGGGTACCCGTTTTCCTGATTTTCTTAGATATCATCAAGCCTTCCTACTTAAGCAAGGTGCCCGATGGCTAGCTGCCTCAACAGACAACAGGCCAGTTTGGCTTGACATTGAAGAGGAGCTAAGTAGCCCAATTCCGTTGATCCATCTCCCCGGCATGTCCCATCAAGTAGATACACGCCATCCCCCAATGATTGTCGATACTCTTGCGGCCTTTAACACTCTCATTCTGTCACTGGGCCCAAACGTGTGCCCTCCTGACAGACTCCCGCTGTGGAATAACCCCAGAATTCAAGTCCTAAATAAATCGATTGCATGGAAACCCTGGTACTCCAGGGGGATCTGGACACCCCAACAACTCTTCTCTGCAGCTCGTTGGAAGACCTTTTCTGATCTACAAAAGGAATTTGCGTTACCAGCGAAACATTACTTTCAATTGATGCAGCTTCAACACTGCCTCAAAAGTGCTCAAATCCTGCCGCCCTCTGCCCCTACAGAGGATGGGCTATTAGAACTAATTCACTCTATTAGTAGTACACATGGGGTAGCCTCTAACTTTTATAAATTATTATGTCAGGGTACCGATATTGCTACTTGTAGAGCTCAACAAGCCTGGGAACGCGAATTGCAAACCACTTTAACCCCTGTGCAATGGAGCGTTTTCTGGAGCAAAGTAGTGCGGGTTTCCCGATCTGCCTCTGTAACCCAAACTCTATTCTTTTTTGCACATAGATGCTTTTATACTCCAGAAAGAATAGCCAAATGGAACACAACGGCTAGGGATCAGTGTTGGTCTTGCCATACTGCTGTGGGAACCCTTGCTCATGTTCTTTACGAATGTCCTCAACTGCAGATTTACTGGGGGCGGGTCTGGGGTCGTATTCAATCTATCTTACACCTCCACGAGCCTCTTTCTTGGAAGATTGTGGGACTCCGCTCAGTGGCGGAGGTCCCCTCTCTTCCTAAGAAGGGTCGCTTTCTCCTTGATTTCATGCTGGGTATAGCCATCTGTTTAATCACGAGGAATTGGAAGGATAGCTCTCGGATTACTGCCAATGAATGGTGGAACCTCGTCTGCTTATATAGTAAATATGAGCAGATATCTCGGAGAGCTATTCCCCATATCCAAACTCACTCTCGCTTGTCTAAATGGCAGATGCTTAATGATTATGTACACTCTGCTCATTGCTCCGGCATGTCTGTTTAATGTATACTCATCATGTTTCAGATCACCGTTAGGTCTTGTACCACAATAATGTCAGTACACGCCCGTTTTCGGGAATGATTAGTTTCTAGAGAAGAAGCAGGGGGGAGGGGGGTGGCAGGGGTTTACTTTGGTGTATGTAGCACATTCTATGTATGTATTTGTCTTTAGCTGTATGTCTTCCTTTCCTTTGTTGTTATAAAACGAAAATAAAGCATTAAAAAAAAAAATGGACAATGTTATTATAAGATTGTTATTATTTCTATTCTATAGCAGGCTGTGCTTAGTTAGGTTTTATTCTGTCTAATTAAACCTTTTGGGAGAACTTTTATAAGGAGCCTCGTAGATTTGCATGTCAAGGATGTGCATACAAATTACATCATAGACCAAAAAATTGATATTATATGCATAACGGAAATTTGGTTAAAAGATACAGACCAAGTCATTATTAACCAAATTACTCATAAGAACATAAGATATGCCATACTGGGTCAGACCAAGGTCCATCAAGCCCAGTATTCTGTTTCCAACAGTGGCCAATCTAGGTCATACGTACCTAGCAGTTTCCCCAAGGGACACAGGTTCCACAATGCTTGTATTGCTTCAAGCATTGATATCCTGGGTCCCTTCTTAATAATGGTTTATGGACCTTTCCTCCAGGAACTTGTCCAAACCTTTTTTAAACCCAGCTACACTAACAGCCTTTACTACATCCTCCGGTAACAAATTCCAGAGTTTGATTACACGTTGAGTGAAAAAATATTTTCTTTTATTAGTCTTAAATAGTTTACCCTGTAGCTTCATTGCATGTCCCCTAGTCTTTCTATATTCTGATAAGGTAAACAATCGATCTACGTTTACCCGTTCCACTCCGTTCATTAATTTATAGACTTCTATCATATCTCCCCTCAGCCGTCTCTTTTCCAGGTTAAAGAGACCCAACCTTTTTAGCCTTTCTTCATAGGAGTAGCCTTCCATCCCCTTTACCATCTTGGAGGCTCTTCTCTGAACCTTTTCTAAAATCGCTATATCCTTTTTAAGATATGGCGACCAGAATTGCACACAATATTCAAGGTGCGGTCTCACCATGGAATGATATAGAGGCATTATAATATCATTTGTTTTATTTTCCATTCCTTTCCTTATCATACCTAGCATTCTATTTGCTCTCTTGGCCGCCGCTGCACACTGGGCCGAGGGTTTTAACATGGTATCCACAATGACGCCTAAATCTTTTTCCTGGGTGGTGGTTCCTAATGTGGAACCTTGCATCGTGTAACCATAGTTTGGGTTGTTCTTCCCTAGGTGCATAACCTTGCACTTCTCCACATTAAATTTCATCTGCCATTTTGATGCCCAGTCTTCCAATTTATCAAGATCCTTTTGCAATTTACCACAATCCTCCTGGGTTTTAACAACTTTAAATAGTTTTGTGTCATCTGCAAATTTGATAACCTCACTCGTTATTCCACTTTCCAGGTCATTTATGAATATGTCAAAAAGCAGCGGACCCAGCACAGATCCCTGGGGTACACCACTATTCACCTTTCTCCATTGGGAAAATTGGCCATTTAGCCCTACCCTCTGCTTTCTATCTTTTAACCAGTTCCTGATCGACAATAGTACACTGCCTCCTATCCCATGACTCTTTAGTTTTGCCAAAAGTCTCTCATGAGGGACCTTGTCAAAGGCTTTCTGAAAGTCCAGATACACAATATCAACCGACTCACCTTTGTCCACCTGTTTATTCACACTTTCAAAAAAACATAACAGATTAATAAGACAAGATCTTCCTTGTCTAAAGCCATGTTGGCTGTCTCCCATTAGGTCGTGACTATCTACATGCTGAGTAATTTTATTCTTTATGATGGTTTCTACCATTTTTCCCGGTACTGACGTCAGGCTCACCGGTCTGTAGTTTCCCGGATCACCCCTCGAACCCTTTTTAAAAATTGGTGTTACATTGGCGATCCTCCAATCCTCAGGTATTAGAGATGATTTTAATGATAGTTCACAGATTACTGATAGCAGGTCTGCAATCTCAAATTTAGAAACATAGAAACATAGAAACATGATGACAGAAAAAGACCACAAGGCCCATCTAGTCTGTCCTTCCATAACAACAACTACAACAGTCCACTTTTTACCTTTAGAGATCCTCTGTGTTGGTCCCATGCTTTTTTGAATTCAGTTACTGTCCTCATCTCTACCACCTCCACTGGGAGACTATTCCACGGATCCACTACTCTTTCCGTAAAGAAATATTTCCGCATATCACTCCTGAATTTATCTCCCTTCACCTTCATCCCATGTCCCCTCGTCGCAGAACTTGCTTTCAATTGAAAGAGGCTCTCTCCCTGAACATTTATGCCACGGAGGTATTTAAACATCTCAATCATATCACCTCTATCCCGCCTTTCCTCTAAGGTGTACATATTAAGATCCTTAAGTCTGTCCTCATATGCTTTATAATGAAGACTACTAATCATCTTAGTAGCAACCCTCTGCACCGACTCCATCCTGTTCACATCCTTTTGAAGGTGCGGTCTCCAGAATTGCACACCATACTCCAAATGAGGTCGCACCAAAGACTTATACAGAGGCATTATCACCTCCTTTTTTCTGCTAGCCATTCCTCTCCGTATGCACCCAAGCATCCTTCTAGCTTTTGCCGTCGCCTTTTCTACCTGTTTAGCTACTTTAAGATCATCGGACACAACTACGCCTAGGTCCCGCTCTTCTTTAGTGGACAAAAGTACTTCACCTCCTATGCTGTATTGCTCCCTTGGATTGCTGCAACCCAAATGCATGACCTTACATTTTTTAACATTAAATCCCAGCTGCCAAATTCTAGACCATTCTTCAAGCTTAGCTAGATCCCTCCTCATGTTATCTACACCTTCCTGGGTGTCTACTTTATTGCAGATTTTGGTATCATCCGCAAAGAGGCAAACCTTACCCAACAGCCCTTCTGCTATATCACTAACAAAGATGTTAAAAAGAATCGGACCAAGGACAGATCCCTGGGGCACACCACTGGTAACATCCTTCTCCTCAGAGTGAGCTCCATTTACTTGTACTCTTTGTCGCCTCCCACCCAACCAATTTCTAACCCAAGCAGTAACTTTAGGGTCCATCCCTAGGGTGCTCAGTTTGTTTATAAGTCGCCTGTGAGGAACAGTGTCAAAGGCTTTACTGAAATCTAAATACACCACATCTAGAGCTCTCCCTCGGTCCAACTCCCTGGTCACCCAGTCAAAGAAATCAATCAGATTTGTCTGACAAGACCTGCCTCTGGTGAAATTTCAGTTCTTTCAACACCCTTGGATGTATACCATCCAGCCCAGGTGATTTGCTACTCTTCAGTTTATCTAATAGTTGTAAGACATCTTCCCGATGTATCGATATTTCCTTCAATTCTTCCACACCTTTAAATACCACTTCAGTCATGGGTAACATCCCTACATCTTCCTCAGTAAAGACCGAAGCAAAGAATTCATTCAGTCTCTCCGCTATCGCCTTGTCGCCTCTTAGTGCTCCTTTAACCCCTTTATCATCTAATGGACCAACTGACTCTCTCACAGGTTTTTTGCTACGAATGTACTTGAAAAGGTCTTTATTTCGCGTTTTTGCTTCCGCAGCAAGCTTCTTCTCAAATTCTCTCTTTGCCTGCCTTATCAATGCCTTGCATTTGACTTGCCAGTGCTTGTGCTGTTTCCAGGTTTCAACGTTTGGCTCTTTTTTCCATTTCCTGAAAGATGCTTTTTTGGCAACAACAGCCTCTCTGACCTCACCTTTAAACCATGCTGGCAATTTTTTGGACTTCCTTCCACTTTTCTTAAAGCGTGGAATACAGCTGGTCTGGGCTTCCAAGATAGTATTTTTCAACAACACCCAAGCTTGATGTACGTCTTTAACCTTTGCAACTGCTCCTTTTAGTTTTTTCTTAACTGTTTTCCTCATTTTATCATAGTCTCCCTTTCGAAAGTTAAAGGGTAGTACTGTGGATTTCCTTACTATCCCTCCTCCACTAATTAAATCAAAGGTGATCATGCTATGATCACTATTGCCAAGTGGCCCCAACACCCTTATCTCTTGCACTACATCTGGTGTTCCACTAAGAACTAGGTCTAATATTGCTTCCCCTCTGGTCGGTTCATGAACCAGCTGCTCCAAGAAGCAGTCATTTATTTCATCTAGGAACTTTATCTGCCTAGCATGTCCTGTTGTGACACTGACCCAGTCGATGCCGGGGTAATTGAAATCACCCATTATTATTACTGCACTGTAACTTTTGCTAGCTTCCTTGATTTCTGCACTGTAACTTTTGCTAGCTTCCTTGATTTCTTTGAGCATTTCATCATCCATTTGTTCATTCTGGCCAGGCGGATGATAGTACACCCCCACTGCCATCGCCTTCCCCTTTTTACATGGAATTTCAATCCATAGAGATTCTACAGCAAATTTTGTTTCTTGCAAAACTTTAATCCTTTCTGACTCAATGCCCTCTCTAACATAGAGCGCAACCCCTCCACCAATTTGATCAGCACTATCATTACGATATAGTTTGTACCCAGGTATCACAGTGTCCCACTGGTTGTCCTCCTTCCACCATGTCTCTGATATTCCAATCATATCTAACCTCTCGTTTAGTGCTATATATTCTAACTCTCCCATCTTGTTTTGTAGACTTCTAGCATTTGCATACAAGCATCTTAGAGACTGTATTTTATTCATATTAATTTGGCTATTGGTAGACATGGGTAATTTGGGATCTTTAAGCTCTGTTTGCTCCATACTCGAGGGCATTTGGGCTACTTTACTCTTTTTTGGAACCTCTCTGCTTTTTGTAGTATCCTTCAAGGATACATTCTTCCGAACCATGTGCTCTTGGGCGACTGTCGGCTTTCCCCTATTATCTAGTTTAAAAGCTGCTCTATCTCCTTTTTAAAGGTTAATGCCAGCAGCCTGGTTCCATCCCGGTTAAGGTGAAGCCCATCCCTTCGGAAGAGCCCCTCCTTTCCCCAGAATGTTCCCCAGTTCCTAACAAATCCAAACCCCTCATCTCTGCACCATTGTCTCATCCACGCATTGAGACTCCGGAGCTCTGCCTGCCTTTTGGGTCCTGCGCGTGGAACGGGAAGCATTTCGGAGAACGCTACCCTGGAAGTTCTGGATTTCAACTTCCTACCTAAAAGCCTAAATTTAGCTTCCAGAACCTCCCTACCACATTTTCCTATGTCATTGGTACCGACATGTACCAAGACAGCAGACTCCTCCCCAGCACTATCTAAGACCTTATCTAGGTGGCGTGTGAGGTCCGCTACCTTCGCACCAGGCAGGCATGTTACCAGGCGATCCTCACGTCCACCAGCCACCCAGCTATCTACATGCCTAATGATCGAATCACCAACTATAACTGCTGTCCTAACCCTTCCCTCATGGGCACTTGGCCCTGGAGAAACCTCCTCGGTGCGAGAGGGGTTTACATCACCTGGAGGACAGGTCCTAGTTTCAGGATCACTTCCTGCCACACCAGGGTGATGCTCTCCTGTCACGTGACCTCTCTCCTCCATGGCAACAGGGATGCTGCCAGACTGGAGGTGGGACTTCAGGACTATATCCCTGTATGTCTCGTCTATGTTCCTCTCTGTCTGTCTTATGTTTTCCAAGTCTGCTACTCTAGCCTCTAGAGAACGGACTCGTTCCCTGAGAGCAGAGAGCTCCTTGCACCTAGTGCACACGTAAGACCTCTCACCAGCTGGGAGAAAATCATACATGTGACACTCAATGCAAAAGACTGGAAAGCCCACATCCCGCTGCTGGACTGCTGTCTGCATCTTAGTTTTAAGTTTGTGTTTAGATCTTTAAGTTCTTTATGTACTAAAGGGTGCTATGGATATTTATACCACTAAAACTGTACCTAAGAAGTTTAATATACCTTGTTCACCTGAAGCTTAATTAATCTCATGTCCTTAGTGTATGACTGATTTGGGTAATGAGGTTCACCTGAGAGCACCTCCTGTCTTTTAAGTTGTGCAAGTACCTATAAAGCTGTGATTATCCCAGGGGAGGGTGGGTGTGGGGAGGGAGAGAGGGATATAACACTTATTAAAAAAAGGGCTGCTACACAGTACCCTGTCCTGTGCTGCTGAGGTAAGCTATATTCTGATTTGATTTAAATTATAGCTCTTTGCTGCTGCTAGGCTCTAACCTATTATGAAATTTAAACTACAAGCTCTCTGCTGGATTCTAAATTTAACCAGAAAGTTCTCTTCTGTGTTTTAATTTGAAACTAAAAGTACTTTGCTGATGCTAGGCCCTGAGTGACTATGAAATTTAAACTACAGCTCCCTACTGGGTATGAAAGGTAACCAGTAAGTTCTCTTCTGTGTTTTAAATTGAATCTTAAACTGTTGCTACTAGGCCCTGACTGATTTAACAAAAAATAGTGGGTTCACAGATTAATTAGCTTTAAAAGAAAAAAAAAATTCCTTTCAGAAAAATTCCCAGAAGTATATACTCACAATTTCAGATTTCTCTCCAGAAGTAACAGCCCCCCTTTCTAGTCCTTCAAGACTCCTATGATTTTGAAGCATTTACTTGTCATAGAGAACACAAAAGAGGTGGTGGAATTCTAATCCTTACACGTAAAATTTTCAAATTCAAAACTATTATAATAATTATAATGAATTAATAATTCATCTGATACAAATTCAATTGTGATATCAAATCACCACCTCAGTATCTGTCTTAATTATAGACCACCTAATGCTACAAAAGATCAACTGTCAACAATTCTTGAATTAATTTGTCCATACAGCTCGCCGCGTAAACCACTAATTGCTTTGGGTGACTTTAATTTAAGTTCCTTGCCTCCTAAAGAATCCGGAGCTTTTTTAAAAGCTTTAGAATCTTTAGATTATAAACAGGCAATTATTCAACCAACTCATCAACATGGTTCCATCCAAGATATGATTTTCCATCCAAAGCAACTTTCAACTCTAAACCAAACCTCAGATTCCAAGAATATTTCCTGTACCATGGTCAGATCATTACGTGATATCTATCACATTTGAAAACTCATTCTCACCAATTGGAAACCAATTGTAAAACAAGAAAATTTAGAGCCTTTCATAAAGAGAATTTCATAGCAGATGTCATTCCTCATTTGCACCAAGATTGTAATAATTTAGATGCTGCCATAGAAAACTGGAATAAGGTCATTTCTGATGCCTCATTAAATCCTAATAAAGACAAGGCACAAATATGTAGAAGAAATAGCGCACCGTGGTATTCAAACAATATCAGAGAGGCAAAACGTACACTAAGAAAATTGGAACGTAAATGGAGACAAAACAAATCTCAACATATAGCGTTTTTATATAAGGTGAAACAAATTGAATATAACAATTTGATAAATGATCACAAACAACAATACCATACAAACTTAATTTTAAAATCAGCTAATTAACCAAGGGAGTTATTTAATATTGTGAAACAACTTACCAAAATGAACTCGCCTCGTCATAATCACCAGATAGATCCTCAAGAATATGCAAATTACTTAATAAGTAAAAACAAAAATCAATTAAGCTTTATAATATCTTCACAGCCTAATCAATTAATGATAAAAACTCTCACTGATTCCAGGCATTTTTGGACTGATATTTCTATGCCAACAAAAAACCATATTGAAAATATAATAAATACAATCAACACAACAACCTCCCCAACTGATCCATGCCCAGTAGGGTGAATTAAAAATACTATGAACCAATTAAGTTTTCATTTAATCAAATTTGTAGAAAATTCATTAAAACAAGGTTATTTACCTCCTATCCTCAAAAAAGCCTCAATTCGACCAATCCATAAAGGGAAATTATTAAGCACCTCTGAACCTAAGTCATACCGTCCGATTTCCAGTTTACCTTTCATCTCAAAGATTATAGAGAAAGTAGTACAGAGACAATTACAAGATCACATAGATTCATAAGCTCCACTGGATTTACACCAACATGGTTTCAAACCATTTCATAATGTGGAAACTCTTCTTATTTCTCTATTTAATAACCTCTTAATGGGCCTGGACAAGAAAAATAGTGTTTTTCTTTTAATATTTATTGACATTTCAGCAGCATTTGACACAGTCTTTCATCCTTTAATGCTTCAACTTCTAGAAGATATTGGCTTATGCAACAACACACTTAAATGGTTCACATCCTACCTGAACAATCGTACGCAAACAGTAAAATGCAGAGACAAAAAATCATCTCAGATCCCAATTACACAAGGTATACCACAAGGATCAGCCTTATCATCAATCCTTTTTAACATCTATATTCAACCTATATGTAAAATTATTCAACAATATGGAATAAATTACCATCTATACGCTGACGACATTATGATCTACACTGCAATCAACCAAAATTCATTTGACACAGAAATAATTGATAACTGTTTGATCGATATGAACAATTGGCTTACAACTAACAATTTTAAAATAAACCCAGATAAAACAGAAACATTATTCATTTCTAATAATCAAAACATAAAAGCTCCTAAAGAAATTAATATACTAAACAAATCCATAAAAATCAGCTAGGAAGTAAAATACCTTGGTATAACCCTAGATAAACATATTAACTTAAAATTCCATATAAGTAAAATTACAGCTAACGTATACCACCGTTTAAAATCATTAGAAAGCTCAAACCAATTTTACAACTAAATCATTTCCGGACAGTATGTCAAGCAGTTATAACACCACTACTTGACTTTGGGAACATCCTTTATCAAGGTCTTCCAAAACATACCATCCATCCCCTCCAACTGGTAAAAAATACCACCGCACGGACTATAATGAATTCTACAAAATATGAGCATATAACTCCCTTGCTTCAAGAATTGCATTGGCTTCCAATCACTATAAGATCAAAATACAAGAATCTTATGAACATTTTCAAAATTTTGCATGAATCATCAGCGAATATTCTAACAACTATTATTTCTAAAAATATAAGCTCAAGACCCAGACACTCACAGGCTACCAACAGACTCAATTCTCACTTAAATTTTAATAGATCCAAACAAATGACATCTAAAAGGGCTTTCTCCTTTATGGCACTGCAACTATGGAATTCTATTCCTGAGGAATTAAGAACTCAAACTGATATCAAAGATTTTCGAAAGTCCCTTAAAAAACATACCTATTTATTGAAGCATATGGCAATTAACTCTAATAGACCAAAATGTCTTTCTAACTGTTTGAATTTTAATTTTCTTACAATGTTTAGACTTATTTTAACACTTTATATGATTGCAATAAATTATCATTTAATGTAATTGCAATGAATTGTTAAAAAATGTAATTTACTGTAATGTAATGTATTATCTTTATGTCCTCCCTTCCCTCAATGTAAACCCTTTTGTTGTCTTGTTAACCACTTTGATTGAAGGATAAGGTGGTATATAAAACTGATTAAATAAATAAATAAATACATAAATAAATGTTGGTATTTAGTCATTTATGCATCTAAGTGGCCTAAATGTTGGTATTTAGTCATTTATGCATCTAAGTGGCCACTTATGAGCATAAATGACCTCATAATATTTTGACTAACGTAAACCTACACATGTTGTTTGCATTGTACATACTTTCACCACGGATATGTACAGTACATGGGCAGAGTTTGGGCAGAGCTGGTGGTATGAAAATTTTACATGGGTAGATTGTATAATTCCTTAATTTCCACATGACTTGCAAAAAGTAGATGCAGTCATTTACACCAACTCTAGGGCTAGCGTGAGTGATCATGCCTTAACGTATGCACTTACTTTCACACTTATGTTTTATTGCATGTTGTTAACATCATAAAATAGGCGCAAAACACTTATGTGCATGAAAATGAGCATTAACTAGGCATCACTTCATAAAATTACCTTCTTTTTGCTTTATTTTACTTCCATGTTATTGTAAATTGTCTCAAACTAGTCAACTGGCTGAAACCACATAAAATGGCAAATTAAGGGGTATGTTTACTAAACCGTCTTAATGTTACAGGTGTTAGTTGCAGTCTTACTGTGACGAATGCCATATAAGGTAGTGGGCGTTCCGGTCTTAAGGTAGCATTTCGGGTTATCGCACGATAAAGTCCGTTATCACGCAATAGAGGGAGCCGTGGCACGTTAACACGCGTTAGCCTTAATTAGGCGCGCTGACCTGCAAACACTGCAACAGAGGTGTAGCGCAATGGTTAATACAGTAAATGATGAAACAGGGGTCATGAGTTCAGTCCCCAGTGGGCTTAATGAGTAAGGCTGTCTGAGGCATTACCCTTTACTTTAAATCAGTGCTGTCTGAGGCATTTTCTTTTTTAATTTAAATTAGTGCTGCCAGCAAACACACCCTCACAGTGCCGTAACCTAAGGTGCTGCATAAGGCGCCCTATAAGGCACTCCAGAGGGCACATTATAAAGTGCACTGTCTGCCAAGGCACCTTATAATGTTCCTTATAGGGCACCTTATAGGGTGCTTTATAGGGCCCCTTATAGAGCGCTTTATAGGGCGCCTTATGAGGCACCTTAAGATTATTTATTTATTTATTTATTTATTTAATTGGATTTCTATACCGCCTTATCATACAATCAAAGCGGTCTTACAAACAAAGATATTAAGAGTATTAGTGAGAAAATGTAAAGAAATAAAATAAAAGATTACAGAACTGTGAGGGTGTTTTTGCTGGCAGCACTAATTTAAATTAAAAAAGGAAATGTCTCAGACAGCCCTATCAAATGACACCACTGTGGGATCAAACCCATGACCTCTGCCTCCACACTCAGTGAAGTAACCAGTGGGCTACATCTCTATAGCTGCTAACAAACCCCTGGCTGGCTACAGAAAGACTGCAGGCCACCACACAAACTGTCTGCTGTGGTCACCAGGATAGGGTAGACCCACCTGTACCCATGATGCACTGCACATGCAGATCAGCAGTCTACAGATGATCACAAGATGGGGTATGCACCCCCACAGCACCTCGGCCTGGTAGGGGGAACTGACTGTGTATGTTACTGGCACAGAGTAGCTACAGACCGTCACATTGTGCGGGTACTGTGCTCACCCTGAGGGTGAGTTGGGGCACCCAGCACCAGGTCCGCAGCACCTAGCTTAGCTGAGATAGGCTATGCTGCAGGTCGCCATAAATGCCAGTGTGTGATAGGTAGTCCTTGCAGACACACCTAGGATACACCTGTGTCTATTCATATTTCCCAGTCATGTTTAGCCCTTGTGGACTATGATGCACCCAGAATAGTGCATATCCTGTGTGGGTGCCATGGTCACATGATTTAAGTGAAAGGGGGTGTTTGGACCCATAGGCGGAGTATGTAGCACCACCCAACCTGCCCTCTGGGGCTCAGGATCTCCCACCAACAGTCCCACATTCTACATCCCTGCAATGGTGGCAGTAGAGAGGACCATCAACCCAAGTCCTGCTGGTGAACAGGCACCCTACAGGGCAGTCAATGCAGATCTGTACGCATCCATAACACAATGGCAGACAGACAGTAGGCCTAGAAATGCTCAGCTGCCCCCCCCCCACCACTATCTGACATTCTCCAGCAGCAAGCACAGTGAGTCTCCAGCCACTGCACCCTGCAAGGTGTTCCAGCCATACACATACTAACTGCAGACAGTCTGCTATCTAGTCCACAGTGCATGCTCCTGAAGGAGATGTGAGCACCCAAAACTGGGATGTGAACACACCCACCAAGCAGATAAATCAGTGATTGGGCCCAGTAAAGATAACCCATACATACATAGTGGAGGAGTGGCCTAGTGGTTGGGGCAAGGTACTTCAGGCTGGAAAGTCAGGGGTTCAAATCCCACTAGAGGACTGCAATCTTGGGCTGGAAGGTGTGATGTAGAAGGTCCCTCTGATCCCGTAGAGATAAGTGAAACAGAAGAATTGGCTTCAGTAGCTGACAGGCAGCTAAAGCACATGTCTCATGGTTTTCAGTGAAACCACACGCAGAATGAGTCACAAGAGAGGAAAACACGCCCCTGCTGCAGTTTGGACCCCACAGCCAGGAGTTGAGGCAAAACACCTGGTCGGAGGAGGGGCTAAGTTAAACCCTAGAAAGCAGGGATATAAGAAATGCTCATTAGAGAGAAAGTCAGACGCAGACCGAGACAGAGACCGAGACCGAGAGCGAGACTCAGCACGAGATTCCGGAAGAAACTCAGAGGGAAAGTCAGAGTGGGAGAGAGATCTGGTGTTGGTGTTGGAATCAGAGCCAGAGCTGCATTGGAGTGAGAACTCAGAGGAGCTGAAGTTGGGAGAGGACTCTCTGAGATATAAGTCTGAGAGGGAAACCAGCAAGAGAAACAATTGGAGAACCAGTGCCAAGAAGCCAGGTAGAAACAGCCCAGGTTTGGTGCCGTGTCTGAAAGGCAGCCAGAGGGAAAGAATACCGGAAAGGCTAATTTGTGAGCACTCACAACTTCCAAGGTTTGGGACCTTAGCTGATCCTGCAATACTGAGAAGCTCTCCTGTACGAAAGCCAAAAGGTAGGCTGAGTAATTGGCTCAGAGATAAAACTGCTTTTAAGAATTTGTCTTATGCTAACCCAGAAGGGTGGGACTCTCTTCCTGCTAAATCCAGTATATATGGTAATTCTCAACCGTATCTGTTAGAGTGCTGTAAGGAAAAGCCCCGAGAAGAGAAACTGGGTGTGTGCTTAGAAACGCCGTGTAACAAGTTTCAAACTTACCCAGCTGATAGCCAGTATGAAGCAATGGAGACAGAACCAGTTGTAGAAAATACAGTAGAAGAACAAATGGATTGTACACTGTCTATTACCGATGATATAATTTCATTGTGCTAAAGCCAAGCTGTTCAGAGAGCTGTATGAATCAGCTGAAAGAAAGCACAAACGTTTTTTGGTCTGAGAAGTAATTGTTTAACTTTGAGTGCTATGAAGCAAATGCACATGCTGAAGTAAGAAGATATTTTTGTTAGTTCTTGTATTATTTTTCCTGCCAGAGATGTATGGCTATTTATCCTGAGTTTCCTTTGTTTTGAATCCGCCCAGAGGGGAAATAAAATCCTGTCATTTTTGCCTGAAACCATTTGTTCACAACTGCTCCTTATTTGGATAGTAAAAGTGGTACTACAAATCCCATGAGGCAGTGCATGCCCAAAGCCCTGCCATGCTGTCTGAATGAGGGATCCCAGGCAGCTTAATCCATATGCCCAGGCTGTGGGGTAGCTACTGGTGACAAAGGACTGGGGTTTCTAATCCCACAGGTGCTCCTTGTGGTCTTGGGCAAGCCACTTAACCCTCCATAGCCCATGTTCCCTGTAAAATAGTTATCTCCAAGTTATAATGCCCTATTCAATGTAATTTCAGTTTGTTCAATGTAAACCACACTGATGCAGAATAGCACAGTATATAAGAGAATATAAATAAATATCACATGAGAGAAATACCATATACCACTATGGGGGAACCTAGCCATGCTGTGGTCACTGCTCAGTCAGTGTGAGCATGACCTCCTAGCAGGACATGCTGTGGCCACCCTGTCTGTGCAGGTGGTGGCCGGGCACTACAATGTCCCAGCCATTGCCCTATGCCCTGTGCAGATGCATCCTGCCCAGGCCACCCTGTCTGGGCCATACCCACAGTACCCTGCTCCTCATTATGCACATTGGCAGGATAACACTGGAAACAGTGCAAGCAGTGTGGACTCGTAGGCAGTCACAACACACTGGATAGACAGACACACACTCCCACACCTATGCCAGCATTGTGCAGATATAGAGGCTTTTGGCAACCCTGGCCACCACACCAGTCCTGAGCATGGTGCAGGCATGGCTATGGTATGCAATACTGTTGGGGTCACTCCCCGGGGTGGTAAACACTGTCAGAAACCAAAACTGAAACACACTCCGCAGATATCAGAAAGGTTGCTATGATGCAGCTCTATCAGCAAATTGTGCTTAACTTAGGAATTGTTATCTGTCATTAATCATAGCAACTTTTTGATATATGTGTAACGTATTCCCAAGTTTAGGGTGGCATTGCTAAGGTATGCATGTGCTAGTAGTGGGAGATGCTGCTGCGTGCAGGGCCCAACAGCCTGACTCTCCATGAGGCTTTGGATAGTGGAGCCTGTGGTTGTGGTGTTTATGACCCTGTTGGCTGCTGCTCTAGGGCAGAGGTTCCCAACTCCGGTCCTTGTGGGCCAAACACTGTTCAGGTGTCCATGTTGTCCCTAATGAATATGCATGAGATATATTTGCGTACAATGGGGGCGGCACATACTAATGCAGCACAGGCATAGTTATTAGGGACAGCATGAAACCTGAATGGTGTTTGGTCCTCCAGGACTGCAGTTGGGAAACTCTGCTCTAGGGATTGCACATGTTTATGGTGTCTGTGCTCTGTAGGCTAAAATATAGGCGTTTTAGGCATGTTTATTTTATTTGCAATAAAGATTCCATCTTTATTACCAAGGTTTAGTAATGGGTAAAATATGGGGAAAGGGTTGGCAGTAGCCACAGCTGGGGCCTGAATTTGTGACCTTCTGATCCTGAACACACTGGCTGTGTGTACTGCACCACACTGTTGCCACAGGGACAGTTCATTCCCTGGAGATACCATGACTGTTCATCAGACAGACCCTGTCTGTTGCATTGCACGGCACCCACCTAAATGGGGCTAGACCATGGTCTGCTGTTGGCAGATGCCACTGCCCCCTCTGCCACCAGCACCCCTCCGCCACCATGCTGCCATGACATTATGCCGGTGGTGCTGGTGGTGCGCAGTCTCAGGCCATCCAGTATGCCAGTAGACAGCTGTCTATGGTTGGGTTCTCGGGTAGGGGTGCCTATATGGACATGCGTGCTTCCCCCCCCCCCCCCCGCACCGCCTGCCAATGTTATGTGCCCTTGGGGGTACCTGCTGGGTAATCTCCCCTGTGACACTGTGGGACACACACTCATGCCCATGTTGTACCCTCGTCAGTTGCTGTCTTGCTGCTTTACAGTTTCGGCATTCCTATGTGCCATCTAGGCATCTGCCTAGCCCACACTGTGCCCCAGTTGGACCACAGCATGTGCCATTGGCAGCCCCCTGTATCCCATTTACAGCATCAGTACAGTTGCCGTTTCCTATGTGCCCATTCTGCTGTTGCTGCACATGTGCACGCCATAACAAACCTGCCCAATCTAAACAACAGAAACCCTGATCAGCGCTATTTCAATGTGGGATCATTCACTTTGTAGGGGGACAGAGCATAGACCCTTCCAAACATGATATCTTAATTTATACGCTTTGTCAGTAGTGTTGCTTTATGTTTATCATTAATATCACTATTGGCCAGCTTGGTTATTGGGCTTTTAGATGTGGTTCTGATCCTTTTATATGTTTATTTGCCTTTTTGTTCCCTGCACATGTATCACTTTTCTGGATTTCCCTGCCTTTGCTGACTGAAATGGTTTCTCTTTCCTGCAAATGTGCCTTAACGTGAAGGTTTCACTGGCGTTAGTGTTCAGAACCGGCTTTCACAGCGTTAGTGTACCTGGAGCCTCTCCCCTCCCACTCTCCACCCATTGACCCCTTCTCTCCGCCCTCTGGGAAGCCTTACTCCACCCTTCAGACCCGGATTTCACAGCGTTAGTGTGCCTTAATGCCGCGTATGCGTTATCGCAAGATAAGTGATGTTATCCTGCAATAAGTGACATTATCGCATGTTACGTTATCACACGATAATGTTACGTTATCGCGTAATAACGTCACTTATCGAGTGATAATACCACCACTGCAACCTTAAGATGGTTTAGTAAACATACCCCTAAATTAAAAAGTTCCAGCCTCGAATTGGAATGTTACAAGATGCTCAAGGTTCTATGTTGAATGATGCTGAGAAGATCAAGAAAAGGTGGAAGGAATATACAGAGTTTTTATATGATAAAGATCAAGTGGACCAACAGCCGTTTCAACCTATACCTTATGATCAGGAACCATTGGTGATGAAAGAAGAAGTTGAAGCAGCATTGAAAGCCTTATCAAAGAACAAAGCACCAGGCATTGATAGCATTCCCATAGAAGTATTGCAGCAATCTGATGCAGCTGTTACCATACTTACAAGGCTCTGCCAAGAAATATGGAAGACAACATCATGGCCAACTGACTGGAAAAGATCTGTGTTTATACCAATACTAAAGAAAGGTGATCCAACTGACTGTGGAAATTATCGCACAATCGCTCTGATCCCACATGCCAGCAAGATTCTACTGAAGATTATTCAAAAGAGACTACAGCCATACCTAGAACAAGAACTACCTGAAGTGCAAGCAGGGTTCAGGAAAGGGCGAGGAACGAGAGACATCATTGCGGATGTGAGATGGATCCTTGAAAAGACTAAAGAATACCAAAAGGATATCTATTTGTGCTTTATCGACTATAGCAAGGCTTTTGACTGTGTAAACCATGAGAAACTCTGGGCCACATTAAGAAGCATGGGTATACCAGAACACCTGATCGTTCTCTTGCGTAATCTGTACATTGATCAAGAAGCAACAGTTCGAACGGAACAAGGAGAAACAGAATGGTTTAAAATAAGCAAAGGTGTAAGACAAGGCTGCATACTTTCCCCCTACCTGTTTAATTTATATGCAGAACAAATCATCAGAGAAGCAGGACTGTATGAAGACAACAGAGGTGTGAAGATTGGTGGAAGACTCATCAACAACCTTCGCTATGCTGATGATACCACATTACTGGCTGAAAGCGAAGATGATCTGAAACATTTGCTTCTCACAATCAAAGAACATAGTCTCAAAATGGGCCTGCACCTTAATGTAAAGAAGACAAAGATCATGACAACTGGTATAATCAACAGGTTCATCGTTGAAGGAGAAGAAATTGAAATTGTGAACAACTTTAACCTACTTGGATCAACTATCAATAAAGAAGCAACAAGCAGTCAAGAAATCAGACGACGCATTGCTCTTGGCAGAATGGCTATGAAAGACCTAGATAAGATTCTCAAGAGCAGAGATGTGTCTCTCCATACAAAGATTCGACTTGTTCAAGCCATGGTATTTTCAATAACATCATATGGATGTGAAAGCTGGACAGTGAAAAAGACAGACAGGAAGAAAATTGATGCCTTTGAATTATGGTGCTGGCGGCGAATACTGTGTATACCATGGACTGCCCGAAGAACAAACAAGTCGGTACTAGAGGAGATCAAACCTAAGCTTTCTTTAGAAGCTCAGATGGCAAGACTTCGACTTTCATACTTCGGACACATCATGCGAAGAGAGAGATCATTAGAGAAAGACATCATGCTTGGCAAGATAGAAGGTCAACGCAAAAGAGGAAGGCCAGCAATGAGATGGATCGCTACAATAACAGCAGCTACGGGTACCAGTCTGTCGTCAATGAGCCGCCTGACTGAAGACCGAACACAATTTAGGATAGCTATCCAGAGGGTCGCCATGAGTCGACTCCGACTCGACGGCACTTAACAACAACAACAACAACAACAACAACATATTCAGCAGTAGTAAAGTATGGATAACATTAAAATATATAAATTTATAACTTAAGTTATACCTACTATTTGACCTGAAGATTTCTTCACTCACTGCAGCTTGAAGTAGGCTCATTGTAAAAAAAGGAATATTTTATTTTATTTCTATCATTTCCAGTTGCAATAAAACTACAACAGATTAAGAAAGCCATCAAAAGAAAAAATGCAAAGTAAATACAATAAATCATCACATTTATAAACAACATAGCCTACATCAAGAGATGAAAAAGGAACCAATTTTAACCACTTTGAATCAGGGCAATTTTCAAACAGCTGTTCAATACAGGCAAAATTCATTTGGTGGAACATTGTTCAAAATTGCAGGATTTCTTTGAGGAATTATGGAGGGTCAGAACATGGACTTTGTACCAGTGATTAAAAAGCATATTTTAGAAAGGCCATTTATGTATTGGGAGAGATGTGAGTGTCAAAATGTTTTGAAATTCATGTCAGCTTTAGAAAGGAGAATGTGTACGTGTAAGGTTGATGTAAAATCTACATATCTCTGCCACTCAAAATGGATGTGATTGTTGAAACTGGGCCCCGGATAGTGGAGGCGGGCCAATCCATCAGGATGTACAGGAACAATTCAGGTCATGACCCTGTACATCCTGCCGGGTCAAAGGGACGTGCTGCTTATTCAAAGATGGAATAAGCAGCACCGACCCCGCGATTGAGCCCGGGATCCTCCCCTGGGACCGGGACTGGGTACAGGGGGATCCCCGCCACCAGATCTAGGCCCTGGCAGGCCAGCTGTGGGTCGGTTGGTGGGGAAGAGGGGGGCCGAAGCTGTGGAATTCAGGGTCGCCTGCGGTGAGAACATCCCCAAGGGTGGCAGAGGCACGCCTGGCCGTCCATGGGCCTGATTCTCTGAACCGCAGGAACATTTTGTTCCCATGTTCCAGAATCGGGTCCTAACTGGCCCATCTTCCTCGAGGATGTACAGAGGGCCTGGACTCCCCCTCCCTGAATCAGGCTCCACATTGCAGAAGGGAGAGGAAGAAGGAATGGATCAGCTTTCTACAGTAGATAGCTTAGATCGTTTGACCTTCTTGGAGTCCTCCAAAGATGAAATTTCAATCTGGGCCACACGTTAATTGCTTTTTCTTTAGAATCAAATATGAATAAAATATTGAAACTTTATTTTCAGAAAAATAATTTTCCTTTTTGTGGACAAAGTATTAGGGGCATGTTTACTAATGCTTAATGTGCGTTAAGTGCTGCAATGGCCCATAGAAAGAAATGATCAATGGCAACACTTAGGGGTCTGTTTACTAAAAACCGCCAATGTGCGCAGCCGCACAATAGCGCACTAAAAGCGGATTTAAGCGCGATTAAGCACCCCGCACACGTGCGATGAAGCCACGCACCCGTGCGCATCACACTAACGGGTGCCGCACAAGTACGGGCCCGCAAATGTCCGATAGAGGCGTGGAACGGCTAACGGAGGGCGGAGGAAGTCCCCCGAGGGGCGGAGAGATGGGCAGAATGGGCGGGGAAGGGGAGGGGAGAGGCGCCCCGCACATTATCGGGGCTGAATGTCAAAGGAAAAATAGCGCGAGTGAATCACTCGCGATAGAATGCATTTAAAGGGAAGAGAAACCATTTACGTCAGCAATGTACAGCAAAACCGGGGAAACCTGAAAAACGTGAGCAGTGTGATACATGTGCACAGCCCAAAAGTGGAATTAAAAATAGAAAAGGACCACAACAAAAATTGTAAAAATAGTAATTCAGCTGGGGAACAGTTATAGTATTGGGCAAAACTAAAAAACACACCCAGTAAAGCTCCAGCAAAAAGAAATGAGTTTTGGAAAGGTGTACGGAGCGGAGACCCTTCCAAAAAACATTTCCTTTTTTGGAGCTTTCCTGGGAGTGTTTTCTATGGTTGCCCATTAATATCACTGTTGCCCAGCGTGGTGATATTTTGTCCCCCATTTTCCGTGGTCATTTCCGGGGTTTATGTGCACGTTTGTCACCAGACAGGGTGCATGTGCCCACAGTACAAATGCGTAGAGCAGGGTTTGCGACTCCATCCTGCCAGGTTTACTACCTCCAGGGGCTGCACTGTCTCTGTGGCCATAGTGTGGTGCAGCGGACAAAGCCAGTACCTCTAGGACCAGAGAGTCAAATCCCAGCTGGGGCACTTGCCAGCCCAATCCCTATATTTTACCCACCACTAAACAAAGATAGCGCAGACACCCCTGTATTGCAGGGAACATAAGCATGGGGAAAACACCCATATTTTACCCAACACCGCACACACACCACAACAATGGGCATTACCTACAGCCAAGTCCCCCAAATGCAGTCCCATACTGCCACATTGCAATCAGGTCATCTGCTTTTTCTGAGAGAAGCTCATGCCAGCATGTTGGCGGACGAGTACATGTGGTGCAGGGGGCAGTGGCTGCTAGCCACAGAAGACAGAGGCCTAGCCATGTGCAGGCTGGCACAGTCCACTGCAACAGACAGGCCCTGCCGGATCCAAAGTCATGGACGTTCCAGGGAATCCAGCCAAACTGTGGCTACACAGTGGTGCAGTGCACACAGACAATGCATGCAAGAACAGAAGGTCACAGGTTCAAAGCCCAGCTGGGGCTACCACCAATCCTGCCCACATATTTTTCCCACAACTAAACAGTGATAGTAAGGACACACCTTTCGTGGCAAGGACATATGCAATGGTAATACGTCTATCTTTTACCCCACTGAGCACAGACACCATGAACAGGGGCAGTACCTAGAGCAGAATCACCCAAATGCAGTCCTGGTGGGCCACACACCAGTCAGGTTCCATGCTGCCACTCATACAAATGCCTGTGCTGTATATCTATGCACCACCTCCATGGCATGTAGATGTAGCTCATGCATATTCATGAGGGACACCAGGAAAACCCGAACAGTGTGATGCAAACCTGGACTGGAGGTGGGAATCTCTGCCGTAAAGCAGCAGCCAACAGGGGCAGACACACCCACACCCACACCCACAGGCCCCATTGGCCAATGTCTCCTGGAGAGGCAGAACATTGGACCCTGCGTGCATCTCCCAATACTAGCACTTGCCTACCTTAGCAATGTCACCCTACACCTGAGGTATACGGTACACAGCTCGGAGACGTTTGCTAGGAGTACTGGCAGATAGATATCCATACGTTACGCACATACTGCTAGTTGACCCCATCCGAACAATCTGTTAGGTGTTTGCAGTGCATGCTCCAGGCCTGGCCTCTGACGGTGTTTACCACCCTGGGGAGTGACCCCCAGCAGTACTGCGTACCATATCCATGCCTTTCCGTGCCCAGGACCGGTTTGGTGGGCAAGGCTAATTACCTCCTCAATAGTAGCACCATGATGGCATAGGTGTGGAAGTGTGTGTCTGTCTATTCAGTGGGTGTTGGCTGCAAGCCCCTTCCACAGCCCACACTGCCAGCACTGTTGCCAGTATTGGCCTGCCAATGTGCATAATGAGTAGCAAGGGACCATGGGTATATCTCAGACAGGGTGGGCTGACCAGGATGCAGCTGCACAGGGCATAGGGCACTGGCAGGGACATGGTAGTGCCCGGCCACCACCTACACAGACAGGGTGACCTCTGTATGTGCTGCTGGGGGATCACTCTCACCCTGAGTGTGCAGTGACGGCAGCATGGCTACGCACCCCCATAGTGCTGTATTGTGTTTTTTCCATGTGATATATATAGGTTTCCTGTTGGGGTCTCTTCACTGACCTATCTGCTTGTGTGTGCTGCCACCCCAGTTTTGGGTGCATGCATTTCCATCAGAACCAGCCAGCAGACTGTTCACAGCTGGTATGTGTCTTGATGGAGTGCCTTGCAGGGTGCAGTGGCTGATGGCTTGCTGCAGGAGAATATCAGATAGTGGTGGGGTGCATCTGTGATTATCCAGGCCTAATGTCTGTCTGATATTGTGTTATGGATGGGTGTGGAGCTGCTTGAACTGCCCTGTAGGGTGTCTGTTCCCCAGCAGGACTGGGGTTGATGGTCCTCTCTACTGCCATCAGTGGGGGTAGGATGGGGATCTGTTGATGGGATGCCCTGTTTTATCCACCTAGGGGTCCAGGTTGGGGTGGGGGTGTTGTTCCACTAACTGAGACAGACAGAGATATCCATGATGTTTATGTTTCTGCAGCAGCTCCTACCTATCTCACAGGTTATTACTGCTCTGGCATGGCCACATTCAGCCATGGAGGGTGTTGTGGACCTGGTCCTGGGCGCAACATCACAAACTCAGGGTGAGCACAGTAATCGCACAATGTGATGGTGTTTAGCTACTCTTTGCCGTTTGTCCACCCACTCAGGACACCCTACCAGGCCGAGGTGCTGTGTGGGTGCACACGGACACTTCACCCTACCAGGCCGGGGAGCTTTAGGGGTGCAGTTCCCATCTTGTGTGCATCTGTGGACAGCTGATTTGCATGTGCAGTGCATCATGGGTACGGGTGGCCTAACCCTATCCTGTTTACACCAGCAGACTGTCTGTGAGGTGACATGCAGGCTATCTGCAGCCAGCCAGGGGCTTGCTTATAGCTGTAGTCCAATGGTTATGTCACTGCCTGTGCAGCCAGAGGTCATGGGTTCAAACCCACAGTGGGGTTCTGTGATAGGGTTGTCCAAAGCATTTTTTAAATTTACTGTACATATGTTGATGCCAGCAATAACACCCTCAGCGTACTGTACCCATAAAGTGCCTCTGAGGGTGCTTTATAGGGCGCCCTATAGGGCACTTTATGGTTGCCATCCATATAGGGTGCACTATACATTATCCTGTGTCGCAACATACATGCTGCCCTATAGGGGACATTCTAGGGTGCCTTGGCGGACGGTGCACTGTAACATGTGCCTTATGGGCCGCCTTATGTTAACATGCTGTGAGAGTGCGTTTGCTAGTAGTTATCACAAAATAAAATTAAAAAGCCTCCTACAGCACTCCACAACATAATACATACTGCCTCAGCTAGCCTTTTTCACTGGGCATTGTGAGGGATTGAACCCCTGGTCCCTGCACCATTGGTCAGTGTCTTAACCATTGTGCTGTGGCTGTGTTCCTGTGCTTTAGCATCAGTGCGCCGCCTTGTGCCCATCAGCGCGCCATCTTGTGCCGCCCAAAATTAACAGCATGCTGCCTTAACATACACTGCTTCCTAGAGCAATAATGCCCATAACAGGTCATGTTTCATCAAGCCGTGTTCATTGGGCACAGCAGGGGGTTGAACCCATGATCCCTGCACAGGTGGCCGGTGTCTTAACCATTGTGCTATGGCTCTGTTCCTGTTCTTTCACATCAGCGCGCCACTTCTGCCACCCACTATTAACTGCCTCCTCACACATCAGCACGCAGCCTTATGCCCATCAGCGCGCCACCTCCTGCTGCCCACAATTAACAGTGCACCGCCTTGTGCCGCCCAAAAAGAACAGTGCGCCGCCTTGTGCCGCCCAAAAAGAACAGTGCGCCGCCTAACAAGAGCAGTGTGCCGCCTTATGCTGTCCAAAATTACTTTGCCTCCTGAACCACTTTTACACATTCAAGGTGGTGCCTCAGCTGGCCTTTTTTGTTGCGCGCACTGGGGGATTGAACCCGTGGCCCCTGCACCATTAGTTAGTGTACTCACCCTTGTGCTACAGCTCTGTTCCTATATGTGCCCAGCAGCGCCCCACTTAGCCTTCCCACGCGCTAATGTGGGCCCCGCACATTAGCGCGACGCGCACACTTACGGTCGGGTTTTTTTCTTTTTTCTGCCTGAACCGCCCACTCCTTATATGGCACACGCACACTAACGGGGACCCGCACATTTTCGGAGTTTAGTAAACATTCCCCTTAATGTACATTAACTTTACTTAACATGTTAAACTTCAGTAAACATGTCCAAATGTTTGTAGAGTTACTCAGCTGAATCGTAATGACTTTTTAGGCCTGAAGCCTTGGATACTGGCTCTTGCTGACACTTTTTTAAAAATTTCCTTGCAAATGTTTAGCATCCCATCAAAGAAATTGCTTTATTTATTCTAATTCTGTGCAGTTACAGAGTTTTCTTGTGGGAAAGAATGTATGATTTGTGTTGCTCATTTTATTAATTTTACTTACATAGAATGGTCAAGTTAAAAAAAGGTCTTATTAGGATTTAGGATGGAAATACAAATTACTTATTTTCTTGTGATTATATGAGGTGCACCATGTCTCCATAATGTGGACTAAGCTTGAAGATTCAGAAAGTTTCTCATTGCAGTGTGAGTTATGTGATTTTTTTCTTTGCTATTTCTTGTTAATATTGTCATAAAATGCTTAAAAAAATGTAAATAAATACATTGCAAATAGAGATTCTAAAACAGTGTTTCTCAACCCAGTCCTTTGGAACCCTCAGGCCAGTCAGGTTTTCAGGATATCCACAATGAATATGCATGAACTAGATCTGTATACATTGGAAACAGTGTATGCAGATCTATCTCATGCATATTCATTGTGGATATCCTGAAAATCTGACTGACCTGGGGATTCCCAGAGGACTGGGATGAGAACCACTGTTCTAAAATAACCCTCTAAATGGATCATTTAAGTTATATCTACTATTTGACTATGGGCACTTATATAGAAGGGTATATGCAGAATGGCTGAATTTCACTGCTCTGTGTATAACTTTAAGTACTATTCCCAGAATGTCCCTAAATCAAATTCAGCCAGAGTTATCCACAGGTGCCCCACATTTTCAAATAAGGCACTTACTCGATTGGCACCGATGCCAACCACATAAGAGTTTTTAAATATTAAGCCTTATATTGCCCCCAAATTTTAGAACAGATTTGAAAAATAGCACTTTTCTTTGGTATTTTTTATTTTAAATAGTTAATATTTATTTATTTGAGTGGGAGAAGACAAAAAGTACAGGCAAATGGAGCTCATTCTGAGGAGAATGAGGTTACCAGTGGAGTGCCACAGAGATCTGTCCTTGGTCGATTCTTTTTAACTTCTTTGTTAGTGATATTGCAGAAGGGCTGTCTGATAAGTTTTACCTCTTTGCAGGTGATATCAAAATCTGCAATATAGTAGACAGCCAGGAAGAAGAGATAACATGATGAGGGATCTAGTTAAGCTTGAAGAATGGGCAAGGATTTGGCAGCTGAGATTTAATACTAAAAAATGGAGAGTCATGCATTTGGGATGCAAAAATCCAAGGGAGCAGTACAGTGTAGAAGGCAAAGTAATTCTGCCCATGAAAGAAGAGCGGGACCTGAGCATGATTATTTTTGATTATCTTAAGGTGGCTAGACAGGTAGAAAAGGTGACGGTGAAAGCCAGAAGGATGCATGGATATATAGGGAGAGGAATTGTCAGCAGAAAAAAGGAGATGATAGTGCCTCTGTACAAGTCTCTGGTGCAATCTCATTTGGAGTACTGTGTGCAATTCCGGAGACCACACCTTCAGAAAGACATAAATAGGATGCAATCGGTGCAGAGGGTGGCTACTGAAATGGTTAGTGGTCTTCGTTATAAAGCATATGAGGACAGATTTAAAGATCTTAATATGCATGTTAGAGGAAAGGCATGATAAAAAAGATATGATAGAAATGTTTAAATACTTCAATGACATAAATGCACAAGAGGAAAACCTCTTTTGATTGAAAGCAAGCTCTGCTACGAGGGGACATAGGATGAGGGTGAAAGGGGATAGACTCAGGAGTAATATGAGGAAATATTTCTTTACAGAAAGAGTGGCAGATGCGTGGAATAGTCTCCCAGTAGAGGCAGTAGAGATGAGGACAGTATCTGAATTCAAAAAATCATGGGACAAACACAGAAGGTCTCTAAAGGAAAAGAAGGGACTTTAGTATTTGATATGGAAGGGCAGACTAGATAGACCATGCGTTTTTTTTCCTGTCATCATGTTTCTATGTTTATCACTTAAGCATCTCTTTATCTACTCTCTGGCTTCTCTTCCTGTTTTCCCACTTCTTCATTTTTAGGTCCTGTGGGTACAAGTGTCAGGGTGTGTTTCATAGACCTTTCTTTTTTTTTTCTTGCTTGTTCTTTGAATTCGGTAGTGATAGCCCTGGATAAATAGACATTTATAGAAGGGGGCTTATGTCCAAAAGGGTACCTATTTTATAAAGGCAACACTGGGCCTTCATAAAATAAGTCCCATAACTAGCTCTAGCATTACATAGATGCTCTGACACAAATTTATACCTGCTCCAAAGAATGAGTAAATTTCTGCATGCTCTTTAGGGACGTGCAAAGGTAATTTATAAAATAAATGCCTGTCTCATGACTCTGCCCCTTCTCTGTCCAAATTATGGCCTGGAATGCCAAGGCGTGGTGCATGTATAAGTATATGCGATCCTTTCAGTACACATACTTGGTTTCTGTATGCAAAATGATATGTAATATGATATGTAATCTCCATAAAGTGGTAACTGTGGATTGGCAGAATATAAAAATTATGAAAATAAATGAAAAAACACAAATAAATAGAACATAATGCCCCACTGTCCACTGTCCTAAGCGTTACCTGGATAGTGGCCTGAATACCGCCACTATCTGGATAACAGCCAGCTTTATTCTCGTTCTGCCGACAGATTGCCCCAGAACTATTTGGATAATGCTGGCTGATCAGGCTGATTTTCAGTGGCCAGATACCAGGGCACTTATCTGCATAGCCAGAACCTCTAAACAAATCAAATGGAGAATATTATTTTTATTTAGAATAACGTAGTTTCCAAAACTGAATACTATTTTAGGAATCTCACAGTCTTCATGTGCCGAGCAAGTTTTATTTGAGTGCTTTGGCAAACAGGATAGCACTTTGAGCTGACAGGGATGAATGATTTGCAGATTACTTTCTTCTGCAGAGAAGAATCAGTAGCAGATTACTGCCACATTTGGATTTAAATATAAAAGAAATGTTGTTTTAACTGATGAATGGGTTGTGAAATTGAGTATGTTATATGTAGAATATTGACAGGGTAGAAATACTCACTTTGCACTCTTTGTGACTTATTAAGCAGTTAGCTTCAGTCAGTGGATTTTTTTGTCCTATGGGCTTCTGGGTGGAGTTATTATTAAAAGTGTTAAGTCTACCAAGGGTGTTGTTGACTTGGTTCAGCTTGTATCAGCATGTTATCACAAAGTTAAAGGTTTTAGTTGATAGAGATTTATATGATGGCTTAAATGTTAAGAGTTAGATTTTTTAATATTGCTCCTGAATAATAATGGATTATATAATCCCATTAGAATGAATTTAGGCATGGGTTAGTTTTAAATTACTATGCTTTCTTTTTAAGCTTTTGCATGGATTAGTTCCATCATATATGTCACGCTTATTAGTTTATTCAGAATCTAAAAGATCTTTGCATTCTGCAAAGCCCTGGAATTTAACTTTTCCTACCATGAAAAATTGTCATTTTAAAAAGAACTCTTGAAATTTGGCCTACCGATAATTCTATGGTATTCCGTCATGCTCTTAAAACTTTTTTGTTTCAAAATTATTTTGGTTAATTGGAATAGTATATATATTATGTTTACTTTATATTTAATGTACTGATTTGGATTTTAGATTATGGGGTTATTTTAGAAGCATCATTAGTGGTTTGGATATCTGAAAATGGGCATAGAGACATCAAAAGCACAGAGACTCACCATAGCCATTTTAGAAGCCAAGTCTGTGGCTCTCCATAGTACAAGAATGTCCAAGTCAGAATGGGGGCATGGTGGAAGCATGGTCAGGGAAGTCCCAAGAACTTGGATGTCTTTACTCAATTTCAGAAATGTCCTGGACATCCCTAGCTGCTCCAGGCATGAATGCAGATGTGAAAAGTGTGTGTTTTTATCAGGCAAATGTCTGGAGGGTGTGGAGAAGGTGGTACACTCATATCCCCTTTATTTTACAATTTGTCAATAAATATTGATGGTGAATGGGTGAAAATGCCGCATTTGACTTGGAGGTGTCTGTCTGTGAGGTATGATGAGAACCAATTCAATGTGGTGCCGTGTAGGCTAATGTCCTGTAGTCTTGATAGAAGAGATCTGTGGTTGACAGTGTCAAAAGCTGAAGAGATGTCTATAAAAATCATAATGACGCCCCTTTTGATATTGTCGATAGCTTGGATCAAATAGTCAAAGAGGTACATCAGTAGGGTTTCGACACCATGGTTTGGGCAGAAGCCGTGTTGATTAGAGTCCAGTGTGGCATGGTTGTGGATATGATCTTGGAGTTGATGTTGTACCACCTTTTCGATAACCTTTGACAGGAGGGGGAGGCTTGAAATAGGTCTGTAGGCAGCTGGATTGGTTTTACTTAGAGGGGATTTTTTTGGGATTGGGCGTATTGTTGGTAGCTTTAGTGTGCTAGGCATAATTCCTAGGGTAAGGGAATTGTGCACCATGTTGTGGATGATTTGGATGAGATCCTCTTTGACTGTCTTGATCCAGATCGCGGGGCATGGATCTGTGGGGGCGGTGCTGGTGTTGAGCGATGCGATGATGTGGGAAATCTGATCGGGAAAGTTGATGCTGAACTTGTCGGGATGCTGAACTTGTCCCAGATTCGGTTGGGTGGTGGTAGCTTGTGGGTATTGCTCACAGTCATCTGGGGGGAAGCAGTGAATTTGGCCTGGAGGTAGTCTGCGAAGGTCTGTGGATCTAGTTGATCAGATTTCTGAGGATTAGGTTCGTTGGTGAGGGTTTTTAGTATTTCAAAGAGCTCTCTTGGTTTGTTGGAGGATTTGAGAATCAGGTTCATGTAGTATTCCCTCTTCTTTTGATTAATGAGGTTGTTCTATTCCCTTTGCTTTGATTGGTATAAGTCCTATGTGGTGGTTGATTTGGTGCATCTCCAGCGTCGTTCTAGTTGTCTTAGGGCTCTCTTTGCATTTCAGATTTCCTGTGAGTACCAGGGGATGGAACTGTTTTTAGCGCTGTGTGCTTTGTGGGTCCTGGAAGCAGTGGCTTTAGCTGCAGATGTGATGGTACTGTTCCAGTTGTTGATTTGTTCATTTATGTCCTCTGTTCTTGTGTTCAGGTGGGGTAGAATGTCCTGAAGGAATTGGTCTTTGTCAAAGTTTCTAAATCTCCTTTGTGTGGGTGACTAGTCTTGGTGTTCCTTAGGGCCTGTCAACTGTAACTCGATTCTTATTATGTGATGGTCCGACCAGGGCACTGGTGTGATCGAGGGTCTTGTGATGAAGTCTCTTTCAATTATGTTGTTGGGGGCAAAGATGAGGTCGGGAGATGATCCGTGCCTGTGAGTGGGGGCGCTGATCATCTGGGTGTATTGAAGGGAGTCCACAGCTGTCAGAAAGACTTCTGCATCCTTGATCGTGGCAGATTTTAGGCTGAAGTCCCCAAGCACCAACAGAGGTTTGTGGAGGTTGTTGACTGTACAGACCGATTCCAGTATTGATGATAGTTCATCTGGGGGAGCATGTGGAGCTCTATAGGTGAGGCACAGGGCTAACTTCATGTTCTCTACGATGATTGTATTGTATTTATTTGTATCGGTGGAGGCTCGAGACTTTAGCTTTAGGTTCTTCCTTATGATGATCATGACTCCTCCTTTCCTGTGTGTGAGTGGGCAGTTGAACACAGCATGAGAGGGGGGAACTAAATGGTTGAGGAACACATTGTCGGTGGGGGTGAGCCATGTTTCAGTGGTGCAGAGGATGTCTGGTTGCTGGGCCCCTAAGTGGTCTGCTAGGGTGTCGATCTTGTTTCTTATCGACCTGGCGTTAATGAGTTCAATGGAGATGGTTGGGGACTCATTGGGTGTTGCTGTTGCTTTGTGTGGGTGGGTGCTTGTGCTCTGTTTAGTTTTAGTGTGTCCATTCTGTGTGGGTGTTTTGTGAGAGAGTTGCATGGTGTTGTGGAAAGGAGGATAGAGTTTGTGTGGCGGGTGAGGTAACCACAGGGTGTTATTGTGGATGTAGTGTGTGGGTGTGTGGTGGGGGAGGAGTTGAGTGAGGAGGAGGACTATGGGCAGGTAAAGTGTTGCAGCCATGATGGTGTTACCTTGAGTGGTCGTTGTGTTTCTGTCCTTCGTTGCTGTTGAATTCCTGCTTCTGGTGATCGGGTCTCGGAGACCAACTGTTTTGATTCTGGAATCTTTACTATTTTGATGGCTTCGGCATACCCGCCTCTGTGCCCCACCTAAGGGCCATGCCAAAGGGCCCTCTGGCGAAGCCCTCAAGTGCGAGCCTGCAAGGCGCGGGCGTGCCCGACGGAGGAGCTCGTTTAAAGTCCCTCCCACTGCCCTGATTGGGCAGGAGCTTCTGAGTGGGAGATGGCTGCTCCCGCTCAGGCGCTCTACCCTGATCGGGGGAGCTATTGCTTGATGGCCGCTTGCCGAGGGGTTCCCTCCCGACAGAGGAGCTCCTTTAAAGTGGGATATTGTGCAATATAAACCTATTATTAAATTACATTAAATTAAATTCAATTTTTTTTAAGGGGAAGGTAAATTATTTCTTACAAGAGACTCACCTCTCCTATAAAAAGATTTTGGACTTAAGAGTGGCTAAATAAAAAGAATTTATCTTCTTACCTGTAGCAAGGAAAAAATGGGGCAACAATTTTAATTAGAAAATCTTTAGAACAGGTATATCTCTATTATCAGTTAATGAAGGAAGATTGGTGCGGGTATTTGTAGATAACGGTAAAGAGAAAATAGTTCTGCTTAAGGATATGTCCCTATGATGCATCCTCTATATTTTTTCAACAATTTACTGATCATGCAGAAAATGCAGGAGACAACCCAGTAATTATGAGGCAACAAGGGGAATGTCAAATCAGCTATTAGGCTTGATTATAGATATGTCTTAACTATTTAAAGATAATGCTTTCATATTTCTGTGGGTTCTTCATTCAGTGATTAAGGGCCCTTTTTACTAAAGCTCGCTATTTGGTTAATGAGCATTTAAATGTGCAGCAACAGGGAGTCAGGAACACTAACACATGAGCAGGTCCACAGCCACATGTTAAAATGGCTTGGCAACCAAGAGACCGAGGTTCCATTCCCATAAGCACTTCTTGTGACCTTGGGCAAGTCACTTAACCCTCCATTGCCTCAAAAAAATCCAAGTTATCAATGTCCCTGTTTTATGTACATTACCAAAGTTACAATGTAAACCACTTAATCGGCAATTGTGGTATGGGGCGGGGAATGTGCAGCATGCAGGTGTGGAAAGCACATTATCACGAGAGCCTGCGGCAGTGGGGCTCTTAACGTGGGTGTACTTAATGACTCCTCTATGGGAGTCCCTAAGTGGAGTAGAAGAGCGAATGCTTTAGTTGCCCATTGTGCGTTACCTACCAGGAACATACTGCTCATGTCCATGAGAACTAACATGAAGACTTTGCAAATAATGCATTGAACACATGCACATTATTTGCAAATCCTTAGAGAGCTTTAGTAAAAGGGGCCCTAAGTCATATGAAGGAACATTTTACAATGTGACATCCAAGTGCAATCTGGGACGTCAAAGCCAAAACATCTGAAAAAAAAAGCAGACAGTGCAAGTTCAGGCATGTGAACATCTATAGAGACACCTACCTAGACATCCCCAGAATAGCATCCCAAAATATAGATATCTACATAGTAACATAGCAACATAATAAATGACGGCAGATAAAGACCAGTATGGTCCATCTAGTCTGCCCAGCAATATGACAGGAGTAGGTGCACCCCTTCCCATGTCTTTTAGGGAGTAGGCACATCCCTACCCATGTCTTTGCTTAGTGGTACACCCACCAGGAGCAGTTACACCCCTCCCCATGTCTTTACCCCTCCCCATATCTTTGTTTCTTTGTTTAGGGGTGAACACACCACTCCTCCCCCCATCGCTCCATGTAGGACACCCCTATTTGTTGAGAAATTAGATGGTTCAGTTTATTTTGATTTAATCTTGTTGCTGTAAATTGATCACAGTGTCTGTCCCAGGCCACTTTGAATTCCGACACTGTGTTTATCCCCACCACCTCCATTGGGAGGGCATTCCAAGCATTCACCACCCTTTCAGTAAAAAAGTATTTCCTGACATTGCCTTTCAATTTACCACCTTGCAGCTTCATGTTATGCCCTCTAGTTTTACAGCTTCCCCGTCTCTGGAAGAGGTTTGTTTGTTCATTATTTCTCTTTAAGTATTTAAAGGTCTGAATCATATCTCCCCTATCCCTCCTCTCCTCCAAAATGTACATATTTAGGTCTTCAAGTCTCTCCTCATAAGGCTTCTGACGCAGGCTCCAAATCATTTTGGTTGCCTTCCTCTGAACAGCTTCCATTCTTTTTACATCCTTTGCAAGATACGGTTGCCAAAACTGAACACAGTATTCCAAGTGAGGCCTCACCAGAGACTTATACAGTGGTACTAGAACCCCTTCCTTTCTGCTGGTAATTCCTCTTCGAATGCAGCCCAACATCCTCCTGCCTTTTGCTACCGCCTTGTCGCACTGTTTTGCCACCTTGAGATCTACAGAAATAATCACACCCAGGTCTTTTTCCTGCTCTGTGCACACCAATCTCTCTCCCCCTATTGTGTACATTTCCCTTGGATTTCTGCTACCCAAGTGCATGACACTGCACTTCTTCGCATTAAATCTTAATTGCCAAGCATCAGACCATTCCTCCAGCTTTTGCAGATCCCTCCTCATGTTAAGCACTCCCTCGGGGAGTCCACTCTGTTGCAAATTTTTGTGTCATTTGCAAAAAGACAGACTTTTCCATTCAGTCCTTCAGCAATATCACTCACAACTACATTGAACAGTGTCGGGCCTAGGACCGAACCCTGAGGCACCCTGCTAATCACCTTCCTTTCATCCGAGTGAGCTCTTTTTATCATCACCTTCTGTCGTCTGTCAGTCAACCAATTTCTGATCCAGTTTACCACCTTGGGACCCGTCCCCAAACTACTGAGTTTATAGATAAGCCTCCTATGAGGGACAGTATCAAAGGCTTTGCTGAAATCCAGGTAGATGACATCCATTGCGTGTCCTTGATCCAGTTATCTGGTCACCCAGTCAAAGAACTCAATGAGATTTGTCTGGCAAGATCGTCCCTCGGTAAAACCATGTTGCCTCAGATCCTGTAACCCTCTGGTTTTGAGAAAGTTCACTATTCGCTCTTTCAGGAGCATCTCCATTACTCTTCCCGCAACCGAGGTAAGGCTCACAGGCCTGTAGTTTGACCCTTCTTCCCTGTCACCACTTTTGTGTAGAGGTACGACATCAGCCATTCTCCAGTCCTGAGGAACCTCTCCTGTTTCCAAGGATCTGTTGAAAACATCCTTTAACGGCCCTGCAAGAACCTCTCTGAGCTCTTTCAGTATCCTGGGATATATCCCATCCGGTCCCATGGCCTTGTCCACTTTCAGTTTTGCAAGTTGTTCTAAAATTTCAGAGCTAACATGAAGACTTTGCAAATAATCTAATAGCTGAGTGGCCAGAACTCAAATCCCACTGTAGACCTGTGTAATCTTAGTTTAGTCATGTAATTCTCCATCTTCCCTACACCTTTTGGATGTTTCAAGGTCATAGCACATGCTTTCCTGATGCCTGTTTATGCCTGGATTACACAGGTCTATGATGGGATTTGAACCTTGGCTACCCTGTTCCTAATCTGCTATTCTAACCACTATGCCATTAGATATCTGTATTTTGTGATGCTATTCTAGGAATGTCTAAGTAGATGTCTCTATAGACATCCATATTCGGCACATCCACATGCCTGAACTTGTACTGCCTGCTTTTTTTTTCAGATGTTTTGGCTTTGACGTCCCAGATTGCACTTGGATGTCCCATTGTAAAATGTTCCTTCATATGACTTAGGGCCCTTTTACTAAAGCTCTCTAAGGATTTGCAAATAATGCACATGTGTTCAATGCATTATTTGCAAAGTCTTCATGTTAGCTCTGAAATTGATTGGGGATGTCTAAGTTCATTGCACCTCCTCAGACACGCCTCCACCATGTCCCTGGCCTAATTGGATATCCTGGCACCAGCAATGTCTCTAAATGTCATTTGTAAAATGGCTCCAGAGACATCTCCTTGATTTTGACATCCACGTGCATGTCTCTGGACATTCTAAACCATGACTAAGACTTTTAAAATGACCCTCATGGCTTGATTGACCTCCAAAGAACTTTAGATCTACCATGAAAATACTGGAGATTGTTCTCTTTCCTACATAGACACATTCTCATGTAGATAATGATTGTGTTTTTTATTTCTAAGATACTGATAACTGCTGGGAAGCATAGCATACTGGAATATAGCATGCTAAGATTCATTTGGCTTAAACTAAGGGGGTGTAATGCAAGTTTAATCAACTTAAACTAAGGGGGTGTAATGCAAGTTTAATCGAAATGTAATTTAATATTAGTGGAAAATCAGAAATTAAGGGACTCGGTGCCGAGAGCTATTGAGGATTATTTTGAGTTCAATAATTCTAATCCCTTGTTAATGAATATGAAATAGGATGTTCTTAAAACCATGAATAGAGGTGTGATTATTTATTATAGTATAGGAATAAATAAAGCTAGAAGCAAAAAGAGAAAGACTGAGAAAATCAGATTAGCATTTTTGAAGATTCAATATACTCTGAGAAAGGATTATTCTATGTTATTATGGTTATAAAAGTTAAACTTCATGTATAGCACAGAGTAGCTTTCTGGTTGGAACAACCCACATACCCCATGGAAACCAGTGTTCAAACCCCACTAATGCACCTTCTGATATTGGACAAGTCATTCCAACTCCCATTCCTCAGGTATAAATTTAGATTATAAGCCCTCCAGTGACAGGGAAATGTCTACTGTACCAGACTGAAACTCACCTTGAACTATCTACTAGAAAAGCTTGAGATAAATATGTAATGCTCTTTAATTGCCACTAACTTATGTTACATAACATGCATGGCTTTTAGTAGCAAAAATATTAGGAACTACGAAGGCTGAAGAACAGTATCAAATCAGCTCAAAACATTCCTTTGTCCCCCTTTTTCTATTTATCTCCTCCTCCTTCTTTTGCCTCCTTTTCATCTTATCATTTCTCACCTTTCTCCCTTTCAAACACATAAAATGTCTCCTCCCGATTTTTGCTGATAGTATTTTGGAGCCTCATCCCACAGCTAAGTCAGCACTGCTAACACTGGGTACCTATATTGTGTCTAAGGCCACTAATGCCATACCTTTCTCCATTCTCTTTTCTCAGTTGAGGAAAAGCTGGAAGGGCTTGAATAAGAAGAACTTGATAACTTCCACTGCCTCTTTTTTTTGCCTGCTTCCCTTTACCCCTGAGTGTTGCCCCTTGTGAGACACCTCCGTTTCCCTGCTCCTACTCCGCCTGCACCAAGTGCTTGCCCTGCCAAATCTCTCTATTATCCCTCACACTGATCCTCTGAGTCCTCCATACCTCTTGCTGCAACATTCCTGGCTGGGCATTCACCTGCACCACTGCTTCTGTAAAACCACCTCTCTTATACTTTCCTGAGGCACCTCATCACCTTCTCATTGCTCTGTGTTATAATCACTAATATATCCTTGCCATTGCACTGACCCCTCCCCACCCCATAGCTTCCTTGCATCCTTACCCCATCATCCCCTTTTCATCAGGCCACCTCACTAGCAGGGCCGGACCCAGAGCTGGTTCAAGATGTTGGCATTCTAGGCAAACCTAAAGTCTTACACCCTTCCTGGCTGCCAGAATCTATTGTTTAGTTTTGAATGTCCTGCTTTTGGCCACTCCCCAGAAGCTGCCACCTTAGACAACCATCTAGTTTGCCTAGTGGCTGAACCGGCCCTGCTTACTAGTCCCATGAACTCCACCATCCTATACAGTACATTCCTCTGATTTGTTCAGTTTACCTGCTCTCCATTTCTCATTTCTTGACCTCCAGCCCAGTCGACTCTCCCATGCTGTTTCACCAGTGCCATCAACCTGAACTTCATGACTCGCTCATCTCTCGTCTTGCTTCTTAAGGCTTTCATACAATACAGCTCCTGTTGCCAGCTGTCCGTCAGTGTTATTTGGTCTCTTCTTTTTCTCTTGCCTTCTCTTTCTGCTGGTTCTGGTAACCATTGACACACAAACCACATCATCAGAGCTCTCTGATGCTGAACTTCAGGCCTTTATTACTCTTCTGCTGCCCACTCCTCCAGCCCCTCCCTCTGCTGCACTTTGGCCCTACCTCCTCTATCCTCCACACCTCTCTACTCAGGAGCTTTCCACAATCCCTTTCCTCAACACTGAATGTTCCTCTCATCTTTACGGTTCCTCCATGAGCTGTTCTCTCCTTCCACCTTGATCATGCTCCTTTTGACATTCAGCCTTATCTTCCACCGCCCTTGTGCTCAACTCTGGAACATAGTTCAGCCTCTGCTTTACTTCTCATGGTGCCCCATCCAATTGGTAACTTTCCTGGCCACCATATAAATATACACTGCCACTCTCAGCCACTAATAGTAGAACTTCTATTTCGTCACTTTCCCCCATCTGCAATCATAGGCCACATCAAGTGAGGGAAATGGGGACGAAGGGGATGACTGATGGGGGATGGCCCCATTCCATGTCACTGATGGCAGACTATGATGTTGCCTCTGCAGCTCTCCAGTGAGTCTGTTAGAAAATTTAAAGTGAGTTTAGCTTTATATTCTTCAGTGAAAGCATTCCAAATGATCAAATATTTATAAAAGTAAAATGGAAGAATTCAAGTAAAATGCCACTATGTATAATCCTCTATTTAAAATAAATAATTTTTATATTGCCTGAGAAAGTTGGACTTTAGAACAGATCTTTGAAGAAGATTGGGTCTAATCTGCTGCCAATTCATTTGTTTAAATAATAATGCTTTCTAAATTGAATGAAGAACCTAATGTACATGGATATGTTAACCAGTCTATCATCTGTTAAATATGTCTCTAATATCTATCCTTGTTTTAAGTTAGCACTGATAGGGGATAATCTTAGGGTTGAAAAAGTGTGCCAGAAGGATGTTGGTATTGACTTATAGAAATGGAAATTATTTTGGAACAAATCCATGTGTCATTATCAACATTGGTTACCTGGTTGCACACAGGGCAAAACGAATAGAGTGAAGAGATTCAGAATTAAAGGATTTGTGAAATAAGAAAGGCAGTTTTTTTTAATGTCAGATGTGAGAACCTTCCCCATATTATAATGCCCATGTGTACAGAGATAACAGGAGAATGACTGATCAAGTATTAGCAATGTACTGAGTATTCACAGAGAAATCTCTTCAAATTTAGGGGTATGTTTACTAAACGGCGCTAACATCACAGCGGTGGTATTATCGTGCGATAAGTGACTTTATCGCGCGACAATGGCGCTTTATTGCACGGTAACGTCACTTATCGCGTGATAACGCGCCTGGGGCGTTAAGGCACCCTAACGCCATGAAATCCGGCCCTAAAGGGTGGAGGAAGGCTTCCCAGAGGGCAGAGAGAGGGGGGTCAATGGGTGGAGAGTGGGAGGGGAGAGGCTCCATGCACACTAATGCTGTGGAAATCATTTACGTCAGCAATGTACAGCAAAGCCAGGGAAACCTAGAAAAAGTGATAGTTGTGATACATGTGCACAGAACAAAAAGGCACAAAAAACACAGAAAATGACCTGAACAAAATTTTAAATCCCCATAACCAAGCTGGCCAATAATGATATTAATGGGAAACATTAAAAAACACTACTGAGAAAGCTAAAATATATATATATATATATATATATATATCATGTCTGGAAGAGTGTATGCTCTGTCCCCCTACAAGGTGAATGATCCCACATTGAAATAGTACTGATCAAGATTTTCCCTTTATATTGGGCAGCTTTCTTATGGCGTGCACATGTGCCACAACAGCAGGGTGGGCATGTAGGAAAGGGCAACTGTACAGATGCTGGAAATGGGATACAGAGGGCTGCAGGCATCACATGCTGTTGTCCAGCTGGGGCACAGTGTGGACTAGGCATATGCCTAGGTGGCACATAGGAATGCTGTAACTGTAGAGAGGCCAGATAGCTGAGGGCCCAACATGGGCATGAGTGTGTTTCTCACAGTGTCACAGAGGATAGTGCCCATCAGGAACCCCCAAGGGCACAGAACATTGGCAGGCGGTGGTGGGGGGAAGTGCGGACGTCTATGCAGGCACCCCTACTCCAGATCCCACACCATAGACAGCTGCCTACCAGCACACTGGATGGCCTGAGACTGCGCACCACCAGCACCACCGGCATAATGGCATGTCAGCATGGTGGCGGAGGAGTGCTGGTGGCGGAGGGGGCAGTGGCATCTGCCCACAGCAGACCATGGCCTAGCCCTGTTTAGGTGGGTGCCGTGCACTGCAACAGACAGGGTCTGTCTGACGAACAGTCATGGTATCCCCAGGGAATGGACCATCCCTGTGACAACAGTGTGGTGCAGTACACACAGCCAGGGTGCTCAGGAGCAGAAGGTCACAAGTTCAAGTCCCAGCTGTGGCTCCTGCCAACCCAGTGTCCATCTTTTACCCAGTACTAAACCATGGTAATAACGATGGAACCTTTAGTGCAGATAACATCAACATGTCTGAAACACCTATACTTTACCCTACAGGGCACAGACACCATAAACATGTGCAATACCTAGAGCAGAGTTTCCCAACTCCAGTCCTGGAGGGTCAAACACCATTCAGGTGTCATGCTTTCTCTAATAAATATGCCTGTGCTGCATTTGCATGCACCACCCCCATGGTATGCAAATGTATCTCATGCATATTCTTTAGGGACAGCATGAAAACCTGAACAGTGTTTGACCCACTAGGACCGGAGTTGGGAACCCCTGCCCTAGAGCAGAGGCCAACAGGGGTACAAACACCCACACCCACAGGCTCCACTTTCCAATGCTTCATGGAGAGGCAGGCTGTTGGGCCCTGCGTGCAGCAGCATCTTCCAGTACTAGCACTTGCATACCTTAGCAATGCTTCCCTAAACCTGGGAATATGTTACACAAATATCAAAAGGTTGCTATGATTAATGGCAGATAGCAATTCCTAAGATAAGCACAATTTGCTGATTGAGCTGCATCATAGCAACATTTCTGATATCTGTGGAGTGTGTTTCAGTTCTGGTTTCTGACAGTGTTTACCCTGGGGAGTGACCCCAACAGTATTGCGTACCATAGCCATGCCTGCACCGTGCTCAGGACTGGTGTGGTGGCCAGGGCTGCCAAAAGCCTCTATATTTGCACAATGCAGGCATAGGTGTGGGAGTGTGTGTCTGTCTATCCAGTGTGTGGTGGCTGCCAACACATTACTCAGCCCACAGTGCTGGCACTGTTTCCAGTGTTAGCCTGCCAATGTACATAATGAGGAGCAAGGTACTGTGGGTATAGCCTGGACAGGACGGCCTGGGCAGGATGTATCTGCACAGGGCATAGGGCAATGGCTGGGACATTGTAGTGCCCGGCCACCACCTGCATGGACAGGGTGGCCACAGCATGTCCTGCTGGGAGATCACTCTCACCCTGACTGAGCAGTGACCACAACATGGCTAGGTTCCCCCATAGTGCTATATAGTATTCCTCTCAAGTGATATTTATGGGTTGTCTTTGCTGGTGCTTAGTCACTGACTTAACTGCTTGGTGGGTGTGCTCACATCTTCTCCAGGAACATGCACTATGGACTAGCTAGCAGATTGTCTGCAGTTAGTATGTGTATGGCTGGAGCACCTTACAGGGTGCCATGGCTGGAGCATGTTGGATAGTGGTGGGGGCAGCTGAGCATTTCCAGGCCTACTGTCTTTCATCCATTGCCTTATGGATGTGTACAGATCTGCATGGACTGCCCTGTAGGGTGTCTGTTCCCCAGCAGGGCTGGGGTTGATGGTCCCCTCTACTGCCACCCTTGCAGGGATGTAGAATGTAGATCTGTTGGTGGGAGATCCTGTTCCCTCCTCTGAGCCACAAAGGGCGGGTTGGGTGGTACTACATAATCTGCCTATGGGTCCAAATACCCTCCCCTTCACTTAAATCATGTGACCATGGCACCCACACAGGATATGCACTATTCTGGGTTCATCATAGCTCATAAGGGCTAGAAGTGATTGAGAAACACAGATGGACACAGGTGTGTCTGCAGGAACTACCTATCACACACTGGCACTGATCACCAAATGGAGAATGCACTGATCCATCACATCAGCTCAGTAAGATGCACTGGCAGTGTGTGATACAAGCTCAGAACAACTATAAACTGTGCTACTGAGCAGTTTCAACAGTCACCCTGAGGGTGAGGGTGAAGATGGGCACCCAGCACCTGGTTCCCAGAGTTTGCATTGTTAAAAATGGTCTCTGCTAGTTGTGTTGTAGAGCTACGTCACTACTAGTTGTCTTGTTGCCTGTATAATTTCAGCATGCTGTATGTGCTTAGCATATCTGGTTTCTGTGGTCTGCATCAATGGCTCCTAGAACAGTACATGTTAGTACCCAGTCAGTATCCACTGTTGCAGCAGCTGCTGCCATTGACTTCAGCTGCAGTGGGTGCTGACTTGGCATGTTGCTACTGTCCTACCATGACCACAGTGAGCAGGGCAGGAACAGCTCCTTTCTCAGCCATCTGGCATTACTAATCCACTACAGCAAGCACAGTCAGACTGCATGAGCTGCCCCTCACAGGGCTGTCTCAACCATGCACATACTGACTGTGTCTAATCTGCTGGTAAGCACACAATGCATGAACACAGAGCCACCATGTGCACCCTGGCTTGGGACAAACAACATGGACACTCAGCATGTGTCTCAGTGATTAGGTTCCCAGGACAGGGAGTGCACCCACATCACTGGAGCTGCACACTATATAGCACTATTGGATACATAGCCATGCCATGGTCACAGCTCGGTCAGAGCGAGAGTGCCCTTGCAGCATGAAATGCTGCACCCAGGCCATGTATGTGGCAGACAGGCACTATGATGTATCAGCCACTGATGCAACCTCCGATGGAGACATATCCACAATCCTCTGCTCCTCATCATGCACATTTGCAGACTATCACTGGGAACAGCTTAGGCAATGCAAGGCACAGTGCAGTACAGAAGGCCACAGAACTCTGGAGAGACATACACACACACACCCCACTGTGCTGTGCAAAAGTGGGGATGGCTGGCATTCCTGCCTGCCACTTTGGTCTCCATATCAGCCCAAGCATTCTTAAGGTGTGATTATTGGTCAGGTGCTAGTAGCACACTCTGACATTCATGCCCATTATTAATGCCTGCTCATTGTGTCGGTGCTATCAGTCTGCCTTTCCATCCAGCTGTGGATAGTGGAGCCGGTCTGTATGGCTGATGGGTGTCTGAACCCTTGCTGGCCAATTCATTGGGGATTGCACATGCTGGTGCTGTACCTACACTAAAGGCTAAAGTTTACCCACAGGAACATGCAATACATGATCCACCATATCCATATCTTGAAGCTGTGACCCTCTGTGCCTATACACATTGCCTTTGTGCATTGAGCCACAATGCTACTATATGGCTATAGCAGACAGACCTTGGCACATATTGTGATGTGCACAGCACACAGGGCCAGGACATGACTTTTGCCTGCTGCAGGTGGGTGCTGCTGCACCCGCCATCAACACTCCCACACCATGCTGACATGCCAGTATGCTGTCAGTGGGGGTGGTGTGCAGATCCGGCTCATCCAACATGCGGGTTTGGCGAGTAGCTAGGTCACCAGATCTGGTTGGGGGGGGGCAGAAGCACACATGGATGGCCATGCTGCCCCCCTCCAACCATCTGCTGCTACCGGGACCCCATCCCCGGCTGCTGTTGATACGCCTTGGGAGGGGGAGAAAGTCACAGCTGTGGTATTTCCCTGGGCAACTGCATTTTGCAGTTACTATACCTGTAGAGCTACAGCTGCTGGCACTACTGGCCTCTTCCTCTGGAGCCAGATTCAACTGAAGGGGAGGCAGCCGGAATCTCTGCCTAGGGTGCCAGGAACACTTGGACCGCCCATCACTTTTCCGCAGCAGCAGCATATCTGTGTGCACCACTGTCAATGTGGGATCATGATGGACATCACAGATGTGCCACCTGGGCAGCTGCCTGGTCCGCCTTGTGCATCAGCAACCCCCACAACATGATCGAAGTACCACTTCCTTTCATACTTGGGCACTATGCTGTTGCTGCTACTGCAGCACTGTTATCACTATCTTGAGCTCCCCTGTCTGTGCATCACATTGCAGATGTTGAAATAGGCTCTCTCTCCCCTCAAAATATACCCTTTCCATGAGGGTTTACCCACCGTTGGGGTTCCCAGCATTAAAGGGCTTTAACACCTGTTGCGCAACTCTCCCCCACTCTCCACCTCCTGTTCCCTTAACACCGCGGGTGTCTTTAACGCTTATTCATGCAGCATTCCCACAAGGGCTTTCTTACCGCCCTTTAGTAAACATGCCCCTAAGTCTTCACTTTTCAACTTCTTTGATATTGCACCCTTTATGGGTAGGTGGTATTCATCTGTCTATAACCTAGTGTCAGCAGGAAGACCGTGTAGATGAAACTTGATATTTGAGAGAGAGAGAGTCTAACCAGAAGAGCCAGATGTGCTAAGCCTTTGTCCTCTCAAGACAAAAAGGCTGAAGTCCATCTGTACTTGTGGCATTGTTTATTACCTAGCCAGTATCTATGAAAGACCATGTATACAGTGAGCTATATAAAAGCTTTGAGGGAGGGGGATGAATGAAGGAAGTGAGCCCTGGAGTACATAGGGTGTAGGAGGGGGTGAAGAAAGAGAATTGTATAAAGATGGAATAAAAAAGAGGGTTACATAGTGGGGGTGGGAAGAGGACATGATCTCAGTATGGAAGGTAATCAGGGAAGAAATGTACCACCCTGCCATCTGTCACCCTCAAAGGGCGGGGTGAAGGGGAGGGAAGGGATCCATTTTGAGTGCATGGTAGTCTCTGGTGAGTAATTGATGGAAGTAAAGAGCAGTTCTGGAAATTTTGTGTACCTCTTGGAGTGCACTTTTCCAGTCTCATTACTCCAGTGATTGCCACTTTATCCTGTGATTGGTCAGGGCAGAGGTTCTCTCCAAGTCAACCAAAATTTAACTGCCAGCAACTGAAAGAGCCAAGGCATTGAGTGAGTCCTGTCAGATTCACCATACTGTGCATCTATTGATCTTTTTTCGTTTACTGAAGAAATAGCTGTAAAACATCTGCTATGCAAAGCTGTCAGCTCCAGGGAGCTCCTATTTTTAATTTGTTCCCCCTTATATATGTTACTTTCACACAGACCTAAGTGAGCAAAGAAATGTGAGATTTCATATGTGGAAGACAGGATGTGATTTTTTGATTTGTAACTATGAAAGAAATGCCAAGGTTGCAGATGGACTAGTACATATATCAAGATGTGTCCTGAATCCAATTATTTGCCTTATGTTTCTGAATAGTCTGCATTATAAATCCATTAGCATTCATTAGGCCTTCAAATATTAGATTAAGTGAACATTCTAGTGTGCCATATCCCCTACAATGCTCACATCAGATAAAAAGACATACAGTACAGTCATCTCTCTTTGTTAAAAAATATTCTATTAAAATTGTGTGGGCAATAGTGGAGAAAAGGGGTGCTTGAATGCCTGAAAACTTGTTCAACTTAGAGTGGATTTTCTGAAAAATCTTTTTGTTCTGTTAACCTTCTCTATTCCACTGCAAGTCCTATGGTGGCAGACAGTTAGTGGCAGTATATTGCAACTTATCCTTAAATTTTTATCAGAGCATTAACGGGTAGGTTTACTAAAACTTCTTAATGTGCGCGCTGTGCAATTATCACACGCTAAGGTACCGTAGCGCGCGCTAATGACGCTCTACGGGGCACAAATGCACTTTAGTGCGCGCTCACGCGCGCAGTGGCACAAACGAGCGCTGAAGGCGGGGAAAGGCTCCCGGAGGGCGGAGGAAGGCTCCCCAGGGGCGGAGAGAAGGGGTCAATGGGTGGAGAGTGGGAGGGGAGAGGCTCCCCGCACACTAACGATGTGAAATTCGAGGCCAAAACTAACGCAAGTGAAAACCTCGCGTTAGAGCTGATTTAAAGGGAAAAGAAACCATTTCTGTCAGCAATGTACAGCAAAACCAGGGAAACCTACCAAAAAGTGATAAGTGTGATACATGTGCATGGAACAAAAGTGCAAATAAACATTGAAAATGACCCCAACAAAATAAAAAAAATCATAATCAAGCTGGGCAATAGTGATAGTAATGGGAAACATCAAAAAACACTCCCAAGAAAGCCCCAAAAAATAAATATGACTTTTGGAAGGGTCCGCTCCGTCCCCATACAAGGTGAATGATCCCACAGTGAAATAGCACTGATCAGGGTTTCCCTCTCCATTGGATGGGTTACCTATGGCATGCACATGTTCCACAACAGCAGGGCGGGCATGTCGGAATGGGCAACTGGACAGATGCTGGGAAAGGGGATACAGAGGGCTGCAGGCGGCACATGCTGTGGTGCAGCTGGGGCACAGTGCGGACTAGGCAGATGCCTAGGTGGCACTTAGGAATGCTGAAACTGAACAGCAGCCAGACAGCAACTGATGAGGGCCCAACATGGGCACGAGAGTGTTTATCACAGTGTCACAGGGGATAGTACCCAGCAGGTACCCCTAAGGGCACAGAAAATTGGCAGGCGGTGTTGGGGGGAAGCGTGGACGCCTATGCAGACACCCCTACCCCAGAACACACACCATAGGCAGCCGCCTATCTGCACAGTGGATGGCTTGAGACTGCACACCACCAGCACCACCAGCATGGTGGCAGAGGGGTACTGGTGGTGGAGGGGGGCAGTGGAAGCTGCCCAGAGCAGACCATGGCCTAGCCCTGTGTAGGTGGGTGCCATGCACTGCAACAGACAGGCTCTGCCGGACAAACAGTCATGGTATCACCAGGGAAGGCACTGTCTCTGTGGCAACACGGTGGTGCAGTGCACACAACCAGTGTGTTTGGAGGCAGTAAGTCACAGGTTCAAGTCCCAGCTATGGGGCCTGCCAACCCAGTCCCCGTATTTTACCCACTACTACAACGTGCTAATACAGACAGAACGTTTATTGCAGATGACGTAAACATGCCCAAAACACCTACATTTTACCCTACAGAGCAAGGACACCATAAACAGGCGCATTACCTAGAGAAGAGTCTCCCAAATGCAGTCCTGGAGGGCCAAACACCATTCAGGTTCCATGCTGCCTCTAATAAAGATGCCTGTGCTGCATATCTATGCACCACCCCCATGGTATGCAGATGTATCTCATGCATATTCATGAGGGACAGCATGAAAACCCGAACAGTGTTTGGCACACCAGGACTGGAGTTGGGAACCTCTGCCGTAAAGCAGCAGCCAACAGGGGCAGACACACCCACACCCACAGGCTCCATTAGCCAATGCCTCCTGGAGAGGCAGGACATTGGGTCCTGCGTGCATCTCCCAATACTAGCACTTGCATACCTTAGCAATGCCACCCTACACCTGGGAATACAGTACACAGCTGTCAAAGGTTTGCTATGATTACTGGCAGATAGCAATTCCTACGTTAAGCACAGTTTGCTGATTGAGCTCCATCATAGCAACCTTTCTGATGTCTGTGGAGTGTGCTTCAGGTCTGGTCTCTGACAGTGTTTACCACCCTGGGGAGTGACCCCCAACAGTATTTCGTACCATATCCATGCCTGCACTGTGCCCAGGACTGGTGTGGTGGCCAGGGCTGCTAAACTCCTCTATAGTAGCACAATGCTGGCATAGGTGTGGGAGTGTGTGTCTGTCTATCCAGTGTGTGGTGGCTGCAAACACCCTCCACAGCCCACACTTCCAGAACTGTTGCCAGTATTGGCCTGCCAATGTGCATAATGAGGAGCAAGGTACCATGGGTATAGCCTGGACAGGGTGGCCTGGCCAGGATGCATCTGCACAGGGCATAGGGCACTTGCTGGGACATTGTAGTGCCCGGCCACCACCTGCACAGACAGGGTGGCCACAGCATGTCCTGCTGGGAGATCACTCTCACCCTGACTGTGCAGTGACCACAGCATGGCTAGGCTCCCCCATAGTGCTATATAGTATTTCTCATGTGATATTTATGGGTTTTCTTTTGGGGCCCAGTCACTGACTTATCTGCTTGTTGTGTATGCTAACATCCCAGTTCTGGGTGCACGCATTTCTACCAGGAACATGCACTATGGACTAGCTAGCAGACTGTCTGCAGCTGGTATGTGTCTTGATGGAGCGCTTTGCAGGTTGCAGCGGCTGAAGGTTTGCTGCAGGAGAATATCAGATAGTGGTGGGGTGCAGCTTAGCATATCCAGGCCTAATGTTTATCTGCTATTGTGTTATGGATGTGTACAGAGCTGCATTGACTGCTCTGTAGGGTGTCTATTCCCCAGCAGGACTTGGGTTGATGGTCCCCTCTACTACCACCATTGCAGGGAGGTAGAATGTGGATCTGTTGGTGGGAGACCCTGTTTACCACCCTCAGCCCTGGAGGAGGAGGAGGGTGGTGGTGGTACATAATCCTCCTAGGGGTCCATAGGGGCTACACCTGACTGAGACATACAGATATATCCAAAGTGTGTCCACAGAAACTACCTATCTCACACATTAGCACTGCTGGGGACCTGCAGCATGGCTTATCACTGCTGTGGACCTGGTGCGGGGCACCCCACCTCAGGGTGAGTGCAGTACCTGCACAATGTGACGGTGTGTAGCTACTCTGTGCCAGTACCACACACGGTCAGTTCCCCCTACCAGGCCGAGGTGCTGTGGGGGTGCATACCCCATCTTGTGTTCATCTGTAGATGGCTGATTTGCATGTGCAGTGCATCATGGGTATGGGTGGGCTAACCCTATCCTGGTGACCACAGCAGACTGTTTGTGTGGTGATATGCAGTCCTTCTGCAGCCAGCCAGGGGTTGGCTAGCAGTTATAGAGCTGTAGCCCACTGGTTATTTCACTGCCTGTGGAGCCAGAGGTCATGGGTTCAAACCCACAGTGGGGTTATTTGATAGGGCTGTCCAAAGCATTGTCTATTTTTAATGTACATTAGTGCTGCCAGCAAAAACACCCTCAGCGTACTGTACCCATAAAGTGCCTCAGAGGGCACTTTATAGGGTGCCCTATAGGGCACCTTATGGTTACCATCCATATAAGGTGCACTATACGGTATCCTATGGAGCGACTTATAGGGTGCCCTATAGGGGACATTATAGGGTGCCGTGGCGGACAGTGCACTTTATAATGTGCCCTATGGAGTGCCTTATGTGGCACCTTAGGTTACGGCACGTGAGGGTGTGTTTGCTGGCAGCAATTAATAAAATACAAATAAAGTGCCGCAGGAAACAATACTTACATGTCAAAGCTGATGCCTCATCCAGCCTTAAGTCTTAGGCACACTGGGGATCAAGCTCATGACCCCTGTATCATCAGTTAGTGCCTTATCCATTGTGCTACACTGCTGTTCCCCCTTGCATGTCAGCGCACCTACTTAAGATTTTCATGCGTTTAAGTGCACAGTGCTGCCATCAAAAACAGTGCTATGACCTTGCCGTGCCTCATAGGGCATCCTATATGACGCCCTGCAGGCCACCTTTTAAGCAACATTGTAGGGTGCCGTGGCGGACAGTGCACTTTAAAATGTGCCCTCTGGGGTACCTTATGGGGTGCCTTATGCAGCACCTTATGTTACAGCGCTTTGATAGTGCTTTTGCTAGCAGCAGTAATTAAAATAAAATTAAAAAGCCTCATAATGCAATATTACACATAAATGGTAGTGCCTCAGCTAGCCTTCTTCATTGGGTACAGTGGGGGATTGAACCCATGACCCCTGCACCATCTGTCGGTGTTTTCACCATTGTACTGCAGCCCTGTTCCTCTGCTTGTACATCAGCGTGCCTGCTTATGCTTCCCGCACACGTTTCTCGTGTGCTAATGTGCGCGGCGCACAAGAGCGTGCAGCACAGCGCGTGCTAATCCCATTTTGCTACTTTTGACCGGACCGCCCACTCCTTTTATGGCATCCTGCAGACTAACGCGGAGCGCACGTTAAGAGGGTTTAGTAAACATACCCCTAAGTATCCTGTAAGCAGCCTGTTAATGACACAAGCGGGCTGATGCAGAAAGACTAACGTGCCCTTTACGCCAGATAATGCAACTTATATGTGCAAGTTCCACCATGCCAAATGCAGAAAAAAGATTGATGAATGCATAAACAGCAAAGGAAAAGTGTACACACTAACGCCAAGCATATTTAAATAATACGCAAATGAGCTGTGTGTATTAAAACAACATATCAATATGGGTCTGCGCCCAATGCAGAGAAATGTGTGGAGGATTACATAACCAGCAGGAGTGCCAATATCTCTACGCTTGGTCTGAGGTGGCTTAAACGTCTTGTGCCGATGAACAGTTACCTTCAACGTGAAAATTTCCTGCATGTATCTTTTCAGCATATAAGCGAAAGTTCAGCGTTCAAGAAGAAATGTTTTTTGCTTCTTATCCTTGTTTGTTTTTTGCACTCATTTTTATTGTTCATCTTTTATTTTAGGTTTCTTTGTTGTGATTTCATAAAAAAAATGTTTTTGGGCAAAATAGTATTGATTATTATGGGGTAAGCGCCAAAAGAACCTGCACGTCCTGTGCGTATAATGTGAGCATTTGACATTTATGTGCATGCCTATACATCTGCTTGTAGTGCGTCTCTTGTTTGCGCATGGGTTGATTCCCCTCCTCTCAGGTTTACGCTGATGTATTGCACACAGCTCATTTGCATACATGCCCTTTGCTGCATACTGGTGCTGACGTCTTGCACTATCGGCACGCTACGAAAACGTGTACAAAGCTAACAGCGTGTGACTTCAGCACCAGCTTTCTGCATCGGCCTGTAGATTTGTATCCATTTTATCTGATGCATTGCTTTAGAGTTCCAGGGTAACTGATCCTGTCTTTTTTGGTAGGAATGTATGCACGGGTAATGTGCTCAATGGATTTCTGCTAGGCATGAAATGGAAGCAGGAATTGTGAAAGCGGATGTAGTTGTCTGTCTACTTTCTACACTCTGTGTCAGTTTGTCATCGTTAAGTAACAAAGCACTGTATCAGGAGACGTGCTCACCCACGAGATACTCCATTTGGAATTTGACTACTGCATGTAATTTGCTGAGCGCTATGCAAACAGGCATAATCCTCCTGAACCCCCCTCACCCCCCCCCCCCACACACATCTGTTATAGGTTGTGATACTTTCAATTTCAAACTTAAAAGGTGAGAGACGCAGTTGGCTACTGTACGAAAAATCCCTCACAAACAAGAATGAGAACGCAAAAGAATTCCAGGTAAATTATATTGTCCAAAAGGGTATCAAATTTCATGAAAACACTACACTGTAAAGGTCATTTTATAACAGGGTGACTGGCTAGTAGAGCACAGTGGCATTTATTTTAGCTTATTTTATAAAGACACATGGGCATCTATATGTCTTCTTAAAATAATATCAGAAATCCTGCAGTAATGGCACCTAGCTTGAAGGCTCGGAGTAGTAGTGATGCACAGACAAGCACATTGTATAAAATACACACATAACCATGATTCTGCTCTTCCCCTGAGCACGCCCACTCTACACATATGCTCCAGCTTGCATCATGCGTACTTTCAGATGTGACCTACTTTTGTAAAAGTCCTTTTATGCACCTAAAACAATTTTAGGCCTGAAAGAGCTTTATTAAATCGCCTCCTATAAAAGTAAGCTTGTTTATCTCTTTAGTCATGCACTCAAAGCCCACAACTTCAAATATATTTTAACACGTAAAAATAAACAAAACATATGCTTCCTACATGTCTTTGCCAAAATGCATGACAATAGCTGTGGTTTAGCACTCTCATGCCTGCCTCTGAGGTCAGTTACTGAACGTGATTTAACAGCTCCTTTTGGTGTGAAATCTCAGTGTGCAATATTTGAATAGTAAAACTGGTGAAAAAAAACCCATAAAAAGTATTTTGGTACAAAAAAACAATCTTTTCATTAAAATTCATTGTCATTTTCAGATCAATCATGTCCACAAATTAAGAGGGATAAGGGGTCCAAACTCTCAGCTGTATTTATGTGAACTTTAAGACCCACTCCATATTTGAAAGAGGGAATTGCATGGTTTTGAAAGCTCCCACAGACCATCTATGGATAATTGTCATTTTTGATTTATATCCAGTAGGTTTCCACTTTATGGACTGCAGCTAGATAGTGGCTTTGTCAGATATCGACCATTGGAAAAGGAGATACTTATCTACTCTTTTGAGTACTTTTGAAACATTGAAAAACATTAATGGAAGGACCTGAAAAGATATGTTCACCCTGCATAAGGGTTGAAGCCCATCTCTACTTGTCATTGTTTTGCTCTGCTCCTCTTTAAACTGGATTCAATTAGAACTAGTCAGGGCTGGCCTAAGGCATGTGTGAGAACGTCACCCACAATGGCCCTGCACCTCGAGGGGCTCTGCGTCTGCCTTACCAGCCTAAGAGAGAGCCAGTGAGGCCTGAAGCCTGTTTCCCTGACTCACCTCTGTACAACCATGGGAGTAAACATCCACCAGAGCATTTTCCTTTCACTCCCACAGCTCTACTAAGTTGTAGCTGCTGGTGTTGCTCACTTTGAGAAATTAAACAGGTACACTTCCTGTTTTGTGCAAGAGACAGGAAGTGCTTCTGTTTTAAGCTGGTCAGGTATGTGCAGGGCCTCTCTGGTGTGGGGCCATGTGAATGTGTATGTGAGGGAAGGGGAGCTGCTGGCATTGGACGAGGACTGCTACTTGGGGCTAGAACGGGAAATTGACTAATGTTGGGGGATGGGGAGACTGTGATTGAAAGGAAGACAATGCTGGGAGGGACTGGGACTCCAGGGGGCTGATACTGGGGGGCCAGGACTGGAAATGGGCTGATGCTGGGTGATGGAGGGATTGGAAGGGAGCTGATGCTGGAAGGGACTGGAACTGGAGGAATATTGATACTTGGGGGCCAAAACTGGAAATGGGATGATGCTGGGGGATGGGGAGCCTGGGATTGGAAAGGAGATGATGCTGGGAGGGATTGGGACTGGAGGAGGACTGATACTAGGGGTCTAGGACTGGAAATGGGCTGATGCTGGTGGATGGAGCAATTGGAAGGGAGCTGATGCTGGAAGGGACTAGAACTGGGTAGGACTGATACTGAGGGGCTAGGACTGGAAATGGGCTGATGCTGGGGAAGGGGAAGAATGGGACTGGAAGGGAGTGGGTGCTGGGAGGGGCTGGAACTAGAAGGGAGCTTATGCTGGTGGAGGACTAGAAGGGGTTAGGGTGGGGCTGGGGCTGGGGCTGGAAAGAGAAAAACAAGCTGGGGGAGTGAGGATGGAGAGGGGAATAGATATTTTGTGTTGGAGGGAAGAAAAAAGGTCAAACAGAGGGAAGAGTTTAAAGAGAGAGATATAAGAATGAATACTGGGGTAAGAAGGAGGAAAGGGAGAGTTAAGAAGGAAGTAAATGGGTGGCTTTGTGGAAGGGATGTAGGAGGCAGTACTGGGGACAGGGAGATGGGGGAGAGCAGGGACTGGGACTTAGGTGGAGACTTTAAAATTGGGTGGGAGAAAAGAAGAAGACAGAATCTAAGATTGGCTGGGTATTGACAGAGTAAGTGGAGACTCAGATGATGGGCCCAGGGGCTGGCAAAACTCACTGTGCATGCAGCTCTGGCATCGTGCAGCTTCATCTTTCTTCCTCTGAGTCAATAACAGCAGCTAGTGCTGCCTATAGCATTCGCTTCCAGTGTGCAGGGTCATTCACCCGGAAGTGAATGCTACAAGCAGCACTGGCTGCTGCGTGCTGACTCACAGAAAGAAAGATAAAGCTGGGGATGGTGCTATGAGAATTTTCTGCCACTGACTCAGAAAAAGAAAGAAGATGCCAGGGATTATGTTGCATGATATTTTTTTCCTAAGGGGAAGGACAGAGAGAGGGAGGGAGATAAAGAGAGATGGGATATGCCGGATGGGGTGTGTGCATATATATGGAGAGAGAGAGGTGGATTTTAAGTAATGAGAAAGAAGGGATATATTGGCCTGGTATGGAAAGGAACAGGGGAGAGAGAGAAAATGCTGGGCTGGGAAGGGAGATAGGAGAGATGCTGGATCACTGCAGGGGAAGAGGATGAAGAAGGGGAAGGGGGTAGAAAGCTGATGGTCTATGTGGGGTAGTCTATGGTGGGGGGAAAGGGCTGGGGAAGTAGAAGAGAAAGCATGAGATGGGGGGGGGGGAGGTAAAACAGAAGTATGAGGAGATTGGGAGACTCTGAATTGGGGTGATGAGAAAGAGGGAGGAAATGGTGGGCATGATGGAACTATGTGAGAGAGGTCATGGGAACCTGGCAAGGTTATGAGTGAGAGGAGGATGATGATTACAGAAAGTTAATATGTGGTAATGGGGAGTGGGTGAAAAATAGAGGAGAATAAAAGACTAGTGAAGGAATGAGCTGAGAAATGGGGGAGCTGGGCTGGAGGTTAGAAGAGTAGCTGGAAAGTTGCTAGGTGAAAAGTCAAAAGGGGATTGAGGACGAAGGGCTGAAATTAAATGGATGAGTAAGTAAAGAATGAAATGGAGAAAAGAACAAAAAGCAAAAGATCTGTATGTCAGAGGCAGATGTAGACAGAAAATGGAAAAAAAAATAGGAAAAAAGAGAAGAAAGGACAAATGAACAGCAGACAATGAGGAGTTAGCAGAAGACTGCAAAAGAGAGAGACCGAGGCAATTGCAACTGAAAAATAAAATGCCAAAACAACAAAAGGTGGAAAAACAAGTATTTTATTTTGAATTTATTAATTGGAATATATCAGCTTTGGGAAATGTGAATGGATGTCTTTGCACTTTGTTGAGTATAAGAGGAAATTAATTTCATAGTTTATTTTTCTAGTGTTGCGATACATTCAAAGTTTAGCTTTTGGGGTTCCCAGTTCAATTATTGTTTTCCCATTTCTAAATTGTGATCCCTTGTTCTGTATTTGGTGATGGTCTGTCTGTTTTGTGTGTATAACAGAACTGTGCTATTCTGTTCATCTAGTTTCTGTGTAGTAGACCCACTTGTTCTCTCCTTCCCAATAAGAGATGTATTGGTTTAATATTTGTAGTGCTACCTCTTGATAAATAGGGTTAGGTGCTGTGTGAGTCCTGGTAGAGCTGTTATGATATGGCAGGTTTACTATGGGTTCTAAATGAGCAGAGTGTTGTAGTAATACACCTGGCAGGTGGCACTGGAGGATAGTAATGCAGAAATATGGCAGCCTTTCTTTATCCTCACTGTACATGCAAATGGTTTTCAGACACTCATTCAGAGGCATGTTTACAAAAGATTAATGTGCTTTCATAAATTTTAATATCTGCTAGGTGCGCAACACCTATTTATGTCTATGGGTACAATGGCACTTAACACACATTTATGTTTAGCAAACATGCCCCTAAGTCATTATTAGGACAAAAAAGAGACTTCTTAAGGACTCCTTCGAAGGCTGCTTAAAATTTTAGATGGGCAGAATATGCACTTTAAAATAAAATAAATTAGATTTATACAAATGAGATTGAGTGGATATGCAAATATGGCCCTGAAATTAATTTCCACACATGGCCTCACAACACCCTTGAGCCACCCCTGGAACTAGTTATTCATATACCAGCATATGAACCTTTTATTCACCTCATACAGACCTCTATCCTGAATAAGCAGACCCTTCCTCATGGCAAAAATAAAATCTAGACAGCTTTCCTTTTCCATTACTACCATCTCTTCATTCTTAGGGAATGAAAGTGAACTATGATTTTATTGAATAAGCGGTATATCAAGTGAATAAACATAAACATAAACTCTTTTTATCCGTATTCTGAAAGCATAAACCCTGACAAAATATTTTACTTTTTCTATTCCTGAATGGAAGCAGGTAATCCCATTGCCTCATATACACCCAACATTCTGACAGATGTATCATCAAGCCTACTGAAACACATGAAAATCAAAGTTCAAACATCAATGATTTCATTAAAAAGTAAAAGGTATTCAATTTTTTTTCAGTTCCCCTTATTCCTAAGAACAGACTAGGACTCAGAATATTTGTCTTTCTTCTGATTGAAAGGGCCTTGCTCTACCTCTTTGGTTCTCCTCCTCAAAGTCTGGGCAAGGCCGAAAGAATCGAAAAAAAGAGTCACTTAGGGTTACTGTAAATCTAATGAACAAATTGGAGGGACAAAGCAGGAAAAAGGTAATGAGCCATATTAAGCCATAAATGGCCCTGTGCGACTTGCACATCTGGTGCCCCCCCTCCAATCACATTCTGTCATTTGCCCCATAACTAGCATCTCCCCATCTTACCTCCATATCCAGACGGCTCCCCCCTGCTTTTCTGCCCTTGCCCAGCTGCCGCTGACGCTTTTCCTGTTGCCTTGGTGGCAGCAGTGACGATGGCAGCAGCTGAGCAGACATCCAATTTAAAAAAAAAAAAAGCAGGGCTTTCTGACTCCACACTTGCATGCAGGTCTGATCCCTCCCTCCTCTGATGTATGCCCACCTCAGAGAGGGAGGGACCAGACCAGCATGCAAGTGCGGAGTCGGAAAGAGACGCACTTTCTTTTTTTTTAATTAGATATCTGCTCTGCAGCTGTCATCATCACTGTTGCCGCCACCAAGGCAACAGGAAAGCAGTGGCCATGGGGCAAGGACAGGCAGCATGGGGGGGGGGGGGGGGACAAGGCTGGCAGCTACAAATACACCCCTATTTCTTTGCGCCCTGGACGGCTGCACCACTCATACAGAGCTAGGTACGGTGCTGTACTTGTACCTTCAATAGAGACATCTTTTATTGCCAGTGCAACCCCTAGGAATGCAGATATGCATGTGTCTACTGTTTTATGCTCAGTGTGCATTAGCATCCAAAAAAGCAAACAGAATGATAGGAATTATTAGGAAAGGAAGAGAGAATAAAATAAATAATATCATAATAAAATCAGCAAAGGTGTACGACAAGGCAGCATACTCTCCTTCTAACTGTTTAATTTATATGCAGAACAAAACATCAGAGAAGCAGGACTGTATGAAGACAACCAAGGTGTGAAGATTGGTGGAAGACTCATCAATAACCTTTGCTATGCTGATGATAGCACATTACTAACTGAAAGTGAAGATGTTCCAAAACATTTGCTTCTCAAGATCAGGGAACATAGTTTTAAAATGGGCCTGCACCTTAGCGTCCTGATAATTGTCAAAATCAATAAGTTCATCATTGATGGAGAAGAAATTGAAATAGTAAACAACTTTAACCTATTTGGATCAATAATCAATAAAGAAACAACAGTCAGTCAAGAAATCTTGCTCTTGGCAGAATGACTATGAAGGAGCTAGACAAGATTCTCGAGGACAGAGATGTCTTTCTCCATACAAAGATTCGACTTGTTCAAGTCATGGGGGTATGTTTACTAAACTGCGTTAATGTCACCCGCAGTAGTTCCCGTGGTAATGGTACAGATGCCCATATAAAGGAGTGGGCGGTGTATCGTACGACAAGCAGTGTCAGGTAACGCGCGTTACAATGTGCCTTAGGCTAATGTGTGTTGCAAGGCGCTATATAATGCACATCACAATCTGAGGCGCCTCACAAGGTACGTTGTCATGCACCCTACAAGGTGCCCTAGCCTAAGGCATGTAGGGATTATAAGGTTTAGGGATATGTTCCTGGTTCATAATCACTCAATGGCCTTTATTCTGCTCTAATAAAAATATGTCAACCAAACTACTATATTGTGGACAAAGAAAAAATCCCAGGCCAGCATAAGGAACCATATAAGGAAATATCATATATCATAAGCCCTTGCAGAGTGTATGCCTGGACTGGAGAGTCCATGCAGAGGCTTTGTGCAGAGGGCACGTACACAGGAAACCATGCAAAAAAATATAAGCTGAGCCATTAGTCCTGAAGACAGTAGATGGTTTTGACAGTTGGTGAGTATAAGCAAGACAGAGAGGCCTGGGGAATGTTGAAACAGGAACATAGAGGGGACAGAAAGGTCAATAACAGGAAACAGAAGGAGGGAGGAGGGGAGAGGACCCAAAGAAGAATAGATTTGGAAACTATATGCATAAACGGAAGCAAAAAATGTATATATGTAACATGATTATTGTACTCGGGGGAGGAGAAATTCTGGAGGTGTCTAGTGCCTAGTGACTAACAGAAGCACTCCTCTCTATTGCCTGTATTGTCCATCAGTAATCTAATAAACAGAGATTCTGATTGCACCTGTACTGACTTTTGGATTTGGACTATACAGGAAATTAGTGATAATTAGTAATTGGTCTTTTGTGAGTAACAGGGCCTCACAATTTGTGCCAAATACCCGGGATTGGGGTACGGGTGGGTCTTTATGACCAAGATAAAAATTTTAAGATTTGGATTCCCCTCAAGAAAGAAGAGGGAGGTACGTTCCCAGTGCGTAGTAGAGACCGGAGGAGAAGAAGTGAGTGACGGATTCCCTAGGAAGACGGCGGCTGTGATGACGGCGTCGTGAGTATAACTATTTTTAACCAAGCTTGGTAAGTGTTGTTTAACTTTTTGTTTTGTTATATGAATAAAATGTAAGAAAAATTTGCTGTTATAAACTGGGACTGAATGATAAGTGTTTGAGACTGCACGTGTCGTCTGACACGAAGCGTGTGTGTGTTCTTGCTCACAGTTCCATACCTCCGCGAGGAGATTGGCTGGGCTTGAACGAAGCAAATTCTTGTTTGAAAGGTGTCCTGGACATTTTGTGCACTTCCTTCCTCTGTAAATAAAGAGGTTGGATATTGAGATCCTTAAATGAAAGGTTGCACGTAGGAATCATGTCTCTGTTTAGGAGAAAGAGAGATGGCAATCAGAACATAATGGTAAATCAATTTTCCCCAGTGACTCCGGTCGAACGGCTGATGAGAGATAATCCCTTATTAGGAAAGGAAATAGAGAAAGTTTTGTCTATTTTTCACCCCCACACAGTGAAAACACCAGGTTTACTGATTATAGGCTGAGGGACAGTGAAGGAGAATAAAAGATTGTTCTAAAAATAAAAAAATAAAAAAATGGAAGAAATCTCCTTATCTGGGATCAGACCAGAGAGGGTGACAATTAGATCAATTGAAAAGAACCAGTCTAGTTACATAACAATCTAAACAAGATACACATCAATTGTAATTATGGAGTTCTGAACTTCGAGGTATTTTTCCTTGAACATTGTCAGATACCTGGCCAGTGTCTTGGCTGTGTTTAATGGATAACTGCCCCTATATGTCGTCTGATGAAAGATAGCTAATCATCTGCATAATGGCTGGTTGTTTGATGGTTGCCTGTTTCAGCTAGAGGGAGGGAGAAAGGCTGCTAAGGGATTTCTTCTGGGAATGGATGCATTACCTAGAGGAAACTCTCGATTGAGCAGTCTTTCTTGTTTGTTTAAATAAAGGATTTATTCAGTCGAAACAGGAGATGAAGTTCAGAACTCTTTTGGTGAAGTATTTTTTCCTCTTTAATTAGCTTGCTAGCTTTCTAGGTATGGAAATGACACTGAGAGAAAGAAAAAACTGTTTAGAAAACTTAGGGACCTGATTCCATTCTATGTGTGATGTATTTTTAGTTATAAATTGTTATGGATGAATGAATGAATGGGAAGATCTTCCATGATTTGATATATGATTATTGTTTTGTGGTAATATATATTCTGGAAACAAAATTGGTAATAGAGGAACAATAACAGCTATGATAACTGCAGAGTGTGATTCAAAAGTTACTTTGCTTTTGAAGCAGAATTACCAGTGCAGCCGTTTCCCTTCTGGAAGTGCCTGTTTTAGTTCTGTATAACACTCACACAATCAATGCTTTCTTAATTAGATTTTATGATCTCTGGAATTGAACTGCTTAGAATTCTTTGCTACTGATACAACAAGGGAAGACTGTTTCCGTTTTTCCTTTGACCTCCAAAGTAGAGGTTAAGAGCCCTGCAGGATAATGTGGTATTCTGGGCCAGTGGTTGCCAGATTGTAACTTGGGAATGGTTTAAATCCTGAGTGAATAAGAAGTTAATCATGTTTGGATTTTGTTCTGATTGTTATGCTATTAAGCAAAATTAAAAGTTAAACAGGGATTTTATATATTATGGCAAACACCTCATGGAGGTCGAGGTTGGCTGTAACTCTCAGTGATTTGCTTTGAAATAACTTCAAAGGGAAGTGTTTGCATTCCAGATGTCCACCAGTCTTTTCATGAAAAAGTATCAGTTTTAAATGTCTGCTTCCCCGAACTGTAAGATTCAAGGTAAATTACTGTGTGTGTTGTTAAGCTCTGCACTGATGACTGATGAACAGGCCAGTGCCACCATGGGCGTTCACTCATCTTCCCAGTTTTTATTTGCTACGATATTGGATTTTAGGATAAATTCACCTGTTTTTAAAGTTATGTGTTAGTGTCCAGAGCAAAAGTGTACTTTGTTTTGGAAGTCTTTTAAATTTCAGTTCCAGGAGTTCAGTCTTTAGTTGCTGTTTAGAATGAGCACATACATCTATTCAAAACTACACCAATTAAGTTAGTGGGACTGGGACACTGTTTAAGAATCTAAATTTATATTTTCTGCCTCCCAGTTGTTTGCCACAATACTGACTTTTAACAATTGTTTTAGAAGCAGGATTAGCTGTTGTGTGCGAGCAGCAATCCCAGAAAGCAATCCAAGAAGAAGGGGGGAAGGGAAATAGCATTCTTTTGTTTGTACTTGTAGAATTTCAGGCAACTGAATTGGTGGAGCGAGTGAAAGACATTCTGATAAGAAGTTATTTCAGATCTGATGCAGCACACCTGTGGACAACAGCGACCCCTACTGCAACTACATAATGCTGACTTTTGTGTGACCTTTTGAACTGGTTCAAGCTTGTTTGCAATTTATTTAGAATGGTATAATGGTATAAACAGTATTGTGTGTTCTCTCCTTCTGCTCTCTCTCTGGAGAGTGGCAAGTGTCTGCTGCATTATGTTTTAAATTCTATCATATATCCAGGAATATCAGGGTTTCACTGCTGTTGTACTTAATCCTTTTTATGCCTGGAAGCTAGTGTATCAGGCTGTATTTCTGCTCTTTTTCTAAGCCATGCTTTAGGCTTACCTCTTTAAGGCTACTTTTGAATAAGTGATTCCCACATTGTCTATTTGATTTGGCTAATTACATTAGAGAGGTTCGACCAGAGCCCCCGTGATTTCCCTTGCAGGGCTTCGGATCGCGTTTCAAGAAATGGCTGATCGGGTGGCTGCTACACAGTCTGTATCCAGCTCACCATTGTCACTGTTGCTTCCCCCTTTGCTGCCCACTTGAATGATACTGACACTTGGACTCATGTCAGTCAGTTGAAGGTTTCAACAACTGTCACCTCTGTTTGATCTACTTCCTTCCTGTATGAACTGTTGTTGACCAAGATGATTGCTGCCAAACCTGCTCCTTGGGACACCATCTGTTTCCTTCATCCTGATGGACAATTAGTTTTACTTCTGCGTGTTCACAATACAACCCACATCTCCAAAGAAGTTCTCACTTCAACCCTGCCTTAAACTGAACTCTTATCGGGACATTCTGCTGAACTTTTTGATACCCTTGTGTTCTCCATTGCTAGTAAATGTAGGTTAGATGCTGGACTTCCTTGGTACCTTTCCAGACCCCTGCCATAACTGCTGAACTTGGTATGGCTATACGCCGTCTTCAATGCTTACTGTATGTTCAAATGAAAGCTGTTATTGATTCTTTTAGTAAGTTGTCAGAGTCCCTAGAGCAGAATACCCAAATGACCCTACAAAATAGACAAGCGCTAGATTTGCTCCTTGCTTCTGAAGGAGGCCTTTGTTCTTTTATTAATGCCACTATTTGTTGTACGGTCATAGCGAATCATTCAATGTTTGTGCTTAATGCTATGGATAAAATATGCCACCTGTCAGATTTACATATTGATGACTTTAAGGGAGGACTGAATGTAGGTAATTGGTTCTCATCCCTTACCTCCTGGTTTCACTCGCTAGGTGCTGGCCTAAAAGGTCTTTTAATTTCTGCTGGCATCTTTTTAATTTTTGCCTTGTCTTTTTGTTGTATTGTTTCTCTTGTCATCTCCTGTTGTAAGAAACAGTGTACCAAAGTGTCCACCTCCCTTATGCCCGTTCAAACATGCCATACACATGTGAATGTTTCCTATGCTGCGGTCCCCACTTCTGAATTCTCTGACTTGGTCTTATCTCCTCCACAATAAAAAAAAAAATGGGTGAATTGTAGGGATTTTAAGGTTTAGGGATATGTTCCTGGTTCATAATCACTCAATGGCCTTTATTCTGCTCTAATAAAAATATGTCAACCAAACTACTATATTGTGGACAAAGAAAAAATCCCAGGCCAGCATAAGGAACCATATAAGGAAATATCATATATCATAAGCCCTTGCAAAGTGTATGCCTGGACTGGAGAGTCCATGCAGAGGCTTTGTGCAGAGGGCACGTACACAGGAAACCATGCAAAAAAGTATAAGCTGAGCCGTTAGTCCTGAAGACAGTAGATGGTTTTGACAGTTGGTGAGTATAAGCAAGACAGAGAGGCCTGGGGAATGTTGAAACAGGAACATAGAGGGGACAGAAAGGTCAATGACAGGAAACAGAAGGAGGGAGGAGGGGAGAGGACCCAAAGAGGAATAGATTTGGAAACTATATGCATACACGGAAGCAAAAAATGTATATATGTAACATGATTATTGTACTCGGGGGAGGAGAAATTCTGGAGGTGTCTAGTGCCTAGTGACCAACAGAAGCACTCCTCTCTATTGCCTGTATTGTCCATCAGTAATCTAATAAACAGAGATTCTGATTGCACCTGTACTGACTTTTGGATCTGGACTATACAGGAAATTAGTGATAATTAGTAATTGGTCTTTTGTGAGTAACAGGGCCTCACAGGCACCATGAAGCCACCCACAGAAGGCCCCATATAAGGTGCCGTACAAGGTGCCCCATAAGGCACTGTAGGTTAAGGCACTTGAAAAGCAGGACATGGGGTAGCAGCCTGCACATGAACACACAGCTGATGCCACACAGCTGACAGACGCAGATAGACGGACAGAAGGATGGTTGGCGACTGTGATGAGGGTAATATCTGCTGGCAGCACAGATCTGCAGAGATTTGACTGTTACAGGAATGACAAGTACCTGTGTAGGAAAGGCATAAAAGAAGGAGAACAAAGAGTGAACGAACCCATGACCACTGGCCTGAACATCACTGCACAAACCAGTAGACCACACCACCACTGTGAGGTCCACAGCAATGGCTGCATACAAGAACACTGCAGGGCACCACACAAAATGCCTCCTGTGTGCCAGGAGAGGGCAACCCCAACAGTCTCCATGATGTAACGCACATGCACAACAGGCTTCCACAGCTCGTGTCACAGTCTGTAAGTGGGACGAGAGCCACATAGAAACACATGCACACACACCATGAGATGTTATGCAGTGTAAACAGCATGCAAAAGGGCATGGGAGCGATACAGCAAGGGCACAAGGGGACGGCTGAAGGGACGGCTGTGTGGACGGCCCGTGGACCAGGGCAACAGAACGAAAAAGGAGAATGTGAGAATCCAACCTGCACAGTGACGTGGCACAGACCAGCCAACAACAGCAGTACCAATCCACCAAGCCGACTGCTCACATGGACACTACAAAGATATAGCCATATACAATATGCGACAGATAGGCTGCAGAGAGGGCACACTGTGGTGCACAGTGCAGAGATGGAATGGTGTGTGGAGAGGTGATGAAGCTGCAGCCATTGCATGGGCAGGTTAGCAGAACACAGGAAAGGAAAAGGAATAGAACATGTGGGAATCAAACCAGCATCCTATGGACAGCCAATAGGTGTCTGTGACCACTATCCCAAATAACCCCAACCAGTACAATGCAAACAAGTTACCACAAAAGGCACACTCTGGATCACAGTGCTGAGACGAGCGGCCCCTCTGCTCTACTGCGAACTGCAGACATCACGTCCCTCACCTTGATGTACCTTATGCCTGGAATAAATTCCCGGGGTCTGTGTGCCAGGCACCCTCTCAAACACACATCCAATCCATGCTGAAAGCTCACCTACCCGCTACTGCCTGTGGAACCTAACTACCCTGATCTCCCTCCTCCTTCACCTTCTCTTACCCCTGCTCCCACATTCTCTCATTTTTTATAACTAGAATGTAAGCTTTGGTGAGCAGGGTGTCTGTCCTACATGTCTGTGCAGCGCTGTGTATGAGGGGTAGTGCCAGACATAAGTACTGAGTTATCTATTCAATTAACCAGTTGTCTATCACGCCTTGTTCATCAATTAAAGTGGTGGCCAATGGAGGGCCACGTGGCTTGCCCAAGGCCACAAGGAATGCCAATAAGACTAGAAACCCCAGTCCCACAGGCCTGACATTTCTTTCCCCAGGTGGGACGTGAACCCTCAACCCTCTGGCCTGAGGTACCTTGTCTTAACCAACAGGCCATGTCTCCCACTGTGCAGGTGTAGTAGGTGTGGCAGTAATGAAATTAGTGAGATATTACTTTGTGATGTAACTATACCCGTACACCGTAACAATACCTGTATACCTTCCACCTCCTATCGTGCCCCTGTCCCTACCCCCACACTGAAGTGCACATACCAGCCTACTCCCATGCCTGCTTTCTGACCCTTTATCCCCCCCTCTATTCTCTAACTCTACCCCTTCCGTTCCTGTCCATGTGAATTGCCGTTCCTTTCTCTCAGCAGCAGTCTGTGACATGTCTGTAAACAGTTTAGGCACCGTATGTGATGGGCGGTATAATAAGTATTTAATAAACAAACAAATAAACAATATTTCCCAAGCAGGATATCAGGGAGGTTCACGATGCAGAAGTGGGGATAATGCGTATGAATGCAAGTTACAACCCCTGGTGCCCTGCCCCCTCCCCCGTCCAGATGACTGGGGAGCTCTGCTGCCCAGGAGACCTTCACACAGCATACGGAGCTCCACAGCCATCTGGACAATGGTGCGTACCACCCGCCCCAGGGTGTGGGTCTGTGTCCACTGTTCATGGGACACCGCACACATTGCCACAGACAGGAGGCGCACACACATGCCACCACACAGACACACTGTACCCGCTGCCTGTGTGGCGGTATTGGCATACCGTCCATCTGTGGCAATGTGTGCCAGGCCCCCACCTGGCTGTGAGACATCCCCAGCACCATGGGGCAGATGGCAGGGGCCCCCAGTGGCCCATGGCAGCCTGTGATGCACAGGACTGGCCACTCCCTTACCCACCTCAACCCCCCTGGATCCAAACCCCTCTCCCCCACCCACTTCTCCACCTCCACCTCCCCATCCCCATCCCTCCATCCCACCTCCCCCTCCCTGGACACCCCCATCCTCCCCCTCCTCATCCTGATCATACTCCCCCATCTGGGCTGGCAGCTGGCCCCTCTTGATCTTCCATGGCACCAGTGTTGATGGCCACCGCCGCCACCCCCAGGTCCTGCGCCCCTGGGGCTGGCTGCCTGGGTCCACTGTCAGGAGCATCACCAGCATCTGCATCCACTGTGGAGAGAGAAAATAACATTACCACCATGGCCATGTGTTTGCCACATCATGGACACATAGTAGGTTGCACCATAGGATGGTGGCCCACCTGATCATGCTGTTGTGCGACACACAGGCTGTCTCACTCACCATGTCTGCTGACCAATGCGCGACACTGCAGCCGCTGCAGCAGCTGTTGGCAGTGCAGCCGCAGCCACAGCCCCATCCTGCACAGCTCCTCCACCTGGGAGTACAGCAATAGATACGGACCATTATGGGACAGACATCACTAGCCATTGGCTGATGCACATCACACATGGCCATGGGCAGTAGGGGGATGTACCAACTGCAAACTGTAGGTCCAATGCCAGGTGTTGGCCATGCCACCTTCATGTGTGTGTGTGTGTGCGGCTCAACATGTGTGGGTCGCCCTCTGTGCATACTGTGTGCAACCACCCATGCACCACGTGCCTACCTGATGGGCATCCTCTGTGTGACATGGTTGCCCCATACCAACTGTGGCAGTGTCAGGCTGCATAACAGGTGCATCATAGCAGGAGTGCTGCATGGCGCCGTTTGCCGTGTGATGGATCACACTGTCTGCTACACCTGACAAGGTGCCTGAGACATGTGGAGAGGGTATGCTGTGACTGCCCATGCCTGTGCCACAGGTGTCCATGGCAGCAGTACTGCACATGTGACTAGCCATTGTGTCATGCATACAGCAGCAGACTCACCTATGAAGGTCCAACGGATGTATCACAGACCCTGCTGTACAGACCAGGGGCCACCTGGGGTAAGGGCAGCCCTGCATACATCAACTGGCGCACCTGCATTGGTGCCCGGCTGACCCACAGACCTGTACCATATCAATGTTCTACTTGCAGTATATGTGTGTTGATAGCTGCCCACTGTGATACACACCCAGGTGTGTGGCCTGCCCCCATGCACCTACCTCATGTGGGTACGTAGCCACTCTATTGTAGCTCCTGGCAAGGTGCAACCAGGCCCCCCTCCTCCTGCAAAGTAGCTGCAGGACTGAGGAGCCTGGGAAGAGGCGCCCCTGCCTGCAGCTGGAGCGGTGCCCCAGTTTACCTCCATGTTAAAGTCCTGTTATATGTAAACGTAAGCCAGACTTGACTGACCAAGTGTGATACTGTTTTAATGTAAACCGCACTGATGACAAATAGCGCGGTATATAAGAACTATTAAATAAATAAAATAAATAAATCATGCTTTGCCGGTCACTGATCGAAATGGCATACATCTTTCCCGTATTGCAGTACATGAGCACATGGCACAATAGATCTGCATCTGCAGACAGCGCTGCATCCCTACGCACGTCCCTACGCATCACCATATGCTCCTAACGCATGTGTGCCACAGGTTGAGACATGTGATGATAAAATGGGCAAGTGAAAAAAGGAGGAAGAGGGAAACTAATCTGTATACGGAAGAGCCAAAACACAGCTCACGGACAACAATACCAAAACACTGAGCCAACTTTGCTTGCTGCAGAAGCAAAAACGTGAAATAAAGACTTTTTCAAGTACATTCATAGCAAAAAACCTGTGAGAGAGTCAGTTGGTCCATTAGATGATAGAGGGGTTAAAGGGGCACTAACAGCTGACAAGGCGATAGCGGAGAGGCTGAATGAATTCTTTGCTTCGGTCTTTACTGAGGAAGATGTAGGGATGTTACCCATGACTGAAGTGGTATTTAAAGGTGCGGAAGAATTGAAGGAAATATCGATACATTGAGAAGATGTATTACAGCTATTAGATAAACTGAAGAGTAGAAAATCACCTGGGCCGGATGGTATACATCCAAGGGTGTTGAAAGAACTGAAATATGAGATTGCACACCTGCTATTAGTAATCTGTGAACTTTCATTAAAATCACCTGTAATACCTGAAGATTGGAGGATCGCGAATGTAACACCAATTTTTAAAAAGGGTTCCAGGGGTGATTCAGGAAACTACAGACCGGTGAGCCTGACGTCAGTACCGGGAAAAATGGTAGAAACCATCATAAAGAACAAAATTACTCAGTATGTAGATAGTCATGGCCTAATGGGAGACAGCCAACATGGCTTTAGACAAGGAAGATCTTGTCTTACTAATCTGTTATGTTTTTTTGAAGGTGTGAATAAACAGGTGGACAAAGGTGAGTTGGTTGATATAGTGTATCTGGACTTTCAGAAAGCCTTTGACAAGGTCCATCATCAGAGACTTTTGGCAAAACATGGGATGGGAGGCAGTGTACTACTGTGGATCAGGAACTGGTTAAAAGATAGAAAGCAGAGGGTAGGGCTAAATGGCCAATTTTCCCAATGGAGAAAGGTGAATAGTGGTGTACCCCAGGAATCTGTGCTGGGTCCGCTGCTTTTTGACATATTCATAAATGTCTTGGATAGGGGAATAACGAGTGAGGTTATCAAATTTTCAGATGACACAAAACTATTTAAAGTTGTTAAAACCCAAGAGGATTTTGGAAAATTGCAAGAGGATCTTGATAAATTGGAAGACTGGGCATCAAAATGGCAGATGAAATTTAATGTGGACAAGTGCAAAGTTATGCACCTAGAGAAGAACAACCCAAACTTTGGTTACATGATGCAAGGTTCCACATTAGGAACCACCACTCAGGAAAAAGATTTAGGCGTCATTGTGGATAACATGTTAAAACCCTCGGCCCAGTGTGCAGCGGCGGCCAAGAGAGCAAATAGAATGCTAGGTATCATAAGGAAAGGAATGGAAAATAAAACAAAATATATTATAATGCTTCTATATCGTTCCATGGTGAGACCGCACCTTGAATATTGTGTGCAATTCTGGTCACCGTAACTTAAAAAGGATATAGCGTTATTAGAAAGGGTTCAGAGAGGAGCCGCCAAAATGGTAAAGGGGATGGAAGGATACTCCTATGAAGAAAGGCTAAAAAGGTTAGGGCTCTTTAACCTGGAAAAGAGACGGCTGAGGGGAGATATGATAGAAGTCTATAAATTAATGAACGGAGTGGAACGGGTAAACATAGATCGATTGTTTACGTTATCAGAATATAGAAAGACTAGGGGGCATGCAATGGAGCTACAGGGTAAACTATTTAAGGCTAATAAAAGAAAATATTTTTTCACCCAACGTGTAATCAAACTCTGGAATTTGTAACCGGAGGATGTAGTAAAGGCTGTTAGTGTAGCTGGGTTTAAAAGAGGTTTGGAGAAGTTCCTAGAGGAAAGGTCCATAAACCATTATTAAGAAGGGACCCAAGATAAAAAAATGCTTGACCCAGTATAAGCATTGTGGAACCTGTGTCTTTTGGGGAAACTGCTAGGTATGTATGACCTAGATTGGCCACTGTTGGAAACAGGATACTGGGCTTGATGGACCTTGGTCTGACCCAGTATGGCATATCTTATGTTCCTATGTTCTTATGTAACTGGTTACCCAAAAAGCTAAAATAAAAGGACCATATGTAACATGCAGCATGTGTGGGATAGGCTGCACGGAGGGGACAATGCACAGTGAAGAGAAGATGTATGTGTGGAGAGGTTATGAGGCTGGAGCCAGTGTATGGTAAGGTGAGCAGAACACCAGAAAAGAAAAGATAAGAAATGTGTGGGAATCAAACCCACAACCTATGGTGTTACAACGCAAGTCTGTAACCGGTATCCCACACAACCATAGCAAGCACAGTGAACATATGTTCCAACAAAGAGAATATGTGTATGGAAACATGGAGCACACCACGCAGCTGCACACAGATGCATGCATGTAGAAAGTAGGTGGTGAAGGATGGTTACCCAACTCACATCAGTCTTGACCAGTCCACCACAAACATGCCTTACCGCCAATACAGGACCCACAAAGCTATATAAGCATACCTTGAAATATGTCAGCAAGTGTACACACATATATATGGAACAGCTGTCTGATATGGCACTATGTTTTCAATCTAAGCGGTGCACATGGCAACGTAATCCTGGTAATGTACATCAAAGCGGGACAATGAGCACCTGGATACTGTCTGTGCAATGAATGTTATGTGACTGGGAAAAAGACACCGTGGGGATCAAACCCTTGCCCCCAGGATTCCAATACCAGGGGGGGGGGGAACCTCCATGCCACCCCACAGCATAACATGAATATATTTGCAGAGGATGATGTGTAGACAAGGAGGCAGAAGCATATCTAATCAGTCACGCTGCCACCATGGCAGCACCAGCGCCAACAAACACCAATGGCAGCTATGGTGGGGGATGTAGGTTCACCAGCCTGAGCATGCATTTGGCCAAATAATAGAGATGCACACCTAACGTAAGGCACAATGGTCCACATGAGCTGACATGCAGCTCCCCAGGCCCATGGGAGCCATGAATGTACCTGTGCCAAAATGGAACACCTATGTAGATATTAGTGAGACAATCTGTGGGCAGGAATGCAGCAGCACAAGATCAGATATACCACACACATCCTGTGTATGTTACAACACACACACACACAGGTCAATGATATGAGAGGTGGACTGTGGTCACAGTGCTGTGAGTGATCCTAATGGCATCGACATACGATGCCTCGATCTCCTCTCCACACATGACCTCCCCAATCCCCTGCAGTCAGGCCTCCAGCCATTACACTCCACCGAAATGTCTCCTGCCATAATCCACAACAACTTGTTCCTGGCCCAATCAAAGAACCCATAATATGTGGTCATCCATCATGACCGGCCTGCTGCCAGTGACACTGGTGACCAGAACCTTCTCCCCGATACCCTGTCCTCGCTTGGTCTGAAGGGCTCTGTACCATACAGGTACACCTCCCATCTCCCCCATCGCCCTCTCTGTGTGTGGGCTGGTGGCTCCCCTCCCCCGCTACCCCTCACCTGGATGGTGTACCCCAAGGATCTGGTGTGGATCCCTCATTACTCCCTCCATACACAGTCCCCTGGTATGCCCATCACCACCCATGGCTTGCAGTACTATCTAGATACTGATGGCTCACAGACCCACCTCCTCACACCTGAACCCTCCCCAGCTAACCAAACCATGATCCACTGATCCACACTTGGCATGCCGACATTACTGCCTGGATGTCTCACCATGGCCTGAAAGTGAACATGGCCACAACCGTACCTCCCATCCATCACCGTAACACCTCCCTGCCCCCCTCTGTTGTCGGTGTCTGCGGATAACTCTGTACCTCCCCCAGTGTCCCCAGGCCGCAATCTGGGGCCATCCCTGACCTCTCACTCCCGTTCATGACACACAGTCATCTGATAGCTAACACCTGCCTCCTCTTTCTCCACAACTGCAGTAACACCCGCCCCATCCTCCCCGAACACACCACCAATATGCCCATGCACTCCCTAATCGCATCCCATAAGGACCCCAGTAATCTGCCCCCTGCAGGTCTCACCTGGACTCACTTCATTCCCCGTCAATATATGCAACAATCTGCTGTCCATCCAATCCTGTGCCAGGTCAGTCATGGCCATACTCCCCCCCCCCCCCCAGTCAGGTCATGTCAAAGTCTCCATATCCTTTACCGAATCCATGTCAAACATCCTCTGCTGAGCTCAAAATGCAGAGACTCTGTGGCTCCCCACCACCTCGCATTTCCCATCTCCCCGTACAGACCCCCCTGAAAACATCGATCCCTAGCAGACACCTCCCACCTGTGCAGTACACCCCTACTGCTAACTCTAGACCCCGCCCCTCTCACTGTGATGCCCCATACACCGTGAACAAACTGCCGCTGTCTGTACACCAGGCACTGTCTCCAACTCCCCACAAATCCAGGATGAAACCACACGTCCTCACTGCAGCCTTGGAAGCATGATTCCCCTGACCCCCTCCCCTGTCCCCTGCAGTATCCATCCCACCCCATCTGTGTCTGTGCTGACTAGATTGTAAGCTCAGATTAGCAGAGCATGTCTACCACTTGTCTGCACAGTGCCGCATATGCCATGTAGCACTATACAAATGCTCAGTAGTAGTAGTAGTACATGTCTGCACCATCATGGCCACAGCACCAGAACACACAGCTGACAGGGGGTACATTTCAGGCAGGCACACCAGGCTGACAGCACACACACAAGGCAATAAGGTCTGAAGGGAAGATACAGAGATGTAATGTCATGCTGCCACACAGTGAAGTGCATCTGCAGTGCACAGGCAAATGCACTGCAGTGGAAGGAGTGGCCTAGTGGTTAGGACAAGGTACGTCAGGCCGGAGGGCCGGGGGTTCAAGTCCGGGAGTTCAAGTCCCACCTGGGGACAGCAATCTCAGGCTGGAGGGACTGGGATTTCTAGTCCTATAGGCACTCCTTGTGTTCTTGGGCAAGCCACTTAACCCTCCATTGCCCATGTTCCCTGTAAATATTAGCTTATGTGTGTCACATCCCCTCGTGTTAAATGTATCTCCCAATTGACTACTTTGACCCAGTGAAAAGCGGGATATAAATACAGCTAAATAAATAAATAAAATAAATGCACAAACATGCCAATGATGTCATGTCCCAATGACCCAGCACCACCCCTCAGATGTGTAGACCTAATGTGTGGGTATCTGTGGGTCATACAGCAGTGTAGATGCCCCTAGAACAGCATGTGATGTGCTGAGAAAGATCAGACATCAGGTAGTCATGTAAATAAACACTTTTAATGCACATATGGCATCAAAAACAGTGACACAATGCAACATAAGGACATGGTATCAGGTACGAGAGTCACATGTTGGCAAAAAGCAAAGAAGACGGGATCTCACTGACATACAGAGGTAGCACTATGCAGAAGGCCCACTGCAATGGGTGCTATGGAAACAGGAGTAGTCATAATATGGCAATGTACAGGGACTGCACAAATAAAGCCTGGAAATGGACACACCCTCCGCCACACTGCAAAGGTACTGGTGCAATGTGAGTGGCGCAATGTCATGTCATAAAGAGGACTGTGCACACATGCAAAGATAAGCCTGCAAATCAATGTACATTGTCACATCTGTCCAATAAACACACACAATAACATGTACGTAGAGGTACAAAGAGACGTCCACAACGGTGCACGTACCCACACAAATCCCACCCTGGCACATGCACCAGTGTAAGAAACAAGTCAGGCACATGCACATGCACCGTGTACGTTGAAACAGGACAGAGTGCTGCCACATATCCACTGTAACACCCCCTGCGATGGTCAAACAGCAATCACAGATGGTGGCACGCATCACAGTGTTCTGGAGGTAAATAGTGTGTCATGTACAAGTGTAAGTTAGCCACACAAATAAGCAGGACCTACAGAATGTATCTTCTGTGCCACATGCGGGGCTGCATCTACCTGTGTAGCCAAATATTGGTGCAATGATTGTGATGCGAGTCCCACACATTGGCCACACAAAGCTACACAATGTCAGATGGATGTACAACATACAGCGCGCATGTGAGTTCCTGCTGTAGATGTACGGACAAGTGTCCACAGTGCAAATGTCACCTGTGATCCCACAAGTCCAGTTATGACCATCCCAGAATACATGGCCATGCAAAGTCATGAGTGACATCTCAATGTTCCACTGCAATGCAAAGGTGCTGTGTCTCTGCTGTGATAAACGCAACACCCAGACAGAGCACGGCAGCAACGGTGTGTCAGTCACCCCGGTGATGCTCAAGGTATCAAGCCAACAATGGTGTCCATCATAGGCATGTGCTCGACTCACATAGGTCCATCTCCCAATGGTACCATCACCCAGGGACCGTTGCATGAAGGTGTTCTGTCCACCCACAGTTGGGCAATGGGGACTGTAGATGCAGTGTAGTAGATGTGCTGTGTGTGTTGGCTGTGCCCTGTGTCAAAAGGAGTAGAGAAAAGGTAAAGATATGCTACACACACCATCAGGTCACAATGCAGACAGTGACACCACAATATGTATATAAGAATCCCCAGAAATGAAAACATGACACAACCAATGTTCCCTCTAATTTTCTGTAGTTTGTATGCGCATAAAATAGCTGTGCAGCTTTTAAAGGAAGGTTAATTTTTGTGCGACACATAATGACACTCGGAGTTATATACTTTAAAATTTGACTACACGTCAGAATACAGTATGTACACCACATTGATATTAATCAAATTAAATGAAAATAGACGATTACTAAATGAAGCGGAAAATTTCTAGTAATTACAATCACAACTTTTAAATTTTAAGATGTCTGTGTTATTTTCTATAAGAATCAGAACCATAATTTTTATGGGCTCTGTTGTAAAGTATGTGCGCTCGCTCGGCGAGGTGTTTGCGCGCGCACACGCGCACAGCTTAGAGGGAACAGTGGACACAACCACAACACACAGCACAGTGCATGTTGACCACAGCAGGAGATGGCACTGCAGACCAGGTTGCCATCTCGACATGGTCATGTATATGCCCATATCACACAGGCAGTCCAAAACAGGGCAAATTATCACGTAAAACAGGCACACAGTACAAAACGTGATAATGTGGAAAAACAGTTTATTTGAAATCAGACCTAGCAACCCGACACAGGCCGTGTTTCGGAGACCTTCATCAGGGGTTGTCTAATAGGTCCTACAAACATAAAGACAAACAATTAAAAACCAATTTAAAAGTGAAAGAACAAATAAGCATAGACACACACTTGACTCTAGCTATGAAAATTATTACTTATTGCAACGATAGTAATAATATTAATAATATTAATATAATCAATTAGTAATAAATATCTCATAAAAAATAATAATTAAAAAATGTATAATTAAAATCATAATAATATTAATAATAATAATAGTAATAATAATCATAAAACTCAATTGCTCGAAATGCGATACTCAAACTTAAAGTAAGGAAATAAATTAATACAGTAGATCACAAAGGATATATAAAAACACAATCAAAGACATTCATATTTGGAGGTGACAAGCATATAGTAATAATGTTAATACCTTCTTTGTAGAGACGATGATATGCAACCTCACAAGGAGGCACACAAACTCAATTGTAGAGGTGATGACTTAATTACTTGCAATAAAATTAAAAACTAAAATAAAGAAGACACAGGGTAAGACACATGTATACCACTGGAGATAGTTAATCGGAACCTAACTAAATCAAAACGTAGAACACTGGATAATAACTGCTTAGTGACTGAAACGCAGTAGGAGTGGATGGGAGAGAATGGCACGGCCAAAAAGGATATGCTCTTCTGCTATGACTACAAATAAAATATATTGTCTATTATTTAGCTGTAAAAAACAAAATTTATAATATGGAAATAGCAAGGGAACAAGTTTCATCGGGACCAAAATCAGTCGCATTAAATCTAAAAAGTGTACGAGAAAAGAACATCAATTAGCTAGGGGAATCTGAAAAAACAATGAGACATAAAATTGCTACAGATTCCTTAAAAAATGGAAAAGCAGAGAAATGAGGGGGTGCTGTACTGATAGATCTTGTTCTAACTTCTCATAGCTATCGAGCTGACAGTTCGGAGGACGAAATTCAGTTCTCTGCGTCCTTGAGATTGTTTCCTGCAGCGATATACAACGGTAAGGGAGACATCGACATTTTTAACCCCGAATTGATATGAGTTCAATAGGATTGGTAAAATCGGTAAAAGATAATTGTAATGCAAGCAAAGTATAAACATTCCTAAGGATCCTCGGTTTAATATAAGACAATGAGTGTTTAGATAGTGTTCCATCTAACATAAGTTTTTACTGACGTATAGATTATTCAACTTATGAGAAGTTAGAACAAGATCTATCAGTACAGCACCCCCTCATTTCTCTGCTTTTCCATTTTTTAAGGAATCTGTAGCAATTTTATGTCTCATTGTTTTTTCAGATTCCCCTAGCTAACTGATGTTCTTTTCTCGTACACTTTTTAGATTTAATGCGACTGATTTTGGTCCCGATGAAACTTGTTCCCTTGCTATTTCCATATTATAAATTTTGTTTTTTACAGCTAAATAATAGACAATATATTTTATTTGTAGTCATAGCAGAAGAGCATATCCTTTTTGGCCGTGCCATTCTCTCCCATCCACTCCTACTGCGTTTCAGTCACTAAGCAGTTATTATCCAGTGTTCTACGTTTTGATTTAGTTAGGTTCCGATTAACTATCTCCAGTGGTATACATGTGTCTTACCCTGTGTCTTCTTTATTTTAGTTTTTAATTTTATTGCAAGTAATTAAGTCATCACCTCTACAATTGAGTTTGTGTGCCTCCTTGTGAGGTTGCATATCATCGTCTCTACAAAGAAGGTATTAACATTATTACTATATGCTTGTCACCTCCAAATATGAATGTCTTTGATTGTGTTTTTATATATCCTTTGTGATCTACTGTATTAATTTATTTCCTTACTTTAAGTTTGAGTATCGCATTTCGAGCAATTGAGTTTTATGATTATTATTACTATTATTATTATTAATATTATTATGATTTTAATTATACATTTTTTAATTATTATTTTTATGAGATATTTATTACTAATTGATTATATTAATATTATTAATATTATTACTATCGTTGCAATAAGTAATAATTTTCATAGCTAGAGTCAAGTGTGTGTCTATGCTTATTTGTTCTTTCACTTTTAAATTGGTTTTTAATTGTTTGTCTTTATGTTTGTAGGACCTATTAGACAACCCCTGATGAAGGTCTCCGAAACACGGCCTGTGTCGGGTTGCTAGGTCTGATTTCAAATAAACTGTTTTTCCACATTATCACGTTTTGTACTGTGCATATCACACAGGCATCCTAGAGGTCCACAGCATGTCCAGCAGTGGTGGTGCACATAGATCCCACAGAAAGGCACGATGATACAAACAGGCCAAAAGAAACATCTACATGTGGATGTCAGTCAAAGAAGATCTAAGGTGCAACCTACCGTCAGTGTGCAGCAGGTGTCTGATGGGAACTGTCTGAGCCAGGCAAAGGGCACAAGGGGTCACAGTAGATGCAGAGGATATCAATGAAATGCATCCAATCACCATGTCGTCATGTTCAGCCATCAGTGAAACATGTCCAAGGTATGGTGAGATGCGTGTAACTGAAATGTTGATGCAAACATGAGACAAGTCAGGCAACAATACATGACACATGCGTAGACACATGCACACAATGTACACAAGGGCAATAGCAGAAGGTCACAGATAGACGAGTGATCACCATTGCACAGGTACCCAGACACATCCCTGCACCAGACAATGCCAGAGGACATCAGAAGGTACTGTCACATAGACACGCCCCAAAGACACAGAGACACACACAGTGAGACAAGGTGAGCATGCTGCAAGTAGCATGCGGCATGTCTGTGCACAATCAGCGACCAGTGGAGATAATCATTACAGTCCATGCAATGATACACTAATGTTGTGTAATGCCACAATGCCAGGGAAGGGTATACGTGCTATCCACCAACCCCACACCCTGTGCCTGGAGACACACACAGCCCAGTCACATGTGCCCCAAATACAGTGTGTAAACACCAGAAATGGTCACAGGCCAATGGCCATATGCGTGGCAACCAGAACATATGGGGGATGGAGCCACAGGCCAAACAGGTGTACAACAACATAGGTGCACTTGAGAGGGAAATACAGACATGTGTAATGCTGCACTGCCCCCACAGTACATTTACCTTTATGTCCACCCACCCCAGTCACCTTCAGGTTGAATGACGTACACACAGTTTCCACATGCACCACAGCACCGGGCAGGATCAGCAGCTTATCCTGGGGAGTCAAAAACACAAGTGACAAATATATATGTCATGAAAGTGCCATGAAATACATAGCACAGCACGTACATGGAGACCCATATGCACATCCCCACGTATGTAAAACTTACAGGAGAACAGCTCCTCAATCAGATGTTGCCTGACTGCCATCCCCTCATGTGTGTCACCATGGCCACATACAGGAGGGCACACAGGATCCTCCAGATCCTTATTAATTTCAATTGGGACATTGTGCCTGAGAGCAATGTTGTGCAGGATGCAACAGGCCAGAATGATACATGCCACAGTCATGGGTCGGTATTGTAAGGCACCGCCGGTCCTATCCAGACACCTGAAGCGACTCTTCAGAACACCAAAGGTGCGCTCAATGACTGAGCGGCTGGAGGCATGGGCCTCATTGTACCTCATCTCTGCACCTGTCTGAGGGAGATGCACAGGAGTCAGCAACCAGGCATGACAGTCATATCCCACATCACCTGCAAAATGAAATGTGGTAAGGTCAAGCGGGAGATGATGGACACACAAAAGCACAGAAGCAGCAATGTGTGACTGGACAATAGATAAACAGGGACACAAACATACGACGTCATAGAATGGCACACGATGGCTCTGCACCAGCATCTGGAGCTTGGGAGACACAGAACCCCGGGGAAGGTTAATGAGGGCAACACACATCAACTGTATCAGGGCCAAACACATGGCCAACCACCTGTGCCCAAACGGCAGTAGTGGCAGTTGTGAAGGCATCAGGCCAACAAACAGAAAAGCACAATGAAAGGGGAAGAGATGTGCATGTGTGCAATCATGTGATTCCCATGATACAGTGTACACATAGCAGATGTCACAGAAACATACACCTGAGGGGTCAGGTCTGAATGGCAGTAGAGACAAGATAATGTGGACAGACATACAGCATACATGTGTGATGCAAAGTGTCACCACAGCTCCACCCACGTGTTGTCACAGAAAAGGACAATGGAGAATGGCCCCCGCACACACCGTACAGCATGAGGAAGGTTCTGGGCGCATACCTAACCCCCCCTCCTGGACCGCGCACACACACACACGCTGCATACTGAGTCCACGAGGGATACATCTGTGTGTGCGGTATGTCTGAGGTCATGTGCCGGAGCCATTGTCAACCAAGAGGTGTCGCACCCCACTATAGAAGGGACACATCATATGTGCCCAGAGTGTCCCTGTACATAAGACCTGTGCAACAGAACAACAGTAGCAGATACCAGTGTTACCTGCATGTGTGCCGAGACACCCAGATGAGCAATGAGCCACACATGGTAGACATAGTTATGTTTAGAATCCCACAAAGGTATGTGACCACATCCCTGGTGACGGTGACAGGGTGTGATGGTGTAAAAAGCCCCATACAAGGCAGCGCTCCACAATCACAATGCAAGGAAAGGCATGCAGAGGTCACAGGTGACAATGGGACCCCAGATATCATACACCATACGTGCATGTGAGATATGGTAAATACCCACCCAGCAGGACACAGTCCCCATATTGTCCGGCCTCAAATTGCCCGAACAGTGCCGAGTGCTGCAGGATATAGAAGTCATGGGCGGACCCTGGGAACTGTGGAACTACAATCAGAATATGCATATTTGCATCACAAACAACCTGCACATTCTGTGAATGGTAGTGTTTGTGGTTGCAGAACACAACCTCCCTGTTGCGTGGTGGGACCAGGGCAACATGTGTGCAATCAATAGCTCTCATCATGTGTGGTACCCCTGCAAGCCACTGGAATGCCTGGTCCAGGGCCCCCCAATGTTGTCTATTGTTAGGAATCGCAATGTAATTCCCAACCCAGCTGACCATGGCCCGCAGTACCTGGTGGAGACAGTGTGAGAAGGTTGACCTGCTCATCCCGCCCACTGCGGCCACCGAGGATTGGAAATAGCCAGAGGCAAAGAAATATAGGGCAGCCAGGAGCTTGGCCAATCCCGGTATGGCATGTAACCGGGCAGTCCGTGGCTCGAGGTCAGGTCTTAGATCCTCATAGAGCTCCTTAATAGCCCCTGTGTCCAGACAGTAGAGGGAGATGACCTGGTCCTCACGTATGTCTTGGAGCATGGGCCTGGGCCTGTAGAGGCGAGGCAGGCGAGGGCACGCCTCTGCACGCCTATGGCGCCCTGCTGGTATCACCTCCACCTGTGGAGCCCCACAGCTGCAGGTCTGAGTTGCAGTGGGACTGCACCCATGCCCAGTGCCACAGCCCCTGGGACACCATCTCCCCCATCAGGCAACTGCAGCTCCGCCAGCTCCACCAATGCCACCACCGCACAACCGCATTCCCAATCTGAGCCATGATAGACATGAGACAGAGCACAGGTAGATGTTAAATAGGGAGTGGGGTGTGGCAAATAATCAGAGCAAACTAACATACCTGGTGATGCTGGGATGCACACCAGCAGCAGCATGAGAGAACACCCAGCATGTACGGAAGCGTAACGCCATAGCATGCACAGAATCGTGCGTTGCCCAAAATGCATGTCCTGTGATTGGCTCCGCTGAATGCAGGTAGAAGGAGCACGCGGTGTGTCCCCGCACCCTAGCATCTCACAAACATATGGTGTGATGCACTGCGTACCCCACCCACACAAGTTGGACAGTGCAGAACATAAGGCGTGTTCCAACGTGCACAGGCGGGGCATCCATGCATACATCTGATGAAGACTAGCACACAGGGACATGCGGGGACACGCCACGTGACCCACCTATGTACACCGGAATGCACCGTATGTAACAGACAGCACTCAAAGCAATGATAAATACCAGAATGTGCAGGCATGCACCATGAACAACTTCGGAGGATAAACTGCCCGTGTATGAAGCGGTGCACACCAATAGCATCACTGAGGATAGATCTGAATGCAGAGAGCGGAGGAGTAAGGGCATAGTGCATCTAGGAATGCTCCTTCCGCAAAAAACTTTGCAGGATGCGATACGTCATGTGTAAGGTGTGTACCTGCATGCGGGATGGGAGCAGTGCCCATGTGGGGCAGATGAGGTGTCCCCATGCACTGGCATCTGCAGACATGCATGTGGAGGCACTGCGTGCCCCCCCACCTGTGGTCTGTGGACCCAATCGCGGGGCTGCCTGTGCAGGGGGTTGCCCTGACCACGCTGGAGCAGTGCCTGGCAGACCGCTTGGAGCCGATGTACATCCATGGCCTGCCCCCTGCTACTACTACTACTACTACTATTTAACACTTATATAGTACCATGCACGCAGCGCTGTACAGACATACATACAAGAGACAGTCTCTGTTCATCAGAGGCTTGCTCATCTGAGCTTACAATCTAGTCACAACAATACAGAGCATTATTCAATCAGTGCAAAGTACAATATGGTTTTTACAGTTCAGTCATGAGGTGAGGGTTAAGTTAAGATGAAGGATAGAAGTCAGGATCCGAACGCGACAGTGAAGAGGTGGGTCTTTAACCTGGATTTGAAGAGGGCCAGATAGGGTGCTTGGCGTATAGACATAGGTAAGCTTTTCTAGGCATGGGGTGCAGCGAGGTGAAAGGAGTGGAGTCGGGAGTTAGCGGTGCGAGTGAAAGGCCTAGATAGAAGTAGTTTGTTAGCGGAGCGAAGTTGCCAAGTGGGGATGTAGGGAGAGATAAGAGACAAGCTGGATACAGTGTACCCATGTACAGGTAAGACGGAGAGATGTGTTCTGGTGACAGCCCACAAACAAGTGAGTGCAGGGACTGACGTAGAGGGATGGGGGGGCCATGTCAGGAGACCCATAGAGATGCATGTCCTCAGCCAGTCCCATGCAACATATTGCGTAACTGTCACACCTGGTGCACCATCCCCACACCACCCCTGGACCATAGCCCCCTGTCAGCCATGCACAGTGTAACCTGCTACCCCCAGTCCCCACACGCAGATGGCCAAAACCTGGCCCAGTGGGGGACATCATCCCACCCACACACCCCCCATGCCATGTCCCCAGCCCCACACCATGTGGCCCTGACACAACACACGTCACCATGCAGTGCCATCCCAGGGCACTTGCCAATCCCAGAAGGGCCCTGCAAAGGCCCACAGCCAGGCCCTGGTACCCCACCCACCCATTCATGGGCTGGCAGCCTGCCGAACCACAGACAGGGGCACGTACAGCACGCTGCCAGCTGCCATGCATGGCCCTGTGCCTAGAATACCCCTGCAAGATACACAGACCACCACTGCACACATAGGCAGGGGTAGTGCACCAAGGGACTGTGTACACAGGGGGAAGTGAGCAGACCACGAACAGATCCACTGGGTACAACTACTGGGGATGGCATAGCAGTGGGGGGGGGGGGGGTGCAGCGACAGGTACACACACAGAGGTAGCATTACGTATGATGGTGGGGCTACTGAGGACAGTACAGAGCCATACACCCAACCAAGAACAGGGAATCAAGGATGTACCCGACATGGGACAGCCAGCAGGGGAGGGGGCAGAGGGGGATGATGGATAGACAGAGCAGCCAGTAAGGGAGGTGGCGGGACCAGGTCAGAAGGGGGGGCCAGCCTGGCATGCGGGGGTGCCAGGGTCCAACATCACCACCCCAGCCAGAGGGACAAGGCATGTGGGTAAACACAGGGACACTATGACAGAGCATGGAACTAGGTGCTGTCCCATCAGGGGGACAGCAGATGTCAGGCAGCGCACCTGGGGCAGACCAGCAGAGATGGGGGATCATGTCTGGAAGCTGGGGCAGGTAGGGCAGAGCATGCACCTCACATGGCACTGGAAAGTGCGTGGGTGGTAGGGTGGGTGGGGGCAATGGATGCGCATCAGGTGCGTTGCATGCCGATACCCTCCCAGGGAGTGACAGCGGTCCATGGGGGCAGGTGGCGGGGGTGACAGCTCCGGCTAAGAGATGGTGCAGGGGAGGTGGGGTGGTGGGCAGAGAGGGGTCAGAACAGCAGAAAAAGGGCATGACTGCCATAGATCAAGGGGAGGGGACCACCACAGGGGAAGTGAGTGAGGCGGCACAGGTGCTTCTGATAGTGAAGGGACATAATGCAGGTGGATGTGGCGATGGTGAATGGGGTGGGCACGGCGTGGTGTGAAGGTGCAGGGGTGGGGGTGACAGGTCAGTGGTAGCAGCATTGGGTGACAATGTGATGTGGGGACATAGTGCAGGGGTGGTAAGGACAGCAAGGACACAGGGGTCAGTACATGGGGGAGACAGAGGAGGACCGCACCTGTGTGTGCCATAGGCGCTGGGTACAGGGATGTAGGTGGCAATGGGGAGCCATGGGGAGGGTGGCTTTGTGTGGTGGTATCAGGGGGGGGGGGTATGGCTATGGTAGCATAGGACACCAGACACATGAGGCACCAATATACAGGGGGCAGTGTGGGTGGTGAGCACAGGGGCCCCAACACAGACCTGTATAGCACATACCCACACATGTGCATGCTCTGCGCAGCCACACACAGCCCATCACCAGTCACACTGCAGGGCCCCACCCCACCCCGGGCCATGCACCCATGCACGCATATCCCTGCCACCACAGGGCACACCTGTCCCCAGCTACAGCGGCCCAGCACCCCAAGCCCCACCCCAACAGTCATGCCTGGCCATGTGGGGTGTTCCCAGCTGCATGCACATGCAGGCACAAGTGACCCACCGCAGGCACCTGGGACACAGACATCGGACAGTACCACGCACATCCCTGCACCAGTACCGTCCCTGGCCACATGTACGCAGTCTGGGTGCCCCCATACTGACCAAGGTGCCCTGCAGCTCACACAGTCTGTAGGTTTAGGATGTGATAGGGGTAGCCAGCCATGCCACACCTGAGCTGTGTACCCTGTTCCCCCACAGATGACATACATGCCATGGATGAGGAAGAGGAGGGGTCATAGCTCCCAGCCCCTGGGCTGTGGTCCCTGGCTGAGGTGTGACTTGCAGTGGGGGCAACAGGAGGGATATCTGGGGCACAGGGGGAGGTGGAGGGACCAGCACCACCTCTGGCGGGCGACGGCGGGCCGGGCCAGGGGCCGGCCAAACACAGCATGTCATCAGCTGCTGCAGCCACCAGGGTGGTGGAGTCTGCTGCACCGGGTCACGCTACACAGGAAACACAGTCTGCCTTGGCAGAGGTAATAGTAGAGATGCGGGTGCACTCTGAAGCGGCCCATGTCGATGTACAGGGTGAGTGTCCTACTGTTTGTATTTGCTGTGGCATGTGTACAGGTGGCAAGTACAACCCTTGTCTCACGGTGCACACTGTGTCTCCCCCACAGGCATAGAGCTGGCATTGGGTGTGGTTTTGTGGGAGCAGTGCCGGCAGTGGTACGAGGCGCATCACATGCGGCATGTGGCAGAATGCCAGGGGCTGGCAGTGGAGGGGATCCTTGGGGAGATGCAGGGCCTTGCCGCATCAGCATGGGCCTTGGCTGGCAATGTGGAGAGGATGGCAGCTTCCTAGGGGGCCCTTGTAGAATTCCAGGACAGCCAGCAGCAGCAGCAGCAGCAGCAGCGGCAGCTGTGGCACCCGCACTATGGGGTGGGAGGGGCCGTGCATAGTGCGGCAGGCCACATGGTAAATAACTGGCCATGCATGCGTCACTGCCTGTGGTCACGTGTCCTGTGTTTATTCTGACAGCTCCATGTATGCCCTGCCCTACCTGTGGCCGCCCTGGTCAACATCCCCATGCCATCCCCTCGGGCAATCTGTGCCCCCCCACCCTCTTAGCTGGAAAAACCATGGATCCCATCATCACCCATGACACCCCCGCCTACCCACCACACCCCCATATACCCTTATTGCCCCCATGCTCTGCCAGTGTCTGCAGCCCCCCTGCCCCCCTGTCCCTCTGCCCCCCTCGCCACCGGTCCCCACTGTTACCTGCTTATGTTTTGTTGGTGTGGCGCCAGATAAATCTCCTTGCAGTGCCGTCCACATCTCCTCAGTTGGACAACATACCCTGTTCACTCAGTGACATATTTGCACTGTCTGTCCCCTCCTCACATCCACTTCTGCTGTTGTTCCATCCTCTGACCTGTCCTGGTCAGTGTGATGTGTGTCATGGAGGTGCCCCCCGTCACAGATCCATTGTCTGCGATGTGTACAAACTGCTGCTGTATGTAATCAGATGCATGCTGCATGCCTTGGTCACATCACCCCCTTCCCATGGGGCCTGCAATGGTTTACCAGTGTTTGTGGGATACAATGTGGATCTCCCATGGTTGTCCACAGGGCACGTCTGTCCGGTACCCCGTCCAACCTTACTGGCCAGGTACATCCCCATTCCCCTCCCCTTATGCCCCAGTCAACTAACAGTGGTGCGTGTTACGCCTCCCCCTCCAGGCCCCCCTGGCGACCACTCGCCCCTCAGCATCCTGTGTCCCTGTTCCTGCCCTCTGGGATATACTCCCCCCTGCCCTCTGCCTGGAAGCCCCGTGATCCCCCTACTACTGACCCGGGACCCATCCCATCTGCTCTGTGTTTGGGCTCCCCCACCCATCCCCAACTCTGTCCTTTGAACCCCATGATGGGGGCACCTCTCAGTCCCTTCTGGCCCACCAACCTGCTCGCCCCCTTGTCCACCCTCCCCATGCCTACATGCATTGAACTGTCCACCCTGTGTACTACCTCTTGCCACTAGTGGCCATATCCTTGCACGGTTCACCACTACTGATCCATGCCGTCCCTGTCCTGTGTGTAATGGTGTTGATGGTGACCCCTTCCGCCATCATACGCAACCCCATGGCTGTAGCCATTGTTACCACACTGGCCAGATGCTACTAGATATGGCTGGTATATGCAGTTAGGGTGGGACATGGACATACATATAGACATGGCACACAGACCCACTGGCACGCCGACCACTGTCCACAACATGCACCACAGGGGGGCATGTGCACTGTCCTGGCTCCATCCCGTGCATGTGGGTACTGTGTGCCACCCATGCCAGGCGCTGTGCCATGTGTGCACCGGTATAGGTCACTAGACCCCTAAAGGGGTACAGACAAACCTAAACCCTGGAAACACCCTTTATACCTACTTCCACATATAGGGGTTCCCTACTAATCAGTGTTGGATATATCACCATGGGGGGATCTCTGTCCCGCGGTGTGGTGTGCCCTTGTACACGCTTTATATGAGCTAGTCCTACCAGTGCAACATGCCTACCTATCGGTATTGTGATTACCTTAGAGGACATGAGTCAGCAGGCCCCCCTTCCGACTGTATACCTGCAGGTATGACGGACATCAGTACGGTTTTAGGGGCCACTACACCTATATGCCTGATCCATTTCCCTCATATGGCGTCCTTTGTCCTCCATTTGTAGTCGCAGATATGTGCCTCCACCTCTGCTCCCATCATAGGGGCAGTCCAGAGCTCACCCACTCTCCGGCCAGTCTACATACGCAACATAGCACCATGTTGGTGACGTAATATCTGTTGTGGCCCGTCATCGGGCCTGTCTCTGACTGCATCCAGCGCTGGGTTGGATTGAGTCGGAGACGGGTCTGGCGAATATTATGCCAGACACATGGCGCTATGTTGCGTATGTGGTCTGGCTGGGAGGTGGGAGAGCTGTTGGGTGCTCTTACAATGTGAGCACTGTTGGGGGCTCCTCTTGTGGGTATGGCAGTTACACGGTGGACATCGTTTGGGACAGACGGTTTGGGCATGTAGGTGGTTTGTCTCCCACAGGTATTGGTGTTCCCCGTACCTGCAGGTATGCTGTTGGAGGGGGTGGTTGCTTACGCTTTCCCTTGAGGTACATGCTGTACCTTTTGTGGCATGTTGAGCTGGTGTCTCTAGCTCATATCACACGTGCATCTCGGGAACATTCACTGCGAGAGGGAGGTCCCCTCATGGTGACATATCCAACACAATATGGTTTTGGGCGTATATATTGGGGATGAGGCCTAGGGGATGTGTTTCACGTATAGGTTTGTGTGCACTGGTGGCATGTGCATGACACCATGGTTCTCGCCATGGTGGCAGTCCGTAGCGACCAATTGCTACATCTGTTCATCTGTGGTGCTACATCGAGTACCGCCCATGCCCATCCCCCACCCTTGTGACGGGTACAGTACCATGTATGGAACCATTGTCATGCACACAGACACACATGTATATGCTCACAACTGTCTTTCGCACCCCACTGACATGTTTCAAAAAGGGACACCTGACTATCGTGAGTATGTCAAACATATTTACAGTGTTTATTTAGGGGGGGGAACAGCTGTGGGGCCCTGTGCGGGCTTGGGCCCTACTGCCCCAGTCCCCAGCAGTGGTGGCAGTCCCAGGACATGGGCCGGCACAGGGCAGGGGTTGCATGTGTGGGGCCCCCACTCACACCTACTGGGGGCCCTCATCACCTGGTGGCTGGTCAGCTGCACTTGCCGTGCGTCTGTCGCACAGCATGCACAGCCAGTCAGCCACCACAGCCATGGTCTCCAGCACCCACCCCAGAATGTGGGCATGCTCCCGCTGGGCATGTGCCTGGGCAGGCACTGCCACAACCAGGCAGAGGCCACACATGCACCCGCACAGACACACATCTCCCCTTGTCTGTATGGCTGCATATATGGCACATCTGCCTGTGGCAATGTGTGCCAGACCCACGGCCAGGCGGGAGCCATCACCAGCACTGTGGGGCAGGTGGCTGGGACCCTAGTGCCCTGCGATGGCCTTTGCTGCTCTGGACTGGCCACAGCCTCCCCACCCCCTGCCCCTCCCCCTGCCCCTCCCCCTACCCCACCACTGCCACCCCCTCCCCAGCCTCCCACTCCCCTCCCCCTCCCCGCCACACCCACTACCTCTCCCTCCCCTCTCCAGCCTCCCCCCACACCTCCCCCCTCACCCCCTTCTCCCTCCTCACCTCCCCCCTCCTCCCCCTCCCAAGGCTCCCACATACCCTCACCCTACTCCCCGTTCCTCTCCCCCTCCCCACCTCCCCCTCTCTGCTTCCGGTGTCCCCCTCCCCCTTGGCCTCCATGCCGTCAGCCACCTCCAGGCCCTGTTGGGTGTCTTCAGCAGGCACTGTCTGCCCGGGTCCAGTGTCCTGCTCTGCTGGGCCCTCGTCAGCATGTGCAGCCACTGTGGGGGAGAGGTACGTACATTACCGCCATGGTCACACATTTTGCACATCATGCAAACATCTCCTGTGGCCCCACAGGCCGTTGGCCCACAGGGACGTGTCATGGTGCATGGCATGGGCTGCATCACTCACCGTCACGTTCGGCCTGCTGGTCCCACTGCACCCACGCCATGAACCGAGGGTATCTGGCCCAAAGCTCACGGGACCTCTTGAGGAGGTCCTCAACCTGTGGGTACAGCAAGGTGTGGGAACATTAGGGGACAGGCATCCATGGCCAGCCGGTGCTGTACCACACACATACCTGGGTGCAGCAGGTGTCTGCCCCTACTCTGTGCTGTGTGTCAACTCCTAGCTGTTGCCCCTGCCACACACATGTGTGCGGTGCAGCTGCACATGTCTGGGTTGGCCCCTACATGCCCTGCGTGCAAATCTCCTGGCACCCATTGCCGGCCCGACAGCCTATCCGTGCCTGGGCCTACACCACCACGCCATATGTGCCATTGCCGTGCTGTGGGTCAAGTGCATCATGCCGGTGGAGCTGCATAGTGTCGGCATCCATGCATGGTGTGCCATGGGGGGTCAGGGCATATGCCACATCCTGCACATATGCACTGTGTCAGCATGTCTGCTACACCCATCAACCTAGCTGAAACCCTTGTCTGACATATGCACAGATTGCATAGGCATGTGCCACTGTATGCACTGGCAGGGGCGATGATAATGTGTCTCACCAGTGGCCCTTGCACACAGCAACAGCCACACCCAGATGTGGCCTGGGGAGGTGCCGCCATATGCCCTCCAAGGTCCAGTGACAACATGGGGATAGGTGAGGCCTGCACACATCAGCCGGTTCACCTACCATAGCAACAGGACATTAACAGACCTCTGTACTGAGGCCTGGAACATCCTGGGGATTTGGAAGACCTGTGAAACTACAACAGGAGCAGGTACCATAACACCAAGATGAATATTAGACCTCTGCAATGTGACCCGGGGCATCCTGGGGATAGGGCACATCTGTGAAACTGCAACAGGAGCAGGTACCATAACAACAGGATTAATAATAGACCTCTGCAATGAGGCCTGGAACATCCTGGGGATAGGGCACAGCTGTGTAACTACAACAGGAGAAGGTACCATAACACCAGGATGGATAATAGACCTCTGTAATTAGGCCTGGAGCATCCTGGGGATAGGGCACAACTGTGTAACTACAACAGGAGAAGGTACCATAACACCAGGATGGATAATAGACCTCTATACTGAGGCCTGGGGCATCCTGGGGATTTGGAAGACCTGTTAAACTGCAACAAGAGCAGGTACCATAACACCAGGATGAATATTAGACCTCTGTACTGAGGCCTAGAGCATCCTGGGGATTTGGCAGACCTGTGCAACTACAACAGGAGCAGATATCATAACACCAGGATGAATATTAGACCTCTATAATGAGGCCTGGAGCATCCTGGGGATTTGGCAGACCTGTGAAACTGCAACAAGAGCAGGTACCATAACACCAGGATGAATATTAGACCTCTATAATGAGGCCTGGAGCATCCTGGGGATTTGTCAGACCTGTGAAACTGCAACAAGAGCAGGTACCATAACACCATGATGGATAATAAACCTCTGTAATGTGGCCTGGGGCATCCTGGGGATAGGGCACATCTATGAAACTGCAACAGGAGCAGATACCATAACACCAGGATGGATAGTAGACCTCTTTAATGGGTTCTGCGGCCTCCTGGGGATGGGGCAGATCTGCACACATAAACAGGGGGGCCTACATTGATCCCATTTGGACCCACAGCCACCTCCTTTTCCCTTGCTGTGCGTGACTGATATGCGTGTTGGTTGATGGCTATTTATTTGCAGTCCTAGGTTTGGGTGCCTGTCCCCATGCACTTACCTCATGTGGGTAGTCAGCATCCCTATTATAGTGCCTGGTGAGGTGCCCCCAGACCCTCCTCACTCTGGTGAGGTCCTGCCAGTGGGAGGAGCCTGGGAACAGGCGCTCCTGGCGGAAGCATATTAGTTCTGTCAGGAGGTAGAGGTCTGCATGGGTAAATGCAGGCTTTCTGGACCTGGCAGCCATCTTATCTGCTGTATGTGGTCAAACCTCGTATGACGCAGTAAAAATGTGCCTCTGCAGTGCGTGTGTAGCCACACATGTACTCCAGCATGTACCTTGGTTTGTGATGTGTGTTGGTCTATTTGTTTGTGTTATAGGTATCCTCTTATATATCTGACTATGACTGGTCTTTCTGTTTGTGACATGCCCTATACACATATTTTTCCCCATTGTAGTATCCTCTTCTGGGATTTGAACTCACAATACATTGTAGTCTAACATATTGCCTAACCACTGCGCTACACATACCATGTTATATTGCTCTGACAGACCATGTTCTTGTGGGCATTGAGGCTTGACGTTACAGCGTGTCAGGCTTTCAGCCATCTGGGCCTCAGGCGCGTGTTACATGAACATTGATTATGGTGCCTTGGAGTGCGCCTTATGCAACAGTACGCTAAGGAGCGCATCCTGGGACTCCTTAGCATTAATGGCCCGAAACCACGCTTCAGAACATGGTACGTTCTAAGGTTCCTTCTATGGTATGTTCTGCTACGGTGCCTTAGTAAGCGCCTTAGTGGGCGCCATATTGTAAGGTGCCATATAGGATGCTCATCAAGTGCCTTGTGAGGCTCCTTCTAAGGCACTTTATCCGGGTCCCTAGGCAGGGCACTGTACTGGGCACACCTGGACAGGTCATCTTCGTGTGCTCCCTGGGATATTTCACCATTGTTTATGGTGGCATAGCAATGTTACAATGCCCTAGGTTACTTTGCCCTGTGGCCTGCAAGGTGCCTCAAGTTGACATGCATTACCTATGGCCATTGATACTAATGTCACCCTAACACTGGATTGACCACTGGGTACTGGCACTGCACAAGTGATTGGGGGTGAGGGCTGGAAGCTCCTGGATGTGCTATATCTGCGGCCAGACCATGTGGCTGCTAGTACTGTTGACAAACATGTTGTGGGCAACTGTACCACAGCACAGGGTGTGGTCAATGTAAAGTACTGGGAAGACAGTGGGTGGCAGATGGTGGGAATACGTGTCCTCCAGGGGAGGTGGGGGTGCCAGGATAGTTACAATGATGGGTGACAGAGGTGTGGTGGTACCATGCAGATGAGGCACAGGCGAGGCAGGCAATGAAGAGTCACAATGCAGGACAGGGTAACAGTGCATGACCTGTGGTGGCAGCCTGCACAGGCAGTCAGGACTCTACACAGCTGACAGACGCAGATAGACGGACCATAGGAATGTCAGCCACTGTGGCGAGGCTATTATGGGTTGGCAGCACAAATCTGCAAAGATATGACTGTTAGAGGCATGCAAGATATCTGAGTTGGACACGCATGGGAGGGGGGAACAATGGGGGATCGAACCCATAAACACAGTTTGAAACGTCATTGTACGAACCAGTGGGCTATATTTCTATGGCCTGCTGTACAGCAATGCCTGGGTACAGAGGGACTGCAGGTCACCACACAAACCGTTTGCTCTTTGCACCAGGATAGGGTAACCGCACCAGCACCCATGATGCATTGCACATGCAGAACAGCGGTCTATAGCAGATCACCAAATGGGGTCTGCACCTCTCTTTTACCGCAACCTGGTAAGATGGACTGCCGTGCGTGATACTGGCACAGAGTAGCTATGGACCCTGCCATTTTGCAGGTTCTGTGTTCACCCTGAGGGTAAGGATGGCTGCCCAGCACTAGGTCCACAGTACATGTGGTGCTAATATAGGTCCTGCTGCACATCCCCATCACTAGCAGTGTGTGGCAGGTGTCCTTAGCAGTGTAAACAAAGGTACCTCTTTGCCCATCTGTGTTTTGAAATCAAAGGTGTCCCTCTGAGACCAGAGACCACCCAGATCAGTGTGTACCCAGTGTTAAGGACTGGCTGCCATGGCCACCTGTTAGCAGGGTGGAGGGGTGTCTAGTGTCTTATGAGGGTTATGTACCATTGCTCCCCACTGTTCAGAGTAGTATACACTATGTGCCCCCAAGGGCCCCAAAACACCTATATTGTAGGTGGGGGCATGGAGGGGCAAGTGCCTGAACCCAGGGGACTGGCAGTGGGACCAGCAACCCCATTCCTGATAGCAAAAGACATCCCTCTAGGGCTAGTGCACATGAGACATATCTTGGACTGTGATATTGACAGATCAGCAATAATGTGGGGTGGTATGTGAATCCTCACTTACCACATACCACAGTCTGTCATGCATCATCAGACAACACTGTTGGACTGCACCTGCAGCAGCATACGCAGTGTTCTCACCATGCACAGGCTAACTGCAGACATGCCACTGGCCAGTCCGTGGTATATGCTCACTGAGGAAACATGTGCACCCCGACATAGGATGGGCAGCACACACACCAAGCAGACATATCAGTGATTGGGGCCCAGAACTGGGATCACACAGGTATCACTGGAGACAGATAGCATAGAGTAGTATGGGGGAACCTGGACATGCCATGGTCACTGCTGAGTCAGGGTGTGACTGACCTCCCAGCACGACATGCTTTGGCCACCCTGTCCATGCAGGTGGTGTTCGGATACTACATTGTCCCAGCCATTGCAATACTCCCTGTGCAGATGCAGCCTGCCCAATTCACCCTGTCTGGCCCATACCCACACTACCTTGCTCTCATTATGCACATTTGCAGGCTAACGTTGGTAACAGTTGGACAAATGTGGGCCGAGAGCATGGTGGGCAGCCACAAAACAATGGATAGACATACACACACACTCCTACTGCAGCACTGTGCAATGATAGGGGTGTTTGGCAACCTTGCCTGCCACACTGCCGACATTTCTGAACTGTGCAGGAGGTAGCAGTGGTGCTGTGATGTTACCTGCCACTCCATGCTGGGGCCATCAGCCTGCCTGTACAGGATGATTTGGATAGTGAAACTTGTGTGAGTGGGTGTTTCTACCCTTGTTGGCAGCTGCTGTGGGGATTGCATGGTTTGATGTTGTATCTACTTGGTAGGGTAAAATATTGGGATGTTTTCTGCAGGTTCCAGCAGCTGGTACCTGTACCTGTGACCCTCTGTTCCTGGACACACTGGCTGTGTTTACTACACCATGGTGTTGCCATAGAGGCACAGCAGTCCCTGGAGCTACCTTTACCTCTCCTCAGCCAGACATTTCCTGTTTTTCTGTTGTATCTATATAGTAGGGCAAAGGTTTGGGATGTGTTCTGCAGGGTCCACAGCTGGGACCTGAACCTGTGACCCTCTGCTTTGAGTCACACTGGCTGTGTGTACTTTACCACAGTGTGGCCACAAAGGCACAACAGTCCCTGGGCCTACCTTTACGTTTCCTCAGCCAGACATTTTCTGTTGCACTGCACACCACATACTGGTACAGGGCATGGCCTAGGTCCACTGCAGACAGGTGCCACTGCCCCCTCCAGGACGGACACCCCCCCCCTGCTATGCTGACATGACCATATGCTGTTGGTGCTTGTTGTGTGCCGTCCCAGGCCATCCACTGTTCAGGTAGTTAGGTGCCTAGGGTGCGGAATCTGGGGTGGAAAGGCATACATGGACATCCACACCCCCCCCCCCATCACCGCTAACAACATTTTGTCCCTTCAACATGGGGGTGGGATGGATGCGGGGATGTCCTGTCTTTGCCCTGGCAACTATTGGCTAGAGTGGTCAAGGTATTTGTATATTATGTTTGGCCTTTGTCAGATGCTGTCTTTCTGACTTCCAGTTTCTATGTTCCTATGTGCCACCTGGGCAACACCCAGGTCCGCCCTATGCCCTGGCTGCCCCCACTACATGTTCTGCCTGCAGCCCCCTATGCCCTATTTCCACCATTGCCATAGTGGCCTTTCATACTTGGCCACTATGCTGTTGCTGCAAATGGAGCACTACTATCACGTTTCTTGTACTCCCTGCCTATGCTGTACATTGCTGACACCAAAATGGTTTCTCTCACCTGCAAATGTGCATTGTCACAGAGCAGACTCACTAGTGACCCCTGTGGAGACAGATGATATAGCAGTTCAAGAGGATACTAACGTTTGGGGAGAGCACATGATAGAAAGTTGCCATGGGCAACGTAAGCAAGTGAGGTCACGAGCTAGGGAGACACACCCAGCCAGTAGAGAAACCAGGAGATTCTCACCTGATACTTATCAGCTGGGGGGTGGTGCAGCTAGGAAACACCTAGATAAGCACAGCTCACAAGCAGTTAGGGAGAACCAGGGTAGGACCCAGAATAGGAACTGGATGAATGGAGAGGACGAGAGAAGCTGTGAAGAGAGCAAGTCTGACTACCACTTTGGAAGCCTGAACGGAGGTCTGAGTGAGTCCAATAAATGCTTGACTGAGAGGTACAGACAGCTTGACACAGAAAGTGAGAGTGAATATAACAGCCCAGGTTGGAACAGAGCCAGAAGGAAAAAGGTACAAGCCGGGAAGTTTTATTCTTGTCCAAAAAGGGGAAGCACAGGGCTTGGCTACAGGGGACAGTTTGTTGAAGTCCAGAAGCCATCCAAAGCCAGCTTAAGGGAAGCAGAGAAGCTTCATTACCCTTATCATAAACAAGAGAAAGAGAAAGGCTTTTTACCTGCAGAAGTAAACCACTCTGAGAGATACGTGAGGCACAGAGTCTCAGAAGGGCTGCCGTTAGAAGCTCCAGCTGTTTCCAGGGTCCTAAGCAGAGCAGAGCCTAGAGCTAAAACAATTCCTTCTAATAGGTGGGCAAGGGAATATTTTAACTTGCCTAACAGGTATCAGCAGAGGGGAGGCTCTTACCAGCAAAACCTCAGTGAATGTGGTAACAGCAAACAGTTTACTTTTAGTGAAAGAAAAGTACGTCACAGCCAGGACGGACTGTTTGCAAAGCTCCCACACGAGGAAGGTAAAGAGGTGTTAATTCCTGCTGAGGAACTTATGCAATATGAACCATCTGTAATAGAAGATAACGTTGAACAAATGGACTGTAGCATTTCTCTGGCTGACAATATATTCTCATTGAGATAAAGAGGAATAAGAAGCCTGACAAGGTGAAGGGAAGGCCTTATTCCTAGTTGCTACAGGTCTGTGTTTTGGAATACATTTGTTTTGTTAAGAAGCTGAAAAGGAAGCTATTTTTGTTACTGTTTTCCTTTCTGTTATGCCCAAGAAGGGTTATGTTTCTTTATTTTTGTACATATTGAGATATCCTATTGGGAAAGGGAAATAAAGCCCTATTTAACCTTACATCGGTTTTCCACGACTGATTTATAACTGGCAGCACAACTACATCTACCAGAAGGCCAGTTATACTGAGGCCCAGTGCAGTACCGTGTTCTACCTATAGGTGCACAGAGAGGGCTCACGACAGCATCTAACGTCAGGTTTTCATTCACGTAGGATTCAGCCCTTCAGTTCAGCATGTTAGTGTGCAGGGAGCCTCTCCCCACCCACTCCCCGCCCATTGACCCCTGCTCTCTGCCCTCTCTCCTCCCTCTGCGGTGTGTACCATGCCGCGGAACGCTTCCATGCGGGTTGTAACGTTACTGCGCGGTAATGTTACATTACTGCACAGGAATGTTATGCACCATGCGGCAACGTTACCTACCGTGCGGTAACGTTACCTACCGCGCGGTCTGTAACGTTACCGCTGTTTAGTAAACATACCCCATGGTATTTTCAATAATGTCATATGGATGTGAAGTTGGACAGTGAAAAAGATAGACAGGAAGAAAATCAATGCCTTTGAATTATGGTGCCGATGACAAATACTGTATATACCATGGACTGCCCGGAGAACAAACCAGTCAGTACTAGAGGAAATCAAAGCTAGGTTTTCTTTAGAAGCTCAGATTACAAGACTTTGACATTCATACTTTTGACACATCATGCAAAAAGAGAGATCATTAGAGAAAGACATCATGCTTGGCAAGGTTGAAGGGCAATGCAAAAGAGGAAGACCTGCAATGAGATGGATTGATACAATAACAGCTATGGGTGCCACTCTATCAACAATGAGCCACCCAAATGAAGACTGAATAAAGTTTTGGACAAATATCTAGAGGGTCGTCATAGGTCGACAGCAACTCGATGGCACTTAACAGCAACAACAATATTATAATGCTTCTGTATCACACCATGGTGTGACTGCGCCCAGAATCTTGCATGCAGTTTTGGTCTCACATCCCAAATAGGATATAGCAGAGTTAGAAAAGGTACAGAGAAGGTAACCAAATTGATAAAGAAGATGGAACAACGGTCCTATGATGAAAAGCTAAGGAGGGTGAGGTTCATCAGTTTGGAGAAGAGATAGCTGAGGGAAAAAGGTCTATAAAATCCTGAGTGCAGTGGAACAAGTAAGTGTAAATTTAAAAAATACAAATACTGAGGGGGGGGGGAGGGGTAGCACCCGTGAGCCTGACAAATATGTCCACTCAAGGTGGAAGCTCCAATGACCACCAGCCCTTTCAGCCAAAATACACTTACAGATTGTTGCTGAAGCTGCTCCTAATCATCCGATATGTTCTGGTAGCAGAATGGGGCTGAATGATGTGCTTCTCTGCCCATAGCTACCTGCAGTGACAAGGAGTATACCTGTTGAAGCTTCTGTGGTCCCTTGGGCTCTCCACCATGTGCTTTGCTCTATGCCGGCCGACTGAAATGTACCTCACTGCCCCTCTCCATCTTTGACTACGGAAGTCTAACTCCCTGGTAACTCCGCTCACTAACATCTGAAGGCTGTGACGGCACCAATCAGCATCCACTGAATCGAAAGAGTTGAGTCGGTACGGAGAAGCACCGGCCTACCTGTATGCATGCACATGCATGTGCTAGGCTGGGGGAAATACGGCGAGCCCGGAGGCCCAGAGCTCCTCCAAACAACAGCTATGAAGCCAAAATTGAGGTACACTGCCTCCTCCTCTCACTGAGCTGTGCTCAGTTTGTATGCATCCACCTGACCCCCCCCCCTCCCCCACACGGGTGAATTCTCCTGTGCCTCCGGAGCAAGGAGAAGGAGGTCAGCATTGAAATAGCTTTGAAGCTGCACTCCAAGACTTGAGGCCGGCCATCTTCTGCAAGCACCTTGCACAGTAAGTCACCAGCTGGCCCCTGAGCCTATTCCTGTGGATTGTCCATCCCTAAGACCTATGAAGCAGCCTTCTGAGTACCTCCCTGATTGCCCCTCTTATTTTACACTCTACCCCTAAGAGAACTGAAACTGCAGAGATACCGAGCAGTCAGAGTAGAATTCTTTGGTCTCCAGCAGTTACAATCACTGTTTTCCTGTGCTTCTGCAGTGTGATTGCCTGCATTAGGTTACTGACCTTGAGTGAGCCAGGGTTGTGAGCTGGCAGACCCTGAAGATCGTTACACCCATTAGAGCAAGGTCACTGGCTAGAACGTCACAGAGGCCGCAAGTACAGGCTGGGAACGCTGCATTACACCACAAAATAGGCTCATATCCTTTGATACCAGGGAGACAGTATTAACCCAGGGAGTACCGATGGGGTCAAAAGTGACCCCATTGCAAGTTTCACAACACGTATCTCGGAAACTAGTTGTTCAAGAATGCAATCTTTTTATGACTTTTCACATGTCAATATTCTCTTTATATTGTGCCATGAGAGGAATCATTTTCATCTGCTAGGTGACGCTAGTGATGAATTGCAGCACAGAGTACCAGTGGGGTCATTTTTGACGTGCTCCTTAGGTGCGCTCCTTGGGGCCACTCCGGAAGCGAAGGACGCCACTTTAATTTTGCTTTAACCTTTTGTCTCCTTCCAGCTCTTATCCTCTCCACCACAACCGGATTCAGAAGCACGGTACTTCCATCTTCGTCTGCTCCCTGCACTCCCCTTCGGCCCTTTCAGGTATCGAACAGTTCTTACTCAATAACTTCTTCCGTTTCATTTCCTCCCCGCTCTATGTCCCACATACCCGTACACTGGGGCCGCCTCCCAGCCGCGAAGTTCAAACAACGATCTCGTTGCCATGCCCATCTTCTCCCCTGCTCTCCCTCGCATTCTACCTTCCTGCTGCCTCCCGCTGTTCCCGTTTCCTCCCCAGCCACCTTAAGAATTGGTCTTATTAACTGCCGCTTCCTCAGGTCCAAGTCCTTACTTATCCAAGATCTTATCTCCCAGTCCTCATTCGACCTCACTCTTCTCACCGAGACATGGCTAAGGGAAGGGGAGGATGCCCTCCTCAACCGCTGCCTTCCTCCTGGATTTTCTGCAGCCTCTGTCCCCCGCACCGGCCGCACAGGCGGCGGTGTAGCTGCCATTATTGCCCCTTCCCTCTCTTTCACCCAACTCTTTCCACCATCTCTCTCCTACACTGAGGCCCTCCTCCTCCATCTGTACACCTCTCCGTCGACTCACATTCTCCTTGTCTATGCGCCCCCAGCCCTCCATCCTGACATCTGGGACTCCCTCTTTCGCTCTCTTTCCGACCTCTCCCTACTCTTTCCCCATCTTCTTATCGCCGGTGATTTCAATCTTCACCTCGACTCCCCCTCTTCCCCCAGGGATCTTGCTTTTCTCACCCTCCTTCACAATCTCTCTCTCCTTCAGCATGTCTCTTTTCCTACCCACTTTGCTGGCCATACCCTAGATCTTTTTCTGACCCCCTCGTCCTCTACACTCACTCTCTCCAGTCTGTCTTCTCTCCCTCTTCCCTGGTCAGATCACTTATGCCTCTCAGTCTCCTGCTGCCATTCTGGAATTTCGACACCCCTTCCTCCATCCCCCTCTGTCTGTCGTCTCTCCCACTCCATTACTCCCTCCCTAGCCCAGCAACTTCCCCCAGCCTCAGACCTGCTCCCCTCTGATTTCCCCGCCCTGTCTCCCAGCTCTCAAGCATCCACTTGGTTCTCCTCCCTCTCCGTTGCCCTCGATCATGTAGCCCCTCTTCGTCCACGTCCAGTTACTCATCAGCCCTCACACCCCTGGTACCATCCTGGTCTTCTTCTGCTCAGATCCCAACTTCGCAGAGCCGAGAGACATTGGCGCAAATCCCCGTCGCCAGCCTCTCTCTCCCTCTTCAAATCCCAACACTCCTTCTATCGCTCCCAGGTTCACCTGGCTAAGGCCACTTTTTTCTCTGCTGCCATCACCGCTGCCCCCAATCAGACAAGTCATCTATACTCCACACTTAAGTTTCTTACCTCTCTTCATCCTTCTGCTCCAGCTAAGCCTGCTCATCCTCTCCCCGCTCCTCCTCTCTTAGCCTCAGCTTTTCACAACAAAATCTCTATCTTGAGGGCTTCTCTGCCCTCCCATCCCCGCCTCTCTCCTCTCCCCCTCCAGTTGCCTCTCCCCCCCCCACCTCCCCACTTTCCCATACCTGGCCCTCCTTCTCCCTGACCACTACCGCTGAACTGCACCACCTTATTGCCTCCTCTAACAAAACCTTTTGCCCCCTTGACCCTATTCCATCCTCCTGGCTGCTCGTTCCTTCTTTGTCTCTCCACCCCCACATTCAAACCATGCGGAACTCTAGTCTCTCCACTGGTTCTTTTCCCACTTCCTGGAAACACGCCCTCATTCACCCACTTCTCAAGAAACCCACTCTCGACCCTCTTGATCCTAACAACTACCGTCCAGTCTCTAACCTTCCTTTCCTTTCCAAACTGCTCGAAAAAATCGTCTTTGCCCAGCTTTCTCACCATCTGGACTCCGTCAATCTCCTTCACCCCCATCAATCCGGTTTTCGCTCTGGGCACAGCGTTGAAACTATCCTCCTTGCCTTCACCAACTCCCTGCACACTGCCCACGATCGAGGTGACATTTCGGTGGCGGTAGCACTTGATCTTTCCGCTGCCTTTGATCTGGTTGATCACTCCCTTCTCCTGTCCCATCTGCATGATGCCGGCCTCCGTAGTACTGTCCTACGGTGGTTCCACTCCTTTCTTTTCTCTCTCTCTGCTGCTGTTCTCCCCGTCCCTCTCACCTTCTGACTCTTTCCCTCTGACCTGCGGGGTTCCCCAGGGTTCTGTGCTGGCTCCTCTTCTCTTTAATCTTTTTCTTACCCCTCTTACACTACTCATACAGCAATTTGGAATCTCAGCCTTTTACTACGCCGATGACATTCTTCTCCTCCATCACACCTCCCCTGTCTCCCCTGACGTGACTCCATTAAACACCTGCCTAGCCGCCGTCTCCAACTGGATGACGCAAAACTGCCTACATCTTAATCTCTCAAAGACCATAGCTATCTGGTTTTCACACGGTCACCCGCCCCCCTCTTTGGCCCCGTCTTTCCCTAGCACACCCATCTCACTGGTTTCTACTTTTCGCTATCTCGGGGTTCTTTTTGATTCAGATCTCTCCTTCTCGGCCCACGTTTCCCACATTTCTAAACTCTCTTTCTTCCACCTCCATCAGATTTGTGCTATTCGTCCTTTCCTCTCTCCCTCTGCCTTAGCTACCTTGCTATTAGCCCTTGTTATTTCTCGTGTTGCCTTTTCCAATTCTATCCTCTCTGGCATCTCCAAACTGCAGCTCTCGCGGCTGCAGAGAATCCAAAACACCGCCGCTCGGCTTATTTCCCACTCTTCCTCTAGAGATCACGTCACCCCCCTTCTCTTTCGTCTTCATTGGCTCCCTATACCCTTCCGCATACAATTCAAACTCCTTACCCTAGCTCACAAGGCGCTGCACACGTCCACCCCTCAATACCTGGCTGATCTACTCCACTTCCACACCCCTCGTCACACTCCCTGCTCCTTTCACCTCAACCGCCTCGCACTGCCTTCCCCCTCATGCGCTCACCTGCAGTCCACACGCTCCTCGGCCTTCTTTTTTACAGGTCCTTCACTATGGAACTCCCTCCCCCCTGCCCTCCGCCTCGAACCCCACTTCCCTACTTTCAAACGTTCCCTCAAGACTTATCTCTTTTCCCTTACCTTTGACCTCCCTCCCTCCTAGCCCTGATCCTCCTCCCTCACCCTTTATCCCACCCCTCTCTCGTCTTTCTCCTCTTCCTATTACATTGTAACTTTCCTTTCATTTTCCGGCCTCGTGCCACTCTGTTTTGAAATTTTTGTTATTGTAAACCGCTCTGCTTTCCACTGAAGGGCGGTCAAGCAAATAAATAAAGATAAAGATAAAGATAAAGATGTCCAGTTTGGATCGTGATACAATTTGCAGTTTTGTGAATTTTTTGATCTGACAAAGGTATTTATCATTAATTATGTATCATTTATTTTTTGTACTCTTATTTTATGAAAATTACACATTTTCTGTAATTGATATCATACGTTCTCTCATTATTTCCGATGAAATCTAAAGGCTTTCAGCTCATTCATCACGATTATTGTACACCTATAGTAAAACTGCTTTGCATTTTATTCAAATTTATCTTGGTTTATTTATTTTAGGTTATTGTTTATGATGTCAAACCAAACGTATTCAGCTGCCCAAGTAAGAGAAATATTGCAACGAGCTGTTGACAGTGACGGTTCTGAGTCGTCTGGCGATGCAGCATATTCAGCAAGCGAAGAAGCATATCAGCCAAGTTCGGGCGATAAATCTGAAGATGACAGTCATGATTCAGATGGTGACAGCAGTTGGTCGCCAAGTGAATGTGAGACTGATGCTGAGCTGGTAACATCGCCTGCAGCAAAGAGTCAAGTTACAGGTCGAGGCAAAGTTCGAGGCTGTGCTGGATGGGGAAGAAGGCAGGAGTCCTCGGTGTCAGTATCATCTGTGAGGAATCTTAGTTGTGGTCGTAGAGGAGCTAAGAGGTCATCAACTATAAGCACAAATGTTGCCATTGAAGCCTATGTATCTAAGGATGCCACATCATGGAAGAGGAAACCTATAAAGCAAGCTGCTGGCAGATATGCCAGAGCTAATGTCATGCCCGTACAACAAGGTCCTACAAGGTATGCTGTACGAAATGTTGATGGACCTCTCACAGCATTCCACTTCTTCATGAGGAAGAACTTATTGAATGAAATCATGATGTGGACGAGCAAACAAGGAAGACACATTTATGACGACACCTGGAAAGATTTGACAGATGGAGAATTCCAATGTTTTCTTGGACATAAGAACATAAGAACATAAGATATGCCATACTGCGTCAGACCAAGGTCCATCAAGCCCAGTATCCTGTTTCCAACAGTGGCCAATCTAGGTCATACGTACCTAGCAGTTTCCCCAAAAGACACAGGTTCCGCAATGCTTGTGCTGGGTCAAGCATTGATACCCTGGGTCCCTTCTTAATAATGGTTTATGGACCTTTCCTCCAGGAACTTGTCCAAACCTTTTTTAAACCCAGCTACACTAACAGCCTTTACTACATCCTCCGGTAACAAATTCCAGAGTTTGATTACACGTTGAGTGAAAAAATATTTTCTTTTATTAGTCTTAAATAGTTTACCCTGTAGCTTCATTGCATGTCTCCTAGTCTTTCTATATTCTGATAATGTAAACAATCGATCGACGTTTACCCGTTCCACTCCGTTCATTAATTTATAGACTTCTATCATATCTCCCCTCAGCCGTCTCTTTTCCAGGTTAAAGAGCCCTAACCTTTTTAGCCTTTCTTCATAGGAGTATCCTTCCATCCACTTTACCATTTTGGTGGCTCTTCTCTGAACCTTTTCTAATAACTCTATATCCTTTTTAAGATATGGCGACCAGAATTGCACACAATATTCAAGGTGCGGTCTCACCATGGAACGATATAGAGGCATTATAATATCTTTCGTTTTATTTTCCATTCCTTTCCTTATGATACCTAGCATTTTATTTGCTCTCTTGGCTGCCGCTGCACACTGGGCCGAGGGTTTTATCATGTTATCCACAATGACGCCTAAATCTTTTTCCTGGGTGGTGGTTCCTAATGTGGAACCTTGCATTGTGTAACCATAGTTTGGGTTGTCCTTCCCTAGGTGCATAACTTTGCACTTGTCCACATTAAATTTCATCTGCCATTTTGATGCCCAGTCTTCTAATTTATCAAGATCCTCTTGCAATTTTCCACAATCCTCTTGGGTTTTAACAACTTTAAATAGTTTTGTGTCATCTGCAAATTTGATAACCTCACTCGTTATTCCACTTTCTAGGTCATTTATAAATATGTCAAAAAGCAGCGGACCCAGCACAGATCCCTGGGGTACACCACTATTCACCTTTCTCCATTGGGAAAATTGGCCATTTAGCCCAACCCTCTGCTTTCCATCTCTTAACCAGTTCTTGATCCACAGTAGTACAGTGCCTCCTATCCCGTGACTCTTTAGTTTTGCCAAAAGTCTCTCATGAGGGACCTTGTCAAAGGCTTTCTGAAAGTCCAGATACACTATATCAACCGACTCACCTTTGTCCACCTGTTTATTCACACTTTCAAAAAAACATAACAGATTAGTAAGACAAGATCTTCCTTGTCTAAAGCCATGTTGGCTGTCTCCCATTAGGCCATGACTATCTACATGCTGAGTAATTTTATTCTTTATGATGGTTTCTACCATTTTTCCCGGTACTGACGTGAGGCTCACCGGTCTGTAGTTTCCCGGATCACCCCTGGAACTTTTTTAAAAAATTGGTGTTACATTGGCGATCCTCCAATCTTCAGGTATTAGAGATGATTTTAATGATAGTTCAAAAATTACTAATAGCAGGTCTGCAATCTCATATTTCAGTTCTTTCAACACCCTTGGATGTATACCATCCGGCCCATGTGATTTGCTACTCTTCAGTTTATCTAATAGTTGTAATACATCTTCCAGATGTATCGATATTTCCTTCAATTCTTCCGCACCTTTAAATACCATTTCAGTCATGGGTAACATCCCTACATCTTCCTCAGTAAAGACTGAAGCAAAGAATTCATTCAGTCTCTCCGCTATCGCCTTGTCGCCTCTTAGTGCCCCTCTAGCTCCTCTAACATCTAATGGACCAGCTGACTCTCTCACAGTTTTTTTGCTGCGAATGTACTTGAAAAAATCTTTATTTCACGTTTTTGCTTCAACAGCAAGCTTCTTCTCAAATTCTCTCTTTGCCTGCTTTATCAATGCCTTGCATTTGATTTGCCAGTGCTTGTGTTGTTTCCAGGTTTCGTCGGCTTTTTTCCATTTCCTGAAAGATGCTTTTTTGGCAACAACAGCCTCTCTGACCTCACCTTTAAGCCATGCTGGCAGTTTTTTGGACTTCCTTCCACTTTTTTTAAAGCGTGGAATACAGCTGGTCTGGGCTGCCAAGATAGTATTTTTCAACAACACCAAGCTTGATGTAAGTCTTTAACCTTTGCAACTGCTCCTTTTAATTTTTTCTTAACTATTTTCCTCATTTTATCATTGTCTCCCTTTCGAAATTTAAAAGGTAGTACTGTGGATTTCCATACTATCCCTCCTCCACTAATTAAATCAAAGGCGATCATGCTATGATCACTATTGCCAAATGGCCCCAACACCCTTATCTCATGCACTAGATCTGCTGTTCCGCTGAGGGCCAGGTCTAATATGGCTTCCCCTCTGGTTGGTTCATGAACCAGCTGCTCCAAGAAGCAGTCATTTATGTCATCTAGGAACTTTATCTCCCTAGCATGTCCTGCCGTGACACTGACCCAGTCGATACCGGGGTAATTGAAATCACCCATTATTATTACTGTGCTGTAACGTTTGTTAGCTTCCTTGATTTCTTTGAGCATTTCATCATCCATTTGTTCATTCTGGCCAGGCGGACGATAGTACACCCCCACTGCCATCGCCTTCCCCTTTTTACATGGAATTTCAATCCATAGAGATTCTACAGCAAATTTTGTTTCCTGCAAAACTTTAATCCTTTCTGACTCAATGCCCTCTCTTACATAGAGTGCAACCCCTCCACCAATTTGATCAGCTCTGTCATTATGATATAGTTTGTACCCAGGTATCACAGTGCCCCACTGGTTGTCCTCCTTCCACCATGTCTCTGATATTCCAATCATATCTAACCTCTCATTTAGTGCTATATATTCTAACTCTCCCATCTTATTTTTTAGACTTCTAGCATTTGCATACAAGCATTTTAGAGACTGTATTTTATTCATATTAATTTGGCTATTGGTAGACTTCTGATCCTCTCAGGCATGTACAAGTCACAAAATCAATCCATAGTTCAGTTGTGGAACCTTGAAGATGGTCGTTCTGTTTTCGGCAAAAATATGGCCCGTAACCATTTTCAGCAAATTTCTTGTGCTCTCAGATTTGATGATGCAACCAACAGACGTGAACAACGAGGCATGGATAAGCTTGCTCCAATCAGACACGTTTTTGATACCTGGGAAGCAACTCTAAGTGACACCTTTGTTCCTGGTGAAAATGTTAACGTGGATGAGCAACTGCTTACATTGCATGGCCGTGTTCCGTTCAGACAATATATTCCCAGCAAACCTGGGAAATATGGCATAAAGCTATAGATGTTGTGTGACAGTGCAATGTCATATGTTCTGCATCTTCAAGTATATACAGGAAGGGAACTCGGACAAAACAGGAAAACAGAATCAGGGTGAAAGGGTTGTGCTGCAACTCACTGAAGGATTGACGCGATCTGGCAAAAATGTTACTGTTGACAATTTCTTCTGCAGTTTATCCCTGTCACGGAAATTGCTAGAAAAACAAATGACACCTTTGGGGACAATTCGAAAGAACAGAAAATAATTACCTCCAGAATTTGTAACAGCAAAGGACCGAGAGGTATTCACTTCACTGCCTTTCGCGATGACGCCACTCTGGTTTCCTATTGCCAGAAGAAAGGAAAAGTGGTTGTTCTTCTGAGCAGTTTGCATGCTCAAGAAGAAGTAGATAACACACGTCCAGACAAAAAAACCACGCATGATCTTGGACTATAATTTTAGTAAAGGTAGAGTAGATACGGAAGATCAAATGTTGTGCAAGTATACCACAAAACGAATGACAAGACGCTGGCCAGTGACAATCTTCTACAGCATGTTGGACATCAGTGCTTTGAACGCCTTCATTGTTTGGATGTCACTAAATCCAGAATGGCAGTCCAAGTCAAAGCACAGACGTCGTCTATTCCTCTTGGAATTAGGAAAGCAGCTGCTTTAGAGTAATTGCAGTGAGACTTCTTCCAGCATTGAAGAAGCCACTGATGCTGTTTGCAATGTCGGGATTCCAAAGAAAAGGGCAAGGTGTCACTGCTGTTCCAGAGAAAAAGACAAGAAAAGCAACATAGTTTGCACTTCCTGCAAGCGCAATGTTTGCAAAGAACATTCAGAAATTGTCTGTGTCTCATGCAAATGACTGTAGCACTTTACTGTGTTCATCAAGTGCATGCAAAAACTGCTTTCATGGCAACTCTTCTTCATGTAATTTTATGATAAAGCATTAAATTTCAAAACATTTAACCTCCATATAATAAATAGTTAATTCGGAATAATATTTTGTCTGTTTAGTTTAAATTTTTCATGGTTAACAATTAAAATTCATTGTGGGGTCATTTATGACCCCAACGGTATTCAGTGTGTGCAAAAAATCTCGGTAATTCCAGGGTTAAGGGCAAAGGTATTCATTCAAATCAAAGAACAGGCAAAAACTATGGAAGATCAATTAAAATTAGATCTAACAAAACAAGTTTTTAAATTGCAGTTTGATGAATTATCTCAATAATTGTCACAGTTTTGTGATTTTCTGAAACAATCAAAAGTTAAGAAATTTTATTGTGACAAATTTGATTTCAAACATGATCAAGTTTATACTTGGCATCAAAAGAATGAATTCATTAAAGATAAAAACCATGTTTCTTTTAATTCTTCATCAACTGGTTCTGAGGATAGTGATCTGAACAACAGATCTCATCGCCAATGATCATTGCATGATCTTCAAGATTTTCAACCTCAAGATCAGGATTTTCAGCGTGGCAAGTATCACGGTCGCAGACCCTGACAACAATACGTGACCAAGGATTGGAGGGGCCCCACAACCAGGTCCCGTACCACTACTACTACTACTATTAATCATTTATATAGCGCTACAAGGCGTATGCAGCATTGTACAAATATTTAAAGAAGACAGCCCCTGCTCATAGAGCTTACAATCTAATCAAGACAGGCAATACAAGGGAAACAAGGGGGGGGGGGGTTCAAATAATACAATTTCTTAATTTGGGTCTCTCTTTCATTCCAATGACTATATATGATCCCTTTAAAATGTGTCAAGTTATATTAAAAAGGAAAAGTTTGTGTTTCAACAGGTTGATTCCTGCCACAACAAACATTACAATAACAACAAAATATATAGTTTTCTAGCTCTTTAAGTTAGGTCTTACCTGATTGATTGATTGTTTGGATTGTCTTTTGTTTGGCAAGATAGGAAATTCTAGATTATCTGAGCCACCCTTATATTGCCTAAAGAGTTGAAGTGCCTCCTTCTTCTTGCTTATCCTCCCTTTTCCTTCTTCCCTTCCCAGAGTGGCCTAGCATGAAAATGAAGAAAACAAATGGTGATTCTTAAAAATTCATGATTCTGCATATTTCAGAGTGATCTGAAAATGCTGTGTTTTGTCACATTTTACCATTAGTTAAAAAAATGCATGTACATCCTTACTCCATAGGTGTGACTACCCAATTCCTCACTTAGGGGTATATTTACTAAACTGCGTTAGTGCGATTTGCGTTAGGAGCCGCGTTAGAGACAGAAACCCCAAATAAGGACATGGACGGTACATCGTTTCCGAGTACGCGCCGAGAACGCGCGTTACAAGGCACCATAAATGAACGAGCGCTACAGGGCACGTTACCGTGCGTTAATCTTAAGAAGGCGTGCAGGCATACAATCACAGCAACAGAGCTGTAGCATAATGGTTACAACACTGACTGATAGTACAGGGGTCATGGGTTCAATTCCCCAGTGGGCCTAATGGATGAGGCAGCACCCTTTACATTTAGGTAGTGATTGTTGAAGCATTTGACGTGTATTTTAATTAGTGCTGCCAGCAAACACACCCTCACGGTGGCATAACCTAAGGTGCCGCATAAGGCACTCCATAGGGCACATTATAAAGTGTACTGTCCGCCAAGGCACCCTATAATGTCCCCTATGGGACACCTTATAAGGCTGTGAACAAAGCCCTGGCTGGCTGCAGAAGGACTGCACATGACCACACAAACTGGCTGCTGTGGTTACCAGGATAGGGTTAACCAACCCGTACCCATGATGCACTGCACATACAAATCAGCAATCGAGAGATGGGCACAAGATTGGGTATGCACCCCCACAGCACCTCGGCCTGGTAGGGGGAACAGACCGTGTGTGGCACTGCCACAGAGTAGCCACAGACATTCACATTGTGCGGGTACTGTGCCTACCCTGAGGTGGAGGTGGGGCGCCCAGCACCAGGTCTACAGCACCTTTCATGGCTGAAATGCGCCATGCTGCAGGTCCCCATCAGTGTGTGATAGGTAGTTCCGTTAGACACACCTAGGATACATCTGTGTCCTGCTGTATGTCTCGGTCATGTCTAGTCCCTATGGGCAATGCTGCACCCAGAATAGTGCATATCCTGTGTTGGTGCCATGGTTACCTGCTGTAGGTGAAGAAAGGGGGGGTGTATGGACCCATAGGCAGATTACACAGGTACACTAAAAAAAATTTTTTTTTAACTGCCTCTAATGTTTCAATTGATTTTTACGTTTTTTGGTGCGCTGAATCCAAATCTGGTAACCGATTTGCTCCATCACGTACAGATTTTTTGCTACATTGGGGTAGCAGTTTGAGGTGAACGTTTCAGATTGAGTGCGATCGAGATAAAAGTTTCTTGGATGAATTCTTTATACTAATTGTTTAGTAGTTATTCAAATAAGAATAAAGAAAATTGTAACAAGGCAGCACATAAGAATAGAGTAATGTCAACAAAACACACTGTGATGGTAGCAAAATTGTCTGCACTTAAAACAGCCACATACATGTGCACAAACATTGAGCATATAAGAGCGATGTTAGACACAAAGCAAAGCAAAGAAATGTGCAAAAAATGTTGTACAGGTATGTATGTAAGAATAGAAAACGCAAACCGCACCATTGCAATACATGAAGATAAACACCCGATGGTGTGAAAATAAAATTCTAATAAATGAGATCTGACACTGTGGTAATAACTAGCAAATTTTTATTTCAAAGTTTAGTAAAAACACAATATTTGTCAACACAGTTTAGATTTTAAAGTCATTCTTGGGTCAATCAATCTCCTGGTGGGCCCGTTTCTTCTTCCCCCGAATGCTTCTCTTGGTGCGCTGCTTGGCGTATTTTTCATCTGGGGTTTCCCGCAGCAGCAACCAGCAGAAATCAGCCATCATAGTGGTGTTCCATCTTCCTTGGTACTTTCTCTCTGCGTCCTTGATGTCCTGGTGAAATCTTTCACCTTGTTCTTCACTGTACGCCCCCATGTTTTCGGGAAAGTAGTTCACATGGGAGTGCAAGAAATGGACTTTCAGGCTCATGTTACAGCCTTGTTCTTTGAAGGCATTGAGCATCCTGGCAACAATATCCTTATAGTTCTCATCCCGCCTGTTCCCCAAGAATTTGAGAACAACATCCTTGAAGGAATCCCAGGCTTCTTTTTCCTTCTCAGACATCGTTTCAGCGAATGCTCCATCTGAAATGAGTTTCCTTATATCAGGGCCAACAAACACTCCTTCCTTTAGCTTTGCTTCAGAAAGTCGGGGGAACTTTGAGCAAAGGTACCGAAAGCACTCACCATCTTTTGGAAGGGACTTGATGAATTGCTTAATGAGACCCAACTTAATGTGGAGAGGTGGTAATAGAATTTTATCACGAGGTACCAAGCTCTCATGAAGAACATTTTTCTCACCGGGTCTCAAATACTCCCGAATTGGCCAGTCTTTTTTCCCCCAGTGTAGTTCGCGGGCCCGGCTATCCCACAAGCAAAGGAAGCAGGGATATTTGGTGAAACCGGATTGCTGCCCTAATAGCATGGATAGAATTTTAAAGTCTCCACAAATCATCCACTTATGCTCATCATAACGAATCTTCTGAAGAATCAGGGCCAAATTCTCGTATTTTTCTTGGAGAATAACAGAGTGAGCAATAGGAACTGAAGCAAATGTGTTGCCATTATGAAGAAGAACACCTTTTATGCTGTCTTTTGACGAATCAATGAACAGCCGCCATTCAGCAGGATCATACTTGAGTTTAAACTTTTCCATCACTCCGTATATATCGTTGCAAAATACCAAATCTTCCTCTTTGCTGAAATACTTCAAAAATTGTGTCTCGCGGTTGCGGTACCAATAAAAAGTTGTTCCTGGTGACAATAGATTTTTCTGTTTAAGCCGAGAACCTAGCAGTTGGGCTGCATCTTTTGGGAGTCCTAAATCCCGGAATAAATCATTCAATTCAGCTTGAGAGAAAAGTTCAGGTTTCGGATCTGGTTCAGTTTCAAACTCGGAAGTACTGGACTCATCGGGAAAAGCCATCTGATGAGTCTCATCATGATCAGAACCGTCCACACAAATATGATCCAAAGATTTTGGTGGTTCAGGCACAGGTACTTCGTTGCTATGAGGCATAGGCCTAATTGCTGAGGGAAGGTTGGGGTATCTTATTACGTTCTTATTTTTTAAGTTGTATCCCTTCACAATGCAAGAGCAAAAATAGCAGTCACTGCTGTGGTCTCTTTGTTCACGCCACATCATAGGTATTCCGAAACGAAATGCTTGTTTTTTACCTTTCATCCATAAGCGTAGATCTTCCTCACATGTCTTGCACACTTTGTGAGGAGCCCACGGTTTGTCTTGATCGCCTAACTTCAAACCGAAATAGGTGAAATATACTTTTTTAATAAATGCAGAAATGTTCCTCTGCCGCTTTTTCACGGTATATTCCCCACAAATAAAACAAAAACTGTCCGGAGAGTTGACGCAACCTCTGGCTCTGTGAGCCATCACAAATACACAGCACTGCAAACTACAACTGTAGTGAACCACTTCGGAATAAAGCTGGATTACGACTGAGCAAACAAAAGGTAATAATGAACTTGCAAGAAACTGAAATTTGACAGGAACGTTCATGTCGCAACCACCGTGTTTGAGCGAGCGAACGAGGCGAGGCGAACAGGAAAGAACATGCGCCAGCGCGAGTACTGGATTTAGCCCCCGCCTCCCAATTGTCCTGTTAATGTATAAAATGAATACAAAACACTCTAAAATATCATGAGGGAGTGTTTCTAGTTAGTTAACCATTACAACCTCTATTTTGGGCCAAGAAAATAAACTGCAGTCGGCTAAAAAGAAATTATGTGAACATTCCTTATATGGGTAAGAAATCTAATTTTGCAAGAAAACGTGACGTGATGGAACATTTTGGCTATTTTTCCTGGATTCAACACCCCAAAATCTATAGGAATCAGTTGCAAAACTGGAGGCAGTTTTTTGGTAGTGTACCTGTGTTATGTACCACCACACAGCCCACCCTCTGGGGCTCAGGGTGGGAAACAGGATCACCCACCAATAGACCCACAGTCTACCTCCCCACAATGGCAGCAGTAGAGGGAACCAGCAACCCCAGTCCTGCTGGGGAACAGACAGAGCGGTACACATCCATAACGCAAGAGCAGACAGACGGCAGGCCCGGAAATGCTCAGCTGCCCCCCACCATTATCTGACATTCTCCAGCAGCAAGCCTCCAGCCGCAAGCCTCCAGCCGCTACACCCTGCAAGGTGTTCCAGCAAGACACATACTAGCTGCAGAAAGTCCGCCAGCTAGTCTATAGTCCTGGAGAAGATGCATGTACCCAGAACAGGGATGTCAACATACACGCCAAACAGAAAAGTCAGTGATTGGGCCCCAAAGGGAAACCCATAAATATCACATGAGAAAAATGCTATATAGCACTATGGGGGAACCTAGCCATGCCATGGTCACTGCTCAGTCAGGGTGAGAGTGACCTCCCAGCAGGACATGCTATGGCCACCCTGTCCATGCAGGTGGTGGCCAGGCACTACAATGACCGAGCCATTGCCCTATGCCATGTGCAGATGCATCCAGGCCAGGCCACCCTATCGAGGCTATTCCCACGGTACCTTGCTCCTCATTATGCACATTGACAGACCAATACTGGCAACAGTACTAGCAGTGTGGACTGTGGAGGGTGTTGGTAGCAACCACACACTGGATAGACAGACACACACTCCCCACACCTATGCCAGCATTGTGCAACTATAGAGGTGTTGGGCAGCCCAGGCCACCACACCAGTCCTGGGCACAGTGCAGGCATGGCTATGGTACGCAATACTGTAGGAGTCACTCCCCAGGTTGGCAAACACTGTCAGACACAAGACCTGTAGCACACTCCACAGACATCAGAAAGGTTGCTATGATGCAGCTCACTCAGAACAGTATACTTAACCTAGGAATTGCTATCTGCCAGTACTCATAGCAACCTTTTGATAGATGTGTACCATATTCCCCGGTTTAGGGTGGCATTACTAAGGTATGCAAGTGCTAGTATTGGGAGATGCACGCAGAGCCCAAAGTCCTGCCTCTCCAGGAGGCTTTGGATAATGGGGCCTGTGGGTGCGGGTGTTTCTGCCCCTGTTGACTGCTGCTTTACGGCAGAGGTTCCCAACTCCAGTTCTGCGGTGCCAAACACTGTTCAGGTTTTCATGCTGTCCCTCATGAATATGCATGAGATACATCTGCATACCATGGGGGTGGCGCATAGAAATGCAGCACAGGCATCTTTATCAGAGGCAGCATGGAACCGGAATGGTGTTTGGCCCTCCAGGACTGCATTTGGGAGGCTCTGCTCTAGGTAATGTGCATGTTTATGGTGTCTGTGCTCTGTAGGGTAAACTGTAGGTGTCTTGGGCATTTTTACGTCATCTGCAATAAAGGTGCTGTCTGTATTAGCATGTTGTAGTAGTGGGTAGAATATGGGGACTGGGTTGGCAGGAACCACAGCTGGGATTTGAAACTGTGACCCTCTGCTTCTGAATACACTGGTTTTGTGCACTGCACCACCTTGTTATCACAGAGTCAGTACGTTCCTTGGTGATACCATGACTGTTCGTCAGACAGGGCCCGTCTGTTGCAGTACACGGCACCCACCTACACAGGGCTAGGCCACGGTCTGCTCTGGGCAGCTGCCACTGCCCCCTCCACCACCAGTATCCCTCAGCCACCATGCTGACATGCCCTTCTGCTGGTGGTGCTGGTGGTGCGCAGTCTCAGGCCATCCAGTGTTCAGGTAGGCTGCTGCCTATGGTGCGGGTTCTGGGGTAGGGGTGCCTGCATAGGTGTCCACGCTTCCCCCCAGCACCGCCTGCCAATGTTCCGTGCCCTTGGGGGTAGCTGCTGGGTACTATCCCCTGTGACACTGTGGGAAACACAGTTGTGCCCATGTTGGGCCTTCAGCAGTTGCTGTCTGGCTGCTCTGCTGCTTCAGCATTCGTATGGGCCACCCAGGCATCGCCCTAGTCCGCACTGTGGCCCAGCTGCACCACAGCATGTGCCACCTGAGGCCCTCTGTATCCCCTTCTCCGGCATCTGTCCAGTTGCCGTTCCGACATGCCCGCCCTGATGTTGCGGGACATTTGCATGCCATACAAACCCTGTCCGATGGTGGGGAAAAACCTGAGCAGCGCTATATCACTGTGGGCTCATTCACCTTGTATGGGGGCGGAGTATAGACCCTTCCACGATTTATATCTGTTCTATGGAGCTTACTCGTGGGGGGAGGGGTTGATGTTTCTCATTGCTACCACTATTGGCCAGCTTGGTTATTGTTTTTTTCCAGTTTGTTGGGGTCATTTTCAGTGTTTATGTGCCCTTTTGTTCTGTGCACATGTATCACACTTATCACTTATTTAGGTTTCCCTGCCTGGGCTGTACATTGCTGACACTGAAATGGTTTCTCTCCCCTGTAATGTGCATTTAACGGCAGCTTTTCATTCGCGTTGGAATTGAGCTCTTCAGATCAGCGCGTTAGTGTGGAGGGAGCCTCTCCCCGCCCACTCTCCGCCCATTGACCCCTTCTCTCCGCCCTCTCTCCACCTACTGCAGTGTTTTACGACGCCGCGGGAGTTTACGATCGTTAACTACGGTTAACGCGCGTTATGTAACGTTAACGATCGTAAGCGTGTCATAACACGCGTTATGATGTGCTTACGATCGTTAATGTTACATAACGCTCGTTATTCACGATTACCGCAGTTTAGTAAACATATCCCTTAGTATTGCTGCTGTATATTTTGGTTTTATGATTCTTAAGTTTCTATACTATGAGAATTTGACCAATTGTGTAGAACGGATAGGCACCTCTCATAAGGCACCTAGTTGAAACATGGACTACAATTCGAATAGTTTATCCATAATGCATATTCATGCCATCATTCAAATGCTGCAGTTAGTGTTTTTGAAAACACTGGCCGCAGCTTTTAAATTATTCACTTATCTTCAGCTCTGCTGTCCAAATAGTCAGCAGCACTTAATACGCATGGAAAGTGGTGACTGTCACCACTCTACAGAGAGCAGCGATATTCATCTCCCGTCCTTTTCAGCTAAGTAGGTTAATTTGGGTCAGTCTTTTTGTTGTTCTAAATTAAATTGCATATCTAAATGGACAGCAGCCGAATATCACTAGCTCTCCATGCAATTAGGTGGAGCACTCATGTTCCTCTTCGCTTTGTTCCTGCACTGTCTGGATATGCCGGAGCAGTCCATAAGAATTTTCCGTGGCACTATAGATAGGATACTTATCCAGGTGAAGGGTATTTTTTATAAGGCATGCTTAAATTAAAGCACATTTTTATGCATGTATTTCATGCCTATTTTATAAAGTAATGTACCTGGACTTTAGATTTCTTAGGAACTGAGAAACATTTTGGGAAACAGGAGGTCTTTTCCTAAAAGATGGGCTTCACCTTAATGAGGGTGGAACCAGGCCGCTGGCGCTAACCTTTAAAAAGGCGAGAGAGCTGCTTTTAAACTAGATAATAGGAAAAGCCACAGTTACCCAGGAATTCATGGTGAGAAATGTCTCTTTGCAGAATGAAGTATACTGGCAAAACAGTGAGGTTAAGGTATCCTGATAGAGAGGTTGCAAGAAAGGTGAAAGTAGTCCAGGTCCCTTTAAGTAAACAGCACAGTTAAAAGAATATCAGGTCAGTTTTATTTTATGAGTTTTTAGAGATTTATATGCAGGAAGGATGCTCAGGTTTCTGGCACGCTCCAAAAATGTAAATCAGGCCCCTCCCACCCCATATCTAGCATCTCATCTCTCCTTCCTTACCCCTTACACCCCCCACCCCCCCTCTCCCGGTCATGCCTTCCACCACTGTCACCCTATCTCTGCCCAGGCTGAAAGGAGGAAAGCACTGCAGCAAGGAGCCATCCAGCACAGACCTGAGATCCATCACGACTGCACTCCGCCCCCTACAATGACTTCTTATCAGAATGGACAGAACACAGCAGGTCCTGAGTCTGACCTGGCATCAGGGCTGGTACAGCATTGTAAAACTAAGCATGGCAGTGAGGATCACTTTTTGCCTGCTGCTTCCCAAACATTGACTCCTCCTACCTTACCGTGTTGCAGAAGCTCTGTTCATATGGTCTCCTCATAATAAGTATTGTTCTTCATATGGTTTCAGTCTCATATATTTATGGTTTATATCAATGTGGAGTGAAGGAGTAGCTTAGTGGTTAAAGCACTGGCTTGATAACCAGGATTCAATTCCCACTGGCATTCCTTGTGACCTTGGGCAAGTCATTTAATCCTCCATTGCCTTGGAAGAAAGGCCTGGCAATCTCCTTCTGGTCACACTGCCAAAAAGACCCAGAAACTGCAGGGCCGGCATTGACTCAAAGGCACATTTTGCATATTATTTGTGTTTTCTACTTTGACACTCTCTACTTGAATGTCTTTACTTAATATTTGCAACTTTAATTTCTGCATGATCTGTTGAGGTCGCACAGCTTTTGTTTCTATTCCTTTGCTCTCTCATTGAATATTAAAGGACTACAGAAGGGCACACATCTCTCCTATTGTGGTAATGAATTCTCGTTAGTTTAGCTTCCAGAGTGACTAGACTTTATATTGGGGGGGGGGGGGGGGAGGGAGCATCAATAGTCTATTGCCATGATCTTCCACCTTTCCTGTAATAGAACATTGTGTTGCCGGACAAACAAGAGATCCATGAAAAAGAGGCATTAATTCCATATGTGCTGCTGCTGGATCTTCCTGTCCCACACCCTCTGATGTAACATTCTGTTTCTGAGGCAGGACTGGCAGAGTCAGCCCAACATGTACAGTCAATGGCCTCGCACTGCTTTTCTGTGTTTTGCTGCTGATACTTGAGAAGCATCAGTGATTTAGACAGCAGCAGAGGGAAGGCAGGGGGTAGAAGGAACATGCTGGACTAGTGTGGGAGAAAAACAGGAGATGCTGGATTGGGAATGGAGAAAGAAAGGGGATATGGTGGCTTGAGTTGGGGTATGGACATTAGAGGGGGAATAGAGTGATGGAACAGATATGCTGGTTCAAAAGTGAGGAAAAGGGGATGAAGAGGGTGACAGTGAAGATGCTAGACATAAGGGGCGAATTGAGTGACAGGGGAGATGCTTGACACGGGGATCAGGAATACAGGGGACGTGCTTGATATAGGAAGAGTGGGAAGATCAGTGTAATGCTGGAAACTGGAGGAGGATGGGGAGAGAGAGGGGCAATGCTGGATACAGGGAGAAGTAGGGAGCCAGGGAGTGATGATAGACACAGGGGGGGGGGGGGGAAGAGAGAGAGAATAAATGCTGGATAGAAAGTGGGGAGAGAGAGGAGAAGCTGGATGAAAGGGGATACAGAGGAGATGGTAAACACAAGGGGGGGAGAGAGAATGGAGTTGCTAGATAAAAGGACAGGGAAGAGATAGAGGAGTTAATGGATGGAAAGGGGAAAAGAGAAAGAGGAGATGCTTGATGAAGAATGGGAGAAAGAGAGGCGCGAGCTAGTGAGAGAGTAAGGAATAAGAGGAAGAGGAATAGAAAGGCCAGGGTGAGGGAAATAGAAGGAAAATTATAGGTAAATGCAGTAAAAAGAGAGAGACTGAAAACTAGATAGCAAGAAAGAATGAAATATGACTGAATAAAGAGGTAAAAAAATAAATGGAAGAAAGATGAAATGAAAATATCAATGTCAGAGATGTACTGAAGTGAAGAAAGGAGAGTGAAAAATGACGAATGGACAGGAGACCCTGTAAAGACAGTTAAGAGAAGGCAGAGTAAAGTAGAAACCAGAGATGGGACCATCACATTTAAAAAAATTAAATGGCCAGAAAAGAAAGGTGGAAAGTAGAATTTTATTATTAGTTTTATGATTGGAATATGCCAATTTGAAATTTACATCTTGAAGGACTACCAAAAGGGACTGCCACAACTGGAAGTAGATCTTCACTTGTGGGTATAATCTTCTGGAATAAAATCTAAATCTTGGGTAAAAGGAACTTCTTGGGGTTAAAGAAAATGGAGGAGAGTCAAATCTCAGGATTTACTGACCCAATACAGAGTTAAACAACTTGAATATAACAATCTTATAAATGAACGTAAACAACTATACCATACCAATTTAATCTTGAAATCTGTCAAGAGACCGAGAGAGCTTTTCAGCATTGTTCTGAAGCTCACAAAAGACTCTATGCAGCATCGTACCCACCACATAGACCCACAGGTTTTTGCAGATTACCTAAAATCCAAGAATATCATCACTCATACATGCTCCCCTTCTACATTGACAGATGACTATAGTATCAATGATTCCCTACACATTTGGGAAAACGTCAGTATTCCATCACCCCAGCAAATTGAAGACATAATACATGGACTTAATACAACATCACCATCAGACCCATGTCCAGTGTCTTGGATCAAAGCAACACAACATCAGCTCTCAACTTTATTTACATTTTATTTACATTCTCTTATATACCGCTCTATTCTGCATCAGTGCGGTTTACATTGAACAAACTGAAATTACATTGAACAGGGCATTATAACTTGGAGATAACTATTTTACAGAGAACATGGGCTATGGAGGGTTAAGTGACTTGCCCAAGACCACAAGGAGCACCTGTGGGACTAGAAACTCCAGTCCTTCCGGCCCACCTTACATTCATAAGATTGCACTGGTCAACATTGAAATCATTACTGACTTTAAAAGGCCCTAATCTGTAGTATCTTGGTGAGCTGAACACGAATATAACATTAAAAAAATTGTATTGGCTCTTGTTTTGAAGATATTGCATGTAGTTCATTTTTGACGTTTCACCGTGTAAATTTATCCAGTAGGACATAAACAACATCCCAAATAAGCCTTGAATGATGTAATATTGCATCACATTGCATAATACCAGCATGCACACATCATCCAGAGTTGATTGCATCACTATAGGTTTACAAAAGAAAACTCTAAACTGGTTTAGCTCCTACTTGGAAGGTCGTATGCAGCAAGTCAAATGTGACCAAAAAAAATCTTTGCAATTCCCAATCATTCAAGGAGTGCCACGAGATTCAGCTCTATCTTCTATACTGTTCAATATTTATATCCAAACCTTATGTAATACTATTAAATTTCACAAACTCCATTATCACCTCTATGCTGATGTCATCATCATATATGCTCCAATAGTCTTACAATCACTTGACACTTCAGCAATTTCTAGATGCCTCCAACACATGAATACCTGGCTTTTAAATAATAATTTTACACTTAATTATGACAAAATTGAGGCAATGTTTGTTACTAGGAACCCTAATTTCATTTCTCCGAATACTATTGATGTACTAGATAGATCCATCGTAGTTAAGAATGAGATCAAATACCTTGGCATAATATTGGATAACCCGAAAAAAGATAGGTCTCAGAACCAACAAACACCCCCTCAAACTAAAGCATTCGTGAAAAAATTAACTTTTTTTGTCGGAATTCAGCAACAAAGTACCAGGAACTCAGTCCAGGTACCACTGTGGTAATTCCCTTTTATTAAAGATATGGATAAAAAATTAAGATCCAAACTTAGCTTTTTTGTAGAGTGCTATCCTCCGCACTATCAAAATCTGCCAGCAAATACTGTTGCGACGTGGCTCCACGTTTCGGGTGTGCATTCCAAATGTAAAAAACTTTCAACACCCTGCTTCAGGCCCATCCAAACTGGCCACATTCAAAGCTTGTGGCCAGTTTGGATGGGCCTGAAGCAGGGTGTTGAAAGTTTTTTACATTTGGAATGCACACCCGAAACGTGGAGCCACGTCGCAACAGTATTTGCTGGCAGATTTTGATAGTGCGGAGGATAGCACTCTACAAAAAAGCTAAGTTTGGATCTTAATTTTTTATCCATATCTTTAATAAAAGGGAATTACCACAGTGGTACCTGGACTGAGTTCCTGGTACTTTGTTGCTGAATTCCGACAAAAAAAGTTAATTTTTTCACGAATGCTTTAGTTTGAGGGGGTGTTTGTTGGTTCTGAGACCTATCTTTTTTCGGGTTGTTAATTTGGTTTCAGCGGGTTTAGTTTTTTTAGGATTCTAGATAATATTGGATAAGGCTTTGAACCTTAAATCTCACATTGCCAGAACTGCTAACAAGGCCTATCATCGTCTAAAGATTGTGAGAAAACTAAAACTATTACTCCATCAAGACCATTTCCGTACCATTTGTCAAGCACTTATCATCCCCGCCTAGATTACGGAAATCTGCTTTATCAAGGCCTCCCTCAGCTAACTTTACACCCTCTTCAGATGGTTCAGAATACTGCTGCATGCATTATCACTGGTTCTGCAATAACAGATCATATCTCCCCTGTCTTACAACAGTTGCACTGGCTTCCAGTAAGTGTCAGGTCTAAATTCAAGACACATTTAATTATCTTTAGAATATATAATCACCTGTCAGCAGATGCATTACAGAGTATTATAACTAGAGATATTATCAATAGGCCAAGAAGAAGCAATTCCAATAAAGACAACAGAATTGGTACCCCTGCTGGATACTGTAAGACTAAACAAGCAACTTCAAAAAGAGCTCCTTCATTACTAGCTTCCAGACTTTGGCTCTCTCTCCCAATGGATCTCAGGACTATGACTGATATTAAAGATTTCTACAAGGCCTTGAAAACCCTGCTTTTCACTGAAACTTATGATTTTGTATATAATCAATAGTTTTTACCAATAGGTCCATTTTATTACGTTAATTTGTCTTAGTTTTGTTTTGTGTTATGTATAATGTCTTATTTACCCTATGTTATTTGTAACCTTCCATTTGTAATGTGACCACTTTGATTGTAGGATAAGGTGGGATTCAAATCTGTCTAAATAAATAAATCTCATAAATCTGTGTATTTTAGAATTCAGAGTTTTTGCTAAGTCAGTCAGGTTTTAGTACCACCAGTGAGCTTTGTATTTAAGTCAAAGCAGAGTATATCTTAGCATAGAACATAAAATAAGAGTAAATGGACTTTGAAATAAATTTATTTCTAGAGAGCTTTTCATTTAAATCAAATTAGAGTTTAGCTTAACCTAGAAAGTAAAATAGAGTATATAGTTACTGAAAGAAATTTGTTTCTAGAGAACATTTTTACTTAAATCAAATCAAAATATAGCTTAGCATACAAGTAGAATAGTCGCTGAATAGAAAGACAAATAAACTTGCTTCTAGTGGCCTTTACAAAGATCCTTTCCAATTAGGAGGCAAAAGATCTATGAAGTTGCCTTAAATAGGTATTAAAGGCAAGTGATAGATTAAAGGGGCAATTTAAAAGGCTCTTGTGCAATGTTCCCTCTAATTTTCTGTAGGCTGTGTGCGCATAAAATATCAGCTGTGTGCAGCTTTTGAAGGAAGGTTAAATTTTTGTGCACCACATAATGACACTCGGAGTTATATACTTTAAAATTTGACTACACGTCAGAATACAGTATGTACACCACATTGATTTTAATCAAATTAAATGAAAATAGATGATTACTAAATGAAGAGGGAAATTTCTAGTAATTACAATCATAACTTTTAAATTGTAAGATGTCTGTGTTGTTTTCTATCAGAATCAGAGCTGTAATTTTTGTGCGCTCTGTTGTAAAGTATGTGCGCTCGCTCGGCGAGGTGTGTGCGCGCGCACACGCGCACAGCTTAGAGGGAACAGTGCTCTTGTGTGACTGTTGGCTTTCCCCTATTATCTAGTTTAAAAGCTGCTCTATCTTATTTTTTAAAGGTTAATGCCAGCATCTTGGTTCCATCCTGGTTAAGGTGAGCTCATCCCTTTGGAAAAGCCCCTCCTTTCCCCAGAATGTTCCCCAGTTCCTAACAAATCCAAAACCCTTTTCCTTGCACCATCATCTCATCCACACATTGAGACTCCTGAGCTCTGTTTGCCTTTGGGGTCCTGCGTGTAGAACGGGAAGCATTTCAGAGAATGCTACCCTGGAAGTTCTGGATTTCAGCTTCCAACCTAAAAGCCTAAATTTGGCCTCCAGAACATTCCTACCACACTTTCCTATGTCATTGGTACCAACATGTACCAAGACAACAGACTCCTTCCCTCTAACACCTTTTCTAGGTGGCGTGTGAGGTTTGCTACCATCCTACCAGGTAGGCATGTTACCAGGCAATCGTCATGTCCACCAGTCACCCAACTATCTACCTGCCTAATGATTGAATCACCAACTATAACAGCCATCCTAAACCTTCCCTCATGGGCCCTGGAGAAACCTCCTTGGTGTTGGAGGGTTTTATATCACCTGGAGAGAAAGTCCTAGTTACAAGATCACTTCCTGCCACACCAGGGTGATGCTCTCCTGTCACATGATATCTTTCTTCCATGGCAACAGGGAGGTTGCCAGATTGGAGGTGGGACTTCAGCACTACATCCCTGTAGGTCTTGTCTATATACTTCTCTGTCTTCCTTATGTCCTTCCTGTCTGCTACTCTAGCCTCCAGCGATTAGACTCATTCCCTGAGAGCAAAGAGCTCCTTGCACAAACTGGGAGAAAATCATACATGTGACACTCAATGCAAAAAATGGGAAAGCCCCCATCTTACTGCTGGACTGCTGTCTGCAACTTAGTTTTAAGGTTTTGTTCAGATATTAAAGTTGTTTACTTACTTAGGTTTGCAGGGGATATTTATACTAATACAACTATACCTTATATGTTAAATTGACTTTGTTCACCTCAAGAATAATGAATCTCAGGTCCTTAATAAATGTATTGCTGATGAGGATAACCAGCCACACCTGGAAGTGATTATGGACACCTCCCTCCTTTAATAGGTTTAAAACCCTATAAAGCTAAGATTATCCCAGAGGCGGGTGGGAATCGACGTGGGAGGGAGGAAAAAAAGACTTACAAGTTGGCTTGCTACACAGTGCCCTGACCTATGATTCTAAGGTAAAGTCTTACCAATTTCCTGGGTGATTCACACAGCCCTTGGTTTGATAGAGGGGACCTTTCAAATTGCGCCTTTGATCTGTCACTTGCCTTTAACACCTATTAAAACAACTTACAAGGCCTCTTTGTAAAGGTCACTAGAAACAAATTTAGTTATTTGTACTTAGAGACTATTTATTTTACTTGTATGCTAAACTGTACTCTGATTTGGTTTAAATAAAAGAGCTCTCTAGAAGCAAAATTATTTCAGTAACTATATAATCAATTTGTCGTTTTATGCTAAGCTATACTCTGATTTGATTGAAATGAAAAGCTCTCTGGTAGTACTAAGACCTGACTGACTCAGCAAACACACTGAATTCTAAAATACATAGATTTATCTATTTTAACTCAAAGATTATTCTTTTTCCCCAAGATTTAGAATCTATTCCCGAAGATAAATAGTTACAAGTGCAGATCTATTTCCAGTTGTAATAGTCCCTCTGCTCGTATTCTATAAAATGCACACATAAGTATGCACTCTACTCATGCTCTATACATGTGTACACCCTCTGTGAAAGTATGCGCGATGGCCTCCACATCTGTACTCACAGAATCATATGATTTGCATGCTTAAGTGCTCACTTGTGCATCTAAATAATTAAAACATTGCAATTTAAGCATGTAAATAGCATGTATAATTATGCAGTTCCATATAGAATTCCCCTCTGTAGGATTGGGCTGTAGTAATCCATGGAAGTGATTATGGTGCTGTCTTTTTCTAGCTAGGCCCTTGTTGTGGGACTCCTGAAAATTAGTGCTGTTATGATGTGTGTCTTGAATAGCTTTTGTAGGGTTTTGCATTACTTCGCTTCACAGTATACCTGGTACTGAATTTTGGATTTGGATTTGGATTTCACTCACACCTTTCTCAGCAGTAACTCAAGGTGAATTACGTTCAGAAATAGTAGGTATTTTCCTATCCCTTGAGGACTTACAGGCTAAGGGGCTCTTTTACTAAAGGACGCTATGGTGTGGCATCTAATGTGCCAATAGCACCAAAACTATCGCGTGCGAGGTGCAACGCTAGCTTGTTAACTATCAGGGGTGTGGAAAGTATGTTCCCAGCAGTTAACGCGGAGCCCTGTTTCCTAAAGTGACATAAAAATAGCACAGGTGCACTTAACACCATCTATTAAGGTGGCATTAGGTGAACCCACGCTAATAGCAAGGGTTGCAGTTAGCACACAGTTTACCCCCATGCTAACTGTGCAGTGCTCACCAAACTCACTCTCCGCCCCTAATCACCCCAACATGCTATTCACAGTTGGTGCAGAAATCGGCCTGCCCTGTCATGGCCCTTCACTAGCTGTCAACACACGCTTTCAGCAAACACCAAAACACGCGCTGGCAGCATCCTATAATACAAGACTCCCTAATTTTGCCCATGATCATAAAGAGTGGAAGTAGGATTTGAACACTGGCTTCCCTCATTCTCAGCCTGATACTCAAACCATTAGTTACAACTTAATACAGGCAATGCACATTACAAATATGTTTGGTAACTCAATGTTAAACCAAAGGCCAGCCAAAAAAACTATTAGGCAAATTGTTTTATGGTTGCCAAGAACCTTTTCCAGAATACTGCAAATGCTTTTCTGTTATCAGCATGCACCTTTGAAAGATGATTTCAGTCTGCCATGCAAGGATCCCAGCATGGGAATATGGATCGGCAAGTGCTAGAAAGGTGGATCAATCTCTCCATATCTTAAATTATACTCTTGCTTTTATGTCTCTCCTGGCTCTAACAGTGCTTTCAACTGGGGTGTCCCAAAGAAGGAGAAGTGACTACCGAGTGCAGCCAGAGAACCCTCCATTTCCTCAGGCAGCAGAGTGTCTCCTGCCCCCAACACAGCACTTCCCAGGGGATTCCTCCTCCTACCCCTGCCAAGGCAAGCCCGAATGCCAGCACTGCCAGCAGCTTTAGGAAGGGAGCAATTGGGGCCGGCTGGAGGCAGGACACAGAGACATTGCCGCTCCGGGAATCCTCTATACCATGAGGGTATCATTGTTCATTGCTGCTCATCACCTCGGCATGCTGGGGCCCTCGCCACGTGGTAGGTCTCAACAGCCTACCCGTCCATCTGCTACCCCGACTGTGGCTTACGCCAGTCCGTGAACCCATGGCGGAACCCAAAGTCAACCTGAGAACTACCAGCTTCCTGAACTATAACTGTAACTTGGTTAATTCTGCTATTAAATTGGGATGCAATTTGGTTATGGTTCTATAATCATACTGAATATCTTTAAATTAAATGTTTTCTACCCTTGTTGCACCTCATAGATGGCCCATAATTCTGAATTCATTGGCTATTTGTGAGCAAAGACAGTCTCCTGCATGTGTGTGTGCAGCACTTCTCACGTCTTTTTGTGCTGTATGATTGTTCATTGTTAGTAATATTATTATTAATAGTGTTAAGATAGTTCTTCTACTAACTTTTTTGCTTTCCTCTACATTTCTTTTCTTCTTATGGCTCCACATCTTTTTCCTATAATTGACACTCCCTAACCTTCTCTCCTCATACCAACATCCTCATTCTCTCCCTCCTTATCATCCTCTCTCAACCTTTCCCATTTCTTCTCCCATCTTGTCTTCCTCCCTTTCCTCAGCTCTTGAACTTCACCTTTATCTTCCTCTCATTCATCCCTCTCCCTTCTCTCTTAAAAAAACCTCATCCTCATTTCTGCCCGTCCATCTCCTCTCTGCCTTGCACTCTTCTCCTCCTTCATTCTTCTTTCATCTGGTGACTTTAATCCTAACCCTGGCCCCCCCGGACTATTCTCTCACTTCCACTTCTCACCCAACCACTCTAATTTCATCCACATTCCTCTCCTTTCCTCCTCCTGTCTCCCTTTTTCTTGTGACTTATGGAATGCCCATTCCATATTTAATAAACTTCCCTTTACTCATGGTCTCTTCATTTCTCTTTCCATCTTTTAGTTCTTATTGAAACCTGGCTCCTCCCTGATGACACTGCTTTGGTCACTGATCTCTGCACAGTGGCTACCAATTTTCCCACATTCCTTGTACTACTGGTCGTGGTGGTGGTGGTGTTCGTTTTCTGCTTTCTCCTTCCTGCCAATTCCAAGTTATCATTGAATCATACTTAAAGTCTTTATTCCACTATGCCTGAGAGCTACAATGCTCTTTATGATGACTTTCCTATATCTACCAGTTAATTTTGTGACTTCACTTCTCCAGATCACATCTTCTACCTGTGAAGTATTTGTGGAACAGGATTGTTTGCACTGTGTGGTGCTTGCTCTTAATTGAAAACAAAATTCCCACTCCCTGTCCCGAAGAGCAGATTAGTAAACAGCTATCAAACACACAAATTAGTCAAACACTTGTGAAATATTATTTGATCAAGCTTATGCTGCAAGTAGCTCATCACTAACTAAAAAAAAAACACCTTATTTTTCTTACCTGCAAAAAAATGAATTTGTCATTAATGCACTGAGGTTTAGGGGCCTTTTTACTAAATCTGCCAAGCAGTTGACGGATGTTCTTGTGTGCAGTAACTGTTCTCAAGGGCCTGCAGTAACTCTTAGTATTGGGGGTATGACAGTTACTGCGGCTGATTCATGCACTGTCAATCGCGTATTGAGATGGTGAATGGGTGGGTTAGGGGCACAGAGTGGGCATGGTGAGCCCATTGGAATTAGCTTGGGGGGACATATTGCATGCTATCAATGTTGCAGTTATCTCGGGGTAGACTATCACCACCTCAATAGCTGGTTTCCAGTGCATGTGCAGTAATTGTGCCACGCATTAGGGTAGGCACCCGCGCATTAACTGCCAGGGACATGCTGGCCATGCCCCAACAGTTATTCTGGAGGCTTTGCACGTCATGCACATTTGATTAATGTTAAATGTGCATTAAGTGCAAAAAACGAAGATACTTCAGTTAAAGGGCCCCTTAGTATGTTGTGATATTTTAGTGGATCAAAATAAAAATAATCTAAAGATGTAGGACATGAGTTTAGAGCTCTGTATTCAATAAGGCAAACCATACTTTGGGTGAAAATAAGCACAATTGATTTTCAAGACTACAGCCTAAAATGTTTAAAAAATAAAAGGACATTTCAGCAGTACTTGTTTCATCTCTGTTCTTATATTGTAGTCTATAAAAAAGAACCATCTAAAAGCATTGGAACTGAGCCAAACTTTCTAATCTTGCTTTATCACACCACCTACACTTGTTCAAAAAGGATTGCTGTGACCAACCTGCAATCAAAATAATTAAAGGCATCCTCAGGCTTAAAGATAGTGCAACTATTTATTAGTCACACTGCTGAAAATTCACAAAGTGATGATGCTGCTCTTCATACTTCCTTTTCTGCTGCAATCTTTGCATACTACAAAAATGTTTTGGCTCAGCTGAGAGGATAATTGTTCCATTCATCTGAGATTTTATGACAATGCATGCTTGCATACCCATGTTTGAATTTTATAGACTGTAAGCCAGTGTGCATACCCTGTCCTCAAAAACGGATGTCAGAACAACACAGAAACCGGAGTCAGCAACAGAGTCAGAAATACACTAGAATGGTATGCTTAATCCAACTTTGTACTCTTGTGAAGGGTAATTCTAGAACAGGGCAAACATGTCATCTGCAGGAGTGGACAGGATTCGGATGCAGAGTGGGTATGTCTGCAATGCGTTCTTACCACAGACCTCAAGAGCATACAGGAATCACTGGATTTGCAGACAGCAAAGGTGTAGCTAATACCACCTCAATAGGTGGCGTTAGCTGCATCACGATGTTGCCTGACTATGCTCTCTGCAGTTTCAGTGCATTACCTGCTGGAGAAATGCTGTGCACACCCCCAACAGATAACACAACTTTTGCAGATAATGCGGCACTATCTGCACTTTTTTGGCACGATAGCTGTAACAGCCTAACGTGGTTTAGTAAACATGCTCCTAAGATATTTTAATTTTAGCTAAGATATTCTCACTTTTTACATTTGGCTGGTTTTTGATATAACTTTCTATTGCCTACCTCTGTAATACGTACTATTTACCACTGTGGTGTGATAGAGTAGCTGCACATGCACACAAAAGAGAAGCACTACTTTGCTTTTCCTCTATGTTCTTTCTGCAATGTAGAAGGTTTTTCATAAAAATTTTTACCTGTCCACAGCCCTCTAGACCTACAGTCTAGTGGCAAACAATCTAACTTTTGTTTAGAAGATTAGGAAAATCTAGTCTGTATTCCTTACCTAGCCTTTTTAAATCAGAAATTTGAGTGTACCCTCAATTCATATAGGGGTATGTTTACTAAACCGTCTTAACATAGCAGCGTTGATGTTACAGCACGATACATGACGTTATCGTACGATACCGTGCGAGAACATCACGTATCATGTGATAATGTCTGCAGCGGCGTTGAGGTGCGCAGAGGGTGGAGGAAGGCTCCTCAGAGGGCGGAGTAAGGTTCCCCAGGGGAGGAGATGAGGGGTCAATGGGCGGAGAGTGGGCGGGGAGAGGCCCCATGCACACTAACACCGTGAAATGAAGCTCTGAAAATTAGCGCCAGTGAAAATCTCGCGCTAGAGGCACATTTGCAGGAGAGAGAAACCATCTAAGTCAGCAATGTACAGCAAAGCCAGGGAAACCCAGAAAAAGTGATAGTAGTGATACATGTGCAAGAACCAAAAAGGCAAATAAACATATTAAATGACCAGAACCACATTTCAAATCCCCATAACCAAGCTGGCCAATAGTGCTACTAATGATAAACATAAACATAGAAACATATATGAACATGATGACAGAAAAAGACCACATGGCCTATCTAGTCTGTCCTTCCATATCAACAACTACAACAGTCCACTTTTTACCTTTAGAGATCCTCTGTGTTGGTCCCATGCTTTTTTGAATTCAGTTACTGTCCTCATCTCTACCACCTCCACTGGGAGACTATTCCATGGATCCACTACTCTTTCCATAAAGAAATATTTCCGCATATCACTCCTGAATCAATCTCCCTTCACCCTCATCCCATGTCCCCTCATAGCAGAACTTGCTTTCAATTGAAAGAGGCTCTCTCCCTGAACATTTATGCCATGGAGGTATTTAAACATCTCAATCATATCACCTCTATCCCGCCTTTCCTCTAAGGTGTACATATTAAGATCCTTAAGTCTGTCCTCATATGCTTTATAATGAAGCCCACTAATCATTTTAGTAGCCACCCTCTGCACCGACTCCATCCTGTTCACATCCTTTTGAAGGTGCGGTCTCCAGAATTGCACACTATACTCCAAATGAGGTCGCACCAAAGACTTATACAGAGGCATTATTACCTCCTTTTTTCTGCTAGCCATTCCTCTCCGTATGCACGCAAGCATCCTTCTAGCTTTTGCCGTCACCTTTTCTACCTGTTTAGCTACTTTAAGATCATCAAACACAACCACGCCTAGGTCCCGCTCTTCTTTAGTGGACAAAAGTACTTCACCTCCTATACTATATTGCTCCCTTGGATTGCTGCAGCACAAATGCATGACCTTACATTTTTTAACACTAAATCCCAGCTGCCAAATTCTAGACCATTCTTCAAGCTTAGCTAGATCCCTTCTCATGTTATCTACACCTTCCTGGGTGTCTACTCTATTGCAGATTTTGGTATCATCCGCAAAGAGGCAAACCTTACCCGACAGCCCTTCCGCTATATCACTAACAAAGATGTTAAAAGAATCGGACCAAGGACAGATCCCTGGGGCACACCACTGGTAACATCCTTCTCCTTAGAGTGAGCTCCATTTACTTGTACTCTTTGTCGCCTCCCACCCAACCAATTTCTAACCCAAGCAGTAACTTTAGGGTCCATCCCTAGGGTGCTCAGTTTGTTTATAAGTTGCCTGTGAGGAACAGTGTCAAAGGCTTTACTGAAATCTAAATACACTACATCTAGAGCTCTCCCTCGGTCCAACTCCCTGGTCACCCAGTCAAAGAAATCAATCAGATTTGTCTGACAAGACCTGCCTCTGGTGAATCCATGCTGCCTCGGATTCTATAAAGCAACACTACTGACAAAGTGTAAAAAGGAAGATATCATGTTTGGAAGGGGCTATGCTCTGTCCCCCTACAAAGTGAATGATCCCACAGTGAAATAGCAGTGAGCAGGGTTTTCTCCTTTATATTGGGCAGGTTTGTTATGCTGTGGTGCAGCTGGGGCACAGTGCAGACTAGGCAGATGCCTAGGTGGCACATAGGAATGCTGAAACTGTAAAGCAGCAAGACAGCAACTGATGAGGGTCCAACATGGGCACGAGTGTGTGTCTCATAGTGTCAAAGGGGATATTACCCAGCAGGTACACCCAAGGGCACAGAACGCCGGGGGGAAGCGTGCATGTCCATGTAGGCACCCCTACATGAGAACCCACACCATAGGCAGCTGCCTACCAGCACATTGGATGGCCTGCGGCTGCGCACCACCAACACCACTGGTAGAAGGGCATGTCGGCATGGTGGCGGAGGGTTACTGGTGGTGGAGGGGGCAGTGGCATCTGCCCACAGCAGATCAAAGCCAAACCCTGTTTAGGTGGGTGCTGTGTGGTGCAACAGACAAGGTCTGTCTAATGAACACTAATGGTATCCCCGGGGAACAATCTGCTTCTATAACAACAGTTTGGTGCAGTACACACAGCCAGTGTGTTCAGGGTCAGAAGGTCACAGGTTCAAGCCCCAGCTGTGGCTCCTGTAAATCATGTCCCTATATTTTACCCAGTACTAAATCGTGGTAATAAAGATGGAACTGTTATTGCAGATTAAATAAACATTCCATAAATGCCTATATTTTACCCTACAGGGCACAGACACCATAAACATGTGCAATCCCTAGAGCAGAGTTTCCCAAATGCAGTCCTGGAAGCCCAAACATCATTCAGGTGTCATGCTGTCCCTAATAAATATGCCTGTGCTGCAATGTATGCAATGCCCCCATTGTATGCAAATGTATCTCATGCATATTCATTAGGGACAGCATGAAAACCTGAACCGTGTTTGGCGCACCAGGACCGGAGTTGGGAAACGCAGCCCTAGAGCAGCAACCAACAGGGGCATAAACACCCACACCCACAGGCTCCACTATCCAAAGCCTCATGGAGAGTCAGGCTGTTGGGCCCTGCGTGGAGCAGAATCTCCCAATACATTCCCACTTGCATACCTTAGCAACGCCGCCCTTAACTTGGGAACACATTACATATATACCAAAAGGTTGCTATGATTAATGACAGATAATAAATCCTAAGTTAAACACAATTTGTTGACAGAGCTGCATCATAGCAACCTTTCTGATATCTGTGGAGTATGTTTCAGTTTTGATTTCTGACAGTGTTTACCACCCCGGGGAGTGACCCCAACAGTATTGCGTACAATAGCCATGCCTGCACTGTGCCCAGGACTGGTGTGGTGGCCTGGGCTGCCAAAAACCTCTATATTTGAACAATGCTGGCATAGGTGTGGGAGTGTGTGTCTGTCTATCCAGTGTGTTGTGGCCGCCTACACCTTACTGAGCCCACACTGCTTGCACTGTTTCCGGTGTTAGCCTGCCAATGTGCATAATGAGGAGCAAGGTACTGTGGGTATGGGCCGAACAGGGTGGCCTGGGCAGGGTGCATCTCCACAGGGCATAGGGCAATGGCTGGGACATTGTAGTGCCCGGCCACCACCTGCATGCACAGAGTGGCCACAGCATGTCATGCTGAGAGGTCACTCTCACCCTGACTGAGCAGTGGTCACGGCATGGATAGGGTCCCCCATAGTACTGTACAGCATTTTTCTCAGGTGATATTTATGGGTTTCTTTTTCTGGGGCCCAATCACTGACATACCTGCTTGGTGTGTGTGCTCACATCCCATTTTTGGGTGCACACATTTTCTCCAGGAACATGCACTATGTACTAGCTAGCAGACTGTCTGCAGTTAGTATGTGTATGGCTGGAATACCTTGCAGGGTGCAGCAGGTGGAGACTGACTGTGCCCTCTGCTGGTGAATTTCAGATAGTGGTGAGGGGCAGCAGAGATTTTCCAGCATTCTGTCTGTCTGCCATTGCCTTATTGATGCATACAGATTTGCATTGACTGCCCTGTAGGGTGCCTGTTCCTCATCAGGACTGGGGTTGATGGTCCCCTCTACTGCCACCATTGTAGACTGTGGATCTGTTGGTGGGAGATCTTGTTCCCCCACCCTGAGCCACAGAGAGCTGGTTGGCGGGTGCTACATAATCCGCTTTTGGGTCCAAACACCCCCCTTCACTTATAATATGTGACCATGGCACCCACACAGGATATGCACTATTCTGGGTGCATCATAGTCCACAAGGGCTAGACGTGACTGGGAAATAGAGATGGATACAGGTGTATCCTAGGTGTGTCTGCTATCTCAGCCAAGCCAGGTGCTGTGGACCTGGTGCTGGGCGCCCCACCTCACCCTCAGGGTGAGCACAGGATCCGCACAATGTCACGCTCTGCAGTTGCTCTGTGCCAGTAACACACACGGTAAGTTCCCCCTACCAGGCCGAAGTGTTGTGGGGGTGCATACCCCATCTTGTGATCATCTGTAGACTGCTGATCTGCATGTGCAGTGCATCATTGGGTACGGGTGGGTTTACCCTATCCTGGTAACCACAGCAGACAGTTTGCATGGTGACCTGCAGTCTTTCTGTAGCCAGCCAGGGGGGTGTTATATAATGTGCCCTATAAAGCGCTCTATAGGGAACATTATAAGGTGCCTTGGCGGACAGTGCACTTTATAATGTGCCCTATGGAGTGCCTTATAGGGCTCCTTATACAGCACCTTAGGTTATGGCACTATGGGTGTTTTTGCTGGCAGCACTAATTTAAATTAAAAAAGGAAATGCCTCAGACAGCACTGATTTAAATTAAAGGGTAATGCCTCAGACAGCCTAATTACATAACACCACTGTGGAATTGAATCCATGACCTCTGCCTCCACAGTCATTGCTGTGTAACCAGTGGGCTACATCTTTATCCCTTCTAGCACTGCGCTAGCATGAACTTAGGGTTAATGCGCGTTAGCACCACTGTGCATGCGCAGCGTGTGCGCCGTGCACAGCTTGTGCGGCATCGCGCATGCGCAGTGTGCGTGCATGTGTCAGCAACCCAGTCAATTCCGTGAATATGGAGAGGCGCTCACTTCAGCCAGCCTTCACCAGGTGGGATCTTAAACTCCTCGCAAACCTGATCTGCACAAAGCAGACCAGGTTATTTCCTGGATTATCCAGAAGGCAAGACATCCACCGCGTCAGGAGGGCATGGCGCCATATCATTAGGCACTTTAATCGGATTGCTGACCACCCAAGTGAGGTAAGTGAATGGGGTCAGGTCACACGATGCAAGGTGTGCAACACAATAAACAACAATCAATGCACATCTTACATGTACAACATGGGAGAGGCAACATTCTGTGGTGCAAGCAGTGCTGAAAGTAGGTGTGGATGCTGCTGTGTGCAAGTATGCCTTATCCCCAGGAGGCCATGACCCGCTCACAGAGGTCAGGCATAAATCCTGTAGGTATGGAAGTTGCTGCTGTTCATGTGTTTATATCCACTCTACCCTCAGGAGGCCTTGATCTGATTACAGAGGTCAGTTATACATCCTGTTGGTACGGTAGTTGCTGCTGTTTCTGTGTTCCAATCCACCCTACCCCCAGGAGGCTCTGACCTGATTACAGAGGTCAGGCATAAATCCTATTGGTATGGAAGTTACTGCTGTTCATGTGTTTACATACACCCTACCCCCAGGAGTCCTTGATCTGATTAAAGAGGTCAGTTATACATCCTGTTGGTATGGTACTTGCTGCTTTTCATGTGTTTATATCCACCCTACCCCCAGGAGGCCTTGATCTGATTGCAGAGGTCAGTTATACATCCTGTTGGTACCGCACTTGCTGCTGTTCCTGTGTTTACATTCACCCTACCCCCAGGAGGCCTTGATATGATTACAGAGGTCAGTTATACATTCTGTTGGTATGGTGCTTGCTGCTGTTCCTGTGTTTACATCCACCCTACCCCAGGAGGCCTTGATCTGATTACAGAGGTCAGTTATACATCCTGTTGGTACGGTACTTGCTGCTGTTCCTGTGTTTACATCCACCCTACCCCCAAGAGGCCATGACCTGACTACAGAGGTCAGTTATACATCCTGTTGGTATGGTAGATGCTATAGTTCCTGTGTTTATATCCACCCTACCCCCAGGAGAGCCAGACTTGATTACTCTGGTCTGTTTGAAATCCTGGTGTCAGGGTACCTGCATCTGTTGTTGTTGCACTGCTGAGCCCAAACACCAGGAGACCCACACTTGATCACAGAGGTCTGTTAAAGCTGCTGGTGTCAGCGTACCTGCAGCTGTTGGGGTATCACTGCTCTGCCCGACCCCTGGGAGGGCCTAGAACGGATAACTTAGGTCTATAGCTCAGCTAGGTGGGTTTGTGCATGCTCCGGTTGCATTCGGTCACAGCTGCCCTATTCAGAGGAGGCCTAAGTCCTGACCACAGAGGTAGAGTTGTAGGTCTGATGTCATGGTAGTGGCCCCTGCTGAATTGCCTGGCCCACCCAATCACCGGGCGAGGTCAAAACACATCACACATGTTCCTTAGAGAGCTCATGGGTGTGTCAGCTGATGTGTGTGGGTGAGCCAAATACACAGGTATTTGGAGGGAGGAGTAGCCTAGTGGTTGGGGCAAGGTACTTCAGGCCAGAAGGTTGGGGGTTCAAATCCCACTAGAGGACAGCAACCTTGGGCCGGAAGGACTGGGGTTTCTAGTCCCACAGGTGCTCCTTGTGGTCTTGGGCAAGCCACTTAACCCTCCATTGCCCATTTTCCCTGTAAGTATTAGTGCGTGTGTCTCATATCCCTGGGTGTTAAATGTATCCCCCACTTGTGTTGTGACCGCTTTGATAGAAGAATAAGGCGGTATACAAAACTGTCTAAATAAATAAATAAAATAAACAGGTGTCAGCCGCAGCATATAGGGAGTTTGGAAATCCCACTTTTGGAGACCAACGTGACCACCACACATATGGCATGGTGCACCCATGTCATGCAAAGAGGGTGTGGGAACAGGGTGAGGGGGCCGGGGGTAGCACACAGTACACGTAGCTGGCACCCCACACATGGGCAGACCCACAGCCACACATGCATGCGGTGCTGCCAACAGGTAGTAGAGGACCCACTGGCCAGAGCAGCAGCAACACTCAGCTGCCTGCAGTGATGTGTGATATGTGATGGCCACCCACCAGAGATATCCTCCCCCTGATGTTCCCACCCATTGCATTCCCCCCAGGTGGAGGACCTTCAGAAGAAGGGACAGGAGTTGCGGCTGCACTGCCCGAATGTCCTTGAATGCCTACAAAGGAAGGCACAACAGGAACATGACGGTGAGTGTTGTGGCCACTGCAGGGATGTACAGCATGTCACAGTGGGGCAACAGCCTGTGTGTGGCCACACAATGTTTATGTGGTGTGGGAATGGCATGATGGTATCCTAATGACTGTCTTCCCCAACAGAGGCTGCTGCTGCTGGGGAACGAGCATCCACACACGGGACACACACCACAGGGCCTACAGCTCCAGCCCAGCCGATGGAGGAGGAGGAGGAGGGGGCAGAGCCGGAGGACGACTCTGTGGAAAAGGAGTGGGTGGAGGGTGGTGTGGAGCGGGAGGGAGGGGAAAGTGAGGGTTGCTCCGGTGCACCGGTGGGTGGGAGGATGATGTGGAGGAGGAGGAGAGTATGGAGGGGGGGAGTGTGAGGGTGGTTGGGAGGTGGAGGGGGGAGAGGGTGGCCCTGTGGATGCAGTGACACCACCATGTGCCACAGACAAGGCCCATGCACATGCCAACACACAGACTCCGGGCACCTGGGGCGGATGTAGTGGCATGTGTGTCCGGGACCTGTCTGTGGCAGTGCTTGGTGTGCTGCAATGCCAGCGGGCCCAGGACCGCACCATGCGGTGGCTGGGAGGTGCCATTCAGAGGCTGGCTTCCGAGATGCACATGCAGCGTGCAGCTGGTATGGGTGGTGCATCTCAGCAGCCATCCCCTGATGGGCGGCCCCAGAGTGTCTGAGGGGCAGAGTGGTGGCCACACACATGCCCTGTGGTGCCATGTCACTCGGGCCACAGCATGGGTCTACCTGTAAATATTAGCTATATATGTAAATACACAGGTTTGGTTATACATCACACTGGTCACATGTTTTTCTTATAGACAGACTGTTGAAGTGAGCATGGGACATGTGTGTTCATCCCTATGTGTATGTATATTAGACATAGGTAACATACATGGACCATCTCCACACTCATGTGTGGGGTCTGACCATGTGCATAGCTGTCAGTGCCCCCTGGTGCCCCTGTGATGTACCACACTGCTGTGTGTACCACCAATTATGGACACATGCTTTCTGCCTGTCATGTGTAGGCAGCATATCTGATGCACCATGCTCATAGGGGAATAGGGGGGACAGCCAGCAGCAGGTTTGTGGCAAGAAGGATAAGATGGACTGCTGTACCCAGGAGCTGCCCAGGGGGATAGCTGGTGAGGCCAAGACAGGTGGATGTTGGTCTTGAGGGGGAGCAGCGGCTCACTACAGGTGCAGGGGAGAGTGAACAACTGACTGTAGCTAGTTACCTATGTCTGCCTGTGTCTTCCACAATCATCTGCAGCTAAACAGCCACATAGGCCCTGGTGTGGGTCAGAGGGAATGGCACACATGTGGGTGGAGCAATGGAGAGGATATGGGGTGTGAGAGAGTGACCAATCCGTAAAACATACATGTACCACCATAAACATATTACTGCTTGACTGGAGAGGTAGGGTATATCCCCACGCATAGGTAGAAGGGTGCACACATGGCATAGTATAATGTCTGTGTGTTGATTGGTGGTAGTGCATACACCACACCCCTAAGGAAAATGGGGAGGCACATGTGACAAGGGTGACAATATGGGGGACAGGGTACTCAGGGGAGTACAGTGGCAAACACTGGAAACGTGCACATAAGTATAGTCAGGTTTAGTCATCTTTATTGGCACATAGTGACCTGTTCCCCGCAATCAAGACCTGTGTGGCCACCCACATCCACGGCGACCATGTCCATGCCACGCCGTTGTTCTGGTTCTGCTGGTGCTGCCTCTGGGGCTGGGGCTGGCTTCTGGGAATGCCCAGCCATGGCCTCTTGGGAATCTGCAATCTGAAGTAGCGCCACTGCCATCACCTTAGCTGTGGCACGCATATGGCTCATCTCCTCCTGAATGCCCATAAGAACCTGATGAGTGGCTGTGGGTGAGACACAAGGTGATGTGTGAGACATGTGTTGCACCCCCCACCGTAACTCATGCACATGTCTGGCGTATCTCAACAGACTGGTCTGCAGACCAATCATGTATGCGACGGCTAGCAACGCAATAGCATGTTTACATCTGTGTGTCCCATGATCCATCCACAGGCTAGGAAATGATCCTGCTGAGGGGTCGTGGAAATCACAGATATGACACATGGTACTGTGTTGCAGTTCAGTGTGTCACTGCTGTATCTGCGCACTGGTTGTATGGGATAGGTTGGATAATGTGGGGATTCATGGCACAAAGAATGGGCACTGGGGGGCACTGTTCACTCTAAACCTGATGCACAGTACTGAGTACCCTGACTATCTATGCTACGTACCACTACCCAGGGAGAGGGGTCCGGCGAGTAAACTGTATAGGTGATCTGGGGTAGGTGTGTACCAATGTACGTCTCCATGGGGTATTTTGTGGTGAATAGTAGGTGGCTGTATGAGCTCATTAGCATAATGACACCAGATGGTACATGCTACAAGGGGGGGGGAGTGCACATGGCACACACCCCCACTACACATACAGAACTATGTGCTATGGTGTCATAATATTAGGGGGCACATGGAATGTTATTGTGGATGTTATGTCAAACCCCAGGGGGCTTGTTGTGTATTCTGTTACCCACCTTCCGCATCGTGCTTTGCTGAGTCAGTATGAGCCTGCAGCTCCGCAAGGATGATATCCATGCTGGTGTGTTGGGTGCGTGATGTCCTTGGCACCTGCATTGTGTAGTGACTCCCATCTGACTCTGCATCCTACACAGCCCATGTGCTGCTGCTACTGGCCTCCACTTGTGCGCTAGCATCCACTGCCCTGTCCTCTGCCTCGGGCAGCACAATGTTTCCTGGGGTCTCCCCGCCAGTGCTGCCTGCGTCCCGGGACTCGCCGGCCTCTGGCCTCTCGGCATCCTCTGGCGCCGGCACATCCCCCTCCTCATATGCCTTCATGGCCTGGATGTCACCTGGGGGGTAGAACAGGGTACACAGCAAGGATGAGTTAGCGCAGGTCACATATCTACACCTGTGTAGTACATCCCTGCCAACAGCAATGTGGTGTCTGTCTCTACCTGCTGTTACTGCACCTACAATGGGGACAGCACATGTGCGTACAGTTTGCTGTACCTAATGGGGGAGGGTAAGACTCTTGCACTGGTGGAGCTGTGTCACATTTGCTGTTATGTTGGGGGGGATGGGGTTGAGACTGGTGGCCCCACTATATGCAGCACTAGGTATGCACTGTGCATGTGACCTTGGATGCGGGCTCAGCATTACATGTGGCCAGGGTGCATGTGTGAGCCCTGAGTGGGATTGTGGCCTGTCATAGTGTGTGTGAGCAATGTGTATGTATTGGCCTAAGTGGTATGGATGGCAGGTGTTGCAGCATTCGTCCAGGTCAGCCAGACGTGTGTGGGGACTGCCGCTTTGGTAGCCACTGTGCGGTGTGTGTGGACAGCTATCACATACTCAGTGTGTGTGGTGGGTTATTTCAGGGGATGGGTGGAGTGATGCTGGTCATGTGGTTGCACCATGGGTGGGGGTTATGGGAATGTGTCTGTGGCACTTCAGTACCTGTATAGATGATGGCCCCAGGTAGTGTGAGGTCTTGGCTAGTTGCAGTTGTTACGGCTGTGGCAATGTGCACCCCAATGTCTTGTGAGGGTAGGTGGGGGATCCACACTGTATGTTGGACAATGACAGAGTGTGATGTGTTGGACTTCTGTGTGATGTGGTCATTGGGGTTTGTTTGCGTCTACCTCACCATCACAGTGTGATAGGCCTTCCTCTGTCACTGGTCTGGCATATGTCCCTGGACAGGTAATCTCATACACACGTCATAGCTGTTATAGGTGGTATGTGTGGGTCCCCCTAGGTCAGTGCTTTCTGGCCTAGTTGTATGTCCCTCCTGTCTGTGTCCCCCTGTCATATAGTGGTGTGTGCCTGGCTGCAGATGTATGCTGTTCGGTGTGACCTATATAAGGAGCAGGAGACGTGGGAAGAATAAGGGTCTTTATTATGCACAAGGGACCCCAACGCGTTTCGGCAACGCCTTCCTCAGGGGGAACGACACTAGTAATAATAAAAATACAAATAAATGAATAATTAAAAAACATAGTAATGTAAAAGTTAAAAACAAATAGAACACACTTAAAAAATTAAAAAAGTGAGAACACCGGCAAAACGTACAGCATCAAACAATCAAGATACATTGAGATTAAGAAGTGCAAGGCAGGGCTGAGGGAAGAAAAAAGTTCAATCCATATAAAAAATTATGAAAAGGGAAACTGACCAAACACTTAAAGAGAAATATATTATGCTTATGTAACTAATACAGAACCAAAGAAAATAAAAAACTTATAAAATACTTATCAAACACCATCCAAATACAGTTAGTTCATTTTTATTGTTTAATATTAGCATAGACTGTATGTATCTTTATTATTTTTAATTGTGTTCATTTTACAAGGTCTCTTACAATTGGGCAGTTTTATGAATTTTTATTTCAATATTTATTTTACATATTTATATACTTTTTATATATATTTTTTGTGCATTGTCACAATTCTGATTGTTGCCATTTCTGTGTACATGTTATACTTTTATATTATTATAATATTTATCGTTTTTAATTATTTATCTTATCCCCCTTTTTTCATCATAGTATTTTAGTTTGGTTTTTTATTTGACTATTTATTTGGTTAAATTATTGATGTATTTATGTTATCTTTATATATTGTTACTCAGCTCTTGCGCATTTTTACTTGGTTCTATTTGGCTCTACACTATTCATGTTTGATAAGTATTTTATAAGTTTTTTATTTTCTTTGGTTCTGTATTAGTTACATAAGCATAATATATTTCTCTTTAAGTGTTTGGTCAGTTTCCCTTTTCATAATTTTTTATATGGATTGAACTTTTTTCTTCCCTCAGCCCTGCGTTGCACTTCTTAATCTCAATGTATCTTGATTGTTTGATGCTGTACGTTTTGCCGGTGTTCTCACTTTTTTAATTTTTTAAGTGTGTTCTATTTGTTTTTAACTTTTACAGTACTATGTTTTTTAATTATTCATTTATTTGTATTTTTATTATTACTAGTGTCGTTCCCCCTGAGGAAGGCGTTGCCGAAACGCGTTGGGGTCCCTTGTGCATAATAAAGACCCTTATTCTTCCCACGTCTCCTGCTCCTTGTGTTCGCTTGTCCTACCTGCAGGAGGCTGCTCCTCCTTGTACTCTCGGTGTGACCTATATGCCATGCCTCCAGCCGCTCCATCATAGAGTGCACCTTTGGCGTTTTAAAGAGTCGCTTCAGGTATCTGGATAGGACAGGCAGGGCCTTACAATACAAACCACAGACTGTGGCAGAGATTATTATAGCCTGTTGCATCCTGCACAACATTGATCTCAGGCACCATATCCCTGTCCAAATTAATTAGGATCTGGAGGATGATCCTACATGTCCTCCTGTACGTGCCCGTGGTGACACACGTGAGGGCACAGCAGTCAGGTGGCAGGTGATTGAGGTGGTCTTCTCATGTAAGTACTACATATGTTGCCACATACATTTGTTTAGATATGTGTGTACTACTACTACTAGTGAACATTTGTATCCCAATTGCAGTAAGATGCAACACTGCACTGACATGTAACAAACACTGCCTGGCCATCCCAGCTTACAATCTAGTCATGACTGAAACGCAGAAGATGTGAGCAGGGCACAACAGCGGGTGGCGGTGGATTATGTGTGTTGGGAGTAGTAGGCTTGTGGGAGGTGTTAAGCTGTCATACCTGATTTGTGGCTGATATGGATAGGGGCTGCTGTACAGCCACAGGTAGTTAGTTTGAGGCTTTGGTTGCAGCAAGGTGAAAGGCGTGTAGTATGGGGTAAACCGTAGGAGAGCAGACCATAGATGGGACCAGTTGCCTAGATGTGTGTGTTTCACATTTTTTAATTTGAGCTGATTGATTGGTTGGTATGCTCTGATGAGCAGGGACTGTGTGTTAGTTGTTTCTGTATAGTGCTACATGTGATATGTAGCACTATATACATGCTCAGTAGTAGTTGGATTACTGGTATTTGAGATCAGTAAGGGAAGTTACTGCAACACCACAGTGTGCCTGCATGTATAGGTCAGCACGTAGCCTGACATGGGTGCGGAGAAGAATAGGGAACCTGTGAGGTGTCCTGCCAGGGGGAGTATCATTGCCATTATGTGTGTGGCTGTAGAATAGCCATGCAGTACAGTGTTGCATATTTTCAGGCAGACAGAGATGATTCAAGGCCAGATCAGTAAGGTGTAGGTTATAGTAGGCAAGCCGGGAGCTGATTGGGGGGGGGGGGCGATTTGGGTTTTAGTTGTGTTTTCAGGGAGGACTGGGGAAATATAGCTGATGACATCTAGACATAAACCACACGCCTCAACTACAAGCTGGGTATGTGTGTAGAGGAGGAGAGTGCAGTCCAAGACAACACCTACATTGCGGACCCTAGAGAAAGGAAGTTATGGCCACACACACAAAGATGCTCTGAAGGGAGGGGAGGGTTTAGGTGCACATATAGGATATCCATGCTTTGCCATTATCAATTTCACACAGTGGTATGACATGCAGCCATCAATGTCAGGTGGCAAGAGGACATCGGGGTGTGGTGTGGCAGACATAACTCAGGCGTTGAGAGATATATTTGCAACTCATCAGCACACAGCTGTTAATGTAAGTCAAGGTATGAGATATACACACCAAGGAAATGTATATGGACAGAGGATAAGGAAGGAGCCCCTGCATATTTCCCTGTGTTACAGTAACTGACAGCGGGGTAGCAGACAACATTGAGACACCAGAACACACACTGAAGGGGCATTGGGAATGATATGGGGGACACAGGATAGTACTGCGGCCTTAGAGCTGAGCAGGGACACGGTAGCGAGGAGAAAGTTCTGTTCCACATTTTTTATGGCAACAGAGAGGTGAGGAAGGGGACAGACAGAGTACAGACCCTTGTAGTTTGCCACACACACTTCAATGATAACTTTAACATGAAACGAATCTGTACAGTGTGATGGGAAACAGTCAGTCTGTAAAGGATCTTGGGGGGTCTGCGAGCTGAGGACGTGAAGGTGCAGTGTGTGTTTCACAGCTACAACATGGCATATGTATGTTTCTCTTGTGTTTCTCAGTCCACAGGACATACTTGGTGACCCTTCTGGTGCTGTGGTGCATTGGTAGGTGACTGTACATCATCCAACATGCAGTAGTCTTGGGTAGGTGGACCTACAGCTACTTTGTCTGTGACGACAGTCAGGGGAAGCACATGTCTGCAGTGATCTGTCATATTGTACATATGTTGTTGTTCACCTCTTTTCCCTGCACCTCCATACCCCATATGTTGCTGTTGGCACACATATCCACTTGTGTTCCTGGCCAGTTTGTCTTCTCCAACACTGTCTCTGGGACACGTCCAACAGAACTGCGTGTATGTGCAGGTCCTAGGTGTTTGGGTTGTGGGCTGCATGTATACCCTTCCCTGACATTGTAGCATCAGCCAACAGCAGTGTATCATTGCATTTAACAGGCCTTTCTCTCCACTAATCTCCAATTGTGCACATACAGGTCGTATTCTACTGCTGGCACGCTCACCTTAGCATACTGTGTGGGTGGGTGTTTTTGGGTTGGCTGTGTTATGATACAGCGTGCAGGCATTTTGCATTATCATGTAGTGTGAGGGGTCTGTACACCTGGGGAGTGGTGGTGACTGCTATCTCTACCTTACTGCTGTTAACCTTGTGAACATTGTGGACATGTGTTGTGTGTTGTGAGCTGACCTATCTCTTGTGTGCTGACAGACCACTGTGCAACAGCATTTTTGTATCACAGATATTGCCATAATGTGGACATGCATCAACAGTGGCTGGACATGGGGACATGGTGATTCTACACATTTCGATGACATCTTCTCCCTTCACTGTGACGTGTTGTGGCCTTTGAGAGCCTCAGAGTATCTCAAACATGCACTTGATGCAAACACATAGTATGTTGCACCTTTGGTCTTTTGTGAATGACATCAGCCTTTACATGTTAATGATTTACTGTTTGTTTCATAGACATTTCATGTTGGGTCTTTGTACACAAATGCTGATGCACATGGGGTGGAGCTGTGAAATGCCTGTGTAACATGGGCATGGACATGACCATATCCATGTGACACCCTCGTCTGCAGTTACAATTCAAAATGTCCCCAACATGCATTGTGTTCTGTGTTGTGATCATGTTATATTTGCCTTGTGACGTTTCCTTATGTACATATTGATGTTTGACACTCTGCAATTTGGGCTGATGTTGCAAGCAGCATACCAATACATTGTTTATCCTCTTCTGACACAGGGCAGAGAACACGCAAAGCACATCTACTACAGTGCATCTGGTATCACCATCACACACCTGTTGGAGGACACAACACCATGGAACTATCCCTGGGAAATGGTGCCATAGGATGTTTGACCTCTGCGAGTGGGACACATGCCTAGGATGGACAGTATTATTGTTGGACTGCTACTTTGGGCATGACAGGCCTGTCCAACACACCGTTGCTGCCGTGCTCTGGCTGGGTGTCATGTTCATCGCAGGAGACACACATGACCTTTCCAGTACTGTGGCATATTGGGATGTCACACTTGACTATGCATGCCCAGGGTTTCAAGGACAGTCGTAACATGACTTGTTGGATTGCAGACACCCTTTGCACTTTGGACATTGTGTACTGGTCCCCACATGTGCAGTAGGGACTGACATTGTCACTGTATGTTGTACATCCTTCTGACATTGTGTTGTTGTGTTTTACCCATGTGTGTAACATGGAACACAGGATATGCTCATCTGTTTGGTTCAACATGAGCATACAGCCATGTGTGTGGCACAGGGGGAGCAATGGAGAGGTCCTCTTGTCTATGTCCACCTACCCTCCACTTGGACATGACACAGTATTTGCCACGTCACCAGTTTACTGCACACCAACATCTTGGATTGATGTTTGCACTCACCAAGGGTGTTACAGTACATGTGTGGCATCAATGTATCATGTTTCAACATACACGGTGCATGTACATGTGACTGACTATGTTGGTGCAACACAGCATGTGGCAATATGGCTTCTGTGTGGGTTACTGTAACATGTTTGACCTTTCTTTCCATCTCTATATACAGGTTATTGTGTTTGTTTACTGTACAGATGTGATGCTCTGCATTGATTTACAAACCTAGCATTGCATGTCTGCACAGTCCTATTTATCCCCTGAGGTAACGACACTCACATTGCCCCATCATATTTGGAATGTGGCAGTGTGAGTGTCCATTTTCTTATTTATTTATTTATTTATTTATTTGCAGTCTCTTTTATACCATGCTATTTGACATCAGTGCGGTTTACAATGAACATAAGAGTTGCACATCTCAATTTCGTGATTTGTGCTTACAGTGAAACAGGTATAATAACGGGTATACATTAAACAGGAAAATTAAACTTGGGTATGCATTAAGCAGGTATAACAGGTAAAATAGGGTATAAATAACCAGTCCCTTCCTTCATTTGTGCATTCCATGTACCGTGCTATATGTGTACAGACACTGTATCCACACCAACCAGTGCAGGGGGACCTTCTGCATAGTGTTATCTCTGCATGTTTCTGCAGATGGTTTCATTTGAATTCTCTGTGTTCATGTGCCTCTGCTACCTGTTAGCATATCCTCATTGTGCATTTGACGATTGTTTAGGGTTACATTGTTGCAGCTTTGATTCCTATATCAGGCATTATTTGACAGCTGTAACATATATTTCGATATCTGTGTTTACACTTTCTTACTTTTAACAACATATGTTGTTTCATTTGTGTGCCTCCTGTGTTGGCAGACAGATATGTTTTAAGGAACAGATCATGACTGATGAGTGTTGGGCCCTCATCATGCACTGCCTACTGTCTACATGCACACATATGTAACTAATACATTTGGGGCGTGCAGCAGCATGTGGGGGGTGGGGGTCTAATGCATACTGCACACCATGCACCTGATTTATTTATTTTCTCTTATATACCGCGCTATTCTGCACCAGTGCAGTTTACATTGAGCAAACTGAAATTACATTGAACAGGGCATTATAACTTGGAGATAACTATTTTACAGGGAACATGGGCTATGGAGGGTTAAGTGGCTTGCCCAAGACCACAAGGAGCACCTGTGGGACTAGAAACCCCAGTCCTTCCGGCCCAAGGTTGCTGTCCTCTAGTGGGATTTGAACCCCCAACCTTCCGGCCTGAAGTACCTTACCCCAACCACTAGGCCACTGATGCACATTATCTCTCCTGCCCATCATCTGTAGACGGGCCAGTGACTTTTCTGTAACATGTGGGTTGCTGCCCCGCAAAATGTGTTTTCTGATTTTCCCCTGGGATCCACTCACCTTGATATTATGATAGGCGGTATCTACACTATCTGTGATGATTAACCAAAGTAAAAATATGTGTTTGATGTACATTTGTCTCTGCTGCTGCTTGATCACACTGACACATGTATTTAGTGATTTCCTGGTCATGTACATGGCCCACCTGTGCTCACATCCTTGTACGGTGCCAGCTGTCTATCTGCCAGCCGTTTGCCACATCACTGGGTGTTACAGGTTCCCATACACACATTCCCTTTGAGGTAATATTTTTGCATTGTGCTATTTGTGGTTGTTTGGGATAGTGGTTACAGACATGTGTTGTAACACCAAAGGTTGCAGTTTTGATCTCCACATGGGGTTTACTTTTTTTTTCTATTGTGCTAACATGACCATTAGGTACCTGCAGGTTCATCACCTATGCACACACCCTGCCATCTCTTCACTGTACACCAAAGTGTGCCCTCTGTGCTGCCTATCCATCACATATTAGCTGTTACATATGTCTCTTTCTTTATAGTGCTTACATGGCTGTCTGCTTGGGGGACTGGCATTGCTGTGGTTCAGCTGGTCTGTAGCACACCTGTTTGCAGGTTCAATTCTCACATGCTCCTGTTCTGCTCCATGTTTTGCCCTGCTCCACAGAGCATCCCCTGCCACCCTTTGGGTTTAGATTCTTTCCTCTTTTGCATGTTGTATTCACTGCATAACATTTCATTGTGTGTGTGCATCTGTGTGTTATATGTGGCTCTGGTCCCAATTACAGACTGTGATCTGATCTGTACACACCAGATCTGCATGTGTATTCCATCATGGTTACTGTTGGAGGTTTGCCTATCATGGCAGACAGCAGGCTTCTTGTATGCAGCCTTTGCTAATGACCTCACGTTGGTGGTGTGGCCTACTGGTTTGTGCATCAACATTTGTGCTAATGGTCATAGGTTTGATTCCTCTCTATTCTCTTTTATTTGTATGCCTGTCCTGCACAGCTACTTTTCATTCCTGTGACAGTCATATCTGTGCAGATCTGTGCTGTTAGCACATTGTACCCTTATCACAGTTGCCAACCATCCTTCAGTCTGTCTATGTGTGTCTGCCAGCTGTGTGCCATCCTGCCTGATGTGCATGCTGCTATCCCATGTCCTGCACTGATACATGTTTCTGCATTGCAGCTCTTCCTGGTTGTCTCTCCTGTGTGTGCTCTGCATGGCACTGCTACTCCTGTGTCCTCCTGTCATTACACCTATCCTTCCACCTCTACCTCCTCTATTCCAAAGGGATGGGGCTCTTCCGAAGGGATGGGCTTCACCTTAACCGGGATGGAATCAGGCTGCTGGCATTAACCTTTAAAAAGGAGATAGAGCAGCTTTTAAACTAGATAATAGGGGAAAGCTGACAGTCGCCCAAGAGCGGATGGTTTGGAAGAAAGTATCCTTGAAGGATACTACCAAAAGCAGAGAGGTTCCAAAAAAGAGTAAAGTAGCCCAAATGTCCTTGAGTATGGAGCAGACAGAGCTTAAAGATCCCAAATTACCCATGTCTACCAATAGCCAAATTAATATGAATAAAATACAGTCTCTAAAATGCTTGTATGCAAATGCTAGAAGTCTAAAAAATGAGATGGGAGAGTTAGACTATATAGCACTAAATGAGAGGTTAGATATGATTGGAATATCAGACATGGTGGAAGGAGGACAACCAGTGGGACACTGTGATACCTGGGTACAAACTATATCGTAATGATAGAGCTGATCAAATTGATGGAGGGGTTGCACTCTATGTTAGAGATTTTGATTGATGGGACTGGGCATGGTTCAAGGGGAGAGCTCATGGTATTAATGTTTGTGATGATGCTATCTAGTTGTTCTGCAGAAATATTCTCAAAAGCATCCCAAGTGTACTTAGAGGTGATGTTGTTTGACTCCATTGCTTGTAGATTTTTATGGCGATGGTATTACTTAGTTTGTTTTGAAGGAATTTGGCTATGTCAAATGGTGTCTCTGCTTTTTTCAAGCTGGGGTCTTTTAAAAGATGTTTTGCTATATCAAAGAGTTCCCTGGGGCAAATTAAGGAGGATCTAATAAGCTTTGCATGGTATTCTTTTTTTCTGTGTGTTGGTCAGGGAGCAGTATTCAGTTTGAGCAGTGATGTATGCCACTTGATGTGTTGGGTCTTTTGTGCGTCTCCATTTATGTTCCAGTTGTTATAGCTGGCATTTGAATTTCTTTAAGTCAGGTGAGTACCATGGGGATGGGTGCAGTTTTTTGATGGTGTCTATAGTGTAAGGTATTAAAGCATAAGGCAAAATAATGTTATTCCAGATGTTGATTATAGAGTCAAGGTCCGGTAGATCTGAGTGTGCAAGTGAGATGATTTTATTGAGGAATGATTGCTTGTTGAAGTGTCGGAATCTGTTTGCATTGTGTGGTGGTTTGACGTTGATATCTGTACTAGAGGTCTGAGGGAGAAAGAAGGCTATCATGCTGTGATCTGACCATGGTATTAGTGTTATTTGGGGTGGGGAGGGGTTGCTGGTATGGACAGTTAGAGGGCATAAAAATGAGGCCTGCGGTTCTCCCTTTTATTTGAGTTGGGTTTGTGATGATCTGTTTATAGTGGAGGGCTTGTATGACATCCAGAAAGGAGGTAGATTGTTGAATATAGTGGGAAGATTGATGTCACCTAGTAGTATGAACCATTTGTTGTTAGAGTTGTTCATGCATGTTTCTTGAATGAGTGGTGAGAGCTCACTAATTTTTGATGAGGGTGATTTGTAAGCAAGGCAGATCATTAGGTGCCTACTGGACATAATGAGGTTATCTGAGGAGCTGGTTTTCTTGGTTTTAAAGTGGAGATAATCTTTTGTAATAATTCACTGCGTCCTCTCCTGGATGCCTTTGGACAGCTGAAAATAATTTACATTGGTATGGAGAGTTGGTTGAGCAAAATGTTATCAGTCTCATTAATCCATGATTCCATAATGATCGTTATATCAATGTGGTTTGCATAATGGAATCATGCATTAATGAGACTGATAACGTTTTGTTCAACCAACATTCACAGCTAGCACTGGAGTTGGTGGAAAAGCTAGGGTTTATGTAGACAAACCTCCCCTTGTTTTATTTCCCTTCATTTTCATGCAACCAGAAGGAAAAATGAGTATAAAGCTATACCGAGGGGCAGTTGCCCACACTCTCTTCCTTCAGTGCCTAGCAGTATTTTTGACAGTTTGCACTGTAGTCTCTCCCATCTGGTCCCCATTACCAGTGGTAATCTTTCATGACTCATGCCAAAACTTAAGAAAAAAGCAAAAAATACAAATTAAAGCAAAAAAACAAACCAAACCAAAAGGAAATAAAACAAAAGGAAATGAAAAAGGTCTCCTTCTGCTGCTGGTGCCAATCTCGCAGTCCTGTGATTTCTGCTCTTTTCTTGCCAGCCAGTTATGTCTTGAGATCCAAAGCATAGCCATATTGCAGAGGTCACAAATCCTGCTCTTGCCTTCACAGCCATTGCAGCCTACTATCATTTATCCATGGGTTCCATTTAGGCCCATATGGCAAAACTAGTAAAACTAAAAACAAAAAACAAAAAACCCAACGTATATATAATTTAAGAAAGGAAAATAAAAAAATGAAATAAACAAAAAAGAAAAAAGCAATCTATTTTCCCCTTGCCTCTCTCTCTGCTGCTGCTGCAGCACTCTGTTAGCAGTGTTCTCATGGCTTGCCTTGCTGCTGCCCTTCAACTCCCCTGCTGATTTTGGTGGTGAAAGTCACTCTTCTAGCAGCATGGCTCTGAAAACAGTGTACTTTGTTTTTTTTCTAGGCGACTCCATCCTCCTCCTGCTTAGGCTTGCCATTGTATGATTTTCACCCTCTTTAAATGCCATGGTGGTTTTTCACCACTCTTCTAGCAAGCATGGCTTTGCAGCCAGTGTGCTTTGGTTTTTCCAAAGCCACTCATTCTCCTCCTGATTTTCATCTTTGTGAGTGCTTTTGACTTGTTATTATACACCTTTTTGGCTGTTTTGCTGCCCGTTTTGACATGTAGGTCATAAAAATCCAAGTCTGGGAGAAGCTCAATCCAATACAGTAGGGGAAATGACCAGCCTACCATCGTTGGCAAGTGTTCTTTTCAAATTTCCTTTACTCTACATGTTTGGTGGTTCTAGCTACAGCATTTGTTATACCCTTGACCAAAGATCAGTACTTTTATCAGGAGCAATGAGCATGGAGTGTTGACAGAGGAAGGGAGCACCCGTATACCCAGCCTGATAGCCAAATCAACCCTAACTATCATCATGTTATATATTGCCCTCACATCCATCATCCTACATTACTATACTTGTCAACTAAAACTGTACTTATCCGGTTGTTAGCTAAGAAAACCTTAGCTTGTTTTGAATGATTGGACTCCATGAAAGTTTTTTTCATCACAGTACCTCTTCTATCGGTAGGGATGAGTGTGGTTTGGTGAGGAAGGAAGGACACACCCTCCTAGCTAGCTTGATAGCCAAATCAACCCTAGTTGTCATGGGGTGATAGATAGTCGACAAGCACAGCATTGGAGGATGGTGGATATAATGACAACCAGCCTTCTTCCACAAGTATTAGGCTTTCATTATAGGGGCTTCCCTTCTCCCTCCCTTCTCTCTAAGCTCTTCTGGGCTGTTGCTGCCAGTACTGCAACCACACTGCATTGCTTTTAGGGCCTTCGCTATGGTGCATCCTCAGATTCTTATTTAAATCCCTCAGTATGTCATCTAAGCACTCTGTGAATTATTTTTCCACCGGGGGAAATCTTCCTCTGTAATTAAGATTCCTAAACTGGGATCAAAGTCCTCAGTGCCAGTACTCTCACTTGTGATCACACAGTTTAGATGAACTCACCCCACTTTTGCTGTCTGGGCTTATGCCATGTCTTCTGCTGTAGGTTTGGCTCTCTTCTTGTGTGTTAGGGCCTTGCAGCCTGATCTGTGTTCTGTGATGCTCCTCCTAGACTAGTTAGGCCTTCCAGCTAATCTGGATGTTGTGCCGATGCTCCTGGCATAGTTTAGAGTCTTGCATCCAATTTGGGTGCTATGCTGGTCTCCTTGCTATTTTATTCCTCTCAAAGTGCCTTGATGATTTTCCACCAAGTTTGGTGCTGATGTTCTCTATTCTACTATCATGGTATGTTTATTGCATTCTTTGTGCCACTTTGCCCATCCTATGCAGTTTCTGGACTTAACTTGCCACTGTACATATTCTTTGCCCCTTTTTTGGTGCCTCTTGGTTTTTTTTGTGGTCCAACATTCCCAAAGTGGAAACAGAGAAAAGGGAGCAAACTACAGGCTGGTAAGATTTATATAAGTGTGGGAAAAGTAATGGAGACACCGCTGAAAGAAAGAATTACAAACTTTCTAGAATCCAATGGATTATAGGATCCGAGGCAACATGATTTTACCAAAGGTAGATTGTGCCAAACAAATCTGATTTCTTTTACTGGGTGACTAGAGTCCAAGGGCATACAATGGATGTGATCTACTTGGATTTCAACAAAGTCATTGATACTGTTCCTTACAGGAGGCTTATGAATAAACTGAGCAGCCTGGGGATAGGTCCTAAGTTAGTGAACTGGATTAGAAACTGGTTGACAGATAGATGACTAAAAAGTAATGGTAAATGGAATTTATTCAGAAGAAAGAAGAGTAAGTAATGGAGTGTCTCATGGATCAGTCCTGGAACCGGTAGTATTCAATGTCTCAGTGAATAATACTGGCAAATGGTTAAAAGGAAATTTTTGCCTTCTGGTGGATGACACAAAGGGGTATGTTTACTAAATCGCGCACACGTGCGCGGCGCACAAGAGCGGATGCTAATGATGCATGTAAGAGCTCTTAAGCGCCGCGCACGCGTGCGCATCACATTAACGGGCCGGCGCACGTGTGCGGGGCACTCATGTGCGATAGAGGCGGGGAAACGCTTACGGAGGGCGGAGGAAGGCTCCCGAGGGGTGGGGGGACGGGGTCAATGGGTGGAGAGTGGGAGGGGAGAGGCTCCCCGCACAGGAGCGGGGCTTAATTTCGGCAAGAAAAACACCGCGAGTGAAACCCTCGCGTTAGAGCCGATTTAAAGGGAAGAGAAACCATTTCCGTCAGCAATGTACAGCAAAACCGGGGAAACCTGCAAAACGTGAGCAGTGTGATACATGTGCACAGAACAAAATAGCAAATATAAATTAAAAATGACCACAACAAATGTCAAATAAATTATAATCCAGCTGGGCAACAGTGATATTAATGGTCAACCATAAAAAACACTCCCAGGAAAGCTCCAAAAAAAAGAAATGATTTTTGGAAGGGTCTACGCTCCGTAGACCCTTTCAAAAATCACTGCATGTCAATGGAGCTTTCCTGGGAGTGTTTTTCATGTTGCCCACTGATATCACTGTTGCCCAGCTTGGCTTTGGTTTTTTCCTCTTCTTTTGGAGGCCATTTATGAGGTTTAATTGCACCCCTGTCCCCATACAAGGTAAACGAGCCCACAGTAAAACTGTGCAGAGCAGGGTGTCTGACTCGTCAGGCCAGTTTTCCTACCTCCAGGGACAGCACTGTCTCTGTGGCCACAGTGTGGTGCAACAGACACAGCCAGTGCCTGTAACACCAGAGGGTCACAGGTTCAAATCCCAGCTGGAGCTCCTGCCAACCCAGTCCCCATAGTTTTACCCACCACTAAACAGTGATAGTAAAGACACTCCTTTATTGCAGAGAACATACGCATGGTTAATACGCCTATATTTTACAACACCAAAACACAGACACCATAAACAGGCGCATTACCTAGAGCAAAGTCTCGCAAATTCAGTCCTGGAGGGCCCCACACCATTCAGGTTCCATGCTGCCTCTAATAAAGATGCCTGTGCTGCATATCTATGCACCACCCCCATGGTATGCAGATGTAGCTCATGCATATTTATGAGGGACAGCATGAAAACCCGAACAGTGTTTGGAACACCAGGACTGGAGTTGGGAAACTCTGCCGTAAAGCAGCAGCCAACAGGGCCAGACACACCCACACACACACACACACAGGCTCCTTTGGCCAATGCCTCCTGGAGAGGCAGGACATTGGGCCCTGCCTGTACCTCCCAATACTAGCAGTTGCATACCTTAGCAATGCCACCCTACACCTGGGTATATGGTACACAGCCATCAAACGTTTCCTATGATAACTGGCAGATATCAATGCCTACGTTAAGCACATTTTGCTCATTGAGCTCCACCATAACAATCATTCTGATGTCTGCGGTGTGTGCTGCAGGTCTGGTCTCTGATAGTGTTTACCACCCTGGGGAGTGACCCCCAACAGTATTGCGTACCATATCCATGCCTGTACTGTGCCCAGGACTGGTGTGGTGGGTATGGCTGCTGAACACCCCTATAGTAGCACAATGCTGGCATAGGTGTGGGGGTGGCTGTCTGTCTATCCAGTGTGTGGTGGCTGCAAACACCTTCCACAGCCCACACTACCAGCAATGTTGCCAGTATTGGGCTGTCAATGTGCATAATGAGGAGCAAGGTACCATGGGTATAGGCCAGACAGGGTGGCCTGGCCAGGGTGCATCTGCACAGGGCATAGGGCACTGACTGGGACATTTTAGTACCCGGCCACCACCTACACAGGCAGGGTGACCTCAGTATGTCCTGCTGAGAGATCACTCTCACCCTGACTGTGCAGTGACCACAGCAGGGCTAGGCACCCCCATAGTGCTATATAGTATTTCTGTCATGTGATAGCTATGGGTTTCCTTTTGGGGCCCAGCCACTGATTTATATGCTTGCTGTGTATGCTGACATCCCAGTTCTGGGTGCATGCCCTGTTGACTAACTAGCAGGCTGTTTGCAGCTGGTATGTGTCTTGTTGGAGTGGTTTGTAGGGTGCAGTGGCTGATGGCTTGCAGCAGGAGAATATCAGATAGTGGTGGGGTGCAGCTTATCATATCCAGGCCTAATGTCTGTCTGCTATTGTGATATGGATGTGTACAGAGCTGCATTGACTGCCCTCTGGGGTGTCTGTTCCTCAGCAGGACCGGGGTTGATGTTCCCCTCTACTGCCACCTTTGCAGGGAGGTAGAATGTGGATCTATTGTTAGGAGACCCTGTTTGTTGCACTTTGGCCCTGGGGGAGGGGGGGTGGTGGTACATGGGCCACCTTGGGGGCTACACCTGACTGAAACAGACAGAGATATCCAAGGTGTTTCTGCAGAAACTACCTATCTCACACACTAACACTGCTTTAGACCTGCACCATGGCCTCTTTCAACCATGGACGGTACTGTGGACCTGGTGCTGTGCGCCTCACTGCACCCTCAGGGTGAGCACAGTACCCGCACAATGTGACGGTGTGTAGCTACTCTATGCCAGTACAACACACGGTCAGTACCCCCGTACCTGGCCGAGGTGCTGTGGGGGTGCACATGGTCAGTTCCCCCTACCAGGCCGAGGTGCTGTGGGGGTGAATTCCCCATGGTGTGTATCTGTGGATAGCTGATTTGCATGTGCAGTGCATCATGGGTGTGACTGGCACAATCCAACCCTGTGAAAATCCAGCACCTGCTCACAGGCTCTGATAAACCATAGGCCATCACACGTACATCTGTTAGCATAATGCATAGGTGCAAGACACCCTAAAGAGTCTGTAATATAAGGTGCCCACGCTGGTAAAAACACACGTACCAACGAACGATTGTACGCACGCACCAACGCACGCAGCTACGCATGTACCAACGCACGCAGCCACGCACGCACCAACGTACGTGGCTAGGCACACTCCGAGGGTGTGTTTCTGACACCACTACTCAACGTAAAGAAAAACATGCCTCCTCATTCCCTATGTAATGTACAGGGTGATGCCTGGGCCAGCTTTCTGCGTTAGGTACACTGGGGACTCGAACCCATGCTGCCTGTAACATCAGTCAGTACCATAACCATTGTGCTACAGCTCTGTTTCAGTGCTTTGTGTCTGTCCGCCTTCTTACGATTAATGCGCAGTAACGCGCCATGGCGCACTGTAACGCTCGTTAGTTTTTGGAACGCGCGTTAGTGGTAACGATGTACCGCCCATGTCCTTATTTGGGGTTTCTGTCACTACCGCGGCTCCAAACGCGAATTGCACTAACGCAGTTTAGTAAACATACCCCAAAGTATGAATGGGTTTGCTTGGCTCATTTTTGAAGAGCACTTTCATGATATGAGGGAAGAAAACCAGCACACTTCAATGAACTGAATATAAAGAGCATATAGTTCAAGAAGACTTAAGGCACAGGGTGGCCATAAGTAGAATCCATCTCCATAGGCTCCAATTGACCTACTTCAACTTCATCTGATATTTGTGGGTGATTCAATGTGTACAATTGTGGCTTTCATGACTGTAGAATTAGAAATGGGTCTTTCAACTGCTAAGCCAGGAGGAGGGCAATTTTCAAAAGTCATTAAGCTGTATATATGGCTGATACAGATGTAAAAGGGATTTTTTGAAAATGTCCTACCTGTATCAAAGTAATTAAAAATGGGGTGTCTATGCTGTGAAATATATATATATATATATATATATATATATATATTGTAAGGTTACAGGGACCTTTGCATAGTGGGCCAATACATAGAAGTAAGATTTCAGTTTGAAGATTTCAGTTTCCATTACATAGAAACATAGAAACATGACAACAGAAAAGATCACATGGCCTATCCAGTCTGTCCTTAAATAACAACAACTACAACAGTCCACTTTTTACCTTTAGAGATCCTCTGTGTTGGTCCCATGCTTTTTTGAATTCAGTTACTGTCCTCATATCTACCACCTCCACTGGGAAACTATTCCATGGATCCACTACTCTTTCTGTAAAGAAATATTTCCGCATATCACTCCTGAATCTATCTCCCTTCACCCTCATCCCATGTCCCCTCGTAGCAGAACTTGCTTTCAATTGAAAGAGGCTCTCTCCCTGAACATCTATGCCACGGAGGTATTTAAACATCTCAATCATATCACCTCTATCCCGCCTTTTCTCTAAGGTGTACATATTAAGATCCTTAAGTCTGTCCTCATATGCTTTATAATGAAGCCCATTAATCATTTTAGTAGCAACCCTCTGCACCAACTCCATCCTGTTCACATCCTTTTGAAGGTGCGGTCTACAGAATTGCACACCATTCTCTAAATGAGGTCGCACCAAAGACTTATACAGAGGCATTATCACCTCCTTTTTTCTGCTAGCCATTCCTCTCCGTATGCACCCAAGCATCCTTCTGCTTTTGCTGTTGCCTTTTCTACCTGTTTAGCTACTTTAAGATCATCAGACACTCTTCTTTAGTGGACAAAAGTACTTCACCTCCTATACTGTATTGCTCCCTTGGATTGCTGCAGCCCAAATGCATGACCTTACATTTTTAACATTAAATCCCAGCTGCCAAATTCTAGACCATTTTTCAAACTTAGCTAGATCCCTCCTCATGTTATCTACACCTTCCTGGGTGTTTACTCTATTGCAGATTTTGGTATCATCTGCAAAGAGGCAAACCTTACCCGACAGCCCTTCCTCTATATCACTAACAAAGATGTTAAAAAGAATCGGACCAAGGACAGATCCCTGGGGCACACCACTGGTAACATCCTTCTCCTCAGAGTGAGCTCCATTTACTTGTACTCTTTGTTGCCTCCCACCCAACCAATTTCTAACCCAAGCAGTAACTTTAGGGTCCATCCCTAGGGTGCTCAGTTTGTTTATAAGTCTCCTGTGAGGAACAGTGTCAAAGGCTTTACTGAAATCTAAATACACCACATCTAGAGCTCTCCCTCAGTCCAACTCCCTGGTCACCCAGTCAAAGAAATCAATCAGATTTGTCTGACAAGACCTGCCTCTGGTGAATCCATCCTGCCTCGGATCCTGTAATCCGCTGGACTCCAGAAACCTCACTATTTTCTCTTTCAGCAGCGTTTCCAATAATTTACTCACCACCGACGTTAAACTAACCGGCCTGTAGTTTTCAACCACATGTTTACTTCCACTTTTGTGTAAAGGCACCACATGAGCCTCTCTACAGTCCTTTGGCACCACTCCCGACTCCAACGAGGCATTGAAAAGGTCAGTCAGTGGAGCTGCTAGAACGTCCCCAAGTTCCCTCAGTATTCTAGGGTGTATCCCATCCGGTCCCATCGCTTTGTCTACTTTAAGTTGAGCTAGTTTCTCACGAACACAGTCTTCTGAAAATTGTTCAAGATGTCCCTCGCTTCTGGTCTTATTTGTGGGTGTTTTCTGAGGTCCTGCTCCTGGTTCTTCATCTGTGAACACAGAACAAAAATATTTGTTAAGCAATTCCGCTTTATCCTTATCCGCTTCTACATATTCCCCCCCCTGCACCCTTGAGTCTGACAATACCACTTTTGCCCTTCCTCTTCTCACTAATATATCTGAAAAATGTCTTATCCCCCCATTTTATTGCATTGGCTATTTCCTCCTCCTTTTGAATCTTTGCCTTCTTGACTACTTTGCTAGCTTCTCTAAGTTTTTCCAAATACAGATGCCTGTCTTCCTCTCTCTGTGATCTCTTGTATTTCATGAAGGCCTCCCTCTTTTTCTTCACTTTTTCAGCTACTTCCTTCGAAAACCATAGCGGTCTCCTGTTCCTTTTGCCTTTATTTACCATTTTAACAAAAAGGTTGGTTGCCCTTAAAATACCCCCTTTCAGTTTTGCCCACTGTTTTTCTACATCCCCCAGCTGTTCCCATCTCACTAATGACTCCCTGAGGTATTGGCCCATCTTCGCAAAGTTGTCTGTTACATTATCTGTTACATGCCTGCTTCATAGGGTGGGGCTAATTGAATCAACTCTACAACTGACCAAGTACCAGAACCAGTCTGTTCATCACAGCTTCAAGAGACTACACACTCAGCTAAGGCTTTCAGACTTTACAATAGCCTATTTTTAATATAAATTTTAACTGTTGGATATAGGTTTTAAGAATATTCAAACTGCCTACATTCCTTGCATAGCCTTTAAATCAGATATCTGAATGTGCCCTCAGTCCATACTGGCCAGGGACACTTACGTTCCCGCCCACCCTCCCCTCACTCCATCCACCCCAGGGTTGCATTACCTATATAGTTCTCATACACATTGGCATCTGTCCTTTAATTAGGTGTTACACCCACTTTTTCTCCTTTTCTCCTCCTAGAACACCTAAATCATCATGTTGTGTATTCAATGCAATAACTGTGGTGCTTTCATTCTGAGAAGAATCATTTGGAACATAAGAGCTTGCCTTATATGCCTCAAGTTATCTGCTATGCATAAAGAATTGACTCTACTAAGGGAAGAATAAGCTGCAATTTAACACCTCCTCTAGGGTACAAACTGAACAAAATCCACCACCGCTCCCACAAAGAATCAAACAGCCCAGGAATAAATGGATCACAGTGGGCTCTGGTAGGTTGTGACCTGCAATGCAGAGACACCCTATACATCAAGAGATATCCCTGCATAATGCCTTCTCTGCCTTGGATAATGAAGGTGCCCAATTTGTGGGAAACTGAAGTGCCCTTAAATGAAAGACTCACTGCCAAATCTACTGATAATGCACCAAATAGTAAAAAAAAAAAAAAAATCACAAAACAGAAAATTACCACTACTTGGAGATTCCATCATCAGAGGCACCAACTTGGGAACACAGTTCAAAGAAGAGAAGATGGTCAAATGCCTCCCAGGCTCTTCAGCCAGCAGGAATACAAACCAAATTTTGGTATAGTTAGTGCAGAAACTGAGCACTCCAAAACTGATGGTGTCATTCACTTGGGTACAAATGACCTGGCTAGAAACAGTGCCCCTGCAGTTCAAAAGGACTTCCAGACTCTGGGAGAGAAACTCAAGCCCATAGTTAACACTTTAGCATTCTGAGAAGTCCTATCTGTTAATGGTAAGGGGGCAGAAAGGCTGCATCACATAAACAACTTTAATACATGGCTCCAAACCTGGTACAAACAAGCAGGATTTGGATATATAGGTGACAGGGGAAACAGATGGATCAACAAGAAACTATACTGTGTTGATGGACTACATCTCTCCATCGCAGGGAAAAATTCAGGCAGTATGTGAACAGGCATTTAAACTAGGGAAAGGAGATGACAGATGGAGAAGGTCAAGTTCAGGATGTCACTCCCAGCAAAAGCAATATGATATTGAAACAGTCACACTTTTAAACCACACATCAAAGGCAAGCGAGAAGGGATGTGTAGAACAAAATCCATGCAAAACGCAGGCAAGACAGTCAACAAATGTTGGAAAGCAATGAGCACAAATGCTGAAAGCCTAGCCAACAAAGTTCCTGATCTAGAAGCCTTATTTATTTTATTTTATTTTATTTTATTTTAATGGTGGACATGGACTTAGACATTGTGGCCATTACAGAAACATGGTTTAATGAGTCGCATGAATGGGATATAGCCATAGCTGGCTATAATCTATTTAGAAGGGACAGAGAGGATAGAAAAGGAAGAGGAGTAGCCCTGTATGTCAAAAGCAATATTAAAGCTGCTGAAATGCAAGGGACATGGGGAAAAGAAGAAACACTATGGATTGTGTTGGAAAGAGGAGATGGCACTGTCATCCATACTGGTATCGTCTACAGGCCTCCAACTCAAACCAAAGAAATGGATAGCAAATTGATTATTAATATTGCAAAGATAGCCATGAAAGGGAAAGTGATCATATTGAGTGACTTTAATCTACCCAATGTGGATTGGAGTATTCCTTCTGCAAATCTGGAAAGAAGTAAAAAAATTGTGGATGCCTTCCAAGATGCATTACTTAGACAAATGGTGATGGAACTGACCAGGGAAAGCTCAGTGCTAGATTTAGTGCTCACCAATGGAGATAGCATGTCGAATATCCAGGTGGGTGCCCATGTGAGCAGCAGCGATCATCACACGGTGTGGTTTGAGATAAAAGCCAAGGTGGAGTCCAATCACAGCCTGCTCAAAGTTCTAGATTTTAAAAACACTGACTTCAGTAAAATGGCCAAGTACCTGAAGGAGGAGTTGACAGGGTGGGAAGGGATAAGGGAAGTGGAATTGTAGTGGGCTAAACTAAAGGAGGCAATAAAAGTGGCAACAGATACGTATGTAAGGAAAGTAAATTAAAACAAAAGGAAAAGGAAACCTATTTGGTTCTGCAAAGAAGTGACTGCACAAATAAAAGCAAAAAAACCAGAGCTTTCACAAAATTCAAAAGTTCGCAAACAGAGGAACACAGAAAAGAATACAGAATCAAACTAAAAGAGACAAAAAGAGATATAGCTATAGCAAAATCAAAGGCAGAAGAAAAGATGACTAAAGATGTGAAGTGTGGTGACAATACTTTTTTAGGTATATTCGGGAGAGGAGGAAAATCAGAGGTGGAATTGCAGGACTCAAAAGTGCTGGGAACAGATTTGTGGAAAGTGACATTGAACAAGCGAAAATGCTAAACAAATACTTCTGTTCTGTTTTTACTATAGAAAATCCTGGAGAAGGACCACCTGTGATTGACAAATATATAAATGGGAATGGAGTAGATACCACACCATTCACAGAAGATGATGTGTTAGAGCAGCTTGCAAAACTGAAAGTGGCCAAGGCCATGGGACTAGATGGAATATGCCCCAGCATACTGAAAGAGCTCAGAGAGGTTCTTGCAGGGCTGCTAAAGGATGTTTTTAATAGATCCTTGGAGAATAGAGAAGTTCCACAGGACTGGAGAAGGGCTGATGTGGTACTTCTTCACAAAAGTAGCAGTAGGGAAGAAGTGACAAACTATAGGCCGGTAAGCCTTACCTCGGTGGCGGGAAAAGTAATGGAGGCACTCCTGAAAGAGTGAATAGTGGACTTCCTCGAAACCAACAGGTTGCATGATCTGAGGCAATATGGTTTTACCAAAGGACAATTTTGCAAACAAATCTGATTGAGTTCTTTGACTGGATGACCAGAGAACTAGATCAAGGGCATTTGATGGATGTGATCTACCTAGATTTCAGCAAAGCCTTTGATACTGTTCCTCATAGGAGGCTTATCCATAAATTCAACAGCTTGGGGATGGGTCCCAAGGTGGTGAACTGGATCAGAAATTGGTTGACTGACAGACAACAGAAGGTGACGGTATACAGAATTCACTTGGATGAAAGGAAGGAGATTAGTAGTGTGCCCCAGGATTTGGTCCCGGGACCGGTACTGTTCAATGAATTTGTGGGTGATATTGCTGAAGGACTGAATGGAAAAGACTGTCTTTTTGCAGATGACACCAAAATTTGCAACAGCGTCCCTACTGGCACTGCGTGCCCCTTTGTGTTCATGTCAAAAACCTTCAAAGTTTGGATCCAAACGAGCATGAAGCCAGAGCACATAATGTGCACCAGGATGCTCGCGAGCCATTCACAAATAGGTGCTAATTAGATAAATATGTTGCAGGCTAAGCTGCATTGCCTGTTGCATTGCACATGGTGTATACGTGGATTAAGCCAGAACACCTGAAAAAAAGCAGGCATGTCCAGGTGCAGGCATAATTTCACAAACATGGACGTGGCTGATATGGATGTCTGCGGGGGAATCTACTGTATCTGCATAGGAGAAGGAGGGGCTCAGGCATTCTCAGGACAGGGACCAAGCTTATCCTGTAGTAGCAATATTCAGCAGCAATTTAGATGATTTTATACATCCAGGGGGACTTGCAGAAAAGGCAACCCCACGAATAGATGAATTATCCATTTTAGCTTAGGAGTGCATATTCAACACTCTTATTTCAATGAATAGGGCTGCTGAATATGAGAGACAAGGATACAGTAAGTAGAAAAAGCATCCACAGCTCTGAATATTCTCTCCACTGTTTTTAGGTGTAATTTGTTTCTTTTGAACTAAAACTGCCTTGCGTTTAACAGAAAATATCATAATGCCTCATCTGGATCCCTCACAAAGACTTCTCTACCTCCATTAATGTAAAATTGTCTTAGTTTTCAAATGGTTTTAATGTGACATTCACGAGCGAACATGCTGTAGAAAGTCAATCCTTCCCCAAAATGGTGTTATATATACCACCTGGTGAAAGACCATATTCAGCATTATCCTCATCCAAGCATTCAAAATCCAGACCTTTAATTAGGCTTTTTTAAGGTCTGCATTTTCCATCTAGATGTCTTTGTTCTTTGCCATGGCTTCAGTGAGGTCACTTTGTGGCGTTGATGTTCAGCCACTTTCTAAGTGTCAGCTACAGTCTGCTGAAATCAGAAGAGAAACTGTTGACACACAGCCCATGGTTTGCTGATATTTTGAAAATTTCTGCATCTGGGATCAACGAATAAAGAAACATTTTTTGCTTGCTTTTTTTTTTTTTAACAAAGTCAGGGCACATCATTGCTTCCCAAACAGCTATCAAGGTCACAGATCACAAAACCAGGCTGGCACTGGCGTCATCTGAAACCTCAAGTAGGAGTGATTGCATGTCAAGAACAGCCGATAGAGCTGTCATAAGCAGCAAATGAAAACACTACATAAATAATTTAAACCATTAATATGAAAACAATCTTAAGAAATGTTACTAAAGTGCTGTAGGGCGAGCGGGATTAACTTGCCAAATTTATGAGGCCGCAGTAGACACAAGGGACATGGTGGCAGTACGCTACTAATGCTAGTCACATCACTAGAGTGGTAACAGTGAACATATGGCGCTAGCGTATGCACACCTTACACACGGTCTCAACACGTGTCATAAAATAGAAACCTACAAGCGTGATATTCAGGCATGTGTGGCCTTTGGATTCACTGTGGACAGTAAGAACTGTGCCCTATCACCCATACAGGAAGGTAGCAATTGGCTAGTCCAGAACAGACTGATGATCGAGAGTGGCCTGAACAGCCAGCACAGCTCAGAGCACAAGAGGGTGGAGGATGCAAAACACATGCAGAGAGTAGGTGCTGTGTCTCAAGCCAGATGAGATAGTGTGCAAATGTGGCATCTGAAAATGCCGGGGGTCATGTATAGGATCAGGCAGGATGTCCACATTGTTCATAATGGGGGTCAGGAATATGGACCCCCTCACTCTGAGACTACCAAGGTTAGCTGTTCACCTAGGCTGCAGGAAAGACAATACAAGTCCTTTGGTGAGGGGGATGGGCTCAACACGTTATTCCTCCCATCCTTCTGATCATGGCTTGGGCACCTTAGCCATGTTAGGGAAGGGGGTGCAAAGGTCAGGAGGGACTGAAGTAACTGGAAAGCAAGCATGATCAGCACACCTGCTCAGGGTAGCATGCACATAGAGGCCATAGTATCAAGTAGCACCCCTATGGGCCACCAATATATAGAACACCCACCCCTGTGATTTAACAGCAACTAATGGGGGGTTCATAGCCATGCATCCACAGAGGGTCCCTATGCACTCTCCTTCTGGGAGGGGCTGTGGGGCGGCTACTTCTGGAGAAAGATCTGCAATTGTAAGTATTTACTTTGGGGAATTTTTCTAAATTTTGGGGAAAAAGGAATTCTTTAAAGCTAATTAATCTGTGTAAATTATAATCCAGTGTATTTGTTAAATCAGTCAGGGTCTAGTATCAGCAAAGAACTTTTAGTTAAATTTAAAACTCAACAGGTAGCTTTTAGTTTAAGTTCAAAACCCAGCAGAGGGCTTTCAGTTTAAATTCAAAACCCAGCAGAGGACTTCTAGTTTAAATTTAATACTCAGTCAGGGCCTAGTATCAGCAAAGAGCTTTAATTTAAATCAAGTCAGAGTATAATTTTGCATAAAAGGAAAAACAGGGTCGGTATTCTTTGAGCAATAAATTGTTTCTAGAGACCTTTACAAGGAGGTCTTCTAGATAGGGAACAAGAGAACTGTGAAATTGTTTTAAATAGGTGTTAAAGCTAAGTGACGGATCAAAGGGGAATTTTGAAAGACTCCCTCTATCCAAGCAAGGGCTATTTGAATCACCCAGGAAATTGGTCACAGATTACCTTGGAAGCACAGGACAGGGTACTTACTGTGTAACATCCAGCTTTTAATAAGTCTTCTTTCCCTCCCTCCCACCCCGACTCCCACTTACCCTTGGGATAATCATAGCTTTATAGGTGCTTAAAACTCTTAAAGTAAAGCAGGTGCCATATTCACTCTCAGGTGCAGCTGTTTATCCTCATCAGCACCCATTTATGTATTGCGTCCCCGAAATGGGTACGCTCAAATTTTATACCTCAGGTCATATTAAACCACACATAAAACAATTCAATCATGCAATATTTTATTAGGAACAAATGTAGAATGAATGCATTACAAAAGGTTCTGTGATATGTTCACCTGCAGAACCGATAAAAGAACTTGAAGTAAGAGTTTAGTAAAATTTGCTAAATTTATTGTACGCTTGAAAAGTAGCATTTTTTCGACAAGAATGCAATCAGACATTCTCTCAAGTAAGCTTGATTTTTGTTTAATATATTGTTTTTAATCAAATATATTTGTATGTAGAATTTACAGTCATTCTGTTCTGAGTATGATACATATTTCTGACGTCCCCGTTATGGGAATGCTATGCATGAATGGGTAGGGCGTTTGCAATGAGCGATAATATGAGAAATTAAGTGAAACAGAGCATGTGCAGTATGCAATTATTCCACAAACCGTGCTATTTGGTGTTTTTGTGTTGTCTGTTTATGATTTTTCACATTTTTCAACTTTAGAATGTCAAGGCATTACAAATTACATGAAGTTATTTCAATGCTGGAGGATAATGATGAATGGATAGCAGCCGACATATACATTACTTTGCATGACTGCCTGAGACATATGCCCATACCACTCAATGCACATGTCAGCACCTGGGGAGGGAGGGGCTGCGGTATATACAGCAGCTGCCACGGGCCTGTGCATGTCCACACCATGTGTGGCTGGCCCACACCTCTGTGCATCATGCACATTGCCTACCTGGGACATTGGTCACAGCAGTGTTCCATCGTGGGCTGCTGGTATGGGGACTCCCTCTGGGTCCGAGGGTTCGAGGCCCACTCTGCCAATATTTTTGCTGAGATATGCCAAGGGTGCAGTGTCACCTGCCCATTGCACGATGCCAGTGCCACACACATGGTGCCTGTCATGGGGGGGGGGCGGGACATGTGCATGGTGTGTTGCATACACATGGTACCCTCAGAACATCACTGTCTAGCTGCACAGGGCATGCAAGTCAGACATTGGGCACTGTGTATGCGGTCCTAGGCCTGTTTCTGTCACCATGGGGTGGTAAGGCTGCCGCACAGGTAGCCCCATGCATAGGACAGGTGTCTGTGGCAGCATGTGGCCCCTTCCTCCAGCCTACCCACCCTGCCATGGGTCCCGCCACATCCCTTCTTGGGCATACCCAAACATCTGGGCCACCCACTTGACTTGAGTCTGCCACATCCTTTGCCTACTCTGGGCCATTCCCTTCTCCATATCCTGCCCCCTGTACATGTCACGCACCACTGTCATATGTGATGTGGCTGGCTACACAATTTTGATACATAAAGATCATTTCCACACAATACTAATTGCATTTCATTTATAATAAGGTCTGGAAATTTATTTGCAGTTGTTTGACATTATTTGCAGTTGTTTTATATAACAGCCACTTCACCCGCTCTTTCATGCATAGCGTCCCTGAAATGGGGCGCTGAAATATGGTGCAAAATAGCAGTCAAAATATTTGTTTTGACCAAAATTATCACTTGAGGTGTTATTAGTTTGGTATTGACTAACATATTATGGAGTTCCATGTGAAAACAAAAATTCATGCATTAATGGACCTGAGATTAATTAAGTTTAAGGTGAACAAAGTCCATTAAATGTATTAGGTATAGTTTTATTAGTATAAGTATCCCCATCAAACCTTAATAAGCAAACAACTTAAGTACCTAAACACAACCTTAAAACTAAGATGCAGACAGCAGTCCAGCAGTGAGATGGGGGCTTTCCAGTCTTTTACAATGAGTGTCATATGTATGATTTTCTCCCAGTTGGTGAAGGGACTTACATGTGCACTAGGTGCAAGGAGCTCTTTGCTCTCAGGAAATGCATAAAATCTCTGGAAGCTAGAGTAGCAGACTTGGAGGATATAGGGAAAACAGAAAGATACATAGATGATACCTACAGGGATGTAGTACTGAAGTCCCACCTCCGGTCTGGCAGCATCCCTGTTGACATGGAGGAGAGCATCACTCTGGTGTGCCAGGAAGTGATCCGGTAGTTAGAACCTGTCCTCCAGGTGATATAAAACCCTCTTGCACCGAGGAGGTTTCTCCAGAGCCATGTGCCCATGAGGGGAGGGTTAGGACAGCGGTTATAATTGGTGATTCGATCATTAGACATGTAGATAGCTGGGTGGTTGGTGGACATGAGGATCGCCTGGTAACATGCCTGCCTGGTGTGAAGGTAGCGGACCTCACGCATCACCTAGACAAGTTGGGGAGGAGTCTACTACATGTCAGTACCAATGACATAGGAAAGTGTGGTAGGGAGGTGCTGGAGGCTAAATTTAAGCTTTTAGGTAGGAAGTTGAAATCCAGAACTTCCAGGGTAGCATTCTCTGACATGCTTCCTGTTCCATGCGCAGGACCCAAAAGTCAGGTAGAACTGTGGAGTCTCAATGTGTGGATGAGACGATGGTGCAAGGAAGAGGGTTTTGGATTTGTTATGAACTGGGGAACATTTTGGGGAAAGGAGGGGCTTTTCTGAAGGGATGGAACCAGGCTGCTGGCATTAATCTTTAAAAAGGTGATAGAGCAGCATTTAAACTAGATAATAGGAGAGAGCCGACAATTGCCCAAGAGCGCATGGTTCAGAACAATGTATCCTTGAAGGATACTAGCAAAAGATTAATGTTAGGGCATATCAATAGAGTGGTTCCAATAAAGACAAAGGTAACCCAAATACCCTTGACTACAGAGCAGATAGAGCTTAAAGATTCCAAATTATCCCTGCCTACCAACAGTCAGATTAATATGAATAAAACACAGCCTATAAAATGCTTGTATGCAAATACTAGAAGTCTAAAAAATAAGATGGGAGAGTTAGAATATATAGCACCACATGAGAGGTTATATATGATTGGTATCTCAGAGACATGGTGGAAAGAGGACAACCAGTGGGACACTGTCATACCTGGGTACAAATTATATTATAATGATAGAGCCGAACAAATTGGTGGAAAGGTTGCACTCTGTTAGAGAGAGCATTGAGTCACAAAGGATTAAAGCTCTGCAGGAAACAAAATTCACTGTAGAATCTTTATGGATTGAAATTCCATGTAAAAAGGGGAAAGGGAAGGCGTTGGTAATGGGCGTGTGCTATCGACCGCCTGGCCAGAATGAACAAATGGATGATGAAATGCTCAAAGAAATCAGGGAAGCTAACAAAAGTTACAACACAGTAATAATAATGGGTGATTTCAATCATCCTGGTATTGACTTGGCAGGGTCACGGCAGGATGTGCTAGGGAGATAAAGGGGTATGTTTACTAAACTGCGGTAATCGTGAATAACGCGCGTTATGTAATGTTAACGATCGTAAGCACATCATAACGTGCGTTATGACGCGCTTACAATCGTTAACGTTACATAACGCGCGTTAACCATAGTTAACGATCGTAAACTCCCGCGGCGCGGTAAAACACCGCAGAAGGTGGAGAGAGGGCGGAGAGAAGGGGTTAATGGGCGGAGAGTGGGTGGGGAGAGGCTCCCTCCACACTAACGCGCTGATCTGAAGAGCTCAATTCCAACGCGAATGAAAACTTGCCGTTAAATGCACATTACAGGGGAGAGAAACCATTTCAGTGTCAGCAATGTACAGCCCAGGCAGGGAAACCTAAAAAAAGTGATACGTGTGATACATGTGCACAGAACAAAAGGGCACATAAACACTGAAAATGACCCCAACAAACTGGAAAAAGACCATAACCAAGCTGGCCAATAGTGGTAGCAATGAGAAACATCAACCCCTCCCCCCCCCCCCGAGTAAGCTCCATAGAACAGATATAAATCGTGGAAGGGTCTATACTCTGCCCCCATACAAGGTGAATGAGCCCACAGTGATATAGCACTGCTCAGGTTTTACCCCACCATCGGACAGGGTTCGTATGGCGTGCACATGTCCCGCAATATCAGGGCGGGCATGTCGGAAGGGCAACTGGACAGATGCCGGAGAAGGGGATACAGAGGGCCGCAGGCGGCACATGCTGTGGTGCAGCTGGGCCACAGTGCGGACTAGGGCGATGCCTAGGTGGCCCATACGAATGCTAAAGCAGCAGAGCAACCAGACAGCAACTGCTGAAGGCCCAACATGGGCACGACTGTGTTTCCCACAGTGTCACAGGGGATATTACCCAGCAGCTACCCCCAAGGGCACGGAACATTGGCAGGCGGTGCTGGGGGGAAGCGTGGACACCTATGCAGGCACCCCTACCTCAGAACCCGCACCATAGGCAGCTGCCTACCTGCACACTGGATGGCCTGAGACTGTGCACCACCAGCACCACCAGCAGAAGGGCATGTCAGCATGGTGGCTGAGGGATACTGGTGGTGGAGGGGGCAGTGGCAGCTGCCCAGAGCAGACCGTGGCCTAGCCCTGTGTAGGTGGCTGCTGTGTACTGCAACAGACGGGCCCTGTCTGACAAACAGTCATGGTATCACCAAGGAATGTACTGACTCTGTGACAACAAGGTGGTGCAGTGCACAAAACCAGTGTATTCAGAAGCAGAGGGTCACAGGTTCAAGTCCCAGCTGTGGTTCCTACCAACCCAGTCCCCATATTTTACCCACTACTACAACATGCTAATACAGACAGCACCTTTATTGCAGATGACGTAAAAATGCCCAAGACACCTACAGTTTACCCTACAGAGCACAGACACCATAAACATGCACATTACCTAGAGCATAGCCTCCCAAATGCAGTCCTGGAGGGCAAAACACCATTCCGGTTCCATGCTGCCTTTGATAAAGATGCCTGTGCTGCATTTCTATGCGCCACCCCCATGGTATGCAGATGTATCTCATGCATATTCATGAGGGATAGCATGAAAACCCGAACAGTGTTTGGCACCGCATGACTGGAGTTGGGAACCTCTGCCATAAAGCAGCAGCCAACAGGGGCAGATACACCCGCACCCACAGGCCCCATTATCCAAAGCCTCCTGGAGAGGCAGGGCTTTGGACTCTGTGTGCATCTCCCAATACTAGCACTTGCATACCTTAGTAATGCCACCCTAAACCGGGGAATATGGTACACATCTATCAAAAGTTTGCTATGAGTACTGGCAGATAGTAATTCCTAGGTGAAGTACACTGTTCTAAGTGAGCTGCATCATAGCAACCTTTCTGATGTCTGTGGAGTGTGCTACAGGTCTTGTGTCTGACAGTGTTTACCAACCTTGGGAGTGACTCCTACAGTATTGCGGACCATAGCCATGCCTGCACTGTGCCCAGGACTGGTGTGGTGGCCTGGGCTGCCCAACACCTCTATAGTTTCACAATGCTGGCATAGGTGTGGGGAGTGTGTGTCTGTCTATCCAGTGTGTGGTGGCTGCCAACACCCTCCACAGCCCACACTGCTAGTACTGTTGCCAGTATTGGCCTGCCAATGTGCATAATGAGGAGCAAGGTACTGTGGGAATAGCCTCGATAGGGTGGCCTGGCCGGGATCCATCTGCACACGGCATAGGGCAATGGCTCGGACATTGTAGTGCCTGGCCAACACCTGCACAGACAGGGTGGCCATAGCATGTCCTGCTGGGAGGTTACTCTCACCCTGACTGCGCAGTGACCATGGCATGGCTAGGTTCCCCCATAGTGCTGTATAGTATTTCTCTCATGTGATATATGTGGGTTTCCTTTTGAGGCCCAATCACTGATTTATCTGCTTGGTGTGTATGCTGACATCCCCGTTCTGGGTACATGCATCTTCTCCAGGACCATGCACTGTGGACTAGCTGGCGGCCTGTCTGCAGCTAGTATGTGTCTTTCTGGAACACCTTGCAGGGTGCAGTGGCTGGAGGCTTGCTGCTGGAGAATATCAGATAATGGTGGGGGGCAGCTGAGCATTTCCGGGCCTGCCCTCTGTCTGCTATTGTGTTATGGTTGTGTACCGCTCTGTCTGTTCCCCAGCAGGACTGGGTTTGCTGATCCCCTCTACTGCTGCCATTGCGGGGAGGTAGACTGTGGGACTATTGGTGGGTGATCCTGTTTCCCACCCTAAGCCTCAGAGGGTGGGTTGTGTGGTGTTACATAATCTGCCTATGGGTCCATATACCCCCCCTTTCTTCACCTACAGCAGGTAACCATGGCACCAACACAGGATATGCACTATTCTGGGTGTAGCATCGCCCATAGGGACTAGATATGACCGAGACATACAGCAGGACACAGATGTATCCTAGGTGTGTCTAACGTAACTACCTATCAAACACTGATGGGGACCTACAGCATGGTGTGTTTTAGCCATGAAAGGTGCTGTGGACCTGGTGCTGGGCGCCCCACCTCAAACTCAGGGTGGGCACAGTACCCGCACAATGTGACTGTCTGTGGCTACTCTGTGGCAGTGCCACACACGGTCTGTTCCCCCTACCAGGCTGAGGTGCTGTGGGGGTGCATACCCAATCTTGTGCCCATCTCTCGACTGCTGATTTGCATGTGCAGTGCATCATGGGTACGGGTGGGTTAACTCTATCCTGGTAACCACAGCAGCCAGTTTGTGTGGTCATGTGCAGTCCTTCTGCAGCCAGCCAGAGCTTTGTTCACAGCCTTATAAGGTGTCCCATAGGGGACATTATAGGGTGCCTTGGCAGACAGTACACTTTATAATGTGCCCTATGGAGTGCGTTATGCGGCACCTTAGGTTATGCCACCGTGAGGGTGTGTTTGCTGGCAGTACTAATTAAAATACACGTCAAATGCCTCAACAATCACTACTTAAATGTAAAGGGTGCTGCCTCAGCCAGCCTTATACATTAGGCCCACTGGTGAATAGAACCCATGACCCCTGTACCATCAGTCAGTGTTGTAACCATTGTGCTACAGCTCTGTTGCTGTGCTTGTATGCCTGCGCACCTTCTTAAGATTAACGCATGGTAACGTGCCCTGTAGTGCTCGTTCATTTATGGCGCCTTGTAACGTGCGTTCTCGGAAACGATGTACCGCCCATGTCCTTATTTGGGGTTTCTGTCTCTACCGCGGCTCCTAACGCGAATCGCACTAACGCAGTTTAGTAAACATACCCCCAAATTTCTAAATGAAATAAATGATTGCTTCTTGGAGCAGCTGGTTCATGAACTGACCAGAAGGGAAGCCATTTTGAACCTAGTCCTTAATGGAACACAAGAGATAAGGGTGTTGAGGCCACTTGGCAATAGTGATGATAGCATGATTGCATTTGATTTACTAAATGGAGGAAGGACAGTAAGTAAATCCACAGTACTATCTTTTAACTTTCAAAAGGGAGACTACGATAAAATGAAGAGAATATTTAAGAAAAAACTAAAAGAAGCAGTTGCAAAGGTTAAATATTTATATCAAGCATGGGTATTGTTTAAAAACACTATTTGGAAGCCCAGACCAGCTGTATTCCATGCTTTAAGAAAAGTGGAAGGAAGTCCAAAAAGCTGCCAGCATGGTTTAAAGGTGAGGTCAGAGAGATTGTCATAAAAACATCTTTCAGGAAATGGAAAAAGGAGCCAAATGATGAAATTGGAATCAACATAAGCATTGGCAAGTTAGATGCAAGGCATTGATAAGGCAGGTAAAGAAAGAGTTTGAGAAGAAGCTTGCTGTAGAAGCAAACACATAATAAAGACTTTTTTCAAGTACTGTACATTCATAGCAAAAAAACTGTGAGAGAGTCAGTTAGTCCATTAGATGACAGAGGGGTAAAGGGGGCACTAAGAAGGGACAACGCCATAGTGTAGAGATTGAATGAATTCTTTGTTTGGCCACAGTGGAGAGACTGAATGAATTCTTTGCTTCAGTCTTTACTGATGAAGATGTAGGGTTGTTACCCATGACTGAAATGGTATTTAAAGGTGATGCCGTAGAAGAATTGAAAGAAATATTGATACACCGGGAATATGTATTACAAATATTTGTTAAACTGAAGAGTTGAAAATCACTTGGACCGGATGGTATATATCCAAGGGTGTTGAAAGAACTAAAATATGAGATTGCAGACCTACTATTAGTAATCTGTGAACTATCATCTGTAATATCTGAAGACTGGAGGACGGTCAATGTAGCACCAATTTTTAGAAAGGGTTCCAGGGGTGATCCAGGAAACTACAGATTGGTGAGCCTGAAATCTGTATTGGGAAAAATGGTAGAAACCATTATAAAGGACATAACTACTAAACATGTAGATAGTCATGGCTCAGTGTGAGACAGCCAACATGGTTTTAGCCAATGAAGGTCTTGTCTTGCTAATCCATTATGTTTTTTTGAAGGTGTGAATAAACAGGTAGACAAAGGTGAGTCAGTTGATATAGGGGTATGTTTACTAAACTGCGGTAACGTTACATACCGCGCATTATGTAACGTTAATGATCGTTAACGTTACATACCATGCGTTATGTAACGTTAACGCGCGTTAACGTTACTTAACGATTGTTAATGTCCCCGGCCGCGGTAAACACCGCAGAAGGTGGAGAGAGGGTGGAGAGAAGGGGGTCAATGGGTGGAGAGTGGAAGGGGAGAGGCCCCTTTCACACTAACGCGCTGAACTGAAGGGCTGAATCCTACCGCGAATGAAAACCTGCCGTTAGATGCACATTTGCAGGAGAGAGAAACCATTTAAGTGTCAGCAATGTGCAGCCTAGGCAGGGAGCTCAAGAAAGGTGATAGTAGTGCTCCATTTTCAGCAACACCATAGTGCCAAAGTATGAATGGCCACTACGGTGCTGGTGCAAATGGGGCATAGGGGGCCACAGGCGGAACATGTAGCATGAGCAGCTGGGACACAGGGTGGACCAGGCGGGCGCCTAGGTGGCACATAGGAACATAGAAACCGGAAATCAGCAAGACAGCAGTTGACCAACGCCAAACACAATCCACCTATATCTATCTGGTTCACCCTAGCCAATAGTTGCTAGGGCACTGACCTGACATCCCCCCAGCCATCCCGCTCCCATGTGGAAGGGACATAATATTGGTAGGCAGTGATGGGGGGATGTGAGGATATCCATGTATGGCCCCCCCACCCTGGGATCCACTCCCTAGGCGGGCACCTACCTACACAGCGGATGGCCTGGGACTGCGCAGTACCAGCACTGACAGCAAATGGCCATGTCATCTTGACGGGGGGGGGGGTGCCACCTCTCTGCAGTGGACCTAGGCCATGCCTTGCATCAGTACGTGGTGTGCAGTGCAACATACAAAGTCTGGCTGAGGAAAAGTACAGGTAGCCCCATGGACTATTGTGCATCTGTGGCAGCAGTGTGGTGCAGTACATCCAGCCAGTGTGTCCAGAAGCAGAGGGTCACAGGTTCAAGCCCCACCTGTGGTTCCTGCAGAGCATGTCCCTATGTTTTACCCTACAATGCAGATACAACAGCAACATGTGCAAAGCCCAAAGCAGCGGCGAACAGGGGTACAAACACCCACCTACACAGGCTCCACAATCCAAAGATGCATGGAGAGTCAGGCTGTTGGCCCCAGCATTGAGCTGAAGTTATCACCAGAGCACTACTTCTACCCCCTGCACAGTTTAGCAATGTCAGCAGTGTTAGCAGGACCAGTGTGGCAGGCAGGGTTGCCAATCACCCCTATCTTTGTACAATGCTGCAATAGGAGTGAGCGTGTGTGTATGTCTATCCATTGTTCTGTGGCTGCCCACCCTTCACTGGGCCCAAAATGTCTCACTGTTACCAGCGTTAGCCTGAATAGGTGCATAATGAGGAGCAAGGTATTTTGGGTATGGCCCGGACAGGGCAGATTGGCCAAGCTGCATCTTCACAGGGTGTGGGGCAATGGCTGGGACACTGTAGTGCCTGACCACCACCTGCATGGACAGGGTGGCCACAGCATGGCATGCTGGGAGGGCACTCACCCTGACCGAGCAGTGACCATGGCAGGTCTAGGTTCCCACATAGTGCTCTACACTATTTGCCTCCAGTGATATATTTGTGTTCCCCAGTCCTGAGGTCCCAATCACTGCGTTGCCTGCTTGCTGCACATAGTTTCTCTGTGAGCAGGCTGGTGGACTGTCTGCAGTCAGACTGTGCATGGTCAGAACACCTGTAAGGTGCTGTCTGCTGGTGACTGGTAGACAGTGGTGAAAAGCAGTTGGGGTTTTCCAGCATTTCTGCTGGTCTGCCACTGCTCCAGTCATAGGTATGGCTCTGGCCCACCAACTCTCGAGGGCTGTCTCATACAAACAGGATGGAGGCTGCTTCCCCAGGGCAGGGGCACATGTTTTTTACCTATAAAAAGGGGTGATGTGGGCCCTTGTGGTATGTAGTATATGCCACTGTGACCTATAAAGGCACTGCTGCACACTCCTCATGCAATTCTTGGAACCCCTCTGCCCTGATAACATCTGCCCATGTCAGACAGACCCTAACACAGGGTACAAACCAATCTGGCTGGTGTCTGGTCCCAAAGGGCCACATGTAACTGCAGGATAGAGATGGACACCAAATTACCTTCGGCTGCACTGCATGGAACACCTGTCACACACTGGTAGTGATGGGGATGTACAGCAGGACCTATCTCTAGCACCACATGTACTGCGGACCTAGTGCTGGGCACCAATCCTATCCCTCAGGGTGACCACAGAACCTGCACAATGGCATGGTCTGTAGCTACTCTGTGCCAGTATCACACACTGTCAGTTCGTCTTTCCCAGCAGAGGAACCGGAGAGGTGCAGACCCCATTTGTTGATCAGCTGTAGACTGCTATTCAGCATGTGCATTGCATCATGGATATGGTGGGGTTACCCTATCCTGGCACTCAGAGCAGACAATTTGTGCGGTGACCTGCAGTCCTTCTGTACCCAGACATTGCTGTGACATACACCATGGAGGTATAGCCTACTGGTTAATACAATGCCATTCTTGGCAGTGTTCATGGGTTCAGTTCCTCATTGTTCCCCCCTCTCATGCCTGTCCTACTCATACAGTGTGCATGCCTGTAGAGGTCATATTTTTGCAGATCCGTGCTTCCAGCCCATAATACCCTCGCCACAATTGCCAACATTCCCTCGGTCTGTCTATCTGCGTCTGCCAGCTGTGTAGAGTCCTGTCTGCCAGTGCAGGCTCCCACCCCATGTCATACCCTTTCCTGCATTGTGCCTCCTCATGCTTGCCTCGCCTGTGCCTGATCTGCATGGCACCACCACTCCTCTGTCCACCCATCATTGTAACTATCCTGCCACCTCTGCCTCCACTAGGGGACACGTATTCCCATTGTCTGCCACCAACTGTTTTTCAGGTACTTTACATTGCCAACACCCTGTGCTGTGGTACAGCTGCCCCACCCTGTTTGTCATCAGTACTGGCAGGCAGATGGGATGCCCGCAGATATGGCAGGTCCAGCGGCTCCCACTTCTCCCTCCTTCACTCACCTGTTCATTGCCTTTCCTGAGTGCTCTATCTAGTGTTAGGGCTACATCTGTCTCTGTTCCGCACAGGTCATGCATGTCATCCTGAGGCACCTTGCAGTCCCTAGGGCACACTAACCTAGGACACCATAACCTTGTTAGGCCACCTTCACCTATGGTTCCATAGCCCAGGGTGCCTTCTGTGGTGCCTTGTCCAAGGGTGCCTAATATGGTGCTTAGCCTAGGAGGCCCTATAGGGAGCCTTATGAGGCACCTTACAGGGCACCTTACTAGGCACCTTACATGGCACCTTATAAGGCACCTTACAAGGCACCTTATAAGGCGCCGTTACAAGGTGCCTTGCAAGGCGCTTTACAAGGTGCCTTGCAAGGTGCCTTACAAGGCGCCTTGTAATGCTCGTTAGTCCAAGGCATCTTGTAATGCGCGTTAGCTGTCATCTTGCTGTAACGATGCAACGCCCATGCCTTTATATGGGCATCTCTACCTTTACCGCAGAACCTACCGCAGTTTAGTAAACATACCCCATAGTGTATCTGGATTTTCAGAAAGTCTTTGTCAAGGTCCCTTTTGAGAGACTCTTGGTAAAATTAAAAAGTCACGGGATAGCAGGCAGTGTACTATTGTGGATCAGGAACTGGTTAAAAGATAGAAAGCAGAGGGTAAGGCTAAATAGCCAATTTTCCCAATGGAGAAAGGTGAATAGTGGAGTACCCCAGGGATCTGTGTTGGGTCCACTGCTTTTTAACATATTCATAAATGACCTGAAAAATGGGAAAAACAAATGAGGTAATCAAATTTTTAGATGACACAAAATTATTCAAAGTTGTTAAAACCCATGAGGACTGTGAAAAATTACCAGAGGACCTTGATAAATTGAAGACTGGACTTCCAAATAGCAGATTAAATTTAATGTGGACAAGTGGAAATTTATGCATCTAGGAAAGAACAACCCAAACTATGGTTACACGATTCAAGATTTAGACATCATCATGGATAACATGTTGAAACCCTCCACCCAGTGTGCAGCGGCGGTCAAGAGAACAAATAGATTGCTAGGAATCATAAGGAAAGGAATGGAGAATAAAACAAAGGATATTATCTCTGTATCGTTCCATGTTATTATTTATATTTATTTATTTATTTACATTCTCTTATATACCGCGCTATTCTGCATCAGTGCGGTTTACATTGAACAAACTGAAATTACAATGAACAGGGCATTATAACTTGGAGATAACTATTTTACAGGGAACATGGGCTATGGAGGGTTAAGTGGCTTGCCCAAGACCACAAGGAGCACCTATGGGACTAGAAACCCCAGTCCTTCCGGCCCAAGGTTGCTGTCCTCTAGTGGGATTTGAACCCCCGACCTTCTGGCCTGAAGTACCTTGCCCCAACCACTAGGCCACTCCTCCACATCTTGAATATTGGGTGCAATTCTGGATATAGTGTGATTAGAAAAGGTACAGAGAAGAGCCATCAAAATGGTAAAGAGGATGGAAGGATCCCCCTATGAAGAGAGGCTAAAAAGGTTAGGGTTCTTCAACCTGGAAAAGAGACGGCTGAGGGCACAAGAGTGTAAAAATTTCATATCAAGAAAAAAGGTGCTTCTATTGTTTCATTTATTGAAACTAAGGGATATGTTTACTAAAGCGCGGTAACGTAGCAGTGGCTACATTAATGCATGTTAAGTAGCGTTAATGTCACCGGCCGTGGTAAGTCCCGCAGAGGGTGGAGAGAGTGCGGAAAGAAGGGGTCAATGGGAGGGGTGGCTCCTGCTACACTAACGCAGGGAAATGAAGGGCCGAACATTACCGGGAGTGAAAACCTGTCGTTAGATGCACATTTGTGGGAGAGTGAAACCATTTCAGCATCAGCAATGTACAGCATAGGCAGGAATCCCAAGAAAAGTGATAGTAGTACTCCATTTGCAGCAACAGCATAGTGCCCAAGTATGAAAGGCCACTATGGTGATGGTGCAAATGGGGCATAGGGGGCTGCAGGCGGGACATGCAGTGGGGGCATCTGGGGCACAGGGTGGACTAGGCTGTCGCCTAGGTGGCACATACGAACATAGAAACTGGAAATCAGCAAGACAGCAGCTGACCAAGGCCAAACATGCCCAGTAGTCGGTGTTCCACAGTGTCCCATCCAGGGGACATTACCCAGCAAGTACCCCAAAGGTCACACAGGGACCACTATGCCTGTAATAGGGCAATCAGTGCACATCTGGGGATCTCTCTAACAAGGGTCCACAGACCATACCCAGGATGCGCTCCAAACAATTCGTAAACCCAGCTAACTAAACACCCTTTACTGCAGCCCCTAGTAAGGTATTGCAGGGTGAGACCACATGTTGTCGGAAACATATATGCACCCAGTAGGCCAAACTGGATACACTGAACCCACATTGTATGCCCTAAACTTTCCATGGTCTGCTGGCAAAACACAATCTACCGATGTTTACCAGGTCCACCCTAGCCAATAATTGCTAGATCACAACCCTGACATCCCTCCAGCCATCTCTCCCCCATGTGGAAGGGACATAACATTGGTAGGCAGTGATGGGGGGGATGTGTGGATGTCCATGTATGCCTCCCCACCCCAGACCCCGCACCCTAGGCACCTGCCTACCCACACAGTGGATGGCCTGGGACTGCTCACTACCAGCACTGACAGCATATGGTCATGTCAGCATGGCAGGGGTGTGTCTATTGGTGCTGGAGGGGGCAGTGGCACCTGCCTGCAGTGGACCTAAGCCATGCCCTGTACCAGTATGTGGTGTGCAGTGCAACAGAAAAGGTCTGGCTAAGGAAAAGTAAAGGTAGCCCCAGGGACAGCTGTTCCTCTGTGGCAACAGTGTGGTGCAGTACACACAGACAGTGTGTCCTGGAGAAGAGGATCACAGGTTCAGGTCCCAGCTGTGGATCTTGCAAAGCATGTCCCTATGTTTTACCCTACAATGCAGATACAACATCAAAATGTGCAATCCCCAAAGCAGCGGCCAACAGGGGTACAAACACTCACTCACACAGGCTCTACTATCCAAAGCTTCATGGAGAGTCAGGCCGTTGGCCGCAGCACAGAGCTGCAGTTATCACCAGAGCACTACTACTACCTCCTGCACAGTTTAGCAATGTCAGCACTGTAATCAGGACCAGTGTGGCGTGCAGGTTTGCCAACCACCCCTATCTTTGCACAGTGTGTGTGTATGTGTATGTGTATGTCTATCCATTGTTTTGTGGCTGCCTACACCTCACTGGGCCCACAATGTCTCACTGTTACCAGCGTTAGCCTGCAAATGTGCATATTGAGGAGCAAGGTATTGTGGGTATGGGCCGGACAGGGCGGATTGGCCAGGATGCATCTGCACAAGGTGTAGGGCAATGGCTGGGACATTGTAGTGCCCGACCACCACCTGCATGGACAGGGTGGCCACAGCATATCATGCTGGGAGGTCACTCTCACTCTGACCGAGCAGTGACCATGGTATGTCTGTGTTCCCACATAGTGCTCTACACTATCTGTTTCCAGTGATACCTGTGTGTTCTCAGTTCTGGGGTCCAATCACTGAGATACTTGCTTGTTGTCTGTGCTGTATATCCCACCTTTAGGCACACATAGTTCCTCTGTGAACATGCACTGTGGGCTGTCTGCAGTTAGTCTGTGCATGGTTGGAACACCGTGCCGGGTGCTCCAGGTGCAGTCTGACTGTGACATCTGTGGGTGTATGACAGATCGTGGTGTGGGGCATTTGAGATTTTCCAGGCCTACCTCTAGTGCTACTGCTGGTTTGCTGCTGCCCCAGTCACAGGTATGGCTCTGGCCCACCAACCCTGGAGGGCTGTCTTTTTCCAGCAGGACCAGGGTTGCTGGTACTACAGCCATTCTTCAGGGCTCAGGCACCTGTTCCTCCACTCCACTCCCTCACCTACAAAAAGGGTGATTGTGGGCCTTTTGGGGTATATAGTATATACCACTTTGACCTGTAGAGGCAGTGCTACATAAACTTCATGCGAGTCTAGACACCCCTCTGCCCTGATAACAGGTGCCCATGGCAGTCAGACCTTAACACTGGGTACGCACTAATCTGGGTGGTGTCTGGTCCCAGAAGACCACAGGTGACTGCAGAATACAGATGGATACAGAATTACTTTCGGTTGCACTGCAGGGAACACATGTCACACACTGGCAGTGATGGGGATGTACAGTAGGACTTAGCTCTAGCACCACATGTACTGCGGACCTAGTGCTGGTCGCCCATCCTTACCCTCAGTGTGAACACAGAACCTGTACAATGGCATGGTATGTAGCTACTCTGTGCCAGTATCACACACTGTCTGTTTGCCTTACCAAGCTGAGGTACCGGAGAGGTGCAGACCCCATTTGATGATCAGCTGTAGACAGCTATTCAGCATGAGCATTGCATCATGGGTACTGGTGGGGTTACCCTATCCTGGCACACAGAGCAGACAGTTTGTGCGGTGACCTGCAGTCCTTCTGTATCCAGCCATTGCTGTGAAACAAGCCATGGAGGTATAGCCTACTTATTAGTACAATGACATTCTAGGCAGTGGTCATGGGTTCAATTCTTCATTGTACCCTCCTTTCATGCCTCTCCTACTCAAATAGTTTGCATGCCTGTAACAGTCATATTTTTGCAGATCTGTGCTGCCAGCCCATAATATCCTCACCACAGTTGACAACAATCCATATGTCCATCTATCTGCATCTGTCAGCTGTGTAGAGTCCTGTCTTCCTGTACAGGCTGCCGCCCCATGTCCTTCACTGGTACCCTTTCCTGCATTGCGCCTTTTCGTGCTTGCCTCACCTGTGCCTGATCTGCATGGCACCACCACTCCTCTGTCCACCCATCATTGTAACTATCCTGCCACCTCTGCCTCCATTGGGGGACAAGTATTCCCATCATCTGCCACCCACTGTCATTGTAGTACTTTACACTGCCAACACCCTGGGCTGTAGTACAGCTGCCCCCAACATGTTTGTCAACATTACTGACAGCCACATAGGATGCCCGCAGTTATGGCAGGTCCAGCATCTCCCAGCTCTCCCTCCTTTACTCACCTGTTCATTGCCTTTACTCGGTGCTCTATCTAGTGTTAGGGTTACATCTGTTTCTATGCCTAACAGGCCATGCATGTCAACCTGAAGCACCTTGAGGCCCTTAGGGCACACTAACCTAGGGCACTGTAACATTGTTAGGGCACCTTAACCTATGAGATCATAACCCAAGGTGCCTCAACCAAGGGTGCCTAATAAGGCGCCTATCCTAAGCAGCCATATAAGGTGCCTTAAGATAAGGCACCTTATAGCCCTTAGGGCATGTCTTATATTAGGACGCCTTATAAGGCACATCAGCCGAATGTGCCTTATAAGGCGCTCCAGCCTAATGTGCCTTATAGGGTGCCTTAGCCTAGGCACCATATAAGGTGCCTTATAAGGCACCTTAGCTTAGGGTGCCTTATAAGGCAACTTAGCCTAAGGTGCCCTATAATGCCTTATATGGTGCCTTAGCCTAGGTGCCTTATAAGGTGACCTTAACACGTGGTAGATCCAGGGCGCACGGTACCATGCGTTAAGCACCTTGTAGGGCGCGTTACCTGACAAGACTTGCCTTAACGCTGCACCGCCCAATCCTTTATATGGGCATCCGTAACATTACCGGGGCACCTAACGACGGTAACGTTACTGCGCTTTAGTAAACATACCCCTAAGATATTCTACCATCCTGGTATGTAGTATTCAATTAATTTTTGCCAACTAAATCTTCTGACAAGGACTAAAATTTACATAGACCACCCCTGATAAATTACAATCTGTAAACTGTTTCAAAATGATTTTTAAGTTAAACTAAGGGACTACAAACCCCCTCCCCCCCACCGTCACACACACAAGCAATGCTCAAACTGGGGCAGCTGCCTGCCAATGACCCAGGACCTGCCAATGACCCAGATTCCTGCAAGAAACTCCCAGCCACCCTCAGGAAAGTCCCCATGGCATGAATTATAAATAAACAGGTGACCCACCAAGAATGCTTATTAATGAACCCCTTTCTCGGCGTCTCAGAGGGTACTTACCTCTGTAGTTTTAAGTTTTAACAGAGTTTTGGCTTCATTGTATTTTATTTTAGTAAATATGTTAGTTGTTCTATAGACCATGTTGTCACTTTTAATTGTTATGTTACAGTTTTATTAGATACACAACAGTTTTATTTTGCAAGAGCCTGTTATTCTTAGTTCATGGTGATAGCTGCAATATAAGAGGATCTACTACTTGGGTCCTTGTACCCACAGTGCTTGAATGTGAGTAACATGGTGCCTGTTTGCACATTGGTTTTCATATTGACTGAGACTTCGTTATGCCCTGCGTCTAGTTTATATATTTTTATATGATTTTATATACTTTTACATATTTATTCATATCTGTGGTCTTATTTCATTTTAGTGTTTAATTATTTATTTATTGGTCATTTTGAACACTTATGGTGTTTTTATTGTTGTATTCATGGTTATATATTTTAATTTTAACCATATGCCCATTTTAATTTGTTTTTTGATTCATTATGGTTTTAATGTGTTTTGTTTTTTTATATATATTAAAGTATCCTCTCCCCGAAGAAGGCATCTGCCGAAACGCGTTGGGGATTCAATAAAGCATTTGTGTTCATCCTCCACTCTTGCTTCCTGTGTATCGGCGGCGCATAGAAATGCAGCACAGACATCTGTATTAGAGACAGCATGACACCTGAATGGTGTTTGGCCCTCCAGGACTGCAGCTGGGAAACTCTGCTCTAGGTATTGCACATGTTTATGGTGTCTGTGCTCTGTAGGGTAAAATATAGGCGTTTAAGGCATGTTTATGTTATCTGCAATAAAGGTTCCATCTTTATTACCATGTTTTAGTAGTGGGTAAAATATGGGGACTGAGTGGACAGGAACCACAGCTAGGACTTGAACCTGTGACCTTCCACTCCTGAACACACTGGCTGTGTGTACTGCACCACCCTGTTGCCACAGAGATAGTGCAGTCCCTGGGGATACCATGGCTTTTCATCAGACAGGGCCTGTCTGTTGCAATGCATGGCACCCACCTACACAGGGCTGGGCCATGGTCTGCTGTGGGCAGCTGCCACTGCCCCCTCCACCACCAGTACCCCTCTGCCACCATGCTGACATGCCCTTCTGCTGGTGGTGCGCAGTCGCAGGCCATACAGTGTGCCGGTAGGCGGCTGCCTATGGTGCGGGTTCTGGGGTAGGGATGCCCGCATAGATGTCCACGCTTCCCCCCAGCACCGCCTGCCAATGTTCTGTGCCCTTGGGAGTACCTGCTGGGTACTATCCCCTGTGACACTGTGGGAAACACACTCGTGCCCATGTTGGGCCCTCATCAGTTGCTGTCTGGCTGCTCTACTGTTTCAGCATTCCTATGGGCCACATAGGCATCACCCTGGGCCACACTGTGGCCCAGCTGCACCACAGCATGTGCCACCTGCAGCCCTCTGTATCCGCTTTTCCAGCTTCTGTCCAGTTGCCCGTTCCAACATGCCAACCCTGCTGTTGCGGAACATGTGCACGCCATAGAAAACCTGTCCATTAATAAGGGGAAACCGTGATCAGTGCTATTTCACTGTGGGATTATTCACCTGGTATGGGGACAGAGCATAGACCCTTCCAAAATTAATATCCTTTTTTGGAGCTTTCTTGGTAGTGTTTTTTGATGTTTCCCATTCATATCACTATTGGCCAGCTTGGTTATGTTTGTTTTACATTTTGTTCAGGTCATTGTCAGTGTTTATTTGCCCTTTTGTTCTGTGCACATGTATCACACTTATCACTTTTTGTAGGTTTCCCTGGCTTTGCTGTACATTGCTGACTGAAATGGTTTCTCTCTCCTGCAATTGTCTGCTAACGCCTGGTTTTCAGTTGCGTTAGGATTCATCCCTTAATTCCTCCGCATTAGTGTGAAAGTGGCCTCTCCTTTCCCACTCCCTGCCCATTGACCCCTTCTCCCCGCCCTCTCTCCACCCTTTTCTGCACTTAACGCGATTGGGAATGTTAAGGCGTGTTAAGGGCTGCTAAGGCACCTTAACGGTACAGAATGTACTGTTAGGGCGCCTTAAGGCACCTTAACGCACCTTAACGTAGCTGCTGCTATTTTAATGCAGTTTAGTAAACATGCCCCTATGTGTAGTATCGCTCCGGTTCATCGACGTATTAAGCTGGTCAAAGTGGTAAATATATTGGGCTCAAAATTCAGCAAGAGTACAGTGCCTAGCCATCGTTGATGAAGAGTTAACCCAGAAATTCAATGCTAGGACCATATCCAGCCACTGGCATTGAATATCGTGGTTTGCCGCACAGATGCGCATGGCACAGAAATTAACCGGGCAGCGGCGATAGTCAGCCGCTGACTGCTTAGTTTTAGTGGCAAAAGTTAGGAGAGCTTTTGCTGCACCTAACATTTGCCGCTGAGGAATAACTGGGCAGCAGCTGAATATCACCGCTGACCAGTTATCCCTGGGTACCACCCCTGGAACGTCCCCGACATGCCCCAAGGTTAGCATCGGGACCTAGAGTGGCATTACTCAGAATATTCAGCAGCACTAACCACATTAATGCCGCAGAATATCCCGCTTAGGGGCATTTGCATAGTTTACAGATCTGTAAACCATGTAAATGCTTTGCAATATCGGGCCCATCATCTTTTATTAAAAATATTCTAGAATAAAGGCACAGCTTTGGTGATCTGCCAGAAAGTGGTGTGAAAACCCTTAAGAAAATGTTCATTTCTTCAGTTCTCCTATTTGGAGAAAGGTAGCAAAATCTAAATATGCTTCTATAGGATGAAGGAATCAGTTGCAGAGACAGAGCACCTGCCCAAGTCAAAGAGGGTTCTAAAATGTTGACCATGTCCCATACAAAAGAAAAAAGGATGCTCAAAATAAATAACACAGGTACACTACCAAAAAACTGCCTCCAGTTTTGCAACTGATTCCTATAGATTTTGGGGTGCTGAATCCAGGAAAAATAGCCAAAATGTTCCATCATGTCACGTTTTCTTGCAAAATTAGATTTCTTACCCATATAAGGAATGTTCACATAATTTCTTTTTAGCCGACTGCAGTTTATTTTCTTGGCCCAAAATAGAGGTTGTAATGGTTAACTAACTAGAAACACTCCCTCATGATATTTTAGAGTGTTTTGTATTCATTTTATACATTAACAGGACAATTGGGAGGCGGGGGGCTAAATCCAGTACTCGCGCTGGCGCATGTTCTTTCCTGTTCGCCTCGCCTCGTTCGCTCGCTCAAACACGGTGGTTGCGACATGAACGTTCCTGTCAAATTTCAGTTTCTTGCAAGTTCATTATTACCTTTTGTTTGCTCAGTCGTAATCCAGCTTTATTCCGAAGTGGTTCACTACAGTTGTAGTTTGCAGTGCTGTGTATTTGTGATTGCTCACAGAGCCAGAGGTTGCGTCAACTCTCCGGACAGTTTTTGTTTTATTTGTGGGGAATATACCGTGAAAAAGCGGCAGAGGAACATTTCTGCATTTATTAAAAAAGTATATTTCGCCTATTTCGGTTTGAAGTTAGGCGATCAAGACAAACCTTGGGCTCCTCACAAAGTATGCAAGACATGTGAGGAAGATCTATGCTTATGGATGAAAGGTAAAAAACAAGCATTTCATTTCGGAATACCTATGATGTGGCGTGAACAAAGAGACCACAGCAGTGACTGCTATTTTTGCTCTTGCATTGTGAAGGGATACAACTTAAAAAATAAGAACGTAGGGACTTCCGGTTTGGCAATGAGCTGATCGGACAGGTCACGATCAGCTCTGGGCATCAGACCCCACAAAACGGCTAAAAAATCATTTTAAACCTTTTTCCACCACCTACCTTGATCTTCCCCTCACGGGGTATTAAACCTCCAACGATGAAGAAAATCGCTGCCGTACTTGTCTAATCGGGGCAGACAACCAAAGTCAACGGAGGGCGCGCTGGAGCCGATCGGGCGCTTACACCGCTATCACCATCAGCTCTATTACTGCTACTGTGCCTTCAGCGGTGCGGGGCTCTGAGGCCATCCCCGTAATACCGACAAAGACTATCTCACCTAGAAAACGTGAGCCGGGACACGATCGGACACCCCCTCCACAGCCGGCATCAATTTTACACCCGTGAGGTATTGTGTCTTCGGGAGGCCTGCGACCCTTCCTGCCCCATCGGAGCAGGTAACTTTCTGCAACTTTACTCAACTGAAAGCACGAAGAAGCGCGATCGGGCATCTCCTCTGACACTATCTTCAGCTCTGTCCTCACGGGGTGCTGAGCCTCCAGCGGCAAAGAGACCTGCGGCGGCCTTGCCCGGCCGGGGCAGAAGATTGCACGTGGGGGAAAGAGAACCGGGACGCGATCGAGCACTACTCCCACTGCTACTAAGTGCTAATTCTCAAGTGGTACTATGCCTCCTGCGGAGCTGGGGCCTGCAATCCTTTCTGCTTGATCGGGACTGGCAATTGTAGAGAAACAAAAGGGAGCTCGGGCACCTTCTTCGCCGTCGACATCAGCGGTCTCCTGGTGTGGTGGAGTGTCTTTGGCGGTGGGGGGATTCGCGGCCATCTCTGCCCGGTTGGAATGGACAGCTGCATACAAAAGGAAGCGTGCCAAGGTGCAATTGGACATTGTTATTTCTGCTTTATCTAAAACTACCCTTTTGGGGAACTGAGCCTCTAGCGGTGGAGGGGCCAGCGGCTCTCCCTGCCCGATCGAGACAGGACATAGTGCATGAGAGAAAGCATGTGGAGGAGGGGCTGTGATTGAGGGGCCTGTGCCTGAGGGCCTAGCCGGAGGGCTTCCTATCTAAGGACAATCATGAACAACGGGAGGTGCTGTAGCGTGACCCTGCCAGATACCTATACTCGCTGAGTGGATTCTACCTCCATATATTTTGCTACTTGCCAAGGCGAGTGTTCACTTGGTGCTGGAAGCAGTCCCCCCCCCCCCCCCCCCCGCCGCGAAATCGGATGGCGACGAAAGGGCTACGAAGAGAAAAGCCACGGGCCACGGAAGGAAAGATGGCGGAGGGGACGCCAGCTAGCCCGAAATCTGGTGACACTCCAGATCTGGTTAAGGAGGTGAGTGCCGCGGTGGTCCAGGTGCTAGATACCCGATTTCAAGACCTGGCAGACCAGATACAGACTGTCAGCCAACGTTTTACTGACTTTACCGGGAGGCTAGACCAAGTAGAGACCCGAGTCTCAGATGTGGAGGATACCCAGCACTCTCTAGTAGCTAAAGTGGAAGCCTTGGAGACTCTGTTAAAGCAACAGGGTGACAAGCTGGACGAGCTTGAAAACCGGGGGAGGCGCAAGAACCTGCGTTTCATCGGGATACCGGAGAGTGTGGCGGATGGGGCTCTGTTCAGCTATGTGCAGACCTGGATTGAAAACCTGTTGCATACCCAGGATGAGGATCCCGTAAAGTTGGAGCGCGTGCATAGACTTGGCCAGCGAAGGGAGCAGGCGAGACGACCGCGTGCGGTTATTGCACGCTTTTTGGACTATCGACAAAAAGAGGCTGTGTTAAAAGCTGCCCGGAGTCGAAAACTTCGACCACAGGATCCGGAACCGATACTTGTATTTCAAGACTACTCGGCCCTAGTTAGTCAGCAGCGCCGGGCCTTCTCAGGGATCTGCTCACAGTTGCTGAATAAAGGAGTGCGATTCTCACTGCTGTACCCGGCCCGGCTCAGAGTGGAGGTCCAGGGACAGACCCGCTACCTGACAACACCGACAGCGGCTACTGCTTTTTTGGAAACTCTGAATGCCCAGGTTGCTTCGCCCTCGTGAAGCTTGGCCTGCCAAGGAGAGTGGCACTTGGGTGTTCTATTGACAGAGAAGGGCCTAAAGGCCTGAGGTAGCTCTGGACTGCAGCAGCTAATTTTTCTTTTTTGTACTGTTACTCTTTTGGTTTTGTTTAAGGGGGTGACTTGTTACACTTAGCCATATTGTCTCAATTGTTTCTTTGTTTCAGCTATTTAGATGGCAACATTGTTAAACTGCTACTATGTTTCACTTGTTTAGCCGAGCAACTGTATGTGCAGGTTTACCACTATTCCTGCTGGGTGAATGGCATAGTTGTATGGAGGGCCGGATGAAGATCTGATTGTGGGGGGGGGGGGGGGGGGGGGGGGGTGGATGCAAGCGTGGGATGAGTGGATAAGTGGTTGTCTGTTATACTTGTGCCATTTTCTGGATGACTCATTTGACTCCTGTGGTGGCCTCTAGGGGCCTGGTGATGCCCCTTCTGTTGACTTGTGAATAATAGCATGGCAGCCCTATTGAGTTGAGGAGTGGGGGTATGGTATGGGTAGACTTAATATGGTGGCCTTTGATTTTATATCAGAGGTGAAATATGGTTTTATTAACTATCGGATAAGGGGGCGATATAGAGGGGAGGTGTGGGACCTTAGAATTGAGAATGGAGGCGCTATGAGATTTGGGGACAGGGTTATAAGGGGCATTGGTTGGGGGCAGGGACCTGGTGGTATTAGGTCTTAGGTGGTAAACAAGAGAATGGAATTCTAACAGACAGTTAGGTTTAATGTTAGAGTCGGGGAGCTATGGGGCGGGCCCGATTGCCATAGGGAAGTTGTCCAGCCTGATGGGTGGATCTGTTAGCTTAGGGGTTGGGAAGTGGAGGGGGGATGGGGGGGGTGGGAGGGGGAGAGGGATGGGGGGGGTGGGAGGGGATAGGGCGCACTTCACTAACTATTGGCAGATGGCATGATCTCTTTGCTTTGGCTGGGGGGGGGGGGGGCTCCAGACTGGGGGAGTCCCTCAGGAACGACTGGTGATGATCGGGCGGAGGAACCTTGGCACTGCCCCGTCGCTCTGAAAATAATTACTTGGAATGTCTGTGGGCTGGGGAACCCCATTAAGAGACATAAAGTACTGCAGGCACTGGCTCGGCATAAGTGTGACATTGCCCTTCTCCAAGAAACCCACCAGACGGCTGTTGAGCATAGCAAACTATGTCGGAATTGGGTGGGCCAAGTTTGGGGATCCCCTGCGCAGGGACACAAGGGTGGAGTAGCTATATTAATTCATAAACGCATACGATTTGTGGCGGAGACAGTCCTAGCGGACAGTATAGGCAGATCCCTGTTGATATATGGTCATTTAGACGGTAAACCAGTAATTCTCGGAGACCTTTATGGTCCCAATGTCGCTGACCTGGGTTTTTATAATGGGTTGGCCTCAAACGTGGAACAGCTCCCGGAGTGTCCGGTGATTCTGGGAGGGGACTTCAATGGAGTCCTCGATGTAGACCTGGATACATCTAGGGGAGGAGGAAGACGAGAAAGGGTGGCGCCCTCCCAGACGTTGAAACGGTTCTGTAAGAGGATAGGGATCATCGATCCCTGGCGAGTGATGCACCCCCTGGAAAGAGATTATACACATCAGTCTCGGGCACATGGTACTAGTGCACGTATAGATTATGTGTTGACTTCGGGGACCTTGTTTGCCCACATTGAGGATGCCCAGATCGGACCCTCGGAAATCTCGGATCACGCGATGGTATGGATAGATTTACATTGGGGGAGGGATACGACTCGGTCACGACTGTGGAGGTTTCCTCTAGAATTATACTCGGATGGGCAATTCCGCCGGTTCCTACGTCAGAGATGGGCGGAATTCCTCAGTGATCATCAAGACCATTTGGATGACCCCGAATTAGTATGGGAAACGGCGAAGGTGGTTCTCCGGGGGGATATTATAGGATACGCTGCGCGAAGGCGTCGGCTGATGGCCGAACGTATTATCCTGTTTGAACGTCAGGTCACTAAACTCCGTCGGCGGTGTGCCCATACGCCATCGTTGGTGAATAAGAAGCAGTTATGGGAAACCCAGATTGAACTCAATGAGTTGTTACATCAGCGAGCAAAGAAGTCAGTTCTGTTTTATCGGTTTCGATTGCATTGCTTCGGGAACAAACCTGGCAAGTTGTTGGCTCGGTGTTTGAGGGCTCGTCGGGGGCCTGCTTGTGTGGCAGCCATTCGGGAGGGTCAAGGATGTGTTCACAAGGAGAGTGTGGAAATTGCAAAGGTTTTTTGTAGTTTCTTTCAAAACTTGTACAAAGCGGAATCTGGATCCCCTGAGATGATGCAGGATTATCTAAAAGCACTGGAGCTACCTCAGCTCACTGCGGAACAGCGGGAGGTATTAGACCTGCCCCTTACCCCACAAGAGATACAATCAGTAATCTCCGCCGCCCAGTGCTATAAGACGCCAGGACCGGATGGACTAGGGGCCGAATTTTATAAAATCTTGGGTAATTGTGTTAGCCCATTATTACGAGAGGTTTTTGACACCAGGGCAGAGGGGAGAGCGTTTCGTTGGGGGCGGAATCATGCTCATATCACCCTGATTCCAAAGCCGGGTAAAGACCCAATGCTCGCGGCCTCCTATCGACCTATCTCCTTATTAAATTTCGATCTCAAAATACTTGCAAAAGTTCTGGCCGAACGTCTGGCAGGGGTATTAGGTCATTTAATCCACGACGCACAAGTGGGATTCGTGAAGGGACGCTACGCAGTTCGGAACCTTCGGAAGATCCTGGCCTCCTTGGAGTGGGTGCACGCCCACAGCATCCCGTCGTTACTGATTAGCTTCGATGCAGAAAAAGCATTCGACAGGGTGGATTGGCAATATCTTTGGCGGCTATTACCGCAATATGGCATAGGGGCGGACTTTTGTAAAATGGTGCAGAGCTTATACGTCACACCCACGGCAGGCATATTGTGCAATGGACTACTATCGGACGACTTTGTGCTAGAACGAGGAACGAGGCAGGGCTGTCCTTTATCGCCCTTGCTATTTGTTCTCTCTTTAGACCCGCTGATCTGCACTATTGTAACATCGGGAAGAGTAAAAGGAGTGCAGCTGCGGTCGCAGAAATTCATTATTTCGGCTTTCGCGGACGATCTGTTAGTCCATCTGACATCCCCGGCCACTTCTTTGCAACCGTTGTTGGACGAATTCTTGCGCTTCAGGGCATTTGCAGGCCTGCGTATTAATAAAGATAAGTCTGAAGTGGTGGATGTTTTAGGGCATCTCCGTAGTTCATGGAGAGAGCCCTTCCCCTTACGGTGGGCGGAAAAGGAGTTCGTCTACTTGGGCATAGTATTGACAGGATGACCACAAGAATTATATAGGCGTAATCTGGACCGGATACTGCAGCATCTAGCGGTGCAATTAAAAGCCTGGGAACCTCTCCCGCTGTCCCTGGCAGGGAGAATAGCGGCGGTGCAGATGATTATATTACCTCGAATCCTATATTGGTTGCAAACCTTGCCGATCTGGTTGCTAGGTCGAGATTTGCGTAAAGTGGAGGCTATGTTTAAGAGGTTTTTTTGGCGGGGGAAGCGGGCGCGCATCCCGTGGCATCGCCTGCTTGGAAAATGGCGAGAAGGGGGTATGGGTCTACCCGACTTGAAGACCTATGCACTGGCCTGTCAAGCTAGACACTTGGGAGATTGGTTAGGGGGGACAGAAGTATACACACCTAGGACTTTAGAGGAGTGCGTAGTGGCTCCTGCGACTCTGTTGGGGATTTTGCACGGGTCGCATAAGGACCTAATAGATTCTATTCGGCAGAGTACATTAGTAGACTCGGCCCGACGTACCTGGCAGCAGATTAATAAAAACTGGAATGACGCATGGAAGGTGTCTTGTTGGTTGCCACTGCAGGGGAACGCCCAATTCACCCCTGGGTCCGAGACAGCGGTGTTTCGGGATTGGTGGACACGCGGTATTCGGAATGTGGGGCATCTAGTTGACCCCGAGGGGAGCTGTAAATCTTTTCAAACTTTGAGTCGGGAATATGATCTACCCACTACGCACTGCTTTGCATATATGCAAGTCTCCCATTATGTAGCCTCTTTGCCGCGTAGTGCACTGCAAGCTGAGCGGTCAGCCTGTATATTGGAATTTTTTCAGTTGGGGGAGGAATGCTCACCCTCGATTTCCAAACTGAAACTCAGTTTAGATCGATATAGGAACCTCCCCGATTATAGTGGAGTCGAAAGGGCTTGGGCAGCTGAACTGGGGGAGGACGTACACCCGGGATTGGTTTTGGAGGCATTGAAAAGGATTGGCCGGGTGGCGCAAGGGGTGCGTTGGAGAGAGATTCAGTTCAAATGCGTGACTAGGGCTCACTTTTCACCTCGGCGGGCATTACGCAGTCGCCTGGAGACAGATGGTTCTTGCCCATGTTGTTCTGAGTCTTTGGCGACTCTCTTACATATGTGGTGGAGCTGTCGGGGCATACGGGCCTACTGAGCGAGGATATGCAACTTCCTCAATACACTGCTTCAGCGAAGGCTCCGCTGGACTGGCTCATTTGTAGTATTCGACCGGATGACGGCCCCGGGACCTGTGAAAGCAGGTGAACGTTTGCTTATGCGAAAGGCCTGTTTGGTGGGTAAGGGGCCGATCCTTCGACTGTGGAGAGATTGCCAGCTGCCTACCTTTGGTGAATGGCGGAACAGCTTCCATCAATTGATGCTAACAGAGCGCTGGATGGCGCGGGGCAGTGCCAAGCGTTGGACAGTCTTTCTGTCGGTCTGGGAGCCTTATATTCAGCAACTCGGGGCTCGCAGCCGCAATGCTACCCTTCATTTGGGGAGTTAAATGAGCCTGGCCATAGAGAGTGGCATGGGGGCACACAGTAAACTGTTCCTCGATGATCAGCTTAGATTAGGATATTGGAAGTGGAGTGAGGGAAGGTTAGTGGGAGGGGGGGGGTGGGAAGGGGGGTGATGGGAAATAATGTAAAATGACCACCTACTATATATATTTTTTTTTTCTGTTAGCCCGCGGTGGGGATAAGAGTACACACCCCCCCCCCCCCCCCCCCCGTGGAGACGTCTGTTGATGTATTGTTTGAACTTGTTGGTGGAATTAAATAAAGTTAAAAAAAAAAAAATAAGAACGCAATAAGTTACGCCAACCTTCCCTCAGCAATTAGGCCTATGCCTCATAGCAACGAAGTATCTGTGCCTGAACCACCAAAATCTTTGGATCATATTTGTGTGGACGGTTCTGATCATGATGAGACTCATCAGATGGCTTTTCCCGATGAGTCCAGTACTTCCGAGTTTGAAACTGAACCAGATCCGAAACCTGAACTTTTCTCTCAAGCTGAATTGAATGATTTAGTCCGGGATTTAGGACTCCCAAAAGATGCTGCCCAACTGCCAGGTTCTCGGCTTAAACAGAAAAATCTATTGTCACCAGGAACAACTTTTTATTGGTACCGCAACCGCGAGACACAATTTTTGAAGTATTTCAGCAAAGAGGAAGATTTGGTATTTTGCAACGATATATACGGAGTGATGGAAAAGTTTAAACTCAAGTATGATCCTGCTGAATGGCGGCTGTTCATTGTTTCGTCAAAAGACAGCATAAAAGGTGTTCTTCTTCATAATGGCAACACATTCGCTTCAGTTCCTATTGCTCACTCTGTTATTCTCCAAGAAAAATACGAGAATTTGGCCCTGATTCTTCAGAAGATTCGTTATGATGAGCATAAGTGGATGATTTGTGGAGACTTTAAAATTCTATCCATGCTATTAGGGCAGCAATCCGGTTTCACCAAATATCCCTGCTTCCTTTGCTTGTGGGATAGCCGGGCCCGCGACCTACACTGGGGGAAAAAAGACTGGCCAATTCGGGAGTATTTGAGACCCGGTGAGAAAAATGTTCTTCATGAGAGCTTGGTACCTCGTGATAAAATTCTATTACCACCTCTCCACATTAAATTGGGTCTCATTAAGCAATTCATCAAGTCCCTTCCAAAAGATGGTGAGTGCTTTTGGTACCTTTGCTCAAAGTTCCCCCGACTTTCTGAAGCAAAGCTAAAGGAAGGAGTGTTTGTTGGCCCTGATATAAGGAAACTCATTTCAGATGGAGCATTCGCTGAAATGATGTCTGAGAAGGAAAAAGAAGCCTGGGATTCCTTCAAGGATGTTGTTCTCAAATTCTTGAGGAACAGGCGGGATGAGAACTATAAGGATATTGTTGCCAGGATGCTCAATGCCTTCAAAGAACAAGGCTGTAACATGAGCCTGAAAGTCCATTTCTTGCACTCCCATGTGAACTACTTTCCCGAAAACTTGGGGGCGTACAGTGAAGAACAAGGTGAAAGGTTTCACCAGGACATCAAGGACGCAGAGAGAAGGTACCAAGGAAGATGGAACACCACAATGATGGCTGATTTCTGCTGGTTGCTGCTGCGGGAAACCCCAGATGAAAATTACGCCAAGCAGCGCACCAAGAGAAGCATTCGGGGGAAGAAGAAACGGGCCCACCAGGAGATTGATTGACCCAAGAATGACTTTAAAATCTAAACTGTGTTGACAAATATCGTGTTTTTACTAAACTTTGAAATAAAAATTTGCTAGTTATTACCACAGTGTCGGATCTCATTTATTAGAATTTTATTTTCGCACCATCGGGTGTTTGTCTTCATGTATTGCAATGGTGCGGTTTGCGTTTTCTATTCTTACATACATACCTGTACAACATTTTTTGCACATTTCTTTGCTTTTGCTTTGTGTCTAACCTCGCTCTTATATGCTCAATGTTTGTGCACATGTATGTGGCTGTTTTAAGTGAAGACAATTTTGCTACCATCACAGTGTGTTTTGTTGACATTACTCTATTCTTATGTGCTGCCTTGTTACAATTTTCTTTATTCTTATTTGAATAACTACTAAACAATTAGTATAAAGAATTCATCCAAGAAACTTTTATCTCGATCGCACTCAATCTGAAACGTTCACCTCAAACTGCTAACCCAATGTAGCAAAAAATCTGTACGTGATGGAGCAAATTGGTTACCAGATTTGGATTCAGCGCACCAAAAAACGTAAAAATCAATCGAAACATTAGAGGCAGTTTAAAAAAAAAAAATTTTAGTGTTCCTGTGTAATTTAAGTTATTTTGACTTATATACCATCATTGTTTTAGAATAAACTTAAAAAATATTTACAATGAGCTGAATGCAGAGTCGCAAATAGCAGTGTTTGGACATCCTGGTTCTGGCCCAGCACTCAATCCTGAGTCCAGCCCTCCCTGCACATACCGAGGGGTAGTGTGGGGAGTGCTGGATGGAGGCGTGAGGGGGAGGGCTGGAGGCGGGGAGTGGACGGAGCGGAGCGGGGCAGGCCAAAGCACCCGAACATACAATGCCTATTCAGGTCACGGCCCTGCATGTCCAGTGGGGGAGAGATAGACGTGGGACTTATTCCACCTCAGAGGTGGAATAAGTCCCACCAACTATGGGATTCAGGCTAGGCAGCCCCAACAAACCAGCCAGGCAGATGCAGGGGTGTCCCTGCCACCGGAATCTGGCCCTGGCTGCCCATTCTGAGGGTCAGGCAGTGGGGAAATGAGGGTTTCCTCAATTGCGGCATTTCTGTGCTCCTGCTGGGTGTCCCAGTGCCATAGCGATGGGATGCCATGGCACCAGCACATCAGTAGGAGCATAGGCAGGCAGGACAGGCTTTTGGAAGGATGTCCTGCATTGTTGAATCTGGGTTACGCGGGGACATCTCTGTGCCCAATCCTGCAACATCAGGACTGTCTAGCTCCCACGGTTGCAGAATCAGGTACAATTTGGGGCAATCCATTTTTTGGCTGTCTAGGCCCAGACATGCCCCTTTTGGAATTGGACTCAAAGTAAGTAAAATGTAAGCAATGAAAATAGAACCCAGTGGCATGGTTACTAAAGCCTGCTTTGGTAATGCATGTATGAGCCATGTTACCAGCGTAAGGGGCCTGTGATAACTTCAGGGGGCATCTGCATCTGTCCCCTTACAATTAGTAAGGGCCCAAGATGCCACATTATCCTAGCCATTTTATGGATGCACTTAATGCCACCCACTGAGGTATGGGCTGTGTTCTGCTACCTTCTCCCTAAAGATGCCACTCTATCCACACCTTGCCTTTCCAGAACCGTGGAGGTGTGGCACTGATTTATGGATCCTCTTTATTGCTTTCAGACATGTGGAACCCAATTCCTTTGAGGTGGAAAAAGTAGCACGTCCCTATGGGCCCAGCAGCACGTACAGGGTCAAGGCTTGAATCAGCCCTGTACGTGCTGCTGGGCTAGCCCACCCCTGCCCTGCCTCAATCCCGTCCCCTCCTGCCCACCGCCGGCTCTCGCTGTCCTAATCATCAGGACATACAGAGAGAGCCAGAGAGGGAATTGGGCCCAGACGGCTTGCGGGGACATGCAGTCCCGCAACCCGCATTTCTGCATGAGGCCCATTGTCTCCCATTTTACTTTACACTGAATCATTATTAGTTTCTCTTAAGCCTTCCCCTGCAATCCATTTTCTTCTCATCTACTATCCCCCAACCACAACCTCTACCTTTACTTATGAGATCAATTATTTCTTATTGTCTCCGAAACTATCATTCATTACCCTAATCTACTCATTTTGAGTGACTTGTAACACTCATTATGACCTACTGACTAAGCTGAGAGATAGGCTCTTTTCCTGTTTTGTATCAGATCTGTTCCTTACCCAGTACATATACCTCCCTGCCCCTGCTGCAGGACACATACTAGATCTGGTCCTTACTACCCATGCGTTCTCTTTTCCCCTTTCAGCCTTTTCCACTCTGGCCATCCCTTGGACTAACCATCCCTGTATTTTCTTTCATCTGCAGCTTCTTCTCAGGATGCACATAAGCATCTGCCTCCCTCATGTCCTCTGTCATTCAGACTACATCTGATACCCTATCTGCATTCTCTTTCTCGGACGCTCTTTTTCCAACTGACTTTGATTCATTCTTGGTTGAAGACCAAGCTCAAGCCGAGAATTCTTTTCTTAGCTCATCTCTCAATATCCTGGCTCCTTTTCATCCTAAACCTTCAACTTCAAAACACAGGCAACCATGATTTCACTCTGGCCTTTGTTAACTTCTGTCCCAATTAAGACCGGCAGAGAGACACTGGAGAAAATACCATTCTTCTGACTCCCTAGCAAACTTAAATGAAGGTTACACCCTCTACTGGTCCACACTCAGTTCAGATAAAAATTCCTATTTTACAAACATCATTGCCTCCTCTGCTAAAAAACTAAATAACTGTATTCTGTTGTTTCATATTTACTACATCACTTCACTTCATTGACTGTGAGTAATACTCCATCTGCTGAGCAACTAGCCTGCTCCTTCATAGAGAAAGTCGCAGATCTGTCTTCCACGTTTTCCTCTCCCCAACCAACATACTCTTTTCTATCCCCTTCTCTCCTTCCTCATTTCTGACACACCGATGGAACTCCTTTAACCTTCCTTCTCTGACTTTTCTTTACAAGACTGTTGCCTCTGGGTGGAAAATTACCTGCCCTCTAGATCCTTTCTCCTCCTCCTGGATTATCATTGACGACCTTGCCCTTCTTCAAATCACGTTCTCTGTTTTATATAATAGTCTTTCATCTGGTATTAGTATTACTACTACTACTACTTATCATTTGTATACTGCTACAAAGCATACAGAAGTGGAGGAGTATCCTAGTGGTTAGAGCAACGACATTGTACCCAAAAGATCCAGGTTTGATTCCCACTGGCATTCCTTGTGATCTTAGGAAAGTCACTTGACTCCCCATTGCCTCAGAAGAAAAGGCCTGGCAATCTACTTCTGATAACTGCAAAACTTAGCCAGCTGCTATCCACATCATTAAGTGGCTCACCTAATGCCCATGCTGTGCAGTGCTCACTACAACCACTCTCTGCCCCTAACCCAGCCCCCTCCCCCCCAACATGCAAGTCACAGCATGGAAATCAGTTCATGCTGTCAGGCCACAGGCTAGCTGTCAAGGTGTGCCACAGCAAACCTTTAGTAGAAGATCTCCTATATATAGCAGTGATATTTGACCTCTCTCCATAGAGCTAAGAACATACTGGGTCAGACCAAGGTCCATCAAGCCCAGTATCCTGATTTCAACAGTGGCCAATCCAGGTCACAAGTAGCTGGCAGGTACCCAAAGTACACAGCTTCCACAATGCTCATCCTGGGGCAAGCAGTGGATTTCCCGAGTCTTCTTTAATAATGGTTTATGGACCTTTCCTCCAGGAACTTGTCCAAACCTTTTTTAAACCCAGCTACACTAACAGCTTTTACTACATCCTCCTGTAACGAATTCCAGAGTTTGATTATGCATTGAGTGAAAACATATTTTCTCTTGTTAGTCTAGTCTTTCTATTTTTTGATGACGTAAACAACCGATCTACGTTAACCAGTTCCACCTTTCGCGTCCACATAATTGTTTTGTAACTGAAATTCTTTTTTCTGTTTTTTTATTAAGATTTGAGCTAAATGATGCAGAATATAAAGGTTTTTTTAAATTTTTTTATTTCTAAGAAACAATATTTACTGTTGCCATATGGCAACTACGGTACTGAATGGCTGAAAATTAAAAACAGTCTTGTCATCAGTTTCATTTACTGCTGGGTGTGATAGTTTAAATAACAATTTTTTTCAGATGTCAAGCACAGATATACATCACATTTCGCACACAGTGTGCAGATTATTTTGAAATATAGAATCCGGTGAAAAATTTGGGGGGAAATTTGAAGATTGCCATATGGCAACAACAGCCATGAAAGGGTTAATTTATAGACTTCTATCATATCTCCCCTGAACCTTCTCTTTTCCAAGTTGAAGAGCTCTAACCTTTTAAGTCTTTCCTCATAGGAGTATCCTTCCATTCCCTTTACCATTTTGGTGGCTCTTCTCTGTACCTTTTCTAATTCCACCATATCCTTTTTAAGATACGGTGGTGGTTTAAATGGTTTAAAATAAGACAGCATTTTTTTTCTGTCCTAATTTGAACCACTTAATGATGCAGATAGCAGCTGGCTACATTTTGCAGCTTTCAGTATAACTGGATGGAATGCCCTTGCTCTGCTTCTCTTTCTGTCCATAGCATTGTATTTTTTCACTTGTGGTATATTCCAAATGTGATTACAAAAGAATAAGTAGAAACACAAGCAGTTATACTGAACAGGAGGTGGCAGCATTGTTGTCAGGCCACCGTTCATTTAAAGAGGACATACAAATTGGTTCTCGGATTGATTGGAGTGCTTTAATAAATCTGCCTAAGCATCAAATAAGAGCAGAATGGATACATTTGTACGGAGCACCAAATACGACCTGCAGTGCCTATTTCTGTTCGGTGGACATGTGATCACATATATAAACTTGAGGATGAAGATAAGTATTTTATTTTGGCTGAGATACATTTATTTGAGCAAATATTAGAGATATGGACATTTTATAAATATGGATAATGACTAGGTGGAGTTACGTGCACCCGTGCTGTTTGTATGCCGTGTTAGAAGCTGGGCCTTTGGCCGTCCCCAGTGTGAGGACATCCAAGTCTGAACTGGAGCATGGTGGAGGTGTGGCTGGGGTGTTCCCACAAACCTGGATATCACTGCTTGACCTCAGAAACATCTTGGATGTCTGGAGTTGCATCTAAAGTTATAGCTGTGCAAAGGTTGTGATTGTGCAAAGTGCTAGGGATGGTGAAGTGCTACCTTTTCTTCACTCTCCAGATGTTTTATGGCCAAATCAAGCACTTTCTCAAAGGCTATTCCTCAAGGAAACACTCCACCATCCCTAGTATTTTGCACAATCACAATAATAGCAGCAGTGGGATTTGAATACTGGCTTCCCTGATCTTAACCCACTACTGTAACCATTAGGCTATTCCTAGACATTTACAATCTGGAATACTGCTCTGCGGGGGGAAGGGCTGATATTCATTTGGGCAGGCTATGTTCCACTACAGCACATAGCTGTGCCCACCAGCCCCTAACCCCAGATATTCAATGCCACGGCAACAGTATTGAATATCCAAGTTTGCCACACAGAGGAAACTGCTTCAGAGCCTAATCGGGTAGCAGCGATATTGCACTGATCCCGGTTAGCTCCCGAGGATAAAACTAGGCATAGCAAAAGATGGACTAGTTTTACCCATAGGTTGCTAACCGGGTAGTAGTGCAATATCACTGCTATCTGGTTAGCGACAGTCTCCGCCTCCACTCTACCCTGCAACGCACATGACATGCTCTGATGCTAACTGCATAGCATTGGAGTGTGTAGCAAGGTTAGAAGGGGATATTCAAAGATATTAACCATGTAAGTGCCATTGAATATCCCAATTAAAAGCATTTATGTGACTTACTGGGCTGTAAACCATGTAAATGCCTTTTGAATATCAGGCCCGGGATGTCTATGCAGACGATCCTGCAGACATCCATATCCACATTTGTGAAATCACATCTGCACCTGGACGTGCTTGGTTTTTTTCAGACGTTCTGAGTTTGACATCCCAAATTGCACTTGGACGTCATTTGTAAAATTCTTCTTCACGTGTCTTTTTAAAATTGTAAAAAAATAAGTGCCTTCTTGCCCTCTAAACCTAAGTGCCCTTTTACAAAATTACCCTCTTTAAGCTGAAGGCAACTATTTTTATCCTATTTTATAAACAGTTAGAGGGACCTACATATCTTTCTAAAATCCTAGCACAAATCCTGCAGAAATAGTGCCCATATTACAAGCACTGACATTCATGCCTGATTGGGAGCAGGTATAAATTTTAGCTCTTAAAGGGACATGTTTACTAAAGCATGCTAGTGGTTAGCATGGGCTGTAGGGTGCGGTAAGTTCACTGTGGTAATTGTTACTGTGTGCCAAAAATGTGGCAGTACTAAAAATCCTGTGCTAAGCGCTGTCAGACGGCTGCCTAGGGTGAGAACTTACACAATCTTGACGATGCATATATTCATATGATTCTTGCAAGGTATTGTGGGTATTGTAGTTCATTCACTCCCAAACACAGCTGATGACAATAATTTGAGTTGTGAAACCAAGTGGTAAGATCAATAAAATACTTCTTTTATTGATGGGGTTTAATTCACCCAGCACATGTATGCTTGATAGCACTATAAATGAGGTTACTTGCTTGCAGTGTTTAAATGGATAACAAAAAGTCACAAAGTAAACCAGAAACAACCTTCAGCTTGTCAGGCAATTAGCTAATGTTTTCTTAGCAAATAATTACCAAATACAAAGGCACAAGGAAACAATAAACTTTGCTGGTTAGGTTAACTTCTGCTTATTTTCCACACAGATCTCAGCAGTGATTCTCCCTTGCTCACACACACAATCAGGTGCAGCCCTAATTACTATCAATGGACCAGCTGAAAGCCTTTAGCTGGCTGGCTGCAACTGTGTGAGCCCAAATCCTGCTTTAAGAGCTGTTTGCAGTGGAAATAAAGAACAAAGTTAGGTTTCTTTGTGATGGCTGATGTGTTTGCTCATAGAAAACTAACAATAGCATTTAGATAAAGAACAGTCCATGTAAATAGTTTCATCTGCTGTATTTCCCCCTGCATCAACAATCATAGGGTCAATATCATACATTGGCACAGATGAGTCTTTCATTAAGGCACTATCATGAGAATGCTTATTCCCTTGCTGCCATTCTCTATTATAGATAGGGTCTGGATCAGGGTTCATACCTGAGCCTCTCCTGCTATCATTATTCCTCTCTGTATAGCCTGGCCAATATGTAATCCAATTCTGATGTCCAGCCTTCCAATCTTGATCCCTGGACACTGGATCTTCTCTCACATACCTTCTGGCCTTGGACTGAAAGTCCCTTCCACATGCAGTCTTCTCTCTTCCAGGTAGCCACTGGTGATTCCTATCTCTGCCACTCCATTCCTCTGGCTGAATCCAGTCCAATGGACTCTGCTGGCTTTTGGAATACCTCCCAGTATGAGTACTGCCTTGGAATCTCCCAGACCTTCCAATGGCCTTTCTTCTCTTCCTTCCAGAGAGTTTCCTTCTCTCTCTATCTGCTTGGCTTGGCTTCTGTTTCTCCAGGTGATACTGGTGCTTGTAGCCGTTGCTGAAGCTCTCCCCTCTGTATCTCTTCCTGAAGCTGTTCTTGAAACTGTTTCCTCTGAAGCTGTTATCTGAAGAATAAGCTCTATTCTTATCCTGTTCTAATGTGTGCTGCTCCCTAACACAGCGCAGCTGTGTTGAATCAGGCCCTGCCCTTTGAGATGAGTGCTTAGGGATTACCTCATAGCTCTCTTGATTGCACACACATTCTCTCACTTCAGCCCCTCTCATGGCTGCTGGAAACCTGGTGCATTCTGGAACTGGTAGTCTTTTATGTGAAAATTCTGTTTTCTCACTTCTACCAGAACTGACAGGTTGCTTGTTCAGAGTCACATCATCTTTTCTATAGCTCCTACCTGAGCTATGATAAGCTTCCTTATCACAGCGCTTACCTTGGGTTAGGATAGAGACTGGGCAGTTGCACATTGTGGTTAATATGGGCATATTTAACACCTTTGAGCCATCAGTGTTGCACTCAGTGAGGGTGTATTACTGCCACCTAACTGGGTGGCATCAAGTATATCCATGTTAATCGCGACAAACTGCTGAGCCCAGGTATAATGCAATGTCAGTGCCAACTACACAGGGCATGCCAGGCACGCACCCGATGCCACCTCTGTGCTAAGTTTCAGGGCTTAACACCCAGTGCTCTACCGCATTTTAGTAAACATGCCCCAAAGTGTACATACATGTGCAAATTTTATAAAATACTTAAGTCACAACTTCACCCATTATCAGCCTCAGCTCCTCCCCTGAGCACACCTACCTTACAAATACCTGCTTCTTTAAACCGTGTCTACCTTTTGGCCTGTGCGAATATTATAGCAGGCCGTTTAACTGCATAAATCAGTGTTTTACATGTGTAAAAGATATATAAAATGACCTCCAGAGAGATTGTAGGTGACCACACTCCATATACATTCAGTACCCCTAACTATTCGGATAGCAGTGCTGAATATATGCGGTTATATTAACCACCACAGCTGGCATTTAGAAAAAAAGAAAACGTTTGATGTGCTTTAATCAGCTAGCTGCTTGGGAGGAATATAAATGCTCACAAATAAAATAAATCAACATTACATTATGTTCATTTATAGGCTACAGAAAACATGAATCATCTTTGGAAGATATTCAAGAAGACTTATTGAGAAAACACTTACAAGGGTCCTCCTATTGTTCAAAGAAAGTATCTTAGCAATACTGAAAATGTGCATCCACTAACATAGATAGATGAGCTTTGTAAAGCTCTTATCTCTATGCAACTACATTTTTAGTTTTTACTTGGGTGGATTCTTATATTACTCCCTTCTTTAAAAAGAGAGCCCTTGAGATTGTTCTTTTGAGAGGTAAATAGAATTAGAACCAGGCAGTTGTTGTACTAATGTCTGTTAATCCTTTGGCAACAATATTAAAATATATTTCATAGATATTTATTTTGTGGAATTAGTACAGCATTTACTATGCTTTGAAGGGATTGAAGAATATAAAAAACAGAAAAGCATAGTTTTTATCCATTTCTATAACAGAATCAGCCACTTTGCTTACTTTTTGCTCTGTTCCCTGTAGCCATGTACCATTTGGACACTGTATCCAATATCTATTTAGTCAAAATGCAAAACATTTGAGATTGCAGTGGATATGAAAAATATTTGTTTTCAGTTTAACTATGCAGTCACATTTTTTAAGTTGCATTGCAATATGTTGACTGTTGTAGATGCATATTAAATATAGATTTTGCACAAATGTTAAAGCTATTTTTGCTTACCTTGCTGTAGTTTGTGTATCTAAACGAATGAAAATAATATTACCAACGATCCTTACACATATCAGGGTCAATGTTCAGCAATACTACTGCTGTATAACTTTAAGGGGCTTTAGAAACTCTATTCGTGAGTTGGAAGTCTGAAAATGGGCACTTACATGTACAAAGCACAGAGACGTCCCAGAGTCATTTTAGAAGTTAGGTATATAGATAGCCCCAGCCCCAAATGTCCATTTAGCATGGGGACATGGTGGAGGTGTGACCTGGTTAGAACAAGGGAGATGCACATTGAGGTTTGATTTCAGAATGGCCCTGGTTGGTTAAACGTCCATGCCTATACCTGCTTCTGACCACAAATATAGCTAATAAAGTGCTCGTTTCATGGCTATAACACTTCCAAGGAGAAGAGCAAAATGCACTTACATTGCTACAGTTACTATTTCTTGGCCAAAGAAACCTGCCCATAAATACATACTCCAAACATATTGCTGGCCCACTGTCATAGGCCTGAGTATCTGAAATGGCAGGGGAGGATGCGTTAATCTCAGAAAATAGACACCCCTTTTCTGACCTCTCCAGGCAGGCACATCCATGTACCCAGTATCAGTGACCTTCAGGGACTTCGATATTTGTAAAATGGCCTACATTGTTGCACATAGCTAGCCTTGCTAGCTGGTGGGGCCTGTCTCTAGAAACAGTTACTGGGACGTTCATTTTTTGGGGTAGAGACAGAGCAATTTCAGAAGGCACTGCTGCCACTCTCCCAGTTTTTGGACCTTCTGCTCTGCATGTCCCAGATCCTTCCTAGACATCCCTTATAAAATGCCACATCACATTTCCAAGCCACACAAAGAGGGATCATTTTTAGGTACCCAGAATGAGCCTATCTGGAGCCTATTTTATTAAGTAAAGCAGGCATCTACTTGTCTTTATAAAATATTTTGCTTAAGTGGCAGATCTTGTGCTTACATTGCCAGTAAAGACATTTACATCAGCTCTGGAGCTGTTATTTACACGTACTAATGGCCACACTAGGATGCAACACTACTGGAAGGCCAGAAGAAACTACTTTCCTCAATAAGCACTAAGGGCCCGATTCTGGGTCACAAATAGCGGGGATGGACGTCCCAATGGGATGTCCATCCCAGCTATTCATGCCTTCTCTGCCCGTGTCTAACTTCCCCGCCAGTTGTGCAGGGAAGTTAGATGGGGGTGGCTCGGGGGCAGAGTCTGGGCAGGCGGTGGGTGGTCGCCGGCCCTGGATGTACAGGGCCGATTCTAATGTACATCCAGGGCCGGCGACATGTGTGGGGAAGTTCTTGATGCTGGGGTTCGGATGGGGCAGGAGGGCCAGAGGACACTCCCCGCAGCCCAACCCTGGCCTTAGGAGGTCAGATTGGGGGTTGGGCTGTGGGGAATATGCTTTTTTTTCTGGCGGCCCCTTGGGATCAGAATCGCGATCTCCTCTGTACGTTCATTTCAGATCAGACGTACAGACGGGATCTATGTCCTGAACAGAATAAGCCAGTAAGAGCATGCAAGCAAAATATTTTTGTTTTATTAGTTTACCATGTCATGTATGGGGTTTTGTTTTACTCTGAGGAGATTTTTTTCTTTTTTTTTTCATTTTGGGGGTGATGTCATCAGTAGTGGAAATGCTGCTAAAAGAGAAGATAGTAAGGTTTCTGGAGTCCAATGGATTGCAAGATCTGGGATAGCATGGGTTTGCCCAAGGCAGGTCTTGTCAGACAAATCTGATTGATTTCTTTGACTGGGTGACCAAGGAGTTGGACTGAGGGAGAGCCCTAGATGTGATGTGCTTAGATTTGACACCATTCTGCAGAAGTGACTTTTTTTTTTTTTAAACTTTTATTTTCATTTTACAACAAGCAAAAAGAAACAACACACCAAAGGAAACAAATACAAGCATACAATAAGGAAAAGCAACCCCAATAACCCCCCCCCCCTATGCTTCTTCTCAAGCTGATAAGTATCATCATATAAGCGCTTACAAACAACAGTAATTGTACATCAAAACAAACAGAAATAGTATCTGCAATACAGAATGATCATGTGACAGAGATTTACACAGATTTAAACAGTCAGATGAGAGCATTTAGCAGTTTGAACATAATCGTTGAGCATCTTCCATTTAGACAAGTGGTGGGGGGTCTGAGCGGAAGAAGCTAACATACGAGGTATTTGCTCATATTTACTGTAGAGACAGACATGATTCCACCATTCATTGGGGCTCAGAAGGGAGCTATTTTTCCAGTATTTCGTAATTAGGGAAATAGCTATGCCCAGCATAAAGTCTAAAAGGAAGTAAGCCGATTTAGGAAGAGAGGGGATCCCCGCAGCTGAGCGGAGTCCCACTATCTTCCAAGAGAGGGGCTCTTGAAAGTGCAAAATAGATTGAATACGACCCCAGACCCGACTCCAGTAATACTGTAATGCGGGGCAATCATACATAACATGAGTTAGTGAACCAATGGCCGCATGGCATGTCCAGCATCTATTGCTCTGGGTGGCGTTCCATTTGGCTAACCTGTCAGGAGTATAGAAACATCGGTGGGCTGGAAAGAAAAGTGTCTGAGTGAGTGAGGCGGATCGAGAGACCCGTGTCACCTTGCTCCAGACCAGGCTCCATTGCTCCGGGGTCAAAGTTACATGCATTTCCCGCTCCCAGGATTTCTGTGCTGTAGGAGTGCCTCTATTTACAGTAGTACATAAAGTTTTGTAAAAGTTAGATGCCACACCCGATAAGCTCCCGATAGATCGGATAATCTCCGACAATCCTTGGGTATGGGTTTCCGATGGCGGGAGCACCTTAGCACTCCGAAGACAATGCTGAAGTTGCACCAACTGAAAGTAGTGTTTCGCTGGGAGACCAAATTCAATTTGTAATTCGCTAAAAGTTTTCCAGCGACCAGCATAGAACAGCTGGTTAGGGGTCCAAATGCCCCTAGTGTACCAGGGGCTCCACGCCATCGGTTTATTTTGTATTTGAAATCGAGCATTGTACCAAAGCGGGAGTCTATCTAGCGGACAAAGTCGAGAGTCTAGAGAATGCTCAAGGATATTAAAGGCACCTAAAGTGTCTAAGAGCATTGGTGGATAGTGGGAATCTGATGGGAAAGTCATACCAGGGAGATAAGTAAGAGGAATTGGTTTGCAAAGATCCTCCTCTATATCTAGCCACACTGGTCTACTCGGTGTGAGGTCTTCCAGCCAACGAGCACCTTGTTTGAGAAGAAAAGAGTGGTGGTATTTTAGGAAATCAGGGAATCTGACACCACCATTTTCTTTATCTGCTTGTAACTTATGTTTCGCTATCCTAGGTGTCTTGTTTCGCCATAAGTATCTAGTCAGAATACCCTCTAAATCTTTATATGTACGTCGAGGTAGGAGACATGGCAGCATTTCTAAAATGTAGTTCACTTTGGGAACAATCATCATTTTAATGGTTTCTAGGCGGCCCCACCAAGTAAGTGTTAAAGGAGTCCAACGTTGAGTAAGCGCCCGGACCTTAGAGGTTAAGTCTTTAGCATTAAAGGTGATGGTGTCTTCCAAAGGAGAGCAGTAGTGCACCCCAAGGTATTTGACCATGCGAGGTTGCCATAAAAAGGGAAAGGATTGCATATCTGCCTGATGGACCAGAGGATTTAATGGAAAGGCTACCGATTTGGTCCAATTTATCTTATAGCCCGAGAGTTGTGAATATTTACCAATTTGCTCTAGGACAGCCGGCACCGAGTCTAGGGAGACAAAGAGCATAAGGTCATCAGCATATGCTGAAATTTTGATTTCCCTATGAGAGAAAGGGACTCCATGAATATCCTTGGATTGCCGGATTAATAAAGCTAAGGGTTCGAGTGCGAGATTGAAAAGAAGTGGAGACAGTGGGCATCCCTGGCGAGTACCGCGTTGCAGGGGAAATGGCTGAGACTTCAAAGCATTAGCACAGATACTAGCTGTAGGCTGTGCATACATGGTTTGGAGACAACGGAGAAAGCCTTCTCCGAATCCGTACATGCGGAGAGTTGCAAACAAGAAGGGCCATTCTAAGCGGTCGAAGGCCTTCTCAGCATCAAGTGAGAGGCCAACCAATGGTCGATCAAGATTAACTGCGGCAGCCAGTACATGACATAGGGTCCTAGCATTATCAGCAGTTGATCTACCGGGAATGAAACCGCATTGATCTGGGTGTATTAAAGTAGACATCTTGTCAGAGAGCCGGGTGGAGAGAATGGTGGCAAATATTTTATAGTCTGCGTTTAGTAGGGAAATTGGACGATAATTAGCTGTTAGTTGGGATCTCTCCCCTCTTTCTCAAAAACTACTACATTTGCCATTGAGAAGGATCCAGAAAGAGATCCCTCCTCGGCCAGAGCAGAAAAATAAAGTTTCAAAAACGGAGCTAAGTCAGCGTTAAAAGTTTTGTAGAATTCAGCTGGGAGACCGTCCGGGCCTGCGGCTCGACCGGTGGCACATCTCTTGAGTGCAGATTGAATTTCTGATAAAGTGAATGGTTTGTCCATGGCCTCTCTATCTTCATCAGATAGGGTCGGCCGTTGAACCCCTGATAGTAAACGTTCAAATGCTTCTGGCTCGAAGTCGCATTCAGATTGATAAAGCCGAGTATAAAAATCACGAAAGAGTTCTAATATTTCTGTATCTTTAGTGACCAAGCTCCCCCCCGACGGATTGCGGAGAGCGGTAACACGCTTGGCTTCTTTTTGACCTTTCAGGGCATTGGCTAACAATTTGCCAGCACGGTTATTTTCCCGATACTACATCCCTTGTTGTGATTCAATATTTTTAGCAGCAGCGGTATATAAAAGCTGATTGTATTGAAAACGAAGGCGTTGTAAGCGAAGTAAAATACATGGGTCAGTACGGGACGTGAGGAGACGCTCTCCAGCTTGTATCTGTTGTTCTAGAATCAGTAAATGTTGCTTTCTTTGTTTCCCCTGTCGAATTTGATAGCTAGTTATAGTTGCACGGATAGACGCCTTGAAACCCTCCCACCAAGCCCAGCTCGCAGTGTCATGGGGTGAATTAAAATGAAAGTAGTCTTGGATAGCAGCCTTTATGTCAACCTGAAAATCTTTTTGGTCTAGTAGGGATCTATCAAAGAACCAAGCACGGGGATGTTCACCTTGCGTAGTGACATGTAATGAGAAGGATATGGCAGCATGATCTGAAATATGGAGAGGATGAATCCTAGCCGTGTCCACTTGGGATACCAGTGCTTTGGAGATAAGAAAAAAATCTATTCTAGATTGTGAGTGATGGGGGGCTGAGAAAAAGGTGAACTCTAAGTCGGAGGGGTGAAGCAGCCTCCATATATCTACTAACGCAAGATCTTTCATCAGAGCTGTAAGGGTATCAAGACTCTTGGGTGGACCACTCGTTCTAGGCGGCAGTCTATCTATCAAAGGATCAAGTACTTGGTTAAAATCGCCGCCAAGTATTAATGGAGTATTGGCAGAGGCCTGTGCCAACTGCGCAATACTTGCATAGTAAGCAGGGTTATCCACATTCGGAGCATAAATACATATACACGTGAATTCACTATCTCCAACCTTAAGGTGTGCACGGGCCCATCTACCCTCCTTATCAGAGCTAGTATCCATTACAGTAGCTTGCAAAGATTTCTTAACCAAGATGGCTACCCCACACCGTTTGGAAACGGCGGGAGAGTAGGCAGCCACCATGTAAGGCTTAGCATTAAGTTTCAGTGTTTCAGCGGAGTTTAAATGCGTTTCCTGAAGAAACATTAAATCAGCATGCTCATGATTAAGATAGCTAAGGATTTTCTTTCTTTTGATTGGACTATTGATGCCTTTTACATTCAGTGATAAGATCTTACATGAGGCCATTCAGAAGGATTAACAATTCTGAAAGAGAACATGATAACGCACATAATTTCACAATGTCCCTCATATTAACTGTATATGGCTGTACACATGACATGATAGAAAATAAGCTAATGAAAAACAATGAAGCGCCCCATATAAAAAAATAAGCACCGAAGTGCATTAGAGAAGAAGCAGAACCCCAGAAATTACTGGCGACCATATGTCTGCGGGGAGAAACCCCAGAGAAGGCCTAAATTGAAACATATAACCTGTATAGCTGTGCGTGCTCCGAATCCAACCGAGGTGCACATCATGGAGGGATAGGAGACCAAGAAAGTTATATATAGGAAGAAAGAAAAGTCCAGGCAGTCTCTGTTCCAGGCTGTGATCACCGCGTCGGGCCATTCAAAATGGCGGGCAGGTCCGGCGGATTACAGATCCAAGTTGTTGAATTAGCGCATCTGGTCTGCTTCTTTGGAATCTAGAAATGTTGCTAGTAGATCAGGATCTTCGAATGTTCTAGTTTGGTTATGGAGAGTCACTCTGAGCTTCGCTGGATACAATAGGCCAAAGCGAGCCTGTAGCTGTTGAAGTCTAGGGCGAAAAGCAAGGAGTCTCTTCCGACGGTCAACTGTGGGCTTTGCCAAGTCAGGGAAGAAGGAGACTTTATGACTTTCAAACTCCAGATGATGATTCGCCCGGGCAGCATTTAGAATTTGCTCAACTTGCTGATATCTCAGTAATCGAAAGATGATAGGCCGGGGGGTCGTCCGATTGAGCGCCATGTTGGTAGGAACACGATGTGCTCGGTCAATTTCCAGATCTCTGTGAAAAGTGATCTTCAGCAAGGAGGGAAGAGTTTTGACCAGGAATTCTCTTATATCTCCTGCTTCCGCCCCCTCCGGTACTCCAATGAGCCTTACATTGTTGCGACGGGCTCGATTATTGCTATCCTCTAACTCTTTTTGAAGATTCTGTATCTGACGCTCAGCCTTGTCCAGTTTCACCAAGCGCACCGCGTGCGAGTCGAGGACCCCCGTCATGTCGTCCTGCCGTAGTGAAAGACCTTCAAGCCGGTCCTGAAGCATACCGAAGTCTTCTCGCATGGCTCGGAGCGCTTCTCCGTTGGACTGTACCAGTTCCTTCACACCGCGTATTTCCTCCAAGATCTCCTGTTGCATTTCGGGGTTTGCCCGAAGTGGAACCATCTTTTGTGGGGAAAACAACTCTGTTTTGGAGCGTTTTCCGTGTGAAGAAGAGGGAGACCCGAAGTCTAAGCGCGCTGGTTTGTGGGCCGCCATCCCCCCCGAGGTACCCCGGTAAGTTCGGAGCAAAATATTAAGTTTATGTAGGTATTAAGTCAGGATTCTGAGTAGGCCTCTCGGGAGCTTCAGCGCGAAGCGTCTAACCCGCTGGACATCAGGCTCCGCCCCCCTGAGTAGGCCTCTCGGGAGCTTCAGCGCGAAGCGTCTAACCCGCTGGACATCAGGCTCCGCCCCCCTGCAGAAGTGACTTTTAAACAAATTGAGCACCCTAGGGATGGACTGTAAAGTGACTGAGGCCTCGATACAGCAAGGTGACTTGTGGGGCTGCCCGTATTCCCCGACAGGCTCTCCCTGCATGAGCAGAGCAGCAGTATAGGGAGAGCCGGTAGGGGGTGGGAGGGGGTGGAGTGTGTGCAGAGTGGGAGCGGGCAGGACGTATAGGGCCAATTCAGTACATCCTGTGACTGGGGGTGAGATGTGCTGCTTACTCCACCATATAGATGGAATAAGCAGCTTCAGAACCTGGGAACCCCCTGATGGCCAGGAGCTGCGCAAAGTGGGTCCCAGCTTCCCGATCCGGGTCCGGCCGGCCCCACTGAGGGTTGGGTGATGGGGTGACAGGAGGTCAGCAGTTCTGCGGGCAAACCGGAATCCTGGGTGGACACCCTTGCATATATGCAAGGGCACAACGGGCTTTCTCAGGGCCAGATCCTGTATCCATGGGAACATAACAGGCCCCTCCTGCTTGGGGCTGTCCAGACAGCCCGAACATGCCTCTAGTGGAATTGGACTCTGAATGGGTTAGAAATTGGTTGAATGGGAGGTGACAAAAGGTTCAGGTAAATGGAGCTCACTCTGAGGAGAAGAATTTCACCAGTGATGTGCTGCAGGAGTCTGTCCTTGGTCCGATTCTTTTTAACATCTTTGTTAGTGATATTGTGGAAGGGCTGATGGGTAAGGTTTGCCTCTTTGCAGATGATACTAAAATCTTCTATAGAGTAGACACCTGAGAAGAAGTAGATTACATGAGGAGAGATCTAGCTAAGCTTGAAGAATGGTCAAGAATTTGGCAGCTGAGAGTTAATTCTAAAAAAACCCCAGGATCATGCATTTGGGCTGCAAAAATCCAAGGGAGCAGTATGGGGCGAAGTACTTCTGTCCATGAAAGAAGAGCGGGACCTAGACCTGATTGTTTCTGATGATCTTAAAGTAGCTAAACAGGTAGAAAAGGTGATGGTGAAAGCCACAAGGATGCTTGGGTGCATAGGGAGAGGAATGGCCAGCAAAAAAAAGGAGATGATAGTGCCTCTGTATAAGTCTTTGGTGCAACTTCATTTGGAGTTTGTGTGCAATTCTGGAGACTGCACCTTCTAAAAGATATAAATAGGATGGAGTCGATGCAGAGGGTAGCTACTAAAATGGTTAGTGGCCTTCGTTATAAAGCACATGGTGACAGACTTAAAAATCTTAATATGTATATGTTAAAGAAAAGGTGGGATAGAGGAGATATGATAGAGATCCTTAAATACATCCATAGCATAAATGCACAAGAGGAGAGCCTCTTTTGATTGAAATCAAGCTCTTTTATGAGGGAACATAGGATGAGGGTGCAAGGGGATAGACTCAGGAATAATATGCGATAATATCTCTTTACACAAAGGGGTATGTTTACTAAACCGTCTTAATGATACCGGCGTTAGTTGCAGCGTTAATGTGAAGAATGCCATATAAGATAGCGGGCGGTCTGGAGGGAAGGTTGCAAGATATCGTGCGATAGTGGGCACTGTGGCATGTTAACATGTGTTAACCCTATGTTCATGCCAGTGCAGGGTTAGATACTATAAAGATGTAGCCCACTGGTTACTGCAATGACTGTGGAGGCAGAGTCCATGGGTTTGATCCCACAGTGGTGCTATGTAAGAAGGCTGTCTGAGGCATTTCCTTTTAATTTAAATCAGTGCTGCCAGCAAAAACACCCTCACAGTGCCGTAACCTAAGGTGCCACATAAGGCGCCCTATAAGGCACTCCATAGGGCACATTATAAAGTGCCCTGTCTGCCACGTCACCTTATAATGTGCCCTATAGGGTGCTTTATAGGGTGCCTTATAGGGCACCTTATGAGGCACCCTATAGGGCGCCTTATGAGGCACCTTAGGCTACGGCACTATGAGGGTGTTTTTGCTGGCAGCACTGATTTAAATTAAAAGGAAAAGCCTCAGACAGCCTAATGAAATAACATCATTGTGGTATCAAATCCATGACCTCTGCCTCTGTAGTTATTGAAGTAACCAGTGGGCTACATCTCCATGGTGTCTAATGCACCACTGACTGGCTACAGAAAGACTGCAGGTCACCACACAAACTGTCTGCTGTGGTTACCAGGATAGGGTAAACCCACCCGTACCCATGAAGCACTGCACATGCAGATCAGCAGCCTACTTCTGATCACAAGATGGGGTATGTGCCTCTATAGCACCCCGGCCTGGTAGGGGGAACTGACCATGTGTGTTACTGGCACAGAGTAGCTACAGACCGTGACATTGTGTGGTTCCTGTGCTCACCCTGAGGGTGAGGTGGGGCACCCAGCACCAGGTCCGCAGCACCTGACTTGACTGAGATAAATTATGCTGCAGATTTCCCATCAGTGCTAATGTGTGATAGTCTTTGCAGACACACCTAGGATACACCTGTGTCCATCTGTATTTCCAAGTCACATCAAGCTCTTGTGGACTATGATGCACCCATAATAGTGCATATCCTGTGTGATTGCCATGGTCACATGTTATAAGAGAAGGGTGGTGTTTGTACCCAAAAGTGGATTATATAGCACCACCCAACCCACCCTCTGTGGATCAGGGTGGGGGACAGGCTCTCCCACCAAAAGATCCACATTCTACATCTCGGCAATGGTGGCAGTAGCGGGGACCATCAACCCCAGTCCTGCTGAGGAATAGGCACCCCTACAGGACAGTCAATACAGAACTGTATGCATCACATAGGGCACTGGCAGACAGGAGGCCTGGAAAAGCTCAGCTGCCCCCCACCACTATCTGACATTCACCAACAGAGGGCACAGTCAGTCTCCTACCTGCAAGGTGCTCCAGCCATACATATGCTAACTGCAGACAGTCTGCTAGTAAGTACATAGTGCATGTTCCTGTAGGAACTGTGTGAACCCAAAAATGGGATGTGAGCACACACACCAAGCAGATACATCAGTGACTGGGCCCCATAGGGCAATGGCTGGGACATTGTACTGCCCGACCACCACTTGAGAGAAATGCTGCATAGTAGTATGGGGGAACATAGCCATGCCATGGTCACTGCTCAGTCAGGGTGAGAGTGACCCCCAGGCATGACATGCTGTGGCCACCCTGTCCCAGCCATTGCCTGTGCCCTGTGCAGATGCATCCTGCCCAGGCCGCCCTGTCCGGGCCATACCCACAGTACCTTGCTCCTCATTATGCACATTGGCAGGCTAACACTGAAAACAGTGCAAGCATTGTGGGCTCAGTAAGGTGTAGGCAGCCACAAAACACTGGATAGACATACACACACTCCCACACCTATTTCAGCATTGTGCAAATATAGAGGTGGTTGGCAGCCCTGGCCGCCACACCAGTCCTGGTCACAGTGCAGGCATTGCTATGGTACTCAATACTGTTAGGGTCACTCCCCGGGGTGGTAAACACTGTCAGAAACAAGAACTGAAACACACTCCACAGATATCAGAAAGGTTGCTATGATGAATCTCTGTCAACAAATTGTGTTTAACTTAGGATTTGTTATCTGACATTAATCATAGCAACCTTTTGATATATGTGGAACGTGTTTCCAAGTTTAAGATGGCATTGCTAAGGTATGCAAGTGCTAGTATTGGGAAATGCTGCTGCGCGCAGGGTCCAACAGCCTGACTCTCCATGAGCCGTTGGATAGTGGAGCCTGTGGGTGTTTGTGCCCCTGTTGGCCGCTGCTCTAGGGCAGAGGTTCCCAACTCCGGTCCTGGTAGGCCAAACACGGTTCAGGTTTTCATGCTGTCCCTAATGAATATGCATGAGATACATTTGCATATAACGGGGGCAGTGCATACAAATGCATTACAGGCATATTTATTAGGGACAGCATGAAACCTGAATGGTGTTTGGCCCTCCAGGACTGCAGTTGGGAAACTCTGCTCTAGGGATTGCACGTTTATGGTGTATGTGCTCTGTAGGGTAAAATATAGGCGTTTATGGCGTGTTTATTTTATCTGCAATAAATGTTCCGTCTTTATTACCACGTTTAGTACTGGGTAAAATATAGAGACATGGTCTGCAGGAGCTACAGCTGGGACTTGAACCTGTGACCTTCTGCTCCTGAATATATTGGCTGTGTGTACTGCACCAAACTGTTGTCACAGAGGCAGATCATTCCCTGGGGATACCATGACTGTTTGTCAGACAGACCTTGTCTGTTGCAGTGCACGGCACCCACCTAAACAGGGCTTGGCCTTGGTCTGCTGTGGGAAGATGCCACTGCCCCCTCCACCACCAGCACCCCTCCGCCACCATGCTGACAGCCCTTGTGCCGGTGGTGCTGGTGGTGCGCAGTCCCAGGCCATCCAGTGTTCCGGTAGGTGGATGCCTATGGTGCATGATATGGGGTAGTGGTGCCTGCATAGACATCCACACTTTCTCCCCGGCACCGCCTGCCAATGTTATGTGCCCTTTGGGGTACTTGCTGGGTAATGTCCATTGTGGCACTGTGGGACACACACTCGTGGACATGTTTGCCCTTGGTCAGTTGCTGTCTTGCTGGTTTTCCCTTTCTACATTCCATTTCTACCTTCCATTTCTACATCCTACATCTGCCTAGTCCACCCTGTGCCCCAGCTGCCCAAATGCATGTCCCACCTGCAGCTCCCTGTACCCCATTTGCAGCCTCACCATAGTGCCCTTTCGTATTTGAGCACTATGCTGTTGCTGCACATGTATCACCACTATCACATTTCTTGGTCTCCCTGCCTTTGCTATACATTGCTGACTGAACTGGTTTCTCTCTCCTGCAAATGTGCCTCTAATGCGAGGTTTTCACGGGCATTAATTTTCAGACCCTGATTTCACAACGTTAGTGTGCCTGGAGCCTCTCCCCACCCACTCTCTGCCCATTGACCCCTTATTTCCGCCCTCTGGAGAGCCTTACTCCACCCTCTGTGCGCCTTAACGTCTCCAGAGACATTATCACACAATAAGTGACGTTATCGCCCGGTAATGTTACATTATCACGCAATAACATCAGTTATCGCACGATAACGTTGCCGCTGCGATGTTAGCGCTGTTTAGTAAACATACCCCAAAGAGTGGTAAATGCGTGGAATGAGGACAGTATCTGAATTCAAGAAAGCATGGGACAAACACAGAAGATCTCTAAATGAAAAAATGGGACTATTGTAGTTGATATGGAAGGGCAGACTAGACCCACCATATGGTCTTTTTCTGCTGTCGTGTTTCGATGTTTCTATAGGGCATACTTTTGAGCAATAGTGTGCATTATATATGACACAGAAAAAAACATACATTTTCAGGGTTTCTTTCTGCTGCTTCAGGTTAAAAACAACATGGGAATCATTGTCTTAATTTCCTATATCATTTCAAATGAACGTACATCCCTAATAAGCACATACTGCTGACAGTTAGCCACAATCTGCCCTTGGCACCTTGCCGGTTACTGGACCATTGGGCAAAGAAGATCATAGCAGCCTGAAGGGACTAGAGGAACAGACATCTTACTGCCAGAAACGGGTGGTGGGTGCCTATATAGAGGGTCATTTTAGAAAGGACATACAAGTGCAATCTAGGACATCTAAGCCAGAACATCTGAAAAAAAAACCCCCAGAAACGTCCAGGTGCAAACAAGCAGTGGTGTTCCTAGCACCTCCGTCACCCGGAGCAGGTGCCCCCCGCATTCAGCTGGTGCCCCCCTCCCATGTGGCATGGTGCTGTATGTCACAGTGCACTGCCCTGACCAAGCCCATGTAGGCAGCGTAGCAAACCTATGGTTAAGCTGGTTTGCCATGGATCCTCATGCTCCAGGGCTGGGTGTTCTTCTCTCTCGGCTGAAGTCTCGCGATTCATGGTTTCCTTTTTCTTTCTGACTTTTTTCTATGTAAAGCCATATTGGCATTGCTCATTGTAAACTGCATAGACTATTAGATATGCAGTATATAAGATTAGCTAAATAAATAATAAATAATCATAAATTTGCTGTGCATCCTTCCTAGCCAGCATCCATAGCAGGCTGCACCCACTGCCCTGCCCTTGTGGACATCAAGGGATAGCCTAGTGGTTAGAGTAATGGGCTAGAAAAAGGGAAGCTAAGATTCAAACCCATTGCTGCTATCATTGTGATTATACTGAGTACTGGGAATGATGGAGTACTATCTTTTCTTCACTCTCTGGATGTTTTTCAGCCAAAATAAGCACTTTTCAGATGTTTATTTGTGCCTGGAGCAGGTCTAAACTTAAACGCAATGCAGTACATCCATAACATTTTTGAGATAAGGTAAGGATGTCCAGATTCCTGGGAACCCCCCAGCCACACCTCCACCATGCTCTTGTTTAGACTTGGATGCCCTCATGCTGGGGATGTCCACAGACCCTGTTTCTAACATGACTCTGGAGACATCTCTGTGCTTTGGACATCTCTATGCCCATTTTCAGACATCCAAAGCATGAATAGGGCTTCCAAAATAATCCCCATAGTTATGTACTATTCCCATGCATGGCCAGGTACACAGAAACCACTCATGCTCTGAAAGAAAGGCCCACAAGACATTGGCAAGGGTTTATGGCTCACAAACAAAATGGGAATAGGGCCCTCTAAATAGCCTACATCCAACCAACATGATCTTGTTGATAGAAAACAATCTCTCTCTCTCTCTCTCTCTCTCTCTGCCTCTCTTTACAGATAGAAGATTTGAAGAAGAGTTCTGATTGCCTGCAGATATATTTCATAACCTGGCTGGAAGAAGTGTGGGCAGATACGAAGTGGGCTATAGGTCAATACACTTACTTCAGGGCTGTCAAATATATTACTCTATGTGCATATTTTATGCCATAACCACTATATCCCATCTCAGTAGACTATCTATGAAGAAGGGCCTTTCTATAGGCCAAGTCCATTGTTGCCTATTGGGTTCATATTTCCTTTGTAGTCTTCCTTAATAACAAAATGCAGGAGTTGCACAGCAAGTAAGGGTTTCCTGATAGACATACCAACATCTCTACCCACTGCCAACACTCCTGACAGTGCTTTCATTTCTTAATAATCTTAAATGGGTTGCATTATAGCTTCATTGCATGTCCCCTAGTCTTTCAACTTTTTGATGGCGTAAACAACCCATCTATGTTTACCTGTTCCACTCCAGTCATTAATTTATAGACCTCTATCATATCTCCCCTCAGCCGTTTCACTTCCAAGTTAAAGAGCCTTAACCTTTAAAGTCATAGGGCTATCCTTCCATCCCCGTTACGGTTTTGGTGGCTCTTCTCTATACCTTTTCTAATTCCACTATATCCTTTTTAAGTTACGGCGACCAGAATTGCACACAATATTCAAGGTGCGGTCACACCATGGAACAATACAGAGGCATTATAATTCCCTTTGTTTTATTCTCCATTTCTTTCCTTATGATTCCTAGCATTCTATTTGCTTTCTTGGACGCCACTGCACTGGGTGGAGAGTTTCAATGAGTTATCCACAATGATGCCTAAATATTTTTCCTGGGTGGTGGTTCCTAATGTGGAACCTTGCATCATGTAACCATAGTTTGGGTTGTTCTTTCCTAGGTGTATAACTTTACACTTATCCACATTAAACATTATCTGCCATTTGAATGTCCAGTCTTCCAGTTTATCAAGGTCCTCCACTATTCACCTTTGTCCATTGAGAAAATTGGCCATTTAGCTCTACTCTCTGTTTTCCACCTTTTAAGCAATTCTTGATTCACAATACTACACTGCCTCCAATCTCATGACTTTTTAATTTCGCCAAGAGTCTCTCATGAAGGACCTTGTCAAAGGTTTTTTTGAAAATCCAGATACACTCTGGGCCCAATTCAGAGTCACGAATTGTAGGGCTGCATCGGCGGGACGTGCAGCCCTGCCCCTATTCCCCTCATGTCCTCCCTACATGGCTACAGAAGCAGTACAGGGAGAGCCGGCAGGGGGTGGGAGGGGGCAGAATCTGAGCAGAGCGGAGGCGGGCCAAGGCGATAGAACATACATGGTTGATTCTGGTCAAGGCCCTGCATGTCCTGCGGGGTCAGGGTGAACATGCTGCTTATTCCACCTTGAAGGTGGAATAAGCAACACAAACTGCATGATCGGGGCTAGATCCCCCCTCCCCGGGGCTGGGGGTCGAGTGTGGATAGGTCAGAATCCCCCAATCCAGGCCCTGGCTGCCCAGCTGTGGGTCGGGTGGTGGGGAAGAATTGGGTCAGTGATGCAGGAGCAAGGGGATCCTCCGGGGAGGATGTTCCTGCAGGCAAGCAGAGGCACGCCAGGCCATCCTTGGGCCTGATTCTTTATGCCTTGGGAACATTTTGCTCCTACAATACAGAACTGGGTCCTAATGGGCCCATCCTGCTTAGGGCCATCCGGATGGCCCAGACATGCCCCTTTCAGAATCAGGCTCTATATTAACCTACTCACCTTTGTCTACCTGTTTATTCATACCTTCAAAAAAATATAACAGATTAGTAATACAACACTTTCCTTGGTTAAATTCATGTTGGCTTTCTCCCATTAAACCATGACTATCTACATGTTCAGTAATATTGTTCTTTACAAGGTTTCTACCATTTTTCTTGGTACTGACTGTCAGGCTCACTAGTCTGTAGTTTCCTGGATCACCCCTTGAACCTTTTAAAAAATTGGTGTTACATTGGCCATTCGCCAGTCTTCAGGTACTACAAATGACTTTAATGATAGTCCACAGATTGCTAATAGTAGGTCTGCAATCTCATATTTCAGTTCCTTCAATGCCCTCAGATGAAAGTCATCTGGTCCAGGTGATTAGCTACTCTTCAGTTTATCAAATAATTCCTGGTTTATTGATATTTCTTTCAATTCTTCTGATGTATCACCTTCAAATACCTTTTCAGGCATGGGTAACTTCCTATATCTTCTTCAATGAAGATCAAAGCAAAGAATTTGTTCTGTCTCTCCGCTATGGCCTTGACCCCTCTTAGTGACCATTTTATCCCTCTATCATCCAATGGTCCAACTGACTCTCCCACATGATTTTTGCTACGAATGTACATGAAAAAGTTTATATTTTGCGTTTTTGCTTCACATGGCAAATTTGTTTCAAATTCTTTCTTTGCCTGTCTTATCAACTTGCCAGTGCTTATGCTGTTTCTAGTTTTCATCATTTAGCTCCTTTTTCCATTTCCTGAAAGATGCTTTTTTTTGGCAGCAACAGCCTCTCTGACCTCATTTTTAAACAATGCTGACAATTTTTTGGCCTTCCTTCAATTTATCTTAAAGTGTGGAATACATCTGGTCTGGGCTTCCAAGATAGTATTTTTAAACAATGCCCATGCTTAATGCAAATATTTAACCTTTGCAGTTGTTCCTTTTAGTTTTTCTTAAATATTTTCTTCATTTTGTCATTGTCTCACTTTTGAAAGTTAAAAGGTATTAATGTGGATTTTCTGGCTGTCCTTCCTCCATTTATTAAATCAAATGTGATCATGCTGTGATCACTATTGCCAAGTGGCCTCAATACCCTTATCTCTTGCACCAGATCCTGTGTTCTACTAAGGGCTAAGTCCCAAATAGCTTCCTCTCTTGTCAGATCATGAACTAGCTTCTCCAAGAAGCAGTTATTTATTTCATCTAGAAACTTTGGGGTATGTTTACTAAACCGCGCAATTGTGCGGGGCGCATTGAGCGTGCGCTAAGGTACCTTAGCGCACACTAATAGTGCGTTTTTGGTGCCCTGCACACATGCATGCCGCACGCACAAGTGCGCGCCGCACGCACAAGTGCGTCGCGCGCTGATGTGCGATAGAGGTGTGGAAAGGCATTTTGAGGGCGGAGGAAGGCTCCCGAAGGGTGGGGGGATGGGGTCAATGGGTGGAGAGTGGGAGGGGAGAGGCTCCCCGCACAGGAGCGGGGCTGAATTTCGGTCAAAAAAATACCGCGAGTGAAAACCTCGCATTAGAGCCGATTTAAAGGGAAGAGAAACCATTTCCGTCAGCAATGTACAGCAAAACCGGGGAAACCTAAACACGTGAGCAGTGTGATACATGTGCACAGAACAAAATTCCAAATAAAACCTTAAAATGACCACAAGAAAAATTGTAAAAATTATAATTCAGCTGGGCAACAGTGATATCAATGAGCAACAATAAAAGACACTCCCAGGAAAGCTCCAAAAAAAAGAAATTATTTTTGGAAGGGTCTACGCTCCGTACACTCTTTCAAAAATCACTTCATTTTATTGGAGCTTTCTTGGGAGTGTGTTTTATGTTGCTCATTGCTATCACTGTTGCCCAGCTTGGTTTTGGTTTTTTTCCCCTTTTTTCGAGGTCATTTTTGAGGTTTATTTGCACTTTTGTCCCCATACAAGGTAAATGAGCCCACAGTAAAATTGTGCAGAGCAGGGTTTCTGACTCGTCCGGCCAGGTTTCCTATTTCCAGGGATTGCACTATCTCTGTGGCCACAGTGTGGTGCAGCAGACACAGCCAGGGCCTGTAGTACCAGAGAGTCACAGGTTCAAATCCCAGTTGGGGCTCCTGCCAACCCAATCCCTATAGTTTTACCCACCACTAAACAGTGATAGTACAGACACTCCTTTATTGCATAGAACATAAGCATGGTTCCAACACCTATATCTTACCCTACACCGCACACAAACCATAACAATGGGCATTACCTACAGCCAAGTCCCCCAAATTCAGTCCTGGAGTGCCACCAGTCAATCAGGTCATATGCTTTTTCCCAGATAAGGACATGTCTGCATGTTGGCGGAAGGGTACAGGTGGTGAAGGGGGCAGTGGCTGCAAACCACAGCAGACAGTGGCTTAGGCCTGTGCAGGCTGGCACCGTCCACCGCAACAGACAGGCTCTGTTGGATGTACAGTCATGGACTCCCCAGGGAATGCAGCACATCTGTGGCAACACAGTGGTGCAGTGCACACAGACAGTGTGTGCAAGAACAGAAGGTCACAGGTTCAAAGGCCAGCTGGGACTACTGCCAATCCTGTCCACATATTATTCCTACAACTAAACCGTGATAGTAAGGACAAACCTTTATTGCTGAGAACATACGCATGGTTAATACTCCTATATTTTACCACACCAAACACAGGCACCATAAACAGGCGCATTACCTAGAGCAGAGTCTCCAAAATGCAGTCCTGGAGGGCCCCACACCATTCAGGTTCCATGCTGCCTCTTATAAAGATGCCTGTGCTGCATATCTATGCACCACCCCCATGGTATGCTGATGTAGCTCATGCATATTCATGAGGGACAGCATGAAAGCCCGAACAGTGTTTGGAACACCAGGACTGGAGTTGGGAAACCCTGCCGTAAAGCAGCAGCCAACAGGGCCAGACACACCAACACACAAACCCACAGGCCCCATTGGCCAATGCCTCCTGGAGAGGCAGGACATTGGGCCCTGCCTGTATCTCCCAATACTAGCAGTTGCATACATTAGCAATGCCACCCTACACCTGGGTATATGGTACACAGCTATCAAATGTTTCATATGATAACTGGCAGATATCAATGCCTACGTTAAGCACAGTTTGCTCATTGAGCTCCACCATAACAATCATTGTGATGTCTGCGGTGTGTGCTGCAGGTCTGGTCTCTGACAGTGTTTACCACCCTGGGGAGTGACCCCCAACAGTATTGCATACCATATCCTTGCCTGTACTGTGCCCAGGACTGGTTTGGTGGGTATGGCTGCTGAACTCCTCTATAGTATCACAATGCTGGCATAGGTGTGGGGGTGGCTGTCTGTCTATCCAGTGTGTGGTGGCTGCAAACACCTTCCACAGCCCACACTGCCAGCAATGTTGCCAGTATTGGGCTGCCAATGTGCATAATGAGGAGCACGGTACCATGGGTATAGGCCAGACAGGGTGGCCTGGCCAGGGTGCATCTGCACAGGGCATAGGGCACTGACTGGGACATTTTAGTGCCCGGCCACCACCTACACAGACAGGGTGACCTCAGTATGTCCTGCTGAGAGATCACTCTCACCCTGACTGTGCAGTGACCACAGCATGGCTAGGCACCCCCATAGTGCTATATAGTATGTCTCTCATGTGATAGATATGGGTTTCTTTTTGGGGCTCAGTCACTGATTTATCTTCTTGCTGTGTATGCATCTCCACTGGAAGTATGCACTATGGGCTAACTAGCAGACTGTTTGCAGCTGGTATGTGTTTTGATGGAGTGGCTTGCAGGGTGTAGTGGCTGATGGCTTACTGCAGGAGAATATCAGATAGTGGTGGGGTGCAGCTTACCATATCCAGGCCTAATGTCTGTCTGCTGTTATGGATGTGTATAGAGCTGCATTGACTGCCTGGGGGGGTGTTTGTTCCTCAGCAGGACCGGGGTTGATGGTCCCCTCTACTGCGACCTTTGTAGGGAGGTAGAATGTGGATCTATTGATGGGAGACCCTGTTTGCTGCCCTGGAGGAGGGGGGTGGTACATGGGCCACCTAGGGATCCATAGGGGCTACACCTGACTGTAACAGACAAATATCCAAAGTGTTTGTGCAAAAACCACCTATCTCACACATTAACACTGCTTTGAACCTCCGGCATGGTCTCTTTTAGCCATGGAAGGTGTTGTGTACCTGGTGCTGGGCGCCTCATTGCAACCTCAGGGTGAGCACAGTACCCGCACAATGTGACGGTGTGTAGCTACTCTGTGCCAGTAAAACACACGGTCAGTACCCCCTACCAGGCTGAGGTGCTGTGTGGGTGCACATGGTCACTTCCCCCTACCAGGCCGAGGTGCTGTGGGGGTGAATTGCCCATCTTGTGTTTATCTGTGGACAGCTGATTTGCATGTGCATTGCGTCATGGGTATGAGTGGGCTAACCCTATCCTGGTGACCACAGCAGACTCTCTGTGTGGTGACATGCAGGCTCTCTGCAGCCAGCTAGGGGCTTGCTAGCAGCTATAGAGCTGTAGCCCAATGGTTACTTCATTGCCTGTAAAGCCAGAGGTCATGGATTCAAACCCACAGTGGGGTTATTTGATAGGGTTGTCCAAAGTGTTATCTTTTTTTAATGTACATATTTTTATGCCAGCAAAAACACCCTCAGCGTACTGTACCCATAAGGTGCCTCTGAGGGTGCTTTATAGGGCGCCCTATAGGGCACCTTATGGTTCCCGTCCATATAAGGTGCACTATACATTATCCTGTAACGCAACTTATAGGGTGCCCTATTGGGGACATTTTAGGGTGCTGTGGCGGACAGTGCAATTTATAATGTGCCCTATGGAGTGCCTTATAGGGTGCCTTATACGGCACCTTCAATTACGGCACGTGAGGGCGTGTTTTCTGGCAGCAATTAATAAAATATAAATAAAGTGCTGCAGGAAAAAATATGTACAATGCAAAGCTGATACCACAGCCAGCCTTACGTATTGGGCACCCTGGGGAGCAAACTCATGACCCCTGTATCAGCAGTCAGTGCTTTAACCATTGTGCTCCACTGCTGCTCCTCTTTGCATGTCAGCGCACCTACTTATGCTTTCCATTCCTTAAACTGCACAGTGCTGCCATAAAAAACAGTACACTGACCTTGCGGTACCTCATACGGCACATTCTAAAGCACCCTATAAGCAACATTCTAGGGTGCCTTGGCTGACAGTGCACCTTAAAATGTGCCTTATAGGGCATCTTATGTTAACACGCTTTGAGAGTGCGTTTGCTAGTAGTGATAATTAAAATAAACATAAAATGACTCCAAAAGCAATCTTCCCCATAATGTGTAATGCCTCAGCCAGCCTTGTTCATTGGGCACTGTGGAGGATTGAACCCTTGATCCCTGCACTATTGGTCAGTGTCTTACCCATTGTGCTGTGGTTCTGTTCCTGTGCTTGCATATTAGCGCGCCGCCTTATGCCGCCGAATATTAAAAAGCCTCCTAAATCAATAGCACACTGCCTAATGCCCATCAGCGTGTAGCCTTATACAGCACAATATTGGACTAGCACCTAAAGTAACACCTCAGCCAGCTGTCTTCATTAAGCACTGTGGGGGATTGAACCCCTGATCCCTGCACCATTGGTCAGTGTTTTACCCTTTGTGCTGTGGCTCTGCTCTTCTGCTTGCACATCAGCGCGCCACTTATGCCTTTCAGTATTAAAATGCCTCCAAAAACATTAGCGTGCTGCCTTATGCTGCCCATTATTTAAATGCCTCATAAATTAACGCCTCAGCCAGCTGTCTTCATTGGGCACTGTGGGGGATTGAACCCCTGATCCCTGCACCATTGGTAAATGCCTTGACTATTGTGCTGTGGCTCTGCTTTTCTGTGTGCACATCAGCGCGCCGCTTATGCCTCCCGCGCAGCTTCCTCATGCGCTAATGTGTGGGGCGCACATGGGCGCCGCGCACCTTAGCGCATATGTCAATCACGGCTTTTCTTTTTCAGGACGGAATGCCCACTCCTTATATGGCATCCGCACACTAACGCGGCCCGCATATTAGCGGGGTTTTAGTAAACATGCCCCTTTAACTCTCTAGCATGTCCTGCTGTGACACTGACCGAGTCGATACCAGGGTAATTGAAATCAGCCATTATTATTGTAACTTTTTGTACACCCATTATTATTGTAACTGTGTTGTAACTTTTGTTAACTTTCCTGATTTCCTTCCCCTTTTGACATGCAATTTCTATCCACAGAGATACAACAGTGTATTTTGTTTTCTGAAAAACTTGAATCCTGTGTGACTCAATGCTCTCTCTCTCATAGATCACAACCAATGTTCCCTCTAATTTTCTGTAGGCTGTGTGCGCATAAAATATCAGCTGTGCAGCTTTTGAAGAAAGGTTAAATTTTTGTGTGCCACATAACGACACTCGGAGTTATATACTTTAAAATTTGACTACACGTCAGAATACAGTATGTACACCACATTGATTGCACTAGAAAATATTGTAGAACTTGTGAAAACCGTAAATACACAACAACTTTTAAATTTTAAGATGTCTGTGTTGTTTTCTATCAGAATCAGAACTGTAATTTTTGTGCGCTCTGTTATAAAGTATGTGCGCTTGCTCGGCGAGATGTGTGCGCGCACACACGCGCACAGCTTAGAGGGAACAGTGATCGCAACCCTTCCACCAATTTCATCTACTTTATCATTGTGATAAAGTTTGTACCCTGGTATTGCAGTGTCCCATTGGTTGTCCTCCTTCCACCATGTCTCTGAGATACCAATCATATCTAACCTCTCATTTAGTGCTATATATTCTAACTCTCCCATCTTATTTTTTATATTTCAAGCATTTGCATACAGACATTTCAGAGGTTGTATTTTATTCATATTAATCTGGTAATCAGTAGACAGGGGTAATTAGGAATCTTTCAGCTCTGTTTTCTCTGTACTTAAGGGCATCTGTGCTACTTTTATCTTTATTGGAACCTTTCTGTCAGGATACGCTAAATTCCCTCTTTTGCTAGTATCCTTCAAGGATACATCCTTCAAAATCATGTGCTTTTGGGTGACTGCTGGTTTCCCTTATTATCTAGTTTAAAAACTGTTCTGCCTCCTTTTTAAAGGTTCATGTGAGCAGCCTGGTTCTATCCCAGTTAAGGTGGAGCCCATCCCTTTGGAAAAGCTCCTCCTTTCCCCAGAATGTTCCTAACAAATCCAAAACCCTCTTCCTTGCAGCATTGACTCATCCACAGTTTGAGACTCTGGAACACTGGCTGGCTTTTGGGTCCTGCACGTAAAACGGGAAGCATTTCAGAGAATGCTACCCTGAATATTCTGGATTTCAACTTCATACCTAAAAACCTAAATTTTGCCTCCAGAACCTTCCTCCCACTCTTTCCTATGTCATCGGTACCAACATGTACCAAGACAACAGACTCCCCCCCCAGAGCTAAAAACTTGTCAAGGTGGCGTGTGAGGTCTGCTACTTTTGCACCAGGTAAGCATATTACCAGGTGATCTTCACATCCACCAGTCACCCAGTTATCTACATGTCTAATGATTGAATCACCACTATAACGGCTGTCCTAACCCTTCCCTCATGAGCTCATCGATCTGGAGAAGCCTCCTCAGTGCAAGAGGGTTTTACATCACCTGGAGGACATGTCCTAGCTACAGGATCACTTCCTGCCACAACATGGTGATGGTTTCCTGTCACATGATCTTTCTCCTCTGTGGCAACAGGGAGGATACCAGGCTAGACATGTTGACAACTGGCAAAATCAATAAGATCATCATTGATAGAGAAGAAATAGAAATGGTGGAAATCTTTAACCAGCTTGGATCGATAAATAAACAAATGACAAGCAGTCAAGAAATCTGATGACGCATTGTTATTGGCAGAATGGCTGTGAAGGACCTAGACAAGATTCTTAGGATTAGAGATGTAACTCTCCATACAAAGATTAGACTTGTGGAAGCCATAGTATTTTCAATAACGTCATATGGATGAAAAGGTTGGACAATGAAAAAGACAGGAAGAAGATCAATGCCTTCAAATCATAGGGGTATGTTTACTAAACTGCGGTAACGGTAAATAACGCGCGTTATGTAACGTTAACGATCGTAAGCGCAGCATAACGCGTTATGATGCGCTTACGATCGTTAACGTTACATAACGCGCGTTAATCAACATTAACGATCGTAAAGCCCCGCAGCGCGGTAAAACACCGCAGAAGGTGGAGAGAGGGCAGAGAGAAGGGGGTCAGTGGGCGGAGAGTGGGTGGGGAGAGGCTCCCTTAACACTAACGCGCTGATCTGAAGAGCTGAATTCCAACGCGAATGAAAACCTGCCGTTAAATGCACATTACAGGGGAGAGAGACCATTTCAGTGTCAGCAAGGTACAGCCCAGGCAGGGAAACCAAAAAAAAGTGATAAGTGTGATAAATGTGCACAGAACAAAAGGGCACAGAAACACTGAAAATGACCCCAACAAACTGGAAAAAAACCATAACCAAGCTGGCCAATAGTGGTATCAATGAGAAACATCAACCCCTCCCCCCCGAGTAAGCTCCATAGAAAAGATATAAATCGTGGAAGGGTCTATACTCTGTCCCCATACAAGGTGAAGGAGCCCACATTGGAATAGCGCTGCTCAGGGTTTCCCCCACAATCAGACAGGGTTCCTATGGCATGCACATGTCCCGCAACATAAGGGCAGGCATGTCGGAATGGCAACTGGACAGATGCCGGAGAAGGGGATACAGAGGGCTGCAGGCGGCACATGCTGTGGTGGATCTGGGCCACAGTGCGGAATAGGGTGATGCCTAGGTGGCCCATACGAATGCTGAAACAGCAGAGCAGCCAGAAAGCAACTGCTGAAGGCCCAACATGGGCACGAGTGTGTTTCCCAAAGTGTCACAGGGGTAGTACTTAACAGCTACCCCAAGGGCACGGAACATTGGCAGGTGGGGCTGGGGAGGAGCGTGGACGTCTATGCAGGCACCCCTACCCCAGAACCCGCACCATAGGCAGCCGCCTACCTGCACACTGGATGGCCTGAGACTGCGCACCACCAGCTCCACCAGCAGAAGGGCATGTCAGACTGGTGGCTGAGGGATACTGGTGGTGGAGGGGGCAGTGGCAGCTGCCCAGAGCAGACCGTGGCCTAGCCCTGTGTAGGTGGGTGCTGTGTACTGCAACAGATGGGCCCTGTCTGACGAACAGTCATGGTATCACCAAGGAAGGTACAGACTCTGTGGCAACAAGGTGGTGCAGTGCACAAAACCAGTATATTCAGAAGCAGAGGATCACAGGTTCAAGTCCCAGCTGTGGTTCCTGCCAACCCAGTCCCCATATTTTACCCACTACTACAACGTGCTAATACAGACAGCACCTTTATTGCAGATGACGTAAACATGCCCACAACACACACATTTTACCCTACAGAGCACGGACACCATATACATGCACATTACTTGGATCAGAGTCTCCCAAATGCAGTCCTGGAGGGCCAAACACCGTTCCGGTTCCATGCTGCCTCTGATAAAGATGCCTGTGCTGCATTTCTATGTGCCACCCCCATGGTATGCAGATGTATTCATGCATATTCATGAGGGACAGCATGAAAACCCGAACAGTGTTTGGCACCGCAGGACTGGAGTTGGGAACCTCTGCCGTAAAGCAGCAGTCAACAGGGGCAGACACACCCACACCCACAGGCCCCATTATCCAAAGCCTCCTGGAGAGGCAGGACTTTGGGCTCTGCGTGCATCTCCCAATACTAGCACTTGCATACCTTAGTAATGCCACCCTAAACCTGGGAATATGGTACACATCTTTACAGAGGTTGCTATGATTACTGGCAGATAGCAAGTCCTAGGTTAAGTACAATAGTCTGAGTGAGCTGCATCATAGCAACCATTCTGATGTCTGTGGAGTGTGCTACAGGTCTTGTGTCTGACAGTGTTTACCAACCTGGGGAGTGACTCCTACAGTATTGCGTACCATAGCCATGCCTGCCCTGTGCCCAGGACTGGTGTGGTGGCCTGGGCTGTCCAACACCTCTATAGTTGCACAATGCTGGCATAGGTGTGGGGAGTGTGTGTCTGTCTATCCAGTGTGTGGTGGCTGCCAACACCCTCCACAGCCCACACTGCTAGCTCTGTTGCCAGTATTGGCCTGCCAATGTGCATAGTGAGGAGCAAGGTACTGTGGGAAAAGCCTGGATAGGGTGGCCTGGCCTGGCCGCATCTGCACAGAGCATAGGGAAATGGCTCGGACATTGTAGTGCCCAGTACCACCTGCACGGACAGGGTGGCCATAGCATGTCCTGCTGGGTGGTCATTCTCACCCTGACTGAGCAGTGACCATGGCATGGCTAGGTTCCCCCATAGTGCTATATAGCGTTTTTCTCATGTGGTCTGTATGGGTTTTCTTTTGGGGCCCAATCACTGACTTATCTGCTTGGTGTGTATGCTGACATCCCTGTTCTGGGTACATGCAGCTCCTCCAGGACCGTGCACTATGGACTAGCTGGCAGACTGTCTGCAGCTAGTATGTGTCTTGCTGGAGCACCTTGCAGGGTGCAGCGGCTGGAGGCTTGCTGCAGGCGAATGTCATATAATGGTGGGGGGCATCTGAGCATTTCCAGGCCTGCCGTCTGTCTGCTATTGCGTTATGGATGTGTACTGCTCTGTCTGTTCCCCAGCAGGACTGGGGTTGATGGTCCTCTCTACTGCTACCTTTGCAGGGAGGTAGACTGTGGATCTATTGGTGAGTGATCCTGTTTCCCACTCTGAGCCCCAGAGGGTGGGTTGTGTGGTGGTACATGATCTACCCCTGGGTCCATACACCTATTGCAGGTAACCATGGCACCAACACTGGATATGCACTATTCTGGACTAGACATGACCTGGACATACAGCAGAGCACAGATGTATCCTAGGTATGTCTAACGGAACTACCTATCACACACTGATGGGGACCTGCAGCATGGCGTATTTCAGCCATGAAAGGTGCTGTGGACCTGGTGCTGGGCGCCCCACCTCAACCTCAGGGTGGGCACAGTACCCGCACAATGTGACTGTCTGTGGCTACTCTGTGGCAGTACCACACACGGTCTGTTCCCCCTACCTGACGAGGTGCTGTTTTGGGGTGCATACCCAATCTTGTGCCCATCTCTCGACTGCTGATTTGCATATGCAGTGCATCATGGGTACGGGTGGGTTAACCCTATCCTGGTAACCACAGCAGACAGTTTGTGTGGTGACGTGCAGTCCTGCAGCCAGCCAGGGCTTTGTTCACAGCCTTATAAGGTGTCCTATAGGGGACATTATAGGGTGCCTTGGCGGACAGTACACTTTATAATGTGCCCTATGGAGTACGTTATGGGGTGCCTTATGCAGCACCTTAGGTTATGTCACCGTGAGGGTGTGTTTGCTGGCAGCACAAATTAAAATACTTGTCAAATGCCTCAACAATCACTACTTAAATGTAAAGGGTGCTGCCTCAGCCAGCCTTATACATTATGCCCACTGGGGAATCAAATCCATGACCCCTGTACCATCAGTCAGTGTTATAACCATTGTGCTACTGCTCTGTTGCTGTGATTGTATGCCTGCATGCCTTCTTAAGATTAACGCACGGTAACGTGCCCTGTAGCGCTCGTTCATTTATGGCACCTTGTAGCGCGCATTCTCGGCGCTTTCTCGGCAACGATGTACCGCCCATGTCCTTATTTGGGATTTCTGTCTCTAACGCGGCTCCTAACGCGAATCGCACTAACGCAGTTTAGTAAACATACCCCATAGTGCTGACAAAGATTAACGTGTATACCATGGACTGCCCTAAAAACAAACCATTCAGTACTAAAGGAGCTCATGAGATGGACCAACTCGACAACACTTAAAAACAGTAACATCTCACAAGAGACGTTTGAGGAAAATAATAAGTCATGGGATAATAAGTCATTGTAGTTGGGAACTGGTTAAAAGCTACAACACAGAAAGTAGGGCTAAATGGACTATTTTTTCAATGGAGAAAGGTGACTGGTGGAGTACCCCAGGGATCTGTGTTGGAACCATTGCTTTTTAATATATTCATAAATGACTTAGAAATGGGAGCAACGAGTGTGGTGATCAAATTTGCAGATAACATAAAATTATTCAAAGTTGTTAAAACACAAGGGGATTTTGAAAACTTTCAAGAGGACCTTGAGAAATTGGAAGACTGGGCACTTAAATGGCAGATGAAATTTAATGTAGACAACTACAAAGTTTGCACTAGGGAGAACAACCTAAACTATGGTTATACAATGCAAAATTCCACATTAGGAATCACTACCCAGAAAAAGGATCTGGGTGCCATTATGGATATGATGTTGAAATTGTCTACTCAATGTGCAGCAGCAGCCAAGAAAGCAAATATAATGTGAGGAATCCTAAGGAAAGGAATGAAGGGTATGGAAGAATACCCCTACAAGGAATGGTTTAAAAATTTAGGGCTCTTCAACATGGAAAAGAGACAGCTAATGGGAGATACGATAGAAGTCTCTAAATTAATGAATGGAGTGGAATGGGTAAACGCAAATCAGTTGTTTACTACTTCAAAAAGTAGAAAGACTGAGGAACATGCAATGAAGCTACAATGTAAAACATTTAAAACTACTTGTTGCTTGAAAAAAATATTTTCTCTGATTAATTTGTGACCTAGATTGGGTACTGTTGGAAACAGGATACTGGACTTGATGGACCTCTAGTCAATTTGACATATCTTAAGTTCTTAAAATGTGCCACTGCATGGCTGTTACTACTGTCCTAGTCAGTCCCTCATTCTTACTGTCACTCCCTCACTAGCAATTTTCTTGTACTTCTTACAAGTTGCCTGTATCTTCATTTCAGTAGGGCTCTAGCCATTTAACAAACAGTTGTCTGCCCTCAGCTGCTCCTTTCCCTCACTCCCTGCAGCTGACAACCAATATAACGCACAGGATTCATGTAACTAAAATGTATTTTTCACCTATTTATATTAACTTACTGGATAGAGCTGGATCTGCCAACAATGGAAAGGATGAAAGAGCAGGACCGGCCTGACCATTGTGTGGGAATGTTGCCTGGACATAGCCCCGTACCTGCCTGACAAGCTTCAGACTCACCTCTGGCGCCCCGACTCACCACCTGGCGCCCCGACTCACCTCTGTACAGCTATGGGAATGAAGAGCGGCACTTTCCTTCGCTTCCATGGCTGCTAACTTGCAGTTTGCTGTTGCGCTAAGTGCCGGGAAGTTAAACAGGTTCATTTCCTGTCTTGCGCAAGACAGGAACTGCCTCCGTTTAACTTTCCAGCACTCAGCGGGCAGGCGGGCTGCAAGTTAACAGCCACAGCAGTGAAGGAAAATGCCGTTCTTGACTCCCGTAATTGTACAGCAGGGCACCAGGCTTCGGTTCTCCCCTGCTCCCTCTGAAGCTGGTCAGGCAGACGTGGGGCTCTTCCTGTGTAGGACCATATGGGGGGAGGGAGCTACTGGACCTGGAAGAAGACTGAGGGATAGGACTCAAATGGGCTGGTGGTACCGGTTTTAGGCCGGCCCGGCCAGTTTTTCATGTTGTAGGTCGGCGAATGGCAGGATGGCAAAAACAGCCAATGAAGGGCTGGTTTTCTACCCATCGCTGATTGCTCCTATCTGCCTGCGAGGATCTCAAGCCCCATAGACAGAAGTTTATTAATAAAAGAAAACAAAAAAAATAGTGCAGAAGTGCAGAAACTGGATCTCCATTGGCAGAAGCAGCCACAATCCTGTGACCGGGAGACCGCGGGCACAATCAGCTGCAATCTCTTGGCCTGGAGAGCCAGTGGCAGCCCATGGAGATCCCAAGCCTTGCGGGCAGAAGCAGCCATAATCCCTTGGCCTGGAGAGCCGGTGACTGGATCCCCGTGGGCAGAAGCAGCTGCAATCACTCAACCGGGAGAGCTGGTGACTATCTGTGGGGATCCCAAGCCCTGCAGACAGAAGCAACCGCAGTCTCTTGGCCTGGAGATCCGGTGACTGGATCCCCGTGAGCAGAAGCAGGTGCAATCACACGGCCAGGAAAGAAAGTGACTGCCCGTAGGGATCCCAAGCCCCACAGGCAGAAGCACAGAAGCAGCCACTATCACAGCTGGGAGAATTGGTGACTGCACAGCTTGACAAAAAAAAAGGTTACCGAGTTTGCTGCACAGATGGTTGACTAAATTAAAGGGAAAGTAGGTTTACTGCCCCTTTAATTTATCTAACTCTCTGTGCAACAGATTTGGTAACTTTTTTTTTTGGCAGACTGTGCAGTCACTGGTTTTCCCAGCTGCCTCAGGACTTCTAGGAATGGAGGACAGAGGTGAGTGCAAGGAGGGGAGGTTGAATGCGGAGAGAGTCTAAAGATATTTCTATTTTCGCTTTGTGTTCACTTATTGCTGAAGGCTTATCTGTAATGTGTGTGTATGGCCAAGACTGGGTATTCAGTTAGCATGGAATTTTCTGTTTAAGAATGTTAGTAATCTGGCTTGTTCCACTTTCCTAATTGGTTTACTGATGTTTTAGGGCCCACTGCATTATTTACGGTGCTGTCATTTTCTAGGTAGGATCCTTGTGTGAGTTTTGGAAGTTAGTACTGGCATGGTAGATTTGATCTTGATCCCAAATGATTTTTTTGTATTAATTCCAGGGCCGACCCAATCATCAGGCAGCCTAGGCGATCGCTTCTGAGGGTCAGCAGAGAGTAGGGCATTCAAAGATAGACAATAAAATCTGATAGCCAGGGGGGACATACAGGTTATGATTGCTTAGAGTGCCAACACTTTGCATCAACTCTGGGACTGGCCCTGTTTAATTCACAATATGCTTGGTATTGAGAGGGATTTTTTTTTGTATGGTAAGTTTTATGGGAAAGGTTTCAGCTCTGCTCTGCACAGATTATTGAGGAAGGGGCCAAGGGGTGGGGTTCGGTGGATGCAGAAAATATATTTGAATTTGTTGGAGGGGCCTGAGAAGGGGATTGTGGCTGAATAGTTGCTGAAGAGTTCAACCTCTTGTACCCCCCTCCCCTCTTGATATAGCCTGCAGATGCTAAAGCCTGCACCGTTGCCCTTTCTGCAATTATTTTTATGGGTGGGGGAGGTCGGCGGACATATGCAGAGCACGACTAACCACAGGTGGCAAGTTTTTCTCTTTCAAAAAGTTGGCAACTCTAGGGGTGGAGGACAGAGCTGCTGGCTCTAGAAGAAGATTGGGAGCTAAGACTGGAAAAGGGCTGATGAATGGGGAGGAGGGAAGGACAGAACTGTTGGCCCTGGGAGAAGACTGTGGGCTAGGTTTGGAAATGGGCTGATGGGGGGGGAGGAGGAGAGGACAGAGTTGTTGGCCCCAGGGGAAGAGTGGGGGCTAGGACTGGAAATAGGCTGATGGGGGGTGGGAGGAGAGGAGAGAGTTGATGGCCTTGAAAGAAGATTGGGGGCTAGGACTGGAAATGGGCTAATGGGGGAAGGGGGAAAGAGTTGCTGGCCATGGAAGAAGACTGGGGCTAGGATTGGAAAAGGGCTCATTGGAGGGAGGGGAGGGAAGGAGAGAGCTTCTGGCCCTGGAAGATGACTGGGGGCTAAAACTGGAAATGGGCTGATGTGGGGGAGGGAAGGAGGGGAGGACAGAACTGCTGGCTCTGGAAGAAGACTGTGGGCTAGGCCTGGAAATGGGCTGATGTGGGGGATGGGAGAATGGGACTGGAAGGGAGCATATGCTGGGGGAAGACTAGAAGGGGATGAGGTTGGGGCTGGGACTGGGACTGGGACTGGTGGGAGAAAAAAGAAGCTGGGGGAGTGAGGATAGAGAGGAGGACAGATATTTTGTGTGGGAGGGAAGAAAAATCTATGATTGTATGGGCATTAGGAAAGTAAGCGGGGATTGAGGATAGAGGAGTGAAATTTGAGTGGATGAAAAAGGAATAAAAAAGAAATGGAGGAAAGAGCAAAAGGGGAAATATGAGTATGTTAGAGCAGATGTAGGAAGATAATGGAAAGAAAACTAGAAGAGAGAAAAAAAGGAAAAATGGACAGCAGATAATGGAGAGTTAGCAGAAGATATAAAGAAAGCAGAAAAAAGTGACTGAGGCAATTGCGACTGAAAAATAAAATGTTCAAAGAACAAAAGATAGAAAAATACTATTTTTTTAAATTTATTAACTGGAATATGTCAGCTTTGGAAAATATGTATTGCTAACATCTTTGCATTTTGTTTAGTATAAGAAGAAATTATTTTTATAGTTTTATTTCTCCAGTGTGGTTGTATATTCCAAGTTGGGCTTTTAGGATTCCCAGTTTAATTATTGTCTTCATATTTCTAAATTGTGATTGCTTGTTCTTTGTTTGGTGATGGTCTATGTTTTGCATGTGCAACCAAGCTGCAGTATTTTGTTCTTGTAGTGTCTATGTGACAGTCCCACTTGTTCTCCACAGTAGGAGATTTATTGGTATTCTCTGAGATGTATTGGTTTAATATTTGCAGTGTTGCCTTTTGATAGGTAGGGTTTGGTGCTTTGGAAGTCCTGGTGGTGCTGTTATGATATGGCGGGTTTGCTATGGATTCTAAATGGAGTGGAGGAGTGGCCTAGTGGTTGGGGCAAGGTACTTCAGGCCAGAAGGTCAGGGGTTCAAATCCCACTAGAGGACAGCAACCTTGGGTCAGAAGGGCTGGGGTTTCTAGTCCCACAGGTGCTCCTTGTGGTCTTGGACAAGCCACTTAACCCTCCATAGCCCATGTTCCCTGTAAAAAATAGTTATCTCCAAGTTATAATGCCCTGTTCAATGTAGTTTCAGTTTGTTCAATGTAAACCACACTGATGCAGAATAGCACAGCATATAAGAGAATGTAAATAAATGAGCAGGGTTTATGTTACTTCCTAATGTGCCTGGCAGTTGGCACTGGAGTATAGTAATGTAGAAATCTGGTAATCTTTCTTTTTCCTCACTGCCCATGCAAATGGTATTCAGACATTCGTTAAGAGGCATGTTTACTAAAAGTTAATGTGCATTCACAAATGTTAATGTGCGCTAAGTGCAGGAACACCCATTTATTTCTTCTGGCACAGTTTCACTTAACGCACATTAATATTTAGTAAACATGCCCCTAAGATAAGTGCAACTGTGCCAGAAGAAATAAATGGGTGTTCCTGCACTTAGCACATATTAACATTTGTGAATGCATATTAACTTTTAGTAAACATGCCCCTAAGTTATTGCCAGGACAAAAAAAGAGGCTTGGGAAGGGGTCCTTTAAAAGCTGCCTAAAATTTTAGATGGGCAACATATACATTTTAAAATAAAATAAATTCAATTTATGCAAATGAGGTCCAGTGGCTATGCAATAAGGCCCCACAATGAGTCTCTGCACTTGGCCCCGCATCCCCCTTGTGCCACCCCTGTGAAAGAGCACATGCTGATGAAAAGATTGGGTGTGTAAGGTTGTGCCAGATTCATACATGGAAGCTTGGGGAGGTTTCTGTGATCTTTTAAGTGATTTAAAAAAAAAAACATTTATGAGAACAAGGTTTTGATTTAAATTGGAGAAGGAGGGGGCGGAGGGGAGGTGGGAAGAAGAGGTGAGGAGTGAGAAAGGCAGGAAATAAAAGGGGGAAGGGGGAGGGAACAATGAACCATGGCTATATTTACAAGGTATGCTATGAGCAGAAAGATGTAAAATTGATATGGGTTAAATCTGGTGTATTTTGATATAGACATGATAGACTATTTAGTGAATTGCTGGATTTTGCTGCCATTGTACCAAAAAATAAATACATAAAAGAAAACTACAGCATGCCGATTAAATTTCCTATGTTGACTCATTTCACTTGAAAACTAAATTTATAAAAAAGAATACTATTTTGTTTTCATTTTGTTTCATGTTAAAGAAGTTAGCCTTGGATCTCCTACCCCATAAAGAGAAACCTACACCCACAAAATGAGAATAAAAGCCACCTGAGATTGTCTTCAACCCTGGTCTCAGAAGATTCCTGCTGGACCTATTGCTGCTGTTATCTTTTACTATCATAGTAACATGAATGGAATATAGCCATAGCTGGCTATAATCTATTTAGAAGAGACAGAGAGGGTAGAAAAGGAGTAGGAGTAGCCCTATATGTCAAAAATATTAAAGCTGCTGAAATGCAGAGAACATGGGTAAAGAAGAAGCGCTGTGGATTGTGTTGGAAAGAGGAGATGGCACTGTCATCCATGCTGGTGTAGTCTACAGGTCTCCAACTCAAACCAAAGAAATGGATAGCGAATTGATTATTGATATTGCAAAGATAGTCATGAAGGGGGAAGTGATTATATTGGGTGACTTTAATCTACCTGATGTGGATTGGAGTATTCCTTTTGCAAATCTGGAAAGATGTAAAAAAATTCTGGATGCCTTCCAAAATGCATTGCTTAGACAAATGGTGATGGAACCTACTAAGGAAAGCTCAATGCTGGATTTAGTATTCACCAATGGAGATAGCATGTTGAATAACCGGGTGGGTGCCCAGGTGAGCAGCAGCAATCATCACACGTGTGATTTGAGATAAAAGCCAAGGCAGAGGACAATCACAGCAAGCTCAAAGTCCTAGACTTCAGAAACACTAAGGGGCATGTTTACTAAAGTCCGCAAATCTGCGCGGCGCAAAATAGCGCACGGTAACGCGGCATTGAAATGCGCAGAAACACGTTTAAACGCCCCGCACACGTGCGTGTCACCCCCGCACAGGTACGCGGTTCAGTAACGGGCCCCGTACAAGTGCGGGCCCGCAAATGTCCGATAGAGGCGTGGAACGGCTAAAGGAGGGCGGAGGAAGGCTCCGGAGGGGCGGAGGGACGGGGTCAATGGGTGGAGAGTGGGAGGGGAGAGTCTCCCCGCACGGTATCGGGCCCGAATCTACATGTAAAAAATAGCGCGAGTGAAACACTCGCGGTAGAGGGCATATAAAGGGAAGAGAAACCATTTCCGTCAGCAATGTACAGCAAAACCGGGGAAACATGCAAAACGTCAGCAGTGTGATACATGTGCACAGCACAAAACTGCAATGAAAAGAGGAAATGACCACAACAAAAGCATTAAAATAGTAAATCAGCTGGGGAACAGGTATAGTAATGCGCAAAAGTTAAAAACACACCCAGCAGAGCTCCTAAAAAATAAAATAACAGTTGTTTGGAAAGGGGCACGGAGCGGAGACACCTCCAAAAACGTCTCCGTGTATTGGACCCCTCCTGGGAGTGTTACTTATGGTTGACCATCAATAGCACTGTTGCCCAGCATGGGAATATGCTATCCCCCTCTGTTCGGACGTCATACCCGTGTTATATTTGCACGTTTGTCACCAGACAGGGTGAAGGAGCTCACAGTAATAATGTGCAGAGCAGGTCTTGGAACCCCACCCTGCCAGGTCTACTATCTCCAGGGACTGCACTGTCTCTGTGGCCACAGTGTGGTGCAGTGGACAGAGCCGGTACCTCTAGGACCAGAGGGTCACACGTTCAAATCCCAGCTAAGGCACATGCCAGCACAATCCCAATATTTAACCCACCACTAAACACAGATAGCAGAGACACCCCTTTATTGCACAGAACAAAAGCATGTTGCAAACACCCATATTTTACCCTACACCACACACACCAGCACAATGTGCATCACCAACAGCCGCGTCCCCCAAATGCAGTCCTGTAGTGCCACAACTGTAGGGGCCAAGGACACGTAGGTAGAGGTTAAGTAGGTAGAGGTTATGTACGACAGATGTGCCTGTACATGCCTTCACCCCACGTGCCAAGGGCCAAGTGTGTCCCTGGTCATGATCACGTAATGGGTGGCCCACGTTCCACAAAAACCTTGCTAAAGAACAACAGCTAGACCGCTATACCATGTGAGCCAAATACAGTCCTGGGGTTACACTACGCAATCAGGTCATATCCCTTTGCAAGGATAAGGACATGCCAGCATGTTGGCGGAAGGGTTCAGATGGTGGAGGGGGCAGTGGCTGCTAGCCACAGAGGACAGTGGCCAGGCCATGTGCAGGCTGGCACCGTCCACTGCAACAGACAGGCCCTGTCGGATGTACAGTCATGGACCACCCAGGGATTGCAGCCAATCAGTGGCTACACGGTGGTGCAGTGCACACAGACAGTGTGTGCAAGAACAGAGGGTCACAGGTTCTGAGCCCAGCTGCAGCTACCGCCAACCCTGTCCACATATTCACCCCACAGCTACACCGTGGTAGTAAGGACAAACCTTTATTGCTGAGAACATAGGCATGGTCAATACGCCTATCTTTTACCACACCAAACACAGACACCATAAACAGGCACATTATCTCCAGCAGAGTCTCCCAAATGCAGTCCTGGAGGGCCAAACACCATTCAGGTTCCATGCTTCCCCTAAGACAGATGCCTGTGCTGCAGATGTCTGCACCACCCCCATGCTATGCAACTGTAGCCCATGCATATTCATAGGGGACAGCATGAAGGCCCGAACAGTGTCTGGAACACCAGGACTGGAGTAGGGACACTCTGCCGTAAAGCAAGAGGCAAAGGTCCAGACGCACCCACACCCACTCCCAGATCTAGCTCCTGCGTACCCTAGCAATGCCACCCTATACCTGGGTACACGGTACACAGACCACAAACGTTTGATGTGGGTACTGGCAGGTAGACAGTCCTACACTCAGCACTGTTTGCTCCTTGTGCTGCAGCAGAACAAGCTGTCGGCTGTCTGTGGTGCGTGCCCCAGGTCTGGCCCCTGACAGTATTTACCACCCTGGGGAGTGACATGCAGCAGTACTGTGTACCATATCCATGCCTGTACCCTTCCCAGGACTGGTGTGGTGGGCACGTCGAATGACTCCCCCAATAGTAGCACAATGCTGGCATAGGTGAGGGGGGGGGGTGTCTGTCTATACAGTGTGTGTTGGCTACAAACACCCTCCACAGGCCACACTGCCAGCACTGTTGCCAGTATTGGCCTGACAATGTGCATAATGAGCAGCAAGGTACCATGGGTATAGCTCAGACAGGGTGTGCTGGCCAGGATGCATCTGCACAGGGCATGGGGCACTGGCTGGGACATTGTAATGCCCAGCCACCACCTACACAGACAGGCTGACCTCTGTATCTGCTGCTGGTGGATCACTCTCACCCTGAGCGTGCAGTGATGACAGCATGGCTAGGCACCCCCATAGTGCTGTATAGCATTTCTCTCCTGTGATATATATGGGTGTCCTGTTGGGGCCTCTTCATGGACTGATCTCCCTGTGTGCTGCCACCCCAGTTTGGGGTGCATGCAATCCTATCAGGACTATCCAGCAGACTCTGCACAGCTGGTATGTGTCCTGATGGAGCTCCTTGCAGGGTGCAGCAGCTGATGGCCTGCTGCAGGAGAATATCAGATAGTGCTGGGGTGCACCCCTGAATATCCAGGCCTACTGTCTGTCTGATAGTGTGTTTTGGAGGTGTGTGGAGCTGCTTGGACTGCCCTGTAGGGTGTCTGTCCCCCAGCAGGACAGGGGTTGATGGCCCACTCTACTGCCATTAGTGCAAGGGGGGGGGGGAAAGGATGGGGATGTGTTGATGGGAGACCCTGTTTGTCATGGGGGGGGGTAGGTATGTTGCCCACCTATGGGGGGGGGGGAGAACCACCAACTAAGACAGAAGGGGTATCCATGATGAGTTTGCAACACCTTCTTATCACACAGGTTAATACTGATGTTGAGCTCTGGCATGGCCGTTGATGTGGACCTGGTCCTGGGCACCACCACCCACCCTCAGGGTGAGCACATTACCTGCACAATGTGACGGTGTGTAGCTACCCCTCGCCGGCAGTCCTCACGCTCAGGCCCCCCACCAGGCCGAGGCTCTGTGTGGGTGGACACGGACAGTTCCCCCTACCATGCCGTGTAGCTTTTGGGGTGCAGTCCCCATCTTGTGTGCATCTGTGGGCAGCTGATTTGCATGTGCATTGCATCATGGGTACGGGTGGCCTACCCCGTCCTGTCTACAGCAGCAGACTGTCTGTGGGGTGACGTGCAGGCTCTCTGCAGCCACACAGGCGCTTACTCAGAGCTATAGTGCCGTAGCCCAATGGTTCCGTCACTGCCTTTATAGCAGGAGGTCATGGGTTCAAGTCCACAGAGGGGTTCTGTGATAGGGTTGTCCAGAGCATTGTACATTTTACTGGACATATGTTTATGGCATCAAACACACCCTTGCCATACTGTACCCATAAGGGTGCCTCTGAGGGTGCATTATAGGGCGCCCTATAGGCCACCTTATGGTTGCCATCCATATTGCGTGCACTATACATTATCCTGTGGCGCAGCATACATGGTGCCCTATAGGGGACTTGCTAGGGTGCCTTTGCGGACTGTGCACTGTAACATGTGCCTTACGGGCCTCCATATATTAACACGCTGTTAGAGCGGGTATACTGGTAGTGGGTAATAAAAATAAACTATAAGGCCTCCTACAGCACACCTCACCATAATACTTACTGCCCCAGCCAACCTTGCTCACTGGGCACTGTGAGGGGTTGAACCCCTGACCTCTGCACCATTGGTCAGTATCCCAACCATTGTGCTAAGGCTCTGTTACTGTTTGCTGTGCACATCAGTGCGCCACCTATGCCGCCCACTATCGGACTGCCCCCTCATACATCAGCGCGCCGCCCTCTGCCCCCCAAACCTAACAGTGCGCCGCCCCCTGCCACCCCCAATGAACGGTGCGCCGACTCATGCCGTTAAAAATAAACCGTGCGCCGCTCTCTGCCGCCCAAAATTACTATACCTCCCACAACACTTTTTCCCACTACATTTGATGCCGCAGCTGGCCTCTTCCATTGAGCACAATGGGGTGTTGAACCCATGGCCCCTGCACCATGGGTCAGTGTCATCACCATTGTACTACGGCTCTGATGTATGTTTATGCAGCAGCGGCCCACGTAGCCTTCCCACGCGCCAATGTGGGCCCCGCACATTACTGCGACACGCACAGGTTTGCTCTGGTGTCTGTCCATGTCCGCCCTGAAACGGCCACTCCGTATATGGCACCAGTACACTAACGGGTACCCACACAGCAACCTACTTTAATTAACATCGCCCTTAATATTGGCAGTCATTGCAATGTGAAAGCTATAGCACATCACATCATACAGAAGCCAAAGAACCATTGTGTATGTGTTGATAGGTTCAAGACCCAAATGTGTATACACATCAACATTCGCAAATGGTGTTCAGTTCCATAAGATAAATGACACACAACAGTGTATATGTAATGTGTGTCGCGCAGGTTCTAGCGATAAACTTTTCTGTGCGCATTTGCGTGACGCAGTTGCACGTGATATATTGCAAACATGCACCAGCTGCGTAGGCCACATGCACGTACTGCGTTCGGTGCGCACATGGACGCCATACGTTCCTGAACTGCGCCATATGCGTGGCGCAGGTGCACGTAAATTTGCGCGTCAGGTGCCCTACGCATGGGCGTGATGCACGCTGCGTCCAATCAGGTGATAATATCTGAAAATGGCACCCAGAGTAAGGAAGCCCTCCTTCAACCTCCGAGAGCTCAGGCACCTGTCCCGGCTGATCGCACCACGCCAGCACAAGCTCTTCCCAGGGGCCACCGGGCACAGGGACAGCTCCAGGGTCCTAAGGGCGTGGCAACGTCTGCAAAGACGCTTCAATAGTGAAGCAGACTACCCACGTGAGGTAAGTGTATGGCGCCTGTACCTCAAAATGAGATCTGTAGCCTGTGCTAATTGCAAATATCCATGCTGTTGTCATGAGTTACTGTGAGTCAGTAATGTGCACAAGATGAGAAGACATAGCGAAATGTATCTGTGTCATTTGTGAGTGTGGTGACCTGCACCCAGGTGGTGATGGACATGGTCATAGAGGTGTCCATGCTACCCTTGTGGCATGTCAGCTGCTGCCATGGCTGTGCCACAACATACTGTAATTATGCTAGACCCTAGATCAGCAGATGTAAATAGAAACAACAACATATGGATATGGTGGGATCAGTACCTGTAACAAAGCACCCTGGGACAAGCACAAGGATAAGTGAAACGTAGCATTGATGGTATGTCACACACCCAGATGAGATGGGCAGTGTTGGCCATGTTGTTCAATACACACGCCTATCTGCATGGGTCCACAGCGCCCATCACAGTGGGCTAGCAATCACCCTGGAGAAATGCGTGTGCGTGCCCATCCAATTTCAGGCATCCCCCCTATCACAAGGAGGACAGAGAGCCCATCACAGTGTGTTTGCTGTCAGCCCTGTGATATTGGTCTGTGTGCTGTCAGAGCCCCAAACACTTCCCCTAACTGCAGAGGTCCATAGAGCTCATCCCAGTAGGCTCTAAGAAACCCATGGAATATGCTTGTCTGTGCATGGGCAGGTTAACACATACACCCTATCCCCTGGATTCCATGTGGACAATCGCAAGGGCTCATCTGGCACCATGGAGATATGCTTGTGTGTGCTCTAACAGTTGTGCTGTATGCTCCCTATCCCCTGGAGGCCAGGTATGCCACTACAGTGGCTCATCTGGCACCATGGAGATATGGTTGTGTGTGCACTAACAGTTGTGCTGTATGCTCCCTATCCCCTGGAGGCCAGGTATGCCACTACAGTGGCTCATCTGGCACCATGGAGATATGGTTGTGTGTGCACTAACAGTTCTGCTCTATGCTCCCTATGCCCTGGAGGCCAGGTATGCCACTACAGTGGCTCATCTGGCACCATGGAGATATGCTTGTGTGTGCTCTAACAGTTTTGCTGTATGCTCCCTATCCCCTGGAGGCCAGGTATGCCACTACAGTGGCTCATCTGGCACCATGGAGATATGGTTGTGTGTGCACTAACAGTTTTGCTCTATGCTCCCTATGCCCTGGAGGCCAGGTATGCCACTACAGTGGCTCATCTGGCACCATGGAGATATGGTTGTGTGTGCTCTAACAGTTTTGCTGTATGCTCCCTATCCCCTGGAGGCCAGGTATGCCACTACAGTGGCTCATCTGGCACCATGGAGATATGGTTGTGTGTGCTCTAACAGTTTTGCTGTATGCTCCCTATCCCCTGGAGGCCAGGTATGCCACTACAGTGGCTCATCTGGCACCATGGAGATATGGTTGTGTGTGCACTAACAGTTTTGCTCTATGCTCCCTATGCCCTGGAGGCCAGGTATGCCACTACAGTGGCTCATCTGGCACCATGGAGATATGGTTGTGTGTGCACTAACAGTTTTGCTCTATGCTCCCTATGCCCTGGAGGCCAGGTATGCCACTACAGTGGCTCATCTGGCACCATGGAGATATGCTTGTGTGTGCTCTAACAGTTTTGCTCTATGCTCCCTATCCCCTGGAGGCCAGGAAGACCATCCCAGTGTCTAATCTGGCACCATGGGGATATGCTTGTGTGTGCCTAACAGGTTATATGCATTCTCCCTATCCCCAGGATTCCTGTGAGCTGCGCAATGCGTCGTGTTAGTCACCCTTTTGCTAATGTGTGTGCAGCTGATGAATTGTGGTAGGACAACCAGCCCACAGGGGGACAGATCAGCAATAGCTATGGTGGGTATGTCAGTAAGATTATGTGTATGTTCATGGCAGGTAGGTTGGACCTATACCATAGTTTGTGAAGTGAATATCTCATCACACATGTCTGTGATGTCTCCAGATGATATGCTAGCTGCAGAGGTTAATGTGTGTAACAGCACCCCATCCCCCTTAGCCATTATATGTGTTATCAGAAACCTGTAGCAGAGACATGTCCCCATACCACCATGCAGAATGTGGTCCAAAACCTTAACACCTAAGATAAATCCAACAACATCAGACACATGGACATCACTGATGGTGTTTCAGTGACACATGCAACTGATGTTGCTGGATAACACATACATAAACCCACACATGAGCACTGGTGCAAAGAGCCGTTATGTTGGTTTGGCCCCTGTCGATATTGCTTCCACAAAACACCTTCTGTCAGCCCAGCTGAACCAGTGAATATGAACATAACAACATAACCTAGGCCATACAGGAACAATACCCACCCCTACCCCTACATTACGCTGACATCAACTGTGTGCAACGTAGGTTGCACATAGCCAGCAGCTTGCCCATATGACACACCTCCCACAATGCAGCCAGTGGTGCAAGCATTGATATTGTTGGCCCTGTCAAAGGTGAATGTTTATGTTAGTGTCCCCTGTCACAGTCAATAGGGCCACCCACACAATGACTCCTCTCACCACACTCCGCCAATGATTGGTTGCATATCAGTTTGCCAGTGGGGTTGAGTACCAGGATGTCTAAAGAGAATCTCAACATAGATGTGTGTAACACAGCACATGCAGTGTAACTGTGACTAGCATGGACAACATCATTGGCACCAAACTGTGCAATGTTGCTACAAGGTCATGCAAGGGTGCGATAGGGTATGTACAGGATGTGCTGAGGGAGCCATGTACACTGGCCACAGGTGTCACTGCACACATGTGCACAGACAAAGCAACTAATGCAGGTGGTACTGTGACCCCCGAATGTTCTGTGAACAACAGGAGGTAGGCCTTCCATGTGTATCTATATTGATGAAACCCCAGGATGCATGAGCACACCCCAGTGTCCATTTTCAATGACATCATAAGCAAACTAATGTGTATGTGTGTTGTGATGTTGGCCGTGCAATATGGCTCTTCCTAGGTCATGGATTGCCAAACATCAAGCAGGTCACTGTGTCTGTCATTGCATGACACTAGTTATTGTAGTGAAACACGTGTGGCAGTGTATGTTTAGTTTGTGTGTCATCTGACCTATATGTCACAATGTACACAAATGGAGGTTCCATAACCCCCCACACACACGTGAGCCATGAGATAACAGGAGTATGTCACTTTGTAGGGTTCCCCCCGTTTGCCAATAGGCCGTAATGAAATATGAATACTTAAGACGCCTTGCTGGCCACCCCCCACGAACCATGTAAGCTTCCCTGAAGGCCCTTCCAGGCATGGCCGGTTGGGCTGACTGCCCTGGGCCACACCCAAATGATGTCACCCACTTTTATCTGACACTCACACAGGATGCTATAGAAAGAGGTGGGGAATAAGAAGGCAGCCACAGTCCATCAGCACACCTGTGAAAACAAACTAGCATGTACATATACTTTGCAGCCAGGTGATAGACCATGTTATGTGTGTATCTGGTGACAGCATAGCCAAACCCCTGTCAGAGTTTACCTGGCGTAACAGCAGCATGAGGACATAACAGCCCCCCCAATCCCCGGGGGGGGGGCCCAATCCATGTCCGTGTCACTCTCACACGTTTTTCTCAATGTTGATCCCTGTGTAAGCTGTATACCTCACCTGAGAGAGACATGTTGGACAGGGGAGGGGAAGTGCATTCACACTGTGGGATGCTGACACACACCGTCACAAGGGATGAGGGTCAGCTGCGACACACAGGCTCCCTTGTCACCAGCGGAGAACCCATGGCATGACATATGTGTGTTGCCCATGGAACTGCCTGCTGACAGGTGACAAACTATGCAGTACATGACACACACACACACAGCACTGTCGCTGAAGCAGCAAGACCCTGTGCACAGTGATGTGTGTGTGTGTGTGTGTGTGGGCAAACCAGCAGAAGGTGACCAGTCACTAATGCCCTCACCTTTCCTTTGCATATCCACAGATCGAGGATCTCCGGAAGAAGGGCAGGGAGCTGCGCCTCCACCATGCTGCATACCATGCGTCCTGTCTCTAATCTTCCTTTCCTATCTAAACTGCTTGAGAAATTCGTTTTTGCTCAACTCTCCCATCACCTTGATTCTATTAATTTCCTTCACCCCCGTCAGTCTGGTTTTCGTCAAGGTCACAGCGTCGAAACTGTTCTTTTGGCTTTCACTAATGCTCTACACACTGCACACGACCGTGGTGATATATCGGTGGCGGTTGCTCTTGATCTTTCTGCAGCTTTTGATCTGGTTGACCACTCTCTTCTTCTTCAACGTTTGCGGGATGCGGGCCTTTGTAGCACTGTTCACCACTGGTTTCACTCTTTCCTCTCTTCTAGATCTTGTGCAGTCCTCTCATCTTCAGCTTCCATCCCCCCCTCTGAATCACATCACCTTTCTTGTGGGGTCCCTCAGGGATCTGTCCTTGCCCCACTTCTTTTCAACCTTTTCCTCGCCCCTCTTGCCTCCCTGATCCAACAGTTTGGTCTGTCTGCTTTTCTTTACGCCGACGATATTCTCCTGTTACATCACACCTCGCCCACTTGTCCCGATCTCACCACTCTCGACTCCTGTCTCTCAGCTGTGTCACAATGGTTAACTCTTAACTGTCTCCACCTAAATCTTACTAAGACTCTCGCTATCTGGTTCTCTCACAACAGCCCTCCTCCCACAATGGCTCCTTCCTTTTCTGGTGCTCCCGTCCCTCTCGTCTCCACATTCCGCTATCTGGGTGTATATTTCGACTCTGATCTATCTTTTCGTTCGCATATTTCTCACATCACTAAAACCTCTTTCTTCTCCCTTCGTCAAATTCGCTCTATTCGTCCCTTCCTCTCCCCCTCTGCCCTCACTACTCTGGTTCTATCTCTGGTTATGTCTCGTGTGGATTTTTCTAACTCCCTATTTATCGGTCTTCCTAAATACCAACTCTCTCGTCTTCAACGTATTCAAAACACTGCGGCACGCCTCCTCACCCACTCATCACTTCGGGACCATATCACTCCCCTTCTTTTTCGTCTCCACTGGATGCCTGTCCCCTTTCGTGCCATCTTTAAACTTCTCATCCTGGTACATAAAGCATTTCACACTAGCACTCCACAGTATCTTACGGATCTCATTTACTTTCACTCCCCCAGGCACACCCCTCGATCCTTTCATCTTAACCGCCTTACCTTGCCTTCCCCTTCCCGTGCTCACCTGCAATCCACACGCTCCTCTGCCTTCTTTTTTGCTGGACCCGCTGCTTGGAATGCCCTCCCCCCTCCCCTCCGTTTGGAACCACACTTCAACATATTCAAAAAGAATCTGAAGACCCACCTGTTTTCCCTAGCGTTTGATGTTCCTTCCCCTTTCGTGTAACCTCCTTCCTCCTCTCCCCTCCCCCTATTATCCTCTCCCTATGTCTCGTCTTACTTTTACTATCTCTGTCCTTTTGAAGAATTGTACATTTCCTTTCTTTTTAATTGGCCATTGGCCTCCTTTTACGAATTATTTTAATTGTGCACCGCCTTGACTGTATATGAAAGGCGGTTTTTATCAAATGCAATAAAACATAAAACATAAAACATACCTTCAGCGCCTCCAGGGTGAGAACTCACAAAAGGGTGATGATGTATAATAATGAGAATGTCACGTATTTGTAACTTATGTCCCATTATCAGAGATGCCTTTGTGTTACCTGCCTATGTAGATGTGCTATATTTCTGACAGAGAAACGTGCTGATGGCTGTCATGTTCCACAGATGGTGATGGCACCGAGGATGAGGCCACCACCTCTGCACACCTCTTCAGAAGGACACCAACACCACATGATGCAGAGGTGGTGGTCCTGGACACCACAGAGGGGGAGGAGGAGGAGGAGGAGGAGGTGGACGAGGATGATGAGGTGGAGGTGGTGGAGGCGCAAACACCTGCAGCACCTGAAGAAAGGACACAGGAGGGCCAAGAAGGACATTCTGAAGGGGTGTCTGTGGGGGAGGCAGGGTTGAGGGTTGCTGCCGGGGATGTGGAGGGGGGGGATGTTCGGGAGGGATCAGGGGTGGAGGATTTCCCAGAAGGGGTTTGGGAAAGTGATGTTGAAGACAGGGCATCACAGGGCACTGTGGCCTCCCCCCAGCCACTGCAGTTGCCTCCACCATCCAGGGCCACAGACAGGCCCTATGCAGATGCCACCACACAGACAGCATTGACAATGTGTGTGTGTGGTGGCATATGCGTGGACCACCTGTCTGTGGCCTTGGATGGGATGGAGCAACGCATACATGAGATGTGTCACTCTCAGCAGTGGCTGGCGGGAGTGATTGAGAGGGTGGTTGCCGAGGTGGTACGTCTGCCATGTCGGCAAGCACCCCCTCAATGGCGTCACTGGCGTCAGTGATTGTGCTAGTGACGTCACCACATGTGCCCTGTGCTGCCCTGTCTTCCATCAGTGGGCATGCTGGGGGAGGGTGGGTGTCACCTGTGTGTCTGTTTTATGTGTGTGTGTGTTTTATATTTGCGTGTGGGCGTTTGCGGGGAGGGGAGGATGTTTGGGGAGGGGGGGAGGGTGATGGTATTTTCCCCCTTCCCACGTCTGTAAAGTTTATCCCAGTTCTGTTTTCCATCATAAAATATAGTTTTGTAAAAACCTGTATTGCTCACGTGTTTGACCTAGGCAAAGTGTGCGGATGTCAGCATGTGATATGTGTGGGTGCACATATGTTTCTGTGGTGCAAACATGTGTGTGAAACCAACAGCACCCCCCAAATAAGGTGTAGATGTTCATAATTAGGGGTCTACAGTAACCATTGCAACGTAGCAGCTGTCTCACTGATGTACATGGCACAGGAATGGTCCTATGTGGAACAAAGGTCTTCACATATCTGAGTCCCAAACATAGGCAGACCACCCATATCTGCCTCTCTCACAGACGTACCTATGGTGTGTTGGGAGGCAGGAGATTATTGATGTGGTCAAGGGAAAAAGCCACATATATGCCACCAATGAGTGTTCTATGATGGGTTTCACACGGCGATGAGTATGTGACGTAAACACGCCATTGGGAACATAGTCCCCCTGTGACCACATGGATGTCTGTGCACACTGTGCCGCTGCATCCCCAAGGATGTTGGGAAACAAGGTGCACGTGACACATCACATGTCTGTGCAGCATGACAATCGTAGCTGACTCTGTTGAGGTATTTGCAGCAGGGAACCTGTGTGTGGGTCATCTACTGTACCCATCACTAGATGACCTGGGCGCAGCTCATTTAGGGTTTTCACAAACACCCCCCGCCTCCCTGATACACATGGGACAACATGGACACTCATTGGACACACACACTGTATGTATAGTAATACAGCTGTTTATTGTCACAGAGTAAGTCTCATAATTAGCTTTCCATATACACATGGATATTCTAATGTGTGTGCGTTACAAATTAAAGTGTTACCTGACACCCACACAACATATGATCTGCATATGTAAGCTATTGACATGACACACATAACAAACACCTCAAAAACATGTTGTACTGGATACATAATTGCTCTAACTGAGCATTGTAAGATCAACAAAAACTAGGATTATACCATGTTATTGCATATATCATGTTTCATTGTTGGCGACGTGGTCGGCCACGCCTGACACGTCGGGCACCCTCCCCCCTCCCCCGGCCACGACCCTCTTCTCGAACCCGTGCTGGTGGTGGTGCAGGAGCAAGTCGGCGCATGACATCCAGCATGCCCTCAAGGGCCTCACATATCCGGGTGACGGGCATGTTTTGGACCGCCTCATGTAATTGATGGATCTCACCACACACCTGCCTTGTGTTTTGCTCCACTGCAAGGCGTATCCGCTCCAGAACACGTCGACTGCCTGTGCATGGGATACAGCGTGTTATATTCCATACATCTCCACTACTCCAACGCCATACACAAACATTTAATGTACATGCCACACGATTGGTGATGTGATAGGGCAGACTCAATCACAGAGATGGAGAGGGCCAATATACATAATGTCCACAGTAGTATATGGCAGGCAGACAAACCCACAGGGCACATCACACGACGTAGATGTGGTATGCCCTCACAACGATTTACAGGCTGTGGTGAAACACCCATATACTACAGCTGTGGCAACAGGATTGGCCAATGACAGCTCTCACATAACCATCGTGTAGGGGAGCTTGCGCATGCATGAGCCACAACTACATCAGCTGGACACCAACGGAGATGAACACAGGAAGGTCGAGATATGACATCACAATTGATGACACATGTGGAGGGAAAAATACATTCTCTGACAGGGACATGTGTATGTTAATGAAGCAATGGGATGTCTGGTAGGCACAGGGATGACACACCTTACCTGTACATGTGCACCTCTGCTGCACATATGTGACTCCTGAGTGATACATGTGCACCCTCACTGTAACACAGAGGAGGGTCCTTGGTCCAGATAATGTAGACCATGTAACAAATGTAGTTATATAGTTATTTATGTATTTTACATGTTTTCTATACCGCCGTTTCCTTTAATCACAGCGGTTACCAAGACACAAGAGGGGAGAACAGAGACAGGGGGGCATACACTGACTAAACGTAACAGTGAAGGTAAAATTGGGTGACACAACATCAAGGAACTGTTACAGTAAAACACGTTACATGCAGGCTATAATAATAGAGACTGTTAGATGTCTGTGCCATAGTACTCAGTGAAGAGTACAAATGTCAGTTGTTTTCTGAACTCCTTTAAATCATCCAGGGATCGCACATCGGGAGGGAGAGAGTTCCATATAAGTGGGGCCGATAAGCAAATTGCCCTTTGTGTAGTACATTTACACGCTTTTCTGTTTGGACACAGCAGGGGAAGCACCAGGGGGGGACATCAGAGCTCTACAAAGACATGGCTATGTTTCCCTCTACCCGCAAATGCAGACATTGAGGAATGGTCATATAGCTTAACATATGCTCATTAACACAGCAGACTATGGCTAAGTTGTCATCCTGCTGTGTACAAGACATTTGGGTATCTGCAGAGCGGCAGGATGTAGCTTTCCCAATGTCTGTATCAATTTATGTTGTCATAGAGTGCTGGGCCGTCAGACACATTCCTCATATGTCTGCATCCATGTGTATCAACCTGAACATACACTATTCTATTGGGGGTAGAATGCTATCATTTCAGGTACCCTACAACCTTTGGGTATCACACATCTAAGGTAATCAACCAGAACATGTAACGTGTGGAGGTAATGTTTGAACAGCCACCACACACACACCAACTGTGGACTACTGGTGTGTGTGTTGTGGTTGTGACAGTCTATTGTCACCCACCTTCAGCATCACGGTGTGATGATGCACCATAGGCCCTCATCTCTGCCATCATCAACTCCGGGAGAGGTGTAGGTGTTGGTTCTGCTGGCATGGGTGGTTGGCTGGTCTCTATTGCTGCTTCACGCAATGGTGTCATGGCGCGCACGTGTGGCTCCAGGGACTCATCGCCAGCACTTGTGCTGCCCCCAGAGACAGCAGCCTCTGCCTCCATCAGACTCATAGGGGCTGCAATGTAGACCTCCCCCTCCTCCTCTTCCACCACCGCCTCATCCTGCTCCTGCTCCTCCTCTGCCCCCTCCTCCTCCTCGTCCTCCGCACCCATTTGACTGTAGTCACCTGCATTGGGAGGAATCAGAGAGAGCACACATATGTTTCAGCAAACCACATATGTATACATGTGTGATACATAACACACAGACAGGATGTTTTGCATCCGTTCATGTGTGCTGCATACCAGACACCGGACACACTCCCATACGTGTGTGTCACCACCATGTGTCTGGGTAAGGGACACATGTGTGTGCTGTGCCCATGCACAGGTGGCAGATCGCCCCTTCTCCTGTTCATGGTCACATTGCACATGTTTGCCCATAGCATCCCATTCCTCTGTTATGTAACATATTTCCGCACATGCGTGTTACTGCCCCCACCCTAACACCTGCTTTATGCAAATCACTGCATGTGTGTGTTGGTTTGTGAGTATGGGTCATATTTGTATGTGATATGATTGTCTCAGTGCTACATGTGACTCGCAGTGACCCATAGTGCAGCGTATGGCAACTAGGCATCACCTTTGGCCCACTGGGGTGCACATGCAGCACTGTATTGCTGTCATGTCATACAAACATGCCTTTGAAATGACCAACACAGTCATGCATTGTATGGAAATCACAGTTGTTTTGTGTCTGGTGACTCATGTGTGTGTGTGCTTCATTATGCCATATTCTCGTGGGATGGGTTGAGGAGGTAGGTTTGGATGTGAACCCCAGACATGTCAACAGAAATGGTGAGGTAAGGATATTGCACACACATATCACAACAGGATGGCAACATGATGTGGGGTTTGTGGACACATATGGGAGTGTATTTGCATAGGACCGCCCTGTACGGAATATGGAGATTGTACATGAGAAAGAAATGATTAGTTAGTGTACATACCTGCATGTGGATGTGCGCTATCCAGGGCCTCTGGCAGTCCACGAAGGTAGATGTCTCCCAGCCGTGCTGCAAGTTCTTGTTCCAGGGGCGAGAGTGTGGGTGTGAGGGGGGGTCCGCCACCTGTGCCCATAGCATGTTGTCTTACAGCAACCATGTGCTGACGGACACCTCTCTTGATGTCAGAAAACCTCTTTTTTAAGCTGTCTACATCACGTGTGGGGCCCCCTGCCCCACACAGTGCAGTACGCAGATCCTCCCACACTGCCATTCTGTTTGCAACAGATGTGCGTGTGCTCATTCTGCCAAATAATACATCGTAGTTGTCAAGGACATGGGAGAGTAATATATGGTTTTCACTGTCACTGAACTTTACAGCTCTCCTCCTTTGTGTTGCTGGCACAGGGACCCTTTTTCTTTTGGCCATTTGGCTGTAATGTGACGGCTGTCGCTCAGCAGATGGCCCTGCCTGTTCGTGTCTAGGCTGTGCAGTCTGTGCCCTGTGTGACTCATCACCAACTGGCTGCCCCACATCCTCCGCCTCCTCACACTGGCCCTCTCTGTCACTGTCCCTCTCCATCTACACCTTGAACACAGGCACCTCTCAAACAACCCCCGTTCACCAACACACAGCAGGACACAGCACACACAACAGATAACAATAACACTACAATAGAGGACACAATACAGTACACTGTAACACAGGTGCTGTGTCAAGTAAATGAGCACATGTACACAGATACTACAGTGATTTTTTAATTTATCCTCTCCCTCTATCCTGTGCCGTACCCCTACCTCAGCCTCTCTCTCTCAGACTCTGCTTCAATCTCTATATCCCGCCTTCCTCTGACGTCTTGCCACCACAGCCTCACTCCCTATTGCACACTGTACCTTTATGTCTCACACCTTCCTCTGGACTACCTCTAACCTATCCTCTGGCTCTGGCTCACTCTTTACCTCTGTGTCTGTTTGTGAAACTCCTCTAACATCCCTCACCGTGTGCCACGTGTTGAGGCCTATTTATACGGTATTTGCACGTTTGATTTCTGCACATGCGCATTTGTGCAGGCGTGTATTTGGTGGGACACGCTCGTGCGTCGTGCTCGTGCGCCGTGAGTGTGACGTCATACGCATGGGCGTTTGCAGGCGTCAACACACACATGCGCCGAGGGAAATAGTGCTACGTATGTGTATGGTCACGCATACGCATTACGTGGAGTCCCGCATGGGCGTCTGGGTGCTTTTTCCGCATGCGCAAGGCGATGCGCATCTGCGTGTCACCACGCACATGCCGACACCCATGCGTAGAGTCGCGCATGCGCGTGACTCTAGACCTTCGTCTGTGAGCAGATGCGCATGCGCATTGGACGTCACGGCAAGGAAAAGGAAATATAGGTGAGGGAGAACAGCTTGTCGACGTTGAGGGTTGTAGGCGGAGAAGAGTAGAAGTGTGTTTGGTGAGAGACAGTAAGGGAGTCCGAACAGGTGTATGTGTAGATTGTTTGGCTGGTGTTTGTATTGAGGATTGTATTGTCTTGTGTGTGTATGGTCTGGTGTGTCTTGTAGTTTGTACAGTGCTTAGATAGTTTATTGTGTGTGACATAGTTATTTGTTTCTTAGTTTGGTGGGAGGAGTTTATGGAGCATGTCTATGCTGCTGCATGTGTCCTGTGCAGTGGGCAGATGCTTGGGTTGCCGAACACGGGAGATGGTGTCGATGGGGCTGGGGCACAGGGCATGGGTATAGTCCCGCAGCAACTCAGACCTGCAGCTGTGGTGGCGGTCCAAGCCTGTGTTGTTCGTGCACGGCGCAGGAGGTGTGCCGAGGTGCAGGCTCGGCAGCCACGCCTCTACAGGCCCCGTCCCCAGCTCTATGACATGCGAGAGGACCAGGTCATCTCCCTTTACCGACTGAGCACAAGGGCTATTAGGGGTCTCTATGAGGATCTTAGACCTGACCTCGAGCCCCTGACTGATCGGTCCAATGCCATACCTGGTTTAGTCAAGCTCCTTGCTGCCTTACATTTCTTTGCCTCTGGCTGTTTTCAGACATCTGTGGCCGCAGTGGGTGGCATGAGCCGGCCCACCTTCTCACGATGTCTCCACCAGGTACTGCGTGCCATGGTCAGCCGGATGGGGGATTACATAGCCATACCCCACACTAGGCAACAATGGTGGACCCTGAACCAGGCCTTTGAGGCATTAGCCGGGATACCACACGTGATGGGAGCTATTGATTGCACACATGTTGCCCTGGTCCCGCCTAGAGACAGGGAGGTAGCGTACCGCAACCGCAAACACTACCATTCCCTGAATGTTCAGGTTGTATGTGATGCAAATCAGCATATTCTGAATGTGGTCCCTAGGTTTGCAGGGTCCACCCATGACTCCTATATCCTGCATCACTCGGCAATATTCACACAATTTGAGGAGGGACGTTTTGGCGAATGTATCTTGCTGGGTGAGTATGTCAGGGTCTTTTATTTCTGTATGTCATTATACATGTTTCTATTTGTGATCACAGTAGAGGTTTTATATAGTTTGACACATGCACTTTGCATATGATTGATGTTAGTCACAGGACTGGTGTTGGTATACATTATTACATGTTTTTGTACGTCTGGTACGACTAGAAACATTAACCCTACATCATGATTATCCTCACAGTCTATGACCGTTATATGCACATGTTGTACATGTGCTGCCACCTCAGTGCAGACATCTATGTTGTTGATGATGACCTCATAGTGCATGTTGGTAGCATATGCAAACATGGGGTGGTTGGTGGGGTGGTTTTGTCCACAACATACACCTGTGATGATGTTTAATTGCTGGATAATGTTTCTCCGTCATTTAACATGTCTGGTTCTGGATAACCCTAATAGTACACACATGTCATGTGCGTGTCAGTTTGACACACGCACTCTGTGATGGAGTTGTCACCCAGGGCTCAATATCTGACATGAGTAGGTGTATATTAATATCTGATAGATGATGTTGAGGTTTCCAGCAGGGAAAACACGTGTGCATATATTTGGCCAGACATATTGCCTATGTCACAGCAGACTTGCAACAATATGTAGTGCTTACAGTAGCCTCTGACACTGTAGTTGAGGGTACGTTTGTGCCATCTTGTCTGGCCATTCTCATTTCACATCACATTGTGTAAAATGTACAGTTACAGCAAGGGGACTACGTGGGTGCATACACAGCGGTATGGGAACCAGCTACAGCGGACGGTTATGTGCCTATGCATATGTTTTGGGGGCAAACTAATGACGGGCACAGTGTGCATGTTGGATGACCGCACCTTCAGAGGGATGTGTACAGGATGGGGACTGGGAAGACTATGGCTATGACAGGCATTGGCGCGCAACAATACACAGTTTATTTTGCCTGACAAAATAAACATCATATGTTGCCATTCATAAACAGGATGTCTACAGGTGATATGCTTTTCATTCTTACCTACCACCATGGCATACATGGTGTGTATGTGTGCCACACGCAAATGGCTGTGTGTTTTCCCTTGGTTATTGATGAGACATACCCTGTGATTATGGGAGCATTGGATTGCTATTGTGGTGTCACCATTGTGGGTTTGCAGATGTGGACAGTAACTGCATCACCATATGCATGTAGCACACACACACACACACATTATTTAAGGGTGACTATGGTCGTTTGTGATATTTGATATGTGTTTACGGGCTGGATAAGCCATGTTTAGCTTGTATGTCATCATATGTATATCTGATAGAGCTGCATAGTTTGCAGCTGTATATTGTTGTCACACTGTCTTGTTGGTTTCTTTCTCATGTCGACACAGCTGTCAGGACTGTGTCACATGGACCCCTACATTTACATGCAACATTTCTTTCTGCAGGTGATGCAGGATATGGTTGTCGCCCCTGGCTGCTGACTCCTGTTCGTCAGCCACGGACACGTGCAGAGCAGAGGTACAATGAGGCCCATGCCTCCAGCCGCTCTGTCATAGAGCGCACCTTTGGCGTTTTGAAGAGTCGCTTCAGGTGTCTGGATAGGACAGGCGGGGCCTTACAATATGAGCCACGCACTGTTGCCGAGATAATCATAGCTTGTTGCATCCTGCACAACATTGCTCTCAGGCACGATATCCCTGCAGAAATTAATGAGGATCTTGAGGAGGATCCATTGTGCCCCCCTGTACGTGCCAGTGGTGACACACGGGAGGGCTCAGCGTTCAGGCGGAGGTTGATTGCAGAGCTGTTCACATGTACGTATTAAGTCGCTTACGACACACATGTGCTATACAATGTGTGTAATGTTTATTGTGTTATGTGTTAATGTTAACATGGAATCTGGATGACACACTGCAGTACCAGTTGACTCTGAATGCCAACATCACATATGTCCATGGTGTGCCACAAATAATGTGGGATTTGCACAACAGCAGTTGGTGGCAGATGATGTGGGGGTTTGTTGGTATCTGTGTGGTTTGTTTGGAGGGTGCAATTCACAGGTAGTGTATGCTTCTGATATAAACAGCTGTTGTCAGACCAGAAGGTGTTATCTTACATGATATGTGTGCCACACAGTGTCAGCCATATGTTGATATGTTCATGTTGGACGGTCACTCCCTGTTTGTTGACTGTTGTCCATTGTGGAGCGCTACGATTAGACACATTTGTGATGTTTATGTTGGTATTAGGCTCCTGTGACATACCTATGTTTGTGTGCTCTTCATGTGTGTAGCAACATGTCACATAAAGCACAATAAACATAGTTGATGCTAGTATGGGGAGATGATATTAACAGTTTGGGTGGTATGTGGATGTCAAACATGACGTGTGTCAAAATGTATTGTTGATCAGGTAGCCATGACATGGATGTGGTTAGGGATGGGGACCTTCTGCATTGTGCAGCCAGGGGGTTGTGATAAAACACTTTTAACTTGGTGAGTCTACCTTCACTGCAGTGATGGGTATCTACACACATGGTGAGATGTATCAGCCAGATACAGCAAAGGGTGTTTTACAATAGCCAGTTGGATCACAGCATGTGGGTGTTGCTTGTGTTATAGCAGGTATTTAATGGATTGGATGGCATATCTTGCTGATGCTCTTGCAACATCATCCATCATGCGTTAGCTACAGGCTGTGTATGTGTGTAGGTCACGTGAACACAGACCATATGAGCAAATATCTTGCAGACACAAGCAAGGCATGATTATGTTGACTTACATACACAGACATAGGTGCCAGCTATTTATCAGAGGTGCACATGTAGGGTATGCATGTTTCAACGTTCAGACTAACACACATTGGGATGGCATGCAGCCCTCAGGGGTTTGTCACATGCAGACATGGGGTGGTCCATTTTAACACATGCAACACATTATGCATGTTATTTGTGCACATCATCAGAACATAACTGTTAATATTACAGACGGTATGAGATGTACAAACCAGGATATGTTTATGATACGGGAATACATGAGGTGGGAGCGCAGATATCCAATGCTTTTCCCTATTGTAAGTGGATTAACATACAACTTTGGCACAACATTAAACAGGTAGAGGAGTCTTTTGTCACAATATGGTGATAAAAGGTTTATAGTGCACTCTGCGACTGAGACAACAGAATGGTGTGCGCATACCCCTGAATTGCTCTGTGTGTACACGGACAGCGAGGTAAGGGAGGGGTCGGACACACTACACACACCTCAGGATCTCGTTAGACATCTCCGTGATGCCTCTGACATGTATGTGATCTGTACATTGTGATAGGGAGCAGTCATTAATTGAGGGCTCTTGTGGGGTGTGATAGCTGGGGACATGACGGTGCAGTGTGTGATTCATGGCTATAACATGACATTTGTTTGCTTATCTTGTGTCTCCATGTGCAGAGGACATACGTGGTTTGGATGGTGTTGGTCTGGTGCTTTGCCATGTGTCTCTACATCAGCAATTAATCATTTTGTTTTGGTAGGTGGTTGTACATAGACATTGTGTGTGACCGCACTAATTGAAATCATATGTTCCTATTGATCTGTCATATTGCACAGATGATTTGTTTTCCAATATTCTACGTTTAGCATCAGTAAACCATCTCTTGCTGGTGTCACTCATATTCCCTTGTGTCTTGGTTAAGCATGTCCTCTACCACACTTTCACTGTGACATGTGAAACAGACCTGCATGTGTGTGTAGGTTGTTGTATTGTGATGTTTGGCTGCACGTTTTCTGTCCCCAAACAATGTACTCTCAGACAACACCATGATATCATTGCATGGTCACTGGGCCGTTATATCTACAGATCTACACCTGTGCACATGCAGGCCATGTGTTACAGATGTCGATTAGACATTTCCATACTGTGGGTGTGTGTATTTGTCGTTTGCCTGTGTGATGTTGCATTGCTCCGACATCATACATTATCATGTGCTGTTAGGGGTGTGTGCCTCTGGGTGTCTGTTGTGACTATGCTACCTCTTACATAGTGGTGTAAACGTTGTCAACATTATGGACATGTGTTGTGTGCATTGAGAAAACATGTTTCTTTTGTTGTCATTAAGCACTGGTCTGTTTTCATTTGTGTTTACAGATATGCACATAATCTGGACCGTCATCAACGTTGGCTTGCCATGGTGAATCTCGAGCTTTTGCTGACATTGTCTACCTTCAGGTGTTCCTGATATTGTTGTGTAGTGGCTCAAGCGATTGATGAGCTACACCTGATGCACACACACGGTATGTGTATTGGTTTCTTTTGGGGTTCATTACATCTGTCTTTCACTGTTGATGATATAATGTTGTTCTGATGGGCATGTAACATTTTCTCTAGACTCACATGAACAGCTGCATATGGTGTGTAGCTGCAACACACCTGTGTGACAGGCGCATGGACATTAACATATCCATGTGACAACCATGTCTGTGTTGAGGCATAATGATGTTGGCCACATGGTTATGTTTCATATTGCTATCATGTCCTGTTTGACTTTGCATTCCTTTCTTCAGCATTTGCACAGCTGTGACGTTATGACATTTGTGTTTCTTTTCAAAGGTGTCTGACGATTACATACCTCTCCTCTCCTGACACAGGACAGTGGACATACCGGGCACATCTCTTACACTGCAACTGTTGTCAACAACACCCACCTGTTTGAGGACAGACCACCATGCAACTCTTTGCTATGACATTTTGCCATTGGATGTTTTACCTCTGAGAGTGCAACACATGACTGGGATAGACATTATTGATTTTTGACTACTGCTTTCACCCTGACAGAGGTGTCGATAGCACTGCTGATGCAATTGATTGGCAGGACGTGCTCCTCATTGTGGGGGACACACATGGACTTCGAAGGACTATGGTATATTGATCACAGACCCCTGACTATGCATGTCTTGAGCCTCAAAGACACTTTTAACATGAGTGTTTGGATTTTAGATACAATTGTGACGTTTTACGATGATCCCCCCTTGTGCAGCAGCAACTGACATGGACATTGTAGGTGTTACATTTTGTCACAGTTGGGTGTCTCATGTTTTGTACCATGGCTGTGACATGGCACCGATGATATTCTAATGTTTTTCTTACAACACAAGCATACAGCCCATGTATTTGTCATGTGGCCAACGATGGAGTGCTCCTATTGTCTACGTCAACCTATTTGCCACCTGGACATGATCCCCATTTAAACTCCACAATGTTTTTCAAACACAAGACCATCTTGGGATGATGTTTTCAGTGACCCATGGGTGTTTACATGCATGTGTGGCATCACTGTATCATGTTGCCATGTGGCTGGTGCTTGTGCATCTCACTGACTATGTTTCTGTGACACCACATGTGGACCTATGGCTTCTGTGTGGATTTAGGTGATATGTTTGTCCATTATTTCCTTATTTATATGCTGCTTCGTGTGTTTGCGTACTGTGCATACATGACAGTCTGCATGTCTGTACACACCTTGCATTTCCCGTCTTCACGGTCATGACTATGGCTTGTGTTAGCGACACTCACATTGCCACATTATGTTTGCAGTGTGGCAGTGTGGGTGTCAATACTACTTGTTTACTGGGAAATTCCATGTATCCTGGTATATGTGACGATGCACTGTTTCCCCACACCAACACTGCATGTTGACCTCCTTGATGGTGTAATATGTGCATATTTCTGCTGGTTGTTGAGTTGGTATTATGTCTGTGGTCATGTGCATGTGGTATTTGTTAGCAGATGCTTATTGTGATTTACATGATTGTTTGTGTCCATAGTGGTGTAGCTTGTACTCCCATATCGGGCATTGGGATGTGAGTATCATCATTACTTTTCTGTCATGTTTTTGAACATTAAAGTCCTTTGCACCAAATATCTTTTTGGAGTTAGTCTGACCCCTGTTTTGACAGTTGGGTATTTTCTGAGGGACAGATGAGGTGTATTGGGTCTTCAGCATGCATCATCTCATCTGTACATGCACTCATATGTGGGTGACACATTTGCGACATGCAGCAGCAAGGGGGCGCTTGGGGTCTGGTGTCAGGTGCAGAGTATGCACCTGATGCACATTATATCTGGTGTGGATAATTTGTTGTCAACCAAGTTACCTTTCTGTAGGAGGTGGCTTTGTGACATGCTAAAGGTTTTGAGCACTTTCCGAGGTGATGCGGCCAGCCCTGATATTATGATGGCACTGTCTACACTATTTGTGATGTGCAAACCAAATAAAGTTCTGTATTTACCCAATATGTGTTTCGTGTGGTGTTTGCATTTCAGGTCTGTCATCATGCTCAATGTGTGACTTTGTATCAGTCATGACTCCTTGTGAGCCCATGGATCCATCATTTTCCTTTCAATGTCACAGGGTGTAGATGATGGTTTTGTTGTTGCTAGGTGATGGTGGGTTACATGACCTGCCATGGGCCACATGGGGTGCTTCTGTGACTTGTTCACTGTTTGTTTGGTGTGCAAGCCATGTTTCACTTCACTATGTTAGTCCTCCGGTATTTGCACATACATCCCCTTTATGTGTTTGTTTGCTGGACATGTACATGGGTCACCTATGCTCACATCCTTGTACAGTGCCAGCTGTGTTAGTGACAGCCACATGGCACATCACTGTCTATGTACGCTTGACATCCACACACGCCCTTTGGGATCTTTGTGTTAGAGTGTGCTCATTGATTGCTTTTTGTTATTGGCTATGGTCATGTGTTTGACGTGTGCTGTATGCATGTTTTTTCCGCACATGTTTTGTTTTTAACATCTCTAATGGCCTCACTCGGCCATGAGGTACCAACAGGTTCCTCAGCTCTACACACACCCTTTACTGTCTTCACTGTAGAAAAGGGTGCATCCTGTGTGTTGCCTAGCCATGACATTTGTTGTGTAATAACGACCTCACACTTTAGGGTCTTTACATCCTGTTGCATGTGGCCCTTTCTTTTTGATGAGATTCAGGTGTTTGGTGTGCTACACCTTATTGCATGTTGAGCTGTCTCCTGTTCTTCTCCTGATTATTCACCTGATCCAGGGAACATCCTCTGATGGCGTTGTGTTTAATTATATCCCTGTTTTGCATGCTGTATTCAGTGCAGGACATTTCATTGTGTTTGTGCAGGTGTTGTTGTTGCAAGATACAGAGTGCAAATTCTTTCTGTACATGGTGTATCTGCATGTGCATTTACTACAGATTAGTTGTTTTTGTGTTTGTTTGTCATGGCAGCCAGCAGGCGTTTTGTGTACTGGCATGCGTTATTTTGGTTATGTAGACTTTGTTGTGCCTCACATGGGCGGTGTGTGTTACCATTTTAGGCGTCTACATTTGTAGTACTGGTCGTTTGTGTGGTTCCTGTCTGCAGTGTTGTATGTTATTGCTTGTCCTGCATATGTGCTTTTCATTAGTGTGATAGTCATATGTGTGTACATCAGTGGCATGCCCACATTGTACCATTAACTGAGTTGTGCGACATCCTTCCATCCATCCTTTCTCTGCCAGCTATGTGCCATCCTACCCTGATGTGCATGCTGCTAAACCACGTCATCGACTAACACACATTCGTGCATTGCATCTCAACCTGCTTGCCTCTCCTGTGTGTGCTCTGCCTAGCACTTGTACTCCACCGTCATCCTGATATTTCACATATTCTTCCATTTCAGACTCCCCTACTACACACATCTGCACATCCTCTGTCTCACACTGTCAGTGTAGCAGGGTACATTACCATCAATCTGTGCATGGATATAGCTGCCCATGATATGTTTTTCACATTTTATGGGTGTCACATGGCCTGCAGCTGCTTTCGGCAGCCCATCAACTTATGTAGGTCCTTCATTTAATTTGATATTGTCTGTCTTCTCTGCTCTGTGCAGTGTTTGTGTTATGTGTGTTTAGCACATTCCTCTGTTTGCATTCAGCTTGGGGGATGTTACTGTTATTGGCTCAGCTTTCTGCTTTTACCTATACGTCCTTATGGCATCTTCTGGCACACCTTTGATTGACACAGCTTATGATGTACCTACGATAGTGGCCTGGGAGTGGACAGCCTTTCAACATGGCCTATGGACATAGATTACAGTTCACCTTTGCTGACAGGGTATGTTTGTGATGTTACATCTGCTGCACCATAAAAGGTGCAATAATATATGGCACAAGGGTGTAATTGTCTCACTATGCCAGGAGTGGTTGCTGTACACTTGATCACAGAGTGGGAACATACCTCACCCACCCTTATTAATTAACTGGAGCAGACCATGACCCCTGCAACATCATTGCTGTATTCACCAGTTTTCTACATACATGACATAGGCGTGTGTGTTTTTTCATCAGACCTTGGCTGTCATGGAGCTGTGTTACTCTGTGGATTTCCATCTCCAGAGGTAATGGGGCAGTTTAATGGATGATATTGACTTTGATTCTGTGTTGATATGCGTCACTTGGGACTGTCTGCAGCCCCTCCTTGGTGTGTAACTAATGACTGACCCAGGTCTGCCATTGCTGATCTCGGAGCAAAGGGCTGCAGACAGGCCCAGGCTGAGGATTGCAATATGAGATTAACTCTGACACCCTGTGGATATCAGACACCAGGGGCTGTCTGCAGTCCCTCACTGATAAATCACATATGCACGAACTGTGTCAGCACAACTACTTATGTTTTCCATACGTTACAATGCACAGTGCTAACAGCAGAAAGAGTGCTGTGACCTTTCCCCGCCTCATAGGGCACCCTATGTGGCGCCCCCTCGGCCACTATTTCACCAACATTGTTGGGTGGCGTGGTGGACACTGCATTTGGAGATGTGTCCTGTGGGGTGACTTCAAGGGCACGTTATGTTACAGTGCTCTGAGAGTACATTTGCTGGAAACCACTTATTCCACAGATATGCGATAACACCCTAATGGGGCTATCTTACCCCTTACAGGTGCTGTCTCTGCCAGACATGTTCATTTGCCATTGTGTGGGATTGCACCCCTGATCCCTGCACCATTGTACACTGATTGTGTTTGGGTGCTTGCAAATCAGCACAACACCATTTACCTCTCCCAAATTATTATTCCTCATAAAACATTGCCACACACCCTTCTGACCAGCACCACAGCCCCCTATGCCTCAGCCAGCTGTCTTTAGTGTGCACTGCGGGTGTTCACAGCCTTGCTCCTTACACCATTGGTCAGTGTTCTGACCATCATGCTGTTGCTCGGTTCCTCTGCTTTCCCATCATTGCGCGACTTATGCCTCCCAGTCATCAGAGGCCTCCAATACCATTAGTGCGCCGCTTTACGTACAGCAGCGCACGCACCTCTGGCGGCCATAATTTCTGTGACTCCAATAGAAAACAAACACCGACAACTGCCTTCAGTGTACACGGGGGGGGGGGGGATTGAACCCCTGCTCCCAGCACCATTGGTCAGTGTTTTAACCAATGTGCTGTGGCTCCGTTCCTGTGCTTGTGCCTATCGGCGCACCGCTTTGTGCCTATCAGCGCGACGCCTTCTGCCGCCCAAGATGACCGGTGCGCCGCCTTCTGCCGCACAAGAGGACCTGTGCGCCGCCTTAGGCCGCCCAAAAAGAACTGTGCGCTTCCTTATGCCGCTGAAAGAGAACTGTGCACCGCCTTATGCCGTTCAAAATTTATTTGCCTCCTAAAATAATTTTAATCATTACAGTTGCTGTCTCAGCTGGCCTTTGTCGTTGTGCACAATGGGGGATTGAACCCATGGCCCCTGCACTATTGGTCAGTGTCTTCACCGTTGTACTACGGCTCGGGTGTTTTCTATACCCGGCAGCGCGCCACTTTGCCTTTTGGCGCGCTAATGTCGACCCCGCACATTACCGTGACGCGCACACGTCCGGTTGCTTACTCCCGGTTTTTTTCTTTTGGCAGCCTGATCCGCCCACTCCTTATATGGCACAGGTACACTACCGCGGCCCCGCACGATAAGAATGTTTAGTAAACATGCCCTTAACTTCAGTAAAATGGCCAAGTACCTGAAGGAGGAGTTGTCAGGGTGGGAGGGGATAAGGGAAGTGGAATTGCAGTGGAGGAGGCAATAAAAGGGGCAACCGATACATATGTAAGGAAAGTAAATAAAAGCAAGAGGACAAGGAAACCTATTTGGTACTCCAAAGAAGAGGCTGCACAAATAAGAACATAAGAACATAAGATATGCCATACTGGGTCAGACCAAGGTCCATCAAGCCCAGTATCCTGTATCTAATAGTGGCCAATCTAGGTCACAAGTACCTAGCAGTTTCCTCAAAAGACACAGGTTCCATAGTGCTTGTACTGGACAAGCAGGGGATATCCCGGGTCCCCTTTAATAATGGTTTATGGACCTTTCCTCCAGGAACTTCTCCAAACCTTTTTTAAACCTGGCTACACTAACCGTTTTTACTACATCCTCTGGTAACAAATTCCAGAGTTTTATTACACGTTGAGTGAAAAAATATTTTCTCCTATTAGTCTTAAATAGGATACCCTGTAGCTTCATTGCATGTCCCCTAGTCTTTCTATATTCTGATGGTGTAAACAACTGATCTACGTTTACAAGTTCCACTCCATACATTAATTTATAGACCTCTATCATATCTCCCCTCAGCAGTCTCGTTTCCAGGTTGAAGAGCCCTAACCTTTTTAGCTTCTCTTCATAGGGGTATCCTTCTATCCCCTTTACCATTTTGGTGGCTCTTCTTTGTACCTTTTCTAATAATACTATATCCTTTTTAAGATACGGCGCCCAGAATTACACACAATATTCAAGGTGTGGTCGCACCATGGAACGATGCAGAGGCATTATAATATCCTTTGTTTTATTCTCCATTCCTTTCCTTATGATATCTAGCATTCTATTTGCTCTCTTGGCTGCTGCTGCACACTGGGCGGAGGCTTTCAACATGTTATCTACGATGACGCCTAAATCGTTTTCCTGGGTAGTGGTTCCTAATGTGGAACCTTGCATTGTGTAACCATAGTTTGGGTTGTTCTTTCCTTGCTGCATAACTTTGCACTTGTCCACATTAAATTTCATCTGCCATTTGGATACCCAGTCTTCCAATTTATCAAGGTCCTCTTGCAATTTTTCACAATCCTCTTGGGTTTTAACAACTTTGAATAATTTTGTGTCATCTGCAAATTTGATTACCTCACCCATTATTCCCATTTCTAGGTCATTTACAAATATGTTAAAAAGCAGTGGACCCAGCACAGATCCCTAGGTTACTCCACTATTCATCTTTCTCCATTTGGAAAATTGGCCATTTAGCCCTACCCTCTGTTTTCTCTTTTTTAACCATTTCCTGATCCACAATAGTACACTGAAAGGCAAGAAAACACAGCTTTCACAAAATTCAGAAGTTCGCAAACAGAAGATGCAGAAAAGAATACAGGATAAAACTAAATGAGACAAAAAGAGAAATAAGGACAACAAAATCCAAGACAGAAGAAAAGATGGCTAAAGATGTGAAGTGTGGTGAAAATACTTTTTTCAGGTATATTCGGGAGAGGAGGAAAATCAGAGGTGGAATTACAGGACTCAAAAGTGCTGGGAACGAATTTGTGGAAAGTGACATTGAAAAAGTGAACATGCTAAACAAATACTTCTGTTCTTATTAAAGAAAATCCTGGAAAAGGATCACCTGCGATTGACAGATATACAGATGGGAATGGAGTAGATATCACACCATTCACAGAAGATGATGTGTTAGAGCAGCTTGCAAAACTGAAAGTGGACAAGGCCATGGAACCAGATGGAATACATCCCGGGATACTGAAAGAGCTCAGAGAGGTTCTTGCAGGGCCATTGAAGGATGTTTTTAGCAGATCCTTGGAGAGAGGAGAAGTTCCAGAGGACTGGAGAAGGGGTGATGTGGTTCCTCTTCACAAAAGTGGTAATAGGGAAGAAGTGACAAACTACAGGCCAGTAATCCTTACCTCGGTGGTGGGAAAAGTAATGGAGGCGATCCTGAAAAAGCAAATGTTGGACTTTCTTGAAACCAACAGGATGCATGATCTGAGGCAACATGGGTTTACCAAAGGGCGATCTTGTCAAACAAATCTAATTGAGTTATTTGACTGGGTAACCAGAGAACTAGATCAGGGGCATAGGATGGATATAATCTACCTAGATTTCAGCAAAGCTTTTGATACTTTTCCTCACAGGGGGCTTATCAATAAACTAAACAGCTTGGAAAGGGTCCCAAGCTGGTGAAATAGATGAGAAATTGGTTGACTGACAGACTACAGAAGGTGATGGTAAATGGAACTCACTCGGTTGAAAGGAAGGTGATTAGTGGTGTGCCCCAGGGTTCAGTCCTGGGCCCGGCACTGTTCAATGTATTTGTGATTGATATTGCTGAAGGACTGAATGGAAAAGTCTGTCTTTTTGCAGATGACATGAAAATTGGCAACAGAGACCTGAGTGAGTAGAAAATATGAGGGAACATCTACAAAAGCTGGAAGAATGGTCTAATGCTTGGCAGTTAATATTTAATGTGAAAAAGTGCAGTGTCATGCACTTGGGAAGCTGAAATCCAAGGGAAATGTATGGGATAGGGGGCGAGAGGTTGGTGTGCACGGACCATGAGAAGGACCTTGGAGTGATTGTTTCTGAGGATCTCAAGGTGGCGAAACAGTGTGATAAAGTAGTGGAAAAAGCCAGAAGGATGCTGGGTTGCATAAAGAGAGGAATTACCAGCAGAACGGCAAGGCCGCGGAGCCATGTGCTCGCGGCCGCCATTAACCGGGGGGGCGGCTGCGCGCATTCCCCCGGCGGAAGCGGGGCCGTCGTGAGCCCGGGGGGGGGCGGAGCGAGGGGATAAGATCTTCCCATTGGCGGCGGCGGGTGACTGCTCGGCGCCGCGGCCAATGGGAAGAAGGACCCATGAGCAGGTGCGGGGACGCGGCGTGGCTCCGGCCTCTTTTGGGTGGATGCCGGAGCCGCCGGACGTGTCTCAGGTATTCGGAGGGGCTTTTGGGGGCCTGCGGCGCGTTGAAGGGGGGGTTTATTTTCGGGCGCATAGCAGCATAGCAGGGGTTTATTTTCGGGCGCATAGCAGCATAGCAGCCCTGCCTCCGTGCAGCTTCAGTCCCGTTCGGGAGTGAGTGGCTGCGCGAGGAGTCCTTGCCGCCGCCTTCCTGGTGCAAGCTTCCAGGCAGTGTAAAAAACACAAGAGCCAGGAATCTCCGGGGAGGCTTAACGAGGGCGGCAGGGGGTTTGAAGGGTGCTGTTGGTGCTTAGGCACTCGTGGGGGGGGGGGGTTTCTGGGGCTGACAGTTAAAAAAAAAAAACAAAAAAAAAAAACAAAGGAAACCAAAAAATAAAAGGACACATAAACGAAGAGGGCAGGCTATCCCGGGAAAGATGCCCAAGAATAAATCAGGGGGCAAGCGGGCTGCGAGCAGCAGTGAGGCAAGTGGGGTGGGAGCCCCGGTGGAGGGGCGGAGGGAGTCCGGGGCCCGCGCGGAGCATTTGGCTAGCAGGGCACGGGGTCCAGCAGGGCATGGAAAGGCAGCGCGGGGGGGGGGGCTAAGGGCAGAACTCCTCAAACTGCTGGGTCAGTTCAGGGCAGGGGGCAGCCAGCGGGGGAGTCCGCCAGGGGAAATAGGGGGCGGGGGGGGCAGAGGGGGGGCAGGAGGACCATCGCGGAGGGGGATGGAAGGGGAAGGGGGGCGGCAGGGTTGGGTGGGGAGCTGGGGGTCCCTCGGGATGGTCAGGTTGGCGGGAATGGGGAGCCTGTGGGGGGGAGGCTGGGACACGGAACCGCTGGGCCACCAGAGTACCGGCCGGATGGGGGGCCGCCACCCCTGGACGGTACAGATAGGTGGGGGTTTGCGGGCAGATGGGGATGGCCTCAGGAGGCGGGGGGCGGCCCGTCCCCCTCGTGGGAGCGGTGGCAGAGCGGAGGACAGGGTTCCTCGAGGGCGGAGTGGCTCGGGGCGTGGCAGTCTCCCTGGGGTGGGGCGGGTGTCTCGGCGCCTCTCCCTTTCTTCTCTCCACAGGTACCTCCAGCGTGGCAGTGTGCGGGGAATCCTCGATGGAGCGGGTTTCGGCCCAGTGACGGCACTAGCGGTCAGGCGGACGGCGGTCCGTCTGTTGCGACGGAGGCAGCGGTATCGACGGCAGCGGAGTGTCCCGAGCTCGGAGTACCGGCTGGAACAGCGGCGAGTGCTGCGGGTGAGTTGGCAGTTGGCCACGGGGAGGAGCATGGGCAGGGTACTGAGACGGCGGGTGGGGATCGGGTCAAGAGAAGTCGAAAGCGACGGCGGGCGTGTCATAGGCACCGGCGATCGGATTCGTCGTTCACGTCGTCCACGGACTCGTCGTCTAGCTCGGCATCGCGAGAGGGGCGGCAGAGTCAGGCATCTGGGAGGGGGGCCAGCGAACGCAGCTCTATCGGCGCAATTCCCACAGTGGCGGCGTTCTCGGAGTTGTGGGAGGGCGTACCGAGGAAATTGCGGAAGATGATACAGAAGCGGCGCTATATTGACATTTTCCGGTTGCTGGAGGGTAGGAAGCGGTCGGGGGATAGTAGACGAAAGAGGAAAGAAGACGAAAAAGCCGGTCGGGTGCGGAGAGTAGCAAGGAATGTGGTGAATTGGGCGAGGGCCTTTCTCCGGCTCGCCAGTGTGTGGGGGTGCGTGCATCCGGAGCAGTATGGGATGTTGTTGGCGTACGCGGACTCCATCTTAGAAGCGTCTCAAACCCATGACAGTTGGGCCTGGCTCAACTACGATGAAAAGTTTCGGGACAAGATGGAGGAGAACCGGTTGTTATCGTGGGGTACCCAAGATATCAACCTGTGGCTGACACAGATGGCGGTCAAACCGGGAGGGGGGAACGTGGGTAGAGGAGGCTTGGTCAGCGCGGCGGGGTCCGGGAAGCCCTTTCGCGGGAGCGTGTCCCCGGCGGTGCAGAGACCGGCGGGGGGAGGGGGCACGGGCGACGTATGTTGGCGTTTCAACAAGTCTACCTGCCCCTTTCCGGACTGTAAATTCCGACACGCCTGCTCTGTCTGCGGAGGACCTCATTCCGCCCTCAAATGTGTCAAACGTGGCCCTACGGGTTCCAACGCCCCCACCGCGAAACAATAGGTCTGCGATGAGCCTCGCGCCTACTCCCATTCAGGTTCAGGCTCTTCGTCCGTGGTTAGCTCGGTATCCCCGGAGGGCGGACGGTGACGTTTTGGGACAGGGATTCGAGGGGGGGTTTCGGATTCCTATTATTGGGAGAGTGGCCGCGGGTGTAGCGAGGAATTCACCGTCGGTGCGTCGTTTTGCTAGTATTGTGAGAGACAAGCTGGCTGGGGAAATTTCGCTGGGGCGGGTAGCTGGCCCTTTTCAGGTTCAGCCCTTCGAGGACTTTGTGGTTTCCCCCTTGTGCATAATCCCGAAGAAAGAGAGCGAGGTAAATATAGACTAATCCACAATCTTTCCTTCCCGGAGGGTACTTCGGTGAATGATCATATCCCGAAGGATTTGTGTTCGGTGCGTTACGCATCGTTTGATGAGGCGGTTGCATTAGTAAGGGATTGTGGGCCCGGGTGCCTGATGGCTAAGGACGATATCGAGTCAGCCTTCCGTTTGCTGCCGGTGCACCCTTCGGCGTTTCATTTGTTGGGTTTTCGCTTCGAGGGGCACTTTTACTTTGACAAATGCATGCCTATGGGTTGCGCAATATCCTGCTCGTATTTCGAGCGTTTCAGTTCATTCCTGCACTGGGCCGTGGTTCAGCGTTCGGGTTGTAGGCAAATGGTGCACTACTTGGATGACTTCCTTTTCGTAGGGTCGGCACAGCCCAGGCAGTGCCGGGATTTATTGGATGATTTCAACCAATTGGCACAGGAATGGGGAGTACCGTTGGCAGTGGGGAAGACGGAGGGGCCAGCTACGCGTCTTACTTTTCTGGGGGTGGAACTAGATTCGCTTTTCATGGTGGCGAGATTACCGGTAGACAAGGTCGAGAAGCTGCGGGTTTTGATTGCGAATGCGATGTTAGCCACGAAGCTGTCGCTGCGGGATATGCAGGCGCTTATTGGCTCACTCAATTTTGCATGTCGGGTCATTCCCATGGGACGGGTATTCCTCCGCCGCCTGTCGTTGGCTACGGCGGGGGTGCGTAAACCTCATCATCGGGTTAGGGTGTCCCGGAATATAAGAGCGGACTTGGGCGTATGGGATGAGTTTTTGAGGGAATTTAACGGTGTATCGGTGTTGCGGGAGCCGGTCGTGTCGAGTGAGGAGTTACATTTATATACAGATGCTGCCGGCGGGGCCGGTTTGGGGATTTACTTTGGGGGCTCGTGGGGTGCGGCGGAATGGCCTCCGTCCTGGCGCGAAGCCGGCCTTACCAGTAATATCACCTTCCTAGAGTTGTTCCCAATCCTGGTGGTGTTGTCCATATGGCCGGGGAGGCTGCGGAATCGCCAGATATTATGGAGGTGCGACAACGAGTCCGTGGTGAGTGTCGTGAATAATTATACCCCAAGGTGCAGGCAGGTCGCAGAATTGATGCGGCAGGTGGTTTTGTCCTGTTTACGTTTGAATGTGGTGCTTAAGGCTCGCCACATTCCGGGGAGTATTAACACTATTGCCGATGCTCTTTCCCGTTTCAAGTGGGAGCTGTTTCGGACCTTGGCGCCGGCTGCCGAAGAGCGGGGGCCTCGGTCCCGGAGACTTTATGGCAGATTGGCCTGCAAGCATGATCGACTTGTTGAAAAACTCTGTGTCGGCAGCGACGTGGGAGGCCTACCGAAGAGGCTACAGCAGTGTGAGGTCCTTCCTGTCGGAGCGGGGATGGAGAGGGGGCCCAGCATCGGATTGGCTACTGGGTCAGTATGTTTGGGCAGCAAAGGGTGCGGGCTTGTCGCGTTCTACGGTTAGGAAGAATCTGGCGGGATTTTCCTTTTTCATGAAAGCAGTGGGATGGGGCGCGGGGCGGAGGGGGGGTTTTTTTGACGGCCCGGCTCTTGCAAGGATGGGAGCGTGAGGCGCCGCTGGTCGGGGATACCAGGCAGCCGATCACGCATGCACTGTTGGAGCGGTTGTGCGTGGTGTTGCCTCAGGTGGCCTCGTCCAGTTACGAGTGTTGCTTATTTCGGGCGGTTTTTGCCGTAGCATTTTTCGGGGCCTTCCGAGTGGGCGAATTGGTGGCAGACTCGGGTAGAGGTGCGGCGGTTGGGGGTTTGCAGTTGCACCAAGTACGGTTGGTACCGGGTCAAGTTCGAATTCATGTCGCGCGTTCAAAAACAGATCAGCTGGGCAAAGGTGTTTGGGTAATCCTGAGTCAAGTGTCCGGGGCCTTGACTTGCCCGGTCGGGTTGTTACAAGCGTACTTAGGGGTGCGGCCCTCGGGCGCGGGTCATTTATTTGTCCATGAAGACGGCGGGTTCTGACGCGCTTCCAGTTTACGGCGGTTCTGCGGATGTCTCTGCGGGCGTTGGGGGAGGACGCTGGTCGGTTTGCTCCTCATTCATTCCGGATCGGGGCGGCTACCAGTGCGGCAGCGGAGGGATTGCCGGAGAGGGAGATCAAGCGTATCGGTCGCTGGAGGTCCCAGGCTTTCCAAACCTATGTGAGGTTGTAGGGGTGGTGGGGGGGGGTGCCTAACCTATCTTCTTTTTGTTGCAGATGTGGGATATGACCGGTGTCGCTGTTGGGTGACTGGCCATTCGTTCGTTTACTGGGCTGGTCAGCGAGCAGCAACACGTCCTCTTGGCGCGAATCTTGGACTGGACGTCTCTGCGGTGTCCGTCACATGGCTGGGAGAGCGCGGACTGCGGTGGATTCAGCTCCTGCCTTTGCTACGGCACCACGGAAGTCGGAGGGAGAAGCCTGCTGTTCTGTTGATTCATTTGGGAGGCAACGACTTGACGTCCTGGACTTGTCGCCAGTTGATTCGTGCGGTGCACACGGACTTGGGGCTGGTTTTAGGGATGTTCCCGGGGGTAATCTTGGTGTGGTCAGATATACTTCCAAGGCCTGCTTGCAGGGTTCAGCGGCGCTGGTCCAGGGGGCTGTCCAAAATCAATCGCCAAATAGGCAGATGGGTCGTTGAGAATGGGGGGCGCCAAATTTTGCACCCATGGGTGGACGTCGATTGTGCAGGTTTGTTCAGGTCGGACGGGGTGCATTTATCCCCGATCGGGTTGGACTTGCTGCTTAACGATTGGCAGGAGGCCTTGGAAGTGGTTCTGCGTAGGAGACGGGCTGGTCGCAGCTTTTTGTAAGGGGGGCGGCTCAGGACGGAGGTGTCCTGAGCCGGTGGCGGGATCCCGGAGGTTTCCGGGGTCCGGAGCCGGATGCAAGCAGTACGGTGGGGGTGGGGTACCCCCGCCCGGACAATCCCTCGGCTTTTGCTAATAATATGGCGAAGCCGGATGAGGGAGGGCGAGGCAATTTTGTCGGGGCCTGTACCCGGGGGAAGCGGCAGCGGCGGCACCTTGCTAATAACATGGCGGGTGCTGGCTCGCGCTGCTGGTGGGGGGGGGGGGAGATGTTAATTTGTTAATTGGAAAGTTATGATTGTTGTAAGTTAATAAAGCTGCGACCAGTTCAATTACAAAAGAGTGGTAATGGTTTTCTTTGAAAGTTTAAGTGTGGCCTCTTATAAGCGAGGGGCCAAAGGGGGGGGGGGGGGGCATCAGGGTGGACTCGCCCGGTCCGCCTTACCCGGTTCCGGCAAGGCCGCAGAGCCAGGGGCTCGCGGCCGCCATGCACCGGGGGGGGCGGCTGCGCGCAGTCCCCCGGCGGAAGCGGGGCCGTCGTGAGCCCGGGGGGGGCGGAGCGAGGGGATAAGATCTTCCCATTGGCGGCGGCGGGTGACTGCTCGGCGCCGCGGCCAATGGGAAGAAGGACCCATGAGCAGGTGCGGGGACGCGGCGTGGCTCCGGCCTCTTTTGGGTGGATGCCGGAGCCGCCGGACGCCCACCCGCCCTCCCTGATTTCAAGTGGGTCTGGGTGGGTGTAGTGGGGGTGTTGCAGCTGGACGGGGTTGGCGGGATCCCGGAGGTTTCCGGGGTCCGGAGCCGGATGCAAGCAGTACGGCGGGGGTGGGGTACCCCCGCCCGGACAATCCCTCGGCTTTTGCTAATAATATGGCGAAGCCGGATGAGGGAGGGCGAGGCAATTTTGTCGGGGCCTGTACCCGGGGGAAGCGGCAGCGGCGGCACCTTGCTAATAACATGGCGGGTGCTGGCTCGCGCTGCTGGTGGGGGGGGGGGGAGATGTTAATTTGTTAATTGGAAAGTTATGATTGTTGTAAGTTAATAAAGCTGCGACCAGTTCAATTCCAAATGAGTGGTAATGGTTTTCTTTGAAAGTTTAAGTGTGCCTCTTATAAGCGAGGGGAAAAAGGGGGTGGGGGGGGGGAATCAGGGTGGAATCGCCCGGTCCGCCTTACCCGGTTAAGGAAGAAGTACTAATGCTACTGTACAAGTCGCTGGTGAGGCCTCACTTGGAATATTGTGTTCAGTTTTGGAGACCATATCTCGCAAAGGATATGGAAAGACTGGAAATGGTTCAGAGGAAGGCAACCAAAATGATTTGGAGCCTGCATCAGAAGACATATGAGAAGAGACTTGAAGACCTAAATATGCACACTCTGGAGGAGAGTAGTATTATTCAGATATATTTTTATTTCCTTGTTTGCCTTTATATTGGTTTACTTTGGTAGTATCTTTCCAATGAAATGCCTATTACAGCTTTGCTTATATGGACAGTACTATTCTTTGAATAAGATGACTCTCATATGCAGGGCCGTACCGAGCGTGAATGACGCCCTGTGTGACTTGCACATTGGGCGCGCGCCCCACCCCCATCCAGTCACTTTCTGGATGGCGGCGGGAGAGAAGAGGCGCATCTGATGTGCAAGTTTCTGGCGCGCTAAGCAGATCTGTCCCTCCCTGCTCTGACACCGCGAGAAAGCTTAAGGGGCGCCTGCCGCCACTGAGAGAAGAAAAAGTAGTGGTGACAGGCAACGGCAGACAGCTGAAATGTGCCCCTTAAGCCTTTGCACCTTGTGCGGCCGCACCGCTTTCACAGGGCTAGGTACGATCCTGCTCACAGTTTTTGTTTATATGGACAGGTGCATCTACGCTATCAGTTTCGTTCTGGTGTAAGGCTCCCTGATTTTTGTGTCTTCCACTGTCATTCTCATCTGGAATATTTGGGGATTTTTTAGGCAGTATCTCTTCTACTATTGGTGTTCCAAGGATTACCCCTTTTTTGGGGGAGGGGGTCTCTCTTTTTCCCCCTTTTATTTAAAAAAAAAATGTTAGTCCTTGATAGAAGCTTTTGAGATTTTTTCCGCTCCTTTGAAAAGAAGTTTTTCCACATTGTTTCTATAAAGGAAGTCTTTCTATGGCATACATTTCAAATATATATGTGTGTTCGACTTTAAAGAACATCTTCTTATAGTTAAGAAGGTGGGATTTGCACTCAGAGCTTTTCAACCCAATAGAAATGGTTACACACTGATACAAATTTTTTTCGTGCAACTAATGATTGCTCTGTAATCTCTGTATAAAGGGCTGGTTCTTCTCCTTTTTCTTTTTCTTTTTAATCCATATGTAGTTTTAATAACGGAAATATTTGGGGAAGCTACTCTTTTATTTAGGATTTGTCTAGTTTTTGTGTAATGAGTATGGCTCGGTTATTGTTATTTTTAAAGGGACAGTGGATTTGTTTGACATCATAGCATTTTCTAGTGCTGTGTCTAGATTTATTATCTTACTTTGGTTCTTCTAGAAGCACTCGCTTGCTAATCTACATATGTATTAGTGTACATGTCTTAAGAGAGGTCATGTGCTCTAGTGATTTTTACTTTCACTTTCTCAGTAGATGTTGAAGGTAAGAGCCAATTCTTGCTAGCTCCTTAGCTTTATTGTGCTAGGTTCTTTGTACAGCTGCAACAATTTTTATTGTTTTATTATTATGTGTTTGTTTGTTCTGGGCTTTTTTTGAATCATAGACAGTGTGGTCTTTTATGCCTTTTCATTTAGAACACAAGTTTTTCTAAACTATCTTTCCTGTTATAATAAGGCTAGATATGGGTGGATGTATACTTTGGTTACATAATAGGGATATGAATTAAAGAGTGTATTTGCAATATATGCCCCCCTTAGAGGCTTTATCTTTTTTCCTCTAATGAAATAAGTGAGGAGATATAGGTCTTTTTTTATTCCAATGCGGTACTGCTGTGTTCTTGCCGTTGTTGGACATTACTTAGTCGGCTGAGAGTATCACGCTTTATATATTTTTTCCTTTGCTGTCATAAAGGCATACCTGAGAAGCACTTACTGAGATTTCAGCTACTGGTAGGACTGCAATAGCTTCATTTTTCTCTCCCCTCCCCCCCCCCACCTTTTTTTACTCTTCTCCCCTTCTTTGTAAAAATTGTAAGCTCAGTTAGTAGTTGTGAATTATTGGTTTGTGTTCATGCTGTTTTAGCTAACATTAGTCTTCTCTTGTTATTTTTATGTTTATGTACAGATCATGAAGCAAGTTAGCTGCAGAATTGTATGGTATTGTCTGTACTGCCTCATATGCACCTTTTAGGTTACATATGTATGTTTTGTTTTGTTTTGTTTTGTAGGTTTATTTGTTACAATGTCCTCACTGCCACTGGAGTATATATGCAATTGGCTCTTAAGTGGTATTGTATATTTCTTTTGTATTTTATTTTTGATTGCTCTTTACTGTATAGTTTGGAGAATATTAATGCATTTTTAATGTTCATGTGTTTTGTTTTTGACCCCTGATGCAGGCTGACAACCAAAACTTGGCCAAGTCGGGTCTGTACCTTTGAAGGTTTTACGAAATAAAATATTTCTTTGTTTTTAAGTGGTGTGACTGTATTCTCCCTATGCTGTTCTGGTGACTTCTGTGATTTCTGCAGAGGGTTATTGTTCTTCTTCTTCACCTGAGATATGATTCAGACCTTTAAATACTTAAAGAATATTAATGAACAAACAAACCTCTTTCAAAGGTGGGGAAGCTGTAAAACTAGAGGGCATAACATGAAGCTGCAAGGGGGTAAACTGAAAGGCAACATCAGGAAATACTTTTTCACTGAAAGGGTGGTGGATGCTTGGGATGCCCTCCCGATGGAAGTGGTGGGAGCAAATACAATGACAGAATTCAAAATGGCATGGGACAGACACAGTGGATCCCTTTATAACAACAAAAAAAACATAACTATCTCTTATATCTCAACAGATACATGGAGCGGTGGATACACCCCTAAACAAAGGCATGGGGAGGGGTGACCTGTGCGGAGCGGAAAGAACATCTACTCTTACCGCCTTGCTGGGCAGACTAGATGGACCATTCTGGTCTTTATCTGCATCATATACTATGGTACTATCACTGGGCTCTTCATAGGGTAGGATTTGCTCTCATCACTCCTGCTCAGTTGATGGTGTATTTCAAAATGGTGCAAGTTGGCAAATGTCTGGTGGCATTCTGCATGGCTATTTTCTTCATTTTGTTTTTTTCTTTTCTTTTTTTGTTCAAATGCAAATCAAAATAAAAACAATATCATCGGCATGCATAAAGTACATGTCAACATTTGTGCCCATTCAAGATCAAGTATAATGTCTGTACCTCCAATCTAGGAGCAATTTCTGCAGGATTTGTACTATGGTTTATTGAACTTCATACATAGGCACCTATGTGTCTGTTTAAAAGAGGTTTAAACTAAGCATTGTCTTCATCTCCAAGCCTAGGTGCCCTGTTATAAAATTACTCTCATACTGTTTCATAGCAGGCATAGTTTTAGCCATAGTAGAAAGGAGTGAGACTAGATTTCAGCGGAGGTAAAATAAGACCAGGGAGTTCATTTTGTAATACCCACATATACTTTTCCATGAGAGCTTTGCACCTGCTATACATTTTGAAAATGTGCCTCAGGGGACCCATGGACTTGCAGTTCCCAGCAGTTATTTAACATGACTACCCCTAATGTGAAAATGTTGTGTTTATATGCAGTGCTGACATTCTAGAAACTAGTTGGGAATATGCATTTGTTTCTATGCATTCAGTTCATTAGTGCACCTTAATAATGTATAGGTAACATTCAGTCATCGTGGACTGAAGATTTGAAATAACATCATCGGCAGCATTTCAAACAATATGTATATTCAGCACCACTGCATGCATAGTCTGTAGTGCTGAATATACATGGAGATCACTGACCACTGGCAGCTACATAACACCTGATCGTTGTCTTGCACAATCTGCACATTGATCAAGAAGCAACAGTTTGAATGGAACAAGGAGAAACAGACTGGTTTAAAATAAGCAAAAATGTAAGACAAGGCTGTATACTTTCCCCCAACCTCTTTAATTTATATGCACAACAAATCATCAGAAAAGCAGGATTGTATGAAGACAACAGAGGTGTGAAGATTGGTGGAAGACTCATCAACAACCTTCGCTATGCTGATGATACTACATTACTGGCTGAAAGTGAAGATGATCTGAAACATTTGCTTCTCACGATCAAAGAATATACGGGTATGCTTACTAAACTGCGGTAATGTTACATAATGCGCGTTATGTAACGTTAACGATCGTTAAGTAACATTAACGCATGTTATGAGACGTTAACGATTGTTAACGTCTCATAACGCGCGTTAATGTTACTTAACGATCGTAGACGTTCCACGGCGCGGTAAAACACCACAGAAGGTGGAGAGAGGGTGGAGAGAAGGGGTCAATGGGCGGAGTGTGGGCGGGGAGAGGCTCCATTCACACTAACGCGCTGATCTGAAGAGCTGAATCTTAACGCGATTGAAAACCTGCCATTAGATGCACATTGCAGGGGAGAGAAACCATTTCAGTGTCAGCAAAGTACAGCATAGGCAGGGAAACCTTCAAAAAGTGATAAGTGTGATACATGTGCACAGAACAAAAGGACACATAAACATTGAAAATGACCTCAACAAACTGTAAAAAAACTTAACCAAGCTGGCCAATAGTGATATTAATGGGAAACATCAACCCCCCCCCCCCCCGCCCGAGAAAGCTCCAAAAAAAAGATAATAATCGTGGAAGGGTCTATGCTCCATCCCCATACAAGGTGAAGGAGCCCACAGTGAAATAGCGCTGATCAGGGTTTTCCATTGTTATTGGACAGGTGTTCTATGGCGTGCACATGTCCCGCAACAGCAGGGTGGGCATATCGGAACGGGCAACTGGACAGATGCCGGAGAAGGGGATACAGAGGGCCGCAGGCGGCACATACTGTGGTGCAGCTGGGCCACAGTGCAGACTAGTGTGATGCCTAGGTGGCCCATACGAATGCTGAAACATCAGAGCAGCCAGACAGCAACTGCTGAAGGCCCAACATGGGCATGACTGTGTTTCCCACAGTGTCACAGGGGATAGTACCCAGCAGCTACCCCCAAGGGCACGGAACATTGGCAGGCGGTGCTGGGGGGAAGCATGAACACCTATGCAGGCACCCCTAGCCCAGAACCCGCACCATAGGCAGCCGCCTACCCTCACACTGGATGGCCTGAGACTGCGCTCCACCAGCACTACCAGCAGAAGGGCATGTCAGCATGGTGGCAGAGGGATACTGGTGGTGGAGGGGGCAGTGGTAGCTGCCCAGAGCAGACCGTGGCCTAGCCCTGTGTAGGTGGGTGCCATGCACTGCAACAGACAGGCCCTGTCTGACGAACAGTCATGGTATCACCAGGGAACACATTGACTCTGTGACAACACGGTGGTGCAGTGCACCAAACCAGTATGTTCAGAAGCAGAAGGTCATACGTTCAAGTCCCAGCTGTGGTTCATGCCAACCCAGTCCCCATATTTTACCCACTACTAAAACATGCTAATACAGACAGAACCTTTATTGCAGATGACGTAAACATGCCCAAAACACCTACATTTTACCCTACAGAGCACAGACACCATAAACATGCGCATTACCTAGAGCAGAGTCTCCCAAATGCAGTCCTGGAGGGCCAAACACCATCCAGGTTCCATGCTTCCTCTAATAAAGATGTCTGTGCTTCATTTCTATGCGCCGCCCCCATGGTATGCAGATGTCCACGCTTCCCCCCAGCACCGCCTGCCAATGTTCCGTGCCCTTGGGGGTAGCTGCTGGGTACTATGCCCTGTGACACTGTGGGAAACACAGTCGTGCCCATGTTGGGCCTTCAGCAGTTGCTGTCTGGCTGCTCTGCTGTTTCAGCATTTGTATGGGCCACCTAGGCATCACCCTAGTCCACACTGTGGCCCAGCTGCACCACAGCATGTGCCGCCTGCGGCCCTCTGGATCCCCTTTTCCGGCATCTGTCCAGTTGCCCATTCCGACATGCCCATCCTGCTGTTGCGGGACATGTGCACGCCATAGGACACTTATCCAATAACAAGGGAAAGCCCTGATCAGCGCTATTTCACTGTGGGCTCATTCACCTTGTATGGGGACGGAACATAGACCCTTCCATGATTAATATCTTTTTTTTGGAGCTTTCTCAGGGGGGGGGGGGTTGATGTTTCCCATTAATATCACTATTGGCAAGCTTGGTTATGTTTTTGTTTCCAGTTTGTTGAGGTAATTTTCAATGTTTATGTGCCCTTTTGTTCTGTGCACATGTATCACACATCACTTTTTGTAAGTTTCCCTGCTATGCTGTACATTGCTGACACTGAAATGGTTTCTCTCCACTGCAAATGTGCATCTAACGGCAGGTTTTCAATCGCGTTAGGATTCAGCTCTTCAGATCAGCGCGTTAGTGTGAATGGAGCCTCTTCCCGCCCACACTCCACCCATTGACCCCTTCTCTCTGCCCTCTCTCCACCTTCTGCGGTGTTTTACCGTGCTGCGGAACGTCTACGATCATTGAGTAACGTTAACGCGCGTTATAAGACGTTAACGATTGTTAACATCTCATAACGTACGTTAACGTTACTTAACGATCGTTAACGTTACATAACGTGCGTTATGTAATGCTACCGCAGTTTAGTAAACATACCCCATAGTCTTAAAATGGGCTTGCACCTTAATGTAAAGAAGACAAAGATCCTGACAACTGGCAAATTCAACAAGTTCATCGTTGAAGAAGAAATTGAAATCATTGACGACGTTAACCTGCTAGGATCAACTATCAATAAAGAAGCAACAAGCAGTCAAGAAATCAGACGATGCATTGCTCTTGGCAGAATGGCTATGAAAGACCTAGACAAGATTCTCAAGAGCAGAGACGTCTCTCTCCATACAAAGATTTGACTTGTTCAAGCCATGGTATTTTCAATAACATCATATGGTTGTGAAAGCTGGACAGTGAAAAAGATAGACAGGAAGAAAATAATGTGTATACCATGGACTGCCGAAAAACAAACCAGTCAGTACTAGAGGAGATCAAACCTAAGATTTCTTTAGAAACTCAGATGACAAGACTTCGACTTTCATACTTTGGACACATCATGCGAAGAGAGAGATCATTAGAGAAAGACATCATGCTTGGTAAGATAGAAGGTCAACGCAAAAGAGGAAGGCCAGCAATGAGTTGTCTCGATACAGTAACAACAGCTACTGGTACCAGTCTGTCAACAATGAGCCGCCTGACTGAAGACCAAACACAATTTAGGACAACTATCCAGAGAGTCGCCATGAGTCGACACCGACTCAACGGCACTTAACAACAACAACATTGCCAAAGTGGGAAAGACCAAAGTTCTATCTAGCCCAGTATCCTGTTTCCAATAGTGGCCAATCCAGGTTACAAATACTTGGCAGATCCTGAAATATAGCTACTTACCTCCAGGAGTTAGTAGTGGCTTTCCTCAGGTCTACCTTAATAAAGCTTTATGTTCTTTTCCTCCAGGAATTTGTCCAAAACTTTCTTAAACCAAGTGCTGCTGTTTTTACTACATCCTTCAGCAATTAGTTCCAGAGGTTAACTATGTGCTGAGTGAAAACATAATTTCTCTGATTTGTTTTAACGGTCATCATGTCTACTAAAGTGTGGTACGTTTTTGCACTTACCACACCTAATTTGCAAATGTTAAGGTGCAGTGTGCAGTGCAGTGTGGGGCTGTATGAAGGGCTTTGTAAGAAGTGCGGCCGTACATAGTGCAAGTACAGAAGAGTTACTAATGTCATCACTGGGCTTCCAGGAAACCTGACAAAAGTGAGTTCCTGCATGTTGCTGGATGGGTGAGGAGGCACCAGGTTAACCAGTTGCCCAGGGCACACTGCTAACTTGGTACGGTCCTGAGTAAGTGCAAAGGCTTTGCGGTAAATGTTGGGGATGAGGCCAGCATCTGCCCTGCATTTATTGCACAAGGAAGACACTTATTGCATGAGCCTGTACAATCTGCTGAAACATGTAACACAAGCACCACGCTGCCCCAACTACTGTGATCTGGGTAGTAGGAGGCTACAGCTGTGATTAGGGATGCGATCTTGGTAGTGCAATTATTACTGGAACTTGGTGCCATTGTTTTTTTAGGGAGTGGGGGAAGTATGTTCGTTGCCTCTGTGTTCTTAAGCATCCTATCGGCAACACTGATAGTTAATGCTGCTTAGTGCACTTTAATAAACATGCACCTAAATTTACTACTTTGTAACTTCATGGCATGATGCCTGTTCCATGCCACAAAGGATTTTATAGACCTCTATCATATCTTCCCTCAGTCATCTCTTTTCCAAGCTGAAGAAACCAAACCTCTTTAGCTTTTCCTTATGAGAGTTGTTTCATCCCCATTATCATTTTAGGAAAGGGAGATGCCCCCCAACATGTCTGCATGCAACATAGACATGATATGAACATCTACGTGTAAAATAGGCCCTTTCTAACATAGCTTTTTACACATGGATGTGATTTGCATATATAAGTGGTCATATTTCATGAATAAATCACAAATAATATTTCTAACATATTCTCTTCACTATAGTCATGTCCTCTTTGAGTGCTCTTTTTATTCCATAATGATCTAATGGCCCAAGCGACTTTCTCATAGGCTTCCTTCTTCTAATGTACTCAAAAAAAGGTTTCACCGTAATACAGCCAAAATGCTTCAGAAATAAATTCATTCACACTTTACGAAGTCAGGGTCGCTGAGAATAAAAATGATGCTTAAAAGTTTTTGGGCTTTAGTTTCAATTTACACTGCTGGGTCAGTACATATGACCTCAACTTCGGAAGCGCTAAGGATATGAGAGTTATAATGGGAAGAGATCTCAATTTAATCCATAAATTACTAAAATACATGCACATCTTCGACTGGATTTTTGATAAATCTATGTTTTAGTTTGAAAAGTACTTACATTTCAGGCAAAACAATGAATGAGGCAATTTGATGGTGCTATTGTATCATATACCATATGAATTGCATCATGTTATTCCTAGAAGTCATAGATGATGCAATCCTAACTCAGTTTAATTACATCACTGTGTAGAACGAATTGTGCAACATGTTTTTAATAAACATGACATGTCAGTAGTATTTTGGCTGTAGACCAGTCTTCTGAATGTTTGATTTTTTTTTTCATTTAGCCATAGTGAGGGATGCCTTGTAATTGTTTGAACAATGCAGATCACTTCTGTTGCATTTGTGGTGAAGTGGCTTTTGTATTACAAATACTTTGATTAAGAAAGCCTACCACCTTTACTTTGGCTGAAAAATTGGAGATTATGACAAGATTTGGGACCCACACATTTGCTGCAACACTTGTGCAACAAATCTTCACAAGTGGTTGAATAGAAAAAGGAAATTCATGTCTTTTGCAGTGCCATGGGGGCGGTGCATAGGCATGCAGCACAGCCATGTTTATTAGAGGCAGCATGGAACCTGAATGGTGTTTGGCCCTCCAGGACTGCATTTGGGAGACTCTGCTCTAGGTAATGCACATGTTTATGGTGTCTGTGCTCTGTAGGGTAAAATGTAGGCGTATTGGGCATGTTTCTGTTATCTGCAATAAAGGTTCTGTCTGTATTACCACGTTTTAGTAGTGGGTAAAATATTGGGACTGGGTTGGCAGGAACCACAGCTGGGATTTGAACCTGTGACCTTCTGCTCCTGAACACACTGGCTGGGTGCACTGCACCACTGTGTTGCCACAGAGACAGTGCATTCCCTGGAGATACTATGACTGTCAGACAGAGCCTGTCTGTTGCAGCGCACGACACCCACCTAAACAGGGCTAGGCCATGGTCTGCTCTGGGCAGCTACCACTGCCCCCTCCACCACCAGTGCCCCTCTGCCACCATGCTGACATGCCCTTCTGCTGGTGGTGCTGGTGGTGCGCAGTCTCAGGCCATCCAGTGTGTGGGTAGGCGGCTGCCTATGGTGTGTGTTCTGGGGTAGGGGTGCCTGCATAGCTGTCCACGCTTCCCCCCAGCACTGCCTGCCAATGTTCCGTGCCATTGGGGGTACCTACTGGGTACTATCCCCTGTGACACCATGGGAAGCACACTCGTGCCCATGTTGGGCCCTCAGCAGTTGCTGTCTGGCTGCTCTACTGTTTCAGCATTCCTATGGGCCAGCTAGGCATCACCCTAGTCCGCACTGTGGCCCAGCTGCACCACAGCATGTGACGCCTGCAGCTCTCTGTGTCCCCTTTTCCAGCATCTGTCCAGTTGCCCATTCCGACATGCCCGTCCTGCTGTTGTGGAACATGTGCATGCCATAGGAAACCTGTCCAATGGAGAGGAAAACCCTGCTCAGCGCAATTTCACTGTGGGCTCATTCACCTTGTATGGGGACGGAGCATAGACCCTTCCAAAATTCATATCTTTTTTTTGGAGCTTTCTTGGGAGTGTTTTTTGATGTTTCCCATTGCTATCACTATTGCCCAGCTTGGTTATTTTTGTTTTACATTTTCTTCTGTTCATTTTTACTGTTTATTTGCCCTTTTGTTCCGTGCACATGTATCACACATCACTTTTTGTAGGTTTCCCTGTTTTTGCTGTACATTGCTGACGGAAATGGTTTCTTTTTCCTTTAAATCAGCTCTAACGCCAGGGTTTCACTGGCGTTAGTTTTCAGCCTCGGATTTCACAGCGTTAGTGTGCAGGGAGCCTCTCCCCTCCCACTCTCCGCCCATTGACCCTCTCTCTGCGCCCCTGGGGAGCCTTCCTCCACCCTCCGGGAGCCTTTCTCCACCTTCAGCACTCGTTAACGTGCGCTAAGGTGCCTTATCGCCTGGTAAAGCGCCATAATCGTGCGATAAGCGCCTTATCATGTGATAATTTGACAGCAGCGCAAATAGCGCCCTTTAGTAAAGATACCTGCTAGATTGGCCACTGTTGGAAACAGGATACTGGGCTCGATGGACCATGGTCTGACCCAGTATGGCATATCTTATGTTCTTATATTCTTATATATATGCATAAAATAGAAAAGCTTAGATATGTTGGAAACAGTAGCCAGTCAGCAGTTTTAATTGTCTTTTTTTTAATTCAGTGCATCAAAATCCATAAGAAATGGCAGATAACCTTTAAAAAATTGTAGACCAGTGTCATGAGAGTTTTCCATTATGGCAAGTTTCTTTTCAAATTCTTTTCACCTTATCAGTGCTTTGCATCTAACTTGCCAGTGCTTATGCCATTTCCTGTTTTCTTCATTTAGATTCTTTTTCCATTTTTTGAAAGATTTTCTTTTGATCTATAATAGCCTCTTTCACCTAACTTTTTAACCATGCTGGCTATCTTCTGGCCTTCTGCCTTTGTAAATATGTGGAATAAATCTGGTCTAGGCTAACAAGATGGTATTTTTTACAACATTCATACCTGATTTAAATTCTTAGGAGGGCATATTCAAAGGCATTTATGTGGTTTTCAGATGTGCAAAATGTATAAGTGCCACTCACCAGGATAATCAGTGGCCGCCAGTTACTGATGTTACATTTCCCATCCTAAGTGCTTTTATATGCCTCATAACTAATAGTGATGGGGAGTTCTGGGGGCAGAACAGGGACAGCTCCTTCAACTAACTGGTCAGTGGTGATTGTCAGCTGCTAACTGGTTAGCTAAACCACCTAGAGTTAGGACAGGTGAAAGGCTGTCCTAACTATGCTGGTTTAGCAATCTGGGTTAGCGACTGAATATTGTCGCTGACTAGATTGCAAAAGTGTAATCTGAGAAAATCGAATATTCAGCACCAATCACCGGATATGGCCCAGCACTGAATATCCAGGTTGAATTGAAAGTGGTGATAGCCAGGCACTAACAGCACTGGCCATTCCCACTGAAAATGCTCTCCTTAACTTTTTCATTTCCCCTTTTTAGATTTTATTTACCATTTTCCTCATTTTATCATACTTTCTGATTTGAAAGTTAAATGCTAGCCCAGTAGATTCCCTTACAATCTTCACTCTAAGTCAAATTTGATCATGTTTTACTATCACTATTGCCAAATGGCCCCAATACCATTATCTCTCACAGCAAATCCACTAAGGGCTAGGTTTAAAATAGCTCCCTCTCTTGTTGGTTCCTAAACCAGCTGCTCCATGAAGCAGTCATATTTATTTAATCTGAGAACTTTATCTCTCTATCATTTATCTAGTCCATACTGAAGTATTTGAAATCATCTTTTCTTATAGTAGTACCAAATTTGTTAGCTTCCCTAATTTCTGTTAACATTTCATCATCAGTCTGTTCTTTCTGTCCAGGCAGACAGTTGTATAACCCCATTATTTTCTTTCCCTTCACACTTGGAATTTCTGTCCATAAAGATTTTATAGTCCTGTTTCCTGCAGAACTTTATCTTCTTTGACTCAATGCCCTTAACATATAGCACCACAACTTATCCAATTTGATCCACCTTATCATTGCACTATAATTTGTACCCTGATATCACCGTTTGGTTATCCTCCTTCCACCAGGTATCTATTATATCTGCCTCTTTGCTTAGTACTATAAACGCTAACTATCCCACTCTATTCAGCTGTTATATGTATAGTTGTGTGTAATTTGGAACAGCTTTTTCTCCTGTCCTAATTGAAATCACTTTACTATTGATAGCAACTGAATGATGTTGACATGTGGGTGGTTGGGTGGAATGCTCTTGTCATGTTCTAATTCCACGCCCACTCTATTTAGATAATATTGGGGCATTTAGAGGGAATGGTGGTGTCCCTATTCCTATCATGTTCATAAAAATCAACATAAGGGGCCTATATTTAGTGGTGGCCTCTTGAGAATAATTTTATAAGGGTGTGCTTATCTTTTGGATGAAGATAGGAACCTAAAAGAGAGATTTTAGTCTTTGCACTCATAAATGGCAGTTGATGTGAATAAATGGGCTCTTATTCTACCCAGCATAAAGGGATGCATATTTATTTTATGGATATCACAGTTCCAAAAATAGGTTCAATCAAAACAGTATAGTGAAGTAGAGCTATTTACTCTCTTCGATGGCAACACTTCAACAAGGTCTCAGACTTATACTGCACTTTAATCTAGACTTACGTCCATTCATATAGTGCTATATTTGCATCAATGACCTTGTGATATATTAAATCTATGTTCACTAATACTCTATTCAAACTTATAAACGATGGTCAAGGACTTAACTTAATTATTCCACCGAGTCTTGACCAGCTTGCAAAGGGATCCGCTTTGCAAGCTGGTCAAGACTCGGTGGAATAATTAAGTTAAGTCCTTGACCATCATTTATAAGTTTGAATAGAGTATTAGTGAACATAGATTTAATATATCACAAGGTCATTGATACAAATATAGCACTATATGAATGGACGTAAGTCTAGATTAAAGTGCAGTATAAGTCTGAGACCTTGTTGAAGTGTTGCCATCGAAGAGAGTAAATAGCTCTACTTCACTATACTGTTTTGATTGAACGTATTTTTGGAACTGTGATATTCATATACACGTTCAGAAAGAGACCGTGAAGCATTGATATTTATTTTATGGCACATCCTTTCACTGTGGGTTAGCATAGGGGTGGAGTTTGGGCAGAGCATGCAAGTATGTGCTTGGATTATAAAATACTATCATTTTACATGTGCACTTGTAAAATGTAGGAGCGGCCATTTACACCAGCTCTAGGGCTGGTGTAAATGATCATGCCTTAAATTAAGGCATGATTTTGGCCATGTATGCTAGTATTTTATAAAGAAACGTACGTGCCTATGCTCCTTTACAAAATAGGTTTCAAATAGATGCATTTTAGTTGCCTTAGACTAGGGGGTATGTTTACTAAACGGTGCACAAGTGCGCGGCACACAATAGCATGCGCTAAGGTACATTAGCGCATGCTAATGATGTGTTTTTGTGCCCCGCACCCATGTGCACCGCACTAACGGGCCCGCTCATGTGCGCGGCGCGCAAATGAGCGATAGAGGTGTGGAAAGGCTCCCGGAGGGCGGAGGAAGGCTCCCCAGGGGCGGAGAGATGGGGTCAATGGGCGGAGAGTGGGAGGGGAGAGGCTCCCTGCACAGGAGCGGGGCTGAAATTCAAGCAAAAAAATACCGCGAGTGAAAACCTCGCGGTAGAGCCGATTTAAAGGGAAGAGAAACCATTTCTGTCAGCAATGTACAGCAAAACCAGGGGAAACCTACAAAACGTGAGCAGTGTGATACATGTGCATGGAACAAAAGGGCAAATAAACATTAAATATGACCCAAACAAAATATAATAAAATTATAATCAAGCTGGGCAATAGTGATAGTAATGGGGAACATCAAAAAACACACCCAAAAAAGCCCCCCCAAAAAATATGAATTTTAGAAGGGTCTACGCTCCGTCCCCATACAAGGTGAATGATACCACAGTGAAACAGCACTGATCAGGGTTTCCCTCTCCATTGGACAGGTTACCTATGGCATGCACATTTCCACAACAGCAGGGTGGGCAGGTCGGAATGGGCAATTGGAAAGATGCAGGGAAAGGGGATACAGAGGGCTGCAGGCGGCACATGCTGTGGTGAAGCTGGGGCACAGTGCGGACTAGGCAGATGCCTAGATGGCACCTAGGAATGCTGAAACTGAACAGCAGCCAGACAGCAACTGATGAGGGCCCAACATGGGCATGAGAGTGTCCATCACAGTGCCACAGGGGATAGCACCCAGCAGGTACCCCCAAGGGCACAGAACATTGGCAGGCGGTGATTGGGGGACGTGCGGACAAATTTGCAGGCACCCCTACCCCAGAACCCCCACCATAGGCAGCCGCCTACCCACACAAAGGATGGCCTCAGACTGCGTACCACCAGCACCACCAGCAGAAGGGCTTGTCAGCAGGGTGGCACAGGGGTACTGGAAGTGGAGGGGGGCAGTGGCAGCTGCCCAGAGCAGACCATGGCCTAGCCCTGTGTAGGTGTGTGCAAAGCACTGCAACAGAAAGGCCCTGCCGGATAAACAGTCATGGTATCATCAGGGAACGCACTGTCTCTGTGGCAATGCAGTGGTGCAGTGCACACAAGCAGTGTGTTTGGAGAGAGAAGGTCACAGGTTCAAAGCCTAGCTGGGGCTCCTGCCAATCCAGTCCACATATTTTTTCAACAAATTAACCATGATAGTAAGGACAAACCTTTATTGCAGAGAACATACGCATGGTTAATACGCCTATATTTTACCCCACCGAGCACAGACACCATAAACAGGAGCATTACCTAGAGCAGAGTCTCCCAAATGCAGTCCTGGAGGGCCCCACACCATTCAGGTTCCATGCATCCTCTAATAAAGATGCCTGTGCTGTATATCTATGCACCACCCCCATGGTATGCAGATATAGCTCATGCATATTCATGAGGGACAGCATGAAAACCCGAACAGTGTTTGGCACACCAGGACTGGAGTTGGGAACCTCTGCCGTAAAGCAGCAGCCAACAGGGGCCGACACACCCACACCCACACCCACAGGCCCTATTGGCCAATGCCTCCTGGAGAGGCAGGACATTGGGCCCTGCGTGCATCTCCCAATACTAGCACTTGCATACCTTAGCATTGCCACCCTACACCTGGGCATATGGTACACAGCTATCAAACGTTTGCTATGAGTACTGGCAGATAGAAATTCCTACGTTAAGCACAGTTTGCTGATTGAGCTCCATCATAACAATCTTTCTGATGTCTGCGGTGTGTGCTTCAGGTCTGGTCTCTGACAGTGTTTACCACCCTGGGGAGTGACCCCCAACAGTATTGCGTACCATATCCATGCCTGTACTGTGCCCAGGACTGGTGTGGAGGGCAGAGCTGCTAAACTCCTCTATAGTAGCACAATGCTGGCATAGGTGTGGGAGTGTGTGTCTGTCTATACAGTGTGTGGTGGCTGCAAACACCTTCCACAGCCCACACTGCCAGCACTGTTGCCAGTATTGGCCTGCCAATGTGCATAATGAGGAGCAAGGTACCATGGGTATAGCCCAGACAGGGTGGCCTGGCCAGGATGCATCTGCACAGGGCATAGGGCACTGGCTGGGACATTTTAGGGCCCGGCCACCACCTACACAGACAGGGTGACCTCAGTATGTCCTGCTGGGAGATCACTCTCACCCTGACTGTGCAGTGATGACAGCATGGCTAGGCACCCCCATAGTGCTATATAGCATTTCTGTCATATGATGTTTATGGGTTTTCTTTTGGGGCCTAGTCACTGATTTATCTGCTTGTTGTGTATGCTGACATTCCTGGTCTGGGTGCATGCATTTCTACCAGGGACATGCACTATGGCTTAGCTAGCAGACTGTTTGCAGCTGGTATGTGTCTTGATGGAGCACCTTGCAGTGTGCAGTGGTTGAAGGCTTGCTGCAGGAGAATATCAGATAGTGGTGGGGTGCAGCTTAGCATATCCAGGCCTAATGTCTGTCTGCTATTGTGTTATGGATGTGTACATAGCTGCATTGACTGCCCCTGTAGGGTGTCTGTTCCCCAGCAGGACTGTGGTTGATGGTCCCATCTACTGCCACCATTGCAGGGAGGTAGAATGTGCATCTGTTGATGGGAGACCCTGTTTGCCACCCTCAGCCCTGGAGAAGGAGGGTGGTGGTGCATAACCCTCCTAGGGGTCCACCTGACTGAGACAGATCCAAGGTGATTCTGCAGAAGCTACCTATCTCACACATTAACACTACTTTGGACCTCCAGCATGGCCTCTATCAGCCATGGCAGGTGCTGTGGACCTGGTGCTAGGCGCCTCACCGCACCCTCAGGGTGAGCACAGTACCCGCACAATGTGACGGTGTGTAGCTACTCTGTGCCAGTAAAACACACGGTCAGTACCCCCTACCAGGCCGAGATTCTTTGGGGGTGCACATGGTCAGTTCCCCCTACCAGACCGAGGTGCTGTGGGGGTGCATACCCCATCTTGTGTTTATCTGTGGACAGCTGATTTGCATGTGCAGTGCATCATGGGTACGGGTGGGCTAACCCTATCCTGGTGACCACAGCAGACTGTCTGTGTGGTGACATGCACTCCCTCTGCAGCCAGCCAGGGGCTTGCTAGCAGCTATAGAGTTGTAGCACAATGGTTACTTCACTGCTTGTGGAGCCAGAGGTTGTGGGTTCAAACCCACAGTGGGGCTATTTGATAGGGCTGCCCAAAGCATTATCTCTTTTTAATGTACATTATTGCTGCCAGCAAGAACACCCTCATCGTACTGTACCCATAAGGTGCCTCAGAGGGCGCTTTATAGGGTGCCCTATAGGTTACCTTATGGTTACCGTCCATATAAGGTGCACTATGCGTTATCCTGTGGAGCAACTTATAGGGTGCCCTATAGGGGACATTTTAGGGTGCCGTGGCGGACAGTGCACTTTATAATGTGCCCTCTGGGGTACCCTATGAGGCGCCTTATGCAGCACCTTATGTTACCATACTATGAGGGTGTGTTTGCTGGCAGCACTAATGAAAATAAAAATAAAATGCCCCCTTCAGCAATATTATGTATAACAGGTAATGCCCCAGCCAGCCTTCTTCATTAGGCACAGTGGGGGATTGAACCCATGACTCCTGCATCATTGGTCAGTGTCTTAACCATTGTGCACTACTGCTGCTCCTCCTTGCATGTCAGCGCACCTACTTATGCTTTTCATTCCTTAAACTGCACAGTGCTGCCATCAAAAACATTGCTGTGACCTTGCGGTACCTCATACGGCACCCTATAAAGCGCCCTATAAGCAACATTCTAGGGTGCCTTGGCGGACAGTGCTCTTTAAAATGTGCCTTATGGGGCGCTTTATGTTAACACGCTTTGAGAGTGCGTTTGCTCGTAGTAGTAATTTAAAAAAAAAAAAAATGCCTCCTAAAGCAATAGCGTGCCGCCTTATGCGGCCCAATATTAAACTGCCTCCTAAAGTAATGCCTCAGTCAGCCTTCTTCATTGGGTACAGTGGGGGATTGAGCCCCTGATCTCTGCACCAATGGTCAGCGTCTTAACCATTGAACTGTGGCTCTCTTCTTGTGCTTGAGCATCAGCGCGCCACTTAAGCTTCCTGCGCAGCTTTCTGATGAGCTAATGTGCGGGGTGCACATGAGCGCCGCGCACATTGGCGCATGTTTAATCCCAGTTTTGCTTTTTTCTGCCTGAAACGCCCACTCCTTATATGGCACCCACACACTAGCGCGGCCCGCACATTACCGGGGTTTTAGTAAACATACCCCTAGGTGTTCAGTTATAAAATTACTCCAAGCATTTGCCTTGCCGAAACTCCACCTTTGTGCATGCCCACACTATGAAATTAACACATGCACTTTTACACTAGGTGTGATTTTATAAAAGGCTATTTATGTGTATAAATACTAAAATACTCCTTTTGGGCTCCTACTTTCATGTGTAAAAGTAAATGATCCCTTATAAATTACCCTAAATGCATAAGTCCCTTTAAATATGTGGCCTTTATTGTGCACTAAATGAATTTAATGTATATTAACCTAATAATTAATGCATATTGGGTCAAATAAAGCTTGCTGAAACCTTTTAGCATGCATTAAAAAAAAGCTTTTCTGTAAAAGAATGTGTGAAATTAACCAAAAGTATGTCCTTAAATCAGGAAAATTGTCTAATAATGACTCAAAAATGAACCATAAAGTTTTCCTCTGCACATCCTTAGGGAATTTTGTTTTAAATTTGTTAGTGTTTTGTTTAATTCTTTTAAATGTACTAGGTCAGTGCTTCCAGAAAATCAGGCATTATCTTATTTTCAAGCACTATTGAGAACCATAATGTAATGACGGAGTGTTTTCAAAGCAACCAATGCATTTTTTCTACTTTAAAAACAGATGCCTTCGCATTTAAATTTCCAGTGGCTGCAAACTCTTCTGCTAGGGTCCTCTAAGACATCTGTTCTCATTGTGAGATGACAGGATCCTGAGTATATCTCCCTCTTGATTTTGAAAGATTGTGGAACAGAGCACTGAATAAGCAGTGTAGAAGAAAAACAGTTAAAAAACCATAAAAGTTGGGAGTTTCTTCAACATTTGTTTCCTTTTTTAAAAGCTGACAGTAAATTATACATAATGTCATCACATACCGAGGTAGTCAAGACTACCTTAGGTGCTGAAAACTGACCTTCATTTTCCTCAGACAACACAGTCATAAATCCATTTCACTGTTTTTTATGGTTGATTGAATTACAAATTATTGCTTCAGCTTCAACCTGAGTTTAAGCAAGTGGCTGTGTTAGGCACAGGTGCCAAGCACTTCTGTGACACAGCTGGGCGCTGAAAGCCTACAGACTGCTGAAAAGAATGATGTTAAAATAGAAACTGCACATTCTCCCCAAACATGAGAAAGGGGGGGGGGGGTATATTAATAAAAATATTTCCCAATAAGTAGCTTTATGAAGATGCAGAGGTGAAAGATTGATTAAAATGTGATTAATTATATGGGCTGGAAATTCTATTAAGCTAATTTTTTTCTTCTACAGTTTCTCAGCATTTTATACATTAAACCCTTATCACGCATTGTAATAATCTTTGTAGTGATGATTTCTCATTAGTGTACACACTCCACCTTTGTCCCTGTTGTTGGCATCACAGGAGGAACTCTGTAGCAAACTATCGCTGAAGAGCACTGAAACCACTGAACCGAGGAATGTTTTTTTTGTTCTGAATTTCCAAGTCATTTGAGTGCTGAAAGGCTTTTACTGTGATCTTAAATTTTAGTGAAGAGATAAAAGAGAAACACTGGCTCAGCACATCTGACGAGTTTCAATGTCACACAATCAGCAGATCGTGTTAGGTGGAATAAAGGACTCTTTCCTTGTTCCTGTTCATGTACACATTTCATGGAGCTCTTCATTTTTCAAAACAGAACTCAATCTACCTAGAAGCCCCCATCCTACAAGAATAAATGCAGCACATAAGAAAAAAGATAATATTTTCTGTAGAAGGGAAGACAGATTTTTTTTTCAAAACTGTTCTTTCCTTTTGTTAATTATTTTTCCTTAAAACACATAGAAAGGATTGAAAGTGGTATGCACCCAACAGTAATCATTTTTCTGAACTCCTGATGTTGGGACTCCCATTTTCAGGTTGTTTTGGGTTCAATTAGCCCCCACCCCCACCCCCACCCCCACCCCCACCAGTCTCCCAGATTTTGTCAAAATTTGATGGAACTCCAGGATGAAAAAGATAAATAATAAGGAAGAAAAATTGATGCCCCATCAAATTTTATAGTAGACCACATAATGGAGGGAGGATACAATAATAAAGAGCTAGATGAATCAACTAAGAACTCAAGGAATAAATATACTACAAAGGGAAATAGGACTGAAAGTAAAACAGGAGAATTCCTAATAGCCAGGACTGTACCAAACTAGAATGTGTCCTCTGCAACTAACAATTCTGGTGTCTCCTTCCATCTGGCTGCACGCAGTAACTCATTCTTTTTGAGCTTCATGGAAACTCAGTGGTGACATCAGCACCCCCTTTGGTGCTTGTGCCGTGCGGTTGCACCATTTGCACAGCCCTTGTTATGGCCTTGCTAGTAGCATACTGTAACTTCCCAGTATTGCCATCTCCTCCCAAGCAACCCTGCCAATGCCAATTCAGTTAGGTAGACCCTGTTTCCCAAGAAATTCTGCAAATGAGCTGAGTCATAAAAAGAATACATTTTACTTTGAAACACAATATAACAGAAATAAGGACACTGAAGGGTAAATGTGGCCCAGAGAGAGACAGACCATGTATATAGGAGATTTCCAAATCTTTTTTCAGCACTAGCAGGGTTGAACATGCGGGATGGACATCCAAATCGCGCTAAGCTCCTCACCCCAATTGTGCCACCAGCACTCGCCACACATACACAGCATTTGTGTGGGGAGCGCTGTACATGGGTGGGAGGGGGCAGAGCATGGTCGGAACGAGGGCAAGACTAGGTACCAGGACGTACAGAGGCCATTCAGGAAAGGCCTCTGTACATACCCCGGCACCATCCATCATGGATGTCCTACCTATTCCTCCCAAGGGTGGAATAAGTTCTGGCAACTTTACCGTCGGCAGGCTGCAGCCCCCTGCACCTGTTAGCAGTGGCACAGGATAGAGCCTGCCATCACGTCCTGACCTTGTGGGCCCCTGCTGATGGCCTGAGAGCATTGTGTGGGGGTTGCTGTAGGGCAGGTGATTCTGTACTGCTGGTTGGATGTGCCGGAGCCATGGCGATGGGCTGCCATATCACAGCACACCAGCTGGAGCGTTGTGCAGTGGGGATGGGCAGCATCTGAGACGTCTCCCTCCAGGGAATCGGGTGCATGCCGGGCCATCCATCTATCTGATTCTGTAATCGCGGATACATATAGATCCTGCAATTATCGAATCAGGTCCATCTTGACCCCGTCCAAGTTTTGGACCTCCCCATGGCCCAGGCATGCACCTTTTGGAATCGGCCTCTATATATACCATATCCACAATTGTTTCTCTTCTCCATACATTACAATGTACAGAATATATTTTTTCATGATTCAAATCTTTGCTGTCAGAATACACTCTCTATATATTACACTCTCATATTATATATGTGTACAATAAAATTAACACCGCCAGAGAGAACTAAACAGACAGCTTTTCAAAAAATCATTATTCTCCTACATATAAACATCTTGGCGTTCTAAAACAAATTACTCATCCAAGCTTACTGTGATGCATCTCATCATATCAACATTACATTTTATTATCTTAAAGCTGACAGTTTGGATTACTCACTTTCGAAATCCAATCTAATACACAGTGTCTCCACACCACATACAGTGTCAGCATTCCTTCACTAAAAACATCAAACCATAGTCATTCATTTACCGCTGCTGAAATTTTAACGATGGTTCCCATGACAACCACACCGCTGAAGTGAATAAAAACTTTGATATTTCTAAAGAAATATTCAAAGCATCAAGGTGCTTAGAAGATCAATTTAAAATTGAACAAAAATGGGGCTTAAAGTTGAGGAGAACAGGGTCACTTATAGTGTTAAATGTTTTTATGTGCTATTTTTTATGTTGATTGTGAGGTTTCCTATATGAATTTTAGATTGACCTTGAGTATAATTGAATTGGATTTTTCTATGTTACTTATAAGAGTAAGGTGATGGCATTTTTTTATAATTGGTTTATAATATATAATTGAGAATAGGAGTATCTAAGCATAACAATATTTACTATTTTTAACTTTTGCATTATAGATTTTAAGTTGCTTACCCCTGAAGAAGGAGTACACTGAAACATGGCCATGTAGGGTCCTTTTTATGTACTTATTACTGAGTTCATTTTTTTATTTTTTCCAAGGTTTTAATACATTTTATTAGTTTAGTTGTCTTAGGGGTATGTTTACTAAACCTTCTTAATGTGCGCCCAGCGTTAGTGTGCAGGATGCCATATAAGGAGTGGGCGTTTCAGTTTAAAGTAGCAAAACGGGATTAGCGCGCGCGCTCTTGTGCGCCGCGCATATTAGCGCATGAGTAACGCGCGCGGAAAGCATAAGCAGGCACGCTGATGTGCAAACAGAGGAACAGGGCTGCAGTACAATGGTGAAGATGGTGCAGGGGTCATGGGTTCAATCCCCCACTGTGCCCAATGAATAAGGCTGGCTGAGGCACCACCATTTATGTGTAATATTGCATTATGAGGCATTTTAATTACTACTGCTAGCAAAAGCACTCTCAAAGCGCTGCAACATAAGGTGCTGCATAAGGCAACCCATAAGGTACCCCAGAGGGCACATTTTAAAGTGCACAGTTCGCCAAGGCACCCTACAATGTTGCTTAAAGGGTGGCCTATAGGGCGCCATATAGGGTGCCCTATGAGGCACGGCAAGGTCAGAGCACTGTTTTTGAAGGCAGCACTGTGCAATTAAATGCATGAAAATCTTAAGTAGGTGTGCTGACATGCAAAGAGGAACAGCAGTGTAGCACAATGGTTAAGGCACTGACTGATGATACAGGGGTCATGAGTTCAATCCCCAGTGTGCCTAATGTTTAAGTCTGGCTGAAGCATCAGCTTTGACATGTAAGTATTGTTTCCTGCGGCACTTTATTTGTATTTTATTAATTGCTGCCAGCAAACACACCCTCATGTGCCGTAACCTAAGGTGCCGTATAAGGCACCCTATAAGGCACTCCATAGGGCACATTATAAAGTGCACTGTCCGCCACGGCACCCTATAATGTCTCCTATAGGGCACCCTATAAGTCGCTCCATAGGATACTGTATAGTGCACCTTATATGGATGGTAACCATAAGGTGCCCTATAGGGCACTCTATAAAGCGCCCTCTGAGGCACCTTATGGGTACAGTACACTGAGGGTGTTTTTGCTTGCAGCACTAATGTACATTAAAAATAGATAATGTTTTGGACAGCCCTATCAAATAACCCCACTGTGGGTTTGAACCCATGACTTCTGGCTCCACAGGCAGAAGTAATCAGTGGGCTACAGCTCTATAACTGCCAGCAAGCCCCTGGCTGGCTGCAGAAGGACTGCATGTCACCACACAAACAGTCTGCTGTGGTCACCAGGATAGGGTTAGCCCACCCGTACCCATGATGCACTGCACATGCAAATCAGCCGTCTACAGATGAACACAAGATGGGGGATGCACCCCCACAGCACCTTGGCCTGATAGGGGGAACTGACCATGTGTGTTACTGGCACAGAGTAGCTACACACCGTCACATTGTGTGGGTACTGTGCTCACCCTGAGGGTGCGGTGGGGCGCCTAGCACCAGGTCCACAGCACCTTCCATGGCAAAAATAGGCCATGCTGTAGGTCCCCAGTAGTCCTAGTGTGTGATAAAGGTAGTTCCTGCAGACACACTTTGGATACATCTGTATTTCTCAGTCAGGTTTGACCCTTATGGACCCATAGGCAGATTATGTACCACCACCCAACCCACCCTCTGGGGCTGTGGGTGGGAAACAAGGTCTCCCACCAACAGATCCACATTTTATGTCCCTGCAGTGGCAGCAGTAGAGGGGACCACAAACAGCATTCCTGCTGGGGAACAGACACCCTACAGCACAGTCAATGCAGTTCTGTACACATCAATACAGCAATAGCAGACAGACATTAGGCTCAGAAATACTCAGCTGCACCCCACCACAATCTTATATTCTCCTGCAGCAAGCCTGCAGCCACTGCATCCTGCAAGACACATACTAGCTGCAGACAGTCTGATAGCTAGTCTAGAAAGCATGTTCCTGGACGAGATGCATGCACCCAAAACTGGGATGTCATCATACACACCAAGCAGATAAGTCAGTGATTGGGCCCCAAAAGGGAACCCAGAAATATCACACGAAAAAAATATTATAGGGCACTATGGGGGAACCTAGCCATGCTGTCGTTACTGCTCAGTTAGGGTGAGAGTGAACTCCCAGCAGGACATACTGTGTACACCCTGTCTGTGCAGGTGGTGGCCGGGCACTACAATGTCCCAGCCATTGCCCTATGCCCTGTGCAGATGCATCCTGGCCAGGCCACCCTGTCCGGGCTATACCCATAGTACCTTGCTCCTCATTATGCACATTGGCAGGCCAATACTGGCAACAGTGCTGGCAGTGTGGGCTGTGGAGGGTGTTTGCAGCCATCACACACTGGATAGACAGACACACACTCCCACACCTATGCCAGCATTGTGCTACTATAGAGGTGTTTAGCAGCCCTGGCCACCACACCAGTCCTGGGCACAGTGCAGGCATGGATATGGTACGCAAAACTGTTGGGGGTCACTCCCCAGGGTGGTAAACACTGTCAGAGATCAGACCTGAAGCATACCCCACAGACATCAGAAAGGTTGCTATGATGGAGCTCAATCAGCAAACTGTGCTTAACGTAGGAATTGCTATCTGCCAGTAATCATAGCAACCTTTTGATAGCTGTGTACCGTATTCCCAGGTGTAGGGTGGCATTGCTAAGGTATGCAAGTGCTAGTATTGGGAGATGCACGCAGGGCCCAATGTCCTGCCTCTCCAGGGGGCATTGGCTAATGGAGCCTGTGGGTGTGGGTGTGTCTGCCCCTGTTGGCTGCTGCTTTACGGCAGAGGTTCCCAACTCCAGTCCTGGTGTGCCAAACACTGTTCGGGTTTTCATGCTGTCCCTCATGAATATGCATGAGATACATCTGTATACCATGGGGGTGGTGCATAGATATGCAGCACAGGCATCTTTATTAGAGGCAGCATGGAACCTGAATGGTGTTTGGCCCTCCAGGACTGCATTTGGGAGACTCTGCTGTAGGTAATGTGCCTGTTTATGGAGTCTGTGCTCTGTAGGGTAAAATGTAGGTGTTTTGGGCATGTTTACGTCATCTGCAATAAAGGTTCTGTCTGTATTAGCACGTTGTAGTAGTGGGTAAAATATGGGAACTGGGTTGGCAGGCACCAAAGCTAGGACTTGAACCTGTGACCTTCTGCCTCCAAACACACTGGTTGTGTGCACTGCATCACCGTGTTGCCACAGAGACAGTGCATTCCCTGGTGATACCATGACTGTTTGTCCGGCAGGGCCTGTCTGGTGCAGTGCATGGCACCCACCTACACAGGGCTAGGCCATGGTCTGCTCTGGGCAGCTGCCACTGCCCCCCTCCACCACCAGTACCCCTCTGCCACCATGCTGACATGCCCTTCTGCTGGTGGTGCTGGTGGTGTGCAGTCTCAAACCATCCAGTGTGCAGGTAGGAGGCTGCCTATGGTGCGTGTTCTGGGGTAGGGGTGCCTGCATAGGCATCCACGCTTCCCCCCAACACCGCCTGCCAATGTTCTGTGCCCTTGGGGGTACCTGCTGGGTACTAGCCCCTGTGACACTTTGATAAACACTCTCGTGCCCATGTTGGGCCCTCATCAGTTGCTGTCTGGCTGCTGTTCAGTTTCAGTATTCCTAAGTGCCACTTAGGCATCTGCCTAGTCCGCACTGTGCCCCAGCTGCACCACAGCATGTGCCGCCTGCAGCCCTCTGTATCCCCTTTCCCAGCATCTGTCCAGTTGCCCATTCCGACATGCCCACCCTGCTGTTGTGGAACATGTGCATGCCATAGGTAACCTGTCCAATGGAGAAGGAAACCCTGATCAGTGCTATTTCACTGTGTAATCATTCACCTTGTATGGGGACGGAGCGTAGACCCTTCCAAAATTCATATTTATTTTTTGGGGCTTTCTTGGGAGTGTTTTTTGATGTTTCCCATTACTATCACTATTACCCAGCTTGATTATGATTTTTTTTTTATTTTGTTGGGGTCATTTTCAATGTTTAATTGCACTTTTGTTCCTTGCACATGTATCACACTTATCACTTTTAGTAGGATTCCCTGGTTTTGCTGTACATTGCTGACAGGAATGGTTTCTTTTCCCTTTAAATCAGCTCTAACGCGAGGTTTTCACTTGCGTTAGTTTTGGCCTCGGATTTCACATCGTTAGTCTGCGGGGAGCCTCTTCCCTCCCACTCTCCACCCATTGACCCCTTTTCTCCGCCCCTGGGGAGCCTTCCTCCGCCCTCCTGGAGCCTTTCCCCGCCTTCAGCGCTCATTTACGCCGCTGCGCACGTGAGCGCGCACTAAGGCACATTTGTGCCCCGTAAAGCGTCATTATCGCGCGCTAAGGTACCTTAGCACGCGATAATTGCACAACGCGCACATTAAGAAGGTTTAGTAAACATACCCCTTAGTGTCCATGCTGCTTTCTTTTTGGCATCTTAAAAATATGTGTCATGCATGTTTGCAATGTCCAAACCAGGGTAGCACCCTTTGCTATTCCTGTAGTTTGTTGGAAAAAAAAAAATCAATCTTGAAAACAAAAGTAGTTTTTGGTCAAGGCGACAGAAGCTAGCTCAACTAGAATTTCAGTGTGTATTATTCTTTTAGAATTTCGAGGGAACTATATAATACTCTGGAGTCAAAATGTGAGGGGGGGTGTTGAAGTTTGGTTCTAGAACAAGTGGGTAATTTTAAAAGGAGGTGCCTACTTTGTGTGAAACTATAGTAGGTGCCTAAAATGGGCTATTTTAGTCAATTTCACACATATGTGGCCATATACATATATAAACAGCCTCTTATAAAACAGTGCCCAGTGTAAAAGTACACATGTTGATTTAATGTGTGCATTGTCACTATGGGCATGGACATGAGCAAAATGTGGGCAGAGGGCAAAAATATGCATATCGAATATAAAATGACTTAATCTGCATACAAATTTAATTCAAGGCCTTAACAATATTGCTATGAAAGGGAAAGTACTAAGATAGGAGATTTCAATTTGCCAGACGTTGATAGCAATATTCCAGCTATGTTTAGTGTGCGGTGCATGGTACAGGTTGAAACTACCACTCCAGATTGCTCCAGGTCAGCCTTAAGCTCATTGGATATTGCACGTGGTGTTTTTCCAACAATTCGCACTAACCTTTAAAGACTTCTTTGATTAATTTTTCACTTCTCACCACATCTTGAGAAGTTCTTGATAGTTCCATGAGCAGAAATCTTCTTGATAAAATCACGAACTGTAGACACAGGAATCCCAAAGTCTTTGGAGATGGCCTTGTACCCCTTTGAAGTTTGCTGTTTGGTGATAATGACTTTTCTGATGGTCTCAAGCAGCTCTCTTGTCTTCATCATTGTGAAAATGGAACAGGGAGTGAATGTGGCCATTTTAAACATTAGGACCATAATTCATTGGTTGATTCAAGTCATGTGAGTTCTGAGTTTTGAAAACGGGTGTATCTTTACTGCAATGGGAATGTGATTCTTCTGTTCAAACTAATTAGAATTGTTCATAAAGGTGTCAATCATATCCTGACAATGTCCCAGTTTTTATCCTATTGCCTACAAAAGAACACAATTACTGAACATGTAGATAGTCATGGCTTAATGGGAGACAGCCAACATAACTTTAGCCAAGGATGGTCTTGTCTTACCAATATGTTATGTTTTTGAAGGTGTGAATAAGCAGGTAGACAAAGGAGAGTCAGTTGATATAGTGTATCTGGATGTTCAGAAAGTCTTTGACAAGGTCCATCATGAGAGACATTTGGTTAAATTAAATAGTCATGGGATAGGAGGCAGTGTACTATTGTGGATTAGGAACTGGTTAAGAGATAGAAAGCAGAGGGTAGAACTAAATAGCCAATTTTCCCAATGGAGAAAGGTGAATAGTGGAGTACCCCAGGGATCTGAGCTGGGTTTGCTGCTTTTTAACATATTCATAAATGACCTGGAAATGGGAATAATGAGTGAGGTGATCAAATTTGCAGATGACACAAAATTATTCAAAGTTGTTAAAACTCAAGAGGATTGTGAAACATTGCAAGAGGACCTTGATAAATTAGAAGACTGGGCATCCAAATGGCAGATGAAATTTAATGTGGACAATTGCAGTTATGCATCTAGGACAGAACAACAAAACTATGGTTACACGATGCAAGGTTCCACATTAGGAAGAACCACACAGGGAAATGATTTAGTCATCATCATGGATACCATGTTGAAACCCTCTGCCCAGTGTGGAGCGTCAGCCAAGAGAGCAAATAGAATGCTAGGTATCACAAGGAAAGGAATGGAGAATAAAACAAAGGATATTATAATGCCTCTGCATCATTCCATGGTGCAACCACACCATGAATATTGCATGCAATTCTGGTCGCCGTATCTTAAAAAGGATATAGCATTATTAGAAAAGGTAAAGAGAAAAGAGAAATGGTAAAGGGGATGGAAGGATACCCCTATGAAGAGAGGCTATGTTCTTATGTTCTTTTTAAATTGGTCTTGTTCTTTTATGCATGAGATATGTGTGCATATATAGTCCAAAGCCATTTCACTGGCCACTTTTTTTAGGAGATATTGGATAAGAACATACGAAATGTCATACTGGGTCAGACCAAGGTTCATCAAGTCCAGTATCCTGTTTCCATCAGTGGCCAATCCAGGTCACAGGTACTTCACAGGTACCCAAAGTCCACAGCTTCCACAATGCTCATCCTGGGGTAAGCAGTGGATATCCTGGGACCTCTTTAATAATGATTTATGGAACTTTCCTCCAGAAACTTATTCCAAACCCTTTTTTAACCCAGCTACATTAACAGCTTTTACTACATCCTCTGGTAACAAATTCCAGAGTTTGATTACACATTGAGTGGAAAAATATTTTCTCTTATTAATCTTAAATGGGTTACATTGTAGCTTCATTGCATGTCCTCTGGTCTTTCTACTTTTTGATGGCATAAACAACTGATCTACAGTAGCCCGTTCCACTCCATTCAATAATTTATAGACTTTTATCATATCTCTCTTCAGCCTTCTCTTTTCCAAGTTGAAGTGCCCTAACCTTTTAAGCCTTTCCGCAGAGGGTTATCCTTCCAAACCCTTTTCTATTTTGGTGGTTCTTCTCTAATTCTGCTATATTCTTTTTTAAGATTCGGTGACCAGAATTGCACACGATATTCAAGGTGCAGTCGAACCATGTAACGATACAGAGACATTACAGCATCCTTGGTTTTATTCTCCATTCCTTTCCTTATGATTCTTAGCATTCTATTAGCTTTCTTGGCCGCTGCTGCACATTGGGTAGAGGGTTTCAACATTTTATCAACGATGACGCCTAAATCTTTTTTCTGTGTGGTGGTTTCTAAGGTGGTACCTTGCATCGTGTAACCATAGTTTGGGCTGTTCTTTCCTAGGTGCATAACTTTGCACTTGTCCACATTAAATTTCATCTGGCATTTGGATGCTGAGTCTTCCAATTTATCAAGGTCCTCTTGCAATTTTTCACGTTCCTCTTGGGTTTTAACAACTTTGAATAATTTTGTGTCATCTGCAAATTTGATCACCTCACTTGTTATTCACATTTCCAGGTCATTTATGAATATGTTAAAAAGCAGCGGGCCAGGCACAGATCCCTGGGGTACTCCACTATTTACTTTTTTCCTTTGAGAAAATTGGCTATTTAGCCCTACTCTCTGCCTTCTATCTTTTAACCAGTTCTGATCCACAATACTACACTGCCTCCAAACCCATGACTTTTTAATTTGGCCAAGAGTCTCTCATGAGGGACCTTGTCAAAAGGCTTTCTAAGGGAGATGTTAGCCCAGAACCGCCTGCTAACGTCGGGAGACGTTGAGTGGGACTTGCTGTCAGCTGCATACCTGGCCGGAACTGAGCTCTCCCTCCTGCTGCGATCGAGGATAAGAGCCAGTGTGTACCGGGGTTTGATGGAGATGCTAGCCCAGGACTGCATGCTACCATCAGGAGACGTTGAGTGGGAATTGCTGACAGCTGCATACCTGGCCGGACAGAGCTCCTCCCTCCTGCTGCGATCGAGGATAAGAGCCAACTGGTACCGCAGGACGTATATGTATATAGTTCCTCAGTTCACTCCATGTCATAATACTATTTTGTGTATACTAAATATCATATGTACATAGTTTTCCCCAGTTAACTCCATGTTATATCCCTGTTTTATGTAACCGTAGGACAAAATGTATGTCCAAGTGTTCAATGTTCAATGTAAACCACACTGATGATAAATAGAGTGGTATATGAGAAGTGTTAAATAAATAAATAAATAAATAAATGGTGTGTGTCTGAAGGGGCGTGTCTTAAGGGGCAGGTTTGGCCCCTTGTGAGCCCCTTAGGAGCACCTGGGAGCTTCTGGGAGTTTGTTCTTGTTCCTGTGTCTTTGAATGGGTAAGCGGAAAGCCAAGAACAAGGGCTCAGTTGGGGGTCAGGTGGTGAAGGGCCCTATGGATACCCACTTGTTTAGTGCTGCTGCTTCGCGAACACCAGCTCCTCAGGACCAAGGGGCAAGATCAGTCCCAGAAGCTTCATTAAGTTTGGGGGATCGTACCCCTCCCCCCCCCCCGACCAGCTTTGGTGGAAAAATGTGCTCTCCAAACGCCTCCTTCGTTGGAGATGGTAGTTTGTTTTCTGTCTCCACCCCTCTCTCCGATGGAGCTTCTTTTAAGCAGACTGGTTTGACCGAAGCTGAGCTTGTATACCCTTCGGGTGTTTCTTTACCATCTTCTGACTCGCTGCCAGCTCTTTCTAGTTCTGCTATGTCTAATATTTCTTTGAAAGATGTTTTTGATGCTATACATCAGGTGGAATATGTTCTTTCAGGTATTCTCACTCAGCAGTGTAGTTTTTCCCATGATACTTCGAGTGTTTTGTGCGGTCATGGTCAGTCTCTATCAGCTGTTAGTGAGAGGGTTCGGAAGTTGGAGGGGTCTGCGAAGAGTGTACATGTTGTGAGTTCTTCTTTTTTAAAGGAGACTAGTGTGCTTCAAAATAGATTGGAAAAATTAGAAAACCTGTCTAGAGGAAATAATCTTAGGGGTATGTTTACTAAAACCCCGCTAATGTGCGGGCCGCGCTAGTATGCGGGTGCCATATAAGGAGTGGGCGTTTCTTTCTAAAAAAGAAAAAACGTGATTTAAATATGCGCTAAGGTGCGCGGCGCCCATGTGCGCCCCGCACATTAGCGCATGAGAAAGCTGCGCGGGAGGCATAAGCGGCGCGCTGATGTGCAAGCAGAAGAGCAGAGCCACAGCACAATGGTTAAAACAATGACCAATGGTGCACGAATCAGGGGTTCAATCCCCCACAGTGCCCAATAAAGACAGCTGGCTGAGGCATTTCTTTAGGAGCCAGTTAAATATTGGGAGGCATAAGGCAGCGTGCTATTGCTTTAGGAGGCATTTTAATATTGTGCGGCATAAGGCGGCGTGCTGATGTACAAGCACAGAAACAGAACCACAGCACAATGTTTAAGACACTGACCAAAGGTGCAGGGATCAGGGGTTCAATCCCCCACAGTACCCAATGAACAAGGCTGGCTGAGGCACCACGTATTATGGGGAAGATTGCTTTAGGAGGCATTTTATTTTTATTTTAATTATCACTACTAGCAAACGCACTCTCAAAGCGTGTTAACATAAGGTGTCCCATAAGGCACATTTTAAAGTGCACTGTCCGCCAAGGCACCCTAGAATGTTGCTTATAGGGCGCTTTGTAGGGTGCCGTATGAGGTACCGCAAGGTCAGAGTACTGTTTTTGATGGCAGCACTTTGCAGTTTAAGGAATGAAAAGCATAAGTAGGTGCGCTGACATGCAAGGAGGAGCAGCAGTGGAGCACAATGGTTAAGGCACTGACTGCTGATACAGGGGTCATGAGTTTGCTCCCCAGTGTGCCTAATACGTAAGGCTGGTTGAGGCATCAGCTTTGCAATGTATGTTTTGTTTCCTGCAGCACTTTATTTTTATTTTATTAATTGCTGCCAGCAAACACACCCTCAAGTGCCGTACTTGAAGGTGCCGTATAAGGCACCCTATAAGGCACTCCATAGGGCATATTATAAAGTGCTCTGTCCGCCACGGCACCCTAAAATGTCCCCTATAGGGCACCCTATAAGTTGCTCCACAGGATAATGTATAGTGCACCTTATATGGACTGTAACCATAAGGTAACCTATAGGGCGCCCTATAAAGCGCCCTCTGAGGCACCTTATGGGTACAGTACGATGAGGGTGTTTTTGCTGGCAGCAATAATGTACATTAAAAAGAGATAATGCTCTGGGTAACCCCATTAAATAACCCCACTGTGGGTTGGAACCCACAACCTCTGACTCCACAGGCAGTGATGTAACCATTGTGCTACAGCCCTATAGCTGTTAGCAAGCCCCTGACTGGCTGCAGAGGGAGTGCACGTCACCACACAGACAGTCTGCTGTGGTCACCAGGATAGGGTTAGCCCACCCGTACCCATGATGCACTGCACATGCAAATCAGCTGTCCACAGATAAACACAAGATGGGGAATGCACCCCCACAGCACCTCGGCCTGGTAGGGGGAAGTTACCATGTGCACCCCCACAGCACCGCGGCCTGGTAGGGGGTACTGACCGTGTGGTTTACTGGCACAGAGTAGCTACACACCGTCACATTGTGCGGGTACTGTGCTCACCCTGAGGGTGCGGTGAGGTGCCCAGCACCAGGTCCACAGCACCTTCCATGGCTGAAAGAGTCCATGCTGGAGATCCAAAGCAGTATTAATCTGTGAAATAGGTAGTTTCTGCAGAAACACATTGGATATCTCTGTCTGTCTCAGTCAAGTGTAAACCCTAGGTGGGCTATGCACCACCACCACCACCACCACCCTCTCCCCCAGGGCCGAGGGTGGCAAACAGGGTCTCCTATCACTGGATCCACATTCTACCTCCCTGCAATGTTGGCAGTAGAGGGGACCATCAACCCCAGTCCTGCTGGGGAACAGACATCCTACAGGGCAGTCAATGCAGCTCTGTACACATCCATAACACAATAGCAGACAGACATTAGGCCTGGATATGCAAAGCTGCCCACCACTGCTATCTGATATTCTCTTGAAGCAAGCCTTCAGCCACTGCACCCTGCTCCATCAAGACACATATTAGCTGCAGACAGTCTGCTAGCTAGTCCATAGTGCATGCTCCCAGTGGAAATGCATGAACACACCCAGAATTGAGATGTCAGTATAAACAAGCAGATAAATCAGTGACTGGGCCCCAAAATGAAACCCATAAATATCACATGAGAGAAATACTATATAGCACTATGGGGGTGCCTAGCCATGCTGTCATCACTGCACAGTCAGGGTGAGAGTGATCCCCCAGCAGGACATACTGCGGTCACCCTGTCTGTGTAGGTGGTGGCCAGCCACTACAATGTCCCAGCCAGTGCCCTATGCCCTGTGCAGATGCATCCTGGCCAGGTCACCCTGTCCGGGCCATACCCATGGTACCTTGCTCCTCATTATGCACATTGGCAGGCCAATACTGGCAACAGTGCTAACAGTGTGGGCTGTGGAAAGTGTTTGCAGCCACCACACACTGTATAGACAGACACACACTCCCACACCTATGCCAGCAATGTGCTACTATAGAGGAGTTTAGCAGCCCTGCCCACCACATCATTCCTGGGCACAGTACAGGCATGGATATGCTACGCAATACTGTTGGGGGTCACTCTCCAGAATGGTAAACACTGTCAGAGACCAGACCTGAAGCACACACCGCAGACATCAGAATGATTGTTATGATGGAGCTCAATCAGCAAACTGTGCTTAACGTAGGAATTTCTATCTGCCAGTACTCATAGCAAACGTTTGAGAGCTGTGTACCGTATACCCAGGTGTAGGGTTGCATTGCTAAGGTATGCAAGTGCTAGTATTGGGAGATGCACGCAGGGCCCAATGTCCTGCCTTTCCAGGAGGAAATTGGCCAATGGGGCCTGTGGGTGTGGGTGTGTCTGCCCCTGTTGGCTGCTGCTTTACAGCAGAGGTTCCCAACTCCAGTCCTGGTGTGCCAAACACTGTTCGGGTTTTCATGCTGTCTCTCATGGATATGCATAAGCTACATCTGCATACCATGGGGGTGGTGCATAGATATGCAGCACAGGCATCTTTATTAGAGGCAGCATGGAACCTGAATGGTGTGTGGCCCTCCAGGACTGCATTTGGGAGACTCTGCTCTAGGTAATGCGCCTGTTTATGGTGTCTGTGCTCGGTGGGGTAAAATATAGGCGTATTAACCATGCATATGTTCTTTGCAATAAAGGTTTGTCCTTACTATCACGGTTTAGTTGTGGGAAAAATATGTGGTCTGGATTGGCAGTAGCCCCAGCTGGGCTTTGAACCTATGACCTTCTGTTCTTGCACACACTGTCTGTGTGCACTGCACCACCGTGTACATCCGACAGAGCCTGTCTGTTGCAGTGGACGGTGCCAGCCTGCACAGGGCTAGGCCACTGTCTGCTGTGGCTAGCAGCCACTGCCCCCTCCACCACCTGTACCCTTCCGCCAACATGCTGACATGTCCTTATCTTGGAAAAAGCATATGACCTGATTGAGTTGTGGCACTCCAGGACTGCATTTGGGGGACTCGGCTGTAGGTAATGCCCATTGTTATGGTGTGTGTGTGTGGTATAGGGTAAAATATAGGTGTCTGAACCATGCTTATGTTCTCTGCAATAAAGGAGTGTCTTTACTATCTCTGTTTAGTGGTGGGTAAAATATGGGGATTGGGTTGGTAGGAACCCCAGCTGGGATTTGAACCTGTGACCCTCTGGTACTGCAGGTACTGGCTGTGTCCACTGCACCACACTGTGGCTACAGAGACAGTTCAGTCCCTGGAGATAGGAAACCTGGCCGAACGAGTCAGAAACCCTGCTCTGCACACTTTTACTGTGGGCTCATTCACCTTGTATGGAGACAAAAAGGCAAATAAACCTCAAAAATGACCTCTAAAAAAGGGGAAAAAAACATAACCAAGCTGACCAATAGTGATATCAATGGGCAACATTAAATAACACTCCCAGGAAAGCTCCAAAAACAAAAATGATTTTTGGAAGGGTCTACAGAGCGGCAGTTGGTTCCAAAGTGTCGGTGCTATGTATGAGAAAGCCCTGTTACTAGTGCTGATCTTGACAGATCTTATATCCGTTGGAATGTGGAGGGTGTTGGAGTTGATGGTTCTCCTGTTTCTGTTGGTGGGTTGCAAGCTGATTAGGGTGGCGAGGAAGGATGGTGCTGTACTGTGGATGAGTTTGAAGGTTGTTGTCAGTATTTTGTATTTTGTGCGAGCTGTTATGGGGAGCCAGTGCAACTCAATTAGTACTGGTGTAATGTGTTCAGTAAGACTCTTTCTCATAATGATCCTGGCAGCTACATTTTGTGCCATTTGCAGGATGTTAAGGGTTTTCTTAGGCAGCCCTTGATAAATGGCGTTGCAATAGTCAAAATGTGGCTTGATGAGTGCTTGAGCGACAGATCTGAAGTCGTGGGGATCAATGATGTTCCGTATAGGTTGTAGAACTCTCAGTTTGTGGAAAACTGTCCTGTTGGTTTTGCAGAGGTGTTTCTCCATTGTAATTTTTCTTTTCTTTCTCTGTTCTATGCAAAGGGAATGCTCTTTTCTAAATGTTTACTTTGTATTCATGAAAAATTTAATAACATATATAAATACAAAAAAAAGGCATTCTGAAAATCCAGATACACTATATCAACCAGCCCACCTTTGACTACCTGTTTATTCACATATTCAAAAAAACATAACAGATTAGTAAGACAAGACTTTCCTTGGCTAAATCCATGTTGGCTTTCTCCCATTAAACCATGACTATATACATGATCAGTAATTTTATTCTTTATAATGGTTTCTACCATTTTGCCCAGTACTGATGTCAGACTCATAGGTCTGTAGTTTCCCAGATCACCCCTGGAACCCTTTTTAAATATTAGTGTTACACTGGCCATTCTCCACTCTTCAGGTATTACAAATGATTTTAATGATAATTCACAGATTTAGTAGGTCTGCAATCTCATATTTCAGTTCTTTCAATACCCTTGGATGTATACTATCCTGACCAGGTGTTTTGGTACTCTTCAGTTTATTAAATAGTTGCAATACATGTTCCTGATTTATCAATATTTCTTTCAATTCTTCCAATATATCACCTTTATAAACCATGTCAGGCATGGGTAAATTCCCTACATCTTCTTCAGTAAAAGCTGAAGCAAAGAATTTATTCAGTCTCTCCGATATGGCCATGTCTTCACTTAGCATCCCTTTTACTCCTCTATCATCCAATGGTCCAACTGACTGTCTCACAAGTTTTTTGCTACGAATGTACTTGAAAAAGATTTTATTATGCATTTTTGCTTCCATGGCAAGCTTTTTTTCAAATTTTCTCTTTGCCTGCTTATCAATGACTTGCATCTAATTTGGCACTGCTTATGTTGTTTCCCGTTTTTGTCATTTGGCTCCTTTTTCCATTTCCTCAATGATGATTGGCCTTTCATTTTTATTAAATTGTGGGATACATCTGTTCTGGTCTTCCAAGATAGTATTTTTAAACAATGTCTACCATTTATGCAAATGTTTAACCTTTGCAGCTGCTCTTTTTAGTCTTTTGTTAACTATTTTCCTAATTTTATCATAGTCTCCTTTTTGAAAGTTAAATGGGAGTACTGTGGATTTCCTTGCCATCCTTCTTTCATTTATTAAATCAAATGTGATAATGCTATAATCACTATTGCCAAGGAGGGGCTCTTCTGAAGGGATGGGCTTCACCTTAACCGGGATGGAACCAGGATGCTGGCATTAACCTTTAAAAAGGAGATAGAGCAGCTTTTAAACAAGATATTAGGGGAAAGCCGACAGTCGCCCAAGAGCGGATGGTTCAGAAGAATGTATCTGTGAAGGATACTACCAAAAGCAGAGAGGTTCCACAAAAGAGTAAAGTAGCCCAAATGCCCTCAAGTATGGAACAGACAGAGCTTAAAGATCCCAAATTACCCATGTCTAACAATAGCCAAATTAATATGAATAAAATACAGTCTCTAAAATGCTTGTATGCAAATGCTAGAAGTCTAAAAAATAAGATGGGAGAGTTAGAATATATAGCACTAAATGAAAGGTTAGATATGATTGGAATATCAGAGACATAGTGGAAGGAGGACAACCAGTGGGACACTGTGATACCTGGGTACAAATTATATCGAAATGATAGAGCTGATCAAATTGGTGGAGGGGTTGCTCTCTATGTTAGAGAGGGCATTGAGTCAGAAAGGATTAAAGTTTTGCAGGAAGCAAAATCTGCTGTAGAATCTATATGGATTGAAATTCCATGTAAAAGGGGGAAGGCAATGGCAGTGGGGGTGTACTATCGAGCGCCTGGCCAGAATGACCAAATGGATGATGAAATGCTCAAAGAAATCAAGGAAGCTAACAAAAGTTACAGCACAGTAATAATAATGGGTGATTTCAACTACCCCGGTATCGACTGGGTCAGTGTCACGTTAGGACATGATAGGGAGATAAAGTTCCAAGATGACATAAATGACTGCTTCTTGGAGCAGCTGGTTCATGAACTGACCAGAGGGGAAGCCATATTAGACCTAGTCCTTAGTGGAACACCAGATCTAGTGCAAGAGATAAGGTTGTTGGGGCCACTTGGCAATAGTGATCATAGCATGATCGCCTTTGATTTAATTAGTGGAGGAGGGATAGTAAGGAAATCCACAGTACTACCTTTTAACTTTCGAAAGGGAGACTATGATAAAATGAGGAAAACAGTTAAGAAAAAACTAAAAGGAGCAGTTGCAAAGGTTAAAGACGTACATCAGACTTGGCTTGTTGAAAAATACTTGGCTTGTTGAAAAATACTATCTCGGAAACCCAGACCAGCTGTATTCCACACTTTAAGAAAAGTGGAAAGAAGTCCAAAAAACTGCCAGCATGGTTTAAAGGTGAGGTCAGAGAGGCTGTTGTTGACAAAAAAGCATCTTTCAGGAAATGGAAAAAAGAGTCAAACGACGAAACCTGGAAACAGCACAAGCACTGGCAAGTCAAATGCAAGGCATTGATAAGGCAGGCAAAGGGAGAATTTGAGAAGAAGCTTGCTGCAGAAGCAAAAACGCGAAGTAAAGACCTTTTCAAGTACATTCGTAGCAAAAAACCTGTGAGAGAGTCAGTTGGTCCATTAGATGAAAAAGGGGTTAAAGGAGCACTAAGAGGCGACAAGGCGATAGCGGAGAGACTGAATGAATTCTTTGCTGTGTCTTTTGGGGAAACTGCTAGGTACTTGTGACCTGGATTGGCCACTGTTGGAAACAGGATACTGGGCTTGATGGACCTTGGTCTGACCCAGTATGGCATATCTTATGTTCTTATGTTCTTTCAACACCCTTGGATGTATACCATCTGGCCCAGGTGATTTGCAACTCTTCAATTTATCTAATAGTTGTAATACATCTTCCCGATGTATCGATATTTCCTTCAATTCTTCCGCACCTTTAAATACCACTTCAGTCATGGATAAGATCCCTACATCTTCCTCAGTAAAGACCGAAGCAAAGAATTCATTCAGTTTCTCCGCTATCGCCTTGTCGCCTCTCAGTGCTCCTTTAACCCCTTTATCATCTAATGGACCAACTGACTCTCTCACAGGTTTTTTGCTACGAATGTACTTGAAAAGGTCTTTATTTCGTGTTTTTGCTTCTGCAGCAAGCTTCCTCTCAAATTCTCCCTTTGCCTGCCTTATCAATGCCTTGTATTTGACTTGCCAGTGCTTGTGCTGTTTCCAGGTTTCGTCGTTTGGCTCTTTTTTCCATTTCCTGAAAGATGCTTTTTTGGCAACAACAGCCTCTCTGACCTCACCTTTAAACCATGCTGGCAGTTTTTTGGACTTCCTTCCACTTTTCTTAAAGCGTGGAATACAGCTGGTCTGGGCTTCCAAGATATTATTTTTCAACAACACCCAAGCTTGATGTACGTCTTTAACCTTTGCACCTGCTCCTTTTAGTTTTTTCTTTACTTTTTTCCTCATTTTATCATAGTCTCCCTTTCGAAAGTTAAAAGAGAGTACTGTGGATTTCCTTACTATCCCTTCTCCACTTATTAGTAAAGAACTGAAATATGAGATTGCAGACCTGCTATTAGTAATCTGTGAACTATCATTAAAATCATCTCTAATACCTGAAGATTGGAGGATCGCAAATGTAACACCAATTTTTAAAAAGGGTTCCAGGGGTGATCCGGGAAACTACAGACCGGTGAGCCTGACATTAGTACCGGGAAAAATGGTAGAAACCATCATAAAAAATAAAATTACTCAGCATGTAGATAGTCATGACCTAATGGGAGACAGCCAGCATGGCTTTAGACAAGGAAGATCTTGTCTTACTAATCTGTTATGTTTTTTTGAAGGAGTGAATAATCAGGTGGACAAAGGTGAGTCGGTTGATATTGTGTATCTGGACTTTCAGAAAGCCTTTGACAAGGTCCCTCATCAGAGACTTTTGGCAAAACTAAAGAGTCATGGGATAGGAGGCAGTGTACTATTGTGGATCAGGAACTGGTTAAAAGATAGAAAGCAGAGGGTAGGGCTAAATGGCCAATTTTCCCAATGGAGAAAGGTGAATAGTGGTGTACCCCAGGGATCTGTGCTGGGTCTGCTGCTTTTTGACATATTCATAAATGACCTGGAAAGTGGAATAACGAGTGAGGTTATCAAATTTGCAGATGACACAAAACTATTTAACGTTGTTAAAACCCAAGAGGATTGTGGAAAATTGCAAGAGGATCTTGATAAATTGGAAGACTGGGCATCAAAATGGCAGATGAAATTTAATGTGGACAAGTGCAAGGTTATGCACCTAGGGAAGAACAACCCAAACTATGGTTACACGATACAAGGTTCCACATTAGGAACCACCGCCCAGGAAAAACATTTAGGCGTCATTGTGGATACCATGTTAAAACCCTCGGCCCAGTGTGCAGCGGCGGCCAAGAGAGCAAATAGAATGCTAGGTATGATAAGGAAAGGAATGGAAAATAAAACAAAGGATATTATAATGCCTCTATATCGTTCCATGGTGAGACCGCATCTTGAATATTGTGTGAAATTCTGTTTGCCGTAACTTAAAAAGGATATAGCGATTTTGGAAAAGGTTCAGAGAAGAGCCACCAAAATGGTAAAGGGGATGGAAGGATATTCCTATGAAGAAAGGCTAAAAAGGTTAGGGCTCTTTAACCTGGAAAAGAGACGGCTGAGAGGAGATATGATAGAAGTCTATAAATTAATGAACGGAGTGGAACGGGTAAACGTAGATCGATTGTTTACCTTATCAGAATATAGAAAGACTAGGGGACATGCAATGAAGCTACAGGGTAAACTATTTAAGACTAATAAAAGAAAATATTTTTTCACTCAACGTGTAATCAAACTCTGGAATTTGTTACCGGAGGGTGGAGTAAAGGCTGTTAGTGTAGCTGGGTTTAAAAAAGGTTTGGACAAGTTCCTGGAGGAAAGGTCCATAAACCATCATTAAGAAGGGACCCAGGATATCAATGCTTGACCCAATATGAGCATTGTGGAACCTGTGTCCCTTGGGGAAACTGCTAGGTACATATGACCTAGATTGGCCACTGTTGGAAACAGAATACTGGGCTTGATGGACCTTGGTCTGACCCAGTATGGCATATCTTATGTTCTTATGTTCTTAAGTGGCCCCCACACCCTTATCTCTTGCACTAGATCCTGCATTCCACTAAGAACTAGGTACAAAATAGCTTCCCCTCTTGTCAGTTCATGAACCAGCTGCTCCAAGAAGCAGTCATTTATTTCATCTAGAAACTTTTTCTCCCTAGCATCTCCTGCTGGGACACTGATCCAGTCAATACTCTGGTAATTGAAATCACCTATTATTACTGTGTTGTAACTTTTGTTAGCTTCCCTGATTTCTTTCAGCATTTCATTATCCATCTGTTCATTCTGGCCATGCGGTTAGTAGTACAGCCCCACTGCCATTGCCTTCCCCTTTTTACATGGAATTTCTATCCATAGAGATATTGGGGTTGAAATGAAATTGTTCGACTAATGTTCACCACATCTGTATTTCTCCAACTATACATCATCCCTCTTTCTTCTGCCTTCCCATTCCTACCCTTTGCCTTCACCAACTCTCCATTTCTTTCTTCCCTGTCATCTTACCCCTGTCTCTTCTTCAGGATCATTCCCCCTCAGGCTTCTCCTTTTCGTGTATCTGCCACCTTGTCTATCTCAGGTAATGCTGTGTCAGTGTTGCAAGCATTTTCAGAATTGACAGATTGGGATTTTCTGGCTACGTGGGATCTTGTGTATTCCAAAAGTCAGCAACATAGCCTGCCAACATAGCCTGAATATCGGGCCCTAAATGCTTTCCTACTTTGGGTCTCAACATTGAGAAACAGCACCATATGCCATGGTTTAAAAAATTTGCAGTAAGGGGCTGGTTCCTTGAAGTAAATTTACCTGATGATCTTTGCAGTGCTTGTAAGTTTACCACATGTCCAGCAGCTGTTCCCTACCAGGCAGAAGTCTCACAGTACAACTGTTATCGTAAGACTTCGGACCAGCAGGAACCAGCTGCCAGGAATGAGGCAAACTTAAAAGATCAGAGACAGCACAACAAAGATCTTCAAGTAAGTTTTCTGTACTGCCTTACCATTGCTGTGCGAGCCCCCTTTCAGCTGCCCCCACTCCCCTCCCAGTTGCGGAGGCTGCTTGGGCATAACTTGCACCACTGCATGAAGGCTTAAACATTTTGTTCTAGAATGTACATTAATAGCATGTGTCTACTAAAAAATGTAGAGTCTGATATTCAAAGCAATTAACAGAGTTGCTGTGTTAGTCGTGGTGAACAGGATATTCAGCATGGTTAGTTCCACTTAATATCTGTGTTTGCCAGCTCTACATTCTCAGATGCTAACTTTAGCATCAGGGCTTGTTAGGGTGTTCTGTGGTGGAACAGAGGTGGCACTGATTGCTACCCGGGCAGCGGCAATATTGAACCGCTACCTGGTTAGCAATATGCAGCGAAAGCCAGGCACAGTAAACCCTGGCCTAATTTTCACCACATATCGCTAACAGTGTAGTGGCTCAATATTGCCACTGCTTGTTTAGTGATCAGCCTATGCATCAAACCTGGATATTCAATGCTAAGGCCAGATATGACCCTGGCAATGAATATTTGGGATTAATGTTCAGTGACAGCAGGTAGTCACGTTAGCAGCGCTAGCAGTCAGCACTGAATATCACGCCCATAATACATTGTCCATGCATGCATGTTAAAATTTTAGCAAGTTCACACTAAAACATTTTAGCATGAATTTTAGTATTTTGTGGCAACTAATAGGGGGTATGAAGAAAGCTGCTTGCCTGTATGCCTGACTTCCATAAGTACATTACAAACTGTGAAATTTATGTATTTATTTAACAGGTCTTTTATTCTGCTTTATCATTTCAGTCAAAGCGGTTTATATTCTAATTTAAACTTGGTGATGTACATTAAAAAGGGACATTGATAACCAGGGCCGGATTTACCTTGAGTGAGGCCCTACGCCAACAAAAATTGTGGGCCCCCAGCAGGGGCGGCCCAAGGGGGGTGTGGGCCTCATTTGCATAAGGGGCCTCATTTGCATAAATATTTGCATAATGTTACCATATACTAACTTTTAGTAAACGTGCCTCTTAATGAGTGTATGGATAAAGAAAGACTAAAAGATTTCTACATTACTATAATCCAGTGCCAACTGCCAGACACATTAGGAACTACTACAAACACTGCCCATTTAGAACCCATAGCAAACCCGCCGTATCCTAACAGCACTACCAGGACTCACAAAGCACCATACTCTACCAATCAAAAGGCAACACTGCAAATATTAAACCAATACATTTCAGAGAACAACAATACATGACCTACTGGGGAAAGAGAACAAGTGGCAATGTCAAATAGGAATTATATAAACAGAACACCTCAGCTCAGTTACATATGCAGAACATAGACTATCACCAAACAAGTAATCACATTTTAGAAACAGGAAGACAATAATTAAACTGGGAATCCCAAAAGCCAAACTTGGAATGTACAACACTGTAGAAATAAAACTATACATTAATTTGCTCTTGTACTAAACAAAGCGCAGACGTTAATGATGCACATTTACCAGAGCTGACATATTCCAATTAATAAATTCAAAATAAAGAGATATTTTTCTACCTTTTGTGCATTTTTTTCAGCTGCAATTGCTCCAGCCACTTTCTTCTGGTTTCTTCGTGTCTTCTGCTAACCCTCCATCGTCTGCTGTCCATTTGTCCTTTCTTCTCTCTTCTAGTTTTTTCCATTCTCTCTCTACATCTGCTTTAACATACTAATCTTTCTCCTTTTGCTCTTTCCTCATTCCTATTTCATCCACTCAAATTTTACCCCTCCATCCTCAATCCCCACTTACTCTCCAATACCCGGCCAATTGTAGATTTTTTATCCCTCCCACACAAAATATTTGTCCCTTCTCCATTTTACTCTTCCAGCCCCATCCCATTCTAATCCTCCCCCAACATCAGCTCCCTTCTAGTTCCAGCCTCACCCAGCATCCATTCCCTTCTAGTCCCTGCATCAGCCCATTTCCAGTCCTAGCCACCCATCAGCCCATTTCCAGTCCTAGCAACCCCCCAACCCAATACCAGTCCTAGCCCCCCCATCAACCCACTTACAGTCCTAACCCCCCATCACCCCATTTTCAGTTTAAGCCCCCCCTATAACCCATTACCAGTCCTAACCCCCCATCAGCCCACTTCCAGTCCTAACCCCCCATCAGCCCACTTCCAGTCCTAACCCCCATCAACCCATTTCCAGTCAGCCCCCCATAGCCCATTGCCAGTCCTAACCCCCCCCATCAGCCCACAGTCCATTACCAGTCCTAACCCCATCAGCCCACCTCAAGTCCTAACCCCTCCCCATCAGCCCATTTCCTGTCCTAGCCCCCCCCCATAGTCCATTATCAGTCCTAACCCCCCATAGCCCATTACCAGACAGCCCCCATCAGCCCACAGCCCATTACCAGTCTTAGCGCCCCCATAGCCCATTGCCAGTCCTAACCCCCCCATCAGCCCACAGTCCATTACCAGTCCTAACCCCATCATCCCACCTCAAGTCCTAACCCCTTCCCATCAGCCCATTTCCTGTCCTAACCCCCCCATAGCCCATTACCAGTCCTAACCCCCCAACAGCCCACAGCCCATTACGTCCTAACTCCATCAGCCCACCTCCAGTCTTAATCCCCCAGCCCATTTCCAGTCCTAGCAACCCCCCCAACCCATTACCAGTCCTAGCCCCCCATAGCCCACTACCAGTCCTAATCCCACCAGCCCATTTCCAGTCCTAATCCCCATCACCCAATTTTTAGTTTAAGCCCCCCCCCCATAGCCCATACCAGTCCTAAGCCCCCATCAACCCACTTCCAGTCCTAATCCCATCAGCCCATATAGACTTAGCTCCCCCATAGCCCATAGCCCCCCATAGCCCATTACCACTCCTAACCCCCCCATAGCCCATTACCAGTCCTAACCCCCCCAACAGCCCACAGCCATTACCACTCCTAACCCCCCCAGCCCATCACCAGTCCTAACCCCCCCAACAGCCCACAGCCATTACCACTCCTAACCCCCCCAGCCCATCACCAGTCCTAACCCCCCCAGCAGCCCACAGCCATTACCACTCCTAACCCCCCCAGCCCATCACCACTCCTAACCCCCCCAGCCCATCACCACTCCTAACCCCCCCAACAGCCCACAGCCATTACCACTCCTAACCCCCCAGCCCCTCACCCGGCCTAACCCCCCCCCCCGCCCCCCGCCATTCCCACTCCTACCCCCCCCCCGCCCACCACCAGCCCTACCCCCCCCCCCCCAGCCCACCCCAGCCCAGCGAATTTTTTTTTACAAAAGAAGCTGTCGCTGCCTCTGCCGGGGCCGGGGCCGCCGCGGCAGAATAGAGTGTGCCGCGGGGCCCCCCCTTCCCAGCAGGGCCTGCCCTCCCCGGTATCACCTCTCTCAGCTGCCTCCCTCCAGTCACACGCGCCGGCTTTCAGAGCGCGAGGGAAGAGTTTTTCCCTCGCTGCTCTGTTTAAGCCCGCGGGGGCTGATGGGATTCCCATCAGCCCCCGCGGGCTTAACAGAGCAGCGAGGGAGAAACTCTTCCCTCGCGCTCTGAAAGCCGGCGCGTGTGACTGGAGGGAGGCAGCTGAGAGAGGTGATACCGGGGAGGGCAGGCCCTGCTGGGCAGGGGGGGCCCCGCGGCACACTCGATTCTGCCGCGGCGGCCCCGGCAGAGGCAGCGACAGGTTTTGTTTTGTTTTTTAATTTTAATGATGTATCAGAATGTTTTTTGCGCGGGGCCCCCTGAAACGCGGGGCCCTGTGCAAAAAACATTCCCGGTGGGCCCTTGCAAGCTGTGGGCCCTACGCCACGGCGTACGTGGCGTATAGGCAAATCCGGCCCTGTTGATAACCCTCCATTGCCTCAGAAAATCCAAGTTAAGTGACTTGCCCAAGGCCACAAGGACTGCTGGTGGGAATTCTGGGTTATGTTTAACATGTGATTTAGCTGACACCCATGCATTAAGGCCAATAATGTGTATTATCTTCATGTGAATTACTATTAGTACCAAAGTTCCCAGTGGTAATGCTCATGAAAAGTGTCAAAAAAATATACAAATGTCCTCTTTATTCAGCATTAATATAGGTTTAATGCAGGAAAATTAACAAACTCTTCCAAAGGTATATTTAATTTTCCCTCATTAGACCTCCCTCTCCACCGTCTTATATTCAGCAACTACAATTAGGCCTCCAGTCCTTAACCCCAGACTTATTTTGCTTCCACTTTCCATGACTGAAGTTACCATCCACAGGTTCATAAGATGATTTCACCAGCAAGAGGCATCCAAAATCTCTCCTGCTGGCATAATGGCAAATTCAAAATTGTGCCAGTCAACCCAGGGGCGGCCCAAGGGGGGTGCGGGGCCATGTGTGGAGATTAATTGTGGGATTAATTTGCATAAGGAGCCTCATTTGCATAAATATTTGCATTACGTTAACATGCGCTTTTAGTAAACATGCCTCTTAATGAGTGTCTGGATAAAGAAAGACTAACAGATTTCTACGAGCATTACTATATTGCAGTGACAACCGCCAGGCCCATTAGGAAGTATTATAAACACTGCCCATTTAGAACCCATAGCAAACTCACCATATCATAACAGCACTACCAGGACTCACAAAGCATCAAACCCTACCTATCAAAAGGCAACACTGCAAATATTAAACCAATACATTTCAGAGAATACCAATACATCTCACTGGGGGAAAGAGAACAAGTGGGACTGTCAGATAGAAACTATATGAACAGAATACCTCAGCTCAGTTACACATGCAGAATATAGACTATCACCTCACAAAGAACAAGGGATCACAATTTAGAAATAGGAAGATAATAATTAAATTGGAAACCCCAAAAGCCAAACATGAAATGTACAACACTGGAGAAATAAAACTATAAATTAATTTCTTATTGCACTAAACAAAAACACAAAGATGTTAGCGATACACATTTCCCAGAACTGACATATTCCAGTTAATAAATTCAAAATAAAAATGTATTTTTCTACCTTTTATTTGGGCATTTTATTTTTCAGTTGCAATTGCTCAAATTACTTTCTTCTGGTTTCTTCGTATCTTCTGCGAGCTGTCCATTTGTCCTTTCTTCTCTTTTAGATTTTTTCCATTCTCTCTCTATATCTGCTTTAACATACTGATCTTTCCCCTTTTGCTCTTTCCCCCATTTCTTTCCTTTATCATCCACTCAAATGTCACCCTTCCGTTCTCAATCCCCACTTACTCTCCCAATACCCAGCCCATCGTAGACTTTTCTTCCCTCCCACACTAAATATCTTTTCCCCTCTCCATTCTCATTCCCCATTCCCATCCCCTTCTATTCCTCCCCCCAAATTATCTCCCTTCTAGTTCTAGACCCACCCAGCATCCGCTCCCTTCTAGTCCCATTCTCCCATGCCCCCACATCAGCCCATTTCCAGTCCAAGCCCCCCATATGTTCCTTTCCAGTTCCATTCCAGCCTCCCATCAGCCCATTTCCACTCCAAGCTCCCCTATCAGACAATTTCCAATCCTAGCACCCCATCAGCCTATTTCCAGCGTTATTCCAGCTCCCAACAGCCCACTTCCAGTCCTATTCCAGCCCCATGAAGCCCATTTCGAGGGAGGAGTAGCCTAGTGGTTGGGACAAGGTACTTCAGGCCGGAAGGTCGGGGGTTCAAATCCCACTAGAGGACAGCAACCTTGGGCCGGAAGGACTGGGGTTTCTAGTCCCACAGATGCTCCTTGTGGTCTTGGGCAAGCCACTTAACCCTCCACTGCCCATGTTCCCTATAAGTATTAGTGTATGTGTCTCATCCCTGTGTGTTAAATGTATCCCCCAATTGTGTTGTGACCGCTTTGATTGAAGGATAAAGCGGTATACAAAACTGTCTAAATAAATAAAAATAAATAAAAAATTTCCAGTCCTATTCCTCCATCAGCCATTTGCAGTCCTATTCCAGCTCCTCATCAGCCCATTTCCACTCCAAGCTCCCCCATCAGCCCATTTCTAGCCTTATTCCAGCTCCCATTAGTCCTCTTCCAATCCTATTCCAGCACCCATCAGCCCCTTTCGTCCTATTCCCCCATCAGCCATTTCCAGTCCTATTCCAGCCCATCATCCATTTGCAGTCCAAGCTCCCCCCATCAGCCCATTTCCAGTCCTATTTCAGCTCCTCATCAGCCCATTTCTAATGCTAACCCTCCCATCAAAGCCCCTTTCCAGTCCTAGCCCCCTCCAATCACAACCCATTTCCAGTCCAAGCTTCCCCCGTCACATGCCATCTGCAGTCCTAGCCCCCTCCATCATCACAGCCCATTTCCAGTCCAAGTTCCCCCGCACCATCATAGCCCATTTGCAGTCCTAGCCCCCCCCATCACAGCCCATCCAGTCCTAGCCCCCCCCCCACCCTCTGAATAGCCCAACGGCCATCTAAGGGGCTTCAGAGGGAGCCGGGGAAGCCTGCTCGAGGCCCCGGCTCCCTCTGCAAAGCCGCCAGCATGAAGAGATTTTTTTCCCTCATGTTTGTGGCTGTTTCTGTGAAGCCATGAGTGTACTGGGAAAGGTTAAAGGCAATGCCCTTTAACCTTTCCAAGCACTCTCAGCTTCACAGAAATAGCCACCGTCTCCCCCTTTGTCCAGCACTTGTCCCCATCTCCCCTTTTGGCCAGCATGTCCCCTGTCTCCCCCTTTGTCCAGCACTTGTCCCCCCTGTCTTCCCCTTTGTCCAGCATGTCCCCTGTCTCCCCCTTTGTCCAGCACTTATTCCCCTGTCTCCCCCTTTGTCCAGCATGTCCCCATCCCCCCTTTGTCCAGCACTTGTCCCCCTGTCTCCCCCTTTGTCTAGCATATCCCCTGTCTCCCCCTTTGTCCCCCCCTGTCACTCACCATTGTCTCTCCTTGTTGTAATCCTCCTGTCCCCATTCTCTCCATCTGCACCTCTCATTTTGCCGCCTCTGCCCTGCCTCTGCCTTCCTGCTGCATTTTTTTCCTCAAGAAATGCTTGCAGCAAAAAAAAAAAAAAAAGCATCAGGAAGGCAGAGGTAGCAAAATCTAAAATTAAAACAACCGGAGTGCTGCCACCACTGCAGCCGCTCAAATCAGCCTGATCAGTTGCAAGCAATCAGGCTGATTTGTCCAAAGCCAGCGGTACTCCGGCTCTGTTTTAATTTTAGATTTTTCTGCCTCTGGCCTGCTTCTGCCTTCCCATGTCAGAAACCAGAGGCTGCAAAATCTAAAATTAAAACAGATCCGGAGTCCCAGCATTAGGAGTGCCGCCCCATCGGAGTGCAGCCTGAGGCCATCGCCTCAGGTGGCCTAATGGAAGAACCGCCCCTGCATTTAAGGGAGGATAAGTCTCAGAGGACTGTGTTGAGAATGAGGAATGTAAAGATAGAAAGGCCTTGCGATGGTGTCCAACCTTGTGTCCCCTAAGTCTGGAGACTGATTAACTTGAGCAACATAGAATAATATAGTACTTGTTAGCCCTACAATGGCCAAGTTTGGTTTGACATACTCATTGTAAAGCTGACACATTTTTCAAATCATCATTTTTGTATATTGGCCTTTAAATCTTCATGTAACTCCCATGTTGGAAATGGCAGATAACATGCACTATGCTATCAGTTCTAATGTGAGTAAGTACACATACTTCTATATATTAGGAAAGAGTAGAAGTCCATGATTCATTTTACAGATATTTCCATATCAGAGAGGCATTTATTAATGTGCACACAGAGAATAGTATAAGATTACGATTGGGATTGGATTAGTTTTTGCAAGTTATATTATTTTCCATTCCTTAGATGTCAGTTCTAGTGGTTTTAGAATTAGAACAAATGGCATAAAATAGATACATTTTTTTTTTCAATTTTTCCTAGGTACCCTCTTATAAAACATTTTCCCACATGTAAAATATTTTTTATATGTAAAAAATGCAGACAAGATCATGCATATTATATGGTCTATGCCTAGCTATTCTCCAGAGCATGGTTTGAATGAAATTGTGTTGCCCTAGAGATCTGTACTTTGACCAGTTTTACTTAACATATTTATTAATGATATGGACAGGGAGCAATGAGTGAGATGATTAAATTTGCAAATAACACAAAATTATTGAAAGTTGGAGATAGAGCAGCTTTTAAACTAGATAACAGGGGAAAGCCGACAGTCGCCCAAGAGCGGATGGTTCGGAAGAATGTATCCTTGAAGGATACTACCAAAAGCAGAGAGGTTCCAAAAAAGAATAAAGTAGCCCAAATGCCCTCAAGTATGGAGCAGACAGAGCTTAAAGATCCCAAATTACCCATGTCTAACAATAGCCAAATTAATATGAATAAAATAAAGTCTCTAAAATGCTTGTATGCAAATGCTAGAAGTCTAAAAAATAAGATGGGAGAGTTAGAATATATAGCACTAAATGAGAGGTTAGATATGATTGGAATATCAGAGACATGGTGGAAGGAGGACAACCAGTGGGACACTGTGATACCTGGGTACAAACTACATCGTAATGATAGAGCTGATCAAATTGGTGGAGTGGTTGCGCTCTATGTTAGAGAGGGCATTGAGTCAGAAAGGATTACAGTTTTACAGGAAACAAAATTTGCTGTATTTTATTTTTTATTTATTGATTTATTTACATTCTCTTATATACTGCGCTATTCTGCATCAGTGCGGTTTACATTGAACAAACTGAAATTACATTGAACAGGGTATTATAACTTGGAGATAACTATTTTACAGGGAACATGGGCTATGGAGGGTTAAGTGGCTTGCCCAAGACCACAAGGAGCACCTGTGGGACTTAGAAACCCCAGTCCTTCCGGCCCAAGGTTGCTGTCTTCTAGTGGGATTTGAACCCCCGACCTTCCGGCCAGATGTACCTTGCCCCAACCCCTATCTCTATGGATTGAAATTCCATGTAAAAAGGGGAACGCGATGGCAGTGGGGGGTACTATCGACCGCCTGGCCAGAATGAACAAATGGATGATGAAATGCTCAAAGAAATCAAGGAAGCTAACTAAAGTTACAGCACAGTAATAATAATGGGTGATTTCAATTACTCCAGTATTGACTGGGTCAGTGTCATGGCAGGACATGCTAGGGAGATAAAGTTCCTAGATGAAATAAATGACTGCTTCTTGGAGCAGCTGGTTCATGAACCAACCAGAGGGGAAGCCATATTATACCTAGTCCTTAGTGGAACACCAGATCTAGTGCAAGAGATAAGGTTGTTGGGGCCACTTGGCAATAGTGATCATAGCATGATCACCTTTGATTTAATTAGTGGAGGAGGGATAGTAAGGAAATCCACAGTACTACCTTTTAACTTTCGAAAGAGAGACTATGATAAAATGAAGAAAATAGTTAAGAAAAACTAAAAGGAGCAGTTGCAAAGGTTAAAGACTTACATCAAGCTTGGGTGTTGTTGAAACATATTATCTTGGAAGTCCAGACCAGCTGTATTCCACACTTTAAGAAAAGTGGAAGGAAGTCCAAAAAACTGCCAGCATGGTTTAAAGGTGAGGTTGCCAAAAAAAGCCTCTTTCAGGAAATGGAAAAAAGAGCCAAATGACGAAACCTGGAAACAGCACAAGCACTGGCAAGTCAAATGCAAGGCATTGATAAGGTAGGCAAAGGGAGAATTTGAGAAGAAGCTTGCTGCGGAAGCAAAAACGCAAAATAAAGACTTTTTCAAGTACATTCGTAGCAAAAAACCTGTGAGAGAGTCAGTTGGTCCATTCGATGATAGAGGGGTTAAAGGGGCACTAAGAGGCAACAAGGCAATAGCGGAGAGAATGAATGAATTCTTTGCTTTAGTCTTTACTGAGGAAGATGTAGGGATGTTACCCATAACTGAAGTGGTATTTAAAGGTGCGGAAGAATTGAAGGAAATATCGATACATCGGGAAGATGTATTACAACTATTAGATAAACTGAAGAGTAGCAAATCACCTGGGCCGGATTGTATACATCCAAGGGTATTGAAAGAACTGAAATATGAGATTGCAGACCTGCTATTAGTAATCTGTGAACTATCATTAAAATCATCTCTAATACCTGAAGATTGGAGGATCGTGAATGTAACACCAATCACCAATTTTTAAAAAGGGTTCCAGGGGCGATCCTGGAAACTACAGACCGGTCAGCTTGACGTCAGTACCGGGAAAAATGGTAGAAACCATCATAAAGAATAAAATTATTCAGTCATGACCTAATGGGAGACAGCCAACATGGCTTTAGACAAGGAAGATCTTGTCTTACTAATCTGTTATGTTTTTTTGAAGGAGTGAATAAACAGGTGGAGAAAGGTGAGTCGGTTGATATAGTGTATCTGGACTTTCAGAAAGCCTTTGACAAGGTCCCTCATCAGAGACTTTTGGCAAAACTAAAGAGTCATGGGATAGGAAGCCATGTACTATTGTGGATCAGGAACTGGTTAAAAGATAGAAAGCAGAGGGTAGGGCTAAATGGCCAATTTTCCCTATGGAGAAAGGTGAATAGTGGTGTACCCCAGGGATCTGTGCTGGGTCCGCTGCTTTTTGACATATTCATAAATGACCTGGAAAGTGGAATAACTATGGTTACACGATGCAAGGTTCCACATTAGGAACCACCACCCAGGAAAAAGATTTAGGCGTCATTGTGGATACCATGTTAAAACCCTCAGCCCAGTGTGCAGCAGCGGCCAAGAGAGCAAATAGAATGCTATGTATCATGACGAAAGGAATGGAAAATAAAACAAAAGATATTATAATGCTTCTATATCGTCCCATGGTGAGACCGCACCTTGAATATTGTGTGCAATTCTGGTCGCCGTATCTTAAAAAGGAAATAGTGATTTTAGAAAAGATTCAGAGAAGAGCCACCAAAATGTTAAAGGGGATGGAAGGATACTCCTATGAAGAAAGGCTAAAAAGGTTAGGGCTCTTTAACCTGGAAAAGAGACGGCAGAGGGGAGATATGATAGAAGTCTATAAATTAATGAATGGAGTGGAACGGGTTATCAGAATATAGAAAGACTAGGGGACATGCAATGAAGCTACAGGGTAAACTATTTAAGACTAATAAAAGAAAATATTTTTTCACTCAACGTGTAATCAAACTCTGGAATTTGTTACCGGAGGATGTAGTAATGGCTGTTAGTGTAGCTGGGTTTAAAAAAGGTTTGGACAAGTTCCTGGAGAAAAGGTCCATAAACCATTATTAAAAAGGGACCCAGGATATCAATGCATGACCCAGTACAAGCATTGCGGAACCGGTGACTTTTGGGGAAACTGCTAGGTACATATGACCTAGATTGGCCACTGTTGGAAACAGGATACTGGGCTTGATGGACCTTGGTCTGACCCAGTATGGCATATCTTATGTTCTTATGTTCTTGCTAAATCATAGGAAGACTGTGAAGAGTTGCTGGAGGAAACTGCAAGAATCTAAGGGGGGGGGTGTTTACTAAAGTACATTAAGCAGTTAATACACATCTTAATGCATGATAACTATTAGCAAAGGCACACAGTAACTGTTAGCATGTGTCCATTCTGACAGCTAGGCACACAGACACCCTAATACTAGACAACCCCCCCCCTCTTGGACATTCCCCTCAACATCAGACCCCCTAATGACAAGTCCTCTCTCAACACAATTCCCCTCAAAGGCCACAATCATGATCATGCTCTTCACTTCTGCCTCTGGGGATCCCTTCTCCTGCAGGTAGAAAAGAAGGGGATAGCTGTGATCGCGGCCGAGATGCAAGCTGTCTACCTGTGGGGATCCTCTCTCCTGCAGGCAGACAAAAGGCACCTATGCAATGATTGTGGCTATCCCCTTCTTTTCTGCCCAGGGGAGAGGGGATCCCCACAGACAGAGAGCTTGCATCTGGGCTGCGATTGGGACTCTGGCCTTCTCTTCTGCTGTCAGAGGGAATTGGCCTGCAAATGGGGGAGACCCGTGAATGGTCCAAAGCCAGGCCCCCATAAGGGGTTGTATTGACCCTGGTTGATGTCCGGCTCCACGGTGTTTGGGGCTGTGGCAGTTCTCCCTCAGTGATAATTGAATGTGGATGTCACAGCTGTCACTGTTTGTAGTTATTTTTCTTGCTTGATAGTCTTGGACCTCTGAATTTCCCAACCAGATGAACTCAATCTGCAAGCTCCTCTTAGCACACACTACAGCACTCTGAGCTATTTCCCAGTCTGTTGGCTGTGGCTTCACTGAGGATTTTGCCACTGGGTGGGTAGGGGGATCGGGGCCACTGGCCCACAAGGGATTTTGTTTCTCTCAGGGAAGTCAGTGTCTTGGGGGGGAACTGGTCCCTCTACAGAGTGCTGGTGGCATCAGAGGCTTTCCTTAATGCCTGGATCATCTGAAGTGAAATGTCAGATTTCACCTAGTAACATAGTAAATGACGGCAGATAAACACCAGTATGGTCCATCTAGTCTGCCCAGTAAGATGACCGGAGTAAGATGGCAGGAGTAGGTACCACTCTGTGCAGGCCACCCCTTAGGCCATCCCTCCCCATGTCTTTGTTTAGGGGTGAACCCACCACTCCATGCAGGACACCCCTATTTGTTGATAAGTTAGATGGTTCAGTTTATTTTGATTTTATTCTGTTGCTATAACTGGATCCATTGTGTCTGTTCCATGCTATTTTGAATTCTGTCACTGTGTTTGCCCCACCACCTCCATCGGGAGGGCATTCCAAGCATCCACCACCCTCTCAGTGAAAAAGTATTTCCTGACATTGCCTTTCAATTTTCCATCTTGCAGCTTCATGTTATTCCCTCTCGTTTTACAGCTTCCCCGTCTTTGGAAGAGGTTTGTTTGTTCATTATTTAAAGGTCTGAATCATATCTCCCCTATCCCTCCTCTCCTCCAAAGTGTACATATTTAGGTCTTCAAGTCTCTTCTCATAAGGCTTCTGATGCAGGCTCCAAATCATTTTGGTTGCCTTCCTCTGAACAGTTTCCATTCTTTTTACATCCTTTGCAAGATGCGGTCTCCAAAACTGAATACAGTATTCCAAGTGAGGCCTCACCAGTGACTTATACAGTGGCATTAGAACCTCTTTCTTTCTGCTGGTAATTCCTCTTCGTATGCAGCTCAACATCCTCCTGGCTTTTGCCACCGCCTTGCGCACTGTTTTGCCACCTTGAGATCTACAGAAATAATCACACCAAGGTCTTTCTCCTGATCCGCGCCCCCTATCACGTACATTTTCCTTGGGTTTCTGCTACCCAAGTGCATGACTCTGCACTTCTTTGCATTAAATCTTAATTGCCAAGCATTAGACCATTCTTCCAGCTTTTGTAGATCTTTTCTCATGTTAAGCACTCCCTCGGGGGAGTCCACTCTGTTGCAAATTTTCGTTCATCTGCAAAAAGACAGACCTTTCCATTCAGTCTTTCAGCAATATCACTCACAAATACATTGCACAGTGCCGGGCCCAGGACCGCACCCTGGGGCACCCCACTAATCACCCTCCTTTCATCCGAGTGAGCTCCATTTACCATCACCTTCTGTCGTCTATCAGTCAACCAATTTCTGATCCAGTTTACCACCTTGGGACCCATCCCCAAACTACTGAGTTTATTGATAACCCTCCTATGAGGAACAGTATCAAAGGCTTTGCTTTAATCCAGGTAGATGACATCCATCGCATGCCCCTGATCTAGTTCTCTGGTCACCCAGTCAAAGAACTCAATCAGATTTGTTTAGCAAGATCGTCCTTTGGTAAAACCATGTTGCCTTGGATCTTGCAACCTGTTGGTTTTGAGAAAGTTCACTATTCGCTCCTTCAGAAGCGCCTCCATTACTTTTCCCGCCACTGAGGTAAGGCTCTCGGGCCTGTAGTTTGACACTTCTTCCCTGTCACCACTTTTGTGTAGAGGTACGACATTAGCCATTCTCTAGTCCTGAGGAACTTCTCCTGTTTCAAAGGAACTGTTGAAAACATCCTTTAATGGCCCTGCAAGAACCTCTCTAAGCTCTTTCAGTATCCTGGGATGTATCCCAGCCGGTCCCATGGCCTTGTCCACTTTCAGTTTTGCAAGTTGTTCTAACACCTCATCTTCTGTGAATGGTGTGGCATCTACTTCATTCCCATTTTAATATTTGGGAGTCACAGTTGGTCCTTCTCCAGGATTTTCTTTAGTAAAAACAGAGCAGAAGTATTTGTTTAGCAATTCTGCTTTTTCAATATCCCTTTCCAAGAGTCCTTTCCCAGCACTTCTGAGTCCTGCGACTCCACCTCTGATCTTCTTCCTTTCCCGAATATACCTGAAGAAAGTTTTGTCGCTACACTTAACATCTTTTAGCCATCTTTTCCTCTGCCTTTGATTTTGCTATCCTTATTTCTCTTTTTGTTTTTTTTTTCAGTTTGATCTTATATTCATTTCTGTGTTCCTCTGTTTGCAAGCTTTTGAATTTTGTGAAAGCTGTGTTTTTTGCCTTTATTTGAGCAGCCACTTCTTTGGAAAGCCACTTATTTCCTTCTCCTTTTGTTTTTATTTACTTTTCTTACATATTTATCTGTTGCCCCTTTTATTGCCACCTTTAGTTTAGCCCATTGCAATTCCACTTCCCTCAGGTGATATTTTTGCTTCTGGCTGGATCTTTACACCTGCCCGAAGCTGCCATGAAGATCCAGTGTTAAAAAAAAAAAAACAGTGTCAAAAAAGACACTAAGGGGTATGTTTACTAAACCCTCTTAACGTGTGTGCCGCGTTAATCTGCAGGATGCCATATAAGGAGTGGGCGTTTCAGTTTAAAGTAACAAAACGGGATTAGCGCGCACGCTCTTGTGCGCCGTGCACATTAGCACACGAGTAATGCACGCGGGAAGCATAAGCAGGCGTGCTGATGTACAACCAGAGGAGCAGGGCTGCAGTGCAATGGTGAAGACACTAACAGATGGTACAGGGGTCATGGGTTCAATCCCCCACTGTGCCCAATGAATAAGGCTGGCTGAGGCACTACCATTTATGTATAATATTGCATTATAAGGCATTTTAATTTTATTTTAATTACTGCTGCTAGCAAACACACTCTCAAAGCGCTGTAACATAAGGTGCTGCATAAGGCACCCCATAAGGTACCCCAGAGGGCACATTTTAAAGTGCACTGTCCGCCACGGCACCCTACAATATTGCTTAAAGGGTGGCCTATAGGGCGCCATATAGGGTGCCCTATGAGGCACGGCAAGGTCATAGCACTGTTTTTGATGGCAGCACTGTGCATTGTAACGCATGAAAATGTTCAGTAGGTGCGCTGATATGCAAGTAGAAACAGCAGTGTAGCAGAATGGTTAAGACACTGAGTGATGGTGCAGGGGTCATGGGTTCAATCCCCCACTGTGCCCAATGAATAAGGCTGGCTGAGGCACTACCTGTTATGTGTAATATTACATTATGAGACAATTTAATATTGTTTTAATTAGTGCTGCTAGCAAACACACTCTCAAAGTGCTGTAACATAAGGTGCCGCATCAGACGCCCCATAAGGCACTCCAGAGAGCATACTATAAAGTGCACTGTCCGCCCAGGCACCCTAGAATGTTCCCTATAGTGCGCTTTATAGGGTGCCGTATGAGGCCCTGCAAGGTCATAGCACTGTTCCTGATGGCAGCACTGTGCATTTTAACGCATGAAAATCTTAAGTAGGTGTGCTGACATGCAAGGAGGAGCAGCAGTGTAGCACAATGGTTAAGACACTGACTGATGGTGCAGGGGTCATGAGTTCAAATCCCCAGTGTACCTAATGAATAAGGTTGGCTGAGGTAATACATTTTTCTGCTTGCAACTGTACAACAATCTGTGCTGCCATCTAAAAAGAACCCCACCCTAGTGCCATTAATTAATGCACCTTTTAGGGTGCACCAGAAGGCACATCCTAAACAACCACGTCAGCAAAGGCGAGTTATAATGTTCCCCAGAGGCCATGTTGAAAGGTTGCCAACTCCCAAGGCACCATAGTAGGCACCCCATAAGCTGCCTGAATAGAAGGTGTGGCGTAAGATGCCCCAAGGATGTATAGGTGAACCCAAAAACGTTGGCCAAGAGCAGTAAGGTCCCCCAATTTGAAGGACAAGAGAGGTATGTGCCAAACACACATGTAACCCAAACACTGCACAGAGCGGAAAGGAAAGACAATGCATAAGTAAAAGAAGGACGTAGATCAGAGCTGATGGACCACACAAATCAGCTGCAGCCCATGTGGCAGCTAGAAAAATGGACAAACATATCGGGGGCAGCTATAGCTATGCACAGAGTGATGGTAATGTACCATGCTATAATGACAGTGTGTGACAGAGGATGGGAAGATGTGTGCAGCAGAGGAGCCAGAAATGGCAGGATAGGTGAAATATCAGGATGACAGTGGAGTAGCAGTGCTATGCAGAGCACACACAGGAGAGGCAACCAGGGAAAGCTGCAATGCAGGAATGTGTAGGAGTGCAGGACGTGGGGTAGCAGCATGCACATCAGGGTAGGATGGCACACAGCTGGCAGACAGAAGATGGACAGAAGGATGGTTCACAACTCTGATGAGGGTACAATGTGCTCACAGCACAGATCTGCACAGATATGACTGTCACATGAATGAAAACTAGTTCTGCAGGACAAGCATACAAATGAAAGAGAACAGAGAGGAATCACACCTATGACCACTACCACAAATGGCAATGCACAAACCGGTAGGCCACACCACCAATGTGAGCTCATTAGCAAAGGCTGCATACAAAAATAGTGCAGGGCATCACACAAGACGCCTGCTGGCTGTCAGGACAGGAAAACCCCCAACATTAACCATGACCAAATGCACATGCAGATCTGCTGTGTACAGATCACATCACAGTCTGTAATTGGGACCAGAGACACATGCACACACACAATGAAATGTTATGCAGTGGATACAGCATGCAAAAGAGGAAAGAAACTAAACTCCAAGGGCATCAGAGGATGCTCTGTGGAGCTGGTGAAAAATCTGGAACAGGACAGGAGAGAATTCAACATGCAAACAGGTGTACCACACACCAGCTGAACCACAGCAATACAAAACCCCCAAGTGCACTGCCATGTAAACACCATAAAGAAAGAGACCTATGTAACAGATAATATCTGATGGCTAGGCATCACAGAGGGCACACCTTGGTGTACAGTGAAGAGAGGGAAAGGTGTGTGTAGAGGTGATGAACCTGCTGGTACCTAATGGTCCAGTTAGCACAACAGAAAAGAAAAAGATAAACTACATGTGGGGATCAATCCTGCAAACTAGGGAGTTATAACACATGCCTCTAACCACTACCCCAAACAGCACACTGAGCACAATGCAAAAAAAATACCCCAAAGGGAGGGTGTGTATGGGAACCTGTAATACCCAGTGATGTGGCAAATGGCTGGCAGATACACAGCTGCCACCATACAAGGATGTGAGCACAGGTGGGCCATGTACATGACCAGCAAATCAATAGATACAAGTGTCAATGTGATCAAAGAGTGGAGGGGTAGCCTAGTGTTTAGAAAACTGGCTTGGTCACCAAACAACCAGGGCTCAATTCACACTAGCACTTCATGTGGCCTTGGGCAAGTCACGTAACCCTCCATTAGTTTGGAAGAAAGACCTGACAATCTACTTCCAGTGACACTGACAAGAAAACCCTGGAGTCTCTGGGTCACAAGGAGTCAGGACTGTCTCAAAGGCACACATTGTATTGCAAGTTTGTCACCATGATCAAGCAGCAGCAGAGACAAATGTATATCAAACACATATGTTTATTTGGGTTCATCTTCACAGATAGTGTAGATCCCGCCATCATAATATCAAGGTGAGTGGATCCAAGGTGAAAGACAGAAAGGTCACTGGACCGTCTACAAAGGAGGGTCAGGAGACATAATGTGCAGCACTATGCATTAGGCCCTCACCCCCCACATGCTGACGCACGCCTCAAATGTGTTACTCACATATGAGTGCATGTAGGCAGTAGGCGGTGCATGATGAGGGACCAACACAAATCAATCCTGATCTGTTCCCTAAAATATATCTATCTGGCAACACAGGAGGCACACAAATGAAAACAGCATATGTTGTTGAAACGTTGTAACTTTAGAACCACAGATTGAAAATAATGTTACAGCTATCACATAATGCCTGATATAGGAATCCAAAGTGCAACAATGTAACCCTAAACAATCATCAAATGCACAATGAGGATATGCTAACAGGTAGCAGAGGCACATGAACACAGACAGAATTCAAATTATAACTACCTGCAGAAACATGCAGAGATAACACCATGCAGGAGGTCCCCCTGCACCAGTTGGTGTGTAGACAGTGTCTGTACACATATATCACCGTACATGGAATGCACAATTGAAGGAAGAGAACGCACACTCATACTGTGACACTCCAAATATAGCGTGGCAATGTGAGTGTTGTCACCTCAGGGGATAAATAGGACTGTGCAGACATGCAATGCAAGGTTTGTAAATCAATGCAGAGCGGCACGTCTGTACAGTAAACAAGCACAAGAAACAGTATATAGAGAGGGAAATTAAGGGCAAACATGTTACAGTAAACCACACAGAAGCCATATTGCCACGTGCTGTGTTTTCCCAATATAGTCAGTCATATGCACATGCACCATTGATATTTCAACATGATTCAGTGATGCCACACATGCACGCAAAGACCCTTGTTGATTGAAAACATCAATCCAGGATGCTGGCGTGCATTAAAGTGGTGTTGTTGCAAAACCTGTATCAGCTCCAGGTGGAGATTAGGTGGACATAGACAACAGGACCTCTCCATCGCTACCCCTATGCCACACGTATGGCTGTATGCTTGTGTTGAAACAAACAGATGAGCATATCCTGTGTTCCATGTCACACACATGGCCAAAAGAAACAACTGTGGAGGAATGTGCAACATACAGTGACAATGGCAGTCCCTGATTCACACGTGGGGACCAGTACACAGTGTGCAAAGTCCAAAGCATATCTGCAATCCAACACGTCAGGTTAAGACTATCCTTGCAACCCTGGGCATGCATAGTCAAGTGTCACATCCCAATATGCCACAGTACATGAAAGGTCCTGTGTGTCTCCTGCGATGAGCATGACTCCCAACCAGAGCACGGCAGCAACAGTGTGTTGGACAGGTCTGTCATGGGCAAAGTAGCAATCCAAAAATAATACTGTCCATCCTAGGCATGTGTCGCACTCGCACAGGTCAAACATCCTATGGCACCATTTTCCAGGGAAAGTTCCATGGTGTTCTGTCCCCCAACAGGTGGGTGATGGTGATGCCACATGCACTGTAATAGATGTGTCTGGTTTGTTCTCTGCCCTGTGTCAGAAGAGGAGAAATATTGTATTGGTATGCGCCTTGCAACATCAGCACAAATTGTAGAGAGTCAATCATTAAGAAGCACATAATGAAGGGACACACAGGCAAACATGACATGATCACAACACAATAAACATTACATGTTGGGGACATTTAGAATTGGAAACATACACATGGGTGTCACATGGATATGTTTCTGTCCATGCCCATGTGACACAGGCATTTCAGAGCTCCATCCTATGTGCATCAGCGTTCGTGAACACAGAGCCAACATGAAATGTATATGACACAAAGAGTAAATCATTAACGTGTAAAGGCTGATGTCATTACCAAAAGAACAAAGGTGCAAACTACCTTGTGCTTGCATCAGGTGTATGTCTTGGATCCTCTGAGCCACTCAAAGGCCATAACAGGTCACAGTGGTCTCTAGTCCCATGGCTGCTCCTTGTGGCCTTGGGCAAGCCACTTAACCCTCCATTGCCTCAGGTACACTTAGATTGTGAGCCCTTTGGGGACAAGGGATTAAAAAGTACCTGTTAGTATATACATGTAAACCGCTCTGATGCATAAGTAAAGGGCGGTATATCAAATGCCTAACCATAACCATAACCATAACCAGTGAAGGGACACAATGTCAGCAAAATATGTAGAATCTCCATGTCACCATGTCACGCCGATATCTGTGATACAAAAAGCAGGTCAACAGTGGTATGTCAGAACAGAAGACACAGTTCTGTTCCCAACACACAACACATGTCCAGAATGGTTACACGGTAAACACCTGTAAGGTAGAGATAGCACAGTCACCACCGCCCCCCAGGTGTACAGACCCCTCACAACACATGATAATGTAAAAAGCCTGAACACTGTATCATCACACAGCCAACACAAGAACACACACACACAGTATGCAAAGGGCAGCATGCCAGCAGTAGCATATGGCCTGTATGTCCTCAAGTGGAGATTTGTACACATAAAGGCCCTGTGAAATGCAATGATACCCTGGTGTTGGCTCATGGTACAATGTCGGGGAAAGGTGCACGTGTAGGCCACCACCCATAAACCTACAACCTCCACACACATGCAGCTCTGTTGGACATGTCCCAGAGACAGTGTTGCTGATGACATACTGGAATAGGAACACATGGGGATATGTGTGTCAACAGCAAAATATGGTTTAGGCAGGTGCAGGGAAAAGAGGTGAACCACAACATCTGGACAATAGGAAAGATCACGGAGAACATGTGTTCCCCCTGACTGCTGGCACAGACAATATAGCTGTAGTTCCACCTACCCCAGCCCACAGCATGTTGGCTGATGTACAGTCCCCTGCCAATGCACCACAGCACCAGGAGCTTCAACAACTATGTCCTGTGCATTGGGAAACACAAGGGAAACATACATATGTCATATTCTAGCTGTGCAACACACAATGCACATTCCTGCCCCCAGTTGAGGAGGACAGCATCCCTCGCTTGGTAGCTCTGAGCTGGGATTCGTGAACAGAACCGGGTAGGTTTGGCATATGATGGACTTGCGAAGAGGTATGAATCTTGAGTTCCCCAGAGTTGCAATACTCTACAGAGTTGGTCCATGTGTAGAGACCATTTGTGTGGAAGCAGAACACGACTGAGTTTGTATGGCTAAGAGTTCTGATTGCCAGGGAGATGGACTGGCAGGAGATGGATTTGCTGCTGTCTGGCAAACGACCACAGTTGAAGAGCTTCGTTGCAAAGGGACAGAGCCTGTTCCTCCTTGTTTGTTCACATAGACCATGGCTACCTGATTGTCTGCGTAAAGTAGTATTCCATTGGCCTGTAGAAGGGAATGGAAGACATGAAGAACCAGGCAAATTGCTCAGAGCTCAAACAGATTTATGTGGAAATGACTCTCCTGACAATTCCAGGTGTCTTGGGTGGAGGTGTCCAGTACATGTGCAGTCCACCCCACTTTGGAGGCAGCTGTTGTTAGTGGGATCTGAGGAGGGGTTTGCAGGAAAGGTGACCCCTCCAACAGGTTTTGTGCTGACCGCCACCAGTCCAGGGACAGGTTATGGCAGTTTGAGTTTACTATCACATCTGAGAGACAGCCTGTTGCTTGCGTCCATTGGGCTGGTCTCATGTGGAGACAAGCGTAGGGGACCACATGCACCGTAGCTGCCATGTGACCCAGCAGCTGATGCATCTCTCGAGGCGAGAGGTGAGTTTTTTGTAGTGCTGTCCAAACACGTTGCACAATGCATGGACTGCGAGGCAGAGTCAGGTAGGCCTTTGGCAGTCTGGTATCTAGCCTTGCTCCTATGAGCTCCAGCGTTTACGTGGGAGTCAGAAAGGATTCCACGAGATCTCTGACAGGGCCTAGATATTGGAGTCCACGCATTGTGTAAGAGAGAGAGGCCTGGGCATGTGTATGTGACTGTGCCTGGATGAGGCAGTCATCCAAGTAGGGCCACAAACAAATTCCCCTGGTACTGCCAAACCGGCTATCACAGACATGCACTTTGTGAATACTCAGGGTGCTGAGGCACGGCTGAAGGGAAAACATTTTCTGGATAGTGGTTTCCTTGATGGGGGGACCAAAGGAACTTTCGCTGTGCTTGTTGGCAGAGAAGATGGGTGTACGCATCCTTGTGATCTAGAGAACAAAGGCAGTTCTGCCTGTGTAGGTCAGGAAGTACGTTTCCTAGAGAAATCATTTTGAATGTCTTTTGGAACAGGAACTTGTTCAGTTCTCTGAAATGTCAGATGTGTCTGTGACCTCCTTTTTCCGTTGGTATGAGGAAATTGGGGGGGGGGGGAACCCAGAACCCTGTTGGAGATGAGGTACCTCTTCCATTGCTCCTTGAGGTATAAGATATTTTACCTCAGGATCCTGTTGGGGGGACGTTTGCAAACTGAATGTCCTTACTATTGTAGGAGGCGACAGGCTATGTGAATGACACCTGTACCCTCTTCTATGATGGACACAGTCCAGGGTTCTGATGTTATTTGCCTCCATCTGTGGATGAGGTGACCTAATCTTCCTGGGATTGTTGACGGTTGCTTTCCCTGGAGGGCCAGGAAGGGCAGGTACTCCATCACGGAGTCAAAGGCCCTGTGGGGGCTGAGGCTGCTGGGTCTGCTGAGGCAGAGTAGCTCTCGGCTTTCTCTGCTTAGTAGCTTGTTGACCCTTTCTAGCAGCTTGTACTGCAGGTTGTCCTTGCTGAGCATAGGACTGATAGTATCCTTTCTTTTTGGAGAGGAAGCGCTTTTCTAAGGCTCTCATCTTTGCAGGATCTACAATATTTGAAAGCCTTGTCAAGGTATACTTGTCCTGCCGGTTTTTAAAAACCAGTTTTCACCACTACAGGGGGTGTTGGCCAGTTTATCCTGTACCCAGTGTTCCAGGTGAGAGGCTTGCAGCCAGCCAGGTTTCCTTGCCCCAATAGCAATGGCAGAGACTCTGCCTTTGCATGAAAACAGTCAAAAGCTGCCCTGTTCACAACTTTTGAAATGTTCTGGGCATGCTTGACAGGTGCTACATAGTAGTGACCTCTGTGATCTGCGAGATGTGGACTTACCAGTTGTAGATCTCGTGTGAACTCCGTCAGGAACATTCCCATGTACATGATATAGGAACCTGTCCTGCCTGAGAGCATGGATGTTTGGACGACACAGCGACCAAAGGCATCTGATGTCTTACACTCCCTACCAGGAGGGTTGGTGGCATGTTGTTTGTAACGTTTAATTCTCCTCCTAGCACACTCAACCATGATGGAGTGATCAGGGAGGTGTCCTTTCTGCAAACCAGGCAACGGAGGCACACGATACATAGTAGGCACATGTGAGAATGTGGAGAGGTGGTAAGAGGAATCTTCCACATTCTCAAAAGAGGATTCCTTAAGATCTGATGTATTGGCAGGATGTCTGCCTCCTATGGAGTTTGGTGATATTGGTGAATCTCTGTCTCCCGTGGCCTGTGCTCACATTGAGTTACTAATGAAATTACGAAACCTGGAAACAGCACAAGCACTGGCAAGTCAAATGCAAGGCATTGATAAGGCAGGCAAAGAGAGAATTTGAGAAGAAGCTTGCTGCGGAAGCAAAAACGTGAAATAAAGACCTTTTCAAGTACATTCGTAGCAAAAACCCTGTGAGAGAGTCAGTTGGTCCATTAGATGATAAAGGGGTTAAAGGAGCACTAAGAGGCGACAAGGCGATAGCGGAGAGACTGAATGAATTCTTTGCTTCAGTCTTTACTGAGGAAGATGTAGGGATGTTACCCATGACTGAAGTGGTATTTAAAGGTGCGGAAGAATTGGAGGAAATATCGATACATCGGGAAGATGTCTTACAACTATTAGATAAACTGAAGAGTAGCAAATCACCTGGGCCGGATGGTATACATCCAAGGGTGTTGAAAGAACTGAAATATGAGATTGCAGAACTGCTATCAGTAATCTGTGAACTATCATTAAAATCATCTCTAATACCTGAAGATTGGAGGATCGCCAATGTAACACCAATTTTTAAAAAGGGTTCCAGGGGTGATCTGGGAAACTACAGACCAGTGAGCCTGACGTCAGTACTGGGAAAAATGGTAGAAACCATCATAAAGAATAAAATTACTCAGCATGTAGATAGTCACAACCTAATGGGAGACAGCCAACATGGCTTTAGACAAGGAAGATCTTGTCCTACTAATCTGTTATGTTTTTTTGAAGGAGTGAATAAACAGGTGGACAAAGGTGAGTTGGTTGATATTGTGTATCTGGACTTTCAGAAAGCCTTTGACAAGGTCCCTCATCAGAGATGTTTGGCAAAACTAAAGAGTCATGGGATAGGAGGCAATGTACTATTGTGGATCAGGAACTGGTTAAAAGATAGAAAGCAGAGGGTAGGGCTAAATGGCCAATTTTCCCAATGGAGAAAGGTGAATAGTGGTGTACCCCAGGGATCTGTGCTGGGTCCGCTGCTTTTTGACATATTCATAAATGACCTGGAAAGTGGAATAACGAGTGAGGTTATCAAATTTGCAGATGACACAAAACTATTTAAAGTTGTTAAAACCCAAGAGGATTGTGAAAAATTGCAAGAGGATCTTGATAATTTGGAAGACTGGGCATCAAAATGGCAGATGAAATTTAATGTGGACAAGTGCAAGGTTATGCACCTAGGGAAGAACAACCCAAACTATGGTTACACGATGCAAGGTTCCACATTAGGAACCACCACCCTGGAAAAAGATTTAGGCGTCATTGTGGATACCATGTTAAAACCCTCGGCCCAGTGTGCAGCGGCGGCCAAGAGAGCAAATAGAATGCTAGGTATGATAAGGAAAGGAATGGAAAATAAAACAAAAGATATTATAATGCCTCTATATCGTTCCATGGTGAGACCGCACCTTGAATATTGTGTGCAATTCTGGTCGCCGTATCTTAAAAAGGATATAGCGATTTTAGAAAAGGTACAGAGAAGAGCCACCAAAATCGTAAAGGGGATGGAAAGATACTCCTATGAAGAAAGGCTAAAAAGGTTAGGGCTCTTTAACCTGGAAAAGAGACGGCTGAGGGGAGATATGATAGAAGTCTATAAATTAATGAACGGAGTGGAACGGGTAAACGTAGATCGATTGTTTACCTTATCAGAATATAGAAAGACTAGGGGACATGCAATGAAGCTACACGGTAAACTATTTAAGACTAATAAAAGAAAATATTTTTTCACTCAACGTGTAATCAAACTCTGGAATTTGTTACCGGAGGATGTAGTAAAGGCTGTTAGTGTAGCTGGGTTTAAAAAAGGTTTGGACAAGTTCCTGGAGGAAAGGTCCATAAACCATTATTAAGAAGTGACCAAAGATATCAATGCTTGACCCAGTACAAGCATTGTAGAACTTGTGTCTCTTGGGGAAACTGCTAGGTACATATGACCTAGATTGGCCACTGTTGGAAACAGAATACTGGGCTTGATGGACCTTGGTCTGACCCAGTATGGCATATCTTATGTTCTTATGTTCTTATGAGAGGGCCTTGACTACATGTGTGTGAGATCCAGGAAGGACATATCCTGAGGAGGGGACATTCTCCTCTTGGGAGAGGCAGGCTTGTCCTGGAGAGGTACATCGTTACCCTCTGAGCTGTCAGAGTCATCAGACCCCTCAGGAGATTGGATGTATCTTCTCTACGGAGGCTCAGGTAAAGTGAGGTATCGGTACCAATTGGCCTAAGTATCGGAGTGACACGGTACCGGTGTGTGGATACCGGTACTCATCAGCACCATTGGTGCATTTGCCAATGCCGGTCCTGCAATTTCTGCACATACTGGTGCTGCACTTTGCAGGGTCTGGGGTGGAACCAAGGTCTTTGATGCCACAAGAAGAGCTGCCAGACTGTGTTTGATGGCCACGATCCTATGCTCAATCAACACTGACGATGTCTGTGTTTGAGTACTGGCCAAAGCCAGGACCCCAGAACATAGCACCAGGTGGTCGGACCAGGTTGAGGCCTCCAGAACTTCATGGAGTCCCAAAGTGGCTTTGGAGGCCAGGGACTCCCACTGGGGCTGTTTGCCCCGAGCGTGCTCCTCAAGGGCAATGCCATTGGCAGTCCGATATTTTGAGGGGGATGTACCCTTTCAGGAATGGACACATTTGTGTTTTGTTACCTGAGATCCACAGGAGGAGGAGGAAGCCTTTGACGACATGGCTGCCACCGAGGGCACATTGGCGGGAAAGAGGGTACCGAGCTTGGCTGCTCTGTTCTGCCAACCACTCTTGGATAACATCCCACAGGCCAAACATTCAGACATGCATTAATCTGGCCATTAGCATTTGCATCACCAATCATGGTTGTCAGTGACTGAGAAGGTACCAGCACATTATCAGCATATGTTCTGCAGCCGAGGAGTGCTTTTCCATGATGGAGGAGGGATTAGGGCCTAATGCCAAACCGGGGGGGGGGGGGAGACCTTGTCAGACGGCTGCCTAGGGTGAGAACTTACACAATCTTGACGATGCATATATTCATATGATTCTTGCAAGGTATTGTGGGTAATGTAGTTCTTTCACTCCCAAACACAGCTGAAGACAATAATTGAGTTGTGATACCAGTGGTAAGGCCAATAAAATACTTCTTTTATTGATGGGGTTTAATTCACCCAGCACTAATATGCTTGATAGCAATATAAATGAGGTTACTTGCTTGCAGTGTTTAAATGGATAACAAAAAGTCACAAAGAAAAATCAGAAAAACAACCTTCAGCTTGTCAGGCAATTACCTAATGTTTTCTTAGCAAATAATTACCAAATACAAAGGCACAAAGAAATAAATGAACTTTGCTTGTTAGGTTAACTTCTGCTTATTTTCCACACAGATCCTGCAGTGATTCTCTCTTGCTCACATACACAATCAGGTGCAGCTTTAATTACTATCAATTGACCAGCTGAAACCCTTTAGCTGGCTGGCTGCTACTGTGTGAACCCAAATCCTGCTTTAAAAGCTGTTTGCAGTGGAAATAAAGAACAAAGTTAGGTTTCTTTGTGATGGCTGATGTGTTTGCTCACAGAAAGCTAGCAATAGCATTGGGATAGAGAACAGTCCATGTAATTAATAGTCTCATCTGCTGTAATTTCCCCTTCATCAATCAGCATAGGGTCACTATCATACATTGGCACAGATGAGTCTTTCAATAAGGCACTATCATGAGAATGCTTATTCCCTTGCTACCATTCACTATTATAGATAGGGTCTGGATCAGTGTTCATACCTGAGCCTCTCCTGCTATCATAATTCCTCTCTGTATAGCCTGGCCAGTAGGTAATCCAATTCTGATGTCCAGCCTTCCAATCTTGATCCCTGGACACTGGATCTTTCCTCACATACCTTCTGGCATAGGTCTGAAAGTCCTTTCCACGTGCAGTCTTCTCTCTTCCAGGTAGCCACTGGTGATTCCTATCTCTGCCATTCCATTCCTCTGGCTGACTCCAGTCCAATGGACTCTGCTGGCATTTGGAATACCTCCCAGTATAGGTACTGCCTTGGAATCTCCCAGACCTTCCAATGGCCTTTCTTCTCTTCCTTCCAGAGAGTTTCCTTCTCTCTCTATCCGCTTGGCTTGGCTTCTGCTTCTCGAGATGATGTTGGTGCTTGAGCTTGAAGCTGTTGCTGTATCTGTGTCTGAAGCTCTTTCTGTAGCTGTTATCTGTAGAATAAGCTCTATTCTTATTCTGTTCTAATGTGTGCTCCTCCCTAACACAGCGCAGCTGTGTTGAATCAGGCCCTGCCCTTTGAGATGAGTGCTTAGGGATTACCTCATAGCTCTCTTGATTGCACACACGTTTTCTCACTTCAGCCCCTCTCATGGCTGCTGGAAACCTGGTGCATTCTGGGACTGGTAGTCTTTTCGGTGAAAACTCTGTTTTCTTACTTCTACCAGAACTGACAGGTTGCTTGTTCAGAGTCACATCATCTTTTCTATAGCTCCTACCTGAGCTATGATAAGCTTCCTTATCACATACCCCCCTGCTTAAGTTATTACGGACTGGTTTTACTGGTGAAACTTCTTCTCTACAGTCCGTAATACGGGAAAGTGCATCCGCATTCTTGTGTAACTTCCCGGCACGATGTTCAACCTGAAAATCAAACGCCTGTAAGGCCATGTACCAGCGTGTCAACCTGGCATTGTGGTTCTTCATTTGCTGCAACCACTTAAGTGGGGCATGGTCCGTGACCAACTGGAACTTTCTCCCTGTAAGGTAAAACCTTAACACCTCCACTGACCACTTGATAGCCAAACACTCTTTTTCTATTGTGGAATACTTTTGTTCAGCCGGTGACAACTTCCTGCTCAGGTACATCACAGGATGCTCCTCCCCATCATGGCACTGGGATAGGACCGCTCCTAGCCCTACATCCGATGCATCGGTTTGAACCAGAAAGGGTTTCTTGAAGTCTACTCCTTTCAGTACCGGTCCCGTACACAATTTTTCTTTTAAGACTGAAAACGCTTTTTCAGCTTCTGGTGTCCACTTTATCTGGTTTGGACAATTCTTTCGCAGCATATCCGTGAAAATGGCACTTTTCTCTGCGAATTGCAGTATAAACCGGCGGTAGTATCCAATAAGTCCTAAGAAACTTCTTAGTTGTTTCTTTGTTGTTGGAGGAGGAAAATTCCTGATGCTATCTATTTTGCTTAATAGAGGTTTAAATTTTCCTCTTCCCATTAGGTGGCCTAGGTATTTTACCTCCCTATTTGCAAAGGCACACTTCTTCGGGTTTAAAGTGATTCCCGCTTGCTTCATAGAGCACAAGACTGCCCTGATCCTCTTCAAATGCTCCGCCCAGGTGTTACTATGGATTATGACATCATCCATGTATGCAAAAGCATAACTTTGGTGGGGTCGAAGTACCTGATCCACTAACCTTTGGCAGGTAGCCGCTGCTCCATGCAGTCCGAAAGGCATCCTCTTGAACTGGAAAAGGCCAACGGGGGTGCTGAACGCAATCTTCGGCTTCGACTCCCTGGTGAGAGGGATTTGCCAATATCCTTTTGTCATATCAAGGGTGGTTAAGTATTGAGCCTGTCCCAGCTGGTCTAACAGCTCCTCAATTCTTGGCATTGGATATGCATCAAAAACTGATATGGCGTTTACCTGCCGGAAGTCAATACAAAATCTTAAGGATCCATCAGGCTTCGGCACCAGGACTATGGGGCTATTCCAGGGACTCTTTGACTCCTCTATTACCCCCATATCTAACATCTCCTGGACTTGTGCCACCACCTCCTGTCTTTTGGCTTCAGGCAAGCGGTATGGCCTTTGACGAACCAATTTCCCAGGTGGAGTTATTATTTCATGGGCCACCAAATGGGTCTCCCCAGGTATGGGTGTCAACACATCTGGGAATTCCTTAAGCAACTTCCTAATTTCTTCCTGTTGTACCATTGTCAGGTCCTCACCTATTTGGGGCTCTGATTTTTCTTTACAATCAGATACCTGGGGTCCCAAATCTTCCTCTTCACTCACCTCCCTCTCTCGGGCACAGGTGGCAGCTAAGCTTTTAACCCCTTTGACATCAGTAGAACCAAAGCCTTTGGCTCCACGTTCAGAATTCTCTAGGGATGTGACCTCCTCCACAGGTGGAAATCCCAGCCTCTCACAAATCAATTGGGCAATTTTGTCTCCTGTCTTCACGTGATACTCATTCTGTCCAAAGTTAAACAACAAAACTTTAATATTGCCCCTGTAATCGGGATCAATTACTCCCGCACCCACATCGATGAAATATTTAAGGGCTAATCCGGACCTTGGGGCTACTCTCCCATAACATCCAATTGGTATTTCCACTTGGAGACCGGTGTCAACCAGGGCTCTCCCTTGGCTAGGTACAGTCACATTTTCTATGCTGCACAGGTCAAACCCAGCAGACTGAGGGGTTGCCCGCTTAGGAGCTTGGGCCTTCTCGGAGACCTTATGGTACTTTAGGACGAATATCTGCTTTGGGGTAGCTTGGTCTTCTGGACGCTTAACCATCTTTTTAGCTGGGGTCTGAGGACTTCCAAATAAAGGCCCGGGAGCTACTACCATTAAACCTTCTCCCTCCTTCTTTCCTAGTCCTTCCACTAGACCCTGCTTAAATCTTGGCCAGTCTCTTCCTAGAACCAAATCAAAGGGTAGCCTAGGAACCACTGCTAACAGGACTTCCTCTTGTTTCCCTAGGCACTTAACCTTTAGCCTATAGGTGGGATATGATGATGCAGCACCATGAATGCATCTGATGTGAACTTGGCTTTCAGGGGTTCTAGGCACAAATCTTTCTTGGGCCTCTATCCTCTTCCAAAGCCTTTTTGACATCATACTCTGGTCTGCCCCAGAGTCTAATAAAGCATTTGTGGTGATTCCCTGCACATCAACCATCAAAAGAAATCCTTCCTTGGGCTGTTTTAAATCCAGACCCATTAAACTAGTGTGTGTCTGGCATCTCTTCTCTAAATGTCCCAATTTTCCACACTTGAAACATTTCTTTCTATTCCACTGTGTCATCTGGTTTGATACAGTACATTCATTTTTAGAAACATTCTTAATTATTCCCTTTCTGATACAGCACATCTAGCCTCAGCATCCATCTTTAGAGGGCTACCCATTCTATGGCAAGCCTGCGTGGCTTCCAAGAATCTCTCTGCTAGCATGGTTGCCTCTCCAAGATTTTGGCAATTTTGCTGTATAAGAAAAACATTCAAATCTTTAGGTACCCCAAGCATAAATTGTTCCAGCATTAATATATCTAATAACATTTCTACTGTCTTTTGCTCAGGCTCCAACCATTTTACAGCTAAACTTCTGATTCTCTGACTCAGAGCCCTGGGTGTCTCACCCACTTTCAATGTAACAGCTCTAAACATTCGCCTATACTCTGAAATAGACAACCCTAGGCGATCTCTAATAGCTGCCTTTACATCCTTATAATTCAAAGCCTGGGCTGCTGGCATTGCTCTGTAAGCTGCAAGTGCCTCTCCAGTTAATGAGGCTGCCAGCCTTACTGCCCACTGGGTCTCTGGCCATGCTAAAGCCTGTGCCACTCTTTCAAAAGACTCTAGAAAATCATCAACATTATCATCTGGAGTTAATTTCCCAAAATTAAATGCCCCCAATCCCTTGATTGAGTCCCACATTGTCCACATGTGGTGTACCAGTACTAACTGCTGGTCTTGCATCTGTTCCACTTTGGCTCTGCAGCTGAACTAGAGCTTGCACCAGATCAAGCACTGGTTTCTGCTGTTCCATCAAGGCCTTCATAGCAGTGTCCTGGGCCTGCTGTGATAGCTCCTGCTGCTTGCTAAATTGGGCTGCCATCCACTGAGCCATCTCCCTCGGATCCATCTTGACCCCTGCAAGAAATAAAGAAAAGAAAAAAACCAAAGTGCACCACCTTCCAACCAGGTGTGTTTTTTCAACTTTTTTCTTTTTTTCAATTATCCCCTGTGTTTACACACATCCACCACTAGACATGCCCAGGTACATATTACCTTGTCTCAGTGATGAATCCAGCTTTGCACAGGGTCTTTTCATCTGGGACAGCTTCCTGGAACAACCACTTCTCCTCCAAAGGGCAGATGAGGGAAAAAAATCTTTTTTCAGCTTCAAACTTGAATTTTATTTGTAATCCACAGCAAATAAATCCTCTTGGTGCAAAAGCAATCCGAAAAACTACGCCATTTGTCAGACGGCTGCCTAGGGTGAGAACTTACACAATCTTGACGATGCATATATTCATATGATTCTTGCAAGGTATTGTGGGCAATGTAGTTCTTTCACTCCCAAACACAGCTGAAGACAATAATTGAGTTGTGATACCAGTGGTAAGGCCAATAAAATACTTCTTTTATTGATGGGGTTTAATTCACCCAGCACAAATATGCTTGATAGCAATATAAATGAGGTTACTTGCTTGCAGTGTTTAAATGGATAACAAAAAGTCACAAAGCAAAATCAGAAAAACAACCTTCAGCTTGTCAGGCAATTAGCTAATGTTTTCTTAGCAAATAATTACCAAATACAAAGGCACAAAGAAATAAATGAACTTTGCTTGTTAGGTTAACTTCTGCTTATTTTCCACACAGATCCTGCAGTGATTCTCTCTTGCTCACATACACAATCAGGTGCAGCTTTAATTACTATCAATTGACCAGCTGAAACCCTTTAGCTGGCTGGCTGCTACTGTGTGAACCCAAATCCTGCTTTAAAAGCTGTTTGCAGTGGAAATAAAGAACAAATATAGGTTTCTTTGTGATGGCTGATGTGTTTGCTCACAGAAAGCTAGCAATAGCATTGGGATAGAGAACAGTCCATGTAATTAATAGTCTCATCTGCTGTAATTTCCCCTTAATCAATCAGCATAGGGTCACTATCATACATTGGCACAGATGAGTCTTTCAATAAGGCACTATCATGAGAATGCTTATTCCCTTGCTGCCATTCACTATTATAGATAGGGTCTGGATCAGTGTTCATACCTGAGCCTCTCCTGCTATCATAATTCCTCTCTGTATAGCCTGGCCAGTAGGTAATCCAATTCTGATGTCCAGCCTTCCAATCTTGATCCCTGGACACTGGATCTTTCCTCACATACCTTCTGGCATAGGTCTGAAAGTCCTTTCCACGTGCAGTCTTCTCTCTTCCAGGTAGCCACTGGTGATTCCTATCTCTGCCATTCCATTCCTCTGGCTGACTCCAGTCCAATGGACTCTGCTGGCATTTGGAATACCTCCCAGTATAGGTACTGCCTTGGAATCTCCCAGACCTTCCAATGGCCTTTCTTCTCTTCCTTCCAGAGAGTTTCCTTCTCTCTCTAACCGCTTGGCTTGGCTTCTGCTTCTCGAGATGATGTTGGTGCTTGAGCTTGAAGCTGTTGCTGTATCTGTGTCTGAAGCTCTTTCTGTAGCTGTTATCTGTAGAATAAGCTCTATTCTTATTCTGTTCTAATGTGTGCTCCTCCCTAACACAGCGCAGCTGTGTTGAATCAGGCCCTGCCCTTTGAGATGAGTGCTTAGGGATTACCTCATAGCTCTCTTGATTGCACACACACGTTTTTCTCACTTCAGCCCCTCTCATGGCTGCTGGAAACCTGGTGCATTCTGGGACTGGTAGTCTTTTCGGTGAAAACTCTGTTTTCTTACTTCTACCAGAACTGACAGGTTGCTTGTTCAGAGTCACATCATCTTTTCTATAGCTCCTACCTGAGCTATGATAAGCTTCCTTATCACAACCTACAAAGGGGATTGCTGCTCTTTTGTTAAAAAGGTTTCTTTGTGTGGAGGAATCTGACCTTTTAGAAAATAAAATTAGAAGACCAGTGGTAACAGTAAAGAAAAACAGGCAGACACTGCCACAGGAGTGGCACTACAATAGCTGTTTTTCAACAATGGCAGGAACTATGACCTGCTGGCTCTGTGGAAAACAATGAACAGGAGAGTGCCATTTGGGAAAGGCAAGATGGCAGCACACAGGCACTGTGGGGTGCTTCCAATAGCTTCCCTATTGGACACTGGAGACCGTTACCATGCAGGCTCCGTCGGTACCGATGATACCCACATGTAAGGACTACTTCCTGCTTGTTCCAGGCAATTACCTGTTCCCAGTGCCACCTGCATGCGTAGCTGTGTCTCTGGACATGTGTACAGTGACACCTATGTGTAGTGTGCCTGGCACCATGAACACATCAGTCCAGTCCCCTGTGGCCCCCTTGCATGACATTGCATGACCATGCCACATTTTGATTCCCAATGATGGTGTCCATGGTAACCCCCCTAACCCCGTATGTGGTCTGTTGAACACATTTGTGTTGTCATGATCTACGCACATCCTCGGACCCAACCACACTGGCAAAATGATATCCTAACAATCATGGGTGCTGTGTCCATACATGGAACATTGTGTGGGTGGCCCTATTCACCTTGCCAGGGGCCACTACCATGACATTTGGGTTTCTACAAGGCCCAGGATAGCAATGCTTGACCCACTACAAGCATTGTGTAACGTGTCTCTCTTGTGGATACTGCTAGGTACGTATAACCTAGTTTGGACACTGTTGCAAACAGCATACTGGGCGTGAAGTACGAGGTAATGACCCAGTATGGGCTATCTTATGTTGTTATGTTCCTATGACCTGGGCCTTGTATGCTTACGGCAGGTGTGGTTGCCAACAGGGGCAGGGGCCATTGCACCAGAATAGGCTATTGCCACGTGTGCTCATGTCAGGGTTTCTGTCTGTGCTGTGCAACCACAACAGGTGCATGTATCCTTCCAACACCATCATTAATGTTCATCTGCAATAAGGTTTGGGATTCGTAGCAAGTGGGCAGATGTGTGACCTGACTCAGCATACATTTATGGGGACATGGCTCTGTTACAGGCCTTTGTAATCAGATCTCATAGCTCATGGGGGTGGGGTGCTGTTACACACATCCACATCTGCACCTAGCATACCATCTGGATACATCAAAGACGTGTGTGATGAGGTGCTGACCTCACAGACTACGGGAGATGTGCAACCTACCTTCCATAACCTAACACAATATCTGAATGACATACCCACCATTGCAATCAGGTCTCTGGCCCCCTGGGGGTTGGGTGTCCTAGCACACATCATCAGCTGCATACACCATAGCAACAGGGTGACTGACAGTACACCTTACTCAGGTCTCAGGACTCCTGGGGATAGGGAGAATGTATTGAACTGTTTAGGCACACAGAACCATATCACCAGGGTGAGTGATAGCCCTCTTTGATGGGCTCTCACGACTCCTGGGGATAGGGAGAATGTATTCAACTGTTTAGGCACACATAACCATATCACCAGGGTGAGTGATAGCCCACTTTGATGGCCTCTCACGACTCCTGGGGATAGGGAGAATGTATTCAACTGTTTAGGCACACAGAACCATATCACCAGGGTGACTGACAGCCCACTCTGATGGGCTCTCAGGGCTCCTGGGGATAGGGAGAATGTGTTGAACAGCATAGGCAACCAGGACCATATCACCAGGGTGACTGACAGCCCACTCTGATGAGCTCTCAGGACTCCTGGGGATAGGGGGGAAGTTATGAACAGCATTGGCACACAACCCCATATCACCAGGGTGACTGACAGCCCACTCTGATGGGCTCTCAGGGCTCCTGGGGATAGGGAGAATGTATTGCACTGTTTAGGCTCACAGGACCATATCACCAGGGTGACTGACAGCCCACTCTGATGGGCTGTCAGGACTCCTGGGGATAGGGAGAATGTATTGAACAGCATAGGCACACAGGACCATATCACCAGGGTGACTGACAGCCCACTCTGATGGGCTGTCAGGACTCCTGGGGATAGGGAGAATGTATTGAACAGCATAGGCACACAGCACCATATCACCAGGGTGACTGACAGCCCACTCTGATGAGCTCTCAGGACTCCTGGGGATAGGGGGGAAGTTATGAACAGCATTGGCACACAACCCCATATCACCAGGGTGACTGACAGCCCACTCTGATGGGCTGTCAGGATTCCTGGGGATAGGGAGAATGTGTTGAACAGCATAGGCACACAGAACCATATCACCAGGGTGACTGACAGCCCACTCTGATGGGCTGTCAGGACTCCTGGGGATAGGAAGAATGTATTGAACAGCATAGGCACACAGCACCATATCACCAAGGTGAGTGATAGCCCACTTTGATGGGCTCTCAGGGCTCCTGGGGATAGGGAGAATGTATTGAACTGTTTAGGCACACAGAACCATATCACCAGGGTGAGTGATAGCCCACTTTTATGGGCTCTCAGGGCTCCTGGGGATAGGGAGAATGTATTGAACTGTTTAGGCACACAGAATCATATCACCAGGGTGAGTGATAGCCCACTTTGATGGGCTCTCAGGATTCCTGAGGGAAGGGTGGATTGGAAAACAGAAACAGCAGCATATTCCACACCAGCAGGGGTGCTGGGGACCCACGATTGTGGACTTTCTGGCCAAGTGGTGGTGGTAATACAGATGTTTTAGACTGCTGGGCTACACACACACATATCACCAATGGGACTAACATACCATTTTGGGCACGTTTCACAGTCCCTGGGGGTGGGGCAGATGTTTTACCCTACAACTGCAGACCCCATCATACCAGCAGGATGTTTAGAAACCCTCCTTAGTCTGATCTATGGGCTACCTGTGTTACGCTGTGTTGTAGCATATCAACAGCAGCAGCTGCCATGACACCAGGATGGCATCAGGAACTCTGTGAACAGGTCCCTAGCCCCCTGGGTACAGGGCAAGCCACTCAGATGTGATATATAGACAATATGGCATGTGGATTTACCTGATACACATCACTGAGATAGACTACCTACACACATCTGCATGCACAGCTACAATCAACACTGGACATATATATGTGGATCTACTGACCAGTCACCATACACTTACCTCACGTGGGTAATCAGCCACATGATTGTAGCGCCGGGTTAGCCGGTCCCACACCCTCCGGACCCTGATCTGGTCCTGACGCCTGGATGATCCTGGGAAAAGCTTGTGCTGCCTTACAGCAATTAGCTGTGCCAGGCAGCGTAGCTCCCGTGCGGTGAAGGCAGGCTTCCTGGATCGGGTAGCCATGTTCTACACTGTCACCAATGATGAACGCACGCACGACGCAAAACGCACGCATGCGCAGCACAACACCTGCGCATGCGGAACACAACACGCACGCCACGCCGCGCGCATCTTTTTGCCGCACAGGGTATGGTGTCGCCAACAATATTTATACAGATCTATGATGCAGACAGACATTGCACTGATGTGTCTGACATTTAAAAACTACAAGTAGATGTTTTCCTTGTTGTTTACACACTTGGGTCTCAAACTGTTGGAACCAGTGTGCTGTGCGTTTTTATATAGCAATGACTGACAAAACAGTTACACCAAGGAGTCCTGATAGCCCATCAACGTGGTCTATCATTCACCCTTCTGATATGGGGTTGTGTGTGCCTATGGGGTATGTTCATTAATCCATCTTAATGTGAATCCAGCAATGATATGCAGGATGCCATAAGGGGGGGGGGGGGGTGGGGGGTGGGGAGAAGGGGGCCTTCTGGCCTAAATGTTTGACTCACGCAATAGGTTATGTACCGCACATTATGACACGATGGAGGTACGTGTACCACATTACTGTGTGTTAATCGTAGGCATGTGTGCTGCCATACAGACCTACTGGCAAAGGTGTAGCATGTTGGTTGACAAATTACCTGATGGTACAGGGCTCATGGGTTCAATGCCACATTGTGGCTTTTGCATATGACTGCCTGAGACATGACCCTTTAATATCTGCACTGCTTTGTGAGGCATTTGGTTTTTTTTAAAATCTGCTGCCAGCAAACACACCCTCCCATTGGCATAACCTAAGGTGACACATCATGCACCCTATGCGTCACTCCTGAGGACACATAATAAGGTGCACTGTCCAACACGGCACCTTATAATGTTCCCTTTGAGGCACCTTATAGGGCACTTTGGAGGCACCTTCAGGCTACAGCACTGAGGGTGTTGTTGGTGGCAGCACCAATTTAAATTATAAAAAAAACCTCCTGAGACAGCCTTATCACATAACCCCACTGTGGTATCAAACCCATGACCTCTGGCTCCACAGGCAGTGCAGTCACCCTTGAGCTACATCTCCATAGCTGCTAAAAAAAACTCCTGGCTGGCTACAGTTGGACTGCAGCCCACCACACGACCTGTCTGCTGTGGTTGGCAGGGTAGGGTTAAACCCCACATACCCATGATGCACTGCACATGCAAATCAGCAGTCTAAAGATAAACACAGGTTGGGGTATGCAACCCCACACCACCTCAGCCTGGTAGGGAGTACTGAGCATGTGTGTTACTGGCACAGATAGATACTGACCGTCATATTGTGCGGGTCCTGTGCTCACCCTGAGGGTGAGGTGGGAGACCCAGCACCATGTCCACAGCACGTGGCTTAGCTGAGATAGGCTTTGGTGTGAGTCCCCATCAGTGCCAGTGTGTGATGGGTTGGTCTTGCAGCTACACTGCCAAATACATCTGTGTCCATCTTTGATTTCTCAGTCAAGTTTAGCCCTTGAGCACTTTGACGCACCCAGAATAGTGCATATCCTGTGTGGGTGCCATGGCCACATGATTTATATAGCGGGGGGTTCGGGATGGGACGGCTCTTTGGACCCATAGGCGGATTATGTATTACCACCCAAACTGCCCTCTGGAGCTCAGGATCTCCCACCAACAGATCCACATTCTACATCATTGCAATGTTGCTGGTAGAGGGGACCATCAACCTCAGTTCAGCTGGGGGCCAAACAACATACAGGGCAGTCCATGCATTTCTGTACGCATCCATACGGTGATAGTAGACAGACAGGGGCCCTGGAAATGTTCAGCTGCCCACACCACTATCTGACATTCTCGAGCAGCAAGCACAGTGAATTTTCAGCCACTGCACCCTACAAGGTGTTCCAGCCTCACACATACTAACTGCAAAAAGACTGCTAGCTAGTCCATAATGCATATTACTGGAAGAAATGTGTGCACCCAATACCGGGATGTCAGCACACCCACCAAGCAGATAGGATAGTGATTGGGCACCAAAAAAGGCAGCCCATAGATATTACTTGAAAGAGTTGTTATTAGCACTAGGGGGGACCTAGCCATGCCATGGTGACTGCTCAGTCAGGGTGAGAGTGACCTCCCAGCAGGACATGCTGTGGCAACCCTGTCCGTGCAGGTGATGGTCGGCCACTACAATGTCCCAGCCATTGCCCTATGCCCTGTGCTCATGCATCCTGCCCAGGCCAGCAAGGCGGAGCTATACCCACAGTACCTTGCTCCTCATTATGCACATTGGCAAGCTAACACTGGACACAGTGCAAACAGTGTGGACTGAGTAAGGTGTTGCAACCACCACACACTGGATGGACAGACACACACTCCCACACCTATGCCAGCATTGTGCTACTATAGAGAGTTTTTGCAGTCCAGGCCAACTCAACAGTCCTGGACACAGCACAGGCATGGCTCTGGTATGCAATACTGTTGGGGTCACTCCCCAGGGTGGTGAACACTTTCAGACACCAGACCTGGAAACACTCCACAGACATCAGAGATATTGGTATGATACAGATCACTGAGCATATTATGCTTATTTATTTATTTATTTATTTATTTAGCTGTATTTATATCCCGCTTTTCACCGAGTCAAAGCGGCGTTACATAGAGCGGTGGGGAAATTAAGTATAGGGCTCATAGCAACCTTTTGATATATGTGTACCATATTCCCAGGTTTATGGTGGCATTGGTAAGGTATGCACGTACTAGTATTGTGAGATGTACGCAAGGCCCAATATCCTGCCTCTCCATGGCCTTTCAATAATGGAGCCTGTGGGTGCGGTTCTTTCTGCTCCTGTTGGCCGCTGCTCTAGGGCAGAGGTCCACAACTCCTGTCCTGGTGGGCCAAACACTGTTCATGTTTTCCTACTGTCCCTAATGAATATGCATGAGTTACATCTGCATACCATGGAGGCGGCGCATGGCAATGAAGCACACACATCTTTATTAGATACAGCATATACGTGAATGATTTGTGGCACTCCAGGACTGCATTTGGGGGACTATGCTATAGGTAATGCACATGTTTCTGGTGTCTGTGCTCTGTAGGGTAAAATGTCAATGTTTTGGGCATGTTTACGTTATCTGCACTAAAGGTTCTGTCTGTATTATCACATTTTTGTGGTGGGTAAAATGTGGGGACTGGGATGGTAGGAGCCCCAGCTGGAACTTGAACCTGTGACCTTCTGCTCCTGAAGGCACTGGCTGTGTGAGCTGTACCACTGTCTTGGCACAGAAACAGTGCATTCCCTGGGGAGTCCATGGCTGTTCGTCAGACAGGGTCTGTCTATTGCAGTGCACGGCACCCACGTGAAGAGGGCTAGGCCATGGTGTGCTGTGGGCAGGAGACACTGCCCCCTCCACCACCAGTACCCCTCTGCCACCATGCTGACATGCCGTTCTACTGGTGGTGCGGGTGGTGCACAGTCTCGGGCCATCCAGTGTGCGGTTAGGCGGCTGCCTATGGTGCGGGTTCTGGGGTAGGGGTGCCTGCATAGATGTTCACGATTCCCCCCCCCAGCACCTCTTGCCACTGCTCTGTGCACTTGGAGGCCAATACTGGCAACAGTGCTGGCAGTGTGGGCTGTGGGGGGTGTTTGCATACACACTCCCACACCTATGCCAGCATTGTAGAACTGTAGGGGTGTTTGGCAGCCCTGGCCACCGCTCCAGTCCTGGGCACAGTGCAGGCATGACTATGGCACGCAATACTGTTGGGGTCACTCCCCAGGGTGGTAAACACTGTCAGACACAAGACCTGTAGCACACTCCACAGACATCAGAAAGGTTGCCATGATGCAGCTCACTCAGATAATTGTACTTAACCTCGGAATTGCTATCTGCCAGTTATCATAGCAACCTTTTGATAGATGTGTACTGTATTCCCTGGTTTAGGGTGGCATTGCTAAGGTATGCAGGTGCTAGTATTGGGAGATGCATGCAGGGCCCAATGTCCTGCCTCTCCAGGAGGCATTGGATAATGGAGCCTGTGGGTGCGGGTTTGTCTGGCCCTGTTGGCTGCTGCTTTACGGCAGAGGTTCCCAACCCCGGTCCTGGTGTGCGCAACACTGTTCGGGTTTTCATGCTGTCCCTCATGAATATGCATGGAATACATCTGCATACCATGGGGGCGGCGCATAGAAATGCAGCACAGACATCTTTATTAGAGGCAGCATAAAACCTGAATGGTGTTTGGCCCTCCAGGACTGCATTTGGGATACTCTGCTCTGGGTAATGCGCCTGTTTCTGGTGTCTGTGCTCTGTTGGGTAAAACACAGGTGTTTTGGCCATGTTTACGTCATCTGCAATAAAGGTTCTGTCTGTAGTAGCACATTTCAGTTGTGGGTAAAATATGGGGACTGGGTTGGCAGGAACCATAGCTGGGACCTGAACCTGTGACCTTCTGCTCCTGAATACACTGGCTGTGTTCACCGCACCACACTGTGATCACAGAAATGGTGCAGTCCCTGGAGATACCATGGTTGTTTGTCAGACAGAGCCTGTCTGTTGCAGTGCATGGCACCCACCTACACAGGGCTAGGCCATGGTCTGCTCTGGGCAGCTGCCACTGCCCCCTCCACCACCAGTACCCCTCCGCCACCATGCTGACATGGCCTTATATTGGAGACAGCATAAAACCTGAATGATTTGTGGCCCTCCAGGCCTGCATTTGGGGGACTCTGCTCTAGGTAATGCACATGTTTCTGGTGTCTGTGCTCGGTGGGGTAAAATATAGGCATTTGAACCATGCGTATGTTCTCTGCAATAAAGGTTTGTCCTTACTATCACGGTTTAGTAGCGGGTAAAATATGGGGACTGGATTGGCAGTAGCCCCAGCTGGGACTTGAACTTGTGACCTTCTGCTCATGAACACACTGGCTGCGTTCACCACACCACACTGTGCTCACAGAGACAGTGCATTCCCTGGAGATACCATGGTTGTTTGTCAGACAGAGCCTGTCTGTTGCAGTGCATGGCACCCAACTACACAGGGGTAGGCCATGGTCGGCTCTGGGCAGCTGCCACTGCCCCGCTCCACCTCCAGTACCCCTGTGCCACCATGCTGACATGCCCTTCTGCTGGTGGTGCTGGTGGTGTGCAGTCTCAAGCCATCCAGTGTGCAGGTTGGCGGCTGCCTATGGTGCGTGTTGTGGGGTAGGGGTGCCAGCATAGGCATCCATGCTTCCCCCCAACACCGCCTGCCAATGTTCTGTGCCCTTGGGGGTACCTGCTGGGTACTATCCCCTGTGACACTGTGATAAACACTCTCGTGCCCATGTTGGGCCCTCATCAGTTGCTGTCTGGCTGCTGTTCAGTTTCAGCATTCCTAAGTGCCACCTAGGCATCTGCCTAGTCCGCACTGTGCCCCAGCTGCACCACAGCATGTGCCGCCTGCAGCCCTCTGTATCCCCTTTCCCAGCATCTGTCCAGTTCCCCATTCCGACATGCCCGCCCTGCCGTTGTGGAACATGTGCATGCCATAGGTAACCTGTCCAATGGAGAGGGAAACCCTGATCAGTGCTATTTCACTGTGGGATCATTCACCTTGTATGGGGATGGAGTGTAGACCCTTCCAAAATTCATATTTATTTTTGGGGGATTTCTTGGGAGTGTTTTTTGATGTTTCCCATTACTATCACTATTGCCCAGCTTGATTATGATTTTTTTTTATTTTGTTGGGGTCATTTTCAATGCTTATTTGCACTTTTGTTCCGTGCACATGTATCACACTTATCACTTTTTTGTAGGTTTCCCTGGTTTTGCTGTATATTGCTGACAGAAATGGTTTCTTTTCCCTTTAAATCAGCTCTAACGCGAGGTTTTCACTTGCGTTAGTTTTGGCCTCGAATTTCACATCGTTAGTGTGCGGGGAGCCTCTCCCCTCCCACTCTCCATCCATTGACCCCCTCTCTCCACCCCTGGGGAGCCTTCCTCCGCCCTCCAGGAGCCTTTCCACGCCTTCAGCACTCGTTTGCACCGCCGTGCACGTGAGCACGCACTAAAGCGCATTTTTGCCCCATAAAGCGTCATTAGCACGTGCTAAGGTACCTTAGCGCGCGCTAATTGTGCAGCACGCACGTTAAGAGGGTTTAGTAAACATACCCCTAAATTTCAGCACTGTTTTTTTTACATTCGGCAGAATTAATTATGCAGCAGTTTGCATATATTTTGCATGTCAAGTGCGCTGCAGTTTAGCACAGTTGGGCTTTTTTGGCATTTGCTGGAGCTAGTTTGCTTTCTGCATCGAAGAGCAAGCCTAGTGCGGGAAAAGCATCAGAAAAATGCCGTGCTAAGCTTTTCTGAATCGGCTCGTTATATTGTTAAGCCCTCTGGATCAGAGATCTACCAACTATGCCTGATTTGGAACCTGCCTTGAGTTTAAAAATAAAAAATGGAGTAAGTAAATCTAAAAATCCAGACATATTAAATGAAAGGGAATGATTTCCACGTTAATCTAGATAATAATTAGAGCAAGGAAATATGTTTTTGGTGGCAGCTTTTGATTGGAAGAAAGACATGCATTTTGACCAGCTTACTAAAGCTGTGCTCTCTTCATCAAATCAGTGCAGAATGAGATATGAATGATGCCCAAATAAGGGGGCAACTGCATCATTCTTAGCTCAGTCTGCTCTGGCCAGAGCTTGCTAAACTAGTGATATCTGTATTAGGTTATCCCAATAATATGATATCATTTATAACCCGTTTGTTGACCATTTTTAGCTTTATTATATTGAATAAATGATGGCTATAGATTCAGGGGAAAAATTCACTTGGCAGTCACACCATAACTTTTTCTGACAGATCATTCTTTCCATGGTTTTATTCACTGCTTTAAGGCATCATTTATTTGATGGATAAACAGATATTCATCTTTTGTCAATTCTCCAGATGCATCACACTTAATCTCTGGGTGAGAGATTCACATCACTTAAAGTTACCTGCTGCTTCCAAACATTTTTCTGTCTTTGCTCTGTTATCTTTAAACTTTCAAATATTCATGATCCATCATTATATGCTACATTTTTGGATGTTCCAGGTTGCAGAATAACTACAAATTTAAATGATTACCTAAGGATCACTGTAGAATTATTAGTTATAAGGATACTCCTTACCAGAATCAATACAGAAAAGATAAAGCCACACCAGCAACAGTGGAATGAAGACTCAAGGCACTAAGAAAGATGGAAAGCAGGCAGAGAAGGACGACTGCAGCTATGCACAAAGACTCTGAACATGGAGGATGCAAACTGACGCTGCCCCGGACCTCCCTGGAGCCATGGGATAGTGCCTGGGTGATCTGTGAGGATTTTCAGTGGCATTAGTCAGATAATAATGTTGAAAATCAGTGACTGGCTGGCCATGGTCACCATGCTTTTCAGTATCAAGCCCTTAGTAACAAGTCAAAACATAGTTACAAGCATTCTCTTTAAAGGTCTGCCCATAACATTCCTTTCATAGCATGTATAAGTAAATGAACAGCACTGTTTGTCTCTTTTTGGATATCAGAAGTAGGTCCTCTAAAGCTTTGTACCATTGTCTATCTTTTTATTTAATTTAATTCTCTTATATACTATGCTATTCTGCATCAGTGTGGTTTACATTGAACAAACTGAAATTACATTGAACAGGGCATTATAACTTGGAGATAACTATTTTACAGGGAACATGGGCTTTGGAGGGTTAAGAGGCTTGCCCAAGACCACAAGGAACACCTGTGTGACTAGAAACCCCAGTCCTTTCAGCCCAAGGTTGCTGTTTTCTAGTGGGATTTGAACCCCTGACCTTCTGGCCTGAAGTACCTTGCCCCAACCACTAGGCCACTCCTCCACTCTTGAGACTACTTAGCTGTTGTACTTATGGAGATACATTATATCCTTACAATTATCCTGATTTTTTTTTTTTTGCATTATCTATACAAGAGATCACAGAGAGAGGTAGGTAGGCATCTATATTTGGAAAAACTTAGAGAAGCTAGCAAAGTAGTAAGGAAAGCAAAGTTTCAAAAAGAGGAGGAAATAGCCAATGCAATAAAATGGGGTGGGGGGGTGGGGGGGGATAAGACATTTTTCAGATATGTTAGTGAGAAGAGAAAGGGCAAAGTGGTATTGTCAGACTTAAGAGTGAAGGGAAGGAATATGTAGAAGCTGATGAGGATAAAGTGGAATTGCTTAACAAATATTTCTGTTCTGTGTTCACAGATGAAGAACCAGGAGCAGGACCTCAGAAAACACCCACAAACAGGAATAGAAGCGAGAGACATCTTAAACAATTTTCAGAAGACTGTGTTCGTGAGAAACTAGCTAAACTTAAAAGTAGACAAAGCGATGGGACCGGATGGGATACAACCTAGAATACTGAGGGAACTTGGGACATTCTAGCAGCTCCACTGACTGACCTTTTCAATGCCTTGTTGGAGTCAGGAGTGGTGCCAAAGGACTGGAGAGAGGCTCATGTGGTCCCTTTACACAAAAGCAGAAGTAAGGATGTGGTTGAAACCTACAGGCCGTTTAGTTTAACTTCGGTGGTGAGTAAATTATTGGAAACGTTGCTGAAAGAGAAAATAGTGAGGTTTCTGGAGTCCAGCAGATTACAGGATCTGAGGCAGCATGGACACACCAGAGGCAGGTCTTGTCAGACAAATCTGATTGATTTCTTTGACTGGGTTACCAGAGAGTTGGACTGAGGGGAGGGCCCTAGATGTGGTGTATTTAGATTTCAGTAAAGCCTTTGACACCGTTCCTCACAGGCAACTTATAAACAAACGGAGCACCCTAGGGATGGACCCTAAAGTTACTGCTTGGGTTGGAAATTGGTTGAGTGGGAGGCAACAAAAGGTACAGGTACTGTAAATGGAGGCTACTCTGAGGAGAATGAGGTTACTAGTGGTGTGCCCAAGGGATCTGACGTGGTCCAACTCTTTTTAACATCTTTGTTAGTGATATAGTGGAAGAGCTGTTGGGTAAGGTTTGCCTCTTTCTGGATGATACCAAAATCTGCAATAGAGTAGACACCCAGGAAGGTGTAGATAACATGAGGAGGGATCTAGCTAAGTTTGAAGAATGGTCTAGAATTTGGCAGCTGAGATTTAATGTTAAAAAATGAAAGGTCATGCATTTGGGCTGCAACAATCCAAGGGAGAGATATAGTATAGGGGGTGAAGTACTTTTGTCCACTAAAGAAGAGCGGGGCCTAGGCGTGATTGTGTCTGATGATCTTAAAGGAGCTCAACAGGTAGAAAAGGCGACAGCAAAAGCTAGAAGGATGCTTGGGTGCATAGGGAGAGGAATGGCCAGCAGAAGAAAGGAGATGATAGTGCCCCTGTATAAGTCTTTGGAGTATTGTGGGCAATTCTGGAGACTGCACCTTCAAAAGGATATAAACAGGCTAGAGTCAGTACAGAGGGTGGCTACTAAAATGGTTAGTGGTGTTCATTATAAAGCATATGAGGAAAGACTTAAGGATCTTAATATGTACAGCTTAGAGGTAAGGCGGGAAAGAGGTGATATGATTGAGATGTTTAAATACTTCCGTGGCATAAATGCACAGGAGGAGAGCCTCTTTCGATTGAAAGCAAGCTCAGCTATGAGGGGACATGGGATGAGGGTTAAAGGGGATAGATTCAGGAGTGATATGTGGAAATATTTCTTTACGGAAAGAGTGGTGGATCCGTGGAATAGTCTCCCAGTAGAGGTGGTAGAGATGAGATGAATTCAAAGAAGCATGGGACAAACACAGAGGATCTCTAAAGGAAAAAAGGGGACTGTTGTAGTAGTTGATATGGAAGGACAGACTAGATAGGCCATGTGGTCTTTTTCTGTCGTCATGTTTCTATGTTTCTATATGTAGGGCTGCTGCAAGCGTTTTAGTCAACCTAGGTGAAACAAGTCAAATAGAGAAGAAGGCAACCTCCAAAAAGCAAGTCAAAAAGGAAACAAACAGAAATTGCAGGTAGACAACAAAAAGATAATTTTATTCAATGACCTGACTCAGCTGAGTTTGGGCAAACCTAGATGAAAATTCATTTTTGTGTCCACTTCAATTAACTTCCATGCCCCTACCTCTTACAACCCAAAATATGAACATTAAACAAAACAATCATAATAAAACTCAAAAAGTACACTTCCCAAAACAAAAAACCATGGTGGAAATGAGACAGTGGTAGTAGGGAAACTGCAGATAGAGTGGTACAAACAGTCTAAGACACTAATGCTAAAAGAAGAAAATGTGTTTTCTTTTTTAGGCGTGTTTCACAAAGACATATGCCTATTGTTGAGGATTCATTGGACTGGGAAAATTATCAGTCTGTAAACATACCCCCTCTCCCAAACATAGGCACTCCACCTGCCTCAACCTTAACATCCCCTTCTGACTCCAAGTCAAACTGGTAGGAGACATTACTATTGTATTTAATCCCCCTCTAGTTTGACTTGGAGTCAGAACAAAAAACTGCTCTAACCTCCAGGCCAGCATCTGCTTTTGCCCTCCCCTCCGCTAACACCCTGCCATTTCTTTTTTTTTACCCTAACCCCCAAGCCAGCAGGTGCCTTCAGCACCCTTCCTTCTTTCCTCACTGACACCCCCAATGCTGCCATATTTCTGGACCTGCAGCAGTGGTGAAAAACATAAAACAAACATGGGAGTGATTGTCTTAGATGCACAGGTATAAATAGACCAACCAGAGCTTACTGAGTTTCAGTCTGAAGGACTACTGAGAGAAGTTGCTTTTGTTTGGAAGGAATCTGCACTTGTAAGTATTTACTGCCTGGGAGTTTCTGAAACTCTTGGGTTAAAGGGGATTGTTTTGATTTAAACCAATAAAATCTGTGTCTGTTTTAAAGTTTTGTGCTTTATAAAGTCAGGTAGGGCATTGTGTACCAAACCAGATTTTACTTAAAACAAACTCTATTAGAGCACTGAGTAACAAGTCAGTTTTACTTAAAACAAACTCTAATAGAGCACTGTGTTACAAGCCAGCTTTTGGTTAGTGTTTCTTTCCCACCCACCCCAGACATAATCTTAGATTTACAGGCTCTTAAACCTACTAGGGGAAAAAGATGGTCAGATTCACTTTCCAGTTTAATTTATTATCCTCATCAGGAATAGATTAATTCATTAAGAGCCTGAAATTCATCTTGAGGTGAACACAGTCTCTTAAATGTATTAGGCATAGTTGTATTGGTACAAGTAGTCTTAGCAGCTTTAAATAAATAAACTTAAATAGCTAAACAAATCCTTAAAATTAAGATGCATGCAGAAGTCCAGCAGTGAGATGGGGCTATCTAGTCTTTTGGTTTTTTAAAAATATGTTTATTACAATTTTCAATTTTACTCTCAAATACATAAGTGAGAAACAAAATAGCATATACAAAAGAATAATTAAAAAAAAAAAAAATACACAACAGCTGTCTTTTTTTCTAAATAGATGAGTCCTAACCCTTTAAGCCTTCCTCATAAGAGTATCCTTCTATCTTCTTTAACATTTTTGTGGCTCTTCTCTGTACCTCTTCTAATTCTGCTATATCCTTAAGATAAGGCGACGAGAATTGCATAAGATATTCAAGGTGAACGATACAGAGACATTATAATATCCTTGGTTGTATCCGTACAAGTATTCTTAGCAGCTTTAAATAAATAAACTTAAATATCTAAACAAATCCTTAAAACTAAGATGCAGGCAGAAGTCCAGCAGTGAGATGGGGCTATCTAGTCTTTTGCATGGAGTGTCACATGTACAATTTTATCCAAGTTGGTGAGAGGTGTTTTATGTGCACTACAGGCAAGGAGCTGTTTGCTCTCAGGGAACCAGTCTGATCTCTGGACTTGAAGGAGTTAAATCAGACAGAAAGGTACAGTATATAGACTAGACCTACAGGGACATAGTAGTGAATTCCCTTGTGTCCAGTCTGGCAGACTCTCTGAAAGAAGAGCATCACCTTGGTCTTGAAGGTCTACCTAAAGGGACTGCTACTGCTGGAAAGAAATCTGCTCTTGTAAGTATTTACCTTCTGGGAAATCCTCTAAATCTTTGGGTTAAAGCTGATAAATCTGTGTATTTTAGATTTAAGTGTTTCTATTAAGTCAGTCAGGGCTTAGTACCACCAGAGAGCTTTTATTTTTATAAATCAAATCAGAGTATAGTTTAGCATAGAAGGCAGAATAGGATAACTATTCTTTGAGTAGAAAGAAAGAAATTGTTTCTAGAGAACTTTACATAGAGACCTTCCAGTTAGAAGACAAGAGACTTGTGAAGTTGTCTTAAATAGGTGTTAAAGCCAATTGACAGATCAAAGGGGCAATTTGAATGCTCCCTCTATCAAACAAGGGATGTATAAATCTGCCATAAATTGCCAAGAGATTACCTAAGAAGCATAGGTCAGGGCACTGTGTAGCAAGCCAGCTTTACTAAGGGGCATGTTTACTAAAAACCGCCAATGTGCGCAGCCGCACAATAGCACACTAAAAGCATATTTAATAGCTCTTAAGCGCCCCGCAAACGTGCGATGAAGCCCCGCATCCTTTGGTGTCACAGTAACGGGTGCCGCAGAAGTACGCGCCCGCAAATGTCCGATAGAGGCGTGGAAAGGCTAACGGAGGGCGGAGGAAGGCCCCGGAGGGACGGAGAGAAGGGGTTAATGGGCGGGGAAGGGGAGGGGAGAGGCCCCTCGCACAGTTGCGTTGCCGAATTTACAAGGGAAAAATAGCGCGAGTGAAACACTCGCGGTAGAGGGCATTTAAAGGGAAGAGAAACCATTTCCGTCAGCAATGTACAGCAAAACCGAGGTAACCTGCAAAACGTGAGCAGTGTGATACATCTGCACAGCCCAAAAGTGGAATTAAAAATAGAAAAGGACCACAACAAAAATTGTAAAAATAGTAAGTCAGCTGGGGAACAGTTTTAGTAATGGGCAAAACTAAAAAACACACCCAGGACAGCTCCAGCAAAAAGAAATGATTTTTGGAAAGGTGTACGGAGCGGAGACTCTTCCAAAAAACATTTCCTTTTTGTTGGAGCTTTCCTGGGAGTGTTTGCTATGGTTGCCCATTAATATCACTGTTGCCCAGCGTGGTGATATTGTGTCCCCCATTTTCCGTGGTCATTTCCTGGGTTTATGTGCACGTTTGTCACCAGACAGAGTGCATGTGCCCACAGTAAAAATGCGTAGAGCAGGGTTTGCGACTCCATCCTGCCAGGTTTACTACCTCCAGGGGCTGCACTGTCTCTGTGGCCATAGTGTGGTGCAGCAGACAGAGCCAGTACCTCTAGGACCAGAGGGTCAGAGGTTCAAATCCCAGCTGGGGCACCTGCCAGCCCAGTCCCTATATTTTACCCACCACTAAACAAAGATAGCGCAGAATCCCTTGTATTGCAGGGAACATAAGCATGGGGAAAACACCCATATTTTACCCAACACCACACACACACCACAACAATGGGCATTACCTACAGCCACGTCCCCCAAATGCAGTCCCGTACTGCCACATTGCAATCAGGTCATCTGCTTTTTCTGAGAGAGGCTCATGCCAGCATGTTGGCAGACGAGTATATGTGGTGCAGGGGGCAGTGGCTGCTAGCCACAGAAGACAGAGGCCTAGCCATGTGCAGGCTGGCACAGTCCACTGCAACAGACAGGCCCTGCCGGAACCACAGTCATGGATGTTCCAGGGAATCCATCCAATCTGTGGCTACACGGTGGTACAGTGCACACAGACAGTGCATGCAAAAACAGAAAGTCACAGGTTCAAAGCCCAGCTGGGGCTACCACCAATCCTGCCCACATATTTTTCCCACAACTAAACAGTGATAGTAAGGACACACCTTTCGTGGCGAGGACATATGCAATGGTACTACGTCTATCTTTTACCCCACTGAGCACAGACACCATGAACAGGGGCAGTACCTAGAGCAGAAGCTCCCAAATGCAGTCCTGGTGGGCCACACACCAGTCAGGTTCCATGCTGCCACTCATACAAATGCCTGTGCTGTATATCTATGCACCACCCCCATGGCATGTAGATGTAGCTCATGCATATTCATGAGGGACAGCAGGAAAACCCGAACAGTGTGATGCAAACCTGGACTGGAGTTGGGAATCTCTGCCGTATAGCAGCAGCCAACAGGGCCAGACACACCCACACCCACACCCACAGGCCCCATTGGCAAATGTCTCCTGGAGAGTCAGAACATTGGACCCTGCGTACATCTCCCAATACTAGCACCTGCATACCTTAGCAATGTCACCCTACACCTGAGGTATACGGTACACAGCTCTGAGACGTTTGCTAGGAGTACTGGCAGATAGATATCCATACGTTACGCACATACTGCTAGTTGACCCCATCAGAACAATCTGTTAGGTGTTTGCGGTGCGTGCTCCAGGCCTGGCCTCTGACGGTGTTTACCACCCTGGGGAGTGACCCCCAGCAGTACTGCGTACCATATCCATACCTTGCCGTGCCCAGGACCGGTTTGGTGGGCAAGGCTAATTACCTCCTCAATAGTAGCACCATGATGGCATAGGTGTGGAAGTGTGTGTCTGTCTATACAGGGGGTGTTGGCTGCAAGCCCCTTCCACAGCCCACTCTGCCAGCACTGTTGCCAGTATTGGCCTGCCAATGTGCATAATGAGTAGCAAGGGACCATGGGTACATCTCAGACAGGGTGGGCTGACCAGGATGCAGCTGCACAGGGCATAGGGCACTGACAGGGACATGGTAGTGCCCGGCCACCACCTACACAGACAGGGTGACCTCTGTATGTGCTGCTGGGGGATCACTCTCACCCTGAGTGTGCAGTGACGGCAGCATGGCTAGGCACACCCATAGTGCTGTATTGTGTTTCTCTCATGTGATATATATGGGTTTCCTGTTGGGGCCTCTTCACTGATTTATTTGCTTGTGTGTGCTGCCATCCCAGTTGTGGGTGCATGTGTTTCCATCAGGACCAACCAGCAGACTGTGCACAGATGGTATGTGTATTGATGGAGCACCTTGCAGGGTGAAGTGGCTGATGGCTTGCTGCAGGAGAATATCCAGGCTAGTGGTGGGGTGCATCTGTGAATATCCAGTCCTAATGTCTGTCTGTTATTGTGTTATGGATGTGTGTGGAGCTGCTTGGACTGCCCTGCAGGGTGTCTGTTCCTGAGCAGGGCCGGGGTTGATGGTCCACTCTACTGCCATCAATGCAGGGGGTGGGATGAGGATCTGTTGGTGGGAAACTGTGTTTTATCCACCTGGGGGTCGGGGGGGGGTGTTCCACTAACTGAGACAGACAGAGATCTCCAAGATGTTTACGTAGTACCTACCTATTTCACAGGTTATTACTGCTTTGGAGCTCTGGTGTGACCGCATTCAGCCATGGAAGGTGTTGTGGACCTGGTCCTGGGCGCAACATCACAAACTCAGGGTGAGCACAGTAACCGCACAATGTGATGGTGTTTAGCTACTCTTTGCCGTTTGTCCACCCACTCAGGACACCCTACCAGGCCGAGGTGCTGTGTGGGTGCACACGGACACCTCCCCCTACCAGGCCGGGGAGCTTTAGGGGTGCAGTTCCCATCTTGTGTGTATCTGTGGACAGCTGATTTGCATGTGCAGTGCACCATGGGTACAGGTGGCCTAACCCTATCCTGTTTACACCAGCAGACTGTCTGTGATGTGACTTGCAGGCTATCTGCAGCCAGGCAGGGACTTGCTTACAGCTATAGAGCTGTAGCCCAATGGTTACGTCACTGCCTGTACAGCCAGAGATCATGGGTTCAAACCCACAGTGGGGTTCTGTGATAGGGTTGTCCAAAGCATTATTTTAATTTACTGTACATATGTTGATGCCTGCAATAACACCCTCAGCGTACTGTACCCATAAGGTGCCTCTGAGGGTGCTTTATGGGGCGCCCTATAGGGCACTTTATGGTTGGCATCCATATAGGGTGCACTATACATTATCCTGTGTCGCAACATACATGCTGCCCTATAGGGGACATTCTAGGGTGCCTTGGCGGACGGTGCACTGTAACATGTGCCTTATGGGCCGCCTTATGTTAACATGCTGTGAGAGTGCGTTTGCTAGTAGTTATCACAAAATAAAATTAAAAAGCCTCCTACAGCACTCCACAACATAAAACATACTGCCTCAGCTAGCCTTTTTCACTGGGCATTGTGAGGGATTGAACCCCTGGTTCTTGCACCATTGGTCAGTGTGTTAACCATTGTGCTGTGGCTGTGTTCCTTTGCTTTAGCATCAGCGCGCCGCCTTGTGCCCATCAGTGCGCCACATCCTGCTGCCCACAATTAACAGTGCGCCGCCTTATGCCGCCCAAAATGAACAGTGCGCCGCCTTATGCTGCCCAAAATGAACAGTGTGCCGCCTTATGCCGCCCAAAATAAACAGTGCGCCGCCTTATGCCGTACAAAATTACTTTGCCTCCTGACACACTTTTCTACATTCAAGGTGGTGTCTCAGCCAGCCTTTTTGGGTTGCGCACACTGGGGGATTGAACCTGTGGCCCCTGCACCATTGGTTATTGTCTTCACTGTTGTGCTACGGCTCTGTTCCTATATGTGCCCTGCTGTGCCCCACTTAGCCTTCCTACGCGCTAATGTGGGCCCCGCACATTAACGCAACGCGCACACGTACGGTCGTTTTTTTTCCTTTTTCGGCCTGAACCGCCCACTCCTTATATGGCACAGGCACACTACCGCGGCCCCGCACATTAGGAATGTTTAGTAAACATGCCCCTAAGTGTTCTTAACCCTCCTACCTAGCCTGACTCCCACCCACCCCAGGCATAATCGTAGCTTTATAGAGCCCGGTTTTGAGTTAGGGTGCCCACCAACCCCCCTTAACCCAGATTTTTACTTCTGTGGTGGTGGAAATGAAAATCTGTGTTATGCTGGATGCGCTGGCAACTGCCAAGGCTAAATGGGAAGCAGCGATTTTGATGATACCTGCTTAGCCCTTCTGTCTTGAAGATAAGCAATGAAAAACGATGCCTAACTTTAAGGCGCAGAGGGCTAAGCGGGTAGCATTGAAAATTGCTGCTACCTATTTAGCCCTTTCCTTCTCCCCCGCTCTGCCCTGGAATACCCCCAGCTCCCCTCAGTGCTAACCACATAGAATCTGGGTATGTTAGGGACTTATCCATGATTTTTGAAAGTCACTACCCGTGTAGGTACCTTTCGAAAATCCCAGATAAGGCATTTACATGGGTAACTAGGTCAGTTACCCATGTAAATGCCTTTGAAAATGCCACCCATAGGCTCTTAAATCTATTAAAGGGAGGCTCTTAAATCTATTAAAGGGAAAGAGGTGGCCGAATTCACTTTCAGGTTCAACTGGTTATCTTCATCAGGAATCAATTAATTAAGATCCTGAAATTAATTAATTAATTTTGAGGTAAACAAAGTCCCTTAAACTTATTAGTATAGTTGTATTAGTACAAATTTCCCCAGCAACCTTAAAAAGCTAAACAGAACCTTAAAATGAAAATGCAGACAGCAGTCCAGCAGTGATATGGGGGCTATCCAGTCTTTTGCATTGAGTGTCATGTGTACAATTTTCTCCCAATTGATGAGAGGTCTTATGTATGTACTAAGTGCAAGGAGCTCCTTGCCCTCAGGGAACAAGTCCAATCTCCAGAGGCTAGAGTAGCTGACTTGGAGGACATAAGGAAGACAAAGAAGGCAGCCTCTCTGGTGCCATGGAGGAGAGAAGTCACATGAAAGGACCTGTCCCCCAGGTAATATAAAACCTTCTTGCACCAAGGAGGTTTCTCTAGGGACATGTGCCCATGAGAAAAGGGTTAGGATGAATGTTATAGTTGGGGATTCAATCATTAGGTATGTAGATAGTTGGGTGGCTGGTGGATGTGGGGATCGCCTGGTAACATGCCTGCCTGGTGCAAAGGTAGCAGACCTCATGCATCACCTAGACAAGGATTTAGATAGTGCTGGGGAGGAGCTTGCTTTCCTGGTACATGTTGGTACCAATGACATAGGAAAGTGTAGGAGGGAGGATATGGAGGCCAAATTTAGGCTTTTTGTGTAGGAAGTTGAAATCCAAAACTTCCAGGGTAGCATTCTCCGAAATGCTTCCCATTCCATGTGCAAGACCCAAAAGGCAGGCAGAGCTCCGGAGTCTAAATGCATGGATGAGACGGTGGTGAAAGGAAGAGGGTTTTGGATTTGTTAGAAATTGGGCAACATTCTGGAGAAGGGAGAGGCTTTTCTGAAAGGATGGGCTCCACCTTAACCGGGATGGAACAAGGCTGTTGGCATTAACCTTTAAAAAGGAGATAGAGCATCTTTTAAACTAGATAATGGGGAAAGCTGACAGCTACCCAAGAGCACAAAGTTCGGAAGGATGTATCCTTAAAGGATACTAGCAAAAGAGGGAAGATAGGCCTCCCAACAGAGAGGTTCCAATAAAAATAAAAGTAACCCAGATGCCTTAAGTACAGAGCAAACAGAGCTGAAAGATTCTAAATTATCCTTGTCAACTGATAGCCAGATTAACATGAATAAAATACAATCTCTAAAATGTCTGTATGCAAATGCTAGAAGTTTAAAAAATAAGATGGGAGAGTGAGAATATATAACACTACATTAAAGGTTAAATATGATGGCATCTCAGAGACACAGTGGAAGGAGGACAATCAATGGGGCACTGTGATACCTGGGTATAAACTATATCGCAATGATAAAGTAAATCAAATTGGTGGAGGAGTTATACTCTGTTAGAGAGGGCATTGAGTCACAAACAAAACATATTGTAGAATCTCTATGGATAGAAATTCCATGTAAAAAAATGAAGGCGATGGCAGTGGGGGTGTACTACTGACCACCTGGCCAAAATGAACAGATGGATGATGAAATGCTAAAAGAAATCAAAAGCTACAACACAATAATAATGGGTGATTTCAAATACCCCAGTATCAACTATGTCAATGTCACAGTAGGTCATGCTAGAGAGATAAAGTTTCTAGATAAAATAAATGAATGCTTCTTGGAACAGTTAGTTCATGAATTGAAAAGAGGGGAAGCTATTTTGGACCTAGCTTTTAGTGGAACGAAGTATCTGGTACAAGAGATAAGGGTGTTGGGGCCACTTGGCAGTAGTGATCATAGGATGATCGATATTTGATTTAATAAATGGAGGAAGGATTGCAAGGAAATCCACAGTAGTACACATGAAATGAGAAAAATAGTTAAGAAAAAATTAAAAGGAACAGCTTTAAAAAGGTTTACATCAAGCATGGGCATTGTTTAAAAAATACTATCTTGGAAGCCCAGACCAGATGTATTCCACACTTTAAGAAAAGTAGAAGACAAAAAAACCTGTCAACATGGTTTAAAGGTGAGGTCAGAGAGGTTGTTGTAGCCAAAAAAGCATCTTTCAGGAAATGAAAAAAGGAACCAAATGACAAAACGGGAAAACAATATAAGTAATGGCAAGTTAGATGCAAGGCATTGATAAGTCAGGCAGAGAGAATTTGAAAAAAAGCTTTCCATGGAAGAAAAAATGCATAAAAAAACTATTTTCAAGTACATTTGCAGCAAAAAAAAAAAACCTGTGAGAGAGTCAGTTGGACCATTAGATGATAGAAGGATAAAAAGGCCACTAAGGGAGGATAAGGCCATAGTAGAGAGAATGGATGAATTCTCGGTCTTTACTTAAGAAGATGTAGGAAAGTTACATTTACAGAAGAACAACTCAAGCTATGGTTACACAATGCAAGGGTTCACATTAGGAACCACCACCATGGAAAAAGATTTAGGCATCATCATGGATAACTCATTGAAAACCTCTGCCCATTGTGCAACTGCGGCCAAGAAAGCAAATAGAATGCTAGGAATCATTAGGAAAAGAATAGAGCATAAAACAAAGGATATTATAATGCCTCTGTATTATTCCATGTTGCAACCGCATCTTGAATATTGTGTGCAATTCTGGTCACTGTATTTTTAAAAAGATATAGCGGAATTAGAAAAGGTACAAAGAGCCACCAAAATAGTAAAGTGGATGGAAAGATACCCCTATGAGAAAAGGCTTAAAAGGTTAGTGCTTTTCAACTTGGAAAAGAGACGACTGAGGGGAGATATGATAGAGGTCTATAAATTAATTAATGGAGTGTAACGGGTAAACATAGAACGGTTGTTTACATCATCAAAAAGTAGAAAGCCAAAGGGACATGCAATGAAGCTACAGTGTAACTTGTTTAAGACTATTCAGAGAAAATATTTTTCCAGTCAACATGTAATCAAACTCTGGAATTCATTACTGGAAGATGTAGTAAACGTTATTAGTGTAGCTGGGTTTAAAAAAGGTTTGGACAAGTTCCTGGAGGAAAAGTCCATAAACCATTATTAAAGAGGACCCGGGAAATACACTGCTTGCCCCTGTGTCTCTTTTTGGGATACTTGTGACCTGGATTGCCCACTGTTGGAAACTGGATACTAGGCTTGATGGACCTTGGTCTGACCCAGTATGGCATATCTTATGTTCTTATGGGTAGATAATGGAAAGAGAGAGGAGAAAGTAAGTGGGAAAGGAAAATGAGAACCTGTTATTCAGCAGAAAGAGAGGGAAACGTATGTAATATCAGGGGAAGGGGGGAAAGAGAGATAGAGGAAAAGAGCCCATGATGGTGGAGACCATATCTATCTATCTATATGTACACTATAGGAGTCATTCTGAGGCACATATAGCAGGGATGTATCCTGCCTGGACATACATCCCCGCTATTCATCCCCCTTGCTGTCCCCATGCAAGGCTCCCTGCATGAGCAGTGGGGTTGTGCGGGGAGCCATAGACAGGGGCAGAAGGGGGTGGGCAGGAGGCAGAGCGAGGGGTGGTGTGTGGGCCACCATCACTCCAGTTGTAGAGGGCCGATTCTGAGGTCAGCCTTTTACGTCCAGAGTCGGCCTTCTAGACGGGGGACTTATTTCATTTCAGAGGTGGAATAAGTTCCCCTGGACATTGGGGGACAGTGGCAGCTGGAAGGTGAGGGGTGCAGTTGGTCCCCCAAAACCCAATCCTGGCCATTGTAGGCCAGATCAGGGATTAGGCTGTGGGAAATGGGGGCCTCTGTCCCATGGCCAGCAATCGCATCTCCTGAATGGAGTCACGGTTCCATGGCAATGGGAGGCTATGGCATCGTGGCTCCATTCAAGAACCTGGCTGAGTTAGCCGGGGACCTGTAGGGCATATGGCCCTTCAGAATCAGGGTCCAGCCTGCACGTTCAGACCGGTAGACCTAATTCTGAGGGGCTGTACAGGGTCTGGATGTCCAAAAGGGAATTGGCCTCAACGTAGATAGATATAGATATATAGAGAGATATAGATATGTAGAGAGATATACCCAATTTATACCTTCTTTTTTAGAGAAAGAAAGATGGGATTAAGAGCATGGGATAGCTGTAGTAAGAGTATGGAAAGCCTGGAAAATGACTGTAAGAGTTCATGACAGAAAAAAACTGAGAACTGGCAAGTGCGCAGATATGTCTGTGGGTCTTTGATAGATTTTCTGAGAATGTGTGGATGTCTATAACAGGCTGTAAAAGAAAGCATGTCAAGCTGTTGGTGTAACAAAGTTGGCTGTTATTGGCTATTTTGCGGTGAGTGTGATAATACATGTATGTGGCAGGATGTAGGTGAATATGTATGTGTTAAGCATGTTGCTAACATTGTTTCAAATATTGCTTTCTTCATTCACGGAGAGGAAGTCAATGATAACAGGAGAGCATGACAGTATAATCTAGGCACATAAATATGAAATAGGGTTAGCTTTAAGAATATCGGTTCTGTATAATGTACACGACAGGGCACCAACAGTGGAAAAAGCTAAACTTAATTTTCTTTGGCTTCATTTTTAAGAAAACATGGCAGACATCACAAAGTGTGAGTTATGTTCACATATTTCTTGCTGTAGACATTCTAATCCTTTGTGGTTCTGCCTCTAAGTTTTCAACCTGTTAATTTAACATCTCTCCAATTATTTAACTGCCAAATTAATCTTTTCTGCGAGCAAAAAAGTTACTGACAAGGTGCAACCTGTTATAATTTTCTTCCTAACCTTGTTTTGAAGTTTCTTGGCCCTGTGGTGAGCCTCATGTCAATTATTATAAATTGCCTTTATTATATGTGTGTCCTGTCATTAGGTTACAAAACTAGAGGCTGATAGATTTGGCCTTATTTATCTGTCTGCATGGGACTCAGAGCAGAAAGCTGATTCTGTCTTGTATAAATTTACTGAAATAACTATGCATATATTTGGCTATGTTTAGAGCTTTTGCAGAGGTTGAAAAAAAATTGTTTCAAGACCTTCAAAGCAAAATAGTTCCCAGTTGCTTAGTACCCTTTTGCTCATCCTGTACTTTCTTCACTGATGTTTGCAATAATGTTCTCTAAGTGCTGAAAAACACTTTGGTATTATTGTGCTGTATGAAAAGGATCTCAGGTGGCCCGGCAATGGATGCTAATTTCCATTTTGTATCACAGACCTGCCTTTTTATTCCTTCATGGGCTCATTTATGCTGCAGAACACATCTGGTCCATGTGGCTTTCACAGCTGTCCGCAATAACTGCAGGGCAATCCTTTCATTACATTTCATCCCATTCTTATTTAAAATGTTTCTCTATTGTTTTTGCATTGTTTTACGGAAGCAGGGTAGCTTTCTTTTCTTGGCTCATTCTTTACCAACTAGATCCATGTAGGAAAATGCTGGTAACAGCTTTAAGAATGCACTAGACAATGTGATCAATGTACTAGTGAGTGTTAGGATTAAAGGAAAGGATTCTGAATTTTGCTCACACCTTTTTCAGGAGTTACATTAAGGTATAGTAGGTATTTTTCCTATCCCTTTGGAGCTTACAGTGCAAGGGGCCTATTTACTAAAGTGCACTATACAGTTAATATGCCATTTGGCAGACATTAATTGCATGCATAGGCCCATGGTAACAGCTATCATGGAGGAAATGACAGTTCATGTACTTCCAGTTGCGTATTAGGGTGCCAAATAGGTAGGTTACAGTAGAGAGTGGTCGTGAGCAGAGGACATATTGCGTGCTGTCTATGTTTGTTTTATTATTACTATTTAGCTCATGCTTTTCCAGGAGAAGATCAAAGCGACTTATAGTCAGGTACAGTAGGCCATTAGCACAGACTTACCTAATGCCACCTCAGTAGGTGGAGGTAAGTGCACTCGCAGTAATATTGCCATGCCTTAGGATTCTCATCCACGGGTTAATTGTCAGGCACATGCTGGTCATGCCCACAACAGTTACCGCAGAGGCAGGGCCGGCCCAAGGGTTTCTGCCACCCCAGGCAGAAACCCTGGCCATGCAGCCCTCCACCCGCTAAGTCACCCCAGCCGAGTCAGGCCGCAGCCCCATGCAGCCGCCAATTACATCTTGGGGGAGGCGGACGGCAGTGGCAGTATTTTAAAAGCAGTGGCTTTGTGCTGCCGCTTTGTTGCCCGCCACAGGCTTGTGCTTCAGCACATATGGCCTGCCGCTTTTGATCCCCCTCCCTCAGTAACTTGCATCAGAGGGGTATCAGAAGCGGCAGGTCATGAGTGCCGAAGCACATGGCCTGTTGCAGACAACAAAGCAGTGGCACAAAATAAGAAGGAGCAGAAGTGGGATTTGAGATGGGCTTCCCTGGCTCTCAGCACACTGCTCTAATCATTAGCCTATTATGCTACTCCAAATTAATTTTATTTATTTTAATATGGATATTTATACTCTGCTTTACCTCATGGTTCAAGCAGATTCCATAAAATATACAATAAAAACACAGATCATCTTATAGAGCAGAAATCAACAGACCATCTAACTAAACAAAACACTAACTCTGCAGATAATTTTGGAAAACCCATGTTTTTAGAGGACGATGGAACTGGCTATAAGAATTTAAGTTATGCAGTTGTACAGTTAAAGAATTCTACACTGAGGATGGCATTACCACTAGGTGAACTAGGTGACTGCCTAGGGCATTGGTCCTCTGAGGGTGCCCATTGCTGCCGCTGCCACACCCCTCCACCGCAATGGCAATAGCCCACAAACTGTGATGCAGTGCTTACAAGTACTCCGGCACTGTACTGTGCTTTCCTACTCTTCACAATGTGCCATTTCCACCCTCTCTCTGAAACTGAAGCAGCATCGGAGGAAGGCAGAAATGGCATATTGTGCCGGAGTGTTGTGTTGCGGTGTGGGAGTTAGTGACATTGCTGCAGGTCCCGGGGGGGGGGGGGGGTGGGCGGCAAGATAGAGGGCCCACCTAGAGCGTCTCCAATCTTTGCATCAGCAATACAACACCACAACATCGCAACACAACACTTAGGGGTATGTTTACTAAAACCCCGGTAAAGTGCGGGCCGCGGTAGAGTGCAGGTGCCATATAAGGAGTGGGCGGTTCGTGCTGAAAAAGAAACCCCGGAATTTGCATATGCGCTAAGGTGCGCGGCGCCCATATGCGCCCCGCACCTTAGCGCATCAGACAGCTTTGCGGGAGGCATATGCGTCACGCTGATGGGCAAGCAGAAGAGCAGATCCACAACACAATGGTTAAGGCACATACCAATGGTGCAAGAAGCAGGGATTTGATCCCCCACAGAACCCAATAAAGACAGCTGGCTGAGACGTTAATTTATGAGGCAGTGAAATAATGGGCAGCATAAGGTGGCGCGCCAATGTTTTGGAGGCAGTCTAATACTGGGTGGCATAAGGCGGCGCGCTGATGGGCATAAGGGTGCGTGCTAATTTTTTAGGAGGCATCTCAATATGTGGCGGCATAAGGCGGCGCGCTGATGAGCAAACAGAAGAGCAGAGCCACAGCACAATGGTTAAGGCATGTATCAATGGTGCAGGAATCAGGGGTTCAATCCCCCACAGTGCCCAATGAACAAGGCTGGCTGAGGTGTTATTTTATGAGGCACAGAAATACTGGGCAGCATAAGGCGGCAAGCTAATGTTTTTGGCGGCATATTAATACTGGGCGGCATAAGGCGGGCGCGCTGTTTATGGAGGCATTATAATACTGGGCGGCATAAGTGGCGCGCTGATGTGCACAACAAAAAGCAAAGCCACAGCACAATGGTTAAGGCCCTTACCAATGGTGCAGGGATCAGGGGTTCAATTGCCCAATGAACAAGGCTTGCTGAGGCATAACATATTATGGGGAAGATTGCTTTAGGAGGCATTTTATTCATATTTTAATTATCACTACTAGCAAACGCACTCTCAAAGCATGTTAACATAAGGCGCCCTATAAGGCACATTTTAAAGTGCACTGTCAGCCAGGGCACCCTAGAATGTTGCTTATAGGGCGCTTTAGAGGGTGCCGTATGAGGTACCACAAGGTCAGTGTACTGTTTTCTATGGCAGCACTGTGCAGTTTAAGGAATGAAAAGCATAAGTAGGTGCGCTGACAGGCAAGGAGGAGCAGCAGTGGAGCACAATGGTTAAGGCACTGACTGCTGATACAGGGGTCATGAGTTTGCTCCCCAGTGTGCCTAATACGCAAGGCTGGCTGTGGCATCAGCTTTGCATTGTACATATTTTGTCCTGCAGCACCTCATATTTATGTTATTAATTGCTGCCAGCAAACACGCCCTCACGTGCAGTAATTGAAGGTGCCGTATAAGGCACCCTATAAGGCACTCCATAGGGCACATTAAAAATTGCACTGTCCGCCACAGCACCCTAAAATGTCCCCTATAGGGCACCCTATAGGTTGCATCACAGGATAATGTATAGTGCACCTTATATGGACGGGAACCATAAGGTGCCCTATAGGGCACCCTATAAAGCACCCTCAGAGGCACCTTATGGGTACAGTACGCTGAGGGTGTTTTTGCTGGCATCAAAATATGTACATTAACAAAAGATAATTTGTTAGACAACCCTATCAAATAACCCCACTGTGGGTTTGAACCCATGACCTCTGGCTTCAGAGGCAGTGTAGTAACCATTGGGCTACAGCTCTGTAGTTGCTAGCAAGCCCCTGGCTGGCTGCAGAGAGCATGCACGGCACCACACAGACAGTCTGCTGTGGTCACCAGGATAGGGTTAGCCCACCCATACCCATGATGCACTGCACATGCAAATCAGCTGTCCACAGATTAACACAAGATGGGCAATGCACCCCCACAGCACCTCGGGCTGGTAGAGGGAAGTGACCATTTGCACCCACACACCACCTCGGCCTGATAGGGGGTACTGACCGTGTGTTTTACTGGCACAGAGTAGCTACACACGGTCACATTGTGTGGGTACTGTGCTCACCCTGAGGGTGCGGTGAGGCGCCCAGCATGAGGTCCACAGCACCTTCCATGGCTGAATAAAGCAATGCTGGAGGTCCAAAGCAGTGTTAAACTGTGAGATAGGTAGCTTTTGCAGATACATCTTGGATATCTCTGTTTCAGTTAGGTATAGCCCCCATGGACCCCTAGGTGGGCTATGTACCACCACCACCCCCCCCCCCTCTTTTCCAAGGCTGAGGGTGGCAAACAGGGTCTCCTATCAATAGATCCACATTCTTACCCCCCCCCCCCTGCAAAGGTGGCAGTAGAGGGGAACATCAACCCCCAGTCCTGTTGAGGAACAGACACCCCACAGGGCAGTCAATGCAGCTCTATACACATCCATAACACAATAGCAGACAGACATTAGGCCTGGATATTGTGAGCTGCACCCCACCACTATCTGATATTCTCCTACAGCAAGTCATCAGCCGCTGCACCCTGCTCCTTCACAGCACATACCAGCTGCAAACAGTGTGCTAGTTAGTCCACAGTGCATATTCCCAGTGGAGATGCATGCACCCAGAACTGGGATGTCAGCATACACAGCAAGCAGATAAATCAGTGACTGGGCCCCAAAAAGAAACCCATATCTATCACATGGGAGAAATACCATATAGCACTATGGGGGTGCCTAGCCATGCTGTGGTCACTGCACAGTCAGGGTGAGAGTGATCTCTCAGCAGGACATACTGAGGTCACCCTGTCTGTGTAGGTGGTGGCCGGGCACTAAAATGTCCCAGTCAGTGCCCTATGCCCTGTGCAGATGCACCCTGGCCAGGCCATCCTGTCCGGCCTATACCCATGGTACCTTGCTCCTCATTATGCACATTGGCAGCCCAATACTGGCAAAATTGCTGGCAGTGTGGGCTGTGGAAGGTGTTTGCAGCCACCACACACTGGAGAGACAGACAGCCACCCCCACACCTATGCCAGCATTGTGCTACTATAGAGGAGTTCAGCAGCCATACCCACCACACCAGTCCTGGGCATAGTACAAGCATGGATATGGTACGCAATACTGTTGGGGGTCACTCCCCAGGGTGGTAAACACTGTCAGAGACCAGACCTGCAGCACACACCGCAGACATCAGAATGATTGTTATGGTGGAGCCCAAGGAGCAAAATGTGCTTAACGTAGGCATTGATATCTGCCAGTTATCATGGGAAACATTTGATAGCTGTGTACCATATCCCCAGGTGTAGGGTGGCATTGCTAAGGTATGCAACTGCTAGTATTGGGAGATACAGGCAGGGCCCAATGTCCTGCCTCTCCAGGAGACATTGGCCAATGGGACCTGTGGGGGTGTGTGTGGGTGTGTCTGGCCCTGTTGGTTGCTGCTTTACGGCAGAGTTTCCCAACTCCAGTCCTGGTGTTCCAAACACTGTTCGGGTTTTCATGCTGTCCCTCATGAATATGCATGAGCTACATCTGCATACCATGGGGGTGGTGCATAGATATGCAGCACAGGCATCTTTATTAGAGGCAGCATGGAACCTGAATGGTGTGGGGCCCTCCAGGACTGCATTTGGGAGACTCTGCTCTAGGTAATGCGGCTGTTTATGGTGTCTGTGTTTGGTGTGGTAAAATATAGGCGTATTAACCATGCGTATGTTCTCAGCAATAAAGGTTTGTCCTTACTATCATGGCTTAGTTGTAGGAAAAATATGTGGACTGGATTGGCAGTAGCCCCAGCTAGGCTTTGAACCTGTGATCCTCTGGTTCTACAGGCACTGGCTGTGTCTGCTGCACCACACTGTAGTCACTGAGACAGTGCAGTCTCTGGAGATAGGAAACCTGGCCGCACGAGTCAGACACCCTGCTCTGCACAATTTTACTGTGGGCTCGTTTACCTTGTATGGGGACAAAGGTGCAAATAAACCTAAAAAATGACCTCCAAAAAAGGGGAAAAAAACCAAAACCAAGCTGGGCAACAGTGATATCAATGGGCAACATGCAAAACACTCCCAGGAAAGCTCCATTAAAATGCAGTGATTTTTGAAAGAGTCTACGGAGCGTAGACCCTTCCAAAAATCATTTCTTTTTTTTGGAGCTTTCCTGGGAGTGTTTTTTATGGTTCCCCATTAATATCACTGTTGTCCAGATGGATTATAATTTATTTGGAATTTGTTGTGGTCATTTTCAATTTCTATTTGCTATTTTGTTCTGTGCACATGTATCACACTGCTCACGTTTTGCAGGTTTCCCCGGTTTTGCTGTACATTGCTGACGGAAATGGTTTCTCTTCCCTTTAAATCGGCTCTAACACGAGGGTTTCACTCGCGGTATTTTTTTGCCAAAATTCAGCCCCGCTCCTGTGCGGGGAGCCTCCCCCCTCCCACTCTCCACCCATTGACCCCGTCCCCCCGCCCCTCGGGAGCCTTCCTCCGCCCTCGAAATGCCTTTCCATGCCTCTATCGCACATCAGCGCCCCCCGCTCTTGTGCGGGCTGAGCGCACTTGTGCGGGGGGCGCACACGCGTGTGGGGCACCAAAATGCACTATTAGCGTATGCTAAGGTACCTTAGCGCACGCTCAAGTGCGCCCCGCTCATTTGCGCGGTTTAATAAACATACCCCCTAGTAACACTCCGGCACAATATGCCATTTCTGCCTCCCTCAGACACCTGACACCTCCTTACTTCAGTGTTTCATTAATGAAAGGACTTTATCAATAGAAGAGTCAGTTGGACTTGTTTTTCCTGGCAGAATGGAATGATTAGGAACAGACAGTATGACAGTCGAGCTCAGGCAAGCCATCTTCAAGCCATAGAGGGCCCGATATTCAAAGGATTTATGCTCCTAACTTTGAGAGTTATGCTACTAAATTGAACTCTTTGAAAATTGACTAGAGCCGAGTGTCTAAATATTTTCTTAAAATTGTCCTAAACACCTAAATTTAGGAGCATAAAAGTGGGCTGCAACAGGAGTGGATTTAGAGTGGGGAAAAGAAGTTAGAAACGTATCTCTGATTTTCAGCACTAGGCTTCTAAATAAGGCTCATAAATCTTAAGCTCCAAAATTAGCATGAATTTTCAGCTGAAAACTAGGGCTCCTAAGTGCGGCTAAAATTAGGGTACACATTTAGGTGCCTAAATTTAGCAGCTCAGAATTTTTTGAATATCAGGTCCCCCACCACCACATCCTACACACAGACAGACATTTTAATATTAGAAGCTATAACTGTTATCATTTTTTTTTGTCTAAAGATGCTGCACAGTATAGGAGCTCTGGCATTGGTCTTGTGAGACTTTACTGTAGAGCATGCAGGGTTAAGAGTGACCAACCTGAAATGTGGCACGTTGTTGTTGTTTCTTGCTGTTCTATGAAGGCTGATGGAAGTATTTACCACCGTGAAGAGCCATGAAAAGCTTCAGATAAGAGACACTGAGTTTTTTTCACTTTAAAAACACGAGTAAAAAGGAGCAGTTACAACTAGGAGGTGGTGGGATTTTCCACCTTCTTTTGTGTTTACAGCTCCGACAAAAATCAGTTGTTGATGTCAGCTGTCTTATCTCAGGACCTGTTTATTGGATTTTACACTCTGGTCTCTGACTGTTGGGACGTTTTGAAAAACATACAGGTTATTTATTTTTTTAATTTATTTACATTCTCTTATATACTGTGCTATTCTGCATCAGTGCGGTTTACATTGAACAAACTGAAATTACATTGAACAGGGCATTATAACTTGGAGATAACTATTTTACAGGGTGCATGGGCTATGGAAGGTTAAGGGCTTGCCCAAGACCACAAGGAGCACCTGTGGGACTAGAAACCCCAGTCCTTCTGGCCCAAGGTTTCTGTCCTCTAGTGGGATTTCAACCCCTGACCTTCTGGCCTGAAGTACCTTGCCCCAACCACTAGGCCACTCCTCCACTGGGTGCAAGGCCCAGATGAGGGGGTCAGAGGCACACATGGACAGCCACACAGCCCCCCACTAGCTGACTATGCAGGGGCCCAATCACTGCCTGCCACCAATACATCTCGGGGGGAGAATAGCAGCCACTGCTGTAGTATTTCCCCGGGCACCTGCATTTTCCAGCTACCTGGTGGGCTACAGTTGCAGGCACTATCAGCCCTTTCCTCCACAGCTGGATTCAGCGGCACCGTGAGGGGGGCCAGCCGGGATCTCTACCTAGGGTGGTATGTCCCTTGGGCCACTCCATTTGTCAAATCTCCTTTCCACAGCTGCCATATGTCTGTGTTTTGCCAAAGTCCTGTGCGATTACGATGGACATCACAGATGGTGTGGTTGGGGGGATGCTTCGATGTGCGGAGGTTACAATGGTTAGGCCCTCTTCAACCTGGAGGACAGACGGCTAAGAGGAGATATGCTGGGGTCTATGCATTACTGAATGGCATGGAATGGGTAAACGCTGATTGGTTGTTTACACCATCAAAATGTGGGTGGACAAGGAGACAGGTTATGCTGCTACAATGTAATGCATTCTGGTTTGATAGGGGTAACATAAGAACATAAGAACATAAGATATGCCATACTGGGTCAGACCAAGGTCCATCAAGCCCAGTATCCTGTTTCCAACAGTGGCCAATCTAGGTCATACATACCTAGCAGTTTCCCCAAAAGACACAGGTTCCGCAATGCTTGTACTGGGTCAAGCATTGATATCCTGGGTCCCTTCTTAATAATGGTTTGTGGACCTTTCCTCCAGGAACTTGTCCAAACCTTTAATAAAACCCAGCTACACTAATAGCCTTTACTACATCCTCCGGTAACAAATTCCAGAGTTTGATTACATGTTGAGTGAAAAAATATTTTCTTTTATTAGTCTTAAATAGTTTACCCTGTAGCTTCATTGCAGGTCCCCTAGTCTTTCTATATTCTGATAACATAAACAATCGATCTACGTTTACCCGTTCCACTCCGTTCATTAATTTATAGACTTCTATCATATCATCCCATGGAACAATATAGAGGCATTATAATATCTTTTGTTTTATTTTCCATTCCTTTCCTTATGATACCTAGCATTCTATTTGCTCTCTTCGCTGCCGCTGCACACTGGGCTGAGGGTTTTAACATGTTATCCATAATGACGCCTAAATCTTTTTCCTGGGTGGTGGTTCCTAATGTGGAACCTTGCATTGTGTAACCATAGTTTGGGTTGTTCTTCCCTAGGTGCATAACTTTGCACTTGTCCACATTAAATTTCATCTGCCATTTTGATGCCCAGTCTTCTAATTTATCAAGATCCTCTTGCAATTTTCCACAATCCTCTTGCGTTTTAACAACTTTAAATAGTTTTGTGTCATCTGCAAATTTGATAACCTCACTCGTTATTCCACTTTCCAGGTCATTTATGAATATGTCAAAAAGTAGCGGACCCAGCACAGATCCCTGGGGTACACCACTATTCACCTTTCTCCATTGGGAAAATTGGCCATTTAGCCCAACCCTCCGCTTTCTATCTTTTAACCAGTTCTTGATCCACAGTAGTACACTGCCTCCTATCCCATGACTCTTTAGTTTTGCCAAAAGTCTCTGATGAGGGACCTTGTCAAAGGCTTTCTGAAAATCCAGATACACTATATCAACCGACTCACCTTTGTCCACTTGTTTATTCACACTTTCAAAAAAACATAACAGATTAGTAAGACAAGATTTTCCTTGTCTAAAGCCATTTTGGCTGTCTCCCATTAGGCCATGACTATCTACATGCTGAGTAATTTTATTCTTTATGATGGTTTCTACCATTTTTCCTGGTACTGACGTGAGGCTCACCGGTCTGTAGTTTCCCGGATCACCCCTGGAACCCTTTTTAAAAATTGGTGTTACATTGGCGATCCTCCAATCTTCATGTATTAGAGATGATTTTAATGATAGTTCACAGATTACTAATAGCAGGTCTGCAATCTCATATTTCAGTTCTTTCAACACCCTTGGATGTATACCATCCGGCCCAGGTGATTTGCTACTCTTCAGTTTATCTAATAATTGTAATACATCTTCCCGATGTATCGATATTTCCTTCAATTCTTCTGCACCTTTAAATACCACTTCAGTCATGGGTAACATCCCTACATCTTCCTCAGTAAAGACCGAAGCAAAGAATTCATTCAGTCTCTCCGCTGTCGCCTTGTTGCCTCTTAGTGCCCCTTTCACTCCTCTATCATCTAATGGACCAACTGACTCTCTCTCAGGTTTTTTGCTGTGAATGTACTTGAAAAAATCTATTTCGCGTTTTTGCTTCCACAGCAAGCTTCTTCTCAAATTCTTCCTTTGCCTGCTTTATCAATGCCTTGCATTTGATTTGCCAGTGCTTGTGCTGTTTCCAGGTTTTGTCGTTTGGCTCTTTTTTCCATTTCCTGGAAGAAACTTTTTTGGCAACAACAGCCTCTCTGACCTCACCTTTAAACCATGCTGGCAGTTTTTTGGACTTCCTTCCACTTTTCTTAAAGCATGGAATACAGCTGATCTGGGCTGCCAAGATAGTATTTTTCAACAACACCCAAGCTTGATGTAAGTCTTTAACCTTTGCAACTGCTCCTTTTAGTTTTTTCTTAACTATTTTCCTCATTTTATCATAGTCTCCCTTTCGAAAGTTAAAAGGTAGTACTGTGGATTTCCGTACTATCCCTCCTCCACTAATTAAATCAAAGGCGATCATGCTATGATCACTATTGCCAAGTGGCCCCAACACCCTTATCTCTTGCACTAGATTTGGTGTTCCACTAAGGACCAGGTCTAATATGGCTTCCCCTCTGGTCGGTTCATGAACCAGCTGCTCCAAGAAGCAGTCATTTATGTCATCTAGGAACTTTGGGGCATGTTTACTAAACATTCTTATCGTGCGGGGCTGCGGTAGTGTACCTGTGCCATATAAGGAGTGGGCGGATCAGGCTGCCAAAAGAAAAAAACCGGGAGTAAGCAACCGGACGTGTGCGCGTCGCGGTAATGTGCGGGATCGACATTAGCGCGCCAAAAGGCAAAGTGGCGCGCTGCCGGGTATAGAAAACAACCGAGCCGTAGTACAACGATGAAGACACTGACCAATAGTGCAGGGGCCATGGGTTCAATCCCCCATTGTGCACAATGACAAAGGCCAGCTGAGACAGCAACTGTAATGATTAAAATTGTTTTAGGAGGCAAATTAATTTTGAACGGCATAAGGCTGTGCACAGTTCTTTTTCGGCGGCATAAGGCAGCGCACAGTTCTTTTTGGGCGGCCTAAGGCGGCGCACAGGTCCTCTTGTGCGGCAGAAGGCAGCGCACCGGTCGTCTTGGGCGGCAGAAGGCGTCGCGCTGATAGGCACAAGGCAGTGCGCCGATAGGCACAAACACAGGAACGGAGCCACAGCACATTGGTTAAAACACTGACCAATGGTGCTGGGAGCAGGGGTTCAATTCCCCCCCCCCATGTACACTGAAGGCAGTTGTCTGTGGGTTTTATTTTGTAGTCCCCGAAATTATGGCCACCAGAGGTGCGTGCGCTGCTGTGCGTAAAGCGGCGCACTAATGGTATTGGAGGCCCCTGATGACTGTGAGGCCTAAGTCGCGCAATGATGGGAAAGCAGAGGAACCGAGCAACAGCATGATGGTTAGAACACTGACCAATGGTGTAAGGAGCAAGGCTGTGAACACCCGCAGTGCACACTAAAGACAGCTGGCTGAGGCATAGGGGGCTGTGGTGCTGGTCAGAAGGGTGTGTGGCAATGTTTTTTGAGGAATAATAATTTGGGAGAGGTAAATGGTGTTGTGCTGATTTGCAAGCACCCAAACACAATCAGTGTGCAATGGTGCAGGGATCAGGGGTGCAATCCCACACAATGGCAAATGAACATGTCTGGCAGAGACAGCACCTGTAAGGGGTAAGATAGCCCCATTAGGGTGTTATCGCATATCTGTGGAATAATTGGTTTCCAGCAAATGTACTCTCAGAGCACTGTAACATAACGTGCCCTTGAAGTCACCCCACAGGACACATCTCCAAATGCAGTGTCCACCACGCCACCCAACAATGTTGGTGAAATAGTGGCCGAGGGGGCGCCACATAGGGTGACCTATGAGGCAGGGAAGGTCACAGCACTCTTTCTGCTGTTAGCTCTGTGCATTGTAACGTATGGAAAACATAAGTAGTTGTGCTGACACAGTTCGTGCATATGTGATTTATCAGTGAGGGACTGCAGACAGCCCCTGGCGTCTGATATCCACAGGGTGTCAGAGTTAATCTCATATTGCAATCCTTAGCCTGGGCCTGTCTGCAGCCCTTTGCTCCGAGATCAGCAATGGCAGACCTGGGTCAGTCATTAGTTACACACCATGGAGGGGCTGCAGACAGTCCCAAGTGACGCATATCAACACATAATCAAAGTCAATATCATCCATTAAACTGCCCCATTACCTCTGGAGATTGAAATCCACAGACTAACACAGCTCCATGACAGCCAAGGTCTGTTGAAAAAACACACACCCCTATGTCATGTATGTAGAAAACTGGTGAATACAGCAATGATGTTGCAGGGGTCATGGTTTGCTCCAGTTAATTAATAAGGGTGGGTGAGGTATGTTCCCACTCTGTGATCAAGTGTACAGCAACCACTCCTGGCATAGTGAGACAATTACACCCTTGTGCCATATATTATTGCACCTTTTATGGTGCAGCAGATGTAACATCACAAACATACCCTGTCAGCAAAGGTGAACTGTAATCTATTTCCATAGGCCATGTTGAAAGGCTGTCCACTCCCAGGCCACTATCGTAGGCACATCATAAGCTGTGTCAATCAAAGGTGTGCCAGAAGATGCCATAAGGACGTATAGGTAAAAGCAGAAAGCTGAGCCAATAACAGTAACATCCCCCAAGCTGAATGCAAACAGAGGAATGTGCTAAACACACACATAACACAAACACTGCACAGAGCAGAGAAGACAGACAATATCAAATTAAATGAAGGACCTACATAAGTTTATGGGCTGCCGAAAGCAGCTGCAGGCCATGTGACACCCATAAAATGTGAAAAACATATCATGGGCAGCTATATCCATGCACAGATTGATGGTAATGTACCCTGCTACACTGACAGTGTGAGACAGAGGATGTGCAGATGTGTGTAGTAGGGGAGTCTGAAATGGAAGAATATGTGAAATATCAGGATGACGGTGGAGTACAAGTGCTAGGCAGAGCACACACAGGAGAGGCAAGCAGGTTGAGATGCAATGCACGAATGTGTGTTAGTCGATGACGTGGTTTAGCAGCATGCACATCAGGGTAGGATGGCACATAGCTGGCAGAGAAAGGATGGATGGAAGGATGTCGCACAACTCAGTTAATGGTACAATGTGGGCATGCCACTGATGTACACACATATGACTATCACACTAATGAAAAGCACATATGCAGGACAAGCAATAAAATCCAACACTGCAGACAGGAACCACACAAACGACCAGTACTACAAATTTAGACGCCTAAAATGGTAACACACACCGCCCATGTGAGGTCACTATCAAAGTCTACATAACCAAAAAAACGCATGCCAGTACACAAAACGCCTGCTGGCTGCCATGACAAACAAACACAAAAACAACTAATCTGTAGTAAATGCACATGCAGATACACCATGTACAGAAAGAATTTGCACTCTGTATCTTGCAACAACAACACCTGCACAAACACAATGAAATGTCCTGCACTGAATACAGCATGCAAAACAGGGATATAATTAAACACAACGCCATCAGAGGATGCTCCCTGGATCAGGTGAATAATCAGGAGAAGAACAGGAGACAGCTCAACATGCAATAAGGTTTAGCACACCAAACACCTGAATCTCATCAAAAAGAAAGGGCCACATGCAACAGGATGTAAAGACCCTAAAGTGTGAGGTCGTTATTACACAACAAATGTCATGGCTAGGCAACACACAGGATGCACCCTTTTCTACAGTGAAGACAGTAAAGGGTGTGTGTAGAGCTGAGGAACCTGTTGGTACCTCATGGCCGAGTGAGGCCATTAGAGATGTTAAAAACAAAACATGTGTGGAAAAAACATGCATACAGCACACGTCAAACACATGACCATAGCCAATAACAAAAAGCAATCAATGAGCACACTCTAACACAAAGATCCCAAAGGGCGTGTGTGGATGTCAAGCGTACATAGACAGTGATGTGCCATGTGGCTGTCACTAACACAGCTGGCACTGTACAAGGATGTGAGCATAGGTGACCCATGTACATGTCCAGCAAACAAACACATAAAGGGGATGTATGTTCAAATACCGGAGGACTAACATAGTGAAGTGAAACATGGCTTGCACACCAAACAAACAGTGAACAATTCACAGAAGCACCCCATGTGGCCCATGGCAGGTCATGTAACCCACCATCACCTAGCAACAACAAAAACATCATCAGCACCCTGTGACATTGAAAGGAAAATGATGGATCCATGGGCTCACAAGGAGTCATGACTGATACAAAGTCACACATTGAGCATGATGACAGACCTGAAATGCAAACACCACACGAAACAAATATTGGGTAAATACAGAACTTTATTTGGTTTGCACATCACAAATAGTGTAGACAGTGCCATCATAATATCAGGGCTGGCTGCATCACCTCGGAAAGTGCTCAAAACCTTTAGCATGTCACAAAGCCACCTCCTACAGAAAGGTAACTTGGTTGACAACAAATTATCCACACCAGATATAATGTGCATCAGGTGCATACTCTGCACCTGACACCAGACCCCAAGCGCCCCCTTGCTGCTGCATGTCGCAAATGTGTCACCCACATATGAGTGCATGTACAGATGAGATGATGCATGCTGAAGACCCAATACACCTCATCTGTCCCTCAGAAAATACCCAACTGTCAAAACAGGGGTCAGACTAACTCCAAAAAGATATTTGGTGCAAAGGATTTTAATGTACAAAAACATGACAGAAAAGTAATGATGATACTCACATCCCAATGCCCGATATGGGATTACAAGCTACACCACTATGGACACAAACAATCATGTAAATCACAATAAGCATCTGCTAACAAATACCACATGCACATGACCACAGACATAATACCAACTCAACAACCAGCAGAAATATGCACATATTACACCATCAAGGAGGTCAACATGCAGTGTTGGTTTGGGGAAACAGTGCATCGTCACATATACCCGGATACATGGAATTTCCCAGTAAACAAGTAGTATTGACACCCACACTGCCACACTGCAAACATAATGTGGCAATGTGAGTGTCGCTAACACAAGCCATAGTCATGACCGTGAAGACGGGAAATGCAAGGTGTGTACAGACATGCAGACTGTCATGTATGCACAGTACGCAAACACAAGAAGCAGCATATAAATAAGGAAATAATGGACAAACATATCACCTAAATCCACACAGAAGCCATAGGTCCACATGTGGTGTCACAGAAACATAGTCAGTGAGATGCACAAGCACCAGCCACATGGCAACATGATACAGTGATGCCACACATGCATGTAAACACCCATGGGTCACTGAAAACATCATCACTGAAAACATCATCCCAAGATGGTGTTGTGCTTGAAAACATTGTGGAGTTTAAATGGGGATCATGTCCAGGTGGCAAATAGGTTGACGTAGACAATAGGAGCACTCCATCGTTGGCCACATGACAAATACATGGGCTGTATGCTTGTGTTGTAAGAAAAACATTAGAATATCGTTGGTGCCATGTCACAGCCATTTATTTATTTATTTACATTCTCTTATATACCGTGCTATTCTGCATCAGTGCGGTTTACATTGAACAAACTGAAATCACATTGAACAGGGCATTATAACTTGGAGATAACTATTTTACAGGGAACATGGGCTATGGAGGGTTAAGTGGCTTGCCCAAGACCACAAGGAGCACCTGTGGGACTAGAAACCCCAGTCCTTCCGGCCCAAGGTTGCTGTCCTCTAGTGGGATTTGAACCACCGACCTTCTGGCCTGAAGTACCTTGCCCCAACCACTAGGCTACTCCTCCACTCCTCCACTCCATGGTACAAAACATTAGACACCCAACTGTGACAAAATGTAACACATACAATGTCCATGTCAGTTGCTGCTGCACAAGGGGGGATCATCGTAAAACGTCAGAATTGTATCTGAAATCCAAAAACTCATGTTAAAAGTGTCTTTGAGGCTCAAGACATGCATAGTCAGGTGTCTGTGATCAATATACCATAGTCCTTCTAAGTCCATGTGTGTCCCCCACAATGAGGAGCACGTCCTGCCAATCAATTGCATCAGCAGTGCTATCGACACCTCTGTCAGGGTGAAAGCAGTAGTCAAAAATCAATAATGTCTATCCCAGTCATGTGTTGCACTCTCAGAGGTAAAACATCCAATGGCAAAATGTCATAGCAAAGAGTTGCATGGTGGTCTGTCCTCAAACAGGTGGGTGTTGTTGACAACAGTTGCAGTGTAAGAGATGTGCCCGGTATGTCCACTGTCCTCACTGTTCCCTCTAAGCTGTGCACGTGTGCGCGCGCACACACTTCACCGAGCGAGCGCACATACTTTACAACAGAGCGCACAAAAATTATGGCTCTGATTCTGATAGAAAACAACACAGACGTCTTAAAATTTAAAAGTTATGATTGTAATTACTAGAAATTTCCCGCTTCATTTAGTAATCGTCTATTTTCATTTAATTTGATTAAAATCAATCTGGTGTACATACTGTATTCTGACGTGTAGTCAAATTTTAAAGTATATAACTCTGAGTGTCGTTATGTGGCGCACAAAAATTTAACCTTCCTTCAAAAGCTGCACACAGCTGATATTTTATGTGCACACAGCCTACAGAAAATTAGAGGGAACATTGACTGTCCTGTGTCACGAGAGGAGAGGTATGTAATCGTCAGACACCTTTGAAAAGAAACACAAATGTCATAACGTCACAGCTGTGCAAATGCTGAAGAAAGGAATGCAAAGGCAAACAGGACCTGATAGCAATATGAAACATAACCATGTGGCCAACATCATTATGCCTCAACACAGAAATGGTTGTCACATGGATATGTTAATGCCCATGCGCCTGTCACACAGGTGTGTTGCAGCTACACACCATATGCAGCTGTTCATGTGAGTCTAGAGAAAATGTTACATGCCCATCAGAACAACATTATATCATCAACAGTGAAAGACAGATGTAATAAACCCCAAAAGAAACCAATACACATACCGTGTGTGTGCATCAGGTGTAGCTCATCAATCGCTTGAGCCACTACACAACAATATCAGGAACACCTGAAGGTAGACAATGTCAGCAAAAGCTCGAGATTCACCATGGCAAGCCAACGTTGATGACGGTCCAGATTATGTGCATATCTGTAAACACAAATGAAAACAGACCAGTGCTTAATGACAACAAAAGAAACATGTTTTCTCAATGCACACAACACATGTCCATAATGTTGACAATGTTTACACCACTATGTAAGAGGTAGCATAGTCACAACAGACACCCAGAGGCACACACCCCTAACATCACATGATAATGTATGATGTCGGAGCAATGCAACATCACACAGGCAAACGAGAAATACACACACCCACAGTATGGAAATGTCAAATTGACATCTGTAACACATGGCCTGCATGTGCACAGGTGTAGATCTGTAGATATAACGGCCCAGTGACCATGCAATGATATCCTGGTGTTGTCTGAGAGTACATTGTTTGGGGACAGAAAACGTGCAGCCAAACATCACAATACAACAACCTACACACACATGCAGGTCTGTTGCACATGTCACAGTGAAAGTGTGGTAGAGGACATGCTTAACCAAGACACAAGGGAATATGAGTGACACCAGCAAGAAATGGTTTACTGATGCTAAACCTAGAATATTGGAAAACAAATCATCTGTGCAATATGACAGATCAATAGGAACATATGATTTCAATTAGTGCGGTCACACACAATGTCTATGTACAACCACCTACCAAAACAAAATGCTTATTTGCTGATGTAGAGACACATGTCAAAGCACCAGACCAACACCATCCAAACCACGTATGTCCTCTGCACATGGAGACACAAGATAAGCAAACAAATGTCATGTTATAGCCGTGAATCATACACTGCACCGTCATGTCCCCAGCTATCACACCCCACAAGAGCCCACAATTAATGACTGCTCCCTATCACAATGTACAGATCACATACATGTCAGAGGCATCACGGAGATGTCTAACGAGATCCTGAGGTGTGTGTAGTGTCTCCGACCCCTCCCTTACCTCTCTGTCCGTGTACACACAGAGCAATTCAGGGGTATGCGCACACCATTCTGTTGTCTCAGTCGCAGAGTGCACTATAAACCTTTTATCACCATATTGTGACAAAAGACTCCTCTACCTGTTTAATGTTGTGCCAAAGTTGTATGTTAATCCACTTACAATAGGGAAAAGCATTGGAAATCTGCGTTCCCACCTCATGTATTCCCGTATCATAAACATATCCTGGTTTGTACATCTCATACCGTCTGTAATATTAACAGTTATGTGCTGATGATGTGCACAAATAACATGCATAATGTGTTGCATGTGTTAAAATGGACCACCCCATGTCTGTATGTGACAAACCCCTGAGGGCTGCATGCCATCCCAATGTGTGTTAGTCTGAACGTTGAAACATGCATACCCTACATGTGCACCTCTGATAAATAGCTGGCACCTACGTCTGTGTATGTAAGTCAACATAATCATGCCTTGCTTGTGTCTGCAAGATATTTGCTCATATGGTCTGTGTTCACGTTACCTACACACATACACAGCCTGTAGCTAACGCATGATGGATGATGTTGCAAGAGCATCAGCAAGATATGCCATCCAATCCATTAAATACCTGCTATACCACAAGCAACACCCACATGCTGTGATCCAACTGGCTATTGTAAAACACCCTTTGCTGTATCTGGCTGATACATCTCACCATGTGTGTAGATACCCATCACTGCAGTGACGGTAGACTCACCAAGTTAAAAGTGTTTTATCACAACCCCCTGGCTGCACAATGCAGAAGGTCCCCATCCCTAACCATATCCATGTCATGGCTACCTGATCAACAATACATTTTGACACACGTCATGTTTGACATCCACATACCACCCAAACTGTTTATATCATCTCCCCATACTAGCATTAACTATGTTTATTGTGCTTTATGTGACATGTTGCTACACACATGAAGAGCACACAAACATAGGTATGTCACAGGAGCCTAATACCAAAAAAGCATCACAAATGTGTCTAATCTTAGCGCTCCACAATGGACAACAGTCAACAAACAGGGAGTGACCGTCCAACATGAACATATCAACATATGGCTGACACTGTGTGGCACACATATCATGTAAGATAACACCTTCTGGTCTGACAACAGCTGTTTATATCAGAAGCATACACTACCTGTGAATGTCACCCTCCAAACAAACCACACAGATACCAACAAACCCCCACATCATCTGCCACCAACTGCTGTTGTGCAAATCCCACATTATTTGTGGCACACCCATGGACATATGTGATGTTGGCATTTAGAGTCAACTGGTACTGCAGTGTGTCATCCAGATTCCATGTTAACATTAACACATAACACAATAAACATTACACACATTGTATAGCACATGTGTGTCGTAAGCGAATTAATACGTACATGAGAACAGCTCTGCAATCAACCTCCGCCTGAACGCTGAGCCCTCCCATGTGTCACCACTGGCACGTACAGGGGGGCACAATGGATCCTCCTCAAGATCCTCATTAATTTCTGCAGGGATATCGTGCCTGAGAGCAATGTTGTGCAGGATGCAACAGGCTATGATTATCTCGGCAACAGTGCGTGGCTTATATTGTAAGGCCCCGCCTGTCCTATCCAGACACCTGAAGCGACTCTTCAAAACGCCAAAGGTGCGCTCTATGACAGAGCGGCTGGAGGCATGGGCCTCATTGTACCTCTGCTCTGCACGTGTCCGTGGCTGACGAACAGGAGTCAGCAGCCAGGGGCGACAACCATATCCTGCATCACCTGCAGAAAGAAATGTTGCATGTAAATGTAGGGGTCCATGTGACACAGTCCTGACAGCTGTGTCGACATGAGAAAGAAACCAACAAGACAGTGTGACAACAATATACAGCTGAAAACTATGCAGCTCTATCAGATATACATATGATGACATACAAGCTAAACATGGCTTATCCAGCCCGTAAACACATATCAAATATCACAAACGACCATAGTCACCCTTAAATAATGTGTGTGTGTGTGTGTGTGTGCTACATGCGTATGGTGATGCAGTTACTGTCCACATCTGCAAACCCACAATGGTGACACCACAATAGCAATCCAATGCTCCCATAATCACAGGGTATGTCTCATCAATAACCAAGGGAAAACACACAGCCATTTGCGTGTGGCACACATACACACCATGTATGCCATGGTGGTAGGTAAGAATGAAAAGCATATCACCTGTAGACATCCTGTTTATGAATGGCAACATATGATGTTTATTTTGTCAGGCAAAATAGACTGTGTATTGTTGCGCGCCAATGCCTGTCATAGCCATACTCTTCCCAGTCCCCATCCTGTACACATCCCTCTGAAGGTGCGGTCGTCCAACATGCACACTGTACCCGTCATTAGTTTGCCCCCAAAACATATGCATAGGCACATAACCGTCCGGTGTAGCTGGTTCCCATACCTCTGTGTATGCACCCACGTAGTCCCCTTGCTGTAACTGTACATTTTACACAATGTGATGTGAAATGAGAATGGCCAGACAAGATGACACAAACGTACCCTCACCTACAGTGTCAGAGGCTACTATAAACACTACATATTGTTGCAAGTCTGCTGTGACATAGGCAATATGTCTGGCCAAATATATGCACACGTGTTTCCCCTGCTGGAAACCTCAACATCATCTATCAGATATTAATATGCACCTACTCATATCAGATATTGAGCCCTGGGTGACAACTCCATCACAGAGTGCGTGCGTCAAACTGACACACACATGACATGTGTGTAATATTAGGGTTATCCAGAACCAGTCATGTTCAATGACGGAGAAACATTATCCAGCAATTAAACATCATCACAGGTGTATGTGGTGGACAAAACCACCCCACCAACCACCCCATGTTTGCATATGCTACCAACATGCACTATGAGGTCATCATCAACAACATAGATGTCTGCACTGAGGTGGCAGCACATGTACAACATGTGCATATAACGGTCATAGACTGTGAGGATAATCATGATGTAGGGTTAATGTTTCTAGTCGTACCAGACGTACAAAAACATGTAATAATGTATACCAACACCAGTCCTGTGACTAACATCAATCATATGCAAAGTGCATGTGTCAAACTATAAAAAACCTCTACTGTGATCACAAATAGAAACATGTATAATGACATACAGAAATAACAGACCCTGACATACTCACCCAGCAAGATACATTCGCCAAAACGACCCTCCTCAAATTGTGTGAATATTGCCGAGTGATGCAGGATATAGGAGTCATGGGTGGACCCTGCAAACCTAGGGACCACATTCAGAATATGCTGATTTGCATCACATACAACCTGAACATTCAGGGAATGGTAGTGTTTGCGGTTGCGGTACGCTACCTCCCTGTCTCTAGGCGGGACCAGGGCAACATGTGTGCAATCAATAGCTCCCATCACGTGTGGTATCCCGGCTAATGCCTCAAAGGCCTGGTTCAGGGTCCACCATTGTTGCCTAGTGTGGGGTATGGCTATGTAATCCCCCATCCGGCTGACCATGGCACGCAGTACCTGGTGGAGACATCGTGAGAAGGTGGGCCAGCTCATGCCACCCACTGCGGCCACAGATGTCTGAAAACAGCCGGAGGCAAAGAAATGTAAGGCAGCAAGGAGCTTGACTAAACCAGGTATGGCATTGGACCGATCAGTCAGGGGCTCGAGGTCAGGTCTAAGATCCTCATAGAGACCCCTAATAGCCCTTGTGCTCAGTCGGTAAAGGGAGATGACCTGGTCCTCTCGCATGTTATGGAGCTGGGGACGGGGCCTGTAGAGGCGTGGCTGCCGAGCCTGCACCTCGGCACACCTCCTGCGCCGTGCACGAACAACACAGGCTTGGACCGCCACCACAGCTGCAGGTCTGAGTTGCTGCGGGACTATACCCATGCCCTGTGCCCCAGCCCCATCGACACCATCTCCCGTGTCCGGCAACCCAAGCATCTGCCCACTGCACAGGACACATGCAGAAGCATAGACATGCGCCATAAACTCCTCCCACCAAACTAAGAAACAAATAACTATGTCACACACAAAAAACTATCTAAGCACTGTACAAACTACAAGACACACCAGACCATACACACACAAGACAATAAAATCCTCAATACAAACACCAGCCAAACAATCTACACATACACCTGTTCGGACTCCCTTACTGTCTCTCACCAAACACACTTCTACTCTTCTCCGCCTACAACCCTCAACGTCGACAAGCTGTTCTCCCTCACCTATATTTCTTTTTCCTTGCCGTGACGTCCAATGCGCATGCGCATCTGCTCGCAGATGAAGGTCTAGAGTCACGCGCATGCGCAACTCTACGCATGGGTGTCGGCATGTGCGTGGTGACACGCAGATGCGCATCGCCTTGCGCATGCGCAAAAAGCACCCAGACGCCCATGCGGGACTCCACGTAATGCGTATTGTGACGCCTCGTCTTACCAATTACACCAACTTGTGACGCAGTGTATTTGGTTACAGCGTCGTGTATGTTACTTTGTTATCGCTGTTCTCTGGTTGAGCAAAATTGTAGTTGTAGGCCCAGTGATCACAGCCAAAGCAATTTGAAGGTAAACAATAGGTTTATTGTTCCCAGCAGGTTTTCTTCACCCCAGAACAGATATTTAAGGATAACAACATGAATAAAGCAAATAAAGTCCTGCACAAATGTTCCCTGATACTTCTCAGGTTACTGTAGTCCAAAACAACTGTAGACTTTCTTAACAGCGATACTCATTCAAGGCATTCAAATAAAGAACTTCCAACAAGCGTGGTTTTCCTGTTCCACCTTCACATGGATAATTCACTTCAAGCCTTAGAATTATGCACTTCACTAGTATCAGCAGTCAGACAACTTCCTGTCTGTACTTAAACTCTATTCTGTACATGCTTTTAAACCAGCCTTAAAACATTGCTTCTGTTTAAGCTGTACATTTAAAAGTCACACTGGCAAATCCCGCATTCCATCTCAGAGCTACTGTGATCAGACAATGGGATGTCAGTTTGCATGGATTCTTCGTCGCTGAGTTGAGCGTCTTGGCTCTCTGGCCTATTCGAGTCTAATGCTCTTAAATGGTGGAGGAGATCTTGTATCTGCTTTTCTCCCCTCTCACTGCCTGTCCTGCAGTCTTGTAAGGATATCTGTTTATTCAGCCTCTTAAAGAGCTGGGCATAAGGATTTCTTCCTTCTTCCTTTTTCCTGTACCTTATTCCCTGTTGAGGAACTACGTGTTTCTTGTAACTAGGCTTTTCAGGGACTCTACCAATCTCCCATTCCTCCAGCTCGGTATCTGTGCTTGAATCACGCTGCTGCCAATTATGAACTAGCTGACGTGCACCTGTGCTGGCTTCTAGCTTACAAGTTCTACCACGTTCACTGCCAATATTGCAAGGTAAACTATCAGAGGAACTACTTCTGTCTCTTTCAGACACAGGCTCTATGTTCTGTTTAAAAGGCTTATAAGTTTTTCTGACCTGGTTCCGCTTATCTTGAGAGCAATCCCTTCCTGGGAGAATTCTCGGCTGTTTCCCCAGAGACGTGGCTCTCTCTCTGCAAGGTGGCTGGCAATGGTCCAGGTAATTGGATCCCAGCTGGTCACGCTTGCTCTGAGCTCGGCCCCTCTTGGATAAGGATTCTGTTTCTGTTCCTCTGCCAAGAATGCCTGACTCCAAGGCTGTATCTGCATTCCTGGAGTCCCCTTTTTCTGGCTTTGCCAAAGGTAAGTTCCTATTTTGCCTTTTTCCTTCCTCCTGTAGCTCTCTGCGTTCCTCTTCTGATCTCCTCTCTGATCCAGCTGATCTTGCTGATCCTGCTGCTCGGGCTGATCTTGCTGATCTTGCAGCCTCCACTGAACCTACCACTTCCTGGTTAAGTGGAGTGGTTTGTCCAATCAGGTGAGAGTCCACCCCTTTCCCTGGTTGGCTAGCTCTCCCTGTCAGCCTAGAGCTAGGGTGTGGCTCCCTTTCTTTTCTCTCCTGCCCTGCAACTCTGTGCGCTGAGGTTTTAACCGTCAGCTGCCCTGTATTCCTGGCAGGTTCAGAGGAAAAAGTTTGTTTAAAAGCCTTTTTCTTGTGCTCTGACAGCTCTGCCTTGTCACACAACCCCCCATTTAAGATATTCCGTGCTGTCTGAAAACTTTCAGAACAGCCCGGAATCCTTCTCTGGTGGCTGTAGCTAAATTCGTGATCGGTAACTGTAGCTAAACGAGCTAATGCTACCCGTTCGTGCCAGGGCCTTAAAACGTTCACATGGAAGTTTTGTTGCTTCCCCCTCCTGGTTTCTACTGTGTAAGTGGTGGGTCCTATTCGTTTGATAACCCGGCAGGGTCCCCTCCAGGTGCTTTCAAACTTTGGTTTGCGACCCGGCCTCACTACCATGACCTTTTCACCAATTTCTAAACGCTTAGGTTTGGTGCGGAGGTTATAATCTTTTTTCTGCCTCCCTTGACTGGAGGTCAGATTTTCGCCTACTACCTGAGATGTACGCTGTACCCAGGCTCCTAAATTTCTTTGAAACTGGGGTCTCTCTATCTCTTCCGTAGCGGGTTCTACCCATCGATTTTTAGATCTCTGGGGTGGTTTTACTGGCCTATAGGGGGTGCCCTTCTGGCATGCGGGACACGCTCTACAATATTTTGCGGTCTCGCGATAAACGTCAGGCCAATAGAAACGGCTCAAGAGCTGTTTCAAGGTGCCTTCTATTCCTTCGTGGCCCCCTAAGGGATGGATATGCGCTAAACGCAAAATCCAATTTTTAAAGGTATTGGGCACTACTAATTGCCTCCTGGTACCTTTAGAATGTGGATCCAAGGTTTCCCTATATAACACCTTTCTAACTAAGTGAAAATAGGGTAATGACCGTGCTCTCTTATTAGCCTTATCAAAAGCATAGGTCAAGGCTGGATCCTGCCTTTGCTCATCGGGGAATGAAGGGAATTTTGCTACCAATTGGGCCGGAGCCCAGGGTAACTCCTGTCTTGCCCTTAGTTCCGTCCGAGTACGGGACCTGCACTGTTTCTCCCTGCGATTTTCCCCCTTCTTAAGTTTTGCATGCTCCCGAGAGGGAGTTATCAACCCACTATGTGAGGGTAATTCTGCTAAGGGATCTGTTACAGAATTTTGATCCTCGTGACGGTCTTTACTTTGGGCGCATGTAGATACTAGACCTATACCACCTCTTTCTTTAGAGGGAGATATGTCCTGATCCTCTTTACGTCCCCTTGGGTTTTTACCTTTTATAAGAAGGTCAGCTTCGTCCTTGACGGCTAACGCTTGTACTAGGCCTTCCTTAAACTGTGGACTATTCCTACCTAGAACTAAGGAATAGGGTAAGTTAGGCACCACCACTACTGGGATATCTTTCTTTACCCCTAGACCGTCCACCACTACTGTGTGCACCGGATAAGGCCTATCCGCACCGTGTACACAGCGAATTTTAATCTTTCCTTCAGGGTGTCTTTCTGGGCACTCATCCGGGGTTCCTATCTCATTCCAGAATTCCTCTGAGACCATTGACTGGTCAGCGCCAGAATCTAACAGCGCTTCAATCTGGACGTTGTTAACAGTGACTGCTAATAAGAATCCCTCCCCCACCTTCTTGGAAGGAGTAGTCACTAGTGCTAGCTTAGCCTCACAATTTCTTCTCAGGTGTCCCTGTTGACCGCAAGAAAAACATTTACGTTCTTCCCACCCAGTTTTAAACAAGGGCTTCTTAGATGGACACTCTCCCCCCATAATTCTTCCCTTTGTTACTGGCATTCTCAGGACTGACTGCTCTGAAACACCCATCCCCCGCTGTCTTATTGCCTCTGCCGCAAAGAAGCGATCGGCTAGCGTGATGGCATCTTTAGTGTTTCTACAGTCCTGTAGAACCAAGAAAGATTGTACTTCTTTAGGGACTGCCTCCAGAAATTGTTCTAGTACAATATCATCCATAATAGTGTCAAGGCTCCTGTTACTTGGTGAAAGCCATTTATGCACTAATGCTTTAATTCTATGGCATAAAGCCTGTGGTGACTCGCCCGGGTTTAATTTGCACCCTCTTAAACGGCGATGGTACACCACCGGTGTTAGGCCCAGCCTTTCTCTTATGGCTTTGACCACAGCGTCATAATCAGTAGCCAGATCATTGGGCATCTCTCTGTATGTTGTTAATGCCTCTCCCGTTAGGGAAGTAGTGAATCTGATGACCCAATGCTCTTTTGGCCATCCGCTCATGATAGCAATGCGTTCAAAGACTTCGATATGGTCATCTATATCGACTTCTTTAGACATTGGTCCTAATGACCACATTCCTTGACCACACTGTCCAAGTCCTGCATTAGTTCCTAATGAACTAGAAACAGTTCTCAGTACTTGAGTCGTCTCCTTTTGTTCTCCAATCCATGAAGTCAGCAGATCCATCACCGGCTTCTGCTGCGCCTGGAACATCTCCGCCATGCGTTCCTGTGTCTGCGCTGCTCTCGCCTCCTGCTGCTGGAACCTCTCCGCTACCCACGACATCAGGTGTGCGGGCTCCATCCCGTTGTTGCTGAAATGACACAAAAGAAAACACACCAAGTGCGGCACCAATACACTCGCACATGCCTAGCTCCCGGCTTATGTCCGCTTTACCCTCCCCCCTTGTAGCAGTATCCTTATACAAGCCTTCCCAGCTACTGGTTACCTGCTACAAGTGGAGAGTCTTGCTCATCAGGAATACGCTGGTGCTTGCACAGGAACTCTGGTCCGGCTTCACCGCTCTTGCGCTCCTAACTGCTCTCGCAGATCCGGTCAGCTCTTCCTTCAGGCACTTTCCTTTTGTATTTGGTTTTTTTTTTTTTTTTTTCTTTTTTTTTTCCAAGCTTGCACGAGGTTTATTCTCTCCTCAGGACTTCAACTGTTGGGGTTAGTATATCCTCCTTTCTGGACAGAGTGTTGAAAAATCCTCAAAACTACGCCAATAATGTGACGCCTCGTCTTACCAATTACACCAACTTGTGACGCAGTGTATTTGGTTACAGCGTCGTGTATGTTACTTTGTTATCGCTGTTCTCTGGTTGAGCAAAATTGTAGTTGTAGGCCCAGTGATCACAGCCAAAGCAATTTGAAGGTAAACAATAGGTTTATTGTTCCCAGCAGGTTTTCTTCACCCCAGAACAGATATTTAAGGATAACAACATGAATAAAGCAAATAAAGTCCTGTACAAATGTTCCCTGATACTTCTCAGGTTACTGTAGTCCAAAACAACTGTAGACTTTCTTAACAGCGATACTCATTCAAGGCATTCAAATAAAGAACTTCCAACAAGCGTGGTTTTCCTGTTCCACCTTCACATGGATAATTCACTTCAAGCCTTAGAATTATGCACTTCACTAGTATCAGCAGTCAGACAACTTCCTGTCTGTACTTAAACTCTATTCTGTACATGCTTTTAAAACCAGCCTTAAAACATTGCTTCTGTTTAAGCTGTACATTTAAAAGTCACACTGGCAAATCCCGCATTCCATCTCAGAGCTACTGTGATCAGACAATGGGATGTCAGTTTGCATGGATTCTTCGTCGCTGAGTTGAGCGTCTTGGCTCTCTCTGGCCTATTCGAGTCTAATGCTTTTAAATGGTGGAGGAGATCTTGTATCTGCTTTTCTCCCCTCTCACTGCCTGTCCTGCAGTCTTGTAAGGATATCTGTTTATTCAGCCTCTTAAAGAGCTGGGCATAAGGATTTCTTCCTTCTTCCTTTTTCCTGTACCTTATTCCCTGTTGAGGAACTACGCGTTTCTTGTAACTAGGCTTTTCAGGGACTCTACCAATCTCCCATTCCTCCAGCTCGGTATCTGTGCTTGAATCACGCTGCTGCCAATTATGAGCTAGCTGACGTGCACCTGTGCTGGCTTCTAGCTTACAAGTTCTACCACGTTCACTGCCAATATTGCAAGGTAAACTATCAGAGGAACTACTTCTGTCTCTTTCAGACACAGGCTCTATGTTCTGTTTAAAAGGCTTATAAGTTTTTCTGACCTGGTTCCGCTTATCTTGAGAGCAATCCCTTCCTGGGAGAATTCTCGGCTGTTTCCCCAGAGACGTGGCTCTCTCTCGAGAGGTGGCTGGCAATGGTCCAGGTAATTGGATCCCAGCTGGTCACGCTTGCTCTGAGCTCGGCCCCTCTTGGATAAGGATTCTGTTTCTGTTCCTCTGCCAAGAATGCCTGACTCCAAGGCTGTATCTGCATTCCTGGAGTCCCCTTTTTCTGGCTTTGCCAAAGGTAAGTTCCTATTTTGCCTTTTTCCTTCCTCCTGTAGCTCTCTGCGTTCCTCTTCTGATCTCCTCTCTGATCCAGCTGATCTTGCTGATCCTGCTGCTCGGGCTGATCTTGCTGATCTTGCAGCCTCCACTGAACCTACCACTTCCTGGTTAAGTGGAGTGGTTTGTCCAATCAGGTGAGAGTCCACCCCTTTTTCCTGGTTGGCTAGCTCTCCCTGTCAGCCTAGAGCTAGGGTGTGGCTCCCTTTCTTTTCTCTCCTGCCCTGCAACTCTGTGCGCTGAGGTTTTAACCGTCAGCTGCCCTGTATTCCTGGCAGGTTCAGAGGAAAAAGTTTGTTTAAAAGCCTTTTTCTTGTGCTCTGACAGCTCTGCCTTGTCACAGTATGCGTGACCATACACATACGTACCACTATTTCCCTCGGCGCATGTGTGTGTTGACGCCTGCATACGCCCATGCGTTTGCCGTCACACTCACGGCGCACGAGCGCGACGCACGAGCGCGTCCCACCAAATACACGCCTGCACAAATGCGCATGTGCAAAAATCAAACGTGCAAATACCGTATAAATAGGCCTCAACACGTGGCACACGTTGAGGGATGTTAGAGGAGTTTCACAAACAGACACAGAGGTAAAGAGTGAGCCAGAGCCAGAGGATAAGTTAGAGGTAGTCCAGAGGAAGGATAGCGCACATCCACATGCAGGTATGTACACTAACTAATCTTTTCTTTCTCATGTACAATCTCCATATTCCGTACAGGGCAGTCCTATGCAAATACACTCCCATATGTGTCCACAAAATCCACATCATGTTGCCATCCTGTTGTGATATGTGTGCAATATCCTTACCTCACCAGTTCTGTTGACATGTCTGGGGTTCACATCCAAACATACCTCCTCAACCCATCCCCCGAGAATATGGCATAATGAAGCACACACACACATGAATCACCAGACAAAAAACAACTGTGATTTCCATACACTGCATGACTGTGTTGGTCATTTCCAAGGCATGTTTGTATGACATGACAGCAATACAGTGCTGCATGTGCACCCCAGTGGGCCAAAGGTGATGCCTAGTTGCCATACGCTGCACTATGGGTCACTGCGAGTCACATGTAGCACTGAGAGAATCATATGACATACAAATATGACCCATACTCACAAACCAACACACACATGCAGTGATTTGCATAAAGCAGGTGTTAGGGTGGGGGCAGCAACACGCATGTGCGGAAATATGTTACAAAACAGAGGAATGGGATGCTATGGGCAAACATGTGCAATGTGACCATGAACAGGAAAAAGGGCGATCTGCCACCTGTGCATGGGCACAGCACACACATGTGTCCCTAACCCAGACACATGGTGGTGACACACACGTATGGGAGTGTGTCCGGTGTCCGGTATGCAGCACACATGAACGGACGCAAAACATCCTGTCTGTGTGTTATGTATCACACATGTATACATATGTGGTTTGCTGAAACATATGTGTGCTCTCTCTGATTCCTCCCAATGCAGGTGACTACAGTCAAATGGGTGCGGAGGAAGAGGAGGAGGAGGGGGCAGAGGAGGAGCAGGAGCAGGATGAGTCGGTGGTGGAAGAGGAGGAGGGGGAGGTCTACATTGCAGCCCCTATGAGTCTGATGGAGGCAGAGGCTGCTGTCTCTGGGGGCAGCACAAGTGCTGGCGATGAGTCCCTGGAGCCACACGTGCGCGCCATGACACCATTGCGTGAAGCAGCACTAGAGACCAGCCAACCACCCATGCCAGCAGAACCAACACCTACACCTCTCCCGGAGTTGATGATGGCAGAGTTGAGGGCCTATGGTGCATCATCACATCGTGATGCTGAAGGTGGGTGACAATAGACTGTCACAACCACAACACACACACCAGTAGTCCACAGTTGGTGTGTGTATGGTGGCTGTTCAAACATTACCTCCACACGTTACATGTTCTGCTTGATTACCTTAGATGTGTGATACCCAAAGGTTGTAGGGTACCTGAAATGATAGCATTTTACCCCCAATAGAATAGTGTATGTTCAGGTTGATACACATGGATGCAGACATATGAGGAATGTGTCTGACGGCCCAGCACTCTATGACAACATAAATTGATACAGACATTGGGAAAGCTACATCCTGCCGCTCTGCAGATACCCAAATGTCTTGTACACAGCAGGATGACAACTTAGCCATAGTCTGCTGTATTAATGATCATATGTTAAGCTATATGACCATTCCTCAATGTCTGCATTTGCAGGTAGCGGGAAACATAGCCATGTCTTTGTAGAGCTCTGATGTCCCCCTCTGTTGCTTCCCCTGCTCTGTCCAAACAGAAAAGCGTGTAAATGTACTACACAAAGGGCAATTTCCTTATCGGCCCCACTTATATGGAACTCTCTCCCTCCCGATGTGCGATCCATGGATGATTTAAAGGAGTTCAGAAAACAACTGAAATTTGTACTCTTCACTGAGTACTATGGCACAGACATCTAACAGTCTCTATTATTATAGCCTGCATGTAACGTGTTTTACTGTAACAGTTCCTTGATGTTGTGTATCCCAATTTTACCTTCACTCTTTAGTTTAGTCAGTGTATGCCCCCCTGTCTCTGTTCTCCCCTCTTGTGTCTTGGTAACCACTGTGATTTAAGGAAAAGGCGGTATAGAAAACCTGTAAAATAAATAAATAACTAAATAACTACACATTTGTTACATGGCCTACATTATCTGGACCAAAAACCTCCTCTGTGTTACAGTGAGGGTGCACATGTATCACTCAGGAGTCACATATGTGCAGCAGAGGTGCACATGTACAGGTAAGGTGTGTCATCCCTGTGCCTACCAGACATCCCATTGCTTCATTAACAAACACATGTCCCTGTCAGAGAATGTGTTTTTCCCTCCACATGTGTCCTCAATTGTGATGTCATATCTCGACCTTCCTGTGTTCATCTCCGTTGGTGTCCAGCTGATGTATTTGTGGCTCGTGCATGCGCAAGCTCCCCTACACGATGGTTATGTGAGAGCTGTCATTGGCCAATCCTGTTGCCACAACTGTAGTATATGGGTGTTTCTCCACAGCCTGTAAATCGTTGTGAGGGCATACCACATCTACGTCGTGTGATGTGCCCTCTGGGTTTGTCTGCCTGCCATATACTACTGTGGACATTATGTATATTGCCCCTCTCCATTTCTGTGATTGAGTCTGCCCTATCACATCACCAATCGTGTGGCATGTACATTAAATGTTTGTGTATGGCGTTGGAGTAGTGGAGATGTATGGAATATAACACGCTGTATCCCATGCACAGGCAGTCGACGTGTTCTGGAGCGGATACGCCTTGCAGTGGAGCAAAACACAAGGGAGGTGTGTGGTGAGATCCGTCAATTACATGAGGCGGTCCAAAACATGCCCGTCACCCGGATATGTGAGGCCCTTGAGGGCATGCTGGATGTTATGCGCCGACTTGCTCCTGCACCACCACCAGCACGGGTTCAAGAAGAGGGTCGTGGCCGGGGGAGGGGGAGGGGGCCCGACGTGTCAGGCGTGGGCGACCACGTCGCCAATAACGAAACATGATATATGCAATAACATGGTATAATCCTATTTTTGTTGATTTTACAATGCTCAGTTAGAGCAATTATGTATCCAGTTCAACATGTTTTTGAGGTGTTTGTTATGTGTGTCATGTCAAAAGCTTACATATGCAGATCATATGTTGTGTGGGTGTCAGGTAACACTTAAATTTGTAACGCACACACATTAGAATATCCATGTGTATATGGAAAGCTAATTTTGAGACTTACGCTGTGACAATAAACAGCTGTATTACTATACATACAGTGTGTGTGTCCAATGAGTGTCCATGTTGTCCCATGTGTATCAGGGAGGCAGGGGGTGTTGTTGAAAACCCTATATGAGCTGCGCCCAGGTCATCTAGTGATGGGTACAGTATATGACCCACACACAGGTTCCCTGCTGCAAATACCTCAACAGAGTCAGCTACGATTGTCATGCTGCACACACATGTGATGTGTCACGTGCACCTTGTTTCCCAACATCCTTGGGGATGCAGCGGCACAGTGTGCACAGACATCCATGTGGTCACAGGGGGACTATGTTCCCAATGGCGTGTTTACGTCACATACTCATCACCGTGAGAAACCCATCATAGAACACTCATTGGTGACATATATGTGGCTTTTTCCCTTGACCACATCAATAATCTCCTGCCTCCCAACACACCATAGGTACGTCTGTGACAGAGGCAGATATGGGTGGTCTGCCTATGTTTGAGACTCAGATATGTGAAGACCTTTGTTCCACATAGGACCATTCCTGTGCCATGTACATCAGTGAGACAGCTGCTACGTTGCAATGGTTACTGTAGACCCCTAATTATGAACATCTACACCTTATTTGGGGGCTGCTTTTGGTTTCACACACATGTTTGCACCACAGAAACATATGTGCACCCACACATATCACATGCTGACATCCGCACACTTTGCCTAGGTCAGACACGTGAGCATTACAGGTTTTTTTCAAAAAATATATTTTATGATGTAAAACAGAAATGGGATAAACTTTACAGATGTGGGAAGGGGGAAAATACCATCACCCTCCCCCCCTCCCCAAACATCCTCCCCTCCCCGCAAACGCCCACACGCAAATAGAAAACACACACACACATAAAACAAACACACAGGTGACACCCACCCTCCCCCAGCATGCCCACTGAAGGAAGACAGGGCAGCACAGGGCACATGTGGTGACGTCACTAGCGCAATCACTGACGCCAGTGACGCCATTGAGGGGGTGCTTGCCGACATGGCAGACGTACCACCTCGGCAACCACCCTCTCAATCACTCCCGCCAGCCACTGCTGAGAGTGACACATCTCATGTATGTGTTGCTCCATCCCATCCAAGGCCACAGACAGGTGGTCCACGCATATGCCACCACACACACACATTGTCAATGTTGTCTGTGTGGTGGCATCTGCATAGGGCCTGTCTGTGGCCCTGGATGGTGGAGGCAACTGCAGTGGCTGGGGGGAGGCCACAGTGCCCTGTGATGCCCTGTCTTCAACATCACTTTCCCAAACCCCTTCTGGGAAATCCTCCACCCCTGATCCCTCCCAAACATCCCCCCCCCTCCACATCACCTGCAGCCACCCTCAACCCTGCCTCCCCCACAGACAACCCTTCAGAATGTCCTTCTTGGCCCTCCTGTGTCCTTTCTTCAGGTGATCCAGGTGTTTGCGCCTCCACCACCTCCACCTCATCATCCTCGTCCACCTCCTCCTCCTCTGTGGTGTCCAGGACCACCACCTCTGCATCATGTGGTGTTGGTGTCCTTCGGAAGAGGTGTGCAGAGGTGGTGGCCTCATCCTCGGTGTCATCACCATCTGTGGAACATGACAGCCATCAGCACGTTTCTCTGTCAGAAATATAGCACATCTACATAGGCAGGTAACACAAAGGCATCTCTGATAATGGGACATAAGTTACAGATACGTGACATTCTCATTATTATACATCATCACCCTTTTGTGAGTTCTCACCCTGGAGGCGCTGAAGGTATGCAGCATGGTGGAGGCGCAGCTCCCTGCCCTTCTTCCGGAGATCCTCGATCTGTGGATATGCAAAGGAAAGGTGAGGGCATTAGTGACTGGTCACCTTCTGCTGGTTTTCCCACACACACACACACACACATCACTGTGCAGAGGGTCTTGCTGCTCCTGCGACAGTGCTGTGTGTGTGTGTGTGTCATGTACTGCATAGTTTGTCACCTGTCAGCAGGCAGTTCCATGGGCAACATGCATATGTCATGCCATGGGTTCTCCGCTGGTGACAAGGGAGCCTGTGTGTCACAGCTGACCCTCATCCCTTGTGACGGTGTGTGTCAGCATCCCACAGTGTGAATGCACTGCCCCTCCCCTGTCCAACATGTCTCTCTCAGGTGAGGTATACAGCTTACACAGGGATCAACATTGAGAAAAAAGTGTGAGAGTGACACGGACATGGAGTGGGCCCCCCCCCGGGGATTGGGGGGGCTGTTATTTCCTCATGCTGCTGTTACGCCAGGTAAACTCTGACAGGGGTTTGGCTATGCTGTCACCAGATACACACATAACATGGTCTATCACCTGGCTGCAACGTATATGTACATGCTAGTTTGTTTTCACAGGTGTGCTGATGGATTGTGGCTGCCTTCTTATTCCCCACCTCTTTCTATAGCATCCTGTGTGAGTGTCAGATAAAAGTGGGTGACATCTTTTGGGTATGGCCCAGGGCAGTCAGCCCAAACGGGCCATGCCTGGAAGGGCCTTCAGGGAAGCTTACATGGTTCGTGGGGGGTGGACCAGCAAGGCGTCTTAAGTATTCATATTTCATTATGGCCTATTGGCAAACGGGGGGAAACCTACAAAGTGACATACTCCTGTTATCTCATGGCTCACGTGTGTGTGTGGGGTTATGGAACCTCCATTTGTGTACATTGTGACATATAGGTCAGATGACACACAAAATAAACATACACTGCCACACGTGTTTCACTACAATAACTAGTGTCATGCAATGACAGACACAGTGACCTGCTTGATGTTTGGCAATCCATGACCTAGGAAGAGCCATTTTGCACGGCCAACATCACAACACACATACACATTAGTTTGCTTATGATGTCATTTAAAATGGACACTGGGGTGTGTTCTCATGCATCCTGGGGTTTCATCAATATAGACACACATGGAAGGCCTACCTCCTTTTGTTCACAGAACATTTGGGGGTCACAGTACCACCTGCATTAGTTGCTTTGTCTGTGCACATGTGTGCAGTGACACCTGTGGCCAGTGTACATGGCTCCCTCAGCACATCCTGTACATACCCTATCGTCCCCTTGCATGACCTTGTAGCAACTTTGCACAGTTTGTTGACCAATGATGTTGTCCATGCTAGTCACAGTTACACTGCATGTGCTGTGTTACACACATCTATGTTGAGATTCTCTTTAGACATCCTGGTACTCAACCCCACTGGCAAACTGATATGCAACCAATCATTGGCGGAGTGTGGTGAGAGGAGTCATTGTGTGGGTGGCCCTATTGACTGTGACAGGGGAAAATAACATAAACTTTCACCTTTGACAGGGCCAACAATATCAATGCTTGCACCACTGGCTGCATTGTGGGAGGTGTGTCATATGGGCAAGCTGCTGGCTATGTGCAACCTACGTTGCACACAGTTGATGTCAGCGTAATGTAGGGGTAGGGGTGGGTATTGTTCCTGTATGGCCTAGGTTATGTTGTTATGTTCATATTCACTGGTTCAGCTGGGCTGACAGAAGGTGTTTTGTGGAAGCAATATCGACAGGGGCCAAACCAACATAACGGCTCTTTGCACCAGTGCTCATGTGTGGGTTTATGTATGTGTTATCCAGCAACATCAGTTGCATGTGTCACTGAAACACCATCAGTGATGTCCATGTGTCTGATGTTGTTGGATTTATATTAGGTGTTAAGGTTTTGAACCACAATCTGCATGGCGGTATGGGGACATGTATCTGCTACAGGTTTCTGATAACACATATAATGGCAAAAGGGGATGGGGTGCTGTTACACACATTAACCTCTGCAGCTAGCATATCATCTGGAGACATCACAGACATGTGTGATGAGATATTCACTTCACAAACTATGGTATAGGTCCAACCTACCTGCCATGAACATACACATTATCTTACTGACATACCCACCATAGCTATTGCTGATCTGTCCCCCTGTGGGCTGGTTGTCCTACCACAGATCATCAGCTGCACACACATTAGCAAAAGGGTGACTAACACGACGCATTGCGCAGCTCACAGGAATCCTGGGGATAGGGAGAATGCATTTCACCTGTTAGGCACACACAAGCATATCCCCATGGTGCCAGATTAGACACTGGGATGGTCTTCCTGGCCTCCAGGGGATAGGGAGCATAGAGCAAAACTGTTAGTGCACACACAACCATATCTCCATGGTGCCAGATGAGCCACTGTAGTGGCATACCTGGCCTCCAGGGCATAGGGAGCATACAGCAAAACTGTTAGAGCACACACAACCATATCTCCATGGTGCCAGATGAGCCACTGTAGTGGCATACCTGGCCTCCAGGGGATAGGGAGCATAGAGCAAAACTGTTAGTGCACACACAACCATATCTCCATGGTGCCAGATGAGCCACTGTAGTGGCATACCTAGCCTCCAGGGCATAGGGAGCATAGAGCAAAACTGTTAGAGCACACACAACCATATCTCCATGGTGCCAGATGAGCCACTGTAGTGGCATGCCTGGCCTCCAGGGCATAGGGAGCATACAGCAAAACTGTTAGTGCACACACAACCATATCTCCATGGTGCCAGATGAGCCACTGTAGTGGCATACCTGGCCTCCAGGGCATAGGGAGCATAGAGCAAAACTGTTAGAGCACACACAACCATATCTCCATGGTGCCAGATGAGCCACTGTAGTGGCATGCCTGGCCTCCAGGGCATAGGGAGCATAGAGCAAAACTGTTAGTGCACACACAACCATATCTCCATGGTGCCAGATGAGCCACTGTAGTGGCATACCTGGCCTCCAGGGCATAGGGAGCATAGAGCAAAACTGTTAGAGCACACACAACCATATCTCCATGGTGCCAGATGAGCCACTGTAGTGGCATACCTGGCCTCCAGGGGATAGGGAGCATACAGCACGACTGTTAGAGCACACACAACCATATCTCCATGGTGCCAGATGAGCCCTTGCGATTGTCCACATGGAATCCAGGGGATAGGGTGTATGTGTTAACCTGTCCATGCACAGACAAGCATTTTCCATGGGTTTCTTAGAGCCTACTGGGATGAGCTCTATGGACCTCTGCAGTTAGGGGAACTGTTTGGGGCTCTGACAGCACACAGACCAATATCACAGGGCTGACAGCAAACACACTGTGATGGGCTCTCTGTCCTCCTTGTGATAGGGTGGATGCCTGAAATTGGATGGGCACGCACAAGCATTTCTCCAGGGTGATTGCTAGCCCACTGTGATGGGCATTGTGGACCCATGCAGATAGGCGTGTGTATTGAACAACATGGCCAACACTGCCCATCTCATCTGGGTGTGTGACATACCATCAATGCTACGTTTCACTTATCCTTGTGCTTGTCCCAAGGTGCTTTGTTACAGGTACTGATCCCACCATATCCATATGTTGTTGTTTCTATTTACATCTGCTGATCTAGGGTCTAGCTTAATTACAGTATGTTGTGGCACAGCCATGGCAGCAGCTGACATGCCACAAGGGTAGCATGGACACCTCTATGACCATGTCCATCACCACCTGGGTGCAGGTCAACACACTCACAAATGAGACAGATACATTTTGCTATGTCTTCTCATCTTCTGCACATTACTGACTCACAGTACCTCAAAACAACAGCATGGACATTTGCAATTAGCACAGGCTACAGATCTCATTTTGAGGTACAGGCACCATACACTTACCTCACGTGGGTAGTCTGCTTCACTATTGAACCGTCTTTGTAGACGTTGCCACGCCCTTAGGACCTTGGAGCTGTCCCTGTGCCCGGTGGCCCCTGGGAAGAGCTTGTGCTGGCATGGTGCGATCAGCCGGGACAGGTGCCTGAGCTCTCGGAGGTTGAAGGAGGGCTTCCTTACTCTGGGCGCCATTTTCAGATATTATCACCTGATTGGACGCAGCGTGCATCACGCACATGCGTAGGGCACCTGACGTGCAAATTTACGTGCACCTGCGCCACGCATATGGCGCAGTTCAGAAACGTATGGCGTCCATGTGCGCACCGAACGCAGTACGTGCATGTGGCCTACGCAGCTGGCGCATGTTTGCAATATTTCACGTGCAACTGCGTCACACAAATGCGCAAAGAAAAGTTTATCGCTAGAACCTGCGCGACACACATTACATATACACTGTTGTGTGTCATTTATCTTATGGAAACGAACACCATCTTCGAATGTTGATGTGTATACACATTTGGGTCTTGAACCTATCAACACATACACAATGGTTCTTTGGCTTCTGTATGATGTGATGTGCTATGGCTTTCACATTGCAATGACTGCCAATAATAAGGGTGATGTTAATTAAAGAAGGTTGCTGTGTGGGTACCCGTTAGTGTACTGGTGCCATATACGGAGTGGCCGTTTCAGGGCGGACATAGACAGACACCAGAGCAAACCTGTGCGTGTCGCACTAATGTGCGGGGCCCACATTAGCGCATGGAAAGGCTAAGTGGGCCGCTGCTGCATAAACACACAGCAGAGCTGTAGTACAATGGTGAAGACACTGACCCATGGTGCAGGGGCCATGGGTTCAACACCCCATTGTGCTCAATGAAAGAGGCCAGCTGCAGCATCAAATGTAGTGGGAAAAAGTGGTGTGGGAGGTATAGTAATTTTGGGCGGCAGAAGGCGGCGCACGGTTTATTTTTAACGGCATGAGTCGGCGCACCGTTCATTGGGGGCGGCAGAGGGCGGCGCACTGTTAAGTTTGGGGGCAGAGGGCGGCGCGCTGATGTATGAGGGGGCAGTCCGATAGTGGGCAGCATAAGTGGCGCACTGATGTGCACAGCAAACAGGAACAGAGCCTTAGCACAATGGTTAGGATACTGACCAATGGTGCAGAGGTCAGGGGTTCAACCCCTCACAGTGCCCAGTGAACAAGGTTGGCTGGGGCAGTAAGTATTATGGTGAGGTGTGCTGTAGGAGGCCTTATAGTTTTATTTTATTACCCACTACCAGTATACCCGCTCTAACAGCGTGTTAATATATGGAGGCCCGTAAGGCACATGTTACAGTGCACAGTCCGCAAAGGCACCCTAGCAAGTCCCCTATAGGGCACCATGTATGCTGCGCCACAGGATAATGTATAGTGCATGCAATATGGATGGCAACCATAAGGTGGCCTATAGGGCGCCCTATAATGCACCCTCAGAGGCACCCTTATGGGTACAGTATGGCAAGGGTGTGTTTGATGCCATAAACATATGTCCAGTAAAAAAGTACAATGCTCTGGACAACCCTATCACAGAACCCCTCTGTGGACTTGAACCCATGACCTCCTGCTATAAAGGCAGTGACGGAACCATTGGGCTACGGCACTATAGCTCTGAGTAAGCGCCTGTGTGGCTGCAGAGAGCCTGCACGTCACCCCACAGTCTGCTGCTGTAGACAGGACGGGGTAGGCCACCCGTACCCATGATGCAATGCACATGCAAATCAGCTGCCCACAGATGCACACAAGATGGGGACTGCACCCCAAAAGCTACACGGCATGGTAGGGGGAACTGTCCGTGTCCACCCACACAGAACCTCGGCCTGGTGGGGGGCCTGAGCGTGAGGACTGCCGGCGAGGGGTAGCTACACACCGTCACATTGTGCAGGTAATGTGCTCACCCTGAGGGTGGGAGGTGGCGCCCAGGACCAGGTCTACATCAACGGCCATGGCTGAATGAGGCCATGCCAAAGCTCAAAATCAGTATTAACCTGTGTGATAAGAAGGTGTTGCAAACTCATCATGGATACCCCTTCTGTCTTAGTTGGTGGTTTCCCCCCCATGGACAAACAGGGTCTCCCATCAACAGATCCCCATCCTTAACCCCCCCCCCCACGCGCACCAATGGCAGTAGAGTGGGCCATCAACCCCTGTCCTGCTGGGGGACAGACACCCTACAGGGCAGTCCAAGCAGCTCCACACACATCCAAAACACACTATCAGACAGACAGTAGGCCTGGATATTCAGGGGTGCACCCCAGCACTATCTGATATTCTCCTGCAGCAAGCCATCAGCTGCTGCACCCTGCAAGGAGCTCCATCAGGACACATACCAGCTGTGCAGAGTCTGCTGGATAGTCCTGATGGGATTGCATGCACCCCAAACTGGGGTGGCAGCACACACAGGCAGATCAGTCCATGAAGAGGCCCCAACAGGACACCCATATATATCACAGGAGAGAAAGCTATACAGCACTATGGGGGTGCCTAGCCATGCTGTCATCACTGCACACTCAGGGTGAGAGTGATCCACCAGCAGCACATACAGAGGTCACCCTGTCTGTGTAGGTGGTGGCTGGGCATTACAATGTCCCAGCCAGTGCCCCATGCCCTGTGCAGATGCATCCTGGCCAGCACACCCTGTCTGAGCTATACCCATGGTACCTTGCTGCTCATTATGCACATTGTCAGGCCAATACTGGCAACAGTGCTGGCAGTGTGGCCTGTGGAGGGTGTTTGTAGCCAACACACACTGTATAGACAGACACCCCCCCCTCACCTATGCCAGCATTGTGCTACTATTGGGGGAGTCATTTGACGTGCCCACCACACCAGTCCTGGGAAGGGTACAGGCATGGATATGGTACACAGTACTGCTGCATGTCACTCCCCAGGGTGGTAAATACTGTCAGGGGCCAGACCTGGGGCACGCACCATAGACAGCCGACAGCTTGTTCTGCTGGAGCACAAGGAGCAAACAGTGCTGAGCGTAGGACTGTCTACCTGCCAGTACCCACATCAAACGTTTGTGGTCTGTGTACCGTGTACCCAGGTATAGGGTGGCATTGCTAGGGTACGCAGGAGCTAGATCTGGGAGATGCCCCCCCAGGGGGCTTTTCCAATGTGGCCTGTGGGTGTGGGTGCGTCTGGACCTGTTGCCTCTTGCTTTACGGCAGAGTGTCCCTACTCCAGTCCTGGTGTTCCAGACACTGTTCGGGCCTTCATGCTGTCCCCTATGAATATGCATGGGCTACAGTTGCATAGCATGGGGGTGGTGCAGACATCTGCAGCACAGGCATCTGTCTTAGGGGAAGCATGGAACCTGAATGGTGTTTGGCCCTCCAGGACTGCATTTGGGAGACTCTGCTGGAGATAATGTGCCTGTTTATGGTGTCTGTGTTTGGTGTGGTAAAAGATAGGCGTATTGACCATGCCTATGTTCTCAGCAATAAAGGTTTGTCCTTACTACCACGGTGTAGCTGTGGGGTGAATATGTGGACAGGGTTGGCGGTAGCTGCAGCTGGGCTCTGAACCTGTGACCCTCTGTTCTTGCACACACTGTCTGTGTGCACTGCACCACCGTGTAGCCACTGACTGGCTGCAATCCCTGGGTGGTCCATGACTGTACATCCGACAGGGCCTGTCTGTTGCAGTGGACGGTGCCAGCCTGCACATGGCCTGGCCACTGTCCTCTGTGGCTAGCAGCCACTGCCCCCTCCACCATCTGAACCCTTCCGCCAACATGCTGGCATGTCCTTATCCTTGCAAAGGCATATGACCTGATTGCGTAGTGGAACCCCAGGACTGTATTTGGCTCACATGGTATAGCGGTCTAGCTGTTGTTCTTTAGCAAGGTTTTTGTGGAACGTGGGCCACCCATTACGTGATCATGACCAGGGACACAATTGGCCCTTGGCACGTGGGGTGAGGGCATGTACAGGCACATCTGTCGTACATAACCTCTACCTACTTAACCTCTACCTACGTGTCCTTAGCCCCTACAGTTGTGGCACTACAGGACTGCATTTGGGGGACACGGCTGTTGGTGATGCACATTGTGCTGGTGTGTGTGTGGTGTAGGGTAAAATATGGGTGTTTGCAACATGCTTTTGTTCTGTGCAATAAAGGGGTGTCTCTGCTATCTGTGTTTAGTGGTGGGTTAAATATTGGGATTGTGCTGGCATGTGCCACAGCTGGGATTTGAACGTGTGACCCTCTGGTCCTAGAGGTACCGGCTCTGTCCACTGCACCACACTGTGGCCACAGTGATAGTGCAGTCCCTGGAGATAGTAGACCTGGCAGGGTGGGGTTCCAAAACCTGCTCTGCACATTATTACTGTGAGCTCCTTCACCCTGTCTGGTGACAAACGTGCAAATATAACACGGGTATGACGTCCGAACAGAGGGGGATAGCATATTCCCAAGCTGGGCAACAGTGCTATTGATGGACAACCATAGGGAACACTCCCAGGACGGGTCCAATACACAGAGACGTTTTTGGAGGTGTCTCCGCTCCGTGCCCCTTTCCAAACAAATGTTATTTTATTTTTTTGGAGCTCTGCTGGGTGTGTTTTTAACTTTTGCGCATTACTATACCTATTCCCCAGCTGATTTACTATTTTAATGCTTTTGTTGTGGTCATTTCCTCTTTTTCATTGCAGTTTTGTGCTGTGCACATGTATCACACTGCTGACGTTTTGCAGGTTTCCCCGGTTTTGCTGTACATTGCTGACGGAAATGGTTTCTCTTCCCTTTATATGCCCTCTACCGCGAGTGTTTCACTCGCACTATTTTTTACATGTAAATTCGGGCCCGATACTGTGCGGGGAGCCTCTCACCTCCCACTCTCCACCCATTGACCCCGTCCCTCCGCCCCTCCGGAGCCTTCCTCCGCCCTCCTTTAGCCGTTCCACGCCTCTATCGGACATTTGCGGGCCCGCACTTGTACGGGGCCCGTTACTGAACCGCGTACCTGTGCGGGGGTGACAAGCACGTGTGCGGGGCGTTTAAATGTGTTTCTGCGTGTTTCAATGCCGCGTTGCCGTGCGCTATTTTGCGTCGCGCAGATTTGCGGACTTTAGTAAACATGCCCCTTTATCTCCCTAGCATGTCCTGCCTTGACACTGACCCAGTCAATACCGGGGTAATTGAAATCACCCACTATTATTACTGCGCTGTAACTTTTGTTAGCTTCCTTGATTTCTTTGAGCATTTCATCATCCATTTGCAGGGGATATAGTTTGCAGGCAACACATAGGCAATCTCTGGCACTCCGATCACGAAGATGTCAAAAAGGCTCCTCGTGTAACTGTGCTTAGATGTTAGGTTAGGTTCCAGGGGAACGGTCATTGCACCGTTATGCAGGGGGCACTGTGGATTCACAGCTTGCCCCACTACAGGCATCGTTGTACATGGGTAAGAACATAACATAAGATAAGAACATAAGATATGCCATACTGGGTCAGACCAAGGTCCATCAAGCCCAGTATTCTGTTTCCAACAGTGGCCAATCTAGGTCATACGTACCTAGCAGTTTCCCCAAGGGACACAGGTTCCACAATGCTTGTATTGGTTCAAGCATTGATATCCTGGGTCCCTTCTTAATAATGGTTTATGGACCTTTCCTCCAGGAACTTGTCCAAACCTTTTTTAAACCCAGCTACACTAACAGCCTTTACTACATCCTCCGGTAACAAATTCCAGAGTTTGATTACACGTTGAGTGAAAAAATATTTTCTTTTATTAGTCTTAAATAGTTTACCCTGTAGCTTCATTGCATGTCCCCTAGTCTTTCTATATTCTGATAAGGTAAACAATCGATCTACGTTTACCCGTTCCACTCCGTTCATTAATTTATAGACTTCTATCATATCTCCCCTCAGCCTTCTCTTTTCCAGGTTAAAGAGCCCCAACCTTTTTAGCCTTTCTTCATAGGAGTAGCCTTCCATCCCCTTTACCATTTTGGTGGCTCTTCTCTGAACCTTTTCTAAAATCGCTATATCCTTTTTAAGATACGGCGACCAGAATTGCACACAATATTCAAGGTGCGGTCTCACCATGGAACGATATAGAGGCATTATAATATCTTTTGTTTTATTTTCCATTCCTTTCCTTATCATACCTAGCATTCTATTTGCTCTCTTGGCCACTGCTGCACACTGGGCCGAGGGTTTTAACATGGTATCCACAAGGACGCCTAAATCTTTTTCTTGGGTGGTGGTTCGTAATGTGGAACCTTGCATCGTGTAAGCATAGTTTGGGTTGTTCTTCCCTAGGTGCATAACCTTGCACTTCTCCACATTAAATTTCATCTGCCATTTTGATGCCCAGTCTTCCAATTTATCAAGATCCTCTTGCAATTTTCCACAATCCTCCTGGGTTTTAACAACTTTAAATAGTTTTGTGTCATCAGCAAATTTGATAACCTCACTCGTTATTCCACTTTCCAGGTCATTTATGAATATGTCAAAAAGCAGCGGACCCAGCACAGATCCCTGGGGTACACCACTATTCACCTTTCTCCATTGGGAAAATTGGCCATTTAGCCCTACCCTCTGCTTTCTATCTTTTAACCAGTTCCTGATCCACAGTAGTACACTGCCTCCTATCCCATGACTCTTTAGTTTTGCCAAAAGTCTCTCATGAGGGACCTTGTCAAAGGCTTTCTGAAAGTCCAGATACACAATATCAACCGACTCACCTTTGTCCACCTGTTTATTCACTCCTTCAAAAAAACATAACAGATTAGTAAGACAAGATCTTCCTTGTCTAAAGCCATGTTGGCTGTCTCCCATTAGGTCATGACTATCTATATGCTGAGTAATTTTATTCTTTATGATGGTTTCTACCATTTTTCCCGGTACTGATGTCAGGCTCACCAGTCTGTAGTTTCCTGGATCACCCCTCGAACCCTTTTTAAAAATTGGTGTTACATTGGCGATCCTCCAATCCTCAGGTATTAGAGATGATTTTAATGATAGTTCACAGATTACTGATAGCAGGTCTGCAATCTCAAATTTCAGTTCTTTCAACACCCTTGGATGTATACCATCCGGCCCAGGTGATTTGCTACTCTTCAGTTTATCTAATAGTTGTAAGACATCTTCCCGATGTATCGATATTTCCTTCAATTCTTCCACACCTTTAAATACCACTTCAGTCGTGGGTAACATCCCTACATCTTCCTCAGTAAAGACCGAAGCAAAGAATTCATTCAGTTTCCGCTATCGCCTTGTCGCCTCTTAGTGCTCCTTTAACCCCTTTATCATCTAATGGACCAACTGACTCTCTCACGGATTTTTTGCTACGAATGTACTTGAAAAGGTCTTTATTTCGCGTTTTTGCTTCCGCAGCAAGCTTCTTCTCAAATTTTCTCTTTGCCTGCCTTATCAATGCCTTGCATTTGACTTGCCAGTGCTTGTGCTGTTTCCAGGTTTCATCATTTGGCTCTTTTTTCCATTTCTTGAAAGATGCTTTTTTGGCAACAACAGCCTCTCTGACTTCAGCTTTAAACCATGCTGTCAATTTTTTGGACTTCCTTCCACTTTTCTTAAAGCGTGGAATACAGCTGGTCTGGGCTTCCAAGATAGTATTTTTCAACAACACCCAAGCTTGATGTACGTCTTTAACCTTTGCAACTGCTCCTTTTAGTTTTTCTTAACTGTTTTCCTCATTCTATCATAGTCTCCCTTTCGAAAGTTAAAGGGTAGTACTGTGGATTTCCTTACTATCCCTCCTCCACTAATTAAATCAAAGGCGATCATGCTATGATCACTATTGCCAAGTGGCCCCAACACCCTTATCTCTTGCACTACATCTGGTGTTCCACTAAGGACTAGGTCTAATATTGCTTCCCCTCTGGTCGGTTCATGAACCAGCTGCTCCAAGAAGCAGTCATTTATTTCATCTAGGAACTTTATCTCCCTAGCATGTCCTGTTGTGACACTGACCCAGTCGATGCCGGGGTAATTGAAATCACCCATTATTATTATACTGCACTGTAACTTTTGCTAGCTTCCTTGATTTCTTTGAGCATTTCATCATCCATTTGTTCATTCTGGCCAGGCGGACGATAGTACACCCCCACTGCCATCGCCTTCCCCTTTTTACATGGAATTTCAATCCATAGAGATTCTACAGCAAATTTTGTTTCTTGCAAAACTTTAATCCTTTCTGACTCAATGCCCTCTCTAACATAGAGCGCAACCCCTCCACCAATTTGATCAGCTCTATCATTTCGATATAGTTTGTACCCAGGTATCACAGTGTCCCACTGGTTGTCCTCCTTCTACCATGTCTCTGATATTCCAATCATATCTAACCTCTCGTTTAGTGCTATATATTCTAACTCTCCCATCTTGATTTGTAGACTTCTAGCATTTGCATACAAGCATTTTAGAGACTGTATTTTATTCATATTAATTTGGCTATTGGTAGACATGGGTAATTTGGGATCTTTAAGTTCTGTCTGCTGCATACTCGAGGGCATTTGGGCTACTTTACTCTTTTTTGGAACCTCTCTGCTTTTTGTAGTATCCTTCAAGGATACATTCTTCCGAACCATGCGCTCTTGGGCGACTGTCGGCTTTCCCCTATTATCTAGTTTAAAAGCTGCTCTATCTCCTTTTTAAAGGTTAATGCCAGCAGCCTGGTTCCATCCCGGTTAAGGTGAAGCCCATCCCTTCGGAAGAGCCCCTCCTTTCCCCAGAATGTTCCCCAGTTCCTAACAAATCCGAACCCCTCATCTCTGCACCATTGTCTCATCCACGCATTGAGACTCCGGAGCTCTGCCTGCCTATTGGGTCCTGCGCGTGGAACGGGAAGCATTTCGGAGAACGCTACCCTGGAAGTTCTGGATTTCAACTTCCTACCTAAAAGCCTAAATTTAGCTTCCAGAACCTCCTTACCACATTTTCCTATGTCATTGGTACCAACATGTACCAAGACAGCAGACTCCTCCCCAGCACTATCTAAGACCTTATCTAGGTGGCGTGTGAGGTCCGCTACCTTCGCACCAGGCAGGCATGTTACCAGGCGATCCTCACGTCCACCAGCCACCCAGCTATCTACATGCCTAATGATCGAATCACCAACTATAACTGCTGTCCTAACCCTTCCCGCATGGGCACTTGGCCCTGGAGAAACCTCCTCGGTGCGAGAGGGGTTTACATCACCTGGAGGACAGGTCCTAGTTACAGGATCACTTCCTGCCACACCAGGGTGATGCTCTCCTGTCACGTGACCTCTCTCCTCCATGGCAACAGGGATGCTGCCAGACTGGAGATGGGACTTCAGGACTATATCCCTGTAGGTCTCGTCTATGTACCTCTCTGTCTGTCTTATGTTTTCCAAGTCTGCTACTCTAGCCTCTAGAGAAACGGACTCGTTCCCTGAGAGCAGAGAGCTCCTTGCACCTAGTGCACACGTAAGACCTCTCACCAGCTGGGAGAAAATCATACATGTGACACTCAATGCAAAAGACTGGAAAGCCCACATCCCGCTGCTGGACTGCTGTCTGCATCTTAGTTTTAAGTTTGTGTTTAGATCTTTAAGTTCTATATGTACTAAAGGGTGCAATGGATATTTATACCACTAAAAACTGTACCTAAGAAGTTTAATATACCTTGTTCACCTGAAGCTTAATTAATCTCAGGTCCTTGGTGTATGACTGATTTGGGTAATGAGCTTCACCTGAGAGCACCTCCTGTCTTTTAAGTTGTGCAAGTACCTATAAAGCTGTGATTTTCCCAGGGGAGGGTGGGTGTGGGGAGGGAGGGAGGGATATAACACTTATTAAAAAAGGGCTGCTACACAGTACCTTGTCCTGTGCTGCTGAGGAAAACTATATTCTGATTTGATTTAAATTATAGCTCTTTGCTGCTACTAGGCTCTAACCTATTATGAAATTTAAACTACAAGCTCTCTGCTGGATTCTAAATTTAACCAGAAAGCTCTCTTCTGTGTTTTAATTTGAAACTAAAAGTACTTTGCTGATGCTAGGCCCTGAGTGACTATGAAATTTAAACTACAGCTATCTACTGGGTATGAAAGGTAACCAGAAAGTTCTCTTCTGTGTTTTTAAATTGAATCTTAAACTGTTGCTACTAGGCCCTGACTGATTTAACAAAAAAAAAAAATAGTGGGTTCACAGATTAATTAGCTTTAAAAGAAAAAAAATTCCTTTCAGAAAAATTCCCAGAAGTATATACTCACAATTTCAGATTTCTCTCCAGAAGTAACAGCCCCCCTTTCCAGTCCTTCAAGACAGGGTCACAGAGCTCTGGTTGAGCTATTTATGCTTGTGCTGATGATGTAAGCAGTGACCTACTTCCTGGGTAATTAACAGTCCTTGCTTGGATAGAAGGAGTCTTTCAAAATGGCCTTTTGAACTGCCAGCTGGTGTTAACACCTATTGAAAAAGCTTCACAGGTTGCTTGCCCACTAGGTAAAAGGCCTCTTTGTAAAGGTCTCTAGAAGACTTTATATGCTGCTCAAGGAGAATTGACCTTGTTTTGCCTCTTGTGCTAAGCTATATTCTGATTTGATTTAAATTATAGCTCTTTGCTGCTACTAGGCTCTAACCTATTATGAAATTTAAACTACAAGCTCTCTGCTGGATTCTAAATTTAACCAGAAAGCTCTCTTCTGTGTTTTAATTTGAAACTAAAAGTACTTTGCTGATGCTAGGCCCTGAGTGACTATGAAATTTAAACTACAGCTATCTACTGGGTATGAAAGGTAACCAGAAAGTTCTCTTCTGTGTTTTTAAATTGAATCTTAAACTGTTGCTACTAGGCCCTGACTGATTTAACAAAAAAAAAATAGTGGGTTCACAGATTAATTAGCTTTAAAAGAAAAAAAATTCCTTTCAGAAAAATTCCCAGAAGTATATACTCACAATTTCAGATTTCTCTCCAGAAGTAACAGCCCCCCTTTCCAGTCCATTTTAAGGACCCAGCTAGGTACTTGTGAGCGTGATTGGCCACTGTGGGACCGAGGATACAGGGACTTGACGCACCGTGGTCTAACCCAGTATGACATATCTGCGGATCCTTTATTCTTATGCCACTATGTGCCACCTGGGCAGCTCCCTGGGCAGCTCCATGCTGCTGCTGCTAATGGAGCACTACTATCACTGTAAATAGGCTTTCCCCCATCTGCAGACACCCTTTCCATGAGGTTTTACATTGTGGTATGGCTACAGGCGTTAAGAGGCTCTTAGGGAGCATTAACACAAGGGCTGCTAAAGTAACATGGTGTTACCACCCCCTCTCCTCCCACTTTCCACCCCTTCACGCCAGCTCTCCACCTCCTGTTCCCTTTACACTGCAGGAGCCTTTTATGCACAGAAACTCAGCATTTTTGCAGCGTTAAGGGCATGTGTGCCCTTATCACACATAAACAGCACACTTGCTTAGTAAAGATACCCCTAAGTGTCCATTTCCACCCCTTAACACAGCATGTCCTTTTATTGCACGTTAAGTGTCCACTACTACCCCTTAATGCTGGAATGCCTCTAACACGCCCATCACATTTACTGCACGGTAACCCCTTATCGTCGCCATTACTCCTCGGAAAGAGTACCACCATTTAGTAAACAAACCCCTAAGTCTTTCAAGATACTTTGTTGAATATAGGTCAAAAGATAATGTTGTCTACAGGGGTACAAAGAGACAGTGCAATGATATTTAAAATGGAGATCCTTGACCCAGGGGAGACGAGCTAATCCATAATGACTAGATGTCTCTAAGGATGACCAATAAGGGTAAAAGTTACATTCTGAGCTAGGAAGACTCTAGTGGAAATAAAGGGACAGTGTCACATGCAGTAGTCATGACCTATGAGATCAAAAGTTAAATTAACTTTGCAAGATGTGTGAATTAATTGGTGCAGCACAGGTCACAAAGTGGCAGTATAATACAAATAAACAAATATTAGGTATGTGAACAGGACACAATTTTTTTTTCTTCTGCAATGGCATCAGAGCACACTGGCAGCACAACAAAACTAAAATTAATGTACAATACAAGTTGTTGTTCAAGTCGGTGTCAACTCAGCTGTCCTAGACTGTGTTCAGTCAGGCAGCTCATTGTTGACAGAGTGGCATCCATAGCTGCTGTTATTGTATCATTTCACCTCATTGCTGGTTGACCTATTTTGCTTTGACCTTCAACCTTGCCAAGCATGATGTCTTTCTCTGATGATCTCTTTCTTCCATGATGTGTCCAAAGTATGAAAATTGAAGCCTTGTCATCTGAACTTCTAAGGAAAGCTTAGGTTTGATCTCCTCTAGTACTGATTGGTTTGTTCTTTGGGCAGTCCACAGTATACAGAGTATTCATCACCAGCACCATAATTCAAAGGCATCAATTTCTTCCTGTCTATCTTTTTCACTATCCAACTCTCACTTCCATAAGATAGTATTGAAAAAACCATGGCTTGGACAAGTCAAATCTTTGTATGGAGAGAGACATCTCTGCTCTTGAGAATCCTATCTAGGTCCTTCATAGCTATTCTGCTAAGAGTAATGCTTCATTGCATTTCTTGACTACTTGTCATTTCTTTCTTGATTTTTGATCCAAGCAGGTTAAAGTTGTCCTCTATTTCAATTTCTTCTCCATCAGCGATGAACATTGATTTTTCCATTTGTCAGGATCTTTGTCTTCTTCACATTAAGATGCTGCCCAATTTTAAGACTTTGGATGCAATATTGAATGACATTTACATGGTTTAACCCTGGGAGTAACGATGGGGTCAAAAGTGACCCCATTGCAAGTTTCACAACGCGTATCTCAGAAACTAGTTGTTCAAGAATGCAATCTTTTTATGACTTTTCACATGCCAATATTCTCTTTATATTGTGCCATGAGAGGAATCATTTTCATCCGCTAGGTGACGCTAGTGATGAATTGCAGCACAGAGTACCAGTGGGGTCATTTTTGACCCCAGTTGCTTATGTCCGGTTTGGATCATGATACAATTTGCAGTTTTGTGAATTTTTTGATCTGACAAAGGTATTTATCATTAATTATATATCATTTATTTTTTGTACTCTTATTTTATGAAAATTACACATTTTCTGTAATTGATATCATACGTTCTCTCATTTATTTCCAATGAAATCTAAAGGCTTTCAGCTCATTCATCACGATTATTGTACACCTATAGTAAAACTGCTTTGCATTTTATTCAATTTTATCTTGGTTTATTTATTTTAGGTTATTGTTGATGATATCAAAACAAAAGTATTCAGCTGCCCAAGTAAGAGAAATATTGCAATCAGATGCTGACCGTGACGGCTCTGAGTCGTCTGATGATGCAGCATATTCAGCAAACGAAGAAGCATATCAGCCAAGTTCGGGCGATAAATCTGATGATGACAGTCATGATTCAGATGGCGACAGCAGTTGGTCGCCAAGTGAATGTGAGACTGATGCTGAGCTGGTAACATCGCCTGCAGCAAATAGTCAAGTTACAGGTCGAGGCAAAGGTCGAGGCTGTGCTGGACGGGGAAGAAGGCAGGAGTCCTCGGTGTCAGTATCATCTATGAGGAATCTTAGTTGTGGTCGTAGAGGAGCTAAGAGGTCATCAATTATAAGCACAAATGTTGCCATTGAAGCCTATGTATCTAAGGATGCCACATCATGGAACAGGAAACCTATAAAGCAAGCTGCTGGAAGATACGCCAGAGCTAATGTCAAGCTCGTACAACAAGGTCCTACAAGGTATGCTGTATGAAATGTTGATGGCCCTTTCGCAGCATTCCATTTGTTCATGAGGAAGAACTTATTGAATGAAATCATGATGTGGACGAGCAAACAAGGAAGACACATTTATGACGACACCTGGAAAGATTTGACTGACGGAGAATTTCAACATTTTCTTGGACTTCTGATCCTCTCAGGCATGTACAAGTCACGAAATGTATCCATAGTTCAGTTGTGGAACCTTGAAGATGGTCGTTCTGTTTTTCGGCAAAAATATGGCCCGTAACCGTTTTCAGCAAATTTCTTGTGCTCTCAGATTTGATGATGCAACCAACAGACGTGAACAACGAGACGTGGATAAGCTTGCTCCAATCAGACATGTTTTTGATACCTGGGAAGCAACTCTAAGTGACGCATTTGTTCCTGGTGAAAATATTACCATGGATGAGCAACTGCTTACATTTCGTGGCCGTGTTCCGTTCAGAAAATATATTCCCAGCAAACCTTGGAAATATGGCATAAAGCTATGGATGTTGTGTGACAGTGCAATGTCATATGTTCTGCGTCTTCAAGTATATACAGGAAGGGTACTCGGACAAAACAGGGAACAGAATCAGGGTGAAAGGGTTGTGCTGCAATTCACTGAAGGATTGACACGATCTGGCAGAAATGTTACTGTTGACAATTTCTTCTGCAGTTTATCCCTGTCACAGAAATTGCTAGAAAAACAAATGACACTTTTGGGGACAATTCGAAAGAACAGAAAAGAATTACCTCCAGAATTTGTAACAGCAAAGGGCCGAGAGATATTCACTTCACAGTTTGCCTTTCGCGATGATGCCACTCTGGTTTCCTATTGCCCAAAGAAAGGAAAAGTGGTTGTTCTTCTGAGCAGTTTGCATGATCAAGAAGAAGTAGATAACACACGTCCAGACAAAAAAAACACACATGATCTTAGACTATAATTCTAGTAAAGGTGGAGTAGATACGGCATATCAAATGTTGCGCACGTATACCACAAAACGAATGACAAGACGCTGGCCAGTGACAATCTTCTACAACATGTTGGACATCAGTGCTTTGAGCGCCTTCATTGTTTGGATGTCACTAAATCCAGAATGGTAGTCCAAGTCAAAGCACAGACGTCGTCTATTCCTCTTGGAATTAGGAAAGCAGCTGCTTCAGAGTAATTGCAGCAAGACTTCTTCCAGCATTGAAGAAGCCACTGATGCTGTTTGCAATGTCGGTATCCCAAAGAAAAGGGCAAGGTGTCACTGCTGTTCCAGAGAAAAAGACAAGAAAAGCAACATAGTTTGCACCTCCTGCAAGCGCAATGTTTGCAAAGAACATTCAGAAACTGTCTCTGTCTCATGCAAATGACTGTAGTACTTTACTGTGTTCATCAACTGCATGCAAAAACTGCTTTCATGGCAACTCTTCTTCATGTAATTTTATGATAAAGCATTACATTTCAAAAGATTTAACCTTCATATAATAAATAATTAATTCGGAATAATATTTTGTCTGTTTAGTTTAAATTTTTCATGGTTAACAATTAAAATTTGTCGTGGGGTCATTTATGACCCCAACGGTATTCAGTGTGTGCAAAAAATCTCGGTAATTCCAGGGTTAAAAACCTGTAAAACATGTAAATATTGCTGTAGTGTGATATTCAGCGGCACTAACCTGGTTAGTGCCGCTGAATATCCCCCGGTTCTACCACTACACGCCCTGATGCTATCCATGTAAAATCAGGGCATGTCATGGACATTCTGGGGTGGAGTGGAGGTTGCACCCCTTTGCTAACTGGACAGCAGCGATATTCAACCACTGCCCAGTTAGAGACCCGTGGGTAAAGATAGTCGTGGAAAAACCTAGACTACCTTTACCTGTAGGAGCTAACCAGGCAGCGGCTCAACATCACTGCTGCCCAGTTAGCTTCTGCACTTTGTGACTGATTGCAGCACGTTGTGGCAAACCCGGACAGTCAATTCCGGTGCCTGGATAAGGCCCTGGATTGAATATCCACAGTTAAAGTTCAGCGGCGACGGCTATACACCTTAGAGATGCCTAGCCATCACAACTCAATATCGGTCCTATATTCCTTGAACTTGAGAAGGAAATATTTCAAATCATCTTCAATTTTAGCCAGTATTGAGGTGTCATCAGCATAGCGAAGGTTGTTGATGAATCTTCCACCAATCTTCACACCTCGGTCCTTGTTTGTCTTCATACAGTCCTGTTTCTCTGATGATTTGTTCTGCATATAAATTAAACAGGTAGAGGGAAAGTATGCAGCCTTGTTGTACAGCTTTGCTGAGTTTAAGCCATTTTGTTTCTCCTTGTTCCGTTCAAACTGTTGCTTTTTGATCAATGTAAAGGTTGAACAATAACAAAATCCTTAATCAAAATTAAACAACTTTGTATATTAAAAAAATATTAAACACTTTAAATTTCAATTTTAGAAGAGAAAACAAAGGGAATGAAAACCTCAAGGGAAAACAACGACAATTCAACTATAACTACCTAAACAAAAAAAAAAGACAATTATTAAGGTGAGGAAAAAGGTGTGCTCATTTGGGGAAGATCATTTAATAAAGGTGCTATGTCATTCTAATCTAGAAAAGAATACCAAGATATTCCTGCTGGGGTTACTGCCAGATGTGAGAGATGTTAGGGCAGTAGTTCTCAATCCAGTCCTTTGGAATCACCAGGCCAGTCATGTTTTCAGGATATCCACAATGAATATCCATTGTGTGCAGATCTATCTCATGCATATTCATTGTGGATATCCTGAAAACCTGACTGGCCTGGGAGTCCCAGAGGACAAGGTTTAAAACCACTGCGTTAGAGCCACAAGTTGGCCTCCACATGCATTGCAGCAAGGTGTGAAATTACAGTGAATTGGAGGCAGCTGAATTTGGCTAGTATTCAACAGTGACAAACCGGACTCTACCAGACTGGACTAAAAAAAGTTTGCAACCATTCAGAATGACCGTTTTGATAGGTCTGTCATTTTGGGTCACATTACTGGGTTATGTTAAGTGAAGTGGTATATATTAGGGGCCCCATATTCAGTTGGGTGGGCTATGTACCATGTTGGCACATAGCCCTGCCCGCTGACCTTTAAACCCAGATATTCAATTCTGCGGCAACTGCATTGAATATTCAAGTTTGGCGCTCAGGGGATGCAGCCACAGAGCCTAACCGAGTAGTGGCAATATTGGACCGCTACCTGGTTAGCATCCACAGCTGGAACTAGGTGAGCCAAAAGCTCGTCTAGTTTTAGGTGGATGGCTAACAGGGTAATGGTCCAATATTGCCGCTACCCGGTTACTAGCAATCTCTGACTCCGCTCTGCTCAGCTCCGGAATGCTTCGATGCTAAGTGGATAGCATCGGGGCACATAGGGGACATAGATGGGGATATTCACTGGCTAACCATGAATATCTCCATTTAAGGCATTTACACAGTTTACTTGGCTGTAAACCATGTAAATGCCTTTCAGATATCGGGCCCTAGATTCCTTATAACACAGGGCTTTAGGGAGAAAAAATATATAAATGAATACTCTTAAGCGTTACTGGGTTGAGAAATTTGGACTTGGGCTTTATGGGGAGGGGGAGTTAAATTCTGTATGACTTTGTGTCTGTTTGTGCACATAGGTTCCTGTTATGTGACAGGTTTATCTGAGGGCACTATAACATGGCGAAGCCCTTTTAAGGAGATGTAGTCATTTTGGTTGATAAATAGGGTGAGGCTGGATGGGAAATAGAGGGGACAGCGGGCTTGGTAGAGCGAGTTATGAGCGATGGGAGTTGTATAGAGAAGAGCAGGCACGGCAATTTGGCAGGAAGATTTTTGTCAAGCAGGTTAGTGGGAGGGGCTGCAGAGGGATCATGCTCTCTCTCTGTGCTCTTGTCTGCTTTCTAGGGCCTAGCTTTGGGCCTTCCCTTTTTGCGCTGGCAGACATTTCTGATGATTGGAGAGCCAAGGATTGTCAGTCAAAGCAGGTGTGGTGGTGATCCTCTCACTGATCTCATTAAGGAAGATCTCAGTGATTTCTAATCCAGTTTTAGGCCATTCAGAAGTACTGAGACTGTACAAAATGTAACCAGACGCTGTACAAAATGTAACCAGACGCTGTACTGCCCAGTCAAGCATGGCTGGTTGAACAGTAAATTAAAACCCTGCTGCCTTCTCTCTCACCTCTCTGCAGACTGCACTGTCAGCAGTTACTGGTGACACCCCCCTTCATCCCTTGTAGTTCATATGATTTTGTTTTTGTACTGCAGGGGTTCAGTAGGTACAGAGTACCACATGGTTCAGAAAGATCAGTGAACTGCAGGGGAGGGGGAGGAGGGATGAGCTGAGCCCTGAGCTACATTGACTTCCTGCCCCAGGGTTGCACAAACCTAGGGCTTGAATTTGGGAAGTGAGGGAGATCTCAGATTTCAGTCATTAACATCTATTGTGCCACTGAAATTGTTCACTTAGGACAGGAGCGGCCAACTCTATTCCTGGTGCAGTGCAATCCAGCCTGGTTTTCAGGATGTCCCTAATGAATATTCATGAGGTATATTTGCATCCACTGCTTCCCATTGTATGCAAATATACCTCATGACTATCCATTACGGACATCCTGAAAATCAGGCTGGATTGTGGTGCACCAGGACTGGAGTTGGCCACCCCTGACTTAGGATGAACACCAAACTTGCCATTTCTTTTTTTGGTTTATTAATTGCACTCCGTGGGCTCTGAAAACATCTTCCCTGATCATTACTCCTTAATTTTTGCTAAAATTATTGCCTAGTTATTGGAATACTGGTCCAATCTGATGTTCTTCCACAGGTTTAAATCTGGTTTATACTTTTTTGAGGATTGGGAAGCAGAGGTTTATCTATAAGAAAAGGGTGGGAGGAGATGCTTGATAAAAAGGAATAGGGAGTGGGAGGGAGGAGAAAAAGGAGAGGAAAAGGAAATCTTCGATGGGGAGGGGGAGCAGAGTAGGGTCACAGAGGGTTGAGAAAGGGTTCCCGATGAGGGAGTTGGGGAAAGGGTGTTCCTGATGGCAAGAAGGGTACCTGGTGGAGAAGAGGAGAGGAGGAAGATAAAAAGGTATGCTTAATGGGGAAAGGAGTGCAGAGGGAAAAAAGGAAAGGAGAGGTGCCTGATGGGAAGTGAGGACCAGATGGAGAGGATAGCATTTGATAGAGAATGGGGGAAGGGAGGGAGAGTATGAAGTACCTGGGAGGGGAGGGGTGAAAGTGGGTCTGCGATAAGGGAGGTAGGTGCAGGTTTGCCTGCTGGTGAGAGTGCTGAGAAGGATAGCTGACAGAGAAGGGGAATGCCCGAGGAAAGGGGCGCCTGATGGAGAAAGGCAGAGGAAGGAGAGACTAAGGAGTGCCTGATGGGGGGAAGAGGTTGGAAAGATAACCTGATGAGAAAGGAGGGGCTCATTTTAAACTATTTTCTATGATTATAATGGATGAGAAATGAGAGGCTGCATAGAAATAAAGAAAAACATCAGACGCAGAGGTTACACAAAAATATTGTGTGTTAACTAAACTTATGGGTATGTTTACTAAAGGGCGTTAAGGGAGCAAGTGTGCCGTTAATGCCTGTTATTGGTGCCCTTGTGCCCTTAACACTTAGAAAAAGCGGCATTAGTATGTGCTAAAGGCTCCTGCAGCGTTAAGGGAACAGTAGGCAGAGAGTGGACATTAACTGGGTAGAGAGTGGGCGTTAACAGCAGGTACTTCCTAAATGCATGTTGCATTAGCGCCCCTTAACCCTGGGAATCCTAACACCAAGTAAAACCTCGCAGAAAGGGGGTATTTTATGTCTGCAATGTGATCCATAGACAGGTGAGCCCAAGTTAGTGATAGTTGTGCTCCATTAGCAGCAACAGCATAATGCCCAAGTATGAAAGGGCACTATGTTGATGGTGCACATGGGGCAAAGGAGGTGGGACATGGGTCATGCAGTGGAGGTTGCTGGTCCACAAGGCAGACTAGGCAGCTGCCCAGGTTGCACATCTGTGATGTCCGCCATGATGACACAGTGACAGTGGCTACTGCTGTGAAAAGGAGATGCGCAACATGGGGTGGTCCAAGGATTCCTGGCACCCTAGGCAGAGATCCCAGATGCCCCCCCCCTGCTGCTGCTGCTGCTGCCTCCGGAGGAAGAGGCCAGTAGTGCCAGCAGCTGTAGCTTTATAGGGGGCTGCAAAAAGCAGTCACCCAGGGAAATGCCACTACTGCAGCTGTCTGCCTCCCCCAGAGATGTATCTGCAGCTGGCGGGGATGTGGTTATGCTGGTGGTAGTTGTTTGGGGGCAGCATGGCCACCCATGTGTGCCTATGCCCCCCATCCAGAACTCGTGTCCTAGGCACATGCCTAAGCCACATGGTGGATGGGTCGGGACTGCACCCCATCCCCAATGTCAGCATGCTGCCATGTCAGCATGGTGTGAGAGTTTTGGTGGCGGGTTCAGTGTCCGCTGCCAGCAGCATACAGAGCCATGGTGACATACAGACCGGACAACATGTCCTCCTCCAACACCTGTCAAACACACCTTGTCAGACAGGTATGGCACAGGGTATGCAGAGATCACAGCAGACATAGGAAGACCCCCTACTCGTGCCCGCATTCAACCTGTCAATGACCAGAGCTCCACATAGGGACTGCTGAATCCATATGGCAGCTTTCTGGTGCAACACAGAAAGCCAGTGTATATGTGAGCTGAGGGTCACAGCTTCAAGAACTAGATGTGGATCATGCCCCTGCGTGTAAACTTTAGCCTACAGTGCAGGTACAGCATCAGCATGTGCAAGCCCCAATGAATAGGCTAACAAGGGTCCAAACACCCATCAGCCACACAGACAGGCTTCACTATCCACAGCTGGATGGAAATGCAGACTGATAGCACCAGCACACTGAGTGGGCATTAACAACCAGTGTGAATGTCAGAGTGTATTAACAGCGCTTGCACAATGAGCACATGTAAACAATGCCTGAGCTGATATGGAGACCAAAGTGGCAGGCAGGAATGCCAACCCTTCCTACTTTTGCACTGTGTGGCAATGTGTGTGTGTGTATGTATGTCTCTCCAGAGTTCTGTGGCCTTCTGCACTGTACTGTGCTCCACATTGCCTAGGCAGTTCCAAGCATTCATCTGCAAATGCATGATGAGGAGCAAAGGATTGTGGGTATGCCCAGGATGTGTCTGCATTGGAGGTTGGGTCAATGGCTGAGACTTCATAATGCTTTTCTGCCACATGCATGACCTGGGAGGCCACAGCAGTTCACGCTGCGAGGGCATGCTCACTCTGACCAAGCTGTGACCATGGCATGGCTATGTATCTACATAGTGCTATATAGTGTCCAGCTCCAGTAATGTGGGTGCTCTCCCTGTCCTGGCAATTCAACTGCTGGGTGACCATGCTCTTTGTCCTAAGCCAGGGTATACATGTTTTCTCTGTGCACGTGCATTGTGTGCTAACTGGCCACAGGTGATATGTGAATGGCTGAAGCAGCCCTGTGATGGGCAGCAGTTGAAGTCTGACTGTGCTTCTGTAGTGGATTGGTATTTCTAGATGGTTGGGACAGCAGTTGCTCCTGGCCTGCTCACTGTGATCATGGCAGGACCAACAGGATGGTGGTAGCAGCAGCCTCCCCATGCAAGCCTAAAGCCCCACTGCTATTGGCATCAGCAGCTGCAATACTGGGTACTTAAATGCACTGTTCTAGGAGGGTCCCTGTCTGACCAGGGTCAGGCCATAAGTCCCAGGTGTGATAGGCACCTACTGCATGCTGTAATTGTGCAGGAAACAAGGTGATTAGCATAACACACTGCAGACAATACCTACCCCACACTGACATGTAGATCTGTGGCATGGCCACTGCAGACAATACCTACCCCACACTGACATGTAGATCTCTGCATGGCCAGCAAAGACCATCTCTAACAGTGCAAGCTGTGAGGACCACATGCTGGACGCCCATCCTCACCATCAGGGTGACCGCTGAAACTGCTCAGTAACATGGTTTGTAGCTGTACTGTGCTTGTAGCACACACTATCAGTGCATCTTACTGAACAGATGTGATGAATCAGTGAATTCTCCATTTGATGATCAGCTTAGACTGCTGTCCCACATGTGCGGTGCCTCATCGGTATCAGTGGGGCTAACCTATACCAGCACACACAGCAGACGTGTTAGGCAGTGACCTGCAGTCTCTTTGAATCCAGACCAGGGCCGGATTTAGCTATACGCCATGTACGCCATGGCGTAGGGCCCACAGCTGCAAAGGGCCCACAAAAATTGAAGTAGTTAGGCTTTTTTTTTAAATAAAATAAAAAAAAACCTGCTGGCTGCCGCCGCGGGGCCCCCTCTGCAGCCGCGGCCGCATGGACAGACCCGCGGGGGCCCCCTCCGTAAGCTCGGTCCCTCCCTCCTGCCTCCGTGTCTCCCTCCGTGCAGGCTGTTAGAGACGCGAAGGCAGACTGTCTCCTTCTGCCTTCCCGTCTCTGTTAAGCCCGCAGGGCTGATGGGAAATTTCCCATCAGCCCCTGCGGCTTAACAGAGACGCGAAGGAGACAGTCTGCCTTCGCGTCTCTAACAGCCTGCACGGAGGGAGACACGGAGGCACGGAGGGACCGAGCTTACAGAGGGGGCCCCCGCGGGTCAGTCCATGCTGCCGCGGCAGCAGAGGGGGCCCCGCGGCGGCAGCCAGCAGGTTTTTTTTTTTTAAATAAATTTTACTTTAGGCCGGGGAGGGGGAGGGGGAGGGGTAGGACTGGTAATTGGGGGGGCTGGGACTGGGGTTGGAAATGGGTTGGGACTGGGACTGGAAATGGGCTTGGACTGGGACTGGGTTGGGGGGATTAAGGCTGGAGGTGGGCTGATGAGGAGGACTGGTAATGGGCTGTGGGCTGTTGGGGAGGGGGTTAGAACTGGTAATGGGCTTTGGGGGGGTTAAGACTGGTAATGGGCTGTGGGCTGATGGGGCTGGCTGGTAATGGGCTATGGGGGGGCGAGGACTGGAAAATGGCTGGGGGGGGTTAAGACTGGAGGTGGGCTGATGGGTTAGGACTGGTAATGGGCTGTTGGGGGGGGTTAGAACTGGTAATGGGTTTTGGGGGTTTAGACTGGTAATGGGCTGTGGGCTGATGGGGGCTGTCTGGTAATGGGCTATGGGGGGGCTAGGACTGGAAATGGGCTGGGGGGTTAAGACTGGAGGTGGGCTGATGGGGTTAGGACTGATAATGGGCTGTTGGGGGGTTTAGAACTGGTAATGGGCTTTGGGGGGGTTTAGACTGGTAATTGGGCTGTGGGCTGATGGGGGCTGTCTGGTAATGGGCTATGGGGGGGGGGTTAGGACTGGAAATGGGCTGGGTGGGGTTAAGACTGGAGTGGGCTGATGGGGTTAGGACTGGTAATGGGCTGTGGGCTGATGGGCTGATGGGGGGGGGGGTTTAGGACTGGCAATGGGCTATGGGGGGCTGACTGGAAATGGGTTGATGGCGTTAGGACTGGAAGTGGCTGATGGGGGGTTAGGACTGGTAATGGGTTATAGGGGGGGCTTAAACTGAAAATGGGGTGATGGGGGGTTAGGACTGGTATTGGGTTGGGGGGTTGCTAGGACTGGAAATGGGCTGATGGGTGGCTAGGACTGGAAATGGGCTGATGCAGGGACTAGAAGGGAATGGATGCTGGGTGAGGCTGGAACTAGAAGGGAGCTGATGTTGGGGAGGATTAGAATGGGATGGGGCTGGAAGAGTAAAATGGAGAAGGGAAAAATATTTTGTGTGGGAGGGATAAAAAAATCTACAATTGGCCGGGTATTGGGAGAGTAAGTGGGGATTGAGGATGGAGGGGTAAAATTTGACTGGATGAAATAGGAATGAGGAAAGAGCAAAAGGAGAAAGATTAGTATGTTAAAGCAGATGTAGAGAGAGAATGGAAAAAAACTAGAAGAGAGAAGAAAGGACAAATGGACAGCAGACGATGGAGAGTTAGCAGAAGACATGAAGAAACCAGAAGAAAGTGGCTGGAGCAATTGCAGCTGAAAAAAATGCACAAAAGGTAGAAAAATATCTCTTTATTTTGAATTTATTAATTGGAATATGTCAGCTCTGGTAAATGTGCATCATTAACGTCTGCGCTTTGTTTAGTACAAGAGCAAATTAATGTATAGTTTTATTTCTACAGTGTTGTACATTCCAAGTTTGGCTTTTGGGATTCCCAGTTTAATTATTGTCTTCCTGTTTCTAAAATGTGATTACTTGTTTGGTGATGGTCTATGTTCTGCATGTGTAACTGAGCTGAGGTGTTCTGTTTATATAATTCCTATTTGACATTGCCACTTGTTCTCTTTCCCCAGTAGGTCATGTATTGTTGTTCTCTGAAATGTATTGGTTTAATATTTGCAGTGTTGCCTTTTGATTGGTAGAGTATGGTGCTTTGTGAGTCCTGGTAGTGCTGTTAGGATACGGCGGGTTTGCTATGGGTTCTAAATGGGCAGTGTTTGTAGTAGTTCCTAATGTGTCTGGCAGTTGGCACTGGATTATAGTAATGTAGAAATCTTTTAGTCTTTCTTTATCCATACACTCATTAAGAGCACGTTTACTAAAAGTTAGTATATGGTAACATTATGCAAATATTTATGCAAATGAGGCCCCTTATGCAAATGAGGCCCACACCCCCCTTGGGCCGCCCCTGCTGGGGGCCCACAATTTTTGTTGGCATAGGGCCTCACTCAAGGTAAATCCGGCCCTGATCCAGACATTGCTTTACAGAGGTGTGGAGGTATAACCTACTGGTTAGTACAATATCTCCATAAGCAGGGGACAAGGGTTCAATTCCTACTTGTTTGTTTTGGGCCTGTGGGCTATTCAGGTCATTTCCCTGCCTGTAACAGTCCAGACTCTGCTGTGACTTGCAGACACAAATCCTTCTACTTTGTTATGCATTCTGGCCACACTTTGGGTCAGCAATCATGCTATTCACCATCATGTCCTTCTGAGAGCATGTTTTATTGACTCTGCTGCAGCCCATTGCAAGAGATCAGACATGCTCACCCTGCAGATGTAAGGCACCTGCTTGGAGGTGTGGTGTCATAGTCATTGTCAATGGCTGGGGGACCAAAATATCAGGGTCTGAGACCCACTAGTACTCCTTATGTGATATTTAAGAATTTGTTACTGTCACATTTTATGTCTGCCACAACCTTCATGGACTGACAACACCTCCTCGTGGCCTTGAGCAGGTCATTTAACCAGGGGCGGCCCAAGGGGGGTGCGGGGCCATGTGCAGAGACTCGGTGCGGGGCCTCATTTGCATAAGTGCCCTTATTTGCATAAATATTTGCATAATGTTACCACACACTAACTTTTAGTAAACATGTCTCTTAATGAGTGTAGTGATAAAGAAAGACTAAAAGATTTCTACATTACTATAATCCAGTGCCAACTGCAAGGCACATTAGGAACTACTACAAACGCTGCCCATTTAGAACCCATAGCAAACCCGCCGTATCCTGACAGCATTACCAGGACTCACAAAGCACCATACCCTACCTATCAAAAGGCAACACTGCAAATATTAAACCAATACATTTCAGAGAATACTGGGGAAAGAGAACAAGTGGCAATGTCAAATAGGAATTACATAAACAGAATCCTCAGCACAGTTACACATGCAGAACATAGACCATCACCAAACAAGGAATCACAATTTAGAAACAGGAAGGCAATAATTAAACTGGGAACCCCAAAAGCCAAACTTGGAATGTACAACAACACTGTAGAAATAAAACTATAAATGAATTTCCTCTTGTACCAAACAAAGCGCAGACGTTAATGATGCACAGACGTTAATGATGCACAGAGCTTTCATATTCCAGTTAATAAATTCAAAATAAAGAGATATCTTTCTACCTTTTGTGCATTTTTTTTCAGTTGCAATTGCTCCAGCCACTTTCTTCTGGTTTCTTCATGTTTTCTGCTAACTCTCCATCGTCTGCTGTCCATTTGTCCTTTCTTCTCTCTTCTAGTTTTTTTTTTCCATTCTCTCTCTCTACATCTGCTTTAACATACTAATCTTTCTCCTTTTGCTCTTTCCTCATTCCTATTTCATCCACTCAAATTTTACCCCTCCATCCTCAGTCCCCACTTACTCTCCCAATACCAGGCCAATTGTAGATTTTTCAACCCTCCCACACAAAATATTTTTCCTCTCTCCATTTTACTCTCCTAGCCCCATCCCATTCTAATCCTTCCCCAACATCAGCTCCCTTCTAGTTCCAGCCTCACCCAGCATCCACTCCCTTCTAGTCCCTGCATCAGCCCATTTCCAGTCCTAGCCCCCCATCAGCCCATTTCCAGTCCTAGCTCCCCCATCCATTTCCAGTCCGAGTCCCTTCATTAACTCATTTCCAATCCTAGCCCCACATCAGCCCATTTCTAGTCATTTCCTAGCCCCATCATCAGCCCATGTCAAATCCTAGCTTTCCTCCACTCAGCCCAATTCCAGTCCAAGCCCCCCCCCATGAGCCTACTTCCAGTTCTAGCCCCTCCATGTCCATTTCAATCCAAGCCCCCACCACAGCCCATTTCCAATCTTAGCTCCCCCCAACAGCCCATTTCCAGTCTTATCCTAGCTGCTCCATCAGCCCATTTCCAGTCCTAGCTCCCTTCCCTCACAGCCCATTTCCATTCCATGCCCCCTCCCCATCAGCTATTTGCAGTTCAAGTCTCCCCTTCCACTCAGCCCATTTCCATTCCAAGTCCCTGTCCCCATCAGCTATTTGCCGTTCAAGCCTCCCCTTCCACTCAGCCCATTTCCAGTCCTAGAAACCCACCAACCCATTACTTGTCCTAGCCCCCCATCAACCCACTTCCAGTCCTAGCCCCCCACTCAACCCACTTCCAGTCCTAACCCCCCATCAGCCCACTTCCAGTCCTAACCCCATCAACCCAATTCCAGTCAGCCCCACATAGCCCACTGCCAGTCTTAACCCCCCATCAGCCCACAGCCCATTACCAGTCCTAACCCCATCAGCCCACCTCAAGTCCTAACCCCTCCCCATCAGCCCATTTCCTGTCCTAGCCCCCCCCATAACCCATTATCAGTCCTAACCCCCCATAGCCCATTACCAATCCTAACCTCCCCATAGCCCATTACCAGTCCTAACCCCCCATCACCCCATTTCCAGACAGCCCCATCAGCCCACAGCCCATTACCAGTCTTAACCCCCCATTTCCCATTACCAATCCTTACCCCCCCCAACCGCCCAATGCTCTTTACCAGTCCTACCCCATCAGCCCACCTCAAGTCCTAACCCCTCCCCATCAGCCCATTTCCTGTCCTAGCCCCCCCATAGCCCATTATCAGTCCCTAACCCCCCATAGCCCATTACCAATCCTAACCTCCCCATAGCCCATTACCAGTCCTAACCCCCATCAGCCCACAGCCCATTACCAGTCTTAACCCCCCATAGCCCATTACCAGTCCTGACCCCCCCAACAGCCCACCTCAATTCCTAACCCCTCCCCATCAGCCCATTTCCTGTCCTAACCCCCCCCCCCATAGCCCATTTCCTGTCCTAGCCCCCCCCCTAGCCCATTACCAGTCCTAACCCCCATCACCCCATTTCCAGACAGGCCCCATCAGCCCACAGCCCATTACCAGTCTTAACCCCCCATAGCCCATTACCAGTCCTAACCCCCCCCTATAGCCCACCTCAAGTTCTAACCCCTCCCCATCAGCCCATTTCCTGTCCTAACCCCCATCAACCCACAGCCCACCTCAAGTCACATCCTAACCCCCTCCATAGCCCCGGCCATTACCAGTCCTAACCCCCCCCCCCCCCCACATCGGCTCAGGGAAATTAAAAAAAAAAAAAAAGCTGGCTGTTGCCGCTGCCGCCGTGGGAGCAGCAGAATGGAGTGTCCCGCGGGGCCCCCTCTGCCCACTGAGCCCCTCTGCAAGGGCTTTCAGATTCGCAAAGGGAGAGTGTCTCCCTCGCGTCTCTGTTAAGCCCGCAGGGGCTAATGGGAAATTTGCCATCTGCACCTTTAGACGCGAGGGGCTGATGTGAAATTTCCCATTAGCACCTGCGGGCTTAACAGAGACGCGAGGGAGTCACTCTCCCTTTGCGAATCTGAAAGCCCTTGCAGAGGGGCTCTGCAGGCAGAGGGGGCCCCGTGGGACACTCCATTCTGCCGCTGCCACGGCGGCAGCAGCAGCAGCCTGCTTTTTTTTTTTAATTGAATTTTTAAAAAAGCAGAATGTTCTTTGCGCGGGGCCCCCTGAAACGCGGGGCCCTGTGCAAAAAACATTCTTGCTCAATGGACGGGCCGGCCCTGCATTTAACCCACCAGTGGCTCAGCTGACTGCAGGTCCGTACAGTCCCTATTTATCATCTCACATTACCAATTTGTTGGTAAGATGTACCTCAACATGACTGCACTGATACAGCGGTATACTAACAGGCAAACAGCTGTACCCTACATGTGAGACATGAGTTATATATGACAACATGACAGTGACTGTACAGCTTTGGCTCTATCACATCTCTGCAATACATGCGGACCCATTCTACCCCTCAGATAGCCACCTGCAGGTATCACCTCATGTCCGTACATGCCTCATTTGCCCAGTTGTTATCTGAACATTTGTCTGGGGGGTTGTATGGTGGTTATGTGGCTGGGACAGGTGTGAGACCCACATGTCTGATATTAGGCTTTCCACATGGCACTGACAGTACAACACGTTGGGATGGTACCTGTGGCATATCGGTGCTACCAGCCCATAACACCCACTCCTATGCCATCATCCTTCCTTCAATCCATCCATTCAGCTCTGTCAGCTGTGTGCAGTCCTGTCTTCTTGTTCAAACTGCTACACCATGGCCTGCACAGGTACTCTTTCCCTCATTTTGGTTCTTCATGCACGCCTCTCCTGTGCTTTATCTGAAGATCACCACTCCTGGTCCGTCCTCCTTTCGCTGCACACATCCTATCACTTCTGACTCTGCTGGGGGATACATTTTCCCCATCCTATGCCACACACTGACATTGTGCCGTTTTACATTGGCACCCTCCAGTGCATTGGTACAGCTGCCTCCCACATGTCTGTCCAAATTACTGGCTGCCATGTAGGGTGCCCACAGATCTGGCAGGTCCATTGGCTCCTACCTGTCCTTCCATCCATCACCTTTATGTTGACTTTCCGTGGTACTCCCTTATCTAGTGTTAGGGTGTCAGCCATTTTTGGACATTAAGGTGCCTTCTTGACACTTTAATGCCCAAGTCCTGTTAACGCATGTTAAATGGCCCATTGCGTCCTTAAAGCTGGAACACCTCCTACCCGCCCAGTGCCCTTTTCACATGTAAAACCCCTTATTGCTGCTGTTAATGCCAGCTACCTTAACACCCTTTAGTAAACATACCCCTTCATGTCCCAGAAAACTTTCACTCAGTACAACAGAAGTTTCTTCTTATGCTGAAATGACATGGGAAGTATTGGGTTTCCAGTTTGGTTGTAGACTCTTCCCAGAAGCCACATGTGTGTGTGTGTATATATGAACGTTTGTACTGTGTGCACATAAAAGAGTGAACAGGTAACAGTAGCCAGAGGCATTTGGTCCCAGAAGTATCCCTTGTGCATTTGGAATGATATCAATACTATTCCATTGTTCTAATGTTTTACTTATTAGAAGTGTGCAGGTTAAAAATGTTGTTTTGTTTCCAATATTCTTTGCAGTTTGCTTCATTTTATTTTGTGTCATTTTAATCAATTTTCATTTTGTTTTCTTTTGTTTTTACACATTTTCATTTCAAGGCAATTAAATAGGTAGCTGTGGCTGCTGCCCAAATGAAAAACATAGCTAATAAGTTCCAAGTAAATAAAAAGATCCGACTTCGTTTCTTTTTCTTACAAACAGAGACTGACCTTAAACCAGTGCAACTTGCAGAAGAGCTACGATATCTTCTTGGGAGACAGTGCTAGCCAGCCTTCTCTTAAGTCATGTATTGTGATGATGTTCCTGTTTCCTGATGGGACCAAAGTTAGTTTGGTCTTCAGCTCTATGGAAAATAATAACTGGATTTTTTGCCTTGTGATTCAATTGACTTCTGCTATAGTAATTTACTCTAAAGATTTTTCTTTTGCAATGTTCTTATGCCACATTTGCACCATATCTCTCATAGTTAGGGATGCAACATAGATCCTCTACGTGTGTTTGGTTTGCTGATTTGCATGCCCCACCCTTGTGCACTTAGCTCCTATGCCCTGAGCTGTGCAGGCACTTAAACCCACACCCAGTCATCCCTCTCTATTCTGGTTTGGCCAGTTGCTCCCTTCCTATATCTGTGCTTGGGACACATTTTTTTTTACTGTCCACAGTGGTTCCTTAGCCACAGCTGCCCTAATATCATGCTTGTTGCTTTCCTTTTCATGATGCGCATTTAGACTGCGTGCACTATGTATATGCGCTATGGCTGTGTTTTCACTTCTACTGTACTAGTGATGCTACTGCTTCCCCGTTGACGACTGCATATTTTTTGAATGAAAGAGCTTGTATAGCAGGAGCTAATCTGCTGTAGTATTGAATGTAATTTAACGTAGGCTATTGAAGCATAAGTTTAGATGCTGGGTGAGATCCAGAAGTTACCTTATAGATGATACCATATAGACCAGTGATGGCTAACCTTTTTGAGCCCGAGTGCCCAAACTGCCGCACAAAACCAAAGAATTTCCTCAAAGTGCCAGCACGTCAATTAAAGCTCCATTTGCATAAGGTGCTTCATTTGCATAAATATTTGCATAATGTTACCATACACTAACTTTTAGTAAACATGCCTCTTAATGAGTATATGGATAAAGAAAGACTAAAAGGTTTCTACATTACTATAATCCAGTACCAACCGCCAGGCACATTAGGAACTACTACAAACGCTGCCCATTTAGAACCCATAGCAAACCCGCCGTATCCTAACAGCACTACCAGGACTCACAAAGCACCATACTCTACCTATCAAAAGGCAACACTGCAAATATTAAACCAATACATCTCAGAGAACAACAATACATGACCTACTGGGGAAAGAACAAGTGGCAATGTCAAATAGGAATTATATAAACAGAATACCTCAGCTCAGTTACACATGCAGAACAGACCATTACCAAACAAGGAATCACAATTTAGAAACAGGAAGACAATAATTAAACTGGGAACCCCAAAAGCCAAACTTGGAATATACAACAACACTGTAGAAATAAAACTATATATTAATTTCCTCTTGTACTAAACAAAGCGCAAAAATTAATGATGCACATTTCCCAGAGCTGACATATTCCAATTAATAAATTCAAAATAAAGAGATATTTTTCTACCTTTTGTGCATTTTTTTTCAGTTGCAATTGTTCCAGCCACTTTCTTCTGGTTTCTTCGTGTCTTCTGCTAACTCTCCATCTGCTGTCCATTTGTCCTTTCTTCTGTCTTCTTGGTTTTTTTTTCCATTCTCTCTCTACATCTGCTTTAACATACTAATCTTTCTCCTTTTGCTCTTTCCTCATTCCTATTTCATCTACTCAAAATTTACCCCTCCATCCTCAATCCCCACTTACTCTCCCAATACCCGGCCAATTGTAGATTTTTTATCCCTCCCACACAAAATATTTTTCCCCTCTCCATTTTACTCTCCCAGCCCCATCCCATTCTAATCCTCCCCCAACACCAGCTCCCTTCTAGTTCCAGCCTCACCCAGCATCCATTCCCTTCTAGTCCCTGCATCAGCCCATTTCCAGTCCTAGCAGCCCCCCAACCCATTTCCAGTCCTAGCAACCCCCCAACCCAATACCAGTCCTATCCCCCCCTCATCAACCCACTTCCAGTCCTAACCCCCCATCACCCCATTTTCAGTTTAAGCCCCCCCCTATAACCCATTACCAGTCCTAACCCCCCATCAGCCCACTTCCAGTCCTAACCCCCCATCAGCCCACTTCCAGTCAGCCCCCCATAGCCCATTGCCAGTCCTAACCCCCCCATCAGCCCACAGTCCATTACCAGTCCTAACCCCATCAGCCCACCTCAAGTCCTAACCCCTCCCCATCAGCCCATTTCTTGTCCCAGCCCCCCATAGCCCATTATCAGTCCTAAACCCCCCCATAGCCCATTACCAGTCCTAACCCCATCAGACCACCTCCAGTGTTAACCCCCCATCAGCCCATTTCCAGTCCTAACCCCACCCAACAGCCCACCTCAAGTCCTAACCCCTCCCCATCAGCAGTCCTAACCCCCCCTAGCCCATTAGCAGTCCTAACCCCCCTCTCTAGCCCATTAGCAGTCCTAACCCCCCCCCCATAGCCCATTACCAGTCCTAACCCCCCATCGCCCCATTTCCAGACAGCCCCCATCAGCCCACAGCCCATTAGCAGTCCTACCCCCCAGCCCATTAGCAGTCCTAACCCCCCTAGCCCATTAGCAGTCCTAACCCCCCCCCTAGCCCATTAGCAGTCCTAACCCACCCCCATGGCAAATTTAAACAAAAAAAAAAGCAGCTGGCTCTGGCTTCTGCCGCGGCAGCGGCAGAATGCAATGTCCCGTGGGGCCCCCTCCGCCCGCTAAGCCCCTCTGCAAGGGCTTTCAGATTCGCGAGGGAGAGCGTCTCCCTCGCGTCTCTGTTAAGCCCGCAGGGGCTAATGGGAAATTTCCCATCAGTCCCTCGCGTCTAAAGGGGCTGATGGGAAATTTCCCATTAGCCCCTGCGGGCTTAACAGAGACGCGAGGGAGACGCTGTCTCCCTCGCGAATCTGAAAGCCCTTGCAGAGGGGCTTAGCGGGCGGAGGGGGCCCCGCGGGACACTGCATGCTGCCGCGTCCGCGTCCGCGGCAGCAGCCAGAGCCCGCTTTTTCTTTTTCTGCGGACCTTCACGCGTGCCAGCTGCAAGGCCTTCGCGTGCCACAGCTGGCACGCGTGCCATAGGTTCGCCATCGCTGATATAGACTATCCAGTTCATTGAGGCTCATGCCTCTATCATTTCTGTCCCAACAATAACTTCATAAGTGTCTGAACATCAGTTACATGTGCAGTGGGGTTAAAGAAAGGCTACTAGATTTCTGCATGACTTCCCTGCAGTGCTAACTACTACATACATGAGGAAGTACTATAAAGCCCTGCAAAAACACCAGTCAGAGTCCATAGCAAACTTTCCATCACATAACACTATCAGGACTCACACAGCACCAGAGCACCAGTCCTACCTATGATGAAAAGGCAGTACTATGAATATTAAACCAATACATCTTTGAGAACACCAATCCCTTTTCTACTGGAAATACAGAACAAGTGGGACTGCTTTATAGATTACTATAGAACTGCAATCAACACTGCTACTTTTCTAAGCTTATCACTAGTTCTGTCAATCCCTCAAAGACACTTTTTTCAGTAGTGTCACACCTGCAATGCAATGTGTGCCTTCGAGTCAGTCCTGACTCCTGGCGACCCAGAAGCTCCTGGGTTTTCTTGGCAGTGTCACCAGAAGTAGATTGCCAGGCCTTTCTTCTGAGGCAATGGAGGGTTAAGTGACTTGCCCAAGGCCACAAGGAGTGCTAGCGGGAATCGACACCTACTTCATCCCTATTCCCCAGGAAACTCTCAAGCTGATTCACCCACAGCAAAGCAATTAGCCCAATATTTCCATATGAAGATCATGGACGTGAGGGGTACATACCCCCAAGCCTCACTGCTTATAAAACTCACATACCCCCTAACACCACATCTGTCTCATATGACTCTCTTTCTTATGTCTAGTCCACCTTTAACCCCATTTCCTCTTATGTCCTTTCCAGATCCATCACCACCTCTCATAAAACCACTTGTGTCTCAGACCCCATCCCTTCCTCCTTGCTCACCACCAACTCATTGGCCCTGCTACCGAGAATTCTTTCAGTCTTTAATAACAGTCTGACTACAGACATCTTTACCACCAGTTGGAAGACTGCCCTGGAATGCCACACTGAAAAATCCTTCACCAGACATTGTTTCCACCACACACTACTGCCCAGTTTCCAACTTCCCTTTCCTACCAGAAAAAAATGGTCTTCACTCAACTCTCAGAGCACCTTGAAAAGACAAACACCCTTCACTCCCAACAGTCTAGATTTTGTCCTGGATATGGTAACTGCCCTTCTCTTCTAAGTGAAACCCATGAGGCCATTGACAAAGGCAGCATCTCCCTAGCTGGTTCCTTTGATCTTTCTGCTGCTTTTGATATGGTCGACCACTCCATTTTACTTTCTGGGCTCCAAGACATCGGACTCCATGGCACTGTTCTTCAATGGTTTCACTCCTTCCTCGCAGATTGCTCTTACTCTGTCCATTTTTGCTCCTGCACCTCAACATGTTTTCCCCTCATCTGTGGTGTGCCTCAGGGCTCGATTCTCACTCCATCTCCTTTTCAACATTTTTCTGGCCCCTCTTGTCACTCTCATTCAACAGTTTGCAATCTCCACATACCACTATGTAGATGACATTTTACTACTCTTCCATGATCACCCAATATCTCCTGACCTTTCTGAACTAAACAACTGTCTCTCTCAGGTTGTTCTTTGGCTGAACAACAATCACCTAAAGCTCAACGCATCTAAAATTTCGGAAGACTGACTAACCAGTTACTTTGTTGACCCATCTCTCATTCCATTATTTAACAACACACCAATTTCTTTGACACCTTCCTTTACCTATATATGGGTCTTTCTGGACTGCATATTTGTATTCTATTACCAAATTGGCCTTGTGGTGAAACGTTCCTTCTACATTCTCTGAGCCATTCACCCATTCCTCTCCACCTCTGTTCTAACTATGCTGCTTATCTCATTAGTCTTAGCACATCTAGACTACTGCAATGTGGTCTACACAGGTCTCCCATCTATCAGCTCAAACATTTACAAATGGTCCAAACTACAGCCATCAGACTACTAGCTCATTCTTCTAAATTCAACCACATTACTCCCCTGATTATCCATTTTCACTGGTTACCCATCCAATACCGCATTCAGTACAGTTTTCTTATACTAGTCCATAAGATCCTTGGGGGCAATTTTTCCCCAAGGAGGGCAATCCCCCCCCCCCCCAGGTTGAGTTTTTGCACATACCATGACAGTCATGAACCTCACTACTAAGCCAGGGTAATGTCACAGGGTATGTGAAGTATGATCTCAGTTTCTCAAATTTACTTCTAATGCTTGGCATAGTACTTGCACAATGCCAAAGAGAACCTCCTTCTGGAGTTCATAAGATGTTACATGTATGGGTAATTTATCAAGGTGTGCTTGGAAGTTCCTCTTAATTAGGCCTGTGGCACCCAAAACGGTGAGAAATAACTTGGTATCTTTCTGCCACATTTTCTTGGTCTTTGACTGCATTCCTTGGTACTTGAAGATCTGCTCCCTCTCAATGCAATTCAGAGTAGTCGCTTGAAACTGACACCTCTATAATCAATGCAGTTCAGTTTTTTTTCTCCTTTACCGCTATATCTGGTTTCGTTGCATCCAGTTTTTTAGCAGTCATAATGGGAGTATCCCAGGTGATCATAACCTCTTCATTCTCTGTAATCTTTTTAGGGTCATGATCCCAGTGCTTTTCAGGCACAGTGATGTAGTGTTTACAAAGTCTCCAATGGATGAGGCATGCTACTTTATTGTTCCTTTCCTTATGGAAATTTTCAGCCATTAGAACTTCACAGCCAGATATGAGGTGAGTCACTATTTCCAGCTCTTTCCCACAGAAGCGACATATTTCTGTTTTGGCAGTTTTTTCAATGCTCATTGTAAACCATCTTGTCCATAAGCCACTGCCCTGGGCTACAACTATCAAACTGCCATTCTTTGGTTTCAGTTCACCTCTCCTTAACCATTCATGTGTCTGTTCTTGATCAACAAAGGGCTCCTGGAGTAACACTCTGTATTGGCCACTGTATTTGTGCATTTGCCACTTGTTTTCCCTTACTTGTTGAACAATTCTTTGTAGAGTTTTTTTTCTCTTGTTTTGCAAATTCTGTTACTTCTTTACCTGTGGATGCCTGTGGATTCTCACTCATCCCTTCTAGTCGTTAGAATGCTTATCCAAGTTTGATGATGGGGACAGATTCTGGACATTTACTTTCATATTTCAGCATTTTTTGTGCATTTGGATCTGATGATGATGTTAGGTAGGCCTGGAGGCCTATGATAGTAGCTCTGTATGTGTAATCTCTATGAGGCCTAGCCCTCCTTCAGTTCTAGGGATGTACAGTCTTGGCATGCACTGATTCTTGTAAATTAATTCATAGGCATGGAGGGGTTTTCTTGTTCATACTGCCAGTTTTTCAAGATCTTTGAGAGGCCAGTCCAGAATCCCAAAGCTTTATGAGAGGACAGGAATTGCCAGCTGATTGAGGGGCTGCATCTTATTTCATGAAGTTAAAGCACTTTTCAATAACGATTTGAATCTCCTGTAGTATTCTTTACTGATCTTTTCTCTCAGTAATTTCTGCTTGAGTGCCATTCCTTCCTCTACTCCGAGATACTTATATATACCTTCCTGTTCAAGATCTTTAATGTCACAACCCTCAGCCAGGGAGATGTTTTCCTTTTTGCTCAATTTTCCTCTAAAAAAAAGTTGCCTTAGCACATTTATCAAGGCCAAAGGTCATTCTGATATCATCAGAAAAGCTTTCAACATACAGAGTTGCTCTGCTAATTGTTGGTCACTGGAACTATAGAGCTTCAGATAGACTACAAATAATAAATGAGATGTTGTTTCTGAGTTGTTACCTTCTTTAGGATTCAGGCTAAATCCGTATCCCAAAGAGTTGATGAGAGTATTCACTGGATTAAGCACCACACAAAACAGAAGGGGCAATAGGGAATCTCCCTGAAATATTCCTCACTTGATCTTAATGTTAGGAATGATGTACTGACCATCTTCATATTTCAAAAAGAGTTGTCATGGTGAACTTAATGTACTCTATCAAACCAGTATTTGCTTTTTACATTTCAAGGCAATTTATTATCTAAGAGTGTGGGCCGCTGTCAAAATCTTTCTTATAAACAATCCATGCTATACTGAGATTTCTGCTTTTCTTAGCACTGGCCATGATGGCCAACATTAACTGGTCCTTAGTTACATATGTTCCCCTCTTATTGCCCTTTTGCTCCATTGCCATGATATTATTGGAGTCTATATGATCATATATTCTGTCTGCATCTATTGCAGTGAACAGGTTATAGGTTGTAGGTCGGCAAGTTATTGGTGTGTAATTATTGGGAATATTATTCAGGTCCCCCTTCAGAAAGAGAAATGTTCTTCCTGTAGTAAGCCATTGTGGTGTTAAGTTTGGCTGCTTGAACAATTGAATTTTACAGTTCATCAGCTCATAGTGGAGTGATGTGAACTGTTTGAGCCAAAAGCTGGTTACTCCATCTGGACCAGGGCTCTTCCAGTTTGGAGCTCATTTTGACCTGCTTTCCAGATCTTTCATTGTTACTGCAGGCCATTCCAGAGGTTTGATGTTTGCTTTTTCTAAATGCCCCTGTTTATTATAAAACCAAATCTCATGAGATTATGTTATGTTGTTCTCTGTAAACCGCCTTGGACAAAGGTGGTAGAAAAAAAAACGATTAAATAAATGAATAAAATAAATAAATAATCATTCTGTTTCTTGATTGTGCTTTATAGGGTCCTCATATAGTTTTCTCCAGAAGGTTTTTGTTTCAGCTTTGGTTGTTAGTACTTTTACCATATTAATGCTCTTTACCATTTCCCTGTAGAATTGTTTTGGGTTCTCTCTAGTTTATTTTGATACCTTTCTTTTCTATTTTCTTCACATCATCACAGTTTTTGTGCTTCTGCTGCTACTTTCATAGTAACATAGTAAATGACGGCAGGTCTTCTTCTGTTAATGCAGCATGCTTCAGCTTGATATCTTGGATTTTCCTCAATATCCCTGATGATCTTAATCCTCTTAGATACCCATCTATCAGGGATACGTCTGCACACAATGACAGTAGTTTTCCTTCAATGCGCTTTTTCCAAAGAGGAACTGTTATTGTTCTCTTTTTCTTTGGGCCCTGCACTTTAGATGGTTATATTTTTGCAGTAATAATTTCAGCCGCACAAAATTGTAATAATTTTTTACAGTGATGTCAATAAATGGTCCCTTTATACTGGATATGGCTTTATTCATCTTAATTATCATACTCCTAACCCTAGATGTTAAATTTAGTTTGGGTAATCTTTCCCTTGCCTGGAACCCAGCATATTCATCTTTTTCAATATGGACTAGGAGTTTGATCTTGAATTCCTACACCTCTGGGTCCACCTCCTCCTCCCTTTCTTCCTCCTCTTCAGTTGATTTGCTGGCCTGTCCTCTATTCATCTCAGTCTCCTGCAGTTCCAGATCTCTATCTTCTATCTCCCCCTCAGCTCTCTTTCTTTTTCTGTGTATTCCTTTCTGCTGGCGCTCTCACCTACGACTCTTCCTCTTCCCTGTAGTCCTTTTACCATGGAAGCCCTTAGTTGCTTCAAGATGTTATCATTCACATACTTCTTTACTTTGATCAGCGAAATTAGCGATCTTAAATTTGCATCTGTTGCTTTTTGCAGTTTTTCTTGTGGCAATTTTCCTCTTTCTTCCAGTTTTTGGTGGATCCTCTTTGTATACCCTCTTGATTAAAATATGGGGGTTGTAGCATAGAAATAGCAGTACCTTATCTCCTCTTTATCTGCAGAAATCCATTTAACTGTAGTTAATCCTTTAAATGTTTTCATTCACTTCTGTGGTTTATCTCCTGCCACAGTGGGTCCAAGGCCTTTATCTGTGGTCCTGGTCCATAAGATCCTCCACTCAGGCCTTCCATCTTTCATCCTGCATCATTCCTCACATCCCTTGGTGTAGTCTACATTGCATTCTTTTGAACAGAGCTGGCCCGTCCATTGAGCAAGAATGTTGTTTGCACAGGGCCCTGCGTTTCAAGGGGCCCTGCACAAACATTCTGCATTAAAACTTTAAAACTAAAAAAAAACCCTGGCTGCTGCTGCTGCCACTGCCGCTGCCGCCCTGGCAGCGGCAGAATCAAGGGCCCCATGGGCCCCCCGCCTGCCCGGCAAACCCCTCCTGGCATCAGCTCCATCAGCAGTGGCTTTCAGAGCCATGAAGAGAGAGTTTCTCTCTCGTGGCTCTGTTAAGCCCGTCGGGGCTGATGGGAAACAGGCGTTGCTAGGACTGGAAATGGGCTGAGTGGAAGGGGGAGGCTTGAACTGTAAATAGCTGATGGGGACGGGGATTTGGAATGGAAATGGGCTGAGTGGAAGGGGGGGCTTGAACTGTAAATAGCTGATGGGGACGGGGATTTGGAATGGAAATGGGCTGAGTGGAAGGGGGGCTTGAGCTGCAAATAGCTGATGGGGAGGGGGGCTTGGAATGGAACTGGGCTGTGAGGGGAGGGAGCTAGAACTGGAAATGGGCTGAGTGGGGGGGGGCAGCTAGGACAGGAAATGGGCTGATGGAGGGGCTAGGATAGGACTAGAAATGGGCTGTTGGGGGGGTGCTAAGATTGGAAATGGGCTGTGGTGGGGGGAGCTAGGATTTGACATGGGCTGATGGTGGGGCTAGGAAAGGACTAGAAATGGGCTGATGGGGGCTGGGATTGGAAATGAGCTGATGGAGGGACTCGGATAGGACTGGAAATGGATGGGGGAGCTAAGATTGGAAATGGGCTGATGGTGGGGCTAGGATAGGATTGGAAATGGGCTGATGGGGGTGCTAGGACTGGAAATGGGCTGATGGTGGGGCTAGGATAGGCTTGGAAATGGGCTGATGCGGGGACTAGAAGGGAGCGGATGTTGGGTTGGGTTGGGCTGTAACTAGAAAGGAGCTGATGTTTGGGGAGGATTAGAATGGGATGGGGCTGGGAGAGTGAAATGGAGAGGGGAAAAATATTTTGTGTGGGAGGGAAGAAAAATCTACAATTGGCCAGGTTTTGGGAGAGTAAGTGGAGATTGAGGATGGAGGGGTAAAATTTGAGTGGATGAAACAGGAATGAGGAAAGAGCAAAAGGAGAAAGATTAGTATGTTAAAGCAGATGTAGAGAGAGAATGGAAAAAAAACTAGAAGAGTGAAGAAAGGACAAATGGACAGCAGACGATGGAGAATTAGCAGAAGACACGAAGAAACCAGAAGAAAGTGGCTGGAGCAATTGCAACTGAAAAAAAATGCACAACATGTAGAAAAATTTCTCTTTATTTTGAATTTATTAACTGGAATATGGGAAATGTGCATCATTAACATCTGCGCTTTGTTTAGTACAAGAGGAAATTAATTTATAGTTGTATTTCTATAGTGTTGTTGTACATTCCAAGTTTGGCTTTTGGGGTTCCCAGTTTAATTATTGTCTTCCTGTTTCTAAATTGTGATTCCTTGTTGGTGATGATCTATGTTCTGCGTGTGTAACTGAGCTAAGGTATTCTGTTTATGTAATTCCTATTTGACGGTTCCACTTGTTCTCTTTCCCCAGTAGGTCATGTATTGTTATTCTCTGAAATGTATTGTTTTAATATTTGCAGTGTTGCCTTTTGATAGGTACGGTGTGGTGCTTTGTAAGTTCTGGTAGTGCTGTTATGATACGGTGGGTTTGCTATGGGTTCTAAATGGGTAGTGTTTGTAGTAGTTCCTAATGTGCCTGGCAGTTGGCACTGGATTATAGCAACGTAGAAATCTTTTAGTCTTTCTTTATCCATACACTCATTAAGAGGCATGTTTACTGAAAGTTAGTATATGGTAACATTATGCAAATATGTATGCAAATGAAGTCCCTTATGCAAATGAGGCCCCACACCGAGTCTCCGCACATGGCCCCGCACTCCCCTTGGGCCGCCCCTGCTCTTGAACCATCTCTATCTTCCTGTAGACCTTGTCTGAACTGAGGGTAATCTAAATCCTTTCTTTATAAAGGCCAAACAAGTAATAGAGAAATGAAATTTCCCAACACTAATATATAAAAATGTAAGATAATTGCCAATGCATTGTAGAATAGGAAGATTACAGAGAGGTAGGAATTAGCAATACTGTTGTCTTTTGGAGAAAGAAAGGCAAAGTTAAGATGTTAATTTTTTCCTTTTTCGCAAGCATAAAATGACCAGCCTGAAAAAACAAAATTGGCTGAGAACTATATGAAAGAGCAATACAGGCAATAGAAAACTTATAAGCAAAACTGCAGCCAGGCGGCACCAATATATACAGTAGAAAAAGCTAGAAAAAACTTTTCACTTTGCAGATTCCACCATTGCACTGCACAGCTGTGCATGTGTGTGTGAGAAAGACTACTTCCATTCTGTTTTCACTGGTTTATATTTCTCTTGTGCACTAACCACTCCCCTAGGGAGAGGCTTGTTTTCAGTAGAACAATAAAAATGTTATTTAAGCTTGTATTTGAGAGGCTAGCACTATGTAAAAAAAGAAAAAAACTGCAAATTTAAAAGCAAGCTCTTGCTTTCATTTCCAGCATGTAAAATCTAAGGGGTATGTTTACTAAACCATCTTAACGTAGCAGTGGCGGAATTAGCATGCGATAAGGTACGTTATCAGGCGATCAAGGCGAGTTATCGCGCGATAATGTACCTTATCGCATGAAAACACGCCTGCAGCGTTAAGGCACCCTAACGCTGTGAAATTCAGTGCTGAAGGGCGGAGGAAGGCTTCCCAGAGGGCGGAGAGAAGGGGTCAATGGGTGGAGAGTGGGAGGGGAGAAGCTCCAGGCACACAAACGCTATGGAATCCGGGTCTGATCACTAACGCCAGTGAAACCCTCACGTTAAGGCACATTTGCAGGAAAGAGAAACCATTTACGTCAGCAATGTACAGCAAAGCCAGGGAAACCTACAAAAAGTGATAGTTGTGATACATGTGCACGGAACAAAAGGGCAAATAAATATGGAAAATGAACTGAACAAAATGTAAAATCACCATAACCAAGCTGGCCAATAGTGATATTAATGGGAAAAATAAGAAAACACTACTGAGAAAGCTCCAAAAAAAAAAATATCAATTTTGGAAGGGTCTATGCTCTGTCCCCCTACAAGGTGAATGATCCCACATTGAAATAGCGCTGATCAGGGTTTTCCCTTTTTATTGGACAGGTTTCTTATGGTGTGCGCATGTCGGAAAAGGGCAACTGTACAGATGCTTGAAAATGGGATACAGAGGGCTGCAGGCGGCACATGCTGTTGTGCAGCTGGGGCACAGTGCGGACTAGGGAGATGCCTAGGTGGCACATAGGAATGCTGAAACTGTACAGCAGCCAGACAGCAACTGATGAGGGCCCAACATGGGCACGAGTGTGTTTCTCAGTGTCACAGGCATTGTACCCAGCAGGTACCCCCAAGGGCACAGAACATTGGCAGGCAGTGGTGGGGGGAAGCGCGGACGTCTATGCAGGCACCCCTACCCCAGATCCCGCACCATAGGCAGCTGCCTACCGGCACACTGGATGGCCTGAGACTGTGCACCACCAGCATAAGGGCATGTCAGCATGATGGTGGAGGGGTACTGGTGGTGGAGGGGGAATTGGCATCTGCCCAAAACAGACCATGGCCTAGCCCCGTTTAGGTGGGTGCCGTGCACTGCAACAGACAGGCTCTGTCTGACGAACAGTCATGGTATCACCAGGGAATGAACTGTCCCTGTGGCAACAGTGTGGTGCAGTACACACAGCCAGTGTGTGCAGGAGCAGAAGGTCACAGTTCAAGTCCCAGCTGTGGCTCCTGTCAATCCAGTCTCCATATTTTACCCAGTACTAAACCATGGTAATGAAGACTCAACCTTTATTGCAGATAAAATAAACATGCCTGAAACGCTTATATTTTACCCTACAGAGCACAGACACCATAAACATGTGCAATACCTACAGCAGAGTTTCCCCAACTCCAGAACTGGAGGGCCAAACACCATTCAGGTTTCATGCTGTCCCTAATAAATATGCCTGTGCTGCACCTCTAGGTGCCGCCCCCATGGTATGCAAATGTATCTCATGCATATTCATTAGGGACAGCATGAAAACCCAAACAGTGTTTGGCCCACCAGGACTGGAGTTGGGACCCTCTGCCCTAGAGCAGCAGCCAACAGGGGCAGAAACACCCACACCCACCGGTTCCACTATCCAAAGCCTCATGGAGAGGCAGGATGTTGGGACCAGCGTGCAGCAGCATCTCCCAATACTAGCACTTGCATACCTTAGAAATGCTGCCCTAAACCTGGGAATACGTTACACATATATCAAAAGGTTGCTATGATTAATGGCAGATAGCAATTCCCAAGTAAAGCACAATTTGCTGATTGAGCTGCATCATAGCAACCGTTCTCATATCTGTGGAGTGTGTTTCAGGACTGGTTTTTGATGGTGTTTACCACCCTGGGGAGTGACTCCAACAGTATTGCGTACCATAGCCATGCCTGCACTGTGCCCAGGACTGGTACGGTGGCAGGCCTGCCAAAAGCCTCTATATTTGCACAATGCTGGCATAGGTGTGGGAGTGTGTGTCTGTCTATCCAGTGCAGGGGTCCCCAAACCTGTCCTGGAGGGCGGCAATCCTGGCAGGTTTTTGGGATAGCCCTAATGAATATGCATGAGATATATATGCATTAGGGATATCCTCCCAACCTGACTGGTTGGTGGCCCTCCAGTACTGGATTGGGAGACCCCTGCCTTACACCTCTGTCATTTAAGATTGTGAATGCTCAAGGTACAGATGTTTAGACATCAAAAGGGTAGACAGAATTTGTCACATTGCTCCTTGATTCTCACCACCACTAAAAGGTTGTCTAATAGACAACATTTTGGTGGTGGTAAGAAGTGAGGAGGAATGTGACAAAGTCTATCTACCCTTTTGATGTCTAGGACATCTGTACCTTGCGCATTCACAATCTTAAATGACAGAGGTGTAAGGCAGGGGTCTCCCAATCCCATACTGGAGGGCCACAAACCAGTGAGGTTGGGAGGATATCTCTAATGCATATATATCTCATTCATATTCATTAGGGCTGTCCCAAAAACCTGCCAGGATTGCGGCCCTCCAGGACAGGTTTGGGGATCCCTGATCCAGTGTGTGGTGGCTGCCAAAATCTCACTCAGCCCACACTGCTTGCACTGTTTCCAGTATTAGCCTGACAATGTGCATAATGAGGAGCAAGGTACTGTGGGTATAGCGAGGACAGGGTGGCCTGGCAGGATGCATCTGCACAGGGCATAGGGCAATGGCTGGGACATTGTAGTGCCCGGCCACCACCTGCACAGACAGGGTGGCCACAGCATGTCCTTCTGGGAGGTCACTCTCACCCTGACTGTGCAGTGACCACGGCATGGCTAGTTTCCCCCATAGTGCTATATAGTATTTCTCTCAAGTGATATTTATGGGTTCTCTTTCCGGGGGGGGGGGGGGGGTGTCCAATCACTGACTTATCTGTTTGGTGTGTTTGCTCACATCCCAGTTTTGTGTGCATGCATCTCCTCTAGGAACATGCACTATGGGCTAACTAGCAGGCTGTTTGCAGTTAGTATGTGTATGGCTGGAGCAGGGTGCAGTGGCTGGAGACTCACTGTGCTTGCTGCTAGAGAGTGTCTGATGGTGGTGGGGGAGCAGCTGAGCATTTCCAGGCCTACTGTCTGTCTGCCATTTCCTTATGGATGTGTACAGCTCTGCACTGACTGCCATGTAGGGTGCCTGTTACCCAGCAGGTCTGGGGTTGATGGTCCCCTCTACTGCCATCATTGCAGGGAGGTAGAATGTGGATCTGTTGGTGGGAGATCCTGTGTTCCCACCCTTGGTCCCAAAGGGCAGGTTGGGGGGTGGTGGTGGTGGTACATAACCTGCCTGTGGGTTCAAACACCCCCCACAACCCCTACCCCCCCCCACCCATTGCACACTAAATGACAAAATTATGCATTATTCTACTGTATTGTGCATTAGCTTACTATACCATCTGTTACATAATAATGAGATGCAAAACATCTCATTGAATTTCACAAGCACTCTCACTCTCTCCTAGCAATTCCTCCACATCCCAGCAATTATTGTAAAAAAAAAAAAAGTACAGGTAAGGCACTTCAACTCCCACCTAACACAATCCAAGCATTCTCACCCTATCCAAACAGAACCCCAAAACTCACACTTTCTTCTAGCAGTTCCTCGACAGCCCAGGTGCAGCCCCTTTAACAGTCCAAGCACATCCGAAGCCTCAGCATTTATTTCACTCTTACTTCCAGGTTGCTAGTTGTAGCAATAACAGCCAAAGAAGTTTGACATTTCTGGGAGCCCTCCCCCACCTGACTCTTTTCTGCACTTCTTAGTCTCTGCAAGAGCACAGTTGAACGAAGGGGAGAAGATCCATTTTCCTTATCAGGGGTGTTTTGAGTGATTTTTTTTTGTTTTGTTTTTAGTCATAACAAAAAAACAGAAGCTCTAGTAACAGTGGCATATATTCTGTCCAAGCAGATCCTGCAATGAGGGGGTCCAGGGCAGAAAAGGGGCCCATAGAATGATGGCGGTGAACTTACTGTTATCATTGCCAGGCTGCCTCCACTCTTTGTATGTTTTCCTCATGCCCAGCGACTAGTTCCGCGGAGGAAAACTTACAAACAATGGAGACAGTGCGGCAACGATAACAGTAAGTTCATAGCCGCATGGGAAATGGACTACACAGGGGGGGGGGGGGGAGGGATGTGGCAGCACCGCCACAGTGTCAATGAGGGGCCCTCAGCAACATTTTGCTTGGGGGTCCTTCACTGGGACTTATACTACTGTCTATTAATGATGCTTTTAAATGGAATAATTAAGACAGAAGCCTAATAGGGGGTTATTTTAGAAGCCATATTCCTGTTTTCTGTGAGAAAAAAAGAGGCATTTACATGTGGAAATGGCATCCATATTTAAATGACCATTTTAGAAAGGGCTGAATTTTCACATGGATGTCCTTAGTAAGTAGAAGTTGCAAGGAGCGCATGCCAAGGGTATGGTTAGGGACTGCCCTAGATAGGTCAAAAATCTATACATATGTTCCTCATTTTAAAAGGAAGAAGAGGTCTGTCCAAAAAGAAACCAAACTTGCTAAAGAGGGCACCAGTGAGCCAACACAGCAGACTCATGATAATGGTGATATGTAGTGGTGACCTTGCGCTTTAGCCTCCCACTCGCTCAATCACGCCACCTGAATTAGTTATGGACTACATGCAGAAGAGTGAACTTATCTCATGTGCCTTTTGCTATTTCTGAAACATGTCGTAACAGGCAACCTTTCAGAGTGTATTTCAACTTCAGGAAAAAAAAGAAGTTTGTAGGGCCAAATCTGGAGAGTATGGAGGCTGTGGGACTAGAGGCATCTCTTGCTTCACCAAAACTTCATGGATAAGGAGTGATGAGTGATTGTGACACAGTTCGCAATTTGCTCATCTGTCCAAATTTTCCAGCAACACGATGCATCTGAAGTTTTTTAGTCACAATTGTGTGACATGAACTTTTACTGATGCCTATTTCTTCAGCACTTCATGGACAGTTAGATGATGATTTTCAAGAATCAAAGCATGCACTTTAATGCGATCATCGTCCATTGACGTGGAAGCTGTCCAGTTTTGGGATTGTTTTTGGTGAACATTCTGCCCAATTTGAAACATCTGTACCATTCATAACATTGTTTGCAGCTTAAACAATCCTCTCCATAAACTTGCTGCAACATCTGAAAAGTCTCGGTAAGTCAGTTTCACACAGAATTTCACGCAAACGCGTTGCTCTTCAAGATCCTTCATATTTCAACTTTCTAAAAATAGCAAAAGGCATAACAGATGAGTTCACTGTACTGCATGTAGTCCATAACTAATTCACGTGGCGTGATCGAGCAAGTGGGAGGCTAAGCTCAAGGTCACCACTACACATCACCATTATCGTGAGTCTGCTTTGTTGGCTCGCTGGAACCCTCTTTAGCAATTTTTGTTTCTTTTTGGACAGATCTCATCCATGTGGGTATGGCTGCAATTGTCCACATCATGATTTACAGCTACTCCTTGGCATGTTTATGTTTAAAAGGTGCTTTTTTCATCCAGCCCTTCACAAGAGAGATTAAGGGGGTTGTTTAATCCCCCTCAAAACTGAAATTAGAGATAACAGCATCTGTAGTTAATTGGCAACATTTATACATGTAAGTTTGCAAAATGGCCGACATACACATGTAAGTGTCAGATCCTGTACCTCCTTACTTGTATTTTAGAAAAAGACTTCCCCTAAAGCAGAACCTTTTCTAAACTATGGGCATAATTGTGTATGTCACAACCTCATTGTCTCAATTCCGATCTCCGCATACTATCTAAAATATGCCTTCACAACATGCATTATCTGGGGAAGAAACAATAAAAATAGCTTCTTTTCTTTTTCCAAATTACTCACAATATACTAGTGAACATGAATTTTATGTTTCAGAAACAATTGGATCAATATTTAGCTGTGATGGTCACCATTTGTTTTTTTAAGCACTAGCTGCTGCAGCTAAATAAAAACAGATAGCACTAGCACCTGTATAGTGGTTGACACTGGGCGTCCGGGCACTGTGATCAGCATTGGCACTATTCATATAGTGCTAATTTTCAGTGGCACTATATGGCTAGCAGGTTAGATAGCCATTTAGGACAGCTTTTTGCTGATCTTACCTATCCAGTTAGTTATCCATAGTGTAGTGCTGAAACTTCACTGCTGTATAGACAAATTGAACTGCCCGGGTATTTCTGAGGCGATCAAAGAGTCTGTTCAGCAGCACTTTCTGTTTAGCGCCACTGACTATCACTCTCAATGACACTCATCTGGTTAGCAGCTGCTGCTAATCAGACAAGTGCTTTGGTATACTGACCCCAATAAATCTTAGTCTAACCCCCCCCACCCCCACCCCAACAAAACAAAACTGTAGTCATACCCTATCTGGAGTCCAAAGCTAGCTGAAAATCTAAGTACTGTAGACGGCATTCCACTGTCTCTACTGACCTTTCAAGAAATGCAGCTATATTGCAACCAGTGAAAGACATCAGGGACTTCTGGCCTTTGCTTCTTAAAAGAGTGAAAAAGAAGGTCAATTTTTGAGAGGTGAAAAGCAGACATAGCCAATACCTTTAGAATTTCTAACAAATAATTTGAAAACATACTGTCTAGGGAATTTGAAGAACTTTTAGAAAACTAATACCCTGCAAATTTCATTTCCTAACATAGCTCTCTCTCTCTACTACTACTACTACTTTTTAACACTTATATAGCACCACGCACGCAGCGCTGTACAGACATGAATACAAGAGACAATCCTTAATCATCCGAGCTTACAATCTAATCAAGACAACAGAAATACACACAGATTATTAATCTAGTTAGAGCAAAGCCAGATCGGCTGTCTCCCACTATTACTATTAGTACTACTGCACATTCACTACACACACAGTATAAATAAGTACATACCTTACAATTACACCAAGAGTACATTGCAACACATCAGGGTTACGTTACAGGTGGGCTGGGCCATCATGGCGTACATTACATTACATCAGGGATACATATAATGTATGCTTACATGGTGATGTGGAAACGGAGTCGGTGGAGGCGGAGTGACCAGGAGCGCTCATGCTTCATTGGGGTCATGGAGGCTGGAATGGAACTTTTTTTTTCTTTTTCCCTTACATTGGAATACATCTGCAAGGGAGAAAGCCAGCCCTGCCACCGTGCCAAGTCTAAGGGCCACACCAAGTGGCCCTTTGGCATGGCCCTTAGGCGCAGCCACGCTTGCCGGCTCCTGCTTTTGAATGCAGCCTGTTGCGCACCGATTGGGCCTTGGTGGGGGGAGCGGGAGGGGCGAGCAGCTCCCGCTTCCTTCCCCGATGTCCGATCAGCAGCGTGGTAAGAGAGGGTCTGAGTCCTGCCGGTTCCTGCTTTTGAATGCAGCCTGTTGTGCCCCAATTGGGCCTTGGTGGGGGGAGCAGGAGGGGCAAGCAGCTCCCGCTTCCTCCCCCGATGTCCGATTGGCAGCCAACCATCACACTTTCACTCACTGCTTATGCTCCCCCATCCCCCCATCCTAAGCCTAAACCCAGCAACCTCAGCTCTCACACCTATTTAATGAATTGGCATGCTGCAGTAAAAGTTAAGTATCTTCAACCCTTTGAATTTCCTAATCTTCTGTTTTCATTATCTGTTTTTCTTGTTCCATCTTTTCTTAGGGGTATGTTTTGTTGAAGAGCATTAAGGGCACACAATTTAGCAAGCAATAACAGCAGTGTTAAGTGTGCTATCATGCAGTAAAGGCCGGAGCAGGGAGTAGGCATTCTGGTGGTAAGGGTGCTTGGCTCCACTTATCGGCTGCTAATTGGACACTGGATATTAAGGTGCCAAACATGCACCTTAACACCTGAAAATGATAGTCACCATATCCCAAGATAAGGGAGCCCTTATGAAAGTCACATTTTTGGTAATGGATGGAAGGAAAGGTAAGAGCTGATGGACACGTCAGAGGCATATGTATCCTACATGTTAGTTAGTAAGTGGGATGAGAATGTGGGAGGCATCTGTACTGTATCAGTGAGAGATGCCCAAGTAATCTGCTGTAATGTCAGTGTGTGGCATAGGACTGGGAAGAAGTGTTCCCTGGCAGAGCCAGCATGGCCACAATGTGGGCATCAAAAGGATGACTGAGCAGGAGTGGTGGCATGCAGATCATTCACAGGAGAGGTGTGAGGGATACATCCTAATGATTAAAATGATCCTGTGTGGGCCATGGTGTAGCAGCTGGCAGGAGAATACATGACTATACATAATGGGCATATGCTGATAGATGGGCTGAAGGCATAGATGAGAGTGCAGTATGGACTTGCTCCCTCAATGTACCTGATGTGACTGCACAAATGCAGTTGTAGTGTGTGTGAAAAAATAGTAGCTATGCCATGGGGATGTTCTAATACCAGCTATCTGCGTATGACAGCTGTCTCAGCTTTTCTAACCACCATGCACTCTTCCTGAAACATGGGCATATAACAGCTGGACAAGTGTCTCTCAGATTGACCATATGGATCAAGTAAGGATGTGTGGTGATCCCTGCAGGTGGCCATCCCAGGAGTGGGACGTGCCTGCATGTACTGCATATATATGATGGACCCAAAGATGTTCAGTCACAGCTATGATCCAATCATGTACAACTCATGTGTCATACATTTGAAGGGTAAACATGTCTTATCCTTTGCAATGGACTACAGCAGAAAGAATAAGGTCATGCTGTCAGATGGGCATGTTTGCAGACCCAGTGTGCTATCGTAACACATAAAGTATAGAAATGTGTGCCCTCTAGTCAATGCAGACCCTGGATTGTTTCTGGCAGTATATTGAAGTGAGTTTCCTACAGCCATGAAGAGAACAAATGGGATTCAAATCCTGGTCTGTTGCTTATTGAGATAGTGTTTTAACCATTAGGCTAAACCCCCATACCTTTCTGTACATCAATGTCTAGATTCAAAGAGTGCAGGCCCTGCCTGCAATGGCCAAAACCCAAGACATGAAATAACATGGCTGGAACATTCTGAGGCAGTGCTACCCCACAGCTAGGGCCTGCCTACAGTGGCACGCATGCAATATGTACTGCACTGGACACACAGTACTGGAGCTGCATAACAGACAGAGCTGCAGAATACATGTCTTGTCCAAAGGCCAAGGTACACACGAGGTCAATATGCTCTTCCCTCCACTGTACACCCAACACCAGTCACATGCAGAGGTCCACTGCAGCGCAGTGTGGCACTAACCCCTGAGCAGTACATGTGTAGGGCGTGCAGTCCCTTGTAACCTGATGTACACTGCAAGATAGGTGTATGTGCAGGTGTACCTAATTCAAACCACATTCATGACGCTGCAGTCCATCGCAGACTATTCTGCCCTCCTCGGGGGCCATGCACACATCTCCCAGCATCATAGAAGACAAGCAGGTACTGGGCAATGCTGCAATGATTGAAGTCACCACTATGGCTGCAAATGGGGCTCTGGCATCGGTTAGCACCTCCATTACCTAAGATGCACTGCACAATCTGAGCAAATATGAGCAACTGTTGTCCTTAGGGAGAATGCAGTGATCCATCACAGCAGCTCTGTAACAGGGATCCAAAGCTGAACAGTCACAATTATGATGAACTAGTAAAATCATGCATCAAAAGTAACCCATAGGCATATGTATATAAAAGGATTTAAGACTACTTCAACTAGCCCAAAATTTGGCTGCAAGAATAATTATGAACATCAATTCAGTGGAACACATCTCACTTACACTGTATGCACTCCACTGGCTTCCCACTCAAAGCTGTATAAATCACAAAATACTTGTAACAATCTTCAAGCTCATCAATAACATTGCACCTTCCCACTTATCCACATTCATCTCAAAAGATAACAATCGTACTCAACGCAACCGGAACAAGAATAAACTTGCTATTCCAATAGACTTCAGGAAATCTAGAAAAATAACAGAGCATTCTCTCACTCTGCCCCTTACCGCTGGAACACCCTCCCTGACAATATTACAGAACTAACTGACCTCCAGGCTTTCAGAAAGAACCTTAAAACCCATTTATTCACCCTCCAGTTTGGCAATCAAGACCTACATAATACACTTGATTCAAGATCACCTTCTCTTCTAACATAACCCCGTGCACACTTCCTCACCACACACAAAAGAATTATATATAGTTATTGCTTTATCTACCTCATCCTCGAATGCTCTCTGACTTGTTCATGTATATAGTTAAATGTTTATTATACCACTGTAAATAGTTCTACATTGTTCCATGTACATGAGTATATAACTGTTCTGTATTACTCAAATTATTGTTACTTGAAAACCACGATTGATCTTTTGGAAATCACAATATAGAAATGTTAAAATAAATAAATACAATTGTTTCTTTATACCGCATGATCATTTCAGTCAAAGTGGTGCACATTGCAACAGAACCTTGGTAATGTACATGAAAAACAAAGACACTGATAACTTGGAATCACCTGAGGCAAAGGAGGGATAAGTGATCTGCCCAAGGCCTGAAGATGGAGGATAAAGGATAATGGTGTATAAAGGATCATTTAAACATAACACCCCTCCTCCTCCCCCTCGAGCCCCATTTGCAGCCATAGTGCTGACTTTAATCACAGGAGCATTGCCCAGTACCTGCTTGTCTTCTATCCAGGATGGTCTGCAATACACCACATGTGTTATCAATGTAGTTAGGTTCACCTGCACCTACACCTACACCGAACGCTAACTACACTGATGGCCCATGTGGTGTATTGCAGACCATCCTGGCTTCCCCGGGGGGCCATGCACACATCTCCTACCATCATGGAAGACAAACAGATACTGGCCAATGCCCTAATGATCACAGTCACCACCATGGCTGCACTGTCTACGCTGCGTACCAGTATAGGTTAGCCTCAACATTACCCATGATGCACTGCACATTCTCAACAGCTTTCTGCAACTGCTTACCAAATGGAGGCTGCAGTGACATAAGCTCAGTAATATGCAGGGACTTTGTGTACCTCAAGTCCTTAATGGCTGCAAACTGTGCTACTGATCGCTGTAAGTGGTCATCCTGAAAGTGCAGAGGGACACACAGTACCTGGGCCCCAAACCTTGCACTGCAATAAATGGATTCTCCAGGTCCATCACAGTGTGTGATGCTACTCACTTGATTGTCTGCACGATTATAGCATGCTGTTATGGCTAGTCATATCTGCGCCTTTTGTCCTGTGGTCCAGGGTCTCTCCGAGAACATCTTATGTCTGTTCTCATGGTTGCAGCAACTGTTTTCACTAAACCTGAACACAGTGATGTTTCTATAGGCAGGAGGGAAGGTGCTGGGCCTGCATAAATAATAGCAAGCAGCACCATCCAGTGCCCCTACTAGAAGATTACAATGAAGGTCAGAGAAGAACCTCACACTTTCCATCAACCAAGTGTTCCAAACCATCTGAGCCAAAAGCTCTACATATCAGTTTCAGGGATGTTTCCAGGAAAGCTTCCAGCTCTTCTAAAGAAAGGAACCCAAGCGATTACATAGTAGTGACACCAAACCCATGTCTAAATGCAGCACAGCATTGGGGACCTGTGTTTGCCTCACAGCACCTTTATCCAGTGTACCTGAAGCTGTATAAATATCCAAAGGAAGTGACTCCCAATAAGGGCCACAAAGGTACGAGAATGGTAATGAGTAGGTAATTGGTGGTAAGTTCTAAAAGTAATTTAACTGGGAGCAGAAAGAGTAACCTACATGTAACTACATCTTTGACAGAGGAGGATAAACTTACTAACTTTACTATAGCTGCGGCTGCTGCTAATTATTATTGTTGTCTACACAGTGACCCTAAATTTAAGGTCATCATTGGTTTAAAATACAAACTCTGGACTGGACTAATTTATTTGTGAAGGGCAGATTTGAGAGTTTCAAGGTCCACCTGGTATATGCCTCTTCCCACAATAAAGAACCCTGATACTTAAACCCCAAGAGCAAAGACTAAGACTACACATAAACAGCTCTTGGATTTGTGTGCTCCATTATCTGTCAAGTGGCTTCTAAAGGTAGCTACAAGGACCAGACAGAAACACAGATGACACACAAACAACAGGGACATACCATCTAAAGAGCACTGAACATTGTTGAACACTTGACTAAAGAGCTAAAATTGAAACTGGCAGAACAAAACTGTTTTGGGACTGTGCTGACTTTTTGCTGCAAAGTTCTGACAGAGAGCAGGTTAACTGAACAGCAAGAATGCAGCCAGCAGCAAAAAATAGTGGGACGTTGACTTGCTATGTTTTTGACCATTTTCAAGTGACATCACATTGGTTTTGAGTGGAAGCAGCTTCCTGCCTTTGAAAAATGTGAAAATCAGCAGTTTCATACCAATGGGCTCAGCTATGTGCCAGTGCTTGGATGTGCATGCTGTGGTGGTAGCTTGCCGACTCAAGACAGAGCACAAGAAACAATGTCAGAGGACACGTGTGCCAGTCTGCCCAGAAAGCATAAGCACATGTGTACAAGGGCAGACTTCTTAAACCACACCCTAGCCAATCAATATCATTGAGAGAAGATCCAAACCCTTACCCCAAGGAGTCTGTGAGCATCATGGCAGAGCTATTAGGCCTCAAGTTTAATAGTGGCTGAGTAGCTTGTTCCCAAAGCACCAGAGAATTAGTTACCACTGAACAAGACCTGAATTTCCAAGGTCGCAGAAGGATCACAGATCATCTGAGGATGTCACTTCACTGGAAGCTCAAGTTCTAGTTGTTGAGGAAGAAGTGCCAGTGGACCATACTCACAGCACATGCCACCATGTATATGCTCCTGGCTACACTGTAAAATCACAGGCACAAACAAGTGAGGTGCTCCTTAGAAAAAGGAAACATACTATAAGCATAGTTACTCACATGTAGCAGGTGTTCTCCATGGACAGCAGGAATAAATCCTTACAAATGGGTGATGTCACTGATAGAGGCCCGCAGGGGAATGCTCCCCATCTTCCACTGAAAGCTTTTGGGAGGCTCCACTGTGCATGTGTATCAGCACCATGGCAAACAGAAGGGCAATCTGCCACAGTATGATATAAAATATAGATATAGCAGAAGACAACTCAGGGAGGTGGGAGGGTTGTGAGGACTTATTCCTACTGTCCATGGAGAACATCTGCTACAGGTAAATAACTACACCTTCTCCGTGGACAAGCAGGAAATACTGTAAGTCCTTACATATGGGACACCCAAGCTACATGCTACTGGAAACCAAGGAGGTTGAGAAGCTCAACTACAGAAACAATACATAGAAGCAGAAATAGGCCCCTGGGTGAACTCACTGACTCAAAATCCACATCATACAGCTCCACACATCAGTGCTCTGGTTTCATAAGGAGTCTTTTTTCTTTCATAGTATGGACGGATAGAAGGACCTTGGTGAGGAGTTGAACCTAGTCCCCAAAGATATGCCAGAGTACAGACTGGCCAAAATTACTGTTGCATCAGGAATCCCCTTCCAGACAATAATGTAAATGTGTGGATCAAAGACCACGTTGCAGCCCTGCAGATCTCTGCTATGGAGTCTGAACACAAGTTGGCCATGGCTCTGATATTGTGAGTCATAACATGATTATGCCCAGACTCGCCTGAGCCTTCATAAGCAAAAGAGATGCAGTCTGCTAGTCAAGTTGACAATGTACATTTGGAAATGGCAGGCACAAGCTTGCTAGGGTCAAAAGAGACAAGACAGCTGGGTGGACTTTTGGTGCATCCTTGTCCACTCGAAGTAGGTGGTTAAGGCTTGCTTACAGTCCAATGGGTGCAATGCCATCTCTCCCCTGTGGGCGAGGTCTGACTGAGATGGAAACTCAGATGAGTACATTAGACCACCCTGTTATGGTGGATGAGCTACCAGGGCCTGGATCTCACCGACAGTATGCTAAGGTAATTGCCCCCAGAAACAAGACCTTTCAGGTCTTGAACTTAGAGGACAGGGAGCAAGCAGCTCAAAAGGCCACCAACATGAGCTGCACCAAAATCACAGTGAGGTCCCAAGCCACCATATAGGCCTGAGAGAAGGCTTAGAGAGGAGCAGATCTTGCATAAAGTGAAGAGCAGAGGTTGAGCAGAGATAGGCTCTGATCACATGCTCAGAGAACACAGACAGAATTGGACTTGAGACCTGACGCCAAGAGGTGCAAGAGGTACTCAAGCAACTAACAATGGAGCAAGAGAAGGGATCCAGAGAGAGGTCAGCAGATCAGGCTGCAAATGATTTCCATTTGAATAAATACGACCTCCTCACTGAGGCTCTCCTGGAGATCAGCAGGACCTCTGTGATTCCCTCAGGCAGACTGAATTCCAACAGGACTAACCACTCAACATCCATGCTAGGAGGGCCAAGGAACAAAAGTTGGGGTGGAGCAGATTCCTGTCTTCCTGAGAGAAAAAGATCCAGAGCTCAGCTTAACTGCAGAGAAACTCCCACTGAGAGTGCTGCAGCAGCAGCAGCAAGGGAAGCTACAGCTGTTTAGCCAATAGGGAGCAATGAGAATCATCAAGTCCTTGTCGGCAAAGTTTCCACAGGGTTTTCACTAAGAGGGATGGAAGGATACACGTAGTGTAGGCCCACTTCCCAGTGCAAGAGGAAGGCATCTGGTGCAAGCTGGTCTTTCGAGGCAACACTGGGGTAGAACTGATCCACCTGAGCCTTGCTTGAAATATCATGGGTCTCCTTCCAGTGCTCCTGCCAACTGTGCAGCAAAGAGGAACATCAATGGGATCCATGTGACAGTGTTCCCTAGGTTTCACAGGACATCGAAACCTGACACTTGATAGTATAATAGCTGTGGGAACCAGCATCGATTCTGATCAATACCCAAATGCTGCTGCATTCTCAGGCAACTTGCAGGTCTTCAGTATCAGTTGAACGATGAGGTGGCAATGCCATTGGCATTACAGCCCAGCCTGTGGCCATGCTAGCACCACTGCCATGTGGGCCTCGGGGGCCCAGAGGCACAACTCAAGGACTGCCACTTCTGAAAGTCTTGGTACCAGAATAGCTTCGGCCACCGTCTCCAGCATCCCCTTGGGAACATTGGGCCCACAAACATCAGGGGGTGCACCATGGGAACCAGTTGCTCCCACTGGGGCACCTTAGTGGGCCATTGCTCCTGGGGGCCAGCAGGAAGGGCTCCGATGCTGATGTGGATGGGCTTTAGCCCTGTGCTTGGACAGGTCCCACTTCAATCGACATGGGTCAGTTCTTTCCTCACTCCAATATTGATGGATAGACACATCTCCAGGCCATCATGGCCCCTCAGCTCTGAGTGAGCTAGAGCACCCCTTGATGTCGACACCTTGGCATGCCCTAATGAGGCCATCAGGACCAATACTGGAGCCAACGATGTGGATTCTGAGTGTTGCCTGAAGAGGAACTCACACTGCTTTTCCAGACCCTTCAGGTCTCTTCATCATCTGCAGACACAGATTGCAAGAGGGGGGCTGATGGTCGATGGTCGGGGCCTAAGCACTGAAGGCACTAGTTGTGCTTGTCTATGACCGAAATACTCAGGGCACAGTTTGTGCACATCTTAAAACTGCTGGCCAGCTATTGAGACATGGGCTGTGAAAACAGCCAAAAGGAAGTTGAAAGACATGATGGTGCCAGCTGCAGGAAAAAGCTATGGAGAAGTCCGAAAAAGGTATAAAAAAAAAAAATCGACAGGGAGCATCGTAACTGGGCAGAACTGATGTGGGACCAATGCTACCGATGGCGGGTTAAAAATTCAAGTGATAAAGGTCTCCAAAGGCAAAAAAAAGACATTTACTGCGGTAGTGCAAACAGGGGAGTCTTGGGGAACATGAAGACTGGGAAAGATGCACTGCAGCAGGTGGGAAAGCAGGCACACATATGCAGTGCAGCCTCCCAAAAGCTTCCAGTAGAAACTGGATAGTGTTCCTGTGCAGGGCTCAGTCAGTGACATCACCCATAGATGAGGGCTTATTTCTTGCATGTCCATGGAGAAACAGAGGCTTCTGTTATAGAATGAGCAAGTTATCAACTTGAGATGCTACAGGCAGGGGCATCCAACTTCAGTCCTGGAAGGCCACAATCTAGCTTGATTTTCAGGATGACCCTAATGAATATTCATGAGATATTTATATACAATGGGTGCAGTGCATGCAAATATATAATCACATGAAAATTCATTAGGGGCATCCTGAAAATCAGGCTGGATTGTGGCCCTCCAGGACTGAAGTTGGACGTCCCTATGTTAGGCCAAAGCAAAGTGCTACAGCAATAATCAATTTAGGATCCTCTAGTTGGTAGAAAACTTGATGCTTACAAGCACGTTAGGATGAAATCACAGACTCCCAAATTAGTAAAGGGACCACAATTGTGCTGCAGATGGAGTGCAATTGAAACACATTCCCCCAAAATTTTCTAGATTTCAAGGTTAGCGTATGACTGGTGCCAGAATCTGCCACTTTTACAAACAAGATTCCTCTCGGTAGTTCTACTAATATAATCTTAGGCCTCACAGTGATTTTCCTCATCCACAGCTGCTGGCTTTTGGAGGGATTAACCCAACTGAAGTCTTGGTGATCTCAATGAGGGACCTGATAGTATCCCAAAAGGATGTTCAAACACTTCAAAATTGTCTTATTGTTTTCACCCTAATCATTCATCCTGGAGTTCTTTCTGCAACTCATTTCAGTGTGTTTAGGCCTTTGCTTCACATTAACTTCATACAACAGAAACAGCTTGATTCTTCATTCAGGAGTATTCAAAAGGGACATAGGTGGGCTCTATATAAATTAGTGGCCTTGTAAAAGCAATTTTTGAAAACACAGCTTTACTATGTAAAAGCACATAAAGACTTAAGAATAAAACGAAAATGTCTTGATTGCATAATTACTTTCTGAAAAAGTCTAAAGTGGTTCTTTCATATTGAAAAGTAGAGAGTATGTTGTGTAAGTCGGTGAAAAACAAACACTTACTTTAATACATATAACACTGCATTTTTTGAATAGCAGAATGTGAAAAACATACAAGATGGGAAGACTTTTCCAAGGCCTTATAAGCTGTAAGAAAAAAAAACATTTCATACCATGATGGTGTACATACACCTCTAAAGGTGTTACACTTGATTAAACATCATACAGCAACACAAGATCTTTAAAAATGCAGACATCATAAAACAAGTGTAACTTAACCAAAATTGTTAATGACCACATTGTCAAAGCAATGTATTTGAAAATAGCACATAGCCTTTTGCTCAGGCTTCTCCCTTGTGAAGGCTAGCTGCAAGTTTTAGTATCAGGGAGCTGGAGGAAAAATAAAGGGACCCGTTTACTATAACGCAGCAATGTTTTGCACTTTACGCAAATGCAAAAGTTACAATATGGGAAATGCAAAGCCTGTGCACTGTTAGGGACATTCCAAGGGTGATTCCATACATTTACTATACAAAAAAAAAAAAAAAAAGGGTACTTTATTGTGCAGCAAGTAATGTGACATTATTGAAGATGCACTTACACCTTCTACATAGGAGGCAGTAAGTGCAGAAGTGACCATGCACTAATTACAATGCATAGTCTACATTCCTTCCCCAGCCATGACCTGCCCCCTAACACATTATGCAGTACAGCGTGAATTAGCACACACACTTGTCATGCCAGCATGGTAATAGCTACCATCTAATGTCCCCACAATTGGTACATGCTAATTCATGTGCAAACTGCTCGGTGCACTCCATAATAAGGCACCGAAAAGAACTAAAATTGAAGTTTTCAATTTAGTTTAGCAGATAAATGAAATCATTTCCATATTCAGAAAGTGCATCAAAGATAATCTATCTTAATATTGAAATGTACATTTTATTTCCTGAACGTATAACCAAAAACATTCGACTACGTTAAGCCCATGGTTTAAGAGGTTTCATTCCTTAAATTTATAAGCTGTATTTATACAGTACTCTGTACCAGAGGAGTGCGATTCTCTGTTTTTTTTGCAGTAGTTCTAGGGTGGTAAGAATGAATAAGAGGTCTATTAATATGCAGTGCCAATTCCATGCAAAGTAACACATCGTGTGCCATGGCTCCCACTATTTCAAATTGGGCCTATTTGCTCATATGCAACGACATGTATTTACATACGCCACACCTTAGCAAATGATTTAATGTTGCAACTATAATAGAAGCCAGAAAGATAATGTCTTGCTTTGCTACCCTCAGAATGTAATGCATTCAGCCAATAGTATTTTAATGGAATATGATTTCTGGAGTTGAAAATAAAACAAAGAATTGAAAACTAAAGTAACAGGAAAAAAAAGAATGATCTGATAGCAACATTTGTGAGAGATACTTTGTTTCACATAGTTTCAAAAATATAGGTTTTTTGCATTTAAATAATTTAGTTTAGTTTATAGTTGGAATTCAAATACAACCTTAACAGCCATAAAAACCCCCAATACAAAAGGCATTTCAATTTAACAAGTAGAAAAATATAACTAGTTTATATGGGAAATGGGAATCTAACACTGTACATACTTTATGGAGTTTTACATATAAATTATAGCTTAAAATGTCCACTAATAAATCCATCAAAAAACTTTCTGGACAAACATTAACAACAATCTTAACGTTTCGCAATTTAGTGCCAGTCAAATGTCCTGCCGACGAGCTCAAAGAATTGCTTATTGGGTTCATGAAAGTAATCATGCAGTTTATCAAGCAAATAAGAGTTTACTGGAGGATGAGGTCTTCCTTTTGATTCATGTAAACAGCGCTCCCTGCCACCATCCCTGAGGCAGTAAAAGCCTTTCGTTTTGTTAAAATAAAAGTTTGATGCATTAATTTGAGGCAGTAGCTTTAAAAATCTCTCTACCTTTTCTATTTCTGGGAAGGGATCACTGATTAATCTGTCTCCATCCACAATGTGGATATGGTCCCGTGGAAAGTAACGTAACCAGTTTTGCATGTAAAAATAGTACAGACTTCTGTTTATTGCCTTGTAGTCCACGTTAATTTCACCATTCTTCAGGAGGAGTTCGTCAACAGGCGGATAGAGTTTGTTTTTCTGCTTGTGATTGTAGAATACTTGGGTGTAGTCAGACAACACTCTTTCGGTTGGGTCCCTCAGAATAAGAAGCAGTCGGATTGATTTGTTCATGTTAAAAACTCTCTCAGGCACTTTGGGTGCTGTGAAATAGGCTGGAGTTTTTTCCACTGTAAGCTGGTGAGGGTACGAGAATGGCATTTTATTTCTGTACCACTGTAAACCTTTTCGGTATTGATCTTCCCAGTCAAAGAAATGGACTTCGCTATCTGCTACTGCAATGTTGGGGTGGAGACTGAGCATCTCTAGTAAGGCCCTTGTTCCGCCTTTTCGTACCCCAATAATGACTGCATGCGGCAGGCGCTGCCTGGTTCCATTAGGGTGGGCATTCCCTTGCAGGTCAGTTTTGAAGGAGTTCATTAAATGCTCTCTAGGAGCAGACTGAGCAGTGTCCTCAGTTTTAGAGATGGAGGTTGGTTTTGAAGGCACTAAATGAGGTTGAACAAAGAGCAACACTGCTCCTAACAGAAATACTGCCATGATAGGACTCCCCGGTCTGGTGTCACTCAGCTAGGTAAGCAGCATAGAGCTATTCGCACACTGAATTCTTTAAAAATATAATTAGTTTCCTTACACATCATTTGAATCTCCGTCCAGTGGTAATTTCTCTGAAAAACAAAACAAAGAAACAAATTGTTAATACATTTGAAGTCTATAGGGTACATTCCAGAAAGATAAACATAAAAACTACCTTTTTTTAAATAAAAGTTAACACTTTATAGAGAATGACGAGGGCATTTATAATTCTAGATTCCTTTCAATACATAATCATTACAAAAATCCAAAGCAGTCTGAATACAGATTTCTGTATTTAATTCAAAATATATCTAAAATATTAATGTGCCCTATTACAACATTTTAAAGGTAGAAAGTACAACTCATCAGTTAAGAGAATCACAATACATCACATACTACAGAAAAAAATCAAACACATCTGAAATACAAAGTTAAGGGGCAAAATATGAGGTATATTTACTAAAGCACAGTAGCTGGGAGTACGGGTTTAACACACAAACAGTGCACATCCCAGCCCTACAATAGCTGGGAGTGTGCAGCAACAAGGCATCTGCACTAAAACTGCTGCACTGAGCAGGACACAAATAGACAGGGTTAGGGTAAAGCTGCGATGGAGAGTGGGTGTGAACAGCTGCATTAGTAATGCTTCTGAATGTAAGACGGCGCTTGCATGGGTGCAGAGACTGCCAGTCCCTGCCCAGGTGCTGGTTCCACTCACTGTGCCAGCATGCCACAAAATGCATGGTAAGAGTGTGATTCCCAAACACTTAACAGCCCAGAGCCATCCCACATTTTATTTAGATAGTTTTGTATACCACCTTATCCTTCAATCAAAGTGGTCACAACACAATTGTGGGATCCATTTAACATGAGGGGATATGAGACACGTACACCAATACTTAGAGGGAACATACATCCAGGAGCGGTTCTCTCATTAGCCAAACTGAGGCAGTCACCTCAGGCGGCAGATCCTAGGGGGCGGCACCATTTGCCGCTCCCTAGAAACTGACTGATAGAACCGCCCGTCCGCAAAGATTCATCTTTTAAAATGAAATGAAAGCAGCTGCGGGAACATTTCTCCATTCCTGTGGCTCTGCTTTCAAACTGCTTGGCCCGTCAATTTTCGCGTAGCCGGCGGGGGGGCCCCGAGGTCATCGCTTTCGCCACCCTTCCACTTGCTGCTTGCTGCTTCCTCCTTCCTCCAAAATGAAAGCAGCCGCGGGAAAAGAGCTGCTTTTGTTTTGGAAGAAGCAGCCAGCAGAAGTGGAAAAGCAGCGAAAGCGATGACCTCGGCCCCCCCGCCGGTTCCATGAAGATTGACAGGCCAAGCAGTTTGAAAGCACAGCCGCGGGAACAGAGAAATGTTTCCGCGGCTGCTTTCATTTCATTTCATTTTAAAGGATCGGTGAGGTGGGGGGGGAGGCCTGGAAGGAGAGTAGACCAGGGGGGGAGGCCTGGAAGGAGAGTAGACCAGGGGGGGGGGAGGGGAGCTGGAAGGAGAGCAGACCAGGGGGGGGAGGGGAGCTGGAAGGAGAGCAGACCAGGGGGGGGAGGGGAGCTGGAAGGGAGCTGACACCCAGGGATGGCACTGGAAGGTGGATGGGCAGGGGAGAAGTGGAGCTGGAAGGGAGCTGACAGGGGAGGGGGCACTGGGACTGGAAGTTCGCCGATACCTGGAATGGTATTTTAACTAGAAGGAGCTGAATGATGGGGAAGGAGGGGGACCCGAAGAGAATAGACACCAGTGGCGGTACTGGAAAGGCAAGGGGGTTGGTACTGGAGGGGAGGCTGTAAAGGGGGCTGATACTAGGGAGAGTTACTGGGACTGAAAAAAGGCTGATGGAAGAAAATGAAGAAAGCAAAACGAGAGACAAGAAATAGCAGATGGACTGTAGACCATAGAAAAAGAGCTAAGAGAAGACATAGGAAAACGGAAACCTCAGATTGGGACCAGCAACAGACAACAAAGATAGAAAAAATAATTTTATTTTCAATTTAGTGATTGGACTTTGTAATATCTATATTTCACACAATATGGGGAACTGCATCTCTTATCTGGTCTGGCACCGCATGCGGATTCTGGCTTCTTGGGGTTTCATTTTAATTTTTGTCTACATATTTTTATTTTTGCTTTAGGTTGTGGTCACTTATTTTGTACTTGGTGAGGGTCTGTGTTCTGAGTGTGTGACCAAGGCCAGGTGTTCTGTTAACATGGAATTTGTATGTAGGGATCTGTACTGTAGTAATTTGACTTGTTCAGCTTTTCAGATAAGCGTATAGATGTTTTGGGGCCCTTGCAGTGTTTATAGTGCTGCTTTTTTCTTGGTAGGCCCCTTATTATATGAGTTTTGGAAGTGTATGCTGGTATGGTATGGTAGATTGGCCTTGCAGATCTTAGTGACTTTAGTAGGGTTTTATATTAGTTCCCGATATGCCTGGTACTGGAGAATTTGTTGTTGGTGAGTTGACCAGAATCAGCTTTTTTTTTTTTTTTTTTTTTAAATATATTGAGTTCTGTGGGTGAATATCCTACCTCTGCTCTGCACCCATTGTTGAGGGGGGGGGGGTTCTATGAATGCAAAATGTATGTTAAAAAAGAAAAAGCAAGCACCATAATGCAGTTTATAACAAAATACAAATGAATTATAATTTGGAGTTATAAACTGCTGTGGTTCTCGCTCTCTCTTAGTTCCTTGGTGTGTGAACATCTTGTATTTGCTCCATGTTATCTAATTGACTTTTTGATTTGGTTCAGTCCCTGACTGGAGTTTTGAGAAAGATCCCCACCCGGGGGGGGGTGCACAGACGGGGTGGGGGGTGCGCCATCTCATCCCTCACCTCAGGCAGCAGATTGCCTTGAGCCGCACCTGCATACATCCTAGACAACCATGGCTTGTGTAGACCAAAGGCAAATCAGGCTGTCGACTAGGGCAGTGGTTCCCAACCCAGGTACACACATCCAGTCAGGTTTTCAGGATAGCCACAATGAACAGACATGAGATAGGATTTGCATGCACTGCCTCCTTGGAATACAAATCTGTCTCATGCATATTCATGGTAAATATCCTGAAACCCAACTGGATGCATGTGTCTAGAGGACTGGCTTGAGAATGGCTTTGGCATCTGAGGGGTGGCATCATGCAGCAGCCATGACGGCAAAATAATAGAGCTAGACAGCCACAAAAGCTAGAGCCATCAACATGTGGTTACCAGTGGTGTGCCGCAGGATCTATCCTTGGTCCAATTCTTTTTAACATCTGTTAGTGATATTGCGGAACAGCTGTTGAGTAAGGTTTGCTAGTTTTCAGATACCACCAAAATGTGCAATAGACACCCAGAAAAGAGTAGATAACATGAAGGATCTAGATAATACTAAAAAAAAAAATGCAGGGTCATGCATTTGGGCTACACAAATCTAAAGGAGCGAGTATAGTTTAGGAAGTGAGGAACCTCTGTTCACGAAAGAGCGGGACCTGAGCATAATTGTATCTGACGATCTTAAAGTAGCTAAACAGGTAGAAAAGGCGACTGCAAAAGCCAGAAGGATGCTTGGATGTATAGGGAGAGGAATGGCCAGCAGATAAAAGGAGATGATGCCTCTGTATAAGTCTCTGATGAGACCTCATTTGGAGTATTGTGTACAATTCTGGAGACCGCTCCTTCAAAAGGATATAAGCAGGTTGGAAATCGGTGCAGAGGGTGGCTACTAAAATGGTTAGTGGTCTTCGTTATGAAGCATATGAGGACAGACTTAAAGATCTCAATATGTATACTTTAGAGAAAAGACAGGATAGGGGTGATATGATAGAAACATTTAAATACCTCAGTGGCATAAATGCACAGGAGGGTCTCTTTCAATTGAAGGCAAGCTCTGCTACAAAAGGATATAGATGAGAGTGAAAGGATAGACTCAGGAGTAATAATCGGACATATTTCTTTATGGATAGAGTGGTAGATGCATGGAACAGTTTCCCAGTGGAGGTGGTGGATATGAGGACAGCATCTGAATTCAAAAAACCATGGGACAAACACAGGATCTCTAAAGGTAAAAAGGGGACTATTGTAGTTGATATGGAAGGGCAGACTAGATAGGCCACGTGGTCTTTTTCTGCCATCATGTTTCTATGTTCTATGTAACATATGATTCTACCCGCTGAGAGACTGGGCAAACATAGAAAGCAACATTTGACTTGAAAGCATGATGTTCATTTATGCATATTCACTGGATAGTCATGGGAGGGCTGCTGGCATGATGAAGTGGGGAGGAGGCATAAGGCAGGAGCTTCACCTAGGGGGTCAAATATCCTTGCACTGGTCTCGCATACATGGATTCTGCCTCCATGCCAAAATCTACAGCAAGACAAATGAACGCTCAAGCCTGAGTGGCAAACAGAGCAATGGGAGGATCCCTGCAACAGCAGCAGAGGGAGATAGGGGTACAGTGCCCCCTTCCAACCCTGCGGATTGCATGTGGATGCGTGGGCTACCCTACCCCCTCCATATGGACAGTGCTGTAGCTGGGGGAGATCAGTCAGGACACTCATGCATGGATGGACAGCTAACACTGTGGAGGGGACAGGAGATAAGGTACATACTCCTAAACAACCTGAGATGGGCCATATAGTCAGGGCTGGAAGTGGTTGGACACAGCTGGGGATGGGGCAGGCAAATGAGGTATTACAACTAATGGCATATGAGCATCAGAGGTGCTAGGCTGGTGCCATGGGCCCTCACCCTGACCATAGGAGGGCATGTCTGTGGCCCACTGGCTGAGAGCACTTACATTTTAACCACTAAAGGATGTTAGTTCTATTGGAGCTCCCTGGTCAGTGTCCCCTTACCAGGCATGTTGCTTAGGTGACAGATATTCCCCCACCTGGGGAGCATTTGTAGGGCTGGAGATCCCATGTTTCCTGAAAGCAGGTATGCATGAGCTGGGGACTGATTGGGGGTGCCCTTCTACAATTTGGTGGATGGGCTATACTGTAGTGTGCCCCCAAAATTCTAGGTTAGGAGTATGGGTGGCTTCTGTGGATAGCTTCCCACCCTAAGCAGTGGGGTCACCAGAGGGGATGGTGTCCACCTCCTAGAACTCAAGTTGTCTGTGGGTTTTGTGGGAGGGATGGCTGGATGAGATCACCTGCCAAATGCACTCCATATCTTTGTGGTCTCCGTTGGACCAGCAGATCTGCACACTGAGCCACTGCACCATCCCTCATCCACAGGGATGTGTCTACATTCCTCCCTAGCAATGGTTCAATGCCAGGTGTATGAAGGACATGACAGGGAAGGGTTCTGGTTCCAGTTCTGATTTCACTTCAACCCACCAGTCTATTGCACCCTAGGTCGTTAGGCACCCTGCGTGTCTTAAGATGAGAGGGTTCATACTCCAGTGTCCATATGCTGGGCACTGCTAACACTCTAGACAGAGTTAAGCAAAGACTGGAAACAGAAGTCCTTAGTATAAGAAACACCCCAACACGGCCGTGTTTCTGCACGACTGCCTTCCTCAGGGGGAACCACAAAAAAACCAAATAAAATACAGCAATAAAACATCAAGAAAAATATAAAACAAATACAAATAATGGAATCAAAAGATAAGAAAATAAAATGTACCATTAAAAAAATAAAATAAAACTACTGAAAAGTGCTAGTTGGGCCATACATGAATCATGAAATGAAAGCATGTAATTTATACATAGGAGAAAGATTCAAGATATACATAATCAGATATGGGTATTAAAAACAGCACAATACAGGAGGTAAATATAGGGGAATGGCCAAGAACATATAAAACCTCCATATTGAAAATAAATTGTCACCTGAAAAGGAGGCAGAATAATATGTTACTGATATACAATACCGAACACAAAAAGGCTGTGTGAACTTGCAATACCAGTTTGGAGAGAGCAAATATAAGACAACACTATTAAGGGGGGGGGGGAGAAGGGGGGAAAGAAAAGGAAACATATGACCCCCCCCCCAAAAAAAAAAGACCACCTTATTATTCTGTCTGTAATGAAAACTTCATGGAATCAAAAGCTAGATCCCACAGGCACTTATATCACAATGAGTCTCTGCACATAAAAGATAAAAATGCAACAAATGTAAAAGGGGGGGGGGAGGGGTGTCTGAGAGACCTATAACTTTGTATTCATCCGCCCACCAACAAAAAAAATATTTTTAAACTGGACTTCTCAAATTGCAATCCCATCATGTTATTTATGTAGTGATCTACCCTTGCAACCTTCTCTATGCGGGTAAAACCAAATTAATGTGCACACTAGGATAATAGAACACTGCACCTGCCTGAGAAGAAGGGTTGAGGACAAACTATTTATTGCCCATTGGATAGCAGCACAACATGATGTTTCAGACCTAACGTTTTGTTTTTTTTTGTATCAGGGTTGTGAGACCACAGTGGAGAGGTGGTAACATTGATAAAATTCTTTTAAAGTTCAAACAGAAATATATTTTTAACTTGGGCACTTGACAACCTCTGGTCTTAACCTAGATCAAAATTTTTCTGAGTTTTTTATAATTGCATCACATAAGACATGCAGTTATAAAAAAAAAATTTGGAATCCCCTGGTTTCCAAGGTGCTCCTGATCTTTTGGTCAGTTGAGCTACTGGAACCAGGGATTCCCCTCTTCCCCTTTATGGTTCTGTTATCTGTTTTTAATGCCAATGACCCTTTAGCTTGTATAGAGAAATAAAAATTAAAAAGGTAAAAAGGAAAACCTTCCCCTCCCCCCTCCCCATCCCCATCTCCCTCCTCCCCCCTCCTGCTTTTGGTGCAATTTCATTCCTCAGCAAGGAAATTGTGTTTTTTTTAGTTCTCTTTTTTAGTCACTATGGTTTAACATTCTTTATACTAAAGCTAGTTTTATGGTTTGTTATATTAATGGTGTTATCTTTATTTTTATTTGTAACTTTTAGTTTATTTATAATGTATGGTCTGTTCCGCTGCATTTTTATCATGTCACCCAATGTATAATTTGCACGTCCTGACGGTATTTACATTCTTCACCTCACTGCAATTCTAACAATATACTTCCTTTAAGGTTGGCATGCTCCTTGGTCACCCCTATTGGCTATTTATTTATCTCCAGTTTTAATTGTTTTAGTTGTTCTGATGTCTTAAGTGCTGGTTTATCCTTTTTGATTGTTTTTTTAACTATGCATTTTTATATTGTCCCCTTCCCCTCCTTTTTATTTAATTTTTTTTACCGTGGTACATTTCTAATGTGCCTCCTTTAATTTGGCACCTCCCTTGATTGCCCTCACTGATTTCCCTTGTTGAACTGTAGTTCCTCTTGCTTTAGTCATTTTGATGTCTTAACAATAACAATGATAACATTTTTATCATTTTATTCTTGACTGAAAAAATAAAAGCAACCACATTTTTTTTTTCACATCAACCTTGATTTTTTTTTCACTTTTTCACTACAGTTCCGTCTTTCACTGGTGTATGTCCTTAAGTTCCTCTTTTTGGCTCCAGAAAGTCTTTTAAACTGTCTTTTATTAACTGCCTGCATTAGCTATGTGATTGAGATGCTATACATGTCTACAGGCACTTTGACAAGGCAAGCATATTTTGGCGGTTCTTACTTAATTCTAACTTCTATCAACAACTTTCCATAAAAATTGAAGCTGAAGGCATTATTGAATATGGTATCATGGCCCGATACGATTGTACACCGGAGTAACTGTTTTGTGGCTAGAAACTGCTGACTCCATCTCGGACTGTTCAAAACGTTGGCACCGATTACCAATAAAGGATAACCTGTATAATGAAATGTAACATGCTCCTTAGTATCCACACTACTTCCTTCATGGAATGGCCAGTCTCCTAAGTTATGTCATTTATAAACAGATTTTCACCATCAAGGAACTCAATAAAATTTTGATATAATATTTCCCTTTGATTTCAAAAAGGTTTCTTCAAATGGTCCCTTTACTCTGGGTTTTACCTTTTGATTTTTTTTATTCTTTATAGCCACAATCTCACCGTTACAGGTTGTGCTGATTATTCTTTGGTGGGGGGGGGGGGGGTGTTCCCACTGCCCTGTCATCCCGTTAGTGATCCAAGGTGTATCTTTTTGTTACAGAAGTTGGCTTCCCACACATTTGCTATTACTATTACTTTTATTTAGCTTATTTTTATCCTATTTATGATTTTAAGTCACCTATTGATCACTTCTGCTATTATTAAGATGTTGTGACACAATATGGGCTCCTCCCCCCCCCTTCCTTCAGGGTTGGTTTTTAAATGCTAAATTTATCTCTTATGTGAGCAGACTCACTGTGATATAAGTGCCTGTGGATCTAGCTTTTGATTCCACTAAGTTCTCATTACAGATTGAATAAGTTTTTTGGTCATACATGTTTATTCTTTCTTCTTCCCTTTCCTTCCCCCTCTCCTCCCCCAATAGTGTCTTCTTATATTTTCCCTCTCCCAAATGGTATTGCGCGTTTCTAGTTCATTATATACATACACTGCCCTCTATATTTAATAATGTGTAAGTAACTGCTGTACGATAGCATTCTGCCTCCGTTTCGGAGTTTTTTTTATACTGCTTTATCATTTCTGTCATTGTAGCTTAAACTTGTTGTCTGCTCCCTCTGCTGGAGGGTGGTGGGCTGCATCTGCTCACGACATTGTTCTTGCCCTCTCAGACATTGTATGACACGGATTCTATTTGCATTGGAACACCCTTGTATTGCAGCTATTTCCTGGGCTCCCATATACAGCCTATCTGCAGTTATGCACCTCTGTTCCATGGTATGTTCCCATCCTGCCACATCTACATGGAGCTCTCAACCGACCAAACAGCACAGTGCTGTGGCCCCAGTGACCTACTCCTGTCGGGCGTGGGGGGCACACTGTGCAATTGCAGAGGGCAAGTAATATGCCTGCCTTCACAGCAAACATGTGCACCTGACTTGCGGACACTACCACACGACTGCTGCATCTAGCGTGGCATTATTTCCTTTCTGCAGCTGCCTCCTTTTACCATGGCCACTACACCCAACCATAGTAAAAATGTGCACCAACCATACATCTGTTCCAGGCTAGTTGCAACACTGAGCTTTATATAGGGGCATATTTACTAAAGTTATCAGAGACCCTCTGTATAATAATCTCAATTATGATCTCTACTTCAGAACAGAATTAAATATTAATAACTAAAAACTTACAAGAGAAGACAAACCCAACAGTCCTTCAAAAGGCAGGCTTCCCTGGGCAAGATGTTACATAATGGTGGAATAAAGCACCGAAATCGCACATTTATGGCAATTTACCAGCCTACAGGATGAAATCCAGCAAACGAGGACATGCAGTACCTGAAGCAAAACAGTGACAAGGGCTTCAATGAGTAAAGACAACCTAATATGTGAGGACACAGGCAACGTACATCAGGCATACATCCTGGAATGGTAAACACGGTAAGAGGCCAATTGCCAGCGCTCGAGCATGTAGAGCAGGATTTTACATGCTCAAGTAGACTCTGACTTATAAAGGCACCAAAAGTAGCTGCTTGGAACACACAGCACCTACTTAAACTTGCTGTCTGCATAGCCATTCCTAGAGAGTGGAGGAATGGGCAGAGCTGGGGTGGACTGGCACTTGGGCAAATATCTAAAAAGCATAGGCAAGCATCGATTCTTACCAGCACATACACACAAAATTACTCCTACCTCAATAAATGTTTAAACTTTATGCAGGAGCTTTCCAAGGAACTATTCTAGAAAAAAAAAAAAGATACACGAGAGCATTTATTGCCCTTCAAAAATGTGCACAAGATATTTGCTTATGTGCATTTTTCCCCTAAGCATCCTGCCCTAGCATTACCCTCTACATTTGCGGCTCATAAATACTTATTGCCACAATGCAATACAGCTGAGGTGCTCAAACTGCTGCTACATATTTTAAAGATTTCAATAGAACTCTTTCCTATTTTTACTGTAGGCTTAAATTAGGAGTCCAAACGTAAGTTACAAGATATAATTTATCACTGTATAACTACATGGTACCAGAACACTGAATGCTCATGGAAGAAATAATTAGCTGCACGTATTTGATTTTTTGAAGCTTGTACTTCCAGAACCTTGGCAGCAACTATTATATACTATTAACATTATTCTCAAAGTATATCACAGAAGAATAAAAGTTTAGAAAAATAAAAAAGGTTAATATTTACAGAGAAAGGGGTTTTGGGGTTCCTTTTGGATGGGACAATGGCAAACCCATGGAATGATTTCTGAGGTAACTGCAGCAGCAAGTGGTATGTTTTTGTAAACCGTTTGAAGAGAAAATGATCACCGGGTTCATTTATCAGCCTAGTTTGTTGGGTGTAGATCCAGGGACAAAACACTTAGGATCCATGCTGGATGGTTGCCAGAAAACTGCTGAAGGAGGTTGCCCTCAATGGTTTTTTTTTAGTTCCCATTCAAACTTACCTCCTAGATTACTGTAGCAGATTGCTAAAAGTTTGCAGACCTCTGCAGATATTCCGAGGGTGGACAGACACCTGTGGTTTACACAGACTCACTTAGAGACCTTGCCTATGCAGTATTCTACAGGATCAGAGACAGCATTTGAATTCTAATTAGGAAAAGCTATGTCGCATCTTCAGAAAAGAAAGAAAATGTTCTGTGCAAGCTACATTGGGGTAGCAGTGAAACCTTTGCAGATTTACTGGATTATATTTAGGATTACCTTTTGCAAGGAAACCAGGAGTTCTGATGTATAGACACTGAACATGTAAAGCATAGTTACTCACCTGTAACAGGTGATCTCCGGGAACAGCGGGAATTTAGTCTTCACATATGGGTATCGTCGGTACTGACGGAGCCTGCGTGGGAACGCTCCCCAGTATCCAATAGGAAAGCTTTTGGGAGCATCCCACAGTGCCTGCGTGCTGCCTTCCCACCTTTCCCAACTGTCCCTCTCCAGTTGAGTTTAAAGCTGAGACAAGAGAGAGGGAAAAAGAGATACAACTCCTAGGGGAGGTGGGTGGGTTGTGAAGACTAAATTCCTGCTGTTCCCTGAGATCACCTGTTACAGGTAACTATGCTATCTCCAGGAACAAGCAGAAATGTAGTCTTCACATATGGGGACTCCCTAGCTGCAGATGCCAAGGAGAAGGCCCCAGAAGTTGTGTGCCCTTGTGAAAGAGCTCCACTTCCCCCCCATGGATCTCTGGCATCCTACCAGGGATGGTGGGTAGGAGTTGATTAATTATGGAACAGATGTTGAAGAACAACCTGACCAAACAATGCATCCCGGCGGGAGTCCTTGTCTAAGCAGTAATGGGCTGCGAAGGTATGAACCGAAGCCCAAAGTAGCTGCGACAGATGTCGATAGACACACAGTGAAGATGAGCCATAGAGGCTGCCATGGCTCTCACATTGTGAGCTGTGACATGGCCTTCAAGAGGAAGGTTTTTACTCACAGGTAAAAGATATACACTGTGCAATCCAGCTGGACGTCTCAAATGACTAGGATCAAAAGCAACAAAGAGTTGAGAGGACTTTCTATGTTGCTGTGTCCTTTGCAAGTAAAAGGCCAAAGCTCTTTTACAGTCCAAAGTATGAAGATTCCTTTCTGAATTTGAGGCGTGAAGCCTTGGAAAGAATACAGGAAGGTAAACCGCTTGGTTTAAATGAAAAGGATAGAGACGCATGACTCGGTCCCGGTAGAATACCTGCCGATGTCGATGCAGTCGGTGCCGGTACCGGAGTCGTGCCGGCTGAATTGTCTGAAGCAGTTTCAGGGGCATTGAGGCTGTGAGAAGAGCCGCCAGACTGCGTTCAATAGCCAAGAATCTCTGGTCTATCGATACTGCAGATGCTTGGGTATCGGTGCCGGATGAAGTGGCCAGAACCCCAGAGCATGGCACCAGTAGTTCTGCCGAAGTTGAAGCCTCGAGAACATCCTGGAGCCCTGTTAGTGCTTTGGAAGCAGAAGCCTCCTGCCGGGGCAATTTTGCCAATGAAAGTCCCTCAAGGGCAATGCCAGAGGCATCTCGATGTTTAGAAGGAGATCTACCCTTTGAGGACCGGCTAGATTTATGTTTAGTTACCTGAGATCCATGGGAGGAAGACAAAGCCCTGGAAGACGTTGATGCCATGGAGGCTGCATCGGAGGGAAAAAGGGTGCTAAGTTTAGCAGCTCGGTTTTGCCGGCCCCTTTGACAACATCCCACAGGCAACACACTCTGAAATAGAGTGGTCAGGACCTAAACATTTGAGGCACCACTCATGGGTGTCGGTGACGGAGATGGTACCGCCACACTTAGAACACTTTTTAAAACCCGAAGCGGGTTTTTCCATTCTGAAGGAAAACGTTGGGCCTAGTGCCCAAAATGGCACGTGGCACCTGAGGAGAAAATTACTGGAAAAGACTCCAGAAAGAAAGTTGTTTTTTTTTTTTGTTTTTTTAAATTAAAAATAGAAGGAACCACCGGCGGTACCGGTGTAGCGTCAAGGGAAAGCAGATGCGACCACAAAAAAGAAGAAGAGGGGAATTTTTTCTGCGGTGACAGAATGTGCGACCTGTCGGCTCCGTGGATAATGAAGAACTGGAGAGGGACAGTTGGGAAAGGCAGGAAGGCAGCACGCAGGTGCTGTGGGATGCTCCCAAAAGCTTTCCTATTGGATGCTGGGGAGTGTTCCCACGCAGGCTCCGTCAGTACCGACGATACCCATATGTGAAGACTACATTCCTCCTTGTTCCTGGAGATTTCAATTTGCAACATGCAACTATATGTGGAGAAGACTTACACAGTCAAGAACCAATCAGTCAATCAGTTTCCCAGCTACAGATTCACTTCATTCAGATTGTAAAGTATACCATGGCAGAGAAGCAGCTCAGAAACATGCCATTTACAACGGCAGTGTGTTATTAGCAGAACTAACTTGCAAAATGTCTCCCATTGTGATTCTGTAGCAAATACCTATTCTGAAAATAGGATCAACATGGCATCAACACCAATGGTTCCCAAACCCGTTTCTTTTGATCCCACCAGCACTCTGATAAATGTACCTTTTGCAATGGCATGTGCAAATGTATCTCATGCATATTCATTAAGGGGGTCATTCCAGATCCCAAATAGGCCATTTGCAAGTGCCCAGATGTTCCGGCACCTGTGCACATCCATGAAGTTTGTACGGGGATGTCAGAACATGCCTGGTAGGGAAGGAACAGGTGTGTGGTTTGCTATGGAGATGTATGTTAACGTATTCCAGAAAGGCCCGTGCATGTTTTTTGGACTTCCCCGCAGATGTGCCAGTTATTCCTGCTGGAGACCTGGCATAAGGCCAGCACTTAGAAAATATTCTGCTGTGTTCTACAATTCACCCCTGCAAGAGAGTATGAGTGTTGCACAGGAGGATCTGGTGTGCTGATCTGCAATTCAGGGCAGACATGAATGCCTGGCTAGTACCTGGATACCTGGACCTTACGGATGACTGCAGTGACAGCAGGTACTACTGTGATAGGCTAGACATACAGCAGCTGTGCCCCACACTGACAGCAATATTCCCCAGATCATGCCATGCGACCTACATCCTTGCCCAGTCCAGGATCTATGCAAGCTGTGACAGTGGTGATATATCTGGAGGCTGGCTACTTGGTATGATGGGGAGGAGCGATCCCTCCTCCCATGTCCTCACAGGTCTGACCAGGGGAGCAGTGCTACAAAGCAGACTGTGGGAAGGCAGGCAGGGTTGTCCACACATAGCAGATATATACAGAACAGCCATAAGCCGGGACAGAGTGGATGTTGAATGGGACAGGTTGCTTGGGTGCAGAGGGAGAGCAATGGCCAGCAAAAGAAAAAAAAAAAAGAAGCTGATAGTACTTCTGTATAAGTCTCTGGTTTAACTTCATTTGGAGTATTGTGTGCAATTCTGGAGATCACACCTTCAAAAAAAGGACATAAACAGGTTGGAGTCGGTACAGAGGGTGGCTACTAAAATGGTGAGTGGTCTTCATTATAAAGCATATGAGGACAGGCTTAAAGATCTTAATATGTACATCTTAGAGGAAAGGCAGATAGAGGAGATATGATAGAGATGTTTAAATACCTCCATGACAGGAGGAAAGTCTCCTGTCATGGAGGTACAGGAGGAAAGTCTCTTTCAACTGAACACAAGCTCTGCTACGAGGGGACACAGGATGAGTGTGAAAAGGGATACACTCAGGAGTAATATTAGGAAATATTTCTTTATGGAAAGAGTGGTAGATGCATGGAATAGTCTCCCAGTGGAAATAGTAGAGACTAGGACAGTATCTGAATTCAAAAACATATGGGACAAACAGAAGATCTCTGAAGGTAAAAGAGGGGACAATTGTAGTTGATATGGAAGAGCAGACTAGAAAGAAACATGATGGCAGAAAAAGACCACATGCCCTATGTTTCTAGCCACATGTAGGGAGCTGCTGTGAGAAATGCCAGTACCCAGATATGTGGGAAATAGATGCCATAGCCAGACAGCCATAGTCATTAGAAGAGCATAGTTATGTCGCTCAGCAATGTCATTCATCCTTTGGGGAACTGCAAAGTTAGTTTAGGTTTTTGTGAGGTTGCTAAGGGTTCATAATTAGCATTTTTAAAAGACTGTTTTTAGAGATGATCAATGCAAGAATAACTGAGGAATTACACTGCCACATATGTTTTGATGCAAGATGTGCCATGACAAAAACATGTTAATATCTACTTGGCCTTATAATATCTCAGAGTGCACTGAGATTACTTTGCAGTGTTCTGGGCATGAACCAGACTAGTATATATAGTCTAGTTTGCATCAGCATTTATATCTAGTTTCTATCAGCACAACAGTGTCAGTGAGAAGAGCAACTTAGGGGATGCACACTTTAACAGAGGAGGCGTGGCCATCAGAAAGTGTACACAGGTATATATGGAGACTGGCAGATTGGAAACATGCAATTTTCCAGGATATGGCGAGTACAAGGATGTCCAAAACAAATGCAGTGTTTGTCCGTGTCCTATAATATTTGCGGGGACGTTTCTCTGCTATATTCTCTAGCCTGTGCCTGCACCCATGTGCCGTCCTCCTGTTACATACATGTACGAGCTGGCTAAACAGCATGTTGGACGTGTTGTGCCAGACACGTCTATGAGCTCACTTCAGAAACGCAGGTATGTCTACACCAACAGCTGCAGAATTAGCTGTGAATCGTGCTCCCCTTCCAGATTTAAACATTCTGTCAGAGCTAGCCGGCCTATATGGAATCTGCCTCTATGAGTATCTTAAAAATCCAGCTGGCTCTGTTTGTAGTCAGGTTTGAGAAACACTGGTTTTGTGTAAATGAGACGTTGACAATTTAGCTAGACCCCCACTGATGGGGGAAAAAAACCCCACCACACAAGCTGCCTTCCCACTATGCTGAGCCTACTGTCTGATGTCACCAAAATTCGCTGTTAAGATTCACATTAGCTGTACAAGATCTAGAAAGAGGCAACACATTAGGGGTGCTACTTTAGAAACCTTATTTGCAGTTTCTATGTGTAAGATCAGGCATTTTACGTGGAAACAGCATTCACTTGTGAATGGTGAATTTTAGAAAGTGCTGAATCTATACATGGGATGTCCTTACTATTTAGAAATTGCAAGGGAGCATGTCAGGGATGTGGTGAGGGAGTGGATGGATGGGTTGGAAATCTACATGTGCATTCCCCATTTCAGGCAGGGAAGGCAAGTGTAGGAGTGCTGTTCATGTTGGGGACTTATAGCTGATCCCTGGCATGTTTTTTTTTTAAATCTGTTCATTTCAGCCAACTCTTCACAGGAAGGGTTAAGGGCATTAGCTTCCTTAATCCTCCACTGATTGTTTATTTCCCCTTCCAATTTGAAATTAAAGATAGCAGCATTTGTGCTTAACTGGTGGCATTTATAAATGCTGGTTTGCAAAACGGTTGACCTACACATGTAACTGTTGGCATTTACAGGTGGTATTTGTGAAATACCAATTTACATGTATAAGTGCCTGAACCTACATGTGGTAATTGCCAGGTCTCTCCAGTTGATTTTTCTCATGCGTAGATTTACAAAATGGGTCCTCCGGCTGCACATATCAACCAAGAGATGTGCAGTCCTGAAGTATTTTAGAATAGGCTCCATGTTTAGCAGAACCTTTTCTAAAATATTGCTGGAATTATGTACGTTGGAAGTGAGATGCTGAGGTTACTATTACACAGGTCTGCGACTAAAAAGCTGTTTGATTATTTTCATCTAATTTCCATGTATTTTGGTGTGCTGAAAACAAATAAAATATTGATAAAACTCCTAGACGTCATGATTTGCCACAACATGCAAAATTGTCTTCAAATTTATCAAATTTTTTCAAATTACTATTAATTAATTCAAATTACTATTAATTAATTCACATAAGTGCATTTAAGATATAAAATGCCAAAAAAACCTTAAAGGGGTTGTTCGAGTTATGTAAAAAAAAAAAAATATACCACTGTAAATCTGATGGTCAGCAATATTACATAAGCTAAGCAAGTTTTAAGTCCGTGCTTCTAATGGTAGAAGGGGTTAATCTTTCCTGAAGAATCCAGTGGGAGGGAGACACAGGGCAGATAGCAGCAGCTCTGGTCAGTGCAGGGGGGCGTGGTCAGCACTGTGACGTCTCGTGTACAGACACAAAGCTGCTCTCTCCTACATGCCACACTTGAGCACGAATCATCATCAGGTTCTTGGTTCTAGGCTGTTCACACTTTTTCATCGCAATTCGTGTTAGCTCGTCATTCTTCAACCGTTATGTTATGGCTCCGCGAAAGTGTATTAATTCGCCAGACAGTTTCTGTTTCATCTGTGGTGAATATACAGTGTTGAAGCAACAGCAGAATATTACAGACTTTGTGAAAAAAGTATACTTTACATACTTTGGACTAAAAATTGGAGATCAAGATAAAGTCTGGGCGCCTTAAAGTGTGCAAACGGTGTGTTGAGGACCTCCAAAACTGGTTCAAGGGTAAGAAAAAATCTCTGTTATGGGATTCCTATGGTATGGCGAGAGCAAAAGAACCATAGTGACGACTGTTACTTTTGTTCATGTGATGTGAAAGGGTTTAATTCCAAATGGAAGCATTCCATTTCATACCCCAATCTTCACTCGGCAATTCATCCCATCCCCCATGGCACAGATATACCAGTACCCAAGCCCCCTGCTACCTTGGAAGAGATACCTAGCTCCAATGAAGGTGAAGTCATACCTGAACCAGATGACGAATCAAGTTCTGACTTTGAAGATGATACAAGACCAAAATTGTTTTCTCAGGAGGAGATGAATGATTTGGTAAGAGACTTGAATCTTCCCAAAGATGCCGCTGAGTTACTCAGATCAAGGCTGAAAAGCAGGAATTTATTGTTGCCAGGAGTGTCATAGTCATGGTTCAGACATCGTGAAAAGGAGTTCGTTCCTCACTTTGCCCAGGAAGACAAGTTGGTTTATTGCATCGATGTCGAAGGTCTGATGGGTCAATTTAAAATCCAATATGATTAAGAGCAATGGCGTCTTTTTATAGATTCTTCAAAAAGAAGTCTCAAAGCAGTTTTACGCCACAACGGTTTTTACGCTTCCATACCTGTAGGTCATTCCGTACACTTGAAGGAAACCTACGAGAACTTGGAATTGGTTCTTCGTAAACTTAAATATGAAAACCATGGTTGGCAAGTGTGTGGGGACTTGAAGGTCTTGTGCATGCTGCTCGGGCAACAAGCTGGGTATACCAAATATCCTTGTTTTGTATGTCTATGGGACAGTCGAGACCGACAAAATCACTGGACCAAGAAGAGTTGGCAGCCGAGGGTGCTAACAGTCAGTGAAAAAAATGTCCTCCGAGAAACTTTGGTACCTTCCCATAAAGTTCTTCTACCACCTCTCTACATAAAATTGGGACTGATTGCCTGATGAGTTTGAAAGTGCATTTCCTCCAGTCCCACCTTGACTACGTTCCTGAAAATTTTGGAGCTGTGAGTGAGGAACTAGGTGAACAATTCCACCAAGACATTAAAGAGATGGAAAGGAGATACCAGGGAAAATGGAGCATTACACTGATGGCAGACAACTGTTGGATGCTTCAGAGAGACATTCCAGATGCTACTCACAAGCGTAAATGCACCAAGAGGAGCCTCACAAGGAAGAAGAATCGAGTTTAGTGTGTGTAGGTGAGCTCATTTCAGTTCAAAAAGGATTTTCATGAAAATATTGTAATAAAACTTTAATTTTATAAGTCTATTTCCATTTATTTTGAGGTATTGCCTTATTTAACATAGTTACCTAAATTGTCAGGAAACATGATGTCCTATGACAAAATGGAGGTCATTTTCGGATTCAGCGCACCAAAAAACAAAGATTACGTGGAATAACCAAAACAGCTCTCGAAAAAAATTTTTTTGCAGACCTGTGTCGAAAGCAGGCCTTACATTTTGTGCGGATTTACAAGACAGGCCAAAATCTTAGCAGTCAGCCCTTTAAACCACCTTGTGTCCCCCACTCCACCCCCAACTGTGTCTCTCACTGGTCTAATGTTTTCAAGTCTCATGAGACCAGCACCAGAGTTCCTACACTGTGTGTCATCTTTAGATAGCAAGCGTCTGTGTGTGTGTCTGGTGTAACAGTGGTGTGCCGGTCTGTGCATGTTATGTGGTGGTGGGTGCCTTTGTGTGGCTGGGGTGCATAACTGCAGTGCATGTATGTGTGCTGCAGAGCTGGGGTGCCCATGTCAATGTGAATGTGTGTATGGTGCAGAGGCAAGGTACCTATATGAGTGCACAAGTACATAGTGTGCAGCTGGGATGCATGTCTGTCCTAGAGAGGTGGGGTGCCTGTGTGGTGTGTGGATGTTAAATGAATGAAGTCATGGACAAAACAAACACCTTGCACTCATCCTTCCCCCTCCAACCCCTCTCCCACTCTGTTCTCCTTCAAAACTCTTCTCCCTCCCCATAGCATTGCATTCCCCCATCCTCTTCCCTTTGCTTTTTTTGTTACCATCCCTTTACGTTTTTGCAGTTTTACTCCTCCTCCCACCCACTTCTAACTTTTTTTTTAAATTGCTGCTTCATCAGCTCTCTAATTCTGCTTAGCAGGTGGTGATCCTGGCCTTCTCCACCTGTTTTGAATATGGGAATCTCTCCTGTAGGCAGAAGAGAAGGGGATGGTGGCCCCAATGCAAGCTGTCTACCTGGGTGATCTCCCACATGCAGACAGCTTGCATCGGGGCCACCATAGCAGCCATCCGCTTCTCTTTGCCCACAGGAGATCGGATCCCCAAAGGCAGAAGAGAAGGGGATGGCTGCGATCGTAGGGCCAATGCAAGCTGTCTGCCCATAGGAGATTGGATCCCCACAGGCAGACAGCTTGAATCGGGGCCACCACTGCAGACAACTCCTTCTCTTCTCCCTATGGGGATCGATTCTCCTCAGGCAAACGGAAGGGTTCTTGCAACGTGATAGTGATTTGTTTTGGGGGGGGGGGGCGGGGGCAAGTAAAATTCCAGGAACCAGATGCAAATTTTTTGTCACCACAGTGACCTGGATTTGTCAGCCCTGATCTAAAGAGCATTATTATAAAAGCACTATTTGCCATTTGGATATCTGCAAACAGGCAGGAAGACATCCAAATCACAGAGTCATTTTAAAAGTCAGGTCTGTAGACGTCCTCATCGCAAGATGTCCAAGTCTGAATGGGGGCATGGCAGAGATGTGGCCGGGGAATTTCTAAGAACCTTAACATCCCCACCTGTTCTCAGAAATGCCCTAGACACTCTGAATTGCATCTAAAGTTACACCTGCTCCAAACATGAACAGGAAAATGAGGTTACTTACCTGTAACAGGAGTTCTCCGTGGACAGCAGGATAAGTCAGCCACACATGGTGATGTCCTCTGGGCGGAGCCAGCATACGGAAGTGCTCTCTAGAGCTCAGAAAGGAGGGCCTTTCTGAGCCCACCTAGGTAGCCCATCCTACCGGTCCACCCCCTAGTCTGGCCAGTGTGTTCCTAGCTAGCTAGTTCCCGGACAGGGAGCGGATACGGCAGGCTGACCTCCTCCAGGGGAGGCGGGTGGGATTGTGTGGCTGACTTATCCTGCTGTCCACTGAGAACTCCTGTTACAGGTAAGTAACCTCGTTTTCTCCATGGACCAGCAGGATTGCGTCAGCCACACTTGGTGCCTCCCCAGCTGTGGAGAACGCTGAGGTGGAGGAGGAGCTTAGCTACTAATAAGGCTCTGAGCCGCAATAGGATGAACATCTTTATTGCAGTAATAGGTGAAGTTGCATACAAGATCGTGCAGTTGTGCATACAGCAGTTGTGCAACGGGCAACTAGTGCTAACAGTGTACGAACAACAGTGGCTGAGTAACAGTGCAACTAACAGTGCTGACTAACAACAGTGCCTGTAACAGTGCAACTAACAGTGCTGACTAACAGTGACTGTGCAACAGTGCAATTAACAGTGCTGACATGCTACAGGAGGAGCAGGTACAGGCGGCCCGGCTACTGGGCCAATGCCTATCTGCCATCCGTTGCAGTGGAAAGGATGGCAGTCCCAAGGGCGCAGTCTTCCTGGGCCCTGAGGTCCAGGCAGTAGTGCTTCTGGAACGTGTGCGGGGAGGACCAGGTGGCCACTCTGCAAACGTCCATCAGAGGAACAGAACGAAGGTTGGCAATTGTGGTTGCCAGTGCTCTTAGCTTGTGAGGGCCCACTCTTGGCAAATTCTGAGTGCCTGTGGGGTCTAGGCAGTGGGAGACGCAGGAGGCGACCCAGTGAGAGAGGGTTCTCTTGTTGACTGGCCTGCCCGGCCGGCTAGGGTCGAAGGATACGAACAGCTGTTCACCTTTGCGAATGGGTTGAGTTCGCAGCAGATAGATCCGAAGGGCCCAGAGACAGTCCAGCGTGTGTAGGCGACTTTCTTCTTCGGAGGCATGGGGCTCTGGGAAGAAAGACGGGAGTTCAATGGACTGATTGACGTGGAAGGCAGATGCCACCTTGGGCACGAACTTCAGGTTGGTTCGTAAGGATGCTCTATCCTGGTGTAGCTGTGTATAAGGGGGATGGGACACTAGTGCCTGCAGCTTGCTGATTCTCCTGGCGGACATTATGGCAACCAGAAACAGGGTTTTCCAGAAGACAAACCATCTCCACCGACTGTAGTGGCTCGAAGGGGTCCTCGGTCAGGCGGCAGAGGACAGTGTTGAGGTCCCATGATGGAACGGGTTGCCTGATTGGGGGTTTCAAATTAGCCAGTCCCTTCATGAAGCGGTTTGTCAAAGGTAGTGCTGCAATGGAAGTTGCCCCTTCAGGCTGGGCGTGAAACGCTGCAATTGCCGAAAGGTGCACTCTGATGGACTGAGTCTTAAGGCCAAGGTTAGACAGAGAAGCAAGGTACTTCAGGACACTGGGAAGAGGACACGTGGTGGGCTCCAGTCCTTGCGCAGCACACCAAATGCTGAATCTCTTCCATTTGAGGCCATAAGATTTCCTGGTAGAGGGGCGTCTGGCTGCTAGGACCACGTCTTGCACCTCAGATGATAGCTGGAGTGTAGAAAGGCTCATCTGCTCAACCTCCAGGCAGTGAGAACCAGGGCTTGAGGGGGTGCCTCTTTTTGCCTCCGTCCTGCGTGAGTAGGTCTGGCCGGAGTGGCAGGTGCTTCGGTTTCCCTTGCGCTAGGCATTGGAGCAGCACGAACCACATCTGTCGGGGCCAAAAGGGAACCACTAGGATGGCGCGAGCCTTGTCACGGACCAACCGCTGGAGTGTCGCCGGGATGAGGGGGGGGTCGGGGGAAAGGCGTACACGAGAGACCACTCCCCCCAGCACACGTCAAATGCATCCGCCGCCAGTCTCTTGTTGGAAGGGTGCCTGGAGCAAAACAGGGGGCATTTTGCGTTCTGTTCCATGGCAAACAGGTCGATGTTCGGGCGCCCCCACTGACGGAAGAGGCTGTCGGTGACCTCCGGGAGTAGTGTCCATTTGTAAGGTTGCAGTTGCCTGCTGAGCTTGTTGGCTAAGGTGTTCTGGTCGCCCGGCAGATAGGAGGCTCGGATGTTGCACCCGTGAGTCAGGGCAAGGGTCCAGATCTGCAGGGCTTCCTTGAAGAGGGGCCGAGATGTCGTGCCCCCTTGCTTGTTGATGTAGAACATGGCCACTTGATTGTCCGTCTGGATGAGGACGGTTTTCTTCTGCACATGCGTTAGGAAGGCTTTGAGAGCGTACTTGATGGCCCTTAGCTCTAGGAGGTTGATGTGGAGGAGTCTCTCCTGCGGTGACCAGGCCCCTTGTGTGCTGAACTTCAGAATGTAGGCACCCCAGCCCAAGTTGGAGGCGTCTGTGGTCAGGGTGACTTGGTGCTCGGGTGGGTGCATGTCATTCCCCCCCGAAAGGTTCTCTGGAGTAGTCCACCAGAGTAGTTGAGTCTTGATCTTGGAGGTCATAGGGATGCGGGTGGAGAGAGGCTGCGAGTGCTGGTTCCAGTGCGTACGTAGATGCCACTGCAGCGGCCGCATCTGTAACCTGGCGATGTGGACCACAGACGTGGTAGTGGACATGTGGCCTAGAAGGCATAGGATGGATCTCGCTGAAGAGGATTCCGCCGAGGCCAATCTGGTCATGAGCGAGGTCAGGGCGAGCAGCCTGCATTTGGGAAGGTATGCCTTCGAGAGTGTGATGTTGATCTTGGCTCCGATGAATTCCAGCCTCTGAGAGGGGGTGCGCTGGGACTTGTTGTAATTGATGACGAACCCCAGGGAGGAGATCAGGGACTCGGTAGTCCTTAGAGCTTCCTGAAGTTCCATTGCTGAGGGGGCTGTGATGAGCCAGTCGTCGAGGTAGGGAAAAATGGAAACGTTCCGTTTGCGTAGATGTGATACGGGAACTGCCACGCATTTCGTGAACACCCGTGGGGCCGACGATAGGCCGAAAGGGAGGACTTTGTACTGGAAGTGCTGGCCCAATACATGAAAACGAAGATACTGTCTGTGTGACTTGTGGATGCAGATGTGGGTGTAGGCATCCTGCAGGTCCAGGGATGCCATTCAGTCGCCAGGTTGAATCAAGGGCAGGATGCAGTTGAGAGAATACATCCTGAACTTCTCTTTGATGAACTTGCTGAGTTTGTGGAGGTTGAGGATGGGGCGGACTCCGCCTGTCCTTTTGGGAACGAGGAAGTACCTGGAGTAGAAGCCAGAGTTTATCTCGTCCGATGGTACTTGCTCGATAGCATCGGAGGACAGCAGGTGTATCAGCTCCTCGGCCATGGCTCGGCACAGTTGTGGTGGGGTTTTGCTCATGGGTTGGGTGTTTTGGCAAGGGGTTGAGCTGAAATGCATCCGGTAACCCTCTCGGATGATCTCAAGAACCCAGGAGTCGGAGGAGATGTCTTTCCACTTGTTTAAAAAGTAGGTCAGGCGACCCCCGGTCGGGGTGGGTGCCGGAGAGTAGGCGTCAAAAGGACGGTCCACTCTTTGCAGGGGGTGGATTGTTCTTCTTCTGCTTGTGGTCACGCTGAGAGTTACGCTGGTGAGGGGGACCGATGTAGGAGTTGTTCCTGTATTTGTTATACTGCCATTTCCTGCTGGAGGGGTACTTCTTGTTGGAGGAGTAGTAAGATTTCCTCTGGAAACTGTACTTATGGGCTCCGCTGCGGCGCTCGTAGCCGTCCTCCGCCAGGATTTGTAAGGTAGTGCAGTGTTCTTTCATGTCGTTGACAGTGTCTTTAACCTTGTCCCCAAAGAGTGATTCCCCCATGCAGGGGGCGTTAGCAATGCTGTCATGGGTGTCATCTCGAAGGCCGGAGGCTCTCAGCCATGCCCATCGTCTCGCAGAGATAGCTGTACCGGCGGTACGAGAGGCTGTGTTGAAAGAGTCAAAGGTTGCACTGGCCAGGTGTTTGCTGCACTCCGACATATCGGCAAGTGCGCTGGCGAGCTGATTCTGAGACTCCTTGGGGAGGGATGCAGCGGTCGACTTCAAAGGTTGCCATGCAGGTGTCCAGGAAGAGAACTTGCTGAAATTGGTGTGCTGCAATCTTAGCACTAAGCATAGCATCTTGGAAGACCTTCTTCCCGATGTCATCCAAGAGTTTGTTGTCTCGGCCCGGGGGGCTATTGGTGTGGGTGCGTGAGGACTTGGTGCGTTTGAGCGCTGAAGAGACGACGATGGAGTTGTGTGGTAGCTGGGTCTGAGAAAAGCCAGGCACAGGCCTCACTTGATACTTGAAGTCAAGCCGCCTTGGAAACGGATGACCAGACGCTGGTGTCTGCCACAGTTTTGAGTGATTTTCCAGCAGTCTCTGATGCACTGGGAGTGTGAAAGCAGGCTTCGGAGTGGCGAGGTATTTTAGAACCTCTGGAACAACCTCTCCAGGTGAATCAGCGGCGTTCAAAGAGAGGGCAGAGGATAGTTTTGTTAAGAACTTGGGGTAGGTGAGATCCTCCGCCAGGGGAGGGTCTTCTATCTCAGCTGTCTTCTCTGAGTTGGTGAGCTCTGTGGATGCCGACCCCACCACTGCAGCTTCGATGTCGTGGTCGTCGGCAGTGCTGTCGGGGGACGGATTTTCTGGGTCCGGATCGTCGGAGGGTCCGCGTGGGTTTTCTCTGGTTCTCTTCTCTGGGGTTGAGGTTAAGGGCTGCCTCCGGAGCAATGTGCGCTGGATCCGCGCTATGTGGGGTTGACAAGTGTGCTGCGGGTATTGTTGAAGCAGAGGGTATTGTTGAGACAGATTGCTTCACGAGTTGTGTTAATAAGCTGATGATAGCTGAGGAATTACTATGGCTGGATCTGCTAGCCCTGCTGAGGTTTGAAGGGCTCCGGCTATGGTTGCCCTTTCGAGGATCCTCCCGCCGGTGGCGCTGGGAGCGGTGGCGGTGGCACTCGGAGTGCCTGCGTCATTTGGGAGAGAGGTCCCTGTGGCTAGAGTCGCTGCTGCTGCTGCGTCCGTTGATGTAGATGTAGTGCAAGAGATAAGGGTGTTGGGGCCACTTGGCAATAGTGATCATAGCATGATCGCCTTTGATTTAATTAGTGGAGGAGGGATAGTAAGGAAATCCACAGTACTACCCTTTAACTTTCGAAAGGGAGACTATGATAGAATGAGGAAAACAGTTAAGAAAAAACTAAAAGGAGCAGTTGCAAAGGTTAAAGACGTACATCAAGCTTGGGTGTTGTTGAAAAATACTATCTTGGAAGCCCAGACCAGCTGTATTCCACGCTTTAAGAAAAGTGGAAGGAAGTCCAAAAAATTGCCAGCATGGTTTAAAGCTGAGGTCAGAGAGGCTGTTGTTGCCAAAAAAGCATCTTTCAAGAAATGGAAAAAAGAGCCAAATGATGAAACCTGGAAACAGCACAAGCACTGGCAAGTCAAATGCAAGGCATTGATAAGGCAGGCAAAGAGAGAATTTGAGAAGAAGCTTGCTGCGGAAGCAAAAACGCGAAATAAAGACCTTTTCAAGTACATTCGTAGCAAAAAACCCGTGAGAGAGTCAGTTGGTCCATTAGATGATAAAGGGGTTAAAGGAGCACTAAGAGGCGACAAGGCGATAGCGGAGAGACTGAATGAATTCTTTGCTTCGGTCTTTACTGAGGAAGATGTAGGGATGTTACCCACGACTGAAGTGGTATTTAAAGGTGTGGAAGAATTGAAGGAAATATCGATACATCGGGAAGATGTCTTACAACTATTAGATAAACTGAAGAGTAGCAAATCACCTGGGCCGGATGGTATACATCCAAGGGTGTTGAAAGAACTGAAATTTGAGATTGCAGACCTGCTATCAGTAATCTGTGAACTATCATTAAAATCATCTCTAATACCTGAGGATTGGAGGATCGCCAATGTAACACCAATTTTTAAAAAGGGTTCGAGGGGTGATCCGGGAAACTACAGACCGGTGAGCCTGACATCAGTACCGGGAAAAATGGTAGAAACCATCATAAAGAATAAAATTACTCAGCATATAGATAGTCATGACCTAATGGGAGACAGCCAACATGGCTTTAGACAAGGAAGATCTTGTCTTACTAATCTGTTATGTTTTTTTGAAGGAGTGAATAAACAGGTGGACAAAGGTGAGTCGGTTGATATTGTGTATCTGGACATTCAGAAAGCCTTTGACAAGGTCCCTCATCAGAGACTTTTGGCAAAACTAAAGAGTCATGGGATAGGAGGCAGTGTACTACTGTGGATCAGGAACTGGTTAAAAGATAGAAAGCAGAGGGTAGGGCTAAATGGCCAATTTTCCCAATGGAGAAAGGTGAATAGTGGTGTACCCCAGGGATCTGTGCTGGGTCCGCTGCTTTTTGACATATTCATAAATGACCTGGAAAGTGGAATAACGAGTGAGGTTATCAAATTTGCTGATGACACAAAACTATTTAAAGTTGTTAAAACCCAGGAGGATTGTGGAAAATTGCAAGAGGATCTTGATAAATTGGAAGACTGGGCATCAAAATGGCAGATGAAATTTAATGTGGAGAAGTGCAAGGTTATGCACCTAGGGAAGAACAACCCAAACTATGGTTACACGATGCAAGGTTCCACATTAGGAACCACCACCCAAGAAAAAGATTTAGGCGTCCTTGTGGATACCATGTTAAAACCCTCGGCCCAGTGTGCAGCGGCGGCCAAGAGAGCAAATAGAATGCTAGGTATGATAAGGAAAGGAATGGAAAATAAAACAAAAGATATTATAATGCCTCTATATCGTTCCATGGTGAGACCGCACCTTGAATATTGTGTGCAATTCTGGTCGCCATATCTTAAAAAGGATATAGCAATTTTAGAAAAGGTTCAGAGAAGAGCCACTAAAATGGTAAAGGGGATGGAAGGCTACTCCTATGAAGAAAGGCTAAAAAGGTTGGGGCTCTTTAACCTGGAAAAGAGACGGCTGAGGGGAGATATGATAGAAGTCTATAAATTAATGAATGGAGTGGAAAGGGTAAACGTAGATCGATTGTTTACCTTATCAGAATATAGAAAGACTAGGGGACATGCAATGAAGCTACAGGGTAAACTATTTAAGACTAATAAAAGAAAATATTTTTTCACTCAACGTGTAATCAAACTCTGGAATTTGTTACCGGAGGATGTAGTAAAGGCTGTTAGTGTAGCTGGGTTTAAAAAAGGTTTGGACAAGTTCCTGGAGGAAAGGTCCATAAACCATTATTAAGAAGGGACCCAGGATATCAATGCTTGAACCAATACAAGCATTGTGGAACCTGTGTCTTTTGGGGAAACTGCTAGGTACGTATGACCTAGATTGGCCACTGTTGGAAACAGAATACTGGGCTTGATGGACCTTGGTCTGACCCAGTATGGCATATCTTATGTTCTTATGTTCTTATGACTCTGGTCCGTTTACCATGCGTTCTGCTCTTGGAACTGCTGCTGCGGCTACTGAAGTTGCGCAACAGTGCGTTGGCATTGCGCAACAGTGCGCTGGCTTCGTTGGGTGTGCTGTTGCGTGGGGCGCTGCTGTGCGACGCGCTGCTGCGCGAGGCGCTGTCGTGCGAAGCGCAGCTGTGTGCAGGCTTCCCTCCGATGTCGGTAGTTTCCCACGTGGAGATTAGGCTGGCTGGGTTGGAAGCAGAAGCTGGGTCCGAGCGTAGATCTGGATTCGCGGGCATAGAGGTCCCGCCCCCAAGGTGGGCGGAGTTGGAGGACTGCAGCAGAGGCTGGGAGGACCGCAGCACGTCGCCATCTTGGGAAGCATGGACGAGTGCTGTGGGGGACCCGATCCTAGAAGCTGACTGCAGGGCGAGCTGAGAGGAGTCCAGGAGGATAAAAACAGGAAAGACTGCAGCAGTAGGGGCAGGGCTTACCTCCGCGCCTCCACGGGTGACGGTGTTGGGTCCCGGAGCAGCAAGCAGGTCAGTCGGGTGCACCGGGCTGGGGACGGAGGCTCCATGCAGCACGTCCCGCCAGGAAAGGGCACTCTCTGCAGCAACGGAGGCTCGGCTAGGGATGGAGGCCCATACAGGCACATCCGAGGCCGGCAGAGGATCAGGCAGTGGAGGGCCAGAGCCGGAGGCCGGGCACATCACTTGGTATCCTTTCTTCATTGCCCCACAGTAAGAGCATCCATGTGAAGTCTTGTTCTTGTTGCCACAATAGGGGCATTTCTTTGAAAGATATTTGGGCATAGTTGTAAAAAATGCAAAACAAAGAAATACATAAATGGAGAGAGAGAGCAGGGTCCGTCTTGCTGGCAAGGCGGAAGAACAAAAACTTGCCGGACTAGGGGGCGGACCGGTAGGATGGGCTACCTAGGTGGGCTCAGAAAGGCCCTCCTTTCTGAGCTCTAGAGAGCACTTCAGTATGCTGGCTCCGCCCGGAGGATGTCACCAAGTGTGGCTGATGCAATCCTACTGGTCCATGGAGAACCTGAAAAGTGCCTGTTGTCAGGCAACGATCTGGAAGGTGTGGAGAAGGAGCGTTAGCCCCTGTATTTATGTCAACAAACCCTGATGGAGGCCTCAGATTTTCACTTTGCTATGCTAATGGTTGCCCCTTTATGCTAGCTTACCCGAGATGGATGTTCCTGAGCTGTGTCCTTCCTGGGGAAGTCTTTGTGGCTGCCCATGTGCAAGTCTAGGTCGGTGACAAATATGTTCCTGAATTCAGCTGGAGACAGACATCTCTGACATTTTTCTGCATGTTCTGCCATGGATGTCCCCAATTTAAACTGACATCCTTTCTAAAGCCCCTCTCAAAATGTGCAGTCATGTCTTATTTTCAGACATACAACTCCTCTAGCTACACAAAAATAAAATAGAAAAGTTGCCAAACCAAAAAATGAGGGTTAAGTTTTGGTAGGCCACCCAGGTGCAAAATCCATGTCTACTTCTGCTCTCTCAGACTTGGCATGCAATTTGCAAAATTAAATGTGCAGCTTTTTAGTGGATTTGCTTATGCAAATACATAAATACAAAAGTGCCTGCAGACTTTGCATCCTCTTCTGCAGGAAAACGGGACAAAAATTAGATGTATAGACTTGAAAATGCCATTCTCAGTGTGTACATTATTCCCAAGTTGCACTTTTATTTATTTAACACTTTTCATAGACTGCTTTTCCTTGGATCAAAGCAGTTTACATTTAAGGAGAAAGCTTTATGGTTACATAAAACATTGAAACATTGAACAAAACAATGTATTAAACTTAGCATAACAGCATATTAAACTGAAGAACATGAGTTTCATTGTCACCTAAGAGTAACTAACTTGGGGACGATTAGTATGCTTAACTTTTAATAAGGTTGTAGATGGATTTTGACTGAACACTATGGGGGTCATTCCAGAACATGAATGAGGGGTTTGTATTTGCACAGGGATGTTTATGTGCCAAAATGTCCCTGACCATATTCCAAAACACTATCATGCACATCCACAGTGCTAGCACGGGAATCTCAGAACATGCCCAGAAGGGGCAGAACAGGGGTGTGGTCAGCCAAGGAGATGTATAAAGCATATTCAGGAAAGGCCTGTGTACATTTCCAGTGCTTCCTGCAAGCATCCACATTATTCCTGCAGAAAACAGGACATAAGGCCAGGACTTAGAAAATATTCTGCAGTGTTCTGCAATTTGTCCCATATAGAAGAATGGCAGTGACAAGTATGTGCTGTACTGGTGTGACTGCAGTCTGGAAAAAATACAAAATGCAGTTACAACATTGCATTACCTCTGCTTTCTGTTCTTTGTAAGGTAAAGCAGCATTTATATACACCCTTTCAGAAATGTTAAGAAGAACAATAGTGTTTATTCAGGCTCTGCTGAAATGTGCTGTTTGTGTTAAAAGAGCTAATCCAGGGGACCCTAACAAATCCTGTGTTCTGAAAGCTGGAACTGCTGATGTAAGAATAGTATGTGAGTGAGTTTGGAAACACATGTTGCAGTGAGAAAGGGAGATCATATATGTAGTCCTGGACCATTATGGCACAGCAGCTGTTAGTCATAGGTTCAGTTTGGCACAGGAGTGGAGGAGTAGCCTAGTGGTTGGGTCAAGGTACTTCAGGCCGGAAGGTCGGGGGTTCAAATCCCACTAGAGGACAGCAACCTTGGGCCGGAAGGACTGGGGTTTCTAGTCCCACAGGTGCTCCTTGTGGTCTTGGGCAAGCCACTTAACCCTCCATAGCCCATGTTCCCTGTAAAATAGTTCTCTGTGTGCTGTGCTTTCCTGTCTAATCAATGTGTTTATACCTCAAAAATTTCCTGTCATGATTTGACAATTTCCAATCTGTAATCAAAAAACGCTGCTGATTGCTGGAAGTAGCGGTATACTAAATAATGGTGTCTTTTTGTGAGTGCAAGTGAGAGTATGAGGTGGGGGGGGGGGTAAGGGGAAATCACATGGGAGATTTGGTGTGCTGATCTGCAATTTAGGGAGGCCATGAATGGCTGGATGGTACTTGGACCGTATGAATGACTGCAGTGTCACCAGGTGCCAGTGTGATAGGGCAGCCATACATCAGCTGTGCCAGGCACTGGGAGACATGACTGATGTGACAACATCCCCCATATCGTGCCATGAGGCCTACAATCTTCACCAATCCAGGTTCTATGCAAGAGTAGTGACATATCTGGAGGCTGGCTACCCAAGTATGATGGCACAGGGACCCCCCTCCCATGCCCACACAGGCCTGACTAGGGGAAAAGGGTCTCAAAGTAAACTGTGGGAATGCAGACGAGGTTAACTCACAGATAGCGGATGTATACACAATGGAACAGGTGTAGCTGCTGTGAGAAATGCCAGCACCCAGATGTGAGAATTAGATGCCACAGCCAGAAAGCCATACTACTACCACCACTATGATGACTAATAATTTGTATAGCGCTACAAGGCATATGCAGCACTGCACAGACACACATAAAAAGATGGGCTCTGCTCAGCAAAGCTTACAATCTAGTCAAGACAAACACAGCAGCTGTGGACAGGAAACATTTAGGGGAACTGGTAAGGAAACAAGGGAACTTAGGCGGATCAGATCTAAAAGGGGCAACAAAGAGGTGAGCGTTCAGCCTAGATTTGAGAAGGGCCAGAGAAGAAATCTGATGTACAGACTCAGGAAGGTTGCTCTAGGCAGAGGGAGCAGCAAGGTGAAAGGAGCAAAGTCTGGATTGGGCACAGATAGAAGCAATCTGATAGAAGAGTGGCATTCCCAAGGGGCATAAGGGTAAGATAAGAAGGGCAAGGTAGTGCCGAGCAGCAAAAATGAGTGTACTTATAGGCCATAGGCACGAAAAGGGCATACATTTGTTGCTCAGCAATATTATGCATCTTTTGGGAAACTGCAATGTTAATTTTGGGTTTGATGCATTTGGTAAGGGTCCACCCTTAGCAGCTTAAAGTGTATTTGTAGAGGTGACCAAGGCAAGAATCACTGAGGCTGGTTCTTAATGTCAAAGTACCATTTGATGCAAGGTATGTCCTGACATATATGTACATATTTATATTCTCTTATACCATATTAGGGTGCAATGGGACTGGTATGTGGTCTAGATTGCTGCTGCAGTAATTTCTCATTGGCATTTGTGTCTAGTTTGCATCAGCACACTGTCAGCGTGAAGAGCAGCTTAGGAGATGCACGTTTTGAACAGAGGAGTGTGGTGTCCATGTGTACATCACAGAGATGGGTAAGATCAGAAATGTGTAACTTTTCAGAATACAACGGGTGCAGGGATGTCCAAAATGTTTACCCGTGTCCAGTAATATTGGCAGGGGGCATGTTTCTCCATTATATTGCATGGCCTGTACTTGCACCCATGCGTGGGCACCAGATGAATGCGTGGGTCAGCTGAATAGCACTTTGCCTATGCCACTCTGAATATGTCTACCTCCCCAATTCTGGCCCCGCAGGCACGTCTAGACCCGTGGATGTGGAATTCAGTTCAAATGGGGCCTGTTTTTATTTTAGATGTGTCCGCAGGCCGGACGTGCATGTTATGGAACTGGCCTCCCCAGGTATCTGGGTTTGGAACAATCAGTATTAACTTTAATAAGGTCTGTACTTGACCTTTGAGTGATAACTATGTGGCCATTGGCAGAGGGCAATTGTCAGGCTAGTGAGTCCTTGGTTAGGCTTGTTGTATTGCGTTTCTTCTCCAAAGTGCTCTTTGTACATACCCCAGGGAACATCACTTTATAATGTGGCTAAAAGCAAGTACATTATAAACCGGTTTGTTTTAACTCCGGACAACAATTTTAGTCAACCCATTTCACTAAAGTAAATGGCTCTGAAAAAACTGAAATTACAGTGCACTGCAATTCTATAAAATATGGGCCAGATATTCATAAAGGATCCCAAAAAGTCCGGAAAGGCCCTAATCAAATACTCTAAAAGCAAAAAGCCCTCCAGTAGTCAAGGCACTAAGAAAAACATGTAATAATGTTGGAGCCCCTTAATAGAGGGGGGGGGGGGACACATCCGCTTTCTAAGGCTCCCTTTTAATTGTTTTTTTTTTTTTAAAGGTAAAATTTTTGGTTTTCAAATAACTGCACTCTCTCCACAAGAACAGCATTAAGTATTGCATATTATTATTCTATTGGGGAGTTTCCTTAAACCTGAAGCACAGTTCCATTTGGTTGAGCTCGAAACGTGCCACGTCATAAGGGGCCTTCCTCAATATTTAATGCTGCGCTTGTGGAGATAAGTAGCGGGTTAAGAGTCAGCAGGCAGGGCTATATGCCTTAGCAGCACACAGCCTGCCCAATTCAATAATCGGGCCCTATACTTTGACTGCCAAGCAGAAGAGGTCTCGTTTGCTAAAATGCAGTCACGTTTTGCAGTTACTGCACATTAAGGCAGATTCATTTTGCATTTAATCGTCGAGTGTGTTCTGAACATATTTGCATAGTTACCAAATAGAAAGGTAAAGCACTTTACCATACATTAAGTGTACTGACAGCACAAATACCGCCTTCTAAATAAGAGGTGGCAAGTGTAAGTGCCCCAGCACCTCCTGGTCAAGTGGCAGAGTGTAGTAAAGTTCCGTTTGCTCACTATAATATGTAGTCCATGACCATAACCATAACCCACCCATTTCCCCACCAATAACAGTATGCACAAACTGCATACTCTAATTCATAGGCATGCATTAATAGTTATGTCATACTAATTCACATGCTGGTTATTGCATTTTAGTAAATGGAACTCCTAGGGGTTTGTCTACTAAGGTATGTTATTTAGCAGTTAACACAATGATAACTGTTAAACGCAGTGTGCTGTTCCCATGCTAACACAGGGCAACTGCAGATAGTGCAGAAAATCACCACACTATCTGCAGACTGCACATTAGACGCTTAAGTGCACAGAGTGTGGGTGTGTCTGCAATAAATGGGCTATCACTTGCAACAGAAGTGCATGCTAACTGCCGAGTTTGCAGTTATCATGGGTGTAACTAACGCACCTCCTGCATCCACTCTGCTGCCGCACCATCTCTGCATTTGCATGCGTTCTCTCCCAGAGAAATGCTGTCCACACCCAACCAATAAGGCAGGGCTTCTGCAGCTACCACGGTGCTGTTTGTACTAATGCACCATATTAGCAGCAACAGCCTAACACAGCTTAGTAGACAGACCCCTTCGATGCCTTCTGCAATCCAGATACTTTACCTAAGTCACAAGTATATTACAAAAAGTTGACCGACACATTGAAAATAATTCAAAACAGTAAAGGACATCTCAGGCAAGGATTTGAGTGGTTCTGTAACTACTGCTTGGTGTACTGTGTCTCTAAACAGATTTACACATTTTTCCCCATCTGTATTTGTTTTTGGTTCAGAAGTAAAGACTCGCACACATACAAATAGAAACATCATATGATTCTCATTGTCTACAGTTGATTGTAATGCCTGTTCATTATACAGTATAACTAATCCTAAGTGAAAAAAAAATCACTTTTCATTCAATTTGAGAAACCGGATACAAACAAACAAGTGGAAGGCAAGAGATACATTTACACAATGAACAAATGTAGCATTCCTGTTAAAGACTGGTAACTCTTGCCAGTTTAATTTCCATGAAATCAATGTTGGGTATTAACAGCAACGTTCCAGCCAGGCTGCACAGAGGCTTTGGCCTGTGCTGTTGTTGGTAAGAGGTGGTTCTGTGAAATCATGCTTAAGAAGTAGGCAAGAGACTGCTCCTCACAACTAAATCCACAATATCAAAGCACCATTCCCATGCAGCTTAGCAGGAACATTGGATATCAATAATTTACATATGGTCACTGCACAACTTTCAGATAAGCTTCTAAAGTATCAACGGAAGAAAATCAGCACAAATAACTTTCAAGAGTGGCCTCTTGCTGTGACGTTTAAACAAGACAGCTGATAAAAATCCTACCTAATAAGGCTACAAGAACCTTGTTTTAGCTCTTAAGGGATAAAGATTAAAACAGAGGAGGTTGCCGAGGTAAAGTAGGCTTAGAACAGTCAAGTCTGCCAAGTTGCTTGCTTCTATTAAAATCACCTTGACTTCCTGCATGTAATTTACAGCACGAACACATTCAAGGAACAGTTTTATTTATTTTATTTATTTATTTAAAAGGATTTCTATACTGCGCTCTCCTTTAATCAAGGCGGTCTCCACAGCAAACAACCGTAAGACTGAATTAGGTGTGTTCATGCAGTGATACTGTGTGTGTGTACGTGGTTGTGTTTCGTAGATTCCATTTGAACTATTTACATAGTGCGCTATTATACATTCATATGTACATGGGGCAGGGGTAATTTTGCATGGTGAGTAGTTCATGTGACGTCCCCGTAGTGCTCAATGAATAGTGTAGTCTTCAGCTGCTTCTGAAAGTCTTTGATGTCTGTTAGTCAAAGTTCATCTGGGAGGTTGTTCCAAATTGTTGGTGCAGCCAGGGAAAGGGCTCATTCTGCTGTGTCTTTGCGGACCTTGGTGAGATCTTTTGATGTGTTGACGCGGTTGGCGGTACACTTCCTCCTTGGTCGTGTGCTTCTGTCCAGTTGTATGAGTGTTTGTAAACTGTGGGCTGATGACTGTTTGATTTTGAATATGTTTATGATTGTCTTGTATTTGATGCGTGATCCGATTGGGAGCCAGTGTAGGTCTTTCAGGACTGGAGTGATGTGTTCTTGTCTTGCTGTGCCGGATATTAAGCGTGCTGCTGTATTTTGTGCCAGTTGCAGCGGTCTGCGTGTTTGTTTTGGGAGACCAAGGTAAATTGGGTTGCAGAAATCTAGCAGTGGGGTTATTAGGGCCTGGCAGACTGTGCGGAAGTGTTCTGGGGCGAGGAGGTGTTTGAGTCGTCGGATTAGTTTCATTCTGTGGTATGTGCTTTTGGTGGTTCTGCTTATGTGAGAATGTAGATTCAGTTCGTTGTCCAAAGTCACACCAAGGTATTTTACTTCTGGTTTTATTGGTATGGTTGTGTCCTTTATCTTGATGTCGGGTGGGGGGACGAAGTCGGTGTTTCGGGTGATGATTAGTGCCTCAGTCTTGCTGTAGTTTATAGTCATGTTGTCTTGAAACCAGTTGGTCATGTGTATGAGGCAGCTTGTTATTTTGGAGTAGTCTGGGTTGTCAACTGTGATAGGTGTGTATATCATGATGTCATCGGCATATATTGTATACTGTGTGTTGTGCTCTTTGATGATGTCACATATTGGCTGGATGTAGATGTTAAATAACAGTGCTGATAAGGCGGAGCCTTGTGATACTCCTTGCAGTACTTTTATGGGTCGTGATGTGTTGGGTCCGATCTTGACCTGTATCTGTCTGTCTGTTAGGTATGATTGGAACCATTTCAGCGTGGCTCCTTATAGTCCAATGTTCTATAGTCTTTCCAGTAGAGTTCTGTGATCCACTGTGTCAAATGCTGATGAGATGTAGATGAATATCATTAGTATTCCGTTCTTGCGGTTGTCTATGTGGCAGAGTATGTTGTTGAAGAGGTATAACAGGAGTGTTTCAACCCTGTGGTTGGGGCGGAAACCGTGTTGGTTGATGTCCAGAGGGGCATGGTTGTCAATATGCCAGTAGTGGTATGCTTGAGATTGGCCTGTATGCTGCTGGATTGTTCTTATCGAGTGTTGATTTCTTTGGGATAGGTCTTATTGTGGCAAGCTTTAGTTGGTTTGGCATGCTTCCTTGGGTCAGAGAGCTGTGCACCATCTTGTGTATGGTGTGGATGAAGTGTGATTTAGTGGCTTTGATCCATGTCACTGGGCATGGGTCTGTTGGAGCCGTGCTTGCATTGAGTGTAGTGATGTGAGAGCTGCTTGGTGGAAGGGGTGCTGAAGGTGTCCCATGTTTTCGTGGGTGTGGTTAGCTTAGTAGGTGTGTTTGACTTTGGTTGTAAGGCTGAGTGGAATTTTTCTTGGATGTGGTCTGCAAATGCTTGTGGGTCTATTTCAGGGGTCTCAAACTCCAGTCCTGGAGGGCCACAAATTAGTCAGGTTTTCAAGGTATCCCTAATGAATATGCATGAGATATATCTGCATGCACTGCCCCCATTGTATGCAAATATATCTCATGCATATTCATTAGGGATACCCTGAAAACCTGACTGGTTTGCGGCCCTCCAGGACTGGAGTTTGAGACTCCCTGGTCTATTTGGACTTCGCTTTCTGCTTTCTGTTCCATGGTGAGGGTTTTTACAATTTCAAAGAGCTCTCTAGGTTTGTTGTTGGATGTGAGTATAATGTTTGTGTGGTATTCACTCTTTGCTTGGTTGATGAGATCGTTGAATTGTTTTTGCTTTGTTAGGTATAGTTCCCGTGTATTGTTTGACTTGTTGTGTCTCCATTACCGTTCTAACTTTCTGAGTTCCTTCTTTTCGCTCCATATGCTTTTTGAATACCATGGCTTATGATGTAATTTGTTGCGGAGGGTTTTCATGTGTCTTGTGTTCGGTGGCTTTGGCGGCGTTGTTTATGATGTTGTTCCAGTTTTTGATTTGAGCTTCTGGATCCTCTGCTTCTGAACTCAGATGTGGTATACTGTCCTGAAGGAATTGGTCCCTGTCGAAGCTCTTGAATCTTCTTTGCATGGTTGGGTTGTCCAGGTTCTCGTCTTGTTTTCGTCCTTGTGTCACCACATTTATTTTAATTAGGTGGTGGTTTGACCATGGTACTGGTGTGATGGTGGTGGTTGAGATGAGTCCTCTGTCTATTAGGTAGTTGGGTGTGAAGATGAGGTCTGGTGAAGATCCGTGTCTGTGTGTTGGTGTGTTATTTGGATGTATTGAAAGGAACTCATCGCTTGAAGGAACGCTTCTGCGTCTTTGATGTTGGTGGATTTGAGGTTGAGGTCTCCTAATAGTAGCGTTAGTTTGTTTAAAGCTGGTTGCGCATACTGCTTCAAGTGTGGAGGCTAGTTCATTGGGTGGCGCATGGGGGGGCTCTGTAGGTGAGGCATAGTGCCATCTGCTTGTTCTCCACAGTGGTGGTGTTGCATTGTTGGGTTTCTGTGGTGCTTCATGCTTTGAACTTCAGGCTGTTCTTTGCGATGATAAGTACCCCTTCTCCTCACCGGTGGGTTCACATGCTGAGTATGTGTCGGGCACTAATTGGTTGAGTAGTACGTTGTCTGTGGGGGTGAGCCATGTTTCTGTAATGCAAAGTATGTCGGGATGACAGTCATCTATGTGGTCAGCTATTGTGTTGAGCTTGTTTCGTATGGATCTGGTGTTTGAGCTCTATTGAGATTGTTAATGGGGTGTTTGTTGTTCTGTGTGCTTCTCTTGTGAAAGTTATTTGCTAGCCTCTTAAAATGGATAACATGATTCTGCTCCCAATGCCTAAATATCAATCGCAGGAAAAAAAAAGGTGGCAGTCATGACTGACTTACATGTTGCAAAACTGAATTGTCACACTGGGTTGGAAATCAGAAGGACATAGCATGTTATTACAGTTGTGGTCAACATTGGCACCCTTGCATTTTCGATATGTTGTGTATTATATCTTGAGAAATAATTGGGAAACTATTCCAAATGTACATCATAATATTTTAAATAGTATGTTCAAAGATATACAAAAACCAAAACAAAACACAAACACACACAGACCTGCACAAGATTAATGGCACCTTTCACTAAAATTTGATTGCACAACTCTTGGCAGTTATGACAGCTTCCACACGTTTCTGGTAGCCAACTATAAGTTTCGTACATGTATCTGCTGGTAATGTCTCCCATTCAACAGAGATTTGTTCCAGCTCACCAGTGTTTCCAGGGTTCCTTTTACCAATGGCAGATTTAAGCTCTTTCCAAAGGTTCTCAATTGGATTGAAATAAGGACTCATTGCTGGCCAGTTAAAAAAAAAAAAAACACAATAGTCCATTTGTTCCTTTTTAACTATACTTTTGTACTTTCAGATTATGTTTTGAATCATTGTCCTGCTGGAGGACTCATGACTTTCGACCTAGATCTAGCTTTTTGACACTGTGTAGGACATTTCATTCCAAAATACCTTGGTAGTCCTCAGACTTCATGATTCCATTAATAAGTTCCAGGCCTCCAGCTCTTGAGGCAGCAAAATAGCCCCACAAAATTACAGAATCTCCACCATATTTAAATGTAGAAAGGTTTTTTTTTCCCCCTTATAAGTTTCATTTCTTCACCTGTAAATGTATTGCTGTTTTGCACTGCCAAAGAGCTCAAGTTAGGTTTCATCTGTCCACAAAACATTTTCCCAAAAAGAGTGTGGTTTCTCAAGGTGGGTTTGGGCAAAGATCAGGTGTGCCTTTTTATGCCCATCTTTGAGCAGTGGGGTCCTCCTTGACCTTCACTCATTAAGTCCTTCTTTGTTTAGTGTACGGTGTGGGTTGAAACCACCATCCAAGATTGCTCCAGGTCAGCCTTAAGCTCTTTGGATGTTGTACGTGGTATTTTTCCCAACAGTTTGCACTAACATTTGAAGACTTCTTGGATTAATTTTCATCTTTCCACCACATCCTGGTAGGCTCTTGACATTTCCATGAGCAGAAAACATCTTAACATTGTAAACTGTAGATACAAGAATGCCAAGGTCTTTGGAGATATCCTTGTACCCCTTTGAAGTTTATATTTGATGATAATGGCTTTCCTGATGGTGACAGCCAGCTCACATCTTCACCATTGTGAAATGAAATAGGGAGTGAATGCGGCCATTTTAAGCATTACAGTCATCATTCATTGGTTGATTGAAGTCATGTGAGCACTGATAACTGATCACAGATGCATCTAATTTTAATGCAATGGATGTGGTTTGTCTGTTGAAACGGATTTGAATTGTTTATAAGGGTGCCGATAACCATGTCCTGGCAATGCCCCAGTTTTTATATTATTTCCTTTTTTAATTGGTCTTATTTTGTTTTATTCTTGTGTGTGTCATATGTGTGTGCATATATAGTGCAAAGCCATTTCACTGGCCACTTTTTTTTTTTAGGAGATATTGGACATTAAGGGGTTGAACTGCAAGGTTGCCAATAATGTTGACTACAACTGTAAATGTAGATTTCATGGTTATTATTAGAATTTCAGCAGACTAGTTTGGATTAAACTTTGTGTTAGACTAACAGCTGACTTTAGATTAAACTTTATTGGAGTTAGTTCACTCAAACTAGTCTGCTGAAATACTAATACCAGGTGTGGAACCTATATTCAGTAGCATCCTAAGCACCTGCCATTTTCAGTTCCATAAGCGGGCCAATGATGGAAGGGTCAGTCAAGTTTTGCAGTGGGAATGCATCCAACTAGAAACACAAACCTGGTCACTGCAGCAGCCCTAGCACCACCACTTAGGTGGTAGATGAGCTGTCAGATCATGGAAGACAAGCAGGATTGAGCCTAGCTACTACTTCAACAGGAAATCAAGACGACCAAGCATCGTGGGCTGCAGAAGCCAACAGCATATACCAGTATTTTTTTCAATGTGCAGTTTGAGAACTGAGTTATCCCTGGATGAAAAGCTACACTGGGCTTTCCAAATGTCTATCATAAAATGGGCTATTTAGCTACTATTTGGAGTGTTTAGAAAGAGGTAAAAAGTTATTCATTGCATTTTTATTCAGCAACACTGTCCTATACTCTTCAAAGGCAATGGTATGAATCATTTTAGTACACAAAAACAAACATTTTGGGTGCATGAATGGGATCTTCTTGAACTATACTGTGTGCAATAGTACATGTGGTGCAGGCAGGCACATACTTGCACAAGGGCAAAGTCACTTATAAAATAAATAGCGTATACTTTATTCACCCAACACATCTGCTCTGATGAAAGCATAAAGTCCACACCCACAATGTAGGTATGATTTGTGCAGGAACTTGCTAGTATTCTGTAAAGACAAGCAGAGGCTTACTTATTACAAAAGAGACTTAAAATAAGTACCTTCTTGCCCTATTAAGCAAGGTGCCCTGCTAAAAATTACTCCCTCGCTTACTAGGCTCTGCTGCCTCCCAAGTCACTACATCAAATAGATTCACTTCTATTCAAAGCTGGGTGGACAACTTTGTGACATGTAGCTTCTATTATTTCCAAGAGGAGAACAGATGTATGCCTTTTTCTTTATTTCCCATGCAAAATTTTGGGGTGTTATTTCATCTTCTTCCCATTTCCTTGTTTGTATTGCACTAAAATGGAATAAAAAAGTAGTGTCGGAAAGGATTTTATTCTACGCTCTCTCGGTGCTCTTCCAGATACAGTGTTGTCATCATAGGATATTTGCCAGTATTTGTCCAGAAGGGAAGGCGGACACCTGACACAACAAACATATCCTGTGCTCATTTTTAAGCACGCATGCTGTGCAATGGCCCTCTGATGTGGAATGTCTGTTCCTCCGTATGCATGAAGTTTTAGTTTCAGAAGGAAATGTATTATTTAATTAAAACTTCCATGACTGAAGAACGCATGCAGCAGCAAAAGCTTGAGGTGCCTGTGGGTTCCCCAACCTTTGCCAGCACAAAAGGCCCCCAGGCAGGTGATGGCAGAAGTATAACTCCCCCGGCTCAAGGCACTGCTGCCACTACTGGAGAGAAGCCATTCTTACAATGTTTTCAGGTTTCCTATTTGGAGAGTGCATAAACGGGGAGCAGGATGAGTTTATCAGGGGTGGTATTACAATTCTGGTTCCAATGGCAGAAATTTGGGAGAGGGGCCCTAATGCTCACTAGCAAGCACTCTCCTTCAGCTTTGGGCAGGCTGATACATCTGTGGCTTCTTGAATAGCTTGGGGCCAACTAGAATTCATTTCAGTTTTGGGGAAAAACGGCATGAGCACCTTCCCAATAGGCTTCTATTGGAATTCATCTTTTCAGTCAAATGTGATGACTGCGTTGTATTATCCGACTATGCTGGCTTCTTTCCAGACACTAGAAGGAGACCCAACTGACAGTCAATTTTTTTAATCACCAGATGTGTCTTTCTGGAGGCCACGCTTAATTCCATGACCAACTACATAGCGTAGCTACTTACCTGTAACTGGAGTTCTCCGTGGACAGCAGGATGAGTCAGCCACACCTGGTGATGTCCCCCGACGGTGCCATACACGGAAGTGCTCTCAGAGCTCAGACCTTTCTGAGCATGAGCCAGAGACCCAACCCACGAGCCCACCCCTAGCCAGCCAGTGAGTATCTAGCTGTGCCCGGCATATCCGTGGCTAGGGGCGTGCGGAGGCCGACCTCGGTCTGGGGAGGTGGGCGGGAATGTGTGGCTGACTCATCCTGCTGTCCACAGAGAACTCCACAGGTAAGTAACTACGCTTTCTCCTAGGACAAGCAGGATTCGTCAACCACACCTGGTGCCTCCCTAGCTGCGTGATAGCACAGAATAGCAGTGGAGAGGGAGGCCGAGGCAAGAAGCTTTTATTTTCAGTGCAACAACAGGTTAAACATTCCATATTAGAAGGTCACACAAGCACTAATGAACAGTGGCCAACATGGCCAGGTCACATTAATGAACAGTGGCCAACATGGCCAGGTCACACAAGCACTAATGAATAGCGGCCAACATGGCCGTATGATAAGGCCAACATGGCCGAAGAAAACTGGAACTAGCATAAGTCAATGAAAGATTTTATGTGACTGTACCAAAGTCACGTCCCGTTGGCAGTGGCAAGGATCCCCTGTCCGAAGGCGCAACATGTTTGTGTGTCCAAGTCCAGACAGTAATGTTTCTGGAAGGTGTGAGTGGAGGACGACGTGGCGGCTCTGCAGATTTCGATAAGAGGGATGGAGCACAGGTTAGCTATAGTGGCTGCAAGCGCTCTGAGCTGATGTGGCCCTACGTTCTGAGCCACGTGTGCGCCTGCCATTTCGTGGCAGAACCCGATACAGCCCAAGATCCATAGGGCCATAGTGCGCTTAGAGACCGGGCGCCCTGGCTTGTTGGGGTCGTAGGAGACGAACAGTTGAGAGCCCTGCCGGATAGGTCCTGTCCTGAGGATATAGGTTCGGAGGGCTCTGGTGCAGTCGAGAGTGTGCAACCTCTCCTCCTCGGGAGAAGAGTGTGGTTCAGGATAGAACGTTGGCAGTTCGATGGTTTGATTTATGTGGAACTCAGAGGACACTTTTGGGATGAACCTGCGAAGAGTGGCTCTATCCTGCAACAACTGGGTGTATGGTGGATGGGCCACCAGCGCCTGAAGTTCACTGATTCTGCGTGCGGATGTGATGGCCACCAGGAACAGAGTTTTCCATGTCAGGTACTTCATGGTGGCAGTGAGCAACGGTTCGAAGGGCGGCTTGGTCGGTCAGCTGTTGTAGAACAAGGTTCGTGTCCCAGGCTGGGGCAGGGGCCCGTATAGGAGGCCGTAAGTTGTGCAGTCCTTTCATGAAGCTCACGACTAAAGGAAGTGAGGCGATTGATCCACTGTCCGTGTGTTCGTGGAATGCCGCAATGGCAGACAGGTGTACACGGACAGAGTTTGTTTTGAGACCTTGCTCCGAGAGCGAGGCCAGGTACTGAAGGACACAAGGGACTGAGCAGTCAGAGGGGTTGAGCCCTCTAGGAGCGCACCAGAGGCTGAAGCGTTTCCACTTCAGGCCATAAAATTTTTTTGTGGAAGGCCATCTGGCTGCCAAGATGATGTGTTGTACCTCCTCCGGGACGCTCGACGAGAGAGACATCCGCTCAATCTCCATGCTGTCAGCGCCAGGGACCCCAAGTTGGGGTGAAGCGTGAGCCCTTCGTCCTGGGTCAGCAAGGACTGAAGGAGAGGGAAGCGGAGGGGTGGTTCCTGCGAGAGGCGTAGAAGGGTCGGGAACCACATCTGTCTGGGCCAGTATGGAGCCACTAGGATAATCTGGGCTCTGTCTTGAACAACTTTCTGCAGCGTCCTGGAGATCAGGGGAGTGGGTGGGAAGGCGTATGCAAGAGACCACTCCCCCCAGCACACGGCGAAGGCATCCGACGCCACGCTGAGGGCTGATGGATGTTTGGAACAAAATAGGGGACATTTCTTGTTCTGTTCTGTAGCAAAGAGGTCGATCTCCGGTTGGCCCCAGCGCTTGATGAGAGCGGTGGCCTGTGGGCTCAGGGTCCATTCGTGTGGGCTCAGCTGACGGCTCAATTTGCCTGCCAGGGAGTTCTGGTCACCCGGGAGGTAAGACGCTCTTATCCAGCAGTGGTTCGTTAGAGCTAGCATCCATGTCTTGAGCGCCTTCCTGCATAGGCGTCGCGAGCCTGTTCCTCCTTGCTTGTTGATGTAGAACATGGCCACCTGGTTGTCCGTCAGTATCAAAACTGATTTGCCCTTGATATGTGGCTGGAAGGCATGTAGGGCATACCGTATGGCTCTGAGTTCCAGAAGGCTTATGTGGAGGTCCCTCTCTGCCGACGTCCAGGCCCCTTGCGTGCGAAGGTGGTGCATATGAGCTCCCCATCCAGTCTGGGATGCATCGGTAGTGATGGTGATTTGATGACTGGGTTGTTGGAATCGTTTCCCCATCATGAGGTTTTGTTTGACTGTCCACCATCGAAGGCTCCTCTTGGTGCGGGCGTCGAGGGTGATTTTGACAGAGAGCGGCTGGGCACGCTGGTTCCAGCATGAACGTAGGCGCCACTGAAGGGTGCGCATGTGCAGTCTTGCTACGGGCAGCACGTGTGTGGTGGTGGCCATATGGCCCAGAAGGCATAGGAGGGACCGGGCTGTCGAAGTCATTTGAAGAGAGGCCGTCATGGCTAGAGAGGCCAACTTTTTGGCCCTCTGGGTTGGAAGAAAGGCCTTCACCTCGACGGTATCTATTTCGGCCCCTATGAACTCCAGACGCTGAGTGGGGACAAGATGTGACCTCTGGTGGTTCACCAGGAAACCGAGGGCAGAGAGTAGGCGGATTGTCCGTTTGATGGCCAGGCGAGTCTCCTGTGGAGATGCGGATGCTAGGAGCCAGTCGTCCAAGTATGGGAAGACATGGATCCCCTGTTTCCGTAGGTGAGCCGCTGCGACTCCTACACACTTCGTAAACTCCAAGGGCGCTGGTGAAAGCCCGAAGGGGAGTGCCTTGTACTGATAATGATTCCCGAGGACTTGAAAACGCAGGTATTGCCTGTCTTGAGGATGGATTGGGACATGTGTGTATGCATCCTGTAGGTCCAGGGTGGCAATCCAATCTCCTGGTTGGAGGAGAGGTAGGATTGAGTCCAGAGAATACATGTGGAACTTCTCCTTGAGGATGAACATGTTTAAATTCCGCAGGTCCAAGATAGGGCGCATCCCTCCCGACTTCTTCGGAACAAGAAAAAAAGCGGGAGTAGAATCCCAGATTGGTTTGATCCAGAGGCACCGGCTTGATGGCTTGGATTGTCAGGAGGTGCAGTAATTCCGGGTGCAGAGGAAGGGATGTTATGCTGTCGTCGGGAGGTGATGGTGCAAGTTGTTGGTAGGGGCAGGACTGGAAGCGCAGGCGGTAGCCATCCCGAATGATTTGTAGGACCCATGTGTCTGATGAAATAAGTTGCCAGGAGTCCCAGAGGGTGGTTAATCGTCCCTCGACCAGGAGAGCTGATAGTGGCACCGCAGGCTGGTTGTCAAAAAGACGGTGTGTTTTTGCCCGAGGGGGGCGGCCTTTTCTTCTGTTTCCTGTCCTGTGGCTTCTGATGCGGGGCCCCATACGAGGGTCTGTAGGAAGCCTGTTTGTAGCGGGGTATCTGCCATTTGCGGTGTGAGTGATACCCTTGGTGGCTGGTGTAGGACTTGCAGTTATACGTTCCTTTGTTACCGGTCCGACGTTCCAGGCCTTCGTCGGCGAGTGTCTGCAGCGTCGAACAATGTTCCTTTATGTCGTTGACAGTATCTGCAACTTTGTCACCAAAGAGCGATTCTCCATTGCATGGAGCATCTGCTATATGCTCATGGGTGTCTTCATGCAGGCCCAAGGCTCGTAGCCATGCTAATCTCCTGGTGGAGATGGCGGTGCCTGCTGTGCGCGTAGCAACTTCAAAAGCATCGTGTACCGTGCTGATGAGATGTTTCCCGCATTCCTTTAAGTCAGCGATCAATGATAGCACTTTCGCTTTCTCCTCGGTTGGAACAGATGCTAAAGTGTCCTTGAGAGTTGCCAGTAAGGCGTCCTGGAAGAGCACGTGTTGAAACTGGTGCGCAGTAATGCGCGCATTAAGCATGGCACCCTGGAAGACTTTCTTTCCGACGTCATCCAGAAGTTTGGGGTCTTTGCCAGGCGGTGAGTTAGCATGGTTGCGTGAGGATTTCACGCGCTTCAGGGCTGAGGAGACCACTATGGAGTGATGTGGTAACTGGCTCTTTCCAAATCCAGGGGCTTGTTGGACCTGGTATTTTACATCCAATCTCTTAGGGCATGCTGGTGAAGAAGCTGGGCTCTGCCACAGTTTCGTACGTGCATCCAGAAGGCGCTGATGTATAGGTAAGGTAAGGGGGCCTTCAAAGCATCAAGGTATTTGAAGACTTCAGGGCCATCCTGCTGAGGGTCCGGGTTTGAAAGGTTGAGAGCGGCAGCACCTTGCGCAGGAACTTGGGGTATGTGAGGTCCTCCTGGGGTGGAATGGGTGCTGCTTCGGTGCTGATGCACGCCCCTGAGGATGGTGATTCCGAGATCTGTTCAGAGGCCACTATGGTTTTAGGTGGCTCGGATCCGAGAGGCATCAGTTCATCCTCCTCCCCAGAGCTGAGGAAAGAGGAGGATACGTAATCCGCAGAGGCACTGCTGGTGAAGGTTTGCTCCAGGTTACCAGGGCTTGCGGCCTGGTGGCTCTGCCGAGACTGCATTCTGAGTAGCAGACTCCTGGGTGCCCTCAGGAAGGAGTTGGGCAGCGGGACTGTTGGAGCCAACCCGTAAAAGTTCAGTGAGGTTGTTTAGGAGCTGTAGAATGGCTCCTTGATTGGGTAGTGTAGGTGTGAGGGAGACAGACTCAGAGATTTGTGCTGCTGGATCTGAGGGTCTCTTGGCTGTCCTGGACAAAGAGCTGGGGCTGAGATGCTTCCGCTTACGGGAGCAATGGTCATTTCCGGAGGCACCGGGACTGCGGGGGCTGCCATACTCGCTGTGCTTGCTGCAGTCCCGGTGTCTGTGCTGATGCAGATTACAATTGTCTTTGTGCCTCGTGTAACTCTTGCTGCAGCGATCGTGCTCTCTGCTCCAATCGCATTGTCTGCCCTTCTTATGGCCGCTGCTCCATTCGCTCCTGTGGTGGCTGTCCCGGCTCCGATGAGAAACAGGAGACAAGGAGCCATTGTGGAGGGGCGGCCCTGGGTCGGTGCCGACATGGGGGGAAGCCCTGTGACATCGAGGAGAGCTTAGGAGATGTTGTCCAATAAGCAGAGGCTGGGAGGGGCTAGATAGTCCAATAGGAAGAGGTTGGGAGGAGCTAGGGAAGCCCTGCCATTGTCCAATGGGAGAGAGGGAGGCGGGACTCACTGCGATGATGTCGACAAGATGGCCGCCTCCAGGAGAAACGTGGCTGGAGCATGGAGGGTCTCCCCGGGGGGTCTCAATGGAGCGTTTAGAAGAGTGCTTTTTAACTTCAGTATCTCCTAAGCCACGGGTGTCAGAAGGCTTTGCGGAGGAAGGCTGAACAGTACCTTTTGAGCCGCGGGCGTCAGAAGTTCTCGTGGAGGAAGGTTGAAGTTTGTCTGGAGCTCCGGAGGCAGGAGAGTGGTCCGTGGCTGAGCGACCGGGGATGGAGGCCCCAGGGGGCGCATCCCGTGTCGGTGAGAGGGGCCTGAGACCCTCGGAGCTCTGCGCAGCAAGGAAGTCCTTAAGAGTGTGGCCTCTGGACTTTAGAGCTCTGGGGGACATCTGGGAGCAGTGCTGGCAATCCTGTACCTGATGGCTGGCTCCCAAGCATCTAACGCAGTGATCATGTTCATCTGAGCTGCTCATCTTCCTAGAGCAGCGGCTACATTTCTTGAAACCGGGTTTAGATGGCATCTTCTTGTTGGTAAGTGACTTTAAAAATCTTCTCTGGCTAGAGAGAGCAGGATCCGCGTGTGTAAGGCATGGCGGAAGAAAAAAAGACTGGCTGGCTAGGGGCGGACTCATGGGTTGGGTCTCTGGCTCATGCTCAGAAAGGTCTGAGCTCTGAGAGCACTTCCGTATACGGCGCTGTCGGGGGACGTCACCAGGTGTGGCTGACGAATCCTGCTTGTCCTAGGAGAACTGGAATCTCTGTATAAAGCAATAGCAGAGATAGGTACAAAAAGGCTATAGAACAGACCACCTAATGAATAGTGCTCAGAGTTTTCTTCATTGTGAACATGGTTCAGTACACCTGCATCTATTAATTTTTTCTGACAGCATCTCCTTTCAATATGAGATAGACAAGAGAAGTAACATGAGTTTAGCCTCTCTCTATGTGCTTAAGAAAAAGCCCTCAAAACACTTACAGTATCATTAAGATTTTTTTAAGAAGCCTTATGCACAATTTCCATGTGCAAAATCAGGATTTACATATGTAGAACACATTCACATATAGACAGTGATTTGAGAAAGAACCCACTTTACACATGGATCTCCCTTAGCATGCTGAAGTTGTGTGGGAAATGTCAGGGGAGTGGAGTGGACATGGCCTGGGTGGGACAAAAATCTACATATGTGTTTCCCATTTCATATCGGGATTACAATGTGCAAAATGAAATGGAGTCCTTTGTAATTAATTAAAATTTCCACGTTTAGGTTTGCAAGATGACTCAGTTGTGAGATGTTGGCACTTACACATATAAGTTGCTGGGTTTCTTCTGACAATTTTTCCCAAATGTACTATTTGTGACATGGCTCCTAGCGCTGCAAATGGATGTCCAATCCCAGGCATTCCTCAACTTCCCTACTCATTCTGTGGCTCCTCACTACCTTTCATCTTAACTCACTCTACTCTCCTCTTCAGGAACTCCGCTCCTCTGACAGATACCTTTTATCTGTGCCCTTTTCTGCCGTTGCCAACTCTAGACGTGTTCATTCCACCTTGCTGCTGTGGTTGGAACAAGCTACCTGAGTTGGTGTGTCGGGCTCCTTCTCTGGCCCTATTTGAGTCCAGGCTGAAGACCCACCTCTTTGAGGCTGCTTTTGGATCCTGACGCTCCTCATTCTCTTGTCCTCTACTTTATATGTATCTTGTCTTACTCTAGTCCCCAGTTTTATGATGCTTCTTCATCTTGATTACCTTGTAAGCTCTGAAGAGTAGGGATTGTGACTTGACATTTATATGTAAAGCACTGCATACATCTTGCAGCGCTATTCAAATGATGATGATGTTGTTGTAGTAGGAGGAGGAGGATTTGTTTAGAACAGCTGTTTGTAAAATACCATCAGAATAGAGTACGTCCTGGCTGACATTTCACTTTTGATCTCTACTTTCCTAAAATTTGCCTTCACAGATTTTACAACCGGAAGGAAAACCCAATGGTATTCTCTGAATAATGACTGATGTGCCTTAGAAAAAGCAACTATAAGCTCCTGTCTGATATACAGACATCCATTTATTATTTGTGTTTAGTCAGGCATGTTTTTCTAGTTCCTGGATGTTAAATCTTTGATTACGAGTTATTTTCACATGAAAAGAATGACCCAGCACCTCCTCTGTTTGCTATATATTTTCATACTCCTCATCCTTTATTCCCTCTCGGGCCTTGCTAAAAGTCCTAAGGGCCTTTTTACTAAAGTGCAGTAATGTTCTGCAGTTAACACTTGATAAACAACCCAAATTACTGCATGGAAACTGAAAAACCTCTGTGTTAAGTTTTTGTTCATTGCATTATCTGCTGCAATAATAGTCAGGATGTCTGAACAGCATGACAACACAAATGTTCTTAGGGGCATGTTTACTAAACCATGTTAGTCTTTTGCAGCTAATGCACCATGATCATGCAAACAGCGCCATGTAAGCCACAAAAGCATATCCCCAGCAAATAACGTGGAAAATGCAGACGACACAGCCCAGCAGCATCATGAATGCAAATACCACCACCCATTGAGGTGGCGATAGTTGCAGTAACTGAGCATTGCAGACATGCCCACTCTCCACCCATAATGCAGCTAACACACGGTCTGCAGATAGTGCAGAAAATCACTATGCTCTTTGCATTTGCCTCATGTTAGCTGCTAATGTGCCATGCTTGGAAAGTGCAATCTGCCGCATTAACAGCTAACGTGTTTTAGCAACACACCCTTAATGACACCTACTGAGGTGCTATTAAAATGATCTGCATTGTTTGCTGCAGTAACAGTTAATATGCAGTAAGCTGCAATGCATTAACAGAGGTGCAGTCCACGCCCATTCTACACTATGCAGCTAGCACACTAATTCCTGTGTTAACTGCTTAACACACTTTTACTAAAGTCCTCTTAAAGGCATTCGATATGAAGTCAAGTCATTTTTTTCTGTGGCAACCAAATCACCTCATACTGTACAGATTCTAAAAGACCCTAAAATTTCATTAGACCCCAGCAAAATGTCACTTCCTCTGCATATGGCAAAGGGGAGCATGTTTCAGCATGCTGCTAACACAGGGTTTACGCTGTGCTATTGTAATGATTACCGCTCCATGTGTTAGCACGAGTCCAACACCACCCTAAAATTTAGTGAGGGGGTGGTGTTGGACTCATGCTAATACATGGAGTAGTGTCCGGTGTGTCTCCATGTAGTTCGTGCAGGTTCTGTGCCACACTCGTGCCACAAAGTAGACTACCAAAATTTAGTAAACATGCCCCAAAATGTTATTAAGAACACTTCTTGGGCTTGCCATAAAAATCAGAAGTGTGATTTTTGCCCACAGTAGTTTTGCTGCATAGCTTTTTTACCCAAACAGTGACACTTTGGTTTGTGCCCCACACCTTCATCTATAAAAGGTTCTGCATTATTATTAATTTACAGTGTTTCCATGACCCTCCATGAGAGCTCGTCACCCTGGAAAAAAATAAGCTAGAAGAGGGCCAAAGAGTCACCCAGAAACTAATTTCTTTTGTCTCATTTCAACTTTAGTTTTGCGAGAAAAAGCACTCATTTCAAAATCCCACGGAGAAAGGTTTAGAATGCTGTGCAACTATTCCACACCTCCATATTTCCAACAAAGGACTATGTGTTTGAAACAAGGCTGACAAGGACAGACAACTGGTTTTTTTTTTTTTTTTTTTTTTAAGAGGATAAAGCAATGCTTATAAGCAGAAGTAAGCTTTCATAAAACCATCTGCATGATATGGCCTCTGAAAAATTTCCAAGGCTGTGTCTAAATTTATACTCTTAAATTGCCAGGGTGAGATCTCTTATGAACACCCTAGAGCAGTGATGGCTAACCTTTTTGAGCCCGAGTGCCCAAACTGCCGCACAAAACCAAAGAATTTCCTCAAAGTGCCAGCACGTCATTTGCATAAGTGGTCTTATTTGCATAAATATTTGCATAATGTTACCATACACTAACTTTTAGTAAACATGTCTCTTAATGAGTGTATGGATAAAGAAAGACTAAAAGATTTCTACATTACTATAATCCAGTGCCAACCGCCAGGCACATTAGGAACTACTACAAACGCTGCCCATTTAGAACCCATAGCAAACCCGCCGTATCCTGACAGCATTACCAAGACTCACAAAGCACCATACCCTACCTATCAAAAGGCAACACTGCAAATATTAAACCAATACATTTCAGAGAATACTGGGGAAAGAGAACAAGTGGCAACGTCAAATAGGAATTTCCTCTTGTACCAAACAAAGCGCAGATGTTAATGATGCACATTTCCCAGAGCTGACATATTCCAGTTAATAAATTCAAAATAAAGAGATATCTTTCTACCTTTTGTGCATTTTTTTTCAGTTGCAATTGGTCCAGCCATTTTCTTCTGGTTTCTTCATGTTTTCTGCTAACTCTCCATCGTCTGCTGTCCATTTGTCCTTTCTTCTCTCTTCTAGTTTTTTTCCATTCTCTCTCTCTCTACATCTGCTTTAACATACTAATCTTTCTCCTTTTGCTCTTTCCTCGTTCCTATTTCATCCACACAAATTTTACCCCTCCATCCTCAATCCCCAATTACTCTCCCAATACCTGGCCAATTGTAGATTTTTCATCCCTCCTACACAAAATATTTTTCCCCTCTCCATTTTACTCTCCCAGCCCCATCCCATTCTAATCCTCCCCCAACATCAGCTCCCTTCTAGTTCCAGTCTCACCCAGCATCCATTCCCTTCTTCAAGCCCCCCACTTCCCCTCAGCCCATTTCCATTCCAAGCCCCGTCCCCATCAGCTATTTACAGTTCAAGCCACCCACTTCCCCTCAGCCCATTTCCATTCCAAGCCCCATCCCCAACAGCTATTTGCAGTTCAAGCCCCCTTCCACTCAGCCCATTTCCAGTCCTAGCAACCCCCCCAACCCATTACCAGTCCTAGCCCCCCATAGCCCACTCCCAGTCCTAATCCCACCAGCCCATTTCCAGTCCTAACCTCCCCATCAGCCCACTCCCAGTCCTAATCCCCCATCACTCAATTTTTAGTTTAAGCCCCCCCAGCGCCCATCACCACTCCTAACCCCCCCAGCCCAGCGCCCATCACCACTCCTAACCCCCCCAGCCAGCCCAGTGCCCATCACCACTCCTAACCCCCCCCCAGCCAGCCCAGTGTCCATCACCACTCCTAACCCCCCCAGCCCAGTGCCCATCACCACTCCTAAACCCCCCCACCCCAGCCCATCACTACTCCTAATACCCCCCCAGCCCAGCCCAGCCCATCACCACTCCTAACCCCCCCCAGCCCAGCCCATCACCACTCCTAACCCCCCCAGCCCAGCCCATCACCACTCCTAACCCCCCCTCCAGCCCATCACCACTCCTAACCCCCCCAGCCCAGCCCAGCCCAGCCCATCACCACTCCTAACCCCCCCCCCAGCCCAGCCCAGCCCATCACCACTCCTAACCCCCCCCCAGCCCATCAACACTCCTAACCCCCACCCCCCCAGCCCAGCCCAGCCCAGGGAAAATTTTAAAAAAAAGAAAACCTGTCTGCTGCCGCTGTCGGGGCCGCCACGGCAAAATCGAGCGTGCCGCGGGGCCCCCCTGTACCCACCCGGCAGAGCCTGCCCTCCCCGTAGCAGCTCTCTCTTTGGAGCTGCAGTCAGATGCGCCGGCTTGCAGAGCGCGAGGGAAGAGTTTCTCCCTCACTGCTCTGTTAAGCCCGCGGGGGCTGATGGGAAGTTCCCATCAGCCCCCGCGGGCTTAACAGAGTCGCGAAAGGGAAACTCTTCCCTTCGCGCTCTGCAAGCCGGCGCGTCAGACTGCAGCTCCAAAGAGACAGCTGCTACGGGGAGAGCAGGCTCTGCCGGGTACAGGGGGGCCCCGCGGCACGCTCGATTCTGCCGCGGCGGCCCCAACAGCGGCAGCAGACAGGTTTTGTTTTTTTTTTCAATTGCGGACCTTCAGGCGTGCCAGCTGCAAGGCCTTCGCGTGTCACAGCTGGCACGCGTGCCATAGGTTCGCCATCGCTGCCCTAGAGACAGGCTCAAAAGGGAGCCCCTACAAGCACCTCCAACACCAGGTTCAGATCTTATGGTTGAACCATAGGTCAGAAGGGTGGACAGACAAGCTTTATGGCCCTGAGAAACTGGACCACGCCCAGATGCACCACCAGCAACTGGCCATGCACTTGCCCCTGATAACAGGCCAAGGCTGCCTCATGTACCCTTTTCCAGACCATGTTGAAGGAACATCCAAATGTTGGGAAGCGACAACACAAAAGGACTCACAAAACTAGTTGAACTCCAGTCCTCAAATATGCATCAGACTCTGACATAGACAAACATATGGAATGCTTTCTGGACTTCAGCATGGTATGACCGACCACCAGGACGCAACTGTGCCCTTTCAAGAGCCAAGCTGTAAGTGAGAATTGATCCACCTGTGGCATGAGAATTGGCCCCTGGGCCAATTAATTGGTCATGTTGGACAACCTCCAAAAGCGATAGATCAGGAGCCAAGTGAGAGCCACATACCAGAGCCTCCAAGGCCAATCCAGCACAATGAGGATCACCAGACTGTTGTGAGCCTCTATCCATTACAGATGCCTGATGAGCACCCAAGGAGGGAAGACATACAGGAGCCCTTCTACCGGCCAGGCCTAAGCAAGGGCATCAAGTCCCTCTGATATGTGTTCTCTATGCCTGCTGAAGAACAGATTTGCCTTAGCATTGGTCAGGGTGGCAATGAGATCCATGACTGGCTCCCCCCAAATAACTGATGTCATGGAATACTGCTATGTTGAGCTACCATTCTCTGAGATCCAACCTGTGTTGGCTTAAATAGTCCGCTTGCACACTGTCCTTCCCAGTGATTTGAGCTGCCAACAGGGCCATCAAGTGCTCCTTCATCAACAGCAAGAGAGATTGACTCTCCCCCAGCAGGGTGCCCCTTGACGGTTGATATAGGCTACTGTCGTCACATTGTCAGAGAAAACATGAACGACCGTCCCCACTATCAATGGATGAGAACTCTGCAACACCAAGAACACTGCTCTCATTTCAAGCTGGTTGATTAACTAAGAGCATTCTTCTGGGGACCAGGAGCCTTGTGTTACCTGAGCAAGACAATGCGTGGCTCACCCTGTGAGGCTGGCATCTATGGTCACTAGAATGCATTGTGGCTGCTCCAATGGCATGCCCACCTGTAAGTGAGTGGTCTCCAGCCACCATTCCAGACTCGCTTGCCTCCCTCTGTGCGCTGCAACCTCAAGAAAATGGGTACATCTGAAGGGGCCACTGTGAAAGGAGAGCTTGCTGCAATAGCCACATACAAGCCCTGGCCCACAGCACAGGTCCAGTACTGCCACCATCGAGCCCAACAGCTGCATGTAGTGCCAAGCTGTTGGCACCTTCATGTACAGGAACCACCACACCTATGCCAATAAAACCTCTGCACTCTGTCCTTGGAGAGCGACACCAGCCCCGCCCCTGTATCAAACTGGGCCCAGAGATAAACCAGACATTAGACTAGCTGAAGTAGGCTCTTTGTGATGTTGACTAGTCAGCCGAGCTGTTGCAGAAACCCCAACGCCCTCCACATAGCGGCAGTGACCTCTGTCTCTGATTTCGCTCTCATGAGTCAATCGTTCCAATCGTTGAGATAGGAGGGGATTCTGGTGCACCCCTGTTGCAGTACTGTCACCACCATGACCTTTGTGAAGGCATGCAGCACAGTGGTCAGAATAAAGGGCAATACCCAGAACCGATATGCCCCACAGGCAACGCAAACCACAGGAACTGATGATCCGGCCTGATGGGGATATGCAGATGGATCTAACAGAGACCCAGCGCAGACAGGAACTCGCCCTGCCTTACTGAACACAAGGTCACCATCTGGAAGTGCTGCACTCTCAAGGCTTGTTACCCCCTGGAGCAGCAGTCAGACATGCTGAATCCGCCTCTGCCGGCTTTTTATTGTTGTTTTACTCTTTCCCCAGTTCTCCAGATGTGCCGGGGAAATGGCTGCTTCTTGAGACATGGCCACAGTTCCCACCAAAACTGTGGGAACTGCTGGTCTTGAGGGATCCCCTCCCAGCGCTGCTGAGCCCTCCATGTGCATGACAGCAAGAGCCCTGTGTAGCCGACTTCCCTGCCTAACACCCTTGCAGCAACAGCCTAGTGGGGATAAACTGTGGGTGCTCTCACACTAAGCACAGAATGAAAGAGCCAGGAGCATGTACCAGAGGGGAACGCACCAAAAAACAAAAACCCCGGAGCCAGTGAGAAGCCTACTGCCATCGCGAACCCTACCACCACTGACCCTAATGGACCCCCCAAACTAGAGGAAGTGTTTTGACTAATAGTGGGAGAAACACCCTGAGGATGTCCTTTCCTTGCCCCCTCCCATTTTTTTTAAACCACACTATGTTTCTTGCCAGAAGTAGGATAGCAGAGCTCCTGTAGCCAACAGGGCTCTGGATATCCCACTGGGAAGTGGGGATGGACCTGGGGCTCCCAGGTAGTAACACCCCTAGGCAGTTTCTGGGCCTCAGAGATCCCAGTGCTGGGGCAAGTCCTGCCCCAATTGCCCATCCTTATTCCCCTGCTAATTGCTCTTGGAGGGGGTGCTCCCAGCCTTCTCTACAATCTCTCGAACTCAAAGGTTCTCTTAGTGCAATTCTATTGTGTGTTTTTGTTTTCTTTTATCTTGCAATTAACTCAATCTTCCTGTCAGGGAGTCCACCTAATGGGAGTTCTTCCCCAACTGCTGAGGACAGAGACTGGAGTCTGGAGCTGTAGCTCTTATACTGAGGCATCAAGACTGTCATGCTCAGCTGCTGGAGGGGGCTGACAACCCATTCGTAACTGGACTGGCCAGGAGGGACAATAAGGAAGAATTCATTCCACTATATCTTTTGCAGGAAAAAGTGAGATTATAGCTTCTGTCGTCCAGTGGATGCTCAAATATATGTCATTGTCTTCCACTGATGAATGCATCTCTCAGTCTGGCAAGTCTGAATATCAGCCAGTAGGAAAAGAAAGGGGGGGGGAGGAAGCACACCTTTAACTTTCTTTCCCATTGTGTTTGGAAACTGGGACTAAAGTGGTTCTGAACTATAAAACAGGAATATCTTTAGCCACTAATCCCCAATGCACAAGAAAATCAAATAATGACTGTCTTTAACCTGCCTAGCTTCATCTCCCCCCTAATAGCTCAATTGCCAGAATCATTCTTACTTTATATGAAAAGTAATTTGAGCCCAAAAATGTTATCAGTTTCTAAGTATAATACAGCCAAGAAAACAAAATCACCAACAACCCTCGACCCCTTCTCCACAACCCAATACTCTGTTGGGGAGATACATACACTGTAATTGTACCATTATGATGCACATTTGGAACAAGAAATTAGAAAGATAGAGAGTTGGATCATCAACATGGCTCAGATTTAACTTAAACAGCTAGTTCAGTCCCTGGTCAACAGTTTTGTAGCAGGAGCCACATTGCAACAGACTGGAGAACACGATTAACTCTTTCTGCAGCAAAAATGCAATGCATGCCTTCAAGTGCAGACTCCTGGCAATCCAGTGGCTCATGACAGTGTGACTAGAAGTAGATTGCAAGGCCTTTCTTCCAGGGCAATGGAGGGTAACGTGACTTCCCCCAAGGCCACAAGGAGTGCCAATGGGAATTGAACCCTGATTTCTTGGTTAAGCCTGTGCTCTAACCACTAGGCTACTCCTTTTTTACTTTCTGCAGCAACTGCTTCATATCTAACAAGGCAGACTTTCACCAGAAATGAACATTTAAGGTTAACAAAGGATTTCCAATTAGAAACCATTTGGGTAGAAATTAAGAACAGGTCAAACAACTTGTCTTTATCCTTAACCAGTCCTATACGGTCATAAGGGACTTAAAAACACACTAACATATGACTACTGCACATGAATATCAAAAATTCTTAATTACCTCCCGTATATCCCACTAAAAGCTCTGAACCTTCCCAAGCCTACCCAAATCCTTCTAATAGCACCAGCAGCAACTGGAACTCAGTTTATCAAATGCATTTTTAGGAATCCAAAAGGCTCTGTGGACCAGGAAATATAGAGACCGAGTAATGGAAGCAGAGGGAGATACAGTAGAACAGTACGACTCCAATACGAGTACTACTCCTCTCTCTCCAGCTCAACTTTTGTCTCCACAGAAATTTTCCGAGATCCTGTACAGTAACTATCTTCCATCACTTGAAAAAAAATGCATACCCCTTGACACGACATATGGCCCTGCTTAAGTGCAGATTGACAGAAAGCAACCACAGTGGCTTGATCTTCCAACTTAGATACCAAAATCTCACTAGCATGGATAGAATAGGTCAATTGCAGCCATTTATAACACTGAAAAAGAGACACCAAATTCTTCTCTAATCCAGTGGAACAGCTTAAAATTTTCCACCCAGAAGAATCTGTTCCACTGACCATATACCCCTCTCCATTTGTTTATTAATTTGTATTTTAGGGTTATTCCACAAGGGAAGCTGTAAAGAATCTTTGCATAGAATCTCTATACAACAAAAGTGCAATGAGGGGACTGAATGATCGGATTATCACTCAGACAATCTTCCACCTGGTAAGCAATACAAACTCAGAGGACTCATCAGTTCATGTTCAGCTTCCGAACATTTATTGTATCTCCTATTTCCACACCTCCATCCAACAGCATCACATTACATACTCTTGACTCCATAAAAAGCATAGTGATAAAATAATCAAGAAAATGTACCCCTCCCATTCCTGTGGGCCTTCTTCCTCCAGAGGAAATCCTCTAATATTCTACCTAGTGCTTTGTAAAAAGACTGAGAAAAGCAATGGAAGCATACTCAGGGTATAAATGGACAATTGGTGAAATGGTCATTTAATAGTGTCCAGTTTTCTCCACCATGAGAGCAAAATGGAGGTGGGGGGGGGGGGAGTAAACAGTTGGGAGCAAAGCTAGTCAGCTTTTCAGCAAATAGTTTTCAATCTCCACTGTTGTGTCTGAAAGGACGGAGAAAAAAAATCCTATATATTGCATGCCTGTAATTTTCCACTGAAACTGAAAAGAGGTGGAAACCTTCTTTAGTATAATGAACACTGCATGGTATTTTCTTGGACTTATTCCAGTTTATCTTATATTCACAGAGCCTGCCAAACTCAACCTTCATAAGCTTTGGCATAGAGCACATCAGGTCCGTCAGCTATAACAGAAGATTTGCAAAAACAGATCTTATCAGTTAATACCTACCACTGCAAGGACAATAAATGACACCATTCTGTTGAGCAACCAAACAGCAAGGGTTCCAAGGCCAAATTACATAATAATGGCAAACAGGCACAATCTTGCCTATCTTGCTCCATGGAATAATGGCAAACAGACAAGCATCAGCTGACAAATACCTACTAACCACAAAGTCCACTGGGCAGTATTTATCAGCTCATTCACTACCTGGGCCAATCAGGGTGCCAATAATTGAGCATATACTTTGTCAGCCACATGAATTAAGGTTATAAGACTGTAATAGGTCAAAGTGGAATCCCTCCCTGACTTTAGTAGAGCTATTATGAAGGCTTCAGCAAAAGAGCCAGTCATCTTCCCTTGAGACATTCTTGAAAAACGGTGTTGTCTAATACCTCCTTGAAAGCTCTTAAAAAAATGTCAGTGGTATATCCATCCAAGTCGAGTCTGCTTGTGCACCTCCCAATGCATGAAAGATGCACTGATCTCTGCAAAAGATGTGACCAAACAATCATCACTGCTCACAGCGAGGTCAGCGAGTGAACAAAGAAACCAATCCTCCTCTTCCTAGGACTTCCGAACTATACAATTTAGAGTAAGACTCGAGGAATTTTAACAATATCCTTATCTTCCACCAATGAAGCCTGTTAAGCAGCAGAATGAAAGGCCTGGATCCACTCTGTTTTTCCTGCCCTTCCAGTAATTCACTAAGAGCCGACTTGCTTCGTTATCTCCAGAATTGACATTTATGCTGAAAAAGATGACCAGGGCTCTTTGTCCAAGAAGCACATATTTATATTTTAGAGTATGAAACTCAAGCAACTTATTGTTACAGTTCTGTTGTTGTACCTACAAGACCATTATCTGACTCTCTAATTCAGAGTCTCTGTTCGTTTTTTGTTCTGCTAAGCAACACAGCCAATAGTTCCACACAGAAATGCTTTGAAAGCATCCCATTTAGTACATTTATATACTAGGGAATTCTCATTAAACTGCTAAAATGCTGACACAGCTCTTTTGACACTAAAGTGAAAATCAGGATCTTGCATTAGCTCGTTACTAAAATGCCATAGCGAGGTCGTTGACATTCCCTCACCTATTTTCAATTTTAGTGAAATGGCAGCATGATCTAAGACAAGTATAGAATGGATATCAGTGGAACATATCCAGGAAAGAAGGCTCTTTGAAATTAAAATATAGTTCAGATGGAATAAGATTGATGAGAGAGAAAAATGAAAATTCCTGGCCTGTAGGGTGAAAAAACCCTATAACCCTCCAAGAGATCTACCATACCCACTTTTTTCATTGTAAGTATCCCCTATGCCTCAGGTTCTTAAGACAGATTTGATCCCGCTCTGGATAGACAGAGGAAGATGAAAATCACTGCCTAAAATCATCTCATCCTGCCTGATAGACTACTTGCATGTGCATCTCACAGAAAACCTCTGGGGAGTCAAAAATTGAAGCACATATTAAAAAGCTGAAACTAATGAGAACCCAACACAACCTTGACCCTTACCTAACAGTCTTGAGCATCATATACGAGTATATATGATAAAGAACCTGTATCCCTGACCACCTACTTATCAAAACCACAACTCCACCCTTTGTGCACTGCTGGTGAAAATAGGCAGAACTGTATCCATCCCCCCAACTTTACTGACTCCCTATAGGGAAAATGTGTCTCCTGCAAGTAGTAAACATCAGGCTTAATTTTTTTTAAGAGAGATGTCCTGTATAAAATACTGGACTAGGTGCAATCTGGGACATCCAAACCTGAACATCTGGAAAAAAAGCAGACACGTGCAAGTTCAGGCATGAGTTCACAAACGTGGACGTGCCCGATGGAGGTGTCTACATAGACGTCCCCAGAATAGTATTCCAGAGCAGAAAAATCTAATAGCTTAATGATCACAGTAGTGGCCAGGGTTCAAATCCCAGTGCAGGCCTTTGTGATCTTAGGCTGGTCAATTAACTCTCCATTTTCTCTACACTCTCTAGAGGTTTTAAGGCCAAAACAAGCAGGTCTGATGCCTATTCGTGCCCGTAGCAGGTCTAAATGTGGACATGCCTGCAAATATCCTCAGTGTTTACCCATCTCTCTCCACCCTACACAACTGCTAATGCCAGACCTCGGCAGTTCTGGTGATAGTGCCGTCTCTATCGACTTCGGCCTATAGTTTGAATGTATTAATCAGCTTAGACTGTGTCCAGTGCCAAAATGGTAAGATGCAAGAAGGTGATAATCAGACTACCCTTCCGGGAATCACATTTCTCATTGGCACTATATCATAATTTGGTGTTTGGTCACCATTATTTGGCAATGTGCTGTTCCAGTGGCAATGCTTCTTCCCATCTATCAACTTTTCTGCATAAGCATAGTTTATCTGCTTAATTTGGAGGAACAAGGGGTGGGAAGTCATATTTGTAGTTAGAGCAGGAGACAAATTCATTATCAGGACCCGCAGCTTTGGAGGGGGGTGGGGCATCTATACTTTTGTGACTCAAATAGAACCTTTAAAAGCATTTTATTTATTCATTTAACCTGTTTTCTATACCGCCTTATCCTGAAATCAAAGCGGCTTACATTGAATTTAAAACTCAAACAGGATACATTTAAAATGGCTTAGAGTTTTTGAATTATGGTGCTGGTGGCGAATACTCTGTATATCATGGACTGCCCGAAGAACAAACCAGTCGGTACTAGAGAAGATCAAACCTAAGCTTTCTTTAGAAGCTCAGATGACAAGACTTCGACTTTCATACTTTGGACACATCATGTGAAGAGAGATCATTAGAGAAAGACATTATGCTTGGCAAGATAGAAGGTCAACGCAAAAGAGGAAGGCCAGCAATGAGATGGATCGATACAATAACAGCAGCTACAGGTATCATCTGTCAACAATGAGCCGCCTGACTGAAGACCGAACACAATTTAGGATAGCTATCCAGAGGGTCGCCATGAGTCGACTCCGACTCGACGACACTTAACAACAGAGTTTTTATCAGGGCAGTAACTATATACAATTTGTATAATATTTTTTATATATCCACATGGGCTCTGTCTGTTTGCATCTGATTGGGGTTCTTGTGTTAGTTTGAATAGTTCTGAGAGTCTTTGGTTTGGGAGCCAGTGTAGTTGTTGGGTTGTGATGTGTCCATAATGTTCTGTGAATAGACAGGTTTTGAGCTTTTTCCGGAAGTCCTTGACGTCTTCAGTGGACCGGATTGCTTCATGGAGGGTGTTCCACAGTTGTGGTGTGGTGTGCCTAGCGATAGTGCCCTTTTGGAGGTTGTTTGTCTGCTTTTCCGGTAGTCTGATGGGACATTGATCATGTGTCTGTTATTGCTCCTTTTAGGACGGGTGTTGTCTTCTCTTGTGATTAGGGTTTCTAGTATGTCTGCTGAGGAGTAGTGGATGATTTTAAAGATGCTTAGCATTGTTGTGAACTTGGCACATGCTTGAATTGGTAGCCAGTGTAATTGATGTAGTACCAGTGTAATGTGATCTGTTTTAAGGGTACTTCTGATGATTTGTGCTGCCGTGTTTTGAACCATTTGTAATGGGTGTGTGATTTGCTTTGGGAATCCCTGGTATAGTATATATATATTTCACAAGTTAATATCCCATCAGCTGTTCTTGAAACCTTTTCTAAAGCAAAAACTATTTAAGCCATTATGGTTGCTATTGCGAGATTGTTCTGGAAGGTGGAGAATGTTCATTTAAATGGTTTTAATTTTCAGTAGATGAATGCCAAGTTGAGACAGAAGTTGGGGTCTTCCTCTTCATGGAGAATATTTACAGACCGAATATGACTTTTGCAAGACACTGCGCAGGGAGTATTATTTTACCAATTTAAATTTTATAATACTGTGAATGTTAGCTGATGAATACTATTACGATTTGTTTAAATGTTGCATCATGTATTTTTTTTCTTCAGTTTTGTACGTTGCTTTTTATTAACTTGTTAAAAAGAGCAGGTTATAAATGATGTTTGAATTAAATTGCTCTATTTTACCATATAACTGCTTGTCAAAATGTTGATTGGCATCTGATAAACTTAATGAATGGGAGTTAATTGTGTAGCACAGTCAGTCAATCTACAGTATATAAATAGTAAAGATAAGGTAAATAAAACTAGTAGAAACCTGCAAAATATTCACTGCTCACAAGGCATTAATTTGTTCTAGCAGTCCCAGCTCATTGATGTCCCATAACTGCCTTTGATCATGCGAGCTAAAGTCATGCTGGTGGGTAACTCAGCAGGGTGCACATGTGCGTTAGTGCACATATCTATATTCCACTCCTCCCTGAAAACTCCACTGCAGCACATTGAATCAAAATTATAGAGAAAAACAGGAGCTCGTGTTTGTGGTAAGATATCTCTAGCCTGCTGAAATACTTAACACCTTCTTTACAACTTTTCAGCTTCATTTTGAATAGAACTTCAAGGTTAGAAAATAGATATTTAAGTCCATGCATGCAAAATTGTAATAGCACTTTATAAAAAACAAAACAAAAAAACACCACACACACACACACAACTTGATAAGAGAGAGGAATGGCCAGCAGAAAAATGGAGGTGATAATGCCTCTGTATTTGGTGTGACCTCATTTGGAGTACTGTGTGCAATTCAAAGGGATATAAACAGGTTGAAGTCCGTACAGAGGGTGGCTACTAAAATGGTTAGTGGTCTTTGTTATAAAGCAAATGAGGACATACTTAAGGATCTTAATATGTGTACTTTAGAGGAAAGGCAGGATAGAGGTGATTTGATTGAGATGTTTAAATACCTCCTTGGCATAAATGCACATGAGGAGAGCCTCTTTCGATTGAAAGCAAGCTCTGCTACGAGGGGACATAGCATGAGAGAAAAAGGGGATAGACTCAGGAGTAATATGCAGAAATATTTCTTTACAGAAAGAGTGGTAGATATGTGGAATAGTCTCCCAGTGGAGGTGGTAGAGATGAGGACAGTATCTGAATTTTAAAAAGCATGGGACAAACAGAGGATCTCTAAAGGAAAAAAGGGGGCTGTTGTAGTGATTCATATGGAAGGGCAGACTAGATAGGCAATCTGGTCTTTTTCTGCTGTCATGTTTCTATGAATGTGAATCCTTTTAAAAAAGTAATATAGAACCACAAAAAGAAAAGAAAAAGAAAACAGTGCGTGCATATAGTGACATGTACAGTGAATATGCAATTTCCCAATCACTTAGGATTTTGTAAGTGTTAAGTAGTGCTATTTACATGTCTTAAGTTGTAAGCTAGCATTTCAGAATTTGCCTGCTTACTTTGTCCCCTTGGGCAATGCAAAGTCTGCCACTCACATCTATTAAGTATTAAAAAATGCAACTTATACCTGTATTCTAACTTATATGTGTAAATCAGCTTTTTAAAAACATCCTTCACTCTGATGGTTTAATCTTTTTTGGTGGTTATTTACTAACAGCCCTCAAACTTTTCATACATATAGTTTGCTGAAAGGCCTATTTTTTGCCAAGGGCCCCAGGACAAATAATGAACTTTGACTGTGTTATCATACTCTGTTAGTAAATGACCCTGTTTGTGAACTATTGCAACACCACACATTCTAATCAAGTTAGAGTTTCTAAAAATTGGAACTTTCAAACTGCACGACTGTCATAAAAGTTGCCTTGAGTCAGTAATTTGCCTTTCAGAAAACTGCTTTCATTCTAGAGAGCCTATTATATGAGATATTTCTGAAATGCTGCAAATATATCCTAGCATTAGAAATCATCTCCCCTGTCAGCTACAAGCCTTGAATCAGGAGCTAGAGCAACAAATTCTAGCCATGAGAAATGATGCATGGTAAAGCATGCTACCAATTATGCTATTTGTTTTAGAAGATAAAAACTAAAGAAAATTAAAGAGAAATCTGTCATTTGTAGTTGGTTTTCCCATTTTTACCAACTACTGTTTCATCCATAGAGTTTTGTGAGTGCTTTTGCACCCATTTATCAGAGACGAGCCTTACTGTCTGTCTCATCACCCCTGCCCATCTCCCTCTCCCTTTTACTGAGGTGTACTCTGTCCTATTTAAACCTAGTATAACTGAGCCATTTCATCACTTACCCGAGGAGAGAGAATAACTCACTATCCTTGGTCACAGAAAAAGGTATTATCTACAACTTGTATATTGATTCTTATCTCTATATCATTGCATATGGTCTTCTCAGCACTCTGGCAATACTTCTATTGAATGAAAGTGCCTGTACAAAATATAGCTGAGGTACCATCAAAATATAAGGGAAAAAAGACAGGTAACCAACACCACCACTCCTAGCATGGGTTTTATGTATGGTCCGAGTGGGAGCAAAACAAAGAAGGGCACAGCTTTCACTATAAGCTGAGAAGGAAAGTGGGTTTTTCAAGTTTCGACGTTGGTTGAAAAAAGAGCAGCCTCGCAGTAACTTTCATTTCCTCCGCAAAAAGGAAGCACAGTTAAGAACTTCAAGGGAAAATGTAAAACTAACTATGGGTAATTCTCAAATCAAACTGACACTAAAACAGATAAATGGATTTCAATACAGTATGGCACATCAATAGAGCAGCATCACAGCAAACCACTCTTGTGATATTCTAACGAATTTGGAAAGAAAACGACAGAACTTCCAACTCAGTTATAATATTTGTAAATTAAATTAAATTGCATCCAGTACGGTCACATCATTTAGCATTAGGTCAATTCAATCTCTCAAATTTTAGGCATATAGGGGGATATTGGGGTAATGAGGTACACCACACATTTAACTTAGATTGCAAGCCCTCTGGGGACAGGGAAATACCTACTGCACCTGAATGTAACTCGCCTTGAACATCTACTGGAAGGACGTGGGCTAAATACTAAATCTAGAAGCAGGTCCTTTCCTTTTGTCTTCTGGATCATTCACATCGCCTTTAGATCAATAGTTTTGTCGAGTTTAAAATTTTACTATTACCCATCTCAAATGCACTGTAATCAAATGACCACTAGATATTTTACATACACTATAAAACAAACAGTAATTTCGTGTAATAAATTCTGACAGGAAAGAGATTTTCATATTGCTGTCATTTATCACCAACCTGCCAGAAGAGATCGGTGTATCATGCCAACCTGTAGTGGGCTTACACACGTGAAATACACACTGCTATGCCAATTACTCGTTAGCACTGTAGAGGAACAAAAAAAAGTACGGGGGAGGATAAGAAGGGAAAATACCTAGCACCACATCGCTCGTAGTTGTAGAATAACCTGTTCCCATCAGAGGCTTCAATGAATAAACCACGAAAAAAATCAGTAGAGGCAAACGTGGAATCCGTGAAAGTAGCAAAGAGAGCGAAAGAGAAATACGGGTAAAGAGAGTGAAATAAGGGAGGGGAGCGGATCGAGACATCCAAAGGGAGAGAGAGAGCTCGCAAGACTCCAGCAAGTCAAGCAAGTACCTGCCAGTCTCCCACTCTAAGCAGGTGTGCTGCACACGGGAACTGCGAAGCGGAGAAATAGGCAAAGCACTTACAGCAGACACGTTTTCACTCTCGGAGTAAATGCCGAGATCGGATCCCCTGCTGCTCCCGGCGCCGCACACTCACCTCGGAGCCGCTTAGCGAGAGCTCGTCCCCTGCGCCGCAGTAACAAGAAGCCGCCAGCAGTAGCCGCAGCGCTTCCCCCCACGCTCCGGAGACTTCAAGCCCCGAGCTTACTCTCTCGCCTCCCCTCCCCTAACAGGGGCCCGAACTCCGGAAACCACCAGCGCCGCAACAGCCAACCACAGCCCGGCCGCTCGCGCGCCGCCCGCCTATTGTAGGTTGCCTAGTCCGTGCGTCATCGCAGCCAACTCCGCCCCTCTGCTCTCGTGCCACCTGGAAGCAGCTCGGCTTGGCCACCGCTTTTGGCCTCGCGCCGGCTAAGGGCTCGGCCTCCGACGGACTCTGGCGCTAGCGCCGATGGCATCTGGGTGCGGCGAAGGAAGAGGTCGCGAGTTCACCTTTAGGGAGCCGGGCTTGTGCGTCCCTCTCTTTTCGGCACGCGCCCTGTGAACGCAGGAGTAGCGTAGACACAGAACGTTTTTATTTAGACGTATTTTTAAACCAAGTTGTGTTTTGTTTCTTGTGTCATCTTTGTCGTTTCTATATATTTCTTTACGTCGGCTAAGCTGGACTAATACGTGGTTTTAGTCCGAGCCTGTGCGAGCGTATTCCAGCGCCTTAGTCGATACTTATGCCCCCTCGCAATTACCGTTGAGACTCATAGCTCCCCGCCTCCTCCAACCAAGATTTTGATCATCAAACTCGCTTGTAATAATCTCAACGCCATCCTTCCCAGAACAGTCATATACAAATACACAGTTGGACATTTTAAATATTAAACTTTGTAAATATATGCCCATTCTTCCTGCAGGTACAAGTAGTACTAATGACTCTTGAATTTGTGTGGTTCCCACAACCCATTGCTTTTCTTTAGATATAGCAGTTTTTTGATGCTATGCCCACTTCTTCTATCCCCTCCCACTCTATGGACGTAGTTTGACCACTTCATTTGGTGGGGGGAGGGGACAAAGGGTGGGGTGATATTTGCATATACTTTGCATATTCATTGTTGTTAAGTGCCGTCGAGTTGGTGTCGACTCCCGTGACCCTGATAGCTGATCTAAACTTTGTTCAGTCTTCAGCCAAGCGGCTCATTGTTGATAGAATGGTATCCATAGCTGCTGTTATTGTATCAATCCATCTCATTGCCGGCCTTCCTCTTGTATGGTGACCTTCTACCTTGCTAAGCATGATGTCTTTCTCCAGTGATCTCTCTCTTCGTATGATGTGTCCAAAGTATGAAAGTCAAAGTCTTGTCATCTCAGCTTTTAAGGAAAGCTTAGGTTTGTTCTCCTTTAGTACTGACTGGTTTGTTCTTTGGGCAGTCGAAGGATCTGGAAGAGTTCAGTAGCCTCACACAAGCTCAACACCTCTTCCTTCCTTCTCTGTCCCCCCTGCTCCCTCCTGAAGATTGAAGAAGGCTCTCGGAGGAATCTGCCTGCCAGCCACTTCTAAATGCAGTGTCTGCAAAGTACAGAAACAGTTTCAGGGGAATAGAACTGAGCCCGGCATGGATTTCTGTCTGAGGCTTGACCTCATCATTGTCTTTGTTGGGAGCTCCTGATTCTGTCCATCTGGGGTGCAATTCAGGGTGGATCACTGATGACCGTTGGTGTGGTGTGGGGGTTTTCCACAATTTTCTGCATGTGTTAATAGTGTCTTTTACTATTATGTGCCTAGCGGTCGACTGGTCTGTGCATATGTTCTACCCGAACAGCTCCAACATGCGTTCCGATTCATGTGCCTGTAATGCACATTGCTGTATATGCACTGTTAAGATGCCTTTCATGCAGTGGCTAGGTCTGCATTGGGCCACTAGATTAAGGAGGCCATTGCCTTGGCAGAGCTGATGTAGAACGAGATGGTTTGTGTACTCATTCTACCCGACAACAAGTGTCCTCGTAGGTGGAGTGGAGCAACATGGGCATCACTTTCCACTTTTGTTAACCATTTCCACTTGGATGTCCATGCTCGGGCTGCTGTGTCTTCTTCCCACCCAGTGGAGGCATAGCTTTAGTACATCCCACTTGTCTGAACTGGTCTAGCAGAATGATATGAAAGGTGACATTTACTTACCAGATAATGTCCTTTCCTTTGAGTCCTGCTAGACCAGTCCAGAGCCTGCCCCCTGGAACTGTATTTGCTCTGTTGTTCTGCAGCAGTACCCTTGGATCCGCTATGAGGGAGGAGTGGCTCAGTGGTTGGGACAGGTTACCTCAGGTCGGAGGGCCGGGGGTTCAATTCCCACATGGGGACAAGTAACCTCAGGCTGGAGGGACTGAGGTCTCTAGTCCCATGGCTGCTCCTTGTGGCCTTGGGCAAGCCACTTAACCCTCCATTGCCTCAGGTACACTTAGATTGTGAGCCCTTCGGGGACAAGGGAATAAAAAGTATCTGTTAGTATATACTTGTAAACCGCTCTGATGCATAAGTAAAGGGCGGTATATCAAATACCTAAAACCATAAACCATTCTTGGCTATGCAAGTCCATATTCTACGGACAACCTTCTGTTTATACTTTCTTGTACATAGTTCTCTACTTTTTGGTTATTCATTGTTGCCCATGTTGAGGTTGTGTGAGGCTTGCCATGTTCTCTCATATGCTTTGGGACAAATACCAAAGAGACCTTTGGTGGCTGAGACAGATAAAGGCATGGGAGTGATTCAATGAAACTTGGGCTTTTCATTCGTTCTTTGTTTCCACCAACCCATTTGTCTGGACTGGTCTAGTAGGACTCAATGAAAGGACATTATCTAGTTAGTAAAATGTCACCTGCAAAAAACAAAGGAGATGCAAGGTGCTCACTTGCTAAGGGATAAAAAGAGAATCACAGCGCAGTTTCTAACACCAAAATAAAAATGGTTATAATTTAACAAATTTTATTTTGGTGTTAGAAAGTGTGCTGTGGTTCTTTCTTTTTCTTTTTGAACATCTATTTTGCATCCAACAAAACCACTCCTCCAGCAGTAGATGCAGAGCAGAACTAGGACATTTCACCATAGAATCCAGCATACAAGAAAAAAAATCAGATTCCGGTGACATCTCATTAATGGCTTCTCCAGTGCTAGGCAGATTGTGAATACTGCAGTGGGCCTTAGAACATCCTTATGCCTATTCGTAAAACTACAAAAATGAAAAGAGGTCTCTATCATGAGTGAACAACAATCAACTATCACCAAAAAAAATTCACTCTATAAATATGTGCAAATTTCACTAAAGTCAGACAGAAAAACTTATAGGATTGTACACCACATAAGATAAGTGGCATTGCATTAGAATTTTAAATTTATTGTTAGCAACAAAAAAAGAAAAAAAGCCGAAAGTCATTGATGTAAACGGACACCAAATTGGGGAGTATTTCTTACCCATGAAAAGTGTGTCAAAATTACCGTTTATCTGAGACTTAGAGGCAAAAAAATTTTCAAAAAAATTTCATAAAACTAAACAAGACAGATTACTACATATCCTACATAGAAATTTCATGCTAATTGAACACTTGGGGATATGTTTACTAAACTGCGGTAAATGTACATAACGCACGTTATGTAATGTTAACGATCGTTAGCGCATCATAACGCGTGTTATGATGCGCTAACAATCGTTAACGTTACATAAAGCACGTTATGATGCGCTAACGATCGTAATGCCCCGCGGTGCGGTAAAACACCGCAGAAAATGGAGAGAGGGCGGAGAGAAGGGGTCAGTGGCGGGGAGAGGCTCCCCTCACACTAACGCGCTGATTTTCAGGGCTGAATTCCAACGCGAATGAAAACCTGCCGTTAAATGCACATTACAGGGGAGAGAAACCATTTCAGTGTCAGCAATGTACAGCCCAGGCAGGAAACCAAAAATAAGTGATAAGAGTGATACATGTGCACAGAACAAAAGGGCACAGAAACACTGAAAATGACCCCAACAAACTGGAAAAAAACAATAACCAAGCTGGCCAATAGTGGTATCAATGAGAAACATCAACCCCTCCCACCCCGAGTAAGCTCCATAGAACAGCTATAAATCGTGGAAGGGTCTATACTCCGTCCCCATACAAGGTGAATGAGCCCACAGTGAAATAGCGCTGCTCAGGGTTTTCCCCACCATCGGACAGGGTTCCTATGGCGTGCACATGTCCCGCAACATCAGGGCGGGCATGTCGGAACGGCAACTGGACAGATGCCGGAGAAGGGGATACAGAGGGCCGCAGGAGGCACATGCTGTGGTGGAGCTTGGCCACAGTGCGGACTAGGGTGGTGCCTAGGTGGCCCGTACAAATGCTGAAACAGCGGAGCAGCCAGACAGCAACTGCTGAAGGCCCAACATGGGCACGAGTGTGTTTCCCAATGTGTCACAGGGGATAGTACCCAGCAGCTACCCCCAAGGGCACGGAACATTGGCAGGTGGGGCTGGGGGGAAGCGTGGACGTCTATGCAGGCACCCCTACCCCAGAACCCTCACCATAGGTAGCCGCCTACCTGCACACTGGATGGCCTGAGACTGTGCACCACCAGCTCCACCAGCAGAAGGGCATGTCAGCATGGTGGCTGAGGGATACTGGTGGTGGAGGGGGCAGTGGCAGCTGGCCAGAGCAGACCGTGGCCTAGCCTTGTGTAGGTGGGTGCCATGCACTGCAACAGACAGGCCCTGTCTGACCAACAGTCATGGTATCACCAGGGAATGCACCATCTCTGTGATAACATGGTGGTGCCGTGCACAAAACCAGTGTATTCAGAAGCAGAAGGTCACAGGTTCAAGTCCCAGCTGTGGTTTCCGCCAACCCAGTTCTCATATTTTACCCACTACTATAACGTGCTAATACAGACAGAACCTTTCTTGCAGATGACGTAAACATGCCCAAAACACCTACATTTTACCCTACAGAGCACAGACAACATAAACATGCATATTAACTAGAGCAGAGCCTCCCAAATGCAGTCCTGGAGGGCCAAACACCATTCTGGTTCCATGCTGCCTCTGATAAAGATGCCTGTGCTGCATTGCTATGCGCCACCCCCATGGTATGCAGATGTATCTCATGCATATTCATGAGGGACAGCATGAAAACTCAAACAGTGTTTGGCACCGCAGGACTGGAGTTGGGAACTTCTGCCGTAAAGCAGCAGCCAACAGGGGCAGACACACCCGCACCCACAGGCCCCATTATCCAAAGCCTCCTGGAGAGGCAGGACTCTGGGCTCTGTGTGCATCCCCAAATACTAGCACTTGCATACCTTAGTAATGCCACCCTAAACCTGGGAATATGGTACACATCTTTAAAGAGGTTGCTATGATTACTGGCAGATAGCAATTCCTAGGTTAAGTACAATTTTCTGATTGAGCTGCATCATAGCAACCTTTCTGATGTCTGTGGAGTGTGCTACAGGTCTTGTGTCTGGCATAGGTGTGGGGAGGGTGTGTCTGTCTATCTAGTGTGTGGTGGCTGCCAACACCCTCCACAGCCCACACTGCTAGCTCTGTTGCCAGTATTGGCCTGCCAATGTGCATAATGAGGAGCAAGGTACCGTGGGAAAAGCCTGGATAGGGTGGCCTGGCTTGGCTGCATCTGCACAGGGCATAGGGCAATGGCTCGGACATTGTAGTGCCCGGTACCACCTGCACGGACAGGGTGGCCATAGCATGTCCTGCTGGGCGGTCACTCTCACCCTGACTGAGCAGTGACCATGGCATGGCTAGGTTCCCCCATAGTGCTATATAGTATTTTTCTCATGTGATGTATATGGGTTTTCTTTTGGGGCCCAATCACTGACTTATCTGCTTGTTGTGTATGCTGACATTCCTGTTCTGGGTACATGCAGCTCCTCCAGGATCATGCACTATGGACTAGCTGGTGGACTGTCTGCAGCTAGTATGTGTCTTGCTGGAACACCTTGCAGGGTGCAGCGGCTGGAGGCTTGCTGCTGGAGAATGTCAGATAATGGTGGGGGGCAGCTGAGCATTTTCAGGCCTGCTGTCTGTCTGCTCCTGTGTTATGGATGTGTACCGCTCTGTCTGTTCCCCAGCAGGACTGGGGTTGATGGTCCCCTCTGCAGCTACCATTGTAGGGAGTTAGACTGTGGATCTATTCGTGGGTGATCCTGTTTCCCACTCTGAGCCCCAGAGGGTGGGTTGTGTGGTGGTACATGGTCTGCCCATGGGTCCATACACCCCTCTCCTTCACCTACAGCAGGTAACCATGGCACCAACACAGGATATGCAGTATTCTGGGTGCATCATTGCCCATAAGGACTAGACATGACCGAGACATACAGCAGGGCACAGATGTATCCTAGATGTGTCTAACGGAACTACCTATCACACACTGATGGGGACCTGCAGCATGGCATAGTTCAGCCATGAATGGTGCTGGGCGCCCCATCTCAACCTCAGGGTGGGCACAGTACCCGCACAATGTGACTGTCTGTGGCTACTCTGTGGCAGTACCACACACGGTCTGTTCCCCCTACCTGGCCGAGGTGCTGTGGGTGTGCATACCCAATCTTGTGCCCATCTCTTGACTGCTGATTTGCATGTGCAGTGCATCATGGGTACGGGTGGGTTAACCCTATCCTGGTAACCACAACAGACAGTTTGTGTGGTGATATGCAGTCGTGCAGCCAAACAGGCCTTTGTTCACAGCCTTATAAGGTGTCCTAAAGGGGACATTATAGGGTGCCTTGGCGGACAGTACACTTTATAATGTGCCCTATGGAGTGCCTTATGCAGCACCTTAGGTTATGCCACCGTGAGGGTGTGTTTGCCGGCAGCACAAATTAAAATACATGTCAGATGCCTCAACAATCACTACTTAAATGTAAAGGGTGCTGCCTCAGCCAGCCTTATACATTGGGCCCACTGGGGAATCAAACCCATGACCCCTGTACTATCAGTTAGTGTTGTAACCATTGTGCTACAGCTCTGTTGCTGTGATTGTATGTCTGCGCGCCTTCTTAAGATTAACGCGCGGTAACGTGCCTTGTAGTGCTCGTTCATTTATGGCGCCTTGTAGCGCGCGTTCTTGGCAACGATGTACCGCCCATGTCCTTATTTGGGGTTTCTGTCTCTAACGCGGCTCCTAACGCGAATCGCACTAACGCAGTTTAGTAAACATACCCCTTGGTCTCATTCACACAGGCAGAACACTTGGTCTTAGTCACCCAGGCAGAGCATTGTTAGACCCTCACCAAGTACAGAATTAATTATTACAAACTCAAAGTAGAAATGTGTAGACAAAATTAAATTGAAAGCCCTACAAGCTAGGCTCTGCATGCAGTGCAACACAAGAAATAGAAAAAGTGATGCATTTCCCCCTGTACTGTGCAAAATATAGAGTTGCCATATATAAAATCCAAAAACTGACATATTCCAGTCATTAAACTGAAAATAAACTCTTTTCCTTTATTGTCTACCTATTTTATTTGTTTAATTGCCTGGGTCCCGGTATCTGGTTTCTGTGTCCTCTTCTCTTTTCTTAACTCTTTTCCAATGTCTGCAATCCACCTGTCACTTCTCTCCACTTGTACCTTCTTTATTTGCTCCCCTACATCCTTTCCTAATGTTGATCTTTTTCCTTTCAACTGTCTTCCATTTATTTTTCTTTTTATCAACTCAGATTTCATTTATCTTTCTTATATTCACCTCTCAATCTCTCTCTTTGTACAACCCTCACACTCCATCTCTCTATTCTTCTCCAGCCACTTATTCCCCATTCTTTAACTCTTTCCTTTCTCTTTTTCTCTTCCACCCTCCCTGTGCTCAGCATCTATCACCTTCCCTCCTGCCCTGTCTTGTGGCTCCCTCTCTCTCCAATCTCACGCCTCTCCCCTTTTTCTCATCCTATCTTCCCATGTCTAGCATTCCCTCTCTCTCCCTCACACTGTGTCCAGCATTTCACCCCATTCCATGCCCAGCATCTCCTCTCTCCCCACTTCATGCCTAGTATCTCCTCTCTCATCCATGTCCAGCTTCTGCCCTCCACACTTCCATGTCCAGCCTCTCCCCTGTATACCCTACCCCTGTATCCAGCATCTGCCATTTACCCCCTATGTATGACCTCAACCCTGTGTTCAACATCTGCTTTCCATCTCTTTATGACTCCCACCCATGTCCAGCATCTACCCTCACTTTATATCCACCATCTGTTCTCTATCCTCTTATATCCTCTACTCTATGTCTGTACCCCTCAAACCTATGTCCAGCATCTGCCCATCACCCCTACCCATGTCCTGCATATGCCTTCCACCCCCCCCCCCCACACACACACACACACTGTCCGGTATCTTCCCTTCCCTCCCCTGCGTCATTCCCTTTACACTTTCTATTTATCATGTGCCTTCTGCCCCCCATTGTGTCCAACATTTACCCAGCCATTCCATATTCCCCCCCACACTCCTTTATGTCCATCTGCTCAGCATTTCCATTTTGGCCATCCCATCTCCCCCCCCCCCCCCTAGTTGTGCCCATCTGCCAAGCATTTCCCTTCCAGCCTTCCACACAAACCCCTGCCTGCCACTGCTTTATCTGTGCATGCAGCGGTCTGGCCTTTGATTTAAACAACAACAACATGGGTCTAAGCACTTCTTTGCTAGGAAGGCTGGCCTAGTCCCTCCACCTCTAACATGAAGCAAGTGTCAGAGAGTGGCAGCACCACATCAGCCTTCTCAGCAAGAGCCTATGTTTTTTTTTTCAATCAGAGATCATACCACCCTGCTGCTGCAGGCACAGAAAAGGCGGGGGGGGGGGAGGGGGGGCAGGCTGTCACCAAATCGGCAGAGAGCCGGCTGGTGGGGAGGAGGGGGAGTGCCCCCCCCCGCCCCTCCAACTATGCCCATGCTCCACCAAGCTGCTGCCCTAGAGGGCTGCCTAGTTTGCCTAGTGCTTGGTTCAGGGTTTTGTTAAGTTAAAATCGTGAATCCTGTATAGAGTGAGAAAGTGATTTAAATATGCTTTGAAATGTGAAAGAATAATGGGAAGTCTGTTCATATATAAAAATAGATATTTCAGCCAAAAGTTAAGTATTTTACATTTATCAGATGTGACCTTTACTTGGCATTCTGCATGTACTTATACAGTAGATATAAGAAGCAAAGGAATATAGCCTAGTTAATTTAAGATATGTACATGTTTAGGTGCATTTCGCCAAAGCAATAGTGCCTATTATGGAGGCACCATCTATTCATCTGTCTGTCTGTTCTTCTGTCCATATGCATGGGTTTATTTGCTCTTGTGCAAACAGATCTGTGCTTTCAGTAAAGCAAAATCCAACAGACTGCTGCAAAGAATGGTAGTGTCTGTTGCAGCCGACATGCTCAATGCCTGCTGGCGAGGACCATCCCAGCCAAAGGAGCTGTCCACCAGGCTGCAGCTGCAGTCCGAATGCCCATTACGGGTTGGCAGAGATTCCATCCTCTGCCAGCAGAGGTGTGAACTGGGCTGTGGCTGCAGTCAAGAAGGGCAGACAAGAAAAAACAAAAACATTACTTGCAGCATTGTAAATTAGATGGAAAGGAAGAGGAGATGAAGGGAAGGGGACATCCCTGACAAAGACGGGGCCATTAGGACATGATTCTGGTCTGCGGGAGCAAAACATTCCCGCGGGAGCCAGAATCAGGCCCAAGGATGGCCCAGCGGGGGACATCCTCCCCCACAGGTGCCCCGGCATCCATGGCTCCAGCCCCCAAAACCCTGCCACCCACCCATAGCTAGCCTGCCATGGCCTAGAACAGGCGGTGGGGACCCCCCACATCAGGTCCTGGCCCCAGCCCCAGGGGTGGCTCACCTGCCCCGATCTGCCAACTTGTGCTGCTTATACTACCTCTGCTGTGGTAAACAGCACGTCTCAGCAGGCCTGGCAGGACATACAGGGCCGTGATCTGAATTGGCCCTATATGTTCTGCCAGACTGGCCCATCCCAGCTTCGCCCCGATCCCACCCCCTCCTGGTTCTCCCCATCCTAATCCTCTGCACATACAGGGAGAGCTGGTAGGGGAATCGCAACCCACATTCAGGAATGACCTCCAAAGCCCCCTCACCACACCCCACCCTCATGCACAAATACTCATACACACAGCCCCTTGCCCTTTCCCCCATGGGGTACACAAGTACACCCACATGCACACAGCCCTTTACCACCACCCCCCACCACAGGTGTGTGCATATACACACGTAGCCTCTCACCTCACTTCTCATAGATGTGTGCATGCATACACAGTCCCTCATCCCACCACATGCACATGCAAGCACACACAGCTTCTTATACCACCCATCCCCCATGGGTACGCACACACATATACACAACTTGTTGCCACACACCTCGTAGGTATACATACATGCACACACATACCCAGCCCCCCACCCTCCACCCTTTCATACATGAAACATACACCCTGCTCCTCCACCCTCTCATAAATGTACAAAGACACCAGCCCCTTGCCCCGCCCTATTCTACTCTCATAGATGCATACACAGAGTTCCTCACCCCACCTACTGCATCCCACCCCACATCCTTTCACACATGCACACACACCTTCTCAGCCCTTTTCTCACATCCTCATATGTACACTCATCCCCCCCAGCACATTCTCACATGCACATACACACCCAGTTCCTCTCCATCCCCCACACATGTGCACACACACAAAGCCTCTCACACCCTGAAAACAGAGACAAATATATAACAACCATTCACAAAGACGTCACACAGATTTTGACACCCATGGACATGGAGGAGTTTGCAAATGAAGGACAGGGAAACATGCCATTTTGTCACACTATGCATTTTTCAACTTTTTATAATTATTAGGGAATATGAACATCTCAAAGGATAATAATGTAAGGTATTTATTAAATGAACGTCTAAATTAATCTCCTTAATATGTGGCATGCAATAGAAGATTTAACCTTCTGGCTGCCTGAAGGGTCAATTGACTACCTTCTCTAGAAGGGGGAGATCCCCTACTGAAATTCCATCCAGCCAAGTGTGAGATTTTCCTTAAAAATCATGCTTTACAGTGGGTTGAGAGCTTCCGCTACCTTGATACAATGCCAGCTGACCCTTTCAAAATAAAGATGAGGCCTCATAGCAGACCTATTTCCGATGATGGGGCAGACTTCCTGTGCCAGAGCAACTCATTGGCTACTCTGAACATTAGGAAGTTTGCCCCAATAACATCTGGATCTTAGAGCACAGAAAATGGGATAAGATGCATATTGTATTTTAGGAGTTGTCAGTTCAGTGCTGCAATTAAGAAATACGGGCATGTTTACTAAAGTGTGCTAACCTTTAGCATGGGGTTTGACTCAAGCTAAGGACATCATACTAACAGTGTGACTTTGTGCTAAAAAAAACCCCCATGCTAACAGATTAACACATTGTTGTTTCGAGAATGGGCAGATTAGGGACATAGAATCCAATTCCCAGAGGAGTACGTCTTGGCTGTCCAGACATCCCCGATGAAGATAGGCCCATTAGGACCCAACTCTGGTCTGCGGGAACTAAACGTTCCTGCGATACACAGAATCGGGCCCGAGAACAGCCCGACATGCTCGTGCCCCTGCCTGCAGGGACATCTTCCCCGCAGGCTCCCCTGGCTGCTGTGGCTTGGTTCCCCTCTTCCCTGCCATCCAATCCACAGCTAGCCAGCCAGGGCCTGGATCAGGTGGCGGAAGACCCCCCCCCCCTCCACCCGGCCCTGTCCCTGGGGGGGGATCCCCAGGCCTGATTGCCAGTTTAGTGCTACTTTTTCCACCTTTGAGGTGGAATACACAGCATGTCCCATTTGACACAGCAGGACGTACAGGGCCGTGACCTGAATTAGCCCTGTACATCCTGCTGGGTTGGCCTGTCCCTGCTTCCCGCTGGCTCTCCCCGACCTGCTGCTCAGGACGTGCAGGTAGAGCCAGAGGGGGAATTGGGCCAGGACGGTTTATGGGGCTGCACATCCCGCCATCCGCGACTCGGCTTTGGGCCCATTATCTATGTATTGACGGCATGTCAGAATTAGTGCGGGCATTTCGAGTTTTCAGTAACTGCACCTGTTGCTGTTAGCATGGGTACACTTAATGCTACCTCATTCAGCGGCATTAAGTGCACCTACATGCCTGTTAGCATAGTGCTGCATGTTATAGTTTCCTGGATCAACCCTGGAACCCTTTTTAAAAATTGGCATTGCATTGATCATTTGCCAATCTTCAAGTATTACAGATGATTTTAATGCTAGTTCACAGTAGGTCTGCAATCTCATATTTCAGTTCTTTCAGAAGCCTCGGTTGTATACCATCTGGTCCAAGTGATTTGCATTGTAGTATCGGCAAGGTAATAGATGCACATACCTCCCAAAATTAGTGTGTGTCTATGCTAATTTGGCGGCATAATCACATGCTACTGGCACACACCTTAATAAACATGCCTCACAGAATTGAACCTGGAATTTCCTCACTCAAGTTTGGTACATCTCTTTTACTATGTGATCTTGAGACAGTCCATAGCAGTGAAGTAGCCGTGACTGATTTTTTTTGGGGGGGAGGCCAAGGTTTACATCCATGGGCACTAATAGGTCAATATTCAGTCACAGCAGTTGGTAATTTTTTAAGCAATATCCTCTACATCTAATAAAAATTCAGTTATTCAGCACTGATATACGGATAGTGGCCAGGTTGAATATCCAAATAGGTGGTCAGTGCTGGCGCTACCTGGATAGTGGTGATACTCAGCACCGCTATTTAAATAGCTGTCTGTATAACTTAGGACAGCTTTTTCTCTGTCTTAAGTTGAATAGTTACGATAGATACTGGTGTCAGGGTACCAGTGTTGGATATTGTCACTGTCTATGATCTATTATGATTCAGTGGCACTTATGGGGCTAGCAAGTGCTACTAGCCAGAAATGTTCCTTTGAATATTGACTCATCAGTGTATAGGGCTAAGTAAAATTGATAATTTGAAAGAATCTCTTTGTGAGGTCAAGTTAAAAGAATTCAATAGGGATAAGAAAGATTATGAAGAAAATTGGATATATCTATGGATGAATAAAATCAATAAAAGAGGTACCAGTAAGGTGACTTTTACATCTTTGAATCAATCATTATATAGTGAGGATGAATCTTGGGGTGGAAGATACTAGAGAAAATGATATGAAGATGATTTTTTGGACAGGTGAGCAGATCGCATGCGAGATCGCCATCCATGGGTGGGGTCATGACAGAACCAAAGAGATTGACTCCTTTGAGTACTGTAACAAAAACTATGGATCAGTCAGTGGTGATTACATTTTTCCAGGTATCTTTAATGGCAGAGGAGCATGAGATTCTGGATTTGAGATGAAATTGTGTCCCTTCTCCCAGATATGATACATTTCAGATGTGCCTTCTGTACAACTCTCTTGTAAATAAGAGATTTAATTATTTCCCTCCAGGACCTTAGGCTCCATTGATTGTAGCATTTGAACATTTAGTTCTAAGATATTTGGAGAATTTGGAAAAATAAAGAGAGAAAGGATAATTTAATTTCACGAGGAAAGAGAGGCAGGCCTTGCAGGAACTGACTGATAATGATCAGATTGTCATTAAAGAGCTGATAAAGGAGGTGCAGTAGTTGTGCTATCTACAGAAAAGTATCATCAAGGAACTTTGAAACTTTAGGACATGACTTACTGTAACCAAGGCCACCCTCACCCCGGGGCAAGATAGAATAGGCTTCCCCTGAGTAGGAGTTGTTCATGGTAGCTGGGTTGATGTTATTACTAGCCAACACACTTCGAGTGTGATGGGAGTACAAATATCTTAAATTCTAACTGGAATACCCTCAAAGGGGAACACAGAAATTTAAATCCTAAACATAAAGCTGAGGAGAATCTCAGATGGTTTGAGATACCGGAATTACCAGGTAAGAATCCCTTGGTAAGTATGATGGATTAAGAATGTAAATTATGCCATACTGGGTCAGACCAAGGTCCATCAAGCCCAGTATCCTGTTTCCAACAGTGGCCAATCTAGGTCAGAAATACCTAGCAGTTTCCCCAAAAGACACAGGTTCCACAATGCTTGTATTGGGTCAAGCAGTGATATCATGGGTCTCTTTTAATAATGATTTATGGACCTTTCCTCCAGGAACTTGTCCAAACCTTTTTTAAACCCAGCTACACTAACAGTGTTTACTACATCCTCCAGTAACAAATTCCAGAGTTGATTACACACATTGAGTGAAAAAATATTTTCTCTTATTAGTCTTAAATAGGCTACAATTGATCTACATTTACCCGTTCCATTCCATTCATTCATTTATAGACCTCTATCATATCTCCCTTCAGCTGTCTCTTTTCCAGGTTGAAGAGCCCTAACCTTTTTAGCCTCTCTTCATAGGGGTATCCTTCCATCTCCTTTACCATTTTGGTGGCTCTTCTCTGTACCTTTTCTAATAAAGCTATATCCTTTTTAAGATACGGCGACCAGAATTGCACACAATATTCAAGGTGCGGTTGCACCATGGAATAATACAGAGGCATTATAATATCCTTTGTTTTGTTTTCCATTCCTTTCCTTATGATACATAGATACCTCCGGACTCTGATGCAGTGTTTAAAAACTACAATGTTTAATAAAATTACAAATAATAACAAAAAAACAATGTTTCCAATTTCTGATTCTTTTACAAGCCTCAAGTTTTTCTTTGGGTAAGTATTGTGTCTCTAGAACTCAGTCTGTAAGGATATTTGAGCTCAAGTATATGTGTGTTCACAAGTTTTACAATACCTATCTGCTCTCATCAGAGCCCAATTGTACAATTGTTTAAATCTCTCTTTCTCCCATGGAGTACTTGCTTGAAGAAAAGTCTTTGGCCTGTCATCAAATATAGCTCTAAAACTGTCCCTAACCAACCTAACCTAACCCTAGCTCTAATATACTTTTGTTTCCGTAAATTAAAAAAAACCTGACAATAAGTATAAAATGTGTTAGTGCAGTAAGCTTGCTTGGTTTCCCTTTTGTATTTTTTATCTCACCACTTCCTCACAAAAACAGATATTTTCAACTATATCTCAGATCACTCTCAATTATCACACTAATTCAATTTCACAGCACATTAACAGTCACTTACTCTTAGCTTTCCCTTTGTCCCTCTTATAGTGCTCTAAACCCTGTAACCCAATTTTTCCTTCCACTTAGAGTTTCCCAACGTAATCCACTCTTATTCTCCCCTCTAAATGGGTGTCTCACCTGTTCTCCTAGGACAAGCAGGATGAGTCAGCCACAATAGGTGTCGTCATCCGACTGCGCCGAGACAGAAGTACTACTCTCTATAGTTCAGAAGGGCTTTGCCCTTCTGAGCATGGGCCACCCAGGCCACCCCCCCCCCCCGGGTCCACCCCTAGCCAGCCACTCTTCATTCTTTCGCCTTGCCAACAAGACGGATTTTCCTATACTCTTTCCTCACCTTAATTATCCTTATTCCTCACTTCCTACTTTTAATCTATATCTTTCAGGTTCTCTATACCCTTTCCTTGACTAAACTCACTAATCTTGAAAAAAAAAATCCATTTCTAATATTTTCTTTTCCTTCCCTCACATCCACCTTCCTTTCCAACCTTCTCTTCCCTCTGCCTATCCTTACCTTCACTTAAGCTTCTCAAATACGCTTTTCCTCACAACCTCACAAGCACACTCAAAAAGTCTCACAAACAGTCCCTTCCATTTAAACTCTTATTCTTCTCCATTCAGACACTCACAACATTCAAACCCACTCTCAATTTCAGACAAAGCCACTCAAAAGCAGGGCCCTGTCATCAGTCATACTAAAATCCATCCATTCTCTTCACCAATCATTCTCCAACTGCCAGTCTCTGACTACTTTCATTCTAAAACACATTCTAAAAGCATCCTTACCTGCACTGATGTCACCAAATAGTGCTAGACCTCCTCTCCTTTAGTCCTAAAACTTTCACTAATAACACAGGTACACTACCAAAAAACTGCCTCCAGTTTTGCAACTGATTCCTATAGATTTTGGGGTGCTGAATCCAGGAAAAATAGCCAAAATGTTCCATCACGTCACGTTTTCTTGCAAAATTAGATTTCTTACCCATATAAGGAATGTTCACATAGGGGCATGTTTACTAAAAGCCGTACAATTGCGTGCCGCACAATAGCGCACGGAAACGCGGCACTCAAACGCTCAGAAACGCTCTTAAACGCCCCGCACAAGTGCGCTTGGGCCCCGCACAATTGCGCGCCGCACTAACGTGCCCCGCAAAAGTACCCGGCCCGCAAATGTCCGATAGAGGCGTGGAAAGGCATTCTGAGGGCGGAGGAAGGCTCCCGAGGGGCGGAGAGACGGGGTCAATGGGCGGGGAAGGGGAGGGGAGAGGCTCCCCGCACAGTATCGGGGACGAATTTGCAGGTTAAAAATAGCGCGAGTGAAACACTCACGGTAGAGGGCATTTAAAGGGAAGAGAAACCATTTCCGTCAGCAATGTACAGGGAAACCGGGGAAACCTGCAAAACGTGAGCAGTGTGATACATGTGCACAGAACAAAAGTGCAAATAAAGATAGAAAAAGACCCAAACAAACATATTAAAAATAGGAAGTCAGCTGGGGAACCCTGATATTAATGGGCAAACATAAGAAACACACCCAGGAAAGCTCCAAAAAAATGAAATGAAGTATGGAAGGGGCTACGGAGCGGAGACCCTTCCAAAAACCATTTCCTTTTTTCTGAGCCTTCCTGGGAGTGTTTGCTATGGTTGCCCATTAATATCACTGTTGCCCAGCTTGGATATATTTATCCCCAGTTTGTCGTGGTCGGTTGAGGGGTTTATTTGCACGTTTGTCACCAGACAAGGTGACTGAGCCCACAGTACAAATGTGCAGAGCAGGGTTTGTGACTCATTTGGTCAGGTTTCCCACCCCCAGGGACTGCACTATCACTGTGGCCACAGTGTGGTGCAGCAGACAGAGGGTCACAGGTTCAAATCCAAGCTAGGGCTCCTGCCAACCCAGTCCCCATATTTTACCCACCACTAAACAGAGATAGTAAAGACACTCCTTTATTGCAGAGAACATAAGCATGGTTCACACACCCATTTTGTACCCAACACCGCACACACACCATAACAATGGGCATTACCGACAGCCGAGTCCCCCAAATGCAGTCCTGGAGTGCCACAACTCAATCAGGTCATATGCTTTTCCAAGATACGGACATGCCAGCATGTTGGCGGTAGGGTACAGGTGGTGGAGGGGGCAGTGGCTGCTAGCCACAGAAGACAGTGGCCGAGCCATGTGCAGGCTGGCACGTCCACTGCAACATAGGCCCTGTCAGATGTACAGTCATGGACTTCCCAGGGAATGCAGCACATCTGTGGTAACACAGTGGTGCAGTGCACACAGACAGTGTGTGCAGGAGCAAAAGGTCACAGGTTCAAAGCCCAGCTGGGGCTACTACCAATCCTGTCCACATATTTTCCCCACAACTAAACCATGTTAGTAAGGGCAATCCTTTATTGCTGGGGATATACGCATTGGTCATACGCCTATCTTTTACACCACCAAGCACAGACACCATGACCAGGGGCAGTACCTAGAGCAGAGTCTCACAAATGCAGTCCTGGAGGACCACACACCATTCAGGTTCCATGCTGCCACTCATACAAATAACCGTGCTGTATATCTATGCACCACCCCCATGGCATGTAGATGTAGCTCATGCATATTCATGAGGGACAGCAGGAAACCCCAACCAGTGTATTGCAAACCTGGACTGGATTTGGGAACCTCTGCCGTACAGCAGCAGCCAACAGGGACAGACACACCCACACCCACACCCACAGGCCCCATTGGCCAATGCCTCCTGGTGAGGCAGGACATTGGGCCCTGCGTGCATCTCCCAATACCAGCACTTGCATACCTTAGCAATGTCACCTTACACCAGGGTATATGGTACACAGCTCTCAAACGTTTGCTATGAGTACTGGCAGATAGATATCCCTACGTTACGCACAGTCTGCTCTATGAGCTCCATCATAATAATCTATCTGATGTCTGCGGTGTGTGCGTCAGGTCTGGCCCCTGACAGTGTTTACCACCCTAGGGAGGGACCCCCAATGGTATTGCATACCATACCCATGCCTGTACTGTGCCCAGGACTGGTGTGGTGGGCAAGGATTCTGAACCCCTCTATAGTAGCACAATGCTGGCATACGTGTGGGAGTGTGTGTCTGTCTATACAGTGTGTGTTGGCTGCAAACACTGTCCACAGTTTTGGCCTGATGATGTGCATAATGAGCAGCATGGTACCATGGGTATAGCTCAGACAGGGTGGGCTGGCCAGGATGCATCTGCACAGGGCATAGGGCACTGGCAGGGACATTGTAGTGGCCGTCCACCACCTCCACAGACAGGGTGACCTCTGTATGTGCTGCTGGGCTTTCACTCCACCCTGACTGTGCAGTGATGGCAGCATGGCTAGGCACCCCCATAGTGCTTCATAGCACTTTCCTCATGTGATATATATGGGTCACCTGTTGGGGCCTAGTCACTGATGTATCTGCTTGTGTGTGCTGCCATCCCAGTTGTGGGTGCATGCATTTCCAGTGGGACTAACCAGCAGACTGTTCACAGCTGGTATGTGCCCTGCTGGAGTGCCTTGCAGGGTGCAGTGGCTGATGGCTTGATGCAGGGGAATATCAGATAGTGGTGGGGTGCATCTTAGCATATCCAGGCCTACTGTCTGTCTGATATTGTGGTCTGGGTGTGTGTGGGGCTGCTTGGACTGCCCTGTAGGGTGTCTGTTCCCCAACAGGACTGGGGTTGATGGTCCACTCTACTGCCATCATTGCAGGGGGGGGGGGGTGTATAATGGGGATCTGTTGATAGGAGACCCTGCCTGTTTGCCACCCTCAGCTGGGGGGGGGGGGGTTGGTGGTACATGGCCCACCTAGGGGTCTGTGGGGTTTCCCCTGACTGAGACAGACAGAGATATCCAAGGTGTTCCTGCAGAAACTCACAGATTATGACTGTTTTGGAGCTCTGCCATGGCCTCTCTCAGCTGTGGACCTGGTCCAGGGCGCCTCATCGCACACTCAGGGTGAGCACAGTTCCCGCACAGTGTGACTGTGTGTAGCTACTCTGTGCAAATTAAACACCCGGTCAGTACCTCCTACCAGGCCAAGGTGCTGTGTGGGTGCACACGGACACGTCCCCCTACCAGGCCGGGGAGCTGTTGGGGTGCATTCCCCATCTTGTGTTCATCTGTGGACAGCTGATTTGCATGTGCAGTGCATCATGGGTATGGGTGGCCTAACCCTATCCTGGTTCCCACAGCAGACTGTCTGTGTGGTGACATGCAGGCTCTCTGCAGCCAGCTAGGGGCTTGCTGGCAACTATATAGCTGTAGCCCAATGGTTACTTCACTGCCTGTGGAGCCAGCGCTAATGGGTTTGAGCCCACAGTGGGGTTCTTTGATAGGGTTGTCCAAAGCTTTTTTTAGATTTAATGTACATATGTTGCTGCCATCAAACACACCCTCAGTGTACTGTACCCATAAGGTGCCTCTGAGGGTGCTTTATAGGGCACCCTATAGGGCACCTTATGGTTGCCGTCCATATAAGGTGCACTATACATTATCCTGTGACGCAACATATATGGTGCCCTATAGGGGACATTCAAGGGTGCCTTGGCGGACAGTGAACTTTAACATGTGCCTTATGGGCCGCCTTATGTTAACACGCTTTGTGAGTGCGTTTGCTAGTAGTGATAACTGAAATAAAAATAGCTTGCCCCCTACAGCACTCATCCACATAATACACACTGCCTCAGTGAGCCTTCTTCATTGGGCACTGTGGGGGATTGAACCCCTGATCTCTGCACCATTGGTCAGTGTCTTAACCATTGCGCTGTGGCTCTGTTCCTATGCTTGGGCATCTGCGCACCGCCTTATGCCGCCCAAACCTAACAGTGCACCGCCTTATGCCGCCTGAGATTAACAGTGCACCGCCTTATGCCGCCCAAAATTAACAGTGCACCGCCTTATGCCGCCCAAAATTAATATGCCTCCTAAAGCACTTTTACCCATTACAGTTAATGCTTCAGCCAGCCCTTTTTGTTGTGCACAATGGGGAATTGAACCCATGGCAGCTGCACCCACAGTCAGTGTTTTAACCATTGTACTATGGCTCTGCTCTTTTGTGTGTGCACATCAGGCGCCACTTAGCCTTCCCACGCACTATTGTGCCCCGTGCAAATGTGCGATCGCTTACCCCGTTTTTTTTCTTTTCTCTGCCTGAACCGCCCACTCCTTATATGGCACAGGCACACTACCACGGCCCCGCACATTAGGAATGTTTAGTAAACAGACCCCATAATTTCTTTTTAGCCGACTGCAGTTTATTTTCTTGGCCCAAAATAGAGGTTGTAATGGTTAACTAACTAGAAACACTCCCTCATGATATTTTAGAGTGTTTTGTATTCATTTTATACATTAACAGGACAATTGGGAGGCGGGGGGCTAAATCCAGTACTCGCGCTGGCGCATGTTCTTTCCTGTTCGCCTCGCCTCGTTCGCTCGCTCAAACACGGTGGTTGCGACATGAACGTTCCTGTCAAATTTCAGTTTCTTGCAAGTTCATTATTACCTTTTGTTTGCTCAGTCGTAATCCAGCTTTATTCCGAAGTGGTTCACTACAGTTGTAGTTTGCAGTGCTGTGTATTTGTGATGGCTCACAGAGCCAGAGGTTGCGTCAACTCTCCGGACAGTTTTTGTTTTATTTGTGGGGAATATACCATGAAAAAACGGCAGAGGAACATTTCTGCATTTATTAAAAAAGTATATTTCGCCTATTTCGGTTTGAAGTTAGGCGATCAAGACAAACCGTGGGCTCCTCACAAAGTGTGCAAGACATGTGAGGAAGATCTACGCTTATGGATGAAAGGTAAAAAACAAGCATTTTGTTTCGGAATACCTATGATGTGGCGTGAACAAAGAGACCACAGCAGTGACTGCTATTTTTGCTCTTGCATTGTGAAGGGATACAACTTAAAAAATAAGAACATAATAAGTTACCCCAACCTTCCCTCAGCAATTAGGCCTATGCCTCATAGCAACAAAGTACCTGTGCCTGAACCACCAAAATCTTTGGATCATATTTGTGTGGACGGTTCTGATCATGATAAGACTCATCAGATGGCTTTTCCCGATGAGTCCAGTACTTCCGAGTTTGAAACTGAACCAGATCCGAAACCTGAACTTTTCTCTCAAGCTGAATTGAATGATTTAGGACTCCCAAAAGATGCTGCCCAACTGCTAGGTTCTCGGCCTCGGCTTAAACAGAAAAATCTATTGTCACCAGGAACAACTTTTTATTGGTACCGCAACCGCGAGACACAATTTTTGAAGTATTTCAGCAAAGAGGAAGATTTGGTATTTTGCAACGATATATACGGAGTGATGGAAAAGTTTAAACTCAAGTATGATCCTGCTGAATGGCGGCTGTTCATTGATTCGTCAAAAGACAGCATAAAAGGTGTTCTTCTTCATAATGGCAACACATTCGCTTCAGTTCCTATTGCTCACTCTGTTATACTCCAAGAAAAATACGAGAATTTGGCCCTGATTCTTCAGAAGATTCGTTATGATGAGCATAAGTGGATGATTTGTGGAGACTTTAAAATTCTATCCATGCTATTAGGGCAGCAATCCGGTTTCACCAAATATCCCTGCTTCCTTTGCTTGTGGGATAGCCGGGCCCGCGACCTACACTGGGGGAAAAAAGACTGGCCAATTCGGGAGTATTTGAGACCCGGTGAGAAAAATGTTCTTCATGAGAGCTTGGTACCTCGTGATAAAATTTTATTACCACCTCTCCACATTAAGTTGGGTCTCATTAAGCAATTCATCAAGTCCCTTCCAAAAGATGGTGAGTGCTTTCAGTATCTTTGCTCAAAGTTCCCCCGACTTTCTGAAGCAAAGCTAAAGGAAGGAGTGTTTGTTGGCCCTGATATAAGGAAACTCATTTCAGATGGAGCATTCGCTGAAACGATGTCTGAGAAGGAAAAAGAAGCCTGGGATTCCTTCAAGGATGTTGTTCTCAAATTCTTGGGGAACAGGCGGGATGAGAACTCTAAGGATATTGTTGCCAGGATGCTCAATGCCTTCAAAGAACAAGGCTGTAACATGAGCCTGAAAGTCCATTTCTTGCACTCCCATGTGAACTACTTTCCCGAAAACTTGGGGGCGTACAGTGAAGAACAAGGTGAAAGGTTTCACCAGGACATCAAGAACGCAGAGAGAAGGTACCAAGGAAGATGGAACACCACTATGATGGCTGATTTCTGCTGGTTGCTGCTGCGGGAAACCCCAGATGAAAAATATGCCAAGCAGCGCACAAAGAGAAGCATTCGGGGGAAGAAGAAACGGGCCCACCAGGAGATTGATTGACCCAAGAATGACTTTAAAATCTAAACTGTGTTGACAAATATCGTGTTTTTACTGAACTTTGAAATAAAAATTTGCTAGTTATTACCACAGTGTCGGATCTCATTTATTAGAATTTTATTTTCACACCATCGGGTGTTTGTCTTCATGTATTGCAATGGTGCGGTTTGCGTTTTCTATTCTTACATACATACCTGTACAACATTTTTTGCACATTGCTTTGCTTTGTGTCTAACCTCGCTCTTATATGCTCAATGTTTGTGCACATGTATGTGGCTGTTTTAAGTGCAGACAATTTTGCTACCATCACAGTGTGTTTTGTTGACATTACTCTATTCTTATGTGCTGCTTTGTTACAATTTTCTTTATTCTTATTTGAATAACTACTAAACAATTAGTATAAAGAATTCATCCAAGAAACTTTTATCTCGATCGCACTCAATCTGAAACGTTCACCTCAAACTGCTAACCGAATGTAGCAAAAAATCTGTACGTGATGGAGCAAATTGGTTACCAGATTTGGATTCAGCGCACCAAAAAACGTAAAAATCAATCGAAACATTAGAGGCAGTTTAAAAAAAAAAATTTTTAGTGTACCTGTGTAATCCTATGCCAGTTTTCCTTCAGAGCCATGCCATCTCCTTTCTTTCTGTTTCAGTAGAGATTTTCACCAAACTGTGTCATTGCTATTTCTGGAACAGCTGAGCCAAACTGCAACAATGTTGCTGTAGAGATTGGTGCTCCATCCTCTGCCATCCTGGACTTTTTTCAAACGTTTAGTACACATTTTTAAGCTTTATGCACTCCTTTATTTTCAGTTTACACAAACATTCTCATGGATATAACTTAGATACACGTTTGAGACATTTTTTCCCTTTAAAAATGAAATTTAAGCGACACTAGCAAATTGCTGAAATTTGCAACTCATTTTGGAGTTAAAACCATCCAGATCCCAACAATTAGTGCGCAATGACCCTTTAACACACCCCGAATACATCTTAAAATGTTTAAAACTTTCAAACGTTTAATTTTTAATTTTGCGGCATTTTGTTAGGCCATGCCCCTCACTTCTCTTCCTTAACTAAAATGATGCAAAATGCAGCCAATCAAAACTTTTAAAATTGAAATAATCCTGTCTTCAGGCTTCCCAACCCTAGCTCAGGTTCTTTAACTCCCCAAAGTATTACAATTTAATTTTTAAATTTCAGCCATTTTTGCCATATTTAGAGCACTCCGGCCCTTTAAGGATGGCTCTGCCTATTGGTTATTGCCATCCTCAGGCCCGAAGCCAACCTTAATGCTACCTTGGCTCCCACAATGGCCCAAATCATCATAAGGGCCTCCCAGACCAATTACCCCTCTCTCAAAGTCCCCCTGATCATACTGGGGACAGCCACATGCAAATGCAGATCCCCCAATCCCCTGAAAAGCAGGCTGGGCCTGCTTATAGCCGCAAAAGTGCGAGCCTTTCCCAGGCTTGTTTTCACGGCTCTCTGTTGCCCTTTTTCTTTTATACAAAAAAAAACTTGTCTGTCAACTCACTTTGACTGCACTTGCAGCATCTTTCTTTAAAAAAAAACAACAACACACGGCTGCTGACTCTATCTCCAGAGCCCCCGATACTAATTTTTTTATTAAAAAAAAACAAAACAAAAACAATGTGGGACTTCGATTGCTTCTGCAGCCTGACACTAAAAAAATATCACGGCTGCACCCCGCTGCCACGGGAGCAATCCCACTGAAAAAAAACCCAACAACTTGCCTGCCCTGAGCAGCCCCAGAACAATTCACAAAGCCTCCTGCAAGGTAAATAAACTATTAATTGTACATCTGGTTACATTCAGGCCAACCATGTAAAATGCCAACCCCAGCATTTCACTAAAAAAAAAAAAAATGTCCACCACCCTAAAATGTTCATTTTCTCAGCTTTTATTTTTTTCCATCACATTTTCTTTACACTTTATACTCTTTCACACCCAACACTACTTTTTATCACATAACAATCTAAATTGCATCAATATTATTTATCTTCCTTCCAAGTACATTTTTTTCATCCCTATATTTCCTAGCAACTATTACAATCTTCTTGGAAATTTATACAATGCAGAGATTCCTTTTTACCAGTTTTTTTTTTTCCATTACCATATTTTTCCACCTTAAAGTATTTTCTGTTCCTCTAACCAGAAACCTTGGGAGCTCCAAAATGTGCATCCCCACACAACATGTCATCCTTCCACTTTTTCCAATGCCATCTTTTTCTTCATCTTCTCCTTCTTTCCAGCTATAAACTCAAACCATCCACATTTCTTCTTGTTTTTCTTCTTGGTCCTTGAAATGAATCTTATGATCGGGTAGTAAATAGATGTCAGTTTATCTATCCACTTACAGTGCTCTGTGAGAATATTCATCCCCTCAGCTTTTGCCCTGTTTTGTTGCATTACAACCTGGAATGAAAATGGAGGTGCATTTGGATGTTAGGTAATAGACCTAACAATATAGTCCAAATTGGTGAAGTGGAATACTAATCAAATACCTTGTATATTTAAAAAAAACAACAAGTAAAAACTGAAAAGTTGTGAGTGCATATGTATTCATCCCTTTTACTATGAAACCCCTAAATAAGGTCTGATCCAACCAATTAACCTCAGAAGTCACATAATTAGTTGATTAGGGTACACCTGTGTGCAATCAGTGTCACATGATCTTTCACATGATGCCTGTACAAATATGCATGTTCTGAAAGGCCCCTGACTCTGCAACACCACTAAGCAAACAACATGAAGACCAAGGAGCACTCCAAACAGATCAGAGACAAAGTTGTGGAGATGTATAGATCACAGTCGGGTTATAAAAAAATATCCCAAATTCTGAATATCCCATGGAGCATCATTAAATCCATTATAACAAAATGGAAACAAAATGGCACCATTTCAAACCTGACAAGAGAAGGCTGCCCACCAAAGCTCACTGACCAGGAAAGGGAGGCATTAATCAGAGATGTCACAAAGACACCAGGGATAACACTGAAGGAGCTGCAAAGATCCACAGCGGAGATAGGACCACTTTAAGCCGTACACTCCACAGAGCAGGGCTTTATGGAAGAGTGGCCAGAAAAAAGCCATTGCTTAAAGAAAGGAATTTTCACAAGAGGATGTGGCAGACCCTCCAAACACATGGAAGAAGGTTCTCTGGTCAGATGATACAAAAATTAAACTTTTTGGCCATCATGGATAGTGTCATGTGTGGCACAAACCCAACACTTCCCATCACCCCGAGAACACCATTCCCATAGTGAAACATGGTGGTAGCAACATCATGCTGTGGGGATGTTTTTTATCATCAGGGACAGGAAAACTGGTCAGGATTGAAGATTTGACCATTAAATACGGGACAATTCTTAGGAAAACCTGTTTCAGTCTGTCGAGATTTGAGACTGGGACAAAGGTTCACCTTCGAGCAGGACAATGACCCTAAACATACAGCTAAAGCTACACTGGAGTGATTTAAAGGTAAACACTTAAATGTCTTGGAATGGCCTAGTCAAAGCCCAGACCTCAAACCAATTGAGAATCTGGCATGACTTGAAGATTACTGTACACCAATGCAACCCATCTAACATGATGTAGTTGGAGCAGTTTTGCCTTGAGGAATGGGTGAAAATCCCAGTGGCTAGATGTGCTAAGCTAATAGAGACATGCCCTAAGAGACTTGAGGCTATAACTGCAGCAAAAGGTAGCTCTACAAAGTATTGACACACTCATGATTTCGTTGTTTTTTTTTGTCTTACTTATTGTTTGCGTCACAGTAAAAAATATTTTGCATCTTCAAAGTGGTAGGCATGTTGTGTAAATCACATGGTGCTAACCCCCAAATCTCCATTTTAATTCCAGGTTGTAATGCAACAAACAGAACAAGCACCGAGGGGATGAATACTTTCACAAGACACTGTAAATATCATAATATTTTGAACCAATTTTTCTTCTCTTTGATAAACCATCAAAGTGGAATTATTTAAACCATAAAGCCAATGTTCTAGTAACTTCAGGATCATAGAGCTGATTCTCCAAATTTCCATGCACTTTACCATCAAGCATAACAAATACAAAGGGGAAACTATTTGGAGATTGCAGGTACCATAATTCTCCAAATCCTGCTGGTCATCTCTGTTAGAACTTTGGAAATTTAGTCTGCAATTTCCAAAATTTTGTCTTGAGGCATTTCTAGTAGTGTTCTGGTTTCCATGTTCTCTTCTCTTCTCTTTTGACCCCTCCATCAACAAGTGCTGTTTCCAGTGCTCCCTTTCTAATTAGGGCTTTTTTCTTTTCCTCAGGGAGTGTTTTCATCCAGCAGATTCCCTTTTCCAGTATTGCCCATCTGAGGATCCTTAACCAGATTTTCATCCAAACTACTCTCTTTCTTCTCCACACATGGATTTCCAGTCTTTGTTCCCTCTTCCTCTTCAAGAAGTAAGCCAAATTCCTGATCTGCCTGATATTTAGCTTCTTCAAAGCTCGTTTCTCCATCACATGTCGGAATGACTATCTCAGGAATTTCTATTCCAGATGCAGGAACATTCACATATCCTAACTGCCCTTCCATTTCCACTTTTACCAATTCCTTCTCAAATTAGAATTCTTTCATCATCTCTTCTCAGTGAATTGGTTTGACTGATCCCTCCAATCTAAATTCAATGGATGTCATTGTTTCAGGAGGATGAAAATTGGATTCTTCCACCTCCGTTGGAAGATCTTCCCTTTCTTCCTCTGTGTAAAAGTCAATAATCTCTGCCACTTCCACACATTATTCTAAAAATGGGGTTTCTGATAATAGACCAGCATTCTGAACTAGAACATCATCTTGCACTTTTCCACAAGCTTCACCTGCAGAAAACGCCTACTCTTGGATAATTTCAAAAGATGTAATCTTAACTCCATAATTTCTTTCTCTGCAATCTTCCTTACCATTTTGGTTCTCTGATTTTCCAAATTTTCTCCAGAATTCTTCAAGAGAATCCAGTAATTCCTCATCTTCTCCAGACAGACTTCTGCATTTTATTAACCTGCGATACAGGCTCTCCACACATATTCTGTCCTTCTCTTCGCGCTCTTCTTAATACATCCCAAAGAGATTATTTCGTTGTTTCTGGGTATCTGTCCAATACTTCCATTACTGTAGTTGAAATATTTTCAAACTAACACACTTCTTCTCTCTCCTCCAACAAGATTTCTTTAACTCCAACCTGAAAAGGTCTCTAAATGAGCCCATATCCATTGACATACTCTTTCTTGCACATATTTTCAGTGAGTACAGATATTTTCTCCACCACAAAGGACATCCGTTCCAGCTGGGAAATAGGATCCATGTCTGTGGGTATGTGCTGCAGAACCCTAAAACCTCCCAGTCAGAAGAACAGAAAGCATGCTTGTGACTCTATCCAAGCAAGCAAAATATTTAAGGATACAATTGCTAAATGGCACTAAGGGTGCATCATTAAGGGTCCCAATGTGTGTTAAAGGATGGGGTGGGGAGTAAGTGTTTCGGCATTAAGGGTGCTAGTGACTAGTTAGCGGGTGTTAAGTGGACAGCGAGCATTAAGAGTGCCCAGTGTGCACATTAATGCCCACTAAGTCCAGTTGCCTTAAGGTGGGATAAGGGAGCCTTTCTGCAAATCACATTTGAGCTGCTGGATGGGAATAAAGGTAATAGCTGATGAACATGTCACATCCACATGATCATGTGAGTAACCTTGTTCCACCAGAAAGTATGGGGGTCATTCTGTGCCATGAATAGTGGGGATATATACCCTGCCTGGACGTGTATCCCCGCTATTTGTCCCCCTGCTGCTCCTGGTGCAAAGGCTCCCTGTACGAACAACACTGTTGTATGGGGAGCCTTGAGAGGGGGCAGTCTGGAGGTGGAGTGAGGGCAGAGCATGGGTGGGCTGTAACCCCAGACATACAGGGCTGATTCTGAGGTCAGCTCTGTATATCTGAGGTTGGTCACTTAGAAGGGGGACCACAGCACTGAGCCAGGACAAAACAGTGAAGGGGTACCCTGCAGCATGACCCTGACCATCGCAGGCCATATTGGGGATCAGGCTGTGGGTAAAGAACAATTTGGGTTGGTGGCCAGGGATTGTGGCTCCAGGTGCCATGGCAACAAGATGGCACTGCAGCTCCATTATGGAGCCTGGCTGAGTTAGTCAAGGACCTGCTGGCATGTGGCCCATCAGAATCAGGGCCTGGCTTTCACATCCAGGCTGGTAGAGCTGATTCTGATCCCGCTGGCATATCTAGCCCCTGCAGGATCAGAATAGGGTGCTACCGCTGTACGTCCAGATTCTTAGGGGCTGCACAGGGGCTGGAAGGCCAGAACAGAATTGGCCTTTAAGTGTGTACATTTTATCTGTCCAAGAGCACTTTGTGTTTGCATGCAGCTTATAGAGATGTATGACTTTTATGTATTTGGATCATAGCCTCTTTTCTTGTGCAGTACTTATATGCATATGTGTTAGGAAGATTGTATGGTAGTTAGAACAGCTGAGACAGCTGTGAAACCTAAATATGGCTTCAGGGAATCGCATGGGGTAGATACCATCCTAACTACCCTATTCGACAATCTAATTACAGGAATCAACAATATACACCGAGGTTTCGTCCTTATCTTTCTCGACATTGCTGCCGCCTTTGATTCCGTGAATCATAAGATACTATTACAACGTCTCCAAGAAAAAGGGTTACAGGGCACCATACTACAAAGGTGCGAATCATACCTAACTAATAGATGGCAGCAAGTAAAAGCAGGCAACACGTCCTCTGAACCATTCTTACAGAAGCAGGGAGTGCCTCAGGGATCATCCCTATCTGCTCTACTATTTAACATTTATATGCAGCCAATCTGCTCTCTGATTCGCTCATTAAATGTAGAATGTCTAGTGTATGCCGACGACATACTACTATACATTCCATTCACTATCGAACAACCCGATTTCTCCCCTATCATCAGATGCTTTAATGCAGTTGCTGAATGGCTTCTCACACAAAACCTGAGGATCAATCATAGCAAGACTGATGTACTCTTTGTCACAAGGAATCAGAAGTTCGCCCCACCACCCAACCTGCAAGTCAAAAACGCTGAACTCAAGACAAGAGACACAATTCGATACCTAGGCATCACCCTAGATCAGCGATTGGATATGACAACCCACGTAAAGACCGTTACAAGAGCAATATACCACAAAATACGAACCCTGCGCCACCTCCGCCCACTACTTGATTTTTCAGACTATCGAAACATATTTCAAGCCCTAGTGATCCCACACCTAGACTTTGCGAACACCATCCTCCATGGCCTTCCACAAGCAACCCTCAGCCCGCTTCGGCTTGCCATGAATTCTGCTGCTAGGGTTCTTACAGGGGTATCAAGATCGGAACATATAACTCCAGTAATGAAAAATCTACACTGGCTACCACTACAAGCCCGAATTCAATACAAGGTACTGGTCATGACTTTCAAGGCACTGAAGAATCAATCTCCCACACCAATCAGCAAACTGCTTAACAACATCCCCGACATCAGAATCAGAAGACCTGCACTAATGAACATGCTAACAGTACCTAAGCTCACCACAAGGTGCACGAAGGCAACCACCAATAGAGCTTTTTCGATTTATGCTCCGACAGCCTGGAATGACCTTCCTACTTACATTCGATCCATATCCAGCCTCACCTCCTTCAGAAAAGCAATAAAACACCATATTTTTCTAATCCACTATCCTGAAACCAGTCCCGAAAAACATAAGTCGTTCTCACTCACCCCACACCTTAACTAACCCAACATGAGAATGGTTAGGTGCTCCTCTCCCTTTAGTTCTACCCATGCTCCCACCTGACCTAGCTATGCTTACTGTAGATTTCAATTATTATTAGTGTATTTAACTTATGTTAACTTATGCAAATATTTTGTATATACCATGTAAATAGTTTCCCCTGTTATTCCCATTATTGATTATTCCTGTTCTATGTAAGCACATTGTGATATTATTGCATTGTTGCACTGTTCAGTTCTAATGTAAACCGCACTGATCTTAATAGCGCGGTATATAAGAAATAAAAATAAAAATAAAAAATAATAAATATATAAATAGATGGTATTGGACCTTCCCCGTGGCCCAGCAACTATATTTCATGCACAATACAACTGAGATTACCTGCATTTGAGAGATTACATTGGGGCAGCAAGTCCATACAGCGCTTTCATCTACCCCATCCATCAGCATATATCCATCATGTTCTATCGTGTATTCTCCTGCGAGCTGCTATACCTTGGCCTACACTGTGGCATTTTACTCACTTCCACCTCACCTGCAGATGCTCTGGTCACCACTGCTGCTGCTGCTGCATTCTTTCTATTCCTATATTGGGTCTGTGCAGTGCTGTGTCTGTCTTGTAGCATTATACAAATGTTCAGAAGTAATAGTAGTAGTGGCCATGGTGGCTACTCCATGGCACACTTCAACCCACTCCTATGCCACCCATGGTCATCACAGTGGACTACACGTGCACCCCTTACTTCTATAGTCTGCCAGCCTCCCACATTCTCCTCCCACTCAATGTCTCACACATACAGGATCCATAATCCATTATTAAAAAGGAGGGTGGGTCCCTAAATCTTTATTAAACAGGACCGGGGAAATCCACAAGCATTGTGGAACCTGTGTGTCTATTTGGATAACTACTAGGTACTTATGACCTGGATTGGCCACTGTTGGAAACAGGATATTGGGCTTGATGGATCTTGGTTTGACCCAGTATGGCATATCTTATGTTCTTAGAATAGGAGTGAGATTCATTCTTTCAATGGAATGTACAAAACTAACCTATTTGGGGACATTATGCCATAAAAAAGGCCCTAGAACAGCAATACACCATCAATTGAGAAAACAACACAGTGAACTGCTACAGATCCTTATACAGAAATTACACAGTGTAGATTACCTTATGTAGGTCATACATGGGGAACACAGCTAGATCTTTGTCAAATACAGAATAAGGGACTAGCCAGAGAAAAATGCAGGCAAGCTACAATTGGAAAGCTCAAGAAACTAAGGCACTTTCAGCAGTGGGCCACTAAAGGAGGAGAAATGGGAATGCATATCTTTCAAAGCAGAATTATTCTAATCCCTAAAAATTGAAGACAAAATACTTTTTTTGTATCTTTGTTGTCTGAGCATTTTTTTTTTCTAATCAAGTTGGTCCTTGTCTCCTTTTTTCCCTTGTTGGTCTTAAGTCCATTTCCAGGGTATCTTTTTCATTTTCTACCTCAAACAATTTTTGTTTCATTTATGGAACATTTGACTTTTTCTGATTTTCATTGACGTTTTCCATTTTGTTTCACACATTTGTTCAAAGTTTTTTTAAAATGCGCAAAAACCGACTGCACATGTATTAATTTATAATTTAAAGTATGTTAAATTAGTTGTACGCACCAGTTTCTGTTTCTTCTCTCTACTCTTCTTTGCTTCCTCCTCTACATCTTTCTCTGACAATGATCTTTTCCTTTCATTCCTTTTCTTCATTTATCTGCCTCTTGGTCCAACCAACAGCAAGATTTTACTCTTCCCTCTCTCTCACTCTCTATCCATCAACAGCAAGACTTTACTCTTTTCCTTCTCACCCTCCAGTCTTCAGTTTCTCTCTATTCCCTTCTCACTTATTTATTTATTTATTTATTTATTTATTTGCATCTCTTATATACCGCGCTATTACAATCAGTGCGGTTTACAGTGGAACAGAACATAAAACAATGTAGCAGTTACATTGGGTTTACAATAAAACATGGGATACAAACTTGGAAAAACAGGGGAAAAACTATGTACAGTGTTATAGAAGTGGAGGATTAAAGATCAAATGAGGGCATGGTTAAGGGTTGTAATGTAAAGAGTGGATATGTAACAGGAGGGGTATCAGGCTAACGGTTTTTGTAGTTGGGGTTGCGTTAATTGTGAATCTTGGAGAGTACGTGTATTATGTCGGGGTTGGCTAGGGGGGATAAGATCGGAATAGTGTTTTAGGAAAAGATGGTGTTTGATAGCCTTTTTGAACGAGATTATATTGGTAATGGAACGAATTTCTGGGGGGAGGGAGTATTACCTACCAGATTTCCATCTCCCACCCTTAGTTCTCCCATTCTTCTCTCTGGCGTTCATTTCTGCCCCACTCTTCTATTTCCCTTCCTTAACCCGTATCCCAGCCCCTGTTTCCTCACCAGATTTTATCTAACCTTCCTTTGCTGTTCATCCTCTCACCAACTTTATCTCCTTCCCTGCCACACATCCTCTCTCCTACCTTCATCCTATTTCTTCCATCTTAGAGGTGTCCACAGAAAGAATTGCTTATTTTTGTATCAATTTTGGATCTTATGGCTATTTTTTCTGACCTTTTTTGGTTCATTTCTTTAAATTTATATGTGTAAAATGTGATTAATGCGTATAAATAATTTTCCTGTTGGCAATTCCTCTCCCTTTGCACCCAAGCATCCTTCTGGCTTTCACCATCACCTATTCTGTTTAGCCACTTTAAGATCATCAGAAACAATCACACCCAGGTTCCTCTCTACTTTTGTGGAGATTACTTCACCTTTTATACTGTACTGCTCCCTTGGAGTTTTGCAGCCCAAATACATAACCCTGTATGTTTTAGCATTAAATTCCAGCTGCCAAATTCTCAACCTCCTCATGTTAGCTACTCCTTCCTGGGTGTCTACTCTATTGCAGATTTTGGTATCATCCATAAAGAGGCAAACCTTACCCGACAGCCCTTTGGCAATGTCATCTTTGTTAGTAATATTGCATAAGGGCTGCCGGGTAATGTTTGCCTCTTTGTGAATGATACCAAAATCTATAATAGACACCCCGGAAGGAGTAGATAACATGAGGAAGGATCTAACTAAACTTGAAAAATGGTTGAGAATTTGACAGCTGAGATTTAATGCTAAAAATACAGGGTTATATATTAGGGCTGCAAAAATCCAACGGAGCGATATAGCATAAGGGGTGTAGCACTTATATCCCTGAAAGAAGAGCAGGATCTGGGTGTAATTGTTTCTGATGATCTTAAAGTAGCTAGACAGGTAGAAAAGGTGGCAGCGAAAGTCAGAAGGATGCTTGGGTGCATGGGAAGAGGAGTGGCTAGCAGGAAAAAGGAGATGATAGTGCCTCTGTATAAGTCTTTGGTGAGACGTCATTTGGAGTATTGTGTGCAATTCTGAAGAATTCAAAAGGATATAAACAGGATGGAATTAGAGGGTGTCTACTGAAATGTTCCATGGTTTTCATTATAAAGCATATGAGGACAGACTTAAAGTTCTCAATATGTGTATTTTAGAGGAAAGGAGGGATAGAGGAGATACAGTATGATAGAGATGTTTAAATACCTCTATTGCATAAATGCACAGGAGGAGAGTCTCTCAGCTGAAAGCAAGCTCTGCAACGAGGGAACATATGATGAGGGTGAAAGGGGATAGACTCAGGAGTAATATGTGGAAATATTGTTTTATAGAAAGAGTGGAAGATGCACTTAATAGTCTACCAGTAGAGGTAGTAGAGATGAGGACAGTATCTGAATTCAAGAAAGCATGGGACACATACAGAAGATCTCTAAAGTTAAAAAGAGACTATAGAGGTTGCTATGGAAGGGTAAACTAGATAGGCCACATGATCTTTTTCTGTCGTGATGTTACTATGTTTGTAATATGCATAATTCAACTTTATAAGATTAATTCAGAGGTTTTATACACATAAAGTTTTATTAATGTGCATTTTTTATGCACATAAAATTTTCTGAATGGAAAGAACCAAATGCATATCCCTATTCTGCTTCCTATCTGACCTAGCCTTCTATTACCTATTTCACCTTTTCCATCTCCTCTCACCCCCTTCAGCAAATTCATCCCTTTCTTCTGTCTGTCTTCCAATCCCTCCACAATCCCATGTCTCTCTTTACTGCTTCCCAACCCCTCCCCACCTTCTCCAGGACCTTCACATCATCACCCACCTTTCCTTATCCTGTCTTATACCTCACAGTCCATCAAATACACCCCTACTCATAACCTTACCTAATTTCATACTGTCCTCCTAACCTTTGGTCCCTATTCAAACTCTTAGTTCCATTCTTTATTCAAATAATCCTTATCCCCACTTTTCCACACTACCTAATCACCTCTTATGTTCCAAGACCCATCCTTCTTCTTACCTTTTGCAGCTAATGTTTGAGTCTGTGCTGTTATGCTCTTCCATCAGTCACCATCTAACTCTAAGGGGTATGTTTATTAAACCGTCTTAATGTTACCAGCGCTAGTTGCAGCATTACTGTGATGAATGCTATATAAGGTGATGGGCATTCTGGTCCTAACGTAGCAATGGCGGGTTATCGCACGATAGAGGGCGCATGTCCGTTATCGCGTGATAGAGGGAGCCGTGGCACATTATTGCGTGTTAACCTTAACTTCGTGTGCTGACCTGCAATCACAGCAACAGAGGTGTATGCAGTGACTGCTGAGACAGGGGTCATGAGTTCAATCCCTCAGTGGGCTCAATGAATAAGGGTGCCCAAGGCAATTCCTTTTCCTGCTTGTAACAGTTGGACACATTCCAACAATCTGTGCTGCCAGCTAAAAATACCTGCACCCCAGTGCCATAACCAAATACACCTTTTAGGGCGCACCAGAAGGCATATCATAAACCACCACATCAGCCAAGGTGGGTCATAATGTGCCCCAGAGGGCAGTACGAAAGGTTGGCAACCCACAAGGCACCTTATAAGGCACACCATAAGCTGTCAGAATCTATGGTGCCACCAAAGATGCCCCAAGGATGTATAGGTGACTCAAGAAATGGTGGCCAAGGGCAGTAAGGTGTCACAAGTTGACAAGCCAGAAAGTTATGGCCCAAACACAGATGTAACCCTAACACTGCATACAGCAACAAGGAAAGGCAATGCACAAGTGATGGAAGGAAGTAGATCAGAGCTGATGGACCAGACAAATCTGCGTCCAGCCCATGTGGCAGCTGGTAAAGTATACACACATATCGGGGGCAGCTGTACCGATGCACAGGGTGATGGTAATGTACGGTGCAACAATGACAGTGTGTGGCAGAGGATGGGAAGATGTGTCCAACAGAGGAGGTAGAGGTGGCAGGATAGGTGCAATGACAGGAGGACAGAGGAGTAGCAGTGCCATGCAGAGCAGACACAGGAGAGAGAAGCATGTAGAGCCGCAATGCAGAAACATGTACCAGTACAGGACATGGGGTAGCAGCCTGCACATCAGGGCAGGACGCCACACAGCTGGCAGACATACATAGACAGAGAGAAGTATGTTTGGCATCTGTGACAAGGGTATAATGTGCCAACAGCACAGATCTGCATAGATATGACTGTTACAAGAATGAAAAGTAGCTGTGTAGGACAGGAATACAAATGAAAGAGAACAGAGAGGAATCAAACCCATGACCATCAGCACAAATGTCAATGCACAAACTGGTAGGCTACACCACCAACGTGAGTTCATTAGCAAAGGCTGCATACAAGAACACTGCAGGGCACCACACAAAAAGCCTGCTGTCTGCCAGGATAGGGCAACCCACAACAGTAACCATGATGGAATGTACATGCAGAACTGGTGTGTACAGCTGAGATCACAGTCTGTAACTGGGATGACAGCCACATATAACTACATGCACACACACAATGAAATATTATGCAATGGATACAGCATGCAAAAGAGGAAAGAACCTAAACCCAAAGTGTGGCAGGGGATGCTCTTTGGATCAGGGCAAAATAGGGAACAGAACAGAAAAGGAGCATGTGAGAATTGAACCTGCAAATAGGTGTGGCCCAGATCAGCTGAAAAACAGCAATGCCAATCCGCCAAGCGGACTGCCTACATGGATGGTACAAAAAAAGAGACATATGTAACAGCTAATATGTGATGGATAGGCAGCGCAGAGGGCACACTGTGGTGTACAGTGAAGAGATGGAAGGGTGTGCGGAGAGGTGACGAACCTGCAGGCAGCTCATGGTCAGGTTAGCACAACCCCCCCCCCCCCAAAAAAAAAAAAACATGTGGGAATTAAACCTGCAACCTATGGTGTTTCAACACATGTCTGTAATCATTATCCCAAACAACCACTACAAGTGCAATGCAAAGATATTACCTCAAAGGGAATGTGTGTAGGGGAACCCGTAACACCCAGTAATGTGGCAGACAGCTCACAGATAGACAGCTGGCACCGTACAAGGATCTGAGCACAGGTGGGCCATTTATTTATTTATTTAACAATTTCTTCTATACCGCCCCTTCCAGAGATCAAGGGCGGTTTACATGGAACAGAAACAAAATTTTGTATACATCAGTATACTTTACATGGAAGAGTTTTTAACTATATACAGGTAATATTACAAGGAACATAACATAACAGAACTAATTACAAGTAACTATTTACAGGAGAAGTAATACAACAGTTTAGGTATGACTTTCCGCGAAGGATAAGTACTGTAGGTAATGTAAGGTTTTTCTTGTGTTAGTCGTTTGTCCTGTCTTGAGTGCTGTGGATGTGTTTCTGTGATTGTTGGGGGGAGGTACTCTGTTGGTGGGGGATTTCAAAGTGGTTAATGAAAAGGAAGGTTTTGAGTTCTTTTTTGAATTGGTGAAGGTCTTTTATCAAGCGAAGAGTTAGTAGGAGTTCATTCCAGAGAGTGGGGGCAGCGAAGGAGAAGGCCCTAATGTTTGTGGTTGCTTTTGCTTTTCTGAAGGTTGTTTTTATGTTGAGAGAATGTGTTGCGTTTTGTCTGCGCGTTCTAGTTTCTGATGGGGGGTGTATTAGGGTGGACAGGTGTGAAGGGGAGATGTTGTTAAGGAGTTTGAAGGTGGTTAGTATGATTTTATATTTTATTCGGTTACCTATAGAGAGCCAATGCAAGTCTAACAGTATTGGGGTCACGTGGTCAGTTAGTTTAGCTTTTGTGATCATCTTGGTGCATATGTTTTGGGCTCTTTGAAGTAGGTAGATGCTCTTTGGCGGGAGACCATTTAGGAGACTATTACAATAGTCGAAGCGGGGGGTGATGAGGGTATTGACTACTGATCTGAAATCATGTGTGTCGAGTAGAGGTCTTAGGTGTTGTATTGTCTTGAGTTTGTAGAATATCGTTTTTACTGTCTGTTTTATGTAGGGAAGCATGGTGAGTGAGTGGTCCAATATTATTCCTAGGTACTTTACCTCCTTTTTAACAGGTATAGTTGTTTTGTTTATTATGATTGTTGTTGGGTAGTTGTGTTCAGCGTCTGGCTTTCTCGTTATGAACATTGTTTCTGTCTTTTTAAAGTTGATGCTGAGATGATTATCTTCAAGCCATGTGGTTGTCTCAGTCATGCATTCAAGTAGGTTGTCATATTTAGGGCTGTTAGAATTTATGGGGTTGGCGAGCATAATGTCATCAGCGTATATAAAATGGTTGATTTTATGTTTTTAAATATGTTTGTAATGGGTTGTAGGTATAGGTTGAAGAGGAGGGTGGAGAGGGCTGAGCCTTGGGGGATACCCTGACCTTGAGGGAAGGTTTCCAATATTTCTTGACCCATTTGCACTCGTATTAATCTATGTGAGATGTATGATTTGAACCATTCGAGGACTGTCCCTCCTATTCCTAAGCTTTCTAGTCGGTTGATGAGTGTGTTGTGGTTGATGCTGTCAAATGCGGCAGATAGATCTATAAAGAGGAGTAGGAAGCCTTGGTTGTGGTCATTTGTCCCTCGGTTGAGGAGATCCATCAGTGCAATTAGGAGTGTTTCAACTCCATGGAAGGGGCGGAATCCGAACTGGTGTGAGTCAAGGAGTTTGTATTCATCAATGTGTTCCTGTTGTTGGAGTTGTATGTTTTTTTCTATTATTTTGGCAATGAGTGGAATGCTGGCTATGGGCCTGTATGAGTTTGGGTCCTTTGGGTCTAGTTTATTGTTTTTTATGATGGGGCGTATTGATGAGAGCTTTAAGGCATGGGCATAATGCCTTGTGATAGTGATTGGTTTACTATGTACTGAATGTTTTCAGCAAGAAAGTCCTTAGTAGTTTTGATCCATGACACTGGGCATGGGTCGAGTGGGGAGGTTGTGGTGTTGATCATTGTTATAATTTTAAGGAGGTGTTTTCGTTCAACCTTGTGGAAGGTTGTCCATTCATAGTTATTGTCATTATTTAAATTTAGTATTATGGTTGGAGTATGGGGTTTTTTCTTTAGTTTTTCAGCGAAATGTGATGCTAGGATTTGTACATTTATCATGTCTTGATTGGGTCATGTTCCTGACCAGGAAATCACTAAATACGTGTGTTAGTATGGTCAAGCAGCACCAGAGACAAATATACATCCAACACATATTTTTATTTTGGTTAACCATGAGACATAGCGCAGATACCGCCTTATATAATATCAAGGTGTATGGATAACAGCGAAAAAAAAAGTGAAAACACATTTGGCAGGGCATCAACCCACATGTCACAGAAAAGTCACTGGGCCGTCTACCGATGATGGGCTGGAGAGATAATGTGCAGTAGGTGCATGGTGTGCACTATGCATTAGCCCTCCACACACATGCTGCCGCACGCCCCAAATGCCTCAGGCACATGTGTGTGCATGTAGACAGTAGGCAGTGCATGATGAGGACCCAACACACATCAGTCATGATATTTCCCCAAAACATATCTGTGCGCAAATACAGGAGGCACAAAAATGAAACAGCATACGTTGTTAAAAGTAAGCAAGTGCAAAAACAGATATTGAAATATATGTTACAGCTGTCACATAATGCGTGATATAGGAATCAAAGCTGCAACAATGTAACCCAAAACAATCGCCAAATGCAAAATGAGGATATGGTAACAGGTACAAGAGGCACATGAACACAGAGAATCCAAATAAAATGAACCACAGACACATGCAGAGATAGCACTATGCAGAAGGTCCTCTGCAATGGGTGGTGTGGATACAATGTCTGCACACATATTTCACGGTACATGCAATGCACAAATGAGGAAGAAAATGGACACCCACACTGCCACACTCCAAATATAACAGGGCGAGGAGCAGGTGAGAGAAACAGGAGGTGAGTTGAGGAGCAGGCAGCAGGGAGAGGAGGGGAGGGGAGGTGAGCAGGCGTGAGGTGGGGCAGAGGAACCGAGGGGCAGGGGAGGGGAGATGAGGCGAGGAACAGGAGGGGTGAGGATGTGTGACAGGGAGGGAGAGGGCACAGAGGGCATGGAGATGGAGCGACAGGACATGGCAGGAGGGGAGGGGGGGGGGGACACATGTTCAGCGGGACCCAGAACTGGCAGGGAGAGGTGGGCCTGTGGTGGTGGCTGCAGGCCCATTGGGTTTGTTGCAGCCCACCCAGGGGCTATCCAGTGCCAAACGTAGGCATATACCAGTGCCAGCCAAGGAACGGAGGAGGGCTGTTAGATTCAGCCAGCAGGAAAACAACATCCTGCTGGCCAGTGTTTTGGAGCGGTATGAGGTGCTCTACAGCCGGCTGAGCACCAGCACCACTGTGGGCACACACATACACATGTGGGAGGAGATCCAGGAGGCCATAACCCAGGCAGGGGGACCATCTAGGGACCTGGATAGCCTGCGGAAAAGATTTAATGACAATAAGCGTGGTGTCAGTGCATACATGGTGGTGGAGAGGCGACATGCCATGGGCACCGGAGGAGGTGCGCCCTTTGCCCCAACCCTGACACCCCTGGAGCAGGAGCTCGCAGACCATCTTGGCCCCATCTACCTGCGTGGACTGCCTAAAGTGCTGAACACCACCCATCCACAGGCAGGTAGGTCAGAGATATGCAGCACACGTACAACTCACGGCCCAGCACATGCCGGCCATGGACGGGAAGGTGGGGGCCTATGTCCTGAGAACATGTGTGCCCTAACACAGGCAACTGGAGGCCACAAATCCAGAAAAACATGGTTGGGTAGGTACAGGGTGGGTGTGACAGGTACCTGGGGCTGTGTGCACGACAGCCACAGTCCTGGACGTCGTAGAGCACTGCACAGGTGTACAGAACCAGGGGGGGGGGCATTCCCTCAGCCAGGCAGAGTGCCACGCCCCCTCCACTGTGCATGAGTTAGGAGGATGACCGTACATACAGGGAGGGCCCAACACCCTGCACCCCATGAACCCAGCACATGCAGCAGCTATTCGTAGCTGGCATATAGGTCATACAGAACATCATACATCTGCAGCCAGCCACGCACAACAATATGACAGGGGGACATAGGAGGGACATACAACTAGGCCAGAACACATTGACCTGGGGGGCCCACACACAACACCTATAACAGCTATGACGTGTGTTTGAGATTACCTGTCCAGGGACATATCTCAGACCAGTGACAGAGGAAGGTCTATGTGATGGCAAGGTAGACGCAAACAAACCCCAATGACCACATCACACAGATGTCAGACATACAACACTCTGTCATTGGCCAACACACAGTTGGGATCCCCCAACCATCCTCACCAGACATTGGGGTGCACATTGCCACAGCCGTAGCAACTGCACCTAGCCATAACCCCACACCACCTGGGGCAGTACTTATACAGGTACCGTAATGCCGCAGACATATTCCCATGACCCCCACCCACGGTGCAACCACATTCCCAGCATCACTCCAACCATCCCCCAAAACAACCCACCACACACACTGAGTATGTGATAGCTATCCACCCACACCGCACAGTGGCTACCAAGGCGGCAGTCCCCACACACGTCTGGATGACCCGGACGAATGTTGCACCACCTACCATGCATACCACTCAGGCCAATGCATACACCTTGCTCACACACACTATGACAGGCCACAATCCCACTCAGGGCTCCCACACGCACCCTGGTCACATGTAGCGCTGAGCCCACATCCAAGGTCACATGCACAGTGCATACCTAGTGCTGCATATAGTGTGCCCAGCAGTCACCTCCCCATCCCCCCAAATATAACAGCAAATGTGTCACAGCTCCAACAGTGCAAGAGGCCGCCCCTCCCCCCTGTCAGGTACAGCTCACAGTACATACATATGCTGTCCCCATTGTAGGCACAGTAAAAGCAGGTACAGGCAGACACCACATTGCTTTTGGCTGGGATGTACTACACAGGTGTACATATGTGCCCTGCGCAAACTCATCTTTGCTGTGTACCCTGTTCCACCCCCCAGGTGATATCCAGGCCATGGAGGCATATGGGGAGGAGGATGTGCCGGCGCCAGAGGATGCTGAGGGGCCAGAGGCCGGAGAGTCAGGGGACATGGCCAGCACTGGTGGTGAGACCCCAGGAAACAATGTGGTGCCAAAGGCAGAGGATAGGGCAGCGGATGCCAACGCACAAGTGCGGGCCAGTAGCAGCAGCACACGGGCTATGGAGGACACAGAGTCAGAGGGGAGTCACCACACAATGCAGGCGCCAGGGACATCAGGCACCCCACACACCAGCATGGATGTCATCCTTGCGGAGCTGCGGGCTCATACTGCCTCATCAAGGCACGATGCAGAAGGTGGGTAACAGAATACACAACAAGCCCCTTGGGGGTTGACGTAACATCCACAATGACATTCCATGTGCTCCCCAATATTATGACACCATAGCACGTAGGTTCATTTGTTTAGTGGGGGTCTGTGCCATGTGCACTCCCCCCTTTGTAGCATGGGTCATCTGGTGTCATCATGTTAATGAGCTTATACATCCACCCACTATTCACCACCAAATACCCCAAGGTGATGCACATTGGTACACACCTATCCCAGATCACCAATATAGCTTACTCGGCGGACTCCTCTCCCTGGGTAATAGTACCTAGCATAGATAGTTGGGATAATCAGTAGTGTGCGTCAGGTTTAGAGCAAACAGCGCCCCCCAGATATCTATATTTGTGCCATGAATCCCCACGTTATCCGACCTATCCCATACGACCAGTGCACAGATCAAGCAGTGACACAATGAACTGCAACACAGCACCATGTTCATATCTGTGATTTCCATGACCGCTTAGCAGGATCATTTCCTGGCCTGCGGATGGATCATGGGACACACAGATGTAGACATGGTACTGCGTTGCTAGTCATCACATACATGATTGCTCTGCAGACTGGTCTGTTGGGATATGGCAGACATGTGCATGAGTCACGGTGGGGGGTGCACACGTTTCACACATCACCTTGTGTCTCACCCACGCCACTCATCAGGCTCTGATGGCCATTCAGGAGGAGGTGAGCCAGCTGCACGCCACAGCTGAGACAATGACAGCAGTGCTAGTGCACATTGATGATGCCCAGGAGGCATAAACATAAACATGGCTTGGCATCCCCAGCAGCCAGCATCAGCGCCAGAGGCGACACCAGCGGACCCGGCACAGAGGGGTGGGTTGGTCCGTGGGCACCATTGACATGGGCAGAGACACAGGATGTGAGGTTGGAGAACAGGCCACCACATCTGTTAGAATAAAAACATCATAACCTAGTTATACTTATGTGTACATCTCCAGTGTGTGCCACTGTGCTCCCCTGCATACCCTGCAACCCATGTTATCACTCTGGCCACATGTGCCTCCCCATTTCCCATAGGGGTGTGGTGTCTGCACTGCCACCAATCACCACCCATACATTATACCAGTCCCTGTGTGCCATGCACCATGCCATGTGAGAGCCCGTCTACCTATGCTTGTGGGTATACCCTACCTCTCCTGTCGACCAGCAATATATTTATGGTGGTACATGTATGTTTTATGGATGTCACTCTCTCACACTCCATATGCTCTACATTAGTCTACCCACATGTGTGACCATCCTCTTTGCCCACACCAGAGCCTACGTGGCTGTCTACACACATATGCTTGCAGGGGCACAGGCAGACAATGATATCTACCTACAGTCAGCTGGTTACTCATCCCCAGTGCTTGTAGTGAACCGTTGCTCATCCTCCTGACCAACACCCACCTGTCACGGCCTCACCAGCTATTCCCCTGTGCAGCTCCTGAATACAGCAGTCCCTCCTATCCTTCCTGCCACATACCTTCTTCTAGCCTTTCCCTCCATTCCCCCCAAGCATGGTGCATCAGATATGCAGCCTACACATCACAGGTGGCATGCATGTGACCATAGCTACTGGGACACACAGCACATCGGTACATCACAGGGGCACGAGGGGACACAGACGCCTACGCACATGGGCAGTCCCCACACCTGATTGTGGAGACGGTCCATGTATGTTACCTATGTCTAACACGCATACACATAGGGATCTACACACATGTTCCATGCTCACATCAACAGTCTGTCTGTAAGGGAGACATGTGACCATTGTGCTGTATTTACAAACTAGTTTACTTTTACATTTACAATGGGTAATATGTACATAAAACCCCAAGTTGTGTCCCGGGTGACAGGACAGCACAGGGCAAGTGTGTGGGCACCCCTGTGGCCCTCAAATGCTCCTGGGACACCCATCAGGGGATGGCTGTTGAGATGCACCGCCCATACCAGCTGCACGCTGCATGTGCATCTCGGCAGACAGCCACTGAATGGTGCCTGCCAGCCACCGGATGGTGCAGTCCTGGGACCGCTGGCATTGTAGTACACCACCCACTGCCACAGACGGGTCCCGCATGCACCTGCCACCACATCCATGCCAGGTGCCCGGTGTTTGTGTGGTGTCATGTGCATGGGCCCTGTCTGTGGCAATCAGTGGTGACGCTACACCCAGGCGGCCACCATCGCCACACACATGTGGCAGCTGGAAGGGCCCCACAGTGCCCTGTGCTGTCCTGTGTCCACTCCCACCCACAGGGCCACACTCCCCCCTCCACAACCCCATCCTCCCCCCAAGACACCTCCCACCCACCCTCTCCCTCGCCCCCTCATCACTCTCCTCCTCCTCCTCCACTTCCTCCTCCTCTGCGTCCTCCACCTCCTCCTCCTCCCCTCCTTCACCCTCCTCAACCCCTGCTGCATACAACACCACTTCCCCCTCCCCTCCCTCACGCTCCACCCCACCCTCCGCCCCCTCCATGTTGTCTTCTTCTGCTTCAGCCTCTTCCCACTCCTCCTCCTCCTCCTCGTCCTCCTCTGGCTGGACTGGAGCTGTGGGGCCTGTTATGGGGGGACCTGATGTAGATGGGCCCTCACCAGCAGCAGCATCCTCTGTGGGGGAAGACAGTCATTAGCATACCATCATGTGAGTCACACACCACATAAACATAGTTTGGCCTCCCACAGGCTGTTGGGCCACTGTGGCATGCTGTACTGCACTGCAGAGGCCTCAACACTCACCACCACTTTGCTCCAGTGCCCTCCTTTGGAGGCGGGCAAGGACATCTGGGCAGTGCAGCCACAACTCCCGTCCCTTTTTCCGTAGGTCCTCTATCTGGGGGGGAATGCAATGGGTGGGAACATTAGGGGCCAGATATCTCTGGTGGGTGCCCAACGCATATCACACATCACTGTGATCAGCAGGGTGCTGCTGCTGCTGCTGCTCTGGCCAGTGTGTCCTCTACTACCTGTTGCCTGCGCCACCTGCATGTATGGCTGTGGGTCTGGGCATGTGTGGGGTGCCACCTATGTGTACTGTGAGCAACCCCCCCCGGGCCCCCATACCCTGTTCCTACACTCTCCTTGCATGACATGGCAGCACCATGCCATGTGTGAGATGGGCATGCTGGTCTCCAGGGGAGGTGTTTCCTACCTCCCTGTGTGGTCCGGAATACACCTGTGTGTTTGCCTGACCTACACACATCAGCTGACACACCCGCCATGGCACCATGATATCTTTACAAAACATGTGTGATGTGTTCTGAGATAGAGCGGGAGGTGAGTGGCCCTAAACACATCACCAGGCACCATTATCATCACACCAGGCTTTCTACTATACCTCTATGATCAGGACTAAGGCCTCCTGTGAATAGGGCAGTTGTGGGTGAATGCAACAGGAGCATGGACCACCACACCTAGCTGAGCTATTAACATCTGTGATCTGTTCTGGGGCCTCCTGGAGTTAGGGCAGAGCTGAGAAACCTCAACAGATGCAGGTACTATAACACCAGTATCTATAATGGTCCTCTGTGATCAGGTATGGGCCTCCTGGGGATACGGCAGATGTGTGAACCTTGCAACTACCATACCACCAGGATGAGTAACAGACCTCTGTAAGCAGGTCAGGGCCTCCTGGGAGTAGGATGGATTTAGACACATCAACAGAAGCAACTACCATACCAACAAGACTTATTATAGACCTCTGTGATCAGTTCGGGGCCTCCTGGGGATAGGGCAGATGTGTGAACCTGCAACTGCATAAACTACCATAATATCTGGATTTATTACAGACCTTTTTAAACAGGTATCAGGACTCCTGGGGATGGGGTGGATTTGAACACATCAACAGCAGCACCTACCATACCAACAGGATCTATAACAGACCTGTGTAATCAGGTCTGGGCCTCCTGTTGATAGGGCAGATGTGTGAACCTGCAACTGCATAAACTACCATAATAACTGGATATATTACAGACCTTTGCAAAACAGATCTCAGGACTCCTGGGGGTAGAGTGGATTTGAACACATCAACAGCAGCACCTACCATACCAACAGGATCTATATCATACCTGTGTAATCAGGTCTGGGCCTCCTGGGAATTGGGCAGATGTGTGACCTGAAACTGCACAAACTACCATAACAGCATACTGTTTAACAGACCTCTTTGGGCAGGTCTACGGCCTCCTGGGGGTGGGGTGGATTGGAACACATCAACAGCAGCATCTACCATATCAACAGGATCTATAACAGACCTGTGTCATCAGGTCTGGGCCTCCTGGGGATAGAGCAGATGTGTGAACCTGCAACTGCATAATCTACCATAATAACTGGATTTATTACAGACCTTTGTAAACAGGTCTAAGGACTCCTGGGGGTAGGGTGGATTTGAACACATCTACAGCAGCAACTACCATAACACCAGGGTGACTAACAGACCACTTTCATCAGGTCTCAGGCCTCCTAGGGGTAGGGCAGATGTGTTATCCTGCAACTGCATAAACGACCATAACACCAGGATAAATAACAGACCACTTTGATCAGGTCTCAGGACTCCTGGGGGTAGGGTGGATTTGCACACATCAACAGCAACAAATACCATAACACCAGGGTGACTAACAGACCTCTTTGATCAGGTCTCGGGACTCCTGGGGGTAGGGTGAATTTGAACACATCAACAGCAGCAACTACCATAACACCAGGGTGACTAACAGACCACTTTGATCAGGTCTCAGGACTCCTGGGGATAGGGCATATGTGTGAACCTGCAACTGAATAAACTACCATAATGACAGGATTTATTACAGACCTCTGTAATCAGGTCTCAGGACTCCTGGGGGTAGGGTGGATTTGCACACATCAACAGCAACAAATACCATAACACCAGGGTGACTAACAGACCTCTTTGATCAGGTCTCGGGACTCCTGGGGGTAGGGTGAATTTGAACACATCAACAGCAGCAACTACCATAACACCAGGGTGACTAACAGACCACTTTGATCAGGTCTCAGGACTCCTGGGGATAGGGCATATGTGTGAACCTGCAACTGAATAAACTACCATAATGACAGGATTTATTACAGACCTCTGTAATCAGGTCTCAGGACTCCTGGGGGTAGGGCATATGTGTGAACCTGCAACTGCATAAACTACCATAATGACAGGATTTATTACAGACCTCTGTAATCAGGTCTCAGGACTCCTGAGGGTAGGGCAGATGTGTGAACCTGCAACTGAATAAACTACCATAATGACAGGATTTATTACAGATCTCTGTAATCACACCAGGATGAATAACAGACCACTTTGATCAGGACTCAGGACTCCTGGGGGTAGGGTGGATTTGCACACATCAACAGCAGCAAATACCATAACACCAGGGTGACCGACAGACCATTTTCATCAGGTCTCAGGACTCCTGGGGATAGGGAAGATGTGTTATCCTGCAACTGCATAAATGACCATAACACCAGGATGAATAACAGACCATATTGATCAGGTCTCAGGACTCCTGGGGGTAGGGCATATGTGTGAACCTGCAACTGCATAAACTACCATAATGACAGGATTCATTACAGACCTCTGTTATCAGGTCTCAGGACTCCTGGGGGTAGGGCAGATGTGTGAGCCTGCAACTGAATAAACTACCACAATGACAGGATTTATTACAGATCTCTGTAATCATGTCACCCTGGGGATAGGGTGGATTTGAACACATCAACAACAGCAACTACCATAACACCAGGATGAATAACAGACCTGTGTAATCCGGTCTCAGGCCTCCTGGGGATAGGGCAGATGTGTGAACCTGCAACTGCATAAACTACCATATCAGCATGCTGTTTAACATGACTGCTTGAGGCAGGTCTAAGGCCTCCTGGGGTTAGGGTGGATTTAAACACATCAACAACAGCAGGTACTATAACACCAGGCTGACAACTAGACCTCTGTGATCAGGTCCACAGCCTCCTGGGGATAGGGCATACTTACACACAGCAGCATACGCAGCTACATTCAGCACTGGTTGGCCAACAGACTGGTGTCTATACCATGTTGTACATGTATGATGTATGTTCATTGCTGGATATTGTGTTGCACACTTTGCATTGTGTGACCTGTCCCCATACACTTACCTCACGTGGGTAGTCCGCAATATGATTGTACCGCCTCATGATGCGCTCCCATGCCCTCCTAACGTGGCAGAGGTTCTGGCGTTTGGAAGAGCCGGGGAATAATTTGTGCTGCCTAGCGCAGATTAGTCATGCAAGGTGTCGCAGCTCCCGACGGGTGAAAGCAGGCTTCCTTAACCACGTCGCCATTTTCTCTGATGCCTTGCTGACGCATGCATGCACGTCGCATATGTGCTGCCATGCATCACTATGGCGCAGTGCCAAGCATCATTATGGTGCGCTGCCATGCATCATTACAGCACGTTAGCTACATGCCAGTGTCATGCCGGTACACAGCAAGCAACAGTGGTGCCACCAAGATACACGGTGCAGCAGGCTTTCTGCCATTTGTCCAGGCCGCTTCCTAGGGCGCATTATGACGCACTTTCTGCTGCGCCATGCTGTGAGGCACCTTGAGGTGCACGGCTACAGTGAAAAGTTTCATGCTGCAGACATACATTGCAGAGATATGTCTGACTATTCTTGCCACAATATACATCTTAAGCATTTGTCTTGATGTTGGCACACTGGGGTCTTGAACGCATCACCACTGATTATGAAAGCAGTGTATTAACCAGTGTGCTATGCCTTTTAACATAGCAATGGCTGGCAACACAGCAACACCAGGTCATCTGCACACACTTTCTGCTCTGCTTACTGGGATAGTGTAAGGCCACAGCTAAGGCACTTTACAGAGCACCTTAGGTTGGGCAACTGAGATGAGTGTGCTTTGGGGTGTGAACACTGATTTCAGATCTATGTCAGACTGTTACAGGCATACATGGGCGTAGCCTCGAACAGTTTTACTAACGGACGCACTTTGTATATAGCTCACCAGCAAATCTAGCAACCTGCACCCCACACCACTCTTCCAACATACCCACTGCATGCGACTGGCCACACTTTTAAAAATTGTTTCATGTGCTAAAACTCTTTGATGTACTGATAATGTGGTACATTATATCCGTCCAGATAAATCAATATACAGACCCACTGGGGTATTGAACCCATGACCTCTCCCACTAAAGTCATTATATTAACCATTGTCCTACATTAATATTGGCTGTACCTAAAACTATGGCTATCTACTGAACCAGTGCAGGTCACCAGACACACTGTCTGGTGTGGCTAACAGGATAGGATAGCACCAAGAGTACCCATGATGCAATTCCATGCAGAACAGCAGTCTACATCTGCTCACCAGATGGAGTTTGCACCTCTACAGCACATCAACTGGGTAGGGGGACTGACTGTGCATGTTACTGGCACAGTGTACCTACTGACCATGCCATTGTGCATGTTCTGTGATAACCCTGAGGGTAAAGTCGTGTGGCCAGCACCAGGTCCATAGTTCCCGGGTTGTTTGCAGTAGGTTTTGCTACAGTTCACTGTCACTGCCAGTGTGTGAGGTATTCTTTGCAGATAGCCTTAGGAGCTTTCTATGCCCATTTCTATTTGCCAGTGGTATGTATCCCGTGTGGACCATGATGTACACAACATAATGCATATTCAGTGAGGTTGTCATGGACACCTGTTTTTGGAGCAGCAGGCATGTCTGGACACACATGACAAAGATATATGTCAAAAGCCCGCCCTCTCTGGGTCAGGGTAGGGAACATGACCTGCGAACAACAGACACACACTATCACCCTTTGCAATAAGGGCAGTGGAGGTAAATGATGACGGACTGTGGGACCAGCAACCCCCATCCAACTGGCGAACAGAGAGCTTATGCAGATCTGCACATGGAATAGGACAGGGGTGTCCAACCCTGTCCTGGAGGGCCGCAATCTTGGCAGGTTTTTGGGATAGTCCTAATGAATATGCATGAATATATATGCATTAGAGATATCCTGCTAACCTGACTGGTTTGTGGCCCTCCAAGACTGGATTTGGAGACCCCTGCCTTACACCTCTGTCATTTAAGATTGCGAGTGGACAAGGTGCAGATGTCTAGACATCAAAAAGGGTAGATAGAATTTGTCTACCCTTTTGATGGTGGTGGTGGTGAGAATCGAGGAGGGATGTGACAAATTCTATCTACCCCTGGGATAGACATATATACACTCCAACACCTATTTCTGCATTGTGCAACAATAGATGTGGCTGCCAGCCCTGGCCGCCACACCAGTCCTGGGCACTGTGCAGGCAGTGCGAAGGAATGCAATACTATTAGGGTCACTCTCTGGGGTGGTAGACAGTGTCGTAAACACATATGGCAGCACACTCCACATATATCAGAAAGGTTGCTATGATGGATCTATTTTACCAAATTGTTTTAAGTTAGGATTTGTGGTCTCACATTAATCATAGCAAGCTTTTGATACATATATGGAATGTGTTTCCATGGTTCTGACCGCATTGCTAAGGTATACAGGTGCAGGTGATGGTAGCTGCTGCTCCACGCACGGCCCAATAGCCTGACTGTCCATGAGGCTTTGTATAGTGGAGCCTGTGGGTGTGGGTGTTTGTGCATCTGTTGGCCGAAGCTATGGTGCAGAGGGTCCAGACTCTGGTCCTAGTGGCCCAAAAACATGATTCCGGTTTCCTGGATGTCGCTAATGAATATGCATGGATACATTTACATACAATGGGGGCAGTGCATGTAAATGCATCTCATGGTTATTTCTTAGGGACATCCCGACAACTTGAATGGTGTTTGGACCTCCAGGACTGGAGTTGGGAACCTCTGCTCTAGGCAGTGGACATGCTTATGTTGTATGTACTCTGTAGGGCAGAAGTACTCAAATCCAGTCCTGGAGGGCCGCAAACCAGTCAGGTTTTCAGGATATCCTTAATGAATATGCATGAGATATATTTGCATGCACTGCCTCCATTGTATTTGAATCTATCTCATGCATATTCATTAGGGATATCCCAAAAACCTGACTGGTTTGCAGCCCTCCAGGACTGGATTTGAGTACCTCTGCTGTAGGGTAAAATATTTGGACATGGTCTTCAGGGGCCCCAGCTGGTACTTTAACCTGTGACCTTCTGCCTTTGGGCACACTGGCTGTGTGTACTGCACCAAATGTTATCACAGAGGCAGGTCGTTCCCTGGGGATCCCATGACTGTTCCTCAGACAGACCTTATCTGTTGCACTGCACTCCACCCACCTATATAGGGCTTGGTCTTGCTCTGCTGTGGGCAGCTGCCACTGCCCCCTCCGGTGCCGGCACACCCTCCACCACCATGCCAACATGCCCTTATGCCAGTGGTGCGCAGTCCCATGCCATCCAGTGTGCCGCTAGGCGGGTGCCTATGTTGTGGGGTCTGGGTTAGGGGTGCTGACATGGACATCAGCACTTCCCCCTGGCACTGCCTGCCAATGTTCTGTGCCTTTGGGGGTACCTGCTGGGTGCTATCCCCTGGGACACTGTGGGACGCACACTCGTGGCCGTGTTGGACCCTGGTCAGTTGCTGTCTTGCTGCTTTTCAGTTTCTGCATTCCTATAGTCCACACTGTGCCCCAGCTGGCCCACTGCATGTGACGCATGCAGCCCCCTGTACCCCATTTACACCATCATCATAGTGCCCTTTCCCACGTGCCCACTCTGCTGTTTCTGCAAATGTGTAAGCCACAGAAGCAAGCTACCCCATACACACCACAGAAAACCCTCATCAGCACTATTTCTATGTTGGAACATTCACTTTGGGGGGGGGGGGGTCTGAGAATTGACCCTTCCAAAAGTAAGCTCGTCCTTTTTATTCTTTATAGGTTGTGTTCATTACCGTTTGTCATTATTTGTTCTATTGGCCAGCTCGGTGTTTTGGATTTCACTTTTGGTTCTGGTCATTATTTATAGTTTTTGCCATTTTGGTTGCTGCACATGTTTCACTACTATCACTTTTCTGGGTCTCCCTGCCTTTGCTGTACACTGCTTACTGAAATGGTTTCTTTGTCCTGCAAATGTGCCTCTAGCGCGAGTTTTTCACTGGTGCTAATTCTCAGACCTTCTTTTCACGGCGTTAGGGTGCATGGAGCCTCTCCCCGCCCACTCTCTGTCCATTAACCCCTTATCTCTGCCCCTGGGGAACCTTACTCCACCCTCTGGACAGCCTTACTCCACCCTCTGCGCATCTTAACGCTGCTGGAGATATTATCGCGTGATATGTGACGTTCTCGCACGGTAATGCGCCATTATCGTGCGATAATGTCACGTATCGCACAATAACATCACAGCTGTGCTGTTAGCGCCGTTTAGTAAACATACCCCTAAGTTTCTGCTCAGCCAGAATCCCAATGTCTCCATTGTCTTTCTTCCTTTCTCGTCCCCTTCCCCTGCATCCTCCCTTCTGCCTTTCTCCTCTCTTGCCCAGTATCCATCTGCTTGTTTCCTTCCACAGTGTCCCTTCCCCATCTCTCCTTCTCCCTCTCTATCCCCTTTTCCCAACATCTACATCTACATTTACATCTTCATCTGCCTCTTCCTCTTTCCTCCCCTCTCTCTGACCCTTCCTCCTTTTCTAGCATCAATTCCATCTACATCATCCTCTCCCCTCCAGTCCTAGTTATCTGCCTCATCTCTCTCTCCATAACATCTCTTCCCTTCCTCTCCTATCATCTACTCCATTCCCACCCTCCCCGAATGACTGTCCCCAGCTCAGGTTCTGTCTCTGCCTCCCCCACCGCTTAACTAATATCTGCCCCCTTCCTCCTGCTTCCCCACCCTTCTTTAGATCTCAGATTAACTAATGGGCGAGGGGCAGGAAGGACAGGGAGGAAAAGTCTATCCCTCTGCTCACTTTTCCTTCTTACAGTACCAACCCTGCGAGTAGATTCAGTATTTGCATGAGGCATTTTCTGATGCTGATCGTGTGAGTACAGAACTTGCTCATGGTTCTGAAAAAGAGAAGACTGAGTGATGGAGAGCAAAGGAACTAGTGTTCTCTGATTCTCCTGCTTATGATAATGATGATGCTTACAGACTTATTTGGCTGGCAAGACCTGGGAATCCCAGCTCACCACTTTGCTCTTACCAAGGGGATACTCAGGTCATGCATGGCAGAGTCTAGATGGGACTTGTAACTCCTTGGCAACACCACAGTGAGTTCTCAGTCAAACTGGTCAGGCTCAAGCTCCTAAGGTGCCCCTATGGGTACTTTCCTTGTCTGTTCAAAAAAAAAAGTTGTGCTGGCCTCAGAACCCACCTGCATCATTTTGAAATATTATCAACCAGGCTAGGCAGGGGTGACTGGAGATTACTCTTGCCCCATCTAGATCTATGGTAATACCTAGATGGAGAAAGATGGGTCTTGGGGGGAGGAAGAGAAGGCCCAAGGTTTATTTTGGCATTTTTTTCTTTCTGTTGGTTTGTTTTCATTGTTTTCATTTTGTTTCAAATGAAACAAAATAAACAGAAAATGAACAAAATGGAAACATTGTAAAACATATCAGTTTTCCTCTGTAGCAAATGTGCATCAATAACATTATCAAAAGAAAACACAGATAAAATAATCCAATTTCTTTTTGCTCAAATATGGCTGCTGGTCTGCACTGAAAGAGAAAGAAGAGAAAGTAATGTTGGAAGTTAGAGTGCTACCACTAAGGCATTTAATTTGGTTCAATTAAGGTTCATTAATGAAGTTCTACAAAAGTAAACGATTGCTGAAGTATGAAGCTACAGAACATTAAGTCACAAAATAGATTAAGTCATATAATGAAAAACAAAGCAGGTATTCATTGCAATGGGTACAGAGAAGAGGCCTTGCTAATGTTGCCTCTTATTGGCTGTAGTTTAAGAAACCTGTATTAGACCAGATTACAGGTATGGTAAGGGGCGGTTATTTTACCCTATGAATGCTAAAACATTTTGTGCTGCAGATAAACTGGGACTAGTCTCTTTTATAATTTTGATTCATAGTAGAAGACTTTGTAAAATCTAGTGTGTCATACAGTGACAGTACCAACCCTCACCTGTTACTCACCTGTAACAGGTGATCTCCGGGAACAGCAGGAATCAGTCTTCACATATGGGTGAACAACACCGACAGAGCCTGTATGGGAATGCTCCCCAGCATCCAATAGGAAAGCCTTTGAGAGCACTCCACTGCAACTGCGTGCCTGCCTTCCCGCCTTCTCAACTCCTTTCCTCAGTTGAGTTTGTAGCTGAGAGGAAGAATAAAATAAAAGATACCTACCATTCCTAGGGAAGGAGAGTGAGCTGTGAAGACTGATTTCTGCTGTTCCCAGAGATCATCTGTTAAAGGTGAGTAACTACGCTATCTCTAGGAACAAGCAGGAATGCAGTCTTCACAAATAGGACTCACTAGCTCCCAGGCACCAGAATGGTATAGGAGGGAGAATTTGTGATCCTTGAGGTAAAAAATTGTTATCCAAAGAGTCTGGACAAATTGTGTGCCATTGGACTCGATTCCAGGAGACGATACTCCCCAAATGATAGTCTGGTATCTTGTAAAAGTCCGGGACAGAGGGTAGGAGATGAGCTAAAGTCCCAAAGAGGTGCTGAAGTAGAGCTTGGCCAAAGACAGTGACCCGATGGGAGTCTCTGTCTAGACAGTAATGTGCAGCAAAAGTATGAATGGAGGACCAAGTAGCTGCCTGACAGATCTCCTCAATGGATACTGGCTATGGAGGTTGCCATAGCCCACACATTATGAGCAGTGACATGACCCTCCAAAGAGAGTTCTGCTTGTGCATAAGCGAAAGAAATGCAATCTGCTATCCATCTGGATAAAGTATGTTTTATCACCAGTAGGCCCAGGTGACTAGGATCAAAGGAGATGAATAATTGAGAAGAACTGTGATCTTTAGCTCTATCCAAGTAGTAAGTCAGTGCTCGCTTGCAGTCTAAGGTGTGTAGCACTGCTTCAGCCTGAGACACATGTGGTTTAGGGAAGACAATCGGGAGGATTACCAACTGATTTAGAGGGAAGGAGGAGACTACCTTTGGAAGGAAATGCAGATGGGTATGCAGAATCACCTTGTCATGCTGGAACCAGATATAGGGCACTGATGTGGCAAGCTGAAGTGAGGGCAATGAAGAAGATGACCTTCCAAAATAGAAACCTCAATGAAATGGTGGCTAAATAAGAAGGAGTTTTTAGAAGTTGAGCAAAAAGCACATTGAGACCAAAGGCCATCAGAGGTGACTTAATATGTGGTTTGGGCAGCAGGAGGCCCTGAATGAAGTGTGCTACTGAGGGGTGTGAAGAGATAATCTATCCATCCAGTGGTCTGTGAGAATGGCACTAAGGTGAACTCTCACCTGGCTTATTTTATTTATTTGAGAAGTTTATATACCTCATTTCCAATGTTCAATACAGTTTACATAGAACAGAATAGAACTTTACATGGAACATGTTAACATTACAAGGAACATTGAACCAAATGAAAGAATCACATATAACTTTGCAGGGAACCAGTAAAAAATTCAAAACATTAGTAACAAATAACAACGTACCAGTAAATAATCCAAAACATTAATAGCATGCCAAAATAACAGAGAGACACAAACTGTATCGTAATGATAGAGCTGATCAAATTGGTGGAGGGGTTGCGCTCCATGTTAGAGAGGGCATTGAGTCAGAAAGGATTAAAGTTTTTCAGGAAACAAAATTTGCTGTAGAATCTCTATGGATTGAAATTCCATGTAAAAATGGGAAGGCGATGGCAGTGGGGGTGTACTATCGACCGCCTGGCCAGAATGAACAAATGGATGATGAAATGCTCAAAGAAATCAAGGAAGCTAACAAAGGTTACAGCACAGTAATAATAATGGGTGATTTCAATTACCCCGGTATCGACTGGGTCAGTGTCACGGCAGGACATGCTAGGGAGATAAAGTTCCTAGATGACATAAATGACTGCTTCTTGGAGCAGCTGGTTCATGAACCGACCAGAGGGGAAGCCATATTAGTGAAACACCAGATCTAGTGCAAGAGATAAGGGTGTTGGGGCCACTTGGCAATAGTGATCATAGCATGATTGCCTTTGATTTAATTAGTGGAGGAGGGATAGTAAGGAAATCCACAGTACTACCTTTTAACTTTCGAAAGGGAGACTATGATAAAATAAGGAAAATAGTTAAGAAAAAACTAAAAGGAGCATTTGCAAAGGTTAAAGACTTACATCAAGCTTGGGTGTTGTTGAAAAATACTATCTTGGAAGCCCAAACCAGCTTTATTCCACACTTTAAGAAAAGTGGAAGGAAGTCCAAAAAACTGCCAGCATGGTTTAAAGGTGAGGTCAGAGAGGCTGTTGTTGCCAAAAAAAGCATCTTTCAGGAAATGGAAAAAAGAGCCAAACGATGAAACCTGGAAACAGCACAAGCACTGGCAAGTCAAATGTAAGGTATTGATAAAGCAGGCAAAGGGAGAATTTGAGAAGAAGCATGCTGCGGAAGCAAAAACGTGAAATAAAGATTTTTTCAAGTACATTCGAGCAAAAAACCTGTGAGAGAGTCAGTTGTTCCATTAGATGATAGAGGAGTTAAAGGGGCACTAAGAGGCGACAAGGCGATAGCGGAGAGACTGAATGAATTCTTTGCTTTGGTCTTTACTGAGGAAGATGTAGGGATGTTACCCATGACTGAAGTGGTATTTAAAGGTGCGGAAGAATTGAAGGAAATACCGATACATCGGGAAGATGTATTGCAACTATTAGATAAACTGAAGAGTAGCAAATCACCTGGGCTGGATGGTATACATCCAAGGGTGTTGAAAGAACTGAAATATGAGATTGCAGACCTGCTATTAGTAATCTGTGAACTATCATTAAAATCATCTCTAATACGTGAAGATTGGAGGATTGCCAATGTAGCACCAATTTTTAAAAAGGGTTCCAGGGGTGATCCGGGAAACTACAGACCGGTGAGCCTGACGTCAGTACTGGGAAAAATGGTAGAAACCATCATAAAGAATAAAATTACTCAGCATGTAGATAGTCATGGCCTAATGGGAGACAGCCAACATGGCTTTAGACCAGGAAGATCTTGTCTTACTAATCTGTTATGTTTTTTTGAAGGTGTGAATAAACAGGTGGACAAAGGTTAGTCGGTTGATATAGTGTATCTGGACTTTCAGAAAGCCTTTGACAAGGTCCCTCATCAGAGACTTTTGGCAAAACTAAAGAGTCATGGGATAGGAGGCATTGTACTATTGTGGATCAGGAACTGGTTAAAAGATAAAAAACAGAGGGTAGGGCTAAATGGCCAATTTTCCCAATGGAGAAAGGTGAATAGTGGTGTACCCCAGGGATCTGTGCTGGGTACGCTGTTTTTTGACATATTCATAAATGACCTGGAAATTGGAGTAACGAGTGAGGTTATCAAATTTGCAGATGACACAAAACTATTTAAAGTTGTTAAAACCCAAGAGGATTGTGGAAAATTGCAAGAGGATCTTGATAAATTGGAAGACTGGGCATCAAAATGGCAGATGAAATTTAATGTGGACAAGTGCAAAGTTATGCACCTAGGGAAGAACAACCCAAACTATGGTTACACAATGCAAGGTTCCACATTAGGAACCACCATCCAGGAAAACGATTTAGGCGTCATTGTGGATACCATGTTAAAACCCTCGGTCCAATGTGCAGCGGCGGCCAAGAGAGCAAATAGAATGCTAGGTATCATAAGGAAAGGAATGGGAAATAAAACAAAAGATATTATAATGCCTCTATATCATTCCATGGCGAGACCGCACCTTGAATATTGTGTGCAATTCTGGTCGCTGTATCTTAAAAAGGCTATAGCGTTATTAGAAAAGGTTCAGAGAAGAGCAACCAAAATGATAAAGGGGATGGAAGGATACTTCTATGAAGAAAGGCTAAAAAGGTTAGGGCTCTTTAACCTGGAAAAGAGACGGATGAGGGGAGATATGATAGAAGTCTATAAATTAATGAACGGAGTGGAACAGGTAAACGTAGATCGATTGTTTACATTATCAGAATATAGAAAGACTAGAGGACATGCAATGAAGCTACAGGGTAAACTATTTAAGACTAATAAAAGAAAATATTTTTTCACTCAACGTGTAATCAAACTCTGGAATTTGTTACCGGAGGATGTAGTAAAGGCTGTTAGTGTAGCTGGGTTTAAAAAAGGTTTGAACAAGTTCCTGGAGGAAAGGTCCATAAACCATTATTAAGAAGGGACCCAGGATATCAATGCTTGACCCAGTACAAGCATTACGGAACCTGTGTCTTTTGGGGAAACTGCTAGGTACGTATGACCTAGATTGGCCACTGTTGGAAACAGGATACTGGGCTTGATGGACCTTGGTCTGACCTACTATGGCATATCTTATGTTCTTATGTTCAGAATGCCAGACAGGTATATTTGATATTTTGTTATTGCCTTGTTATTGTTGAGGAGTAAAGGTAGTACTATGTATTAGAGGTGTCTTTGTGTGTGATTTAGTTGTGTTGTTTTCATGTTTATGTTACGTCCTGAAAGTGCATTTGGAACAGGTGAATTTTTAGGAGTTTCCTGAAATCCTTAAGGTCTGTAGTTGTTCAGATTTTCACAGGGAGGGAGTTCCATTTTGTTGGAGCACAGAATGAGAATGCTCTTTCACATGCTGATTGGTTGTACTTCACAAAGTCTGTATGAGAAGCAAGAAGGTATTCTGTGGTGCTTCTTCTTTGTTATTGGGGAGTTTTCTTATAATAGTCGGTAGGTACTCAAAGGATTGGTCTTGAAGGATTTTAAATATAGTAATGATGTATTTGTATTTGATTCTGTCTAGTAGAGAATGCCAGTGGAGCTCTTTCATGATGGGGTGATGTGTGAGCTCCTTGATGTTCCAGTGAGAATCCTAGCCACAGTATGCTGGGCTGTTTGTAACTGTAGCAGATGGTATTTCAGCAAAACTTGGAGAATTGCATTGCAGAAGTCAATGTTTGGACGTATTATCATTTGGAAAACAGTCCTGTAGTTGTGGGGTTCGAGAAGAGGTTGCAGCCATTGTAAAGTCCTTATTTTATTGTAGATATACTTTGTCATGTTGTTGATGTGGGTCTTCAGGGTAAGGTGTTGGTCAATGGCTACGCCAAGGTAACGTCCCTCTGATTTGATTGTTAGTTCTGTTTGATTAACCTTGAGTTACTTTGGCAGGTTGAACTATTGATCTTTTTATATGAATAGTACTTCTGTCTTGTTATAATTAATGGAAAGGCCTTGCTGGGAGAGCCATAGAGCAATTGAGTAAAAGCACTGTACAATAGGAGTAAATGCTGGATGTCTGACTGAGAATGGTGCAAAAAACATTATGTAATCTGCATATAGGTGGAATACCATTTGTGGCTGGAGGATTTGGCAGATTGACTGGATGTAAATGTTGAACAATAATGATGACAAGGATGAGCCCTGGGGTACACCTCAGTTTTGTGGGAAAGGATTCGAGCTTTGATTATCGGTTTTTACAATTTGTAGGCAATCAGTTAAATAAGATTGGATCCAGTTAAGTACATTATCAGTTATGCCAATCCAACGTAATCTCTGTAAGTAGTATAATGGGTACACTACTCATCAAACTGATTGACAGGTGAGATAAGGATGACAGGAGCCAATCAGCATTCACTTCCGGTGTAAGTCCCGCCTTAGGCCATGCCCCCTCCCATAGAAGTGAATGGCGAGTTAGCCCTACCCACTCCCGCCCACAGGCGTGGCCACCACCCCCACTTGACACGCCCCTGTCCCCACCCCCAAGATGACATCATCCAATCAGCGCCCACTTCCGGGTTTGTGCCACGCCCACACCCCGCCCCACAATATTGGCATTAGCCAATCAGCACCCACTTCCGGGTTTGTGCCACACCCACAGCCTCCCACCCTCAACCATGCCCCTGCCTACATCATCGGAAATGACATCACCGGAAACAGGGTGTCATCAGAAATGGACTGTTACTTTTTGCTGACATCACCGGAAACAGGGTTTCATCAGAAATGGACTGTCGCTTTTTGCTGACATCAGCGGAAACAGAGTGTCATCAGAAATGGACTGTGTCCTTTTCCGATGACCTCAGCAGAAGCAGAGTAACTGACTCCGGAAATGTGTTTTGCTTCTGGTTAATGCTGACATCTGCAAAAAGCAGGAACCCTGGAAAACAAAAATGCTTTTCTCTCTCCCACTGCCCAAGTTCTTTTTTCTCACAAAAGATTCTTAACACAGCACAGGCTTTTCACAGAGGCACAGACAGGGTAGAAGCTTTTCTTTACAAATGTTAAACCTCAATTAACACATCTTTTGTTAGAGAAACCGGTGCTGTCCATGTGATACAATTTTACTTTTAAGACCTCATGGTTAGAGAGAAGTATTCTGGCAAACACAGAAATACAGAGAGAGAGGGAGAGACCTGAGTTCAAATCCCCCTAATACAGCTATTTTTTGGAGAGAGAGAGCTGAGTTCAAATCCCCCTAATATAGCTATTTTTTAGTGGCTTTTAAAAAACCAATACAGAGAGACAAGTCTGAACATGCCTCTAGGGTGTGACCGCACATGTGATTGGTAGAAAGAACAGGCTATACTTTAAAACACATAGGGTTTGTAGAATAAATCCATTCTGAAGATGTTGGCAAAATAAAAAGAATAGTCAAAGCACGGCATCATGAAGGAAACCTTATTGAAGAGCATTTACTATGACCCCAAAGCAATATAGAGAAACCAGTGCTGTCCATGTGATAGAATTTTGCTTTTAAGACCTCATGGTTAGAGGGAAGTATTCTGGCAAACACAGTGTAGTTCAGATTGAAATACAGAGAGAGAGGGAGAGAGAGAAAGCTGAGTTCAAACACAGCCACAGCTATTTTTTAGTGAAACACCAATACAGAGAGACAAGTCTGAACATGCCTCTCTAGGGTGTGGTAACACGTGATTGGTTGAAACAAGAGGCCTGTTCTGAGCATGCTCCAGGTGTTCTGAGCATGCTCCTGGTGTAAGGCTGTGTATCCTGTGTAAGGGGAACATTTTAACATAGAGATTCAAAAAGAAAAAAATGGCTCTTTTCGGAACACCAAGCAGAATTTCCAGCAGGGCACACAACATTAATTGCTTTCTTAAGGATTGTGATGCCGCTGCAGAGGGGTATCCACCGATTGAAAATCCATTTGAACTACAGGAGAGTCCAGCAGAGCCTGAACAAGAAATAACAGAGAATGTAGATTTTCCAGATGGTCAGATATTATTCGACTCTCAAGAACTCTGCGATTCTGGCACCGAACTTGACTTAACAACTGACAACACAATGGATCCAGAAGATATAGAATTATATTACGCCACTGCAAATGTAGAAACAAACTGTTTATTGGAAGAACTAGGATCAGCAGAGGTAAGAGAAGTTTGTTGTTTTATGTAGAAAAGTGTTATAGAAGAGGTGGTTCACAGTTTCACACTGACATTATTTTGTTTTTTGTAGGAAAGTAACGAATCTCCGCTCCTACAGGAGCTAGAGGACATACAGACAACCAATCTACGCTGTTTGTGCTTTCTCTGTATATATCAAAGGGAGACGATGTCATAGCCAGCCAAAAGGACAACTCAAAAAAACCTGATGAAATAAACACATTTAAATCTGTTATACAGGCAACGGTGGGCTGTATTATCAGGAAATGCTGGCAGGGCGTTATGCATAGAGACTGTGCAGCTTGTGTAATGCATGATCCAGGGCAAAAACATCACGATTGCCTAAGGTGGGGGCACAAGGAAATACAACCGAAAATTCATAAAACTTGTAACAGGTTGTGTCTAGGACCTATTGTAAATGTTGCCATGATTGTTGGTCATAAAATGAAAGCAACTGCCCTAGTTTATGAAAATTTGAATTTTTTGTTTGAACTCATCAGATTTTAATACCACTAGAAAGCCAGGACAACTGCTCAATATTTTGCTTAGATCTGCGGCAGACTGTGATATGGAGCTAGTAGAAGATTTAATCTGTGACAGAGATTATAGATCATTCTTTAAAAAACACCATGTTCTGTAAAAATTGACTTTTTATGAAAATGTATGTATTTCCAGAATCTATTAGTTGAACATACAGATGAACAAAAATTATATGTATGCCTTTATATTTTTTTAAAAACTTGTAATGCTCAAATGAATCATTTCACAAGATGAAAACATTTTATTTGAAATAAAACATTTTGAACCTACAGTTTTGTATGGTGTGTTTTAGGAATACCTAGTTAATTAAACCTACAATGGGTTGTCTGGAAAAAAATGGGGCCTTGTGATTTATCTAGGTGTGTCCTACACAATAGGCCATATGATAAGAATGTGAAGAGCAGAGCTCTACTGTAGTACTAAAATCCACTTAAGGCGTCTGGGGATGGGGGAATGTGTATTAGCCACATAGGTCCACATACACAATATATAACATCTATTATAATGTACTGTCTGCGAAAAAAAAATGGCATTGTGAATTAGCCAGGCCATATAATAAGATTATGGGATCTAGAGCTGTTTCAGTTAAAGAGTCTGGGGACTGTAAATCCCATAAAAGAATTTCATTTAAAAAGGTGCAGTACATTTCAGCAGCTAGAAAAGATCACATAGTCTCTCTACAGCTTGTATCATCTGCAACTCTTCTTCTTCAGACATAGTGGGTAGATATGTGCCTTACTTTTTTAAAAATATTGTTGGCTATGTAATGTTTCTGTCTCTTATGATTGTCTTTAAAAATAGGAGCAGAAGCCGCGGGGCCAAAATAAACTCTTACAAAAAGAAGGCAGCAAAAAATGTTAAAAGGTATGTCCAGTGGTTTTTAATTTTTCCAGCAGCTATGCTCTTTATAATGTGCCTCAACCTTTAATCTTTTTTATTTTAGACCAAGAAGATGCTACAAAACAAGATGACCAGCCTAATCAACAGACGGCATCTTACAGAAAACCAAAAGACAAGCAAAATAGTGAGTATTCCGGTTTTATCCAGCTCCTAAATTTTAAGGCCGCTGTAAAATAAAAAAAAGTATTAGCCCCTACGTTTTTCTTTTTCAGATCGAGAAAATGTTAGAAAACCAACGGCTATGGGAGAGAAGTCTAACAGGAAAAGATCACACAGCGAAAGTTTTTCTGCCGGTGAATCTACACACACCGGTACAGAATACGGAGGGCGTGATGAAAGCCGTGTCTTTGATCACAGTGTTTCAGAGGACAGCGCAAATAATCATGCATTAGGCCCCGCTGAAGAATCAGAACCAGTTAGCTATATTCAGTTTGTGAAAAGGTGGGATCGTAAATTGGACAAGTTTAATGGTGTAATATATTCAGAGGAATTTTGGTTTATTAATTTAGACAGGGTAACATCATTATCTGAGGCTCAATTCACCATTCGGCAAGGTATCCAGCATGTTCTGGATGAGGTTAGCAGCAGGGTTTCACCCGGTGATTATGTACAGGTGCATCTACACTCATCTCTTTTTCACAATTCCTTGTATTTATTTATTTATTTACATTCTCTTATATACCGCGCTATTCTGCATCAGTGCAGTTTACATTGAACAAACTGAAATTACATTGAACAGGGCATTATAACTTGGAGATAACTATTTTACAGGGAACATGGGCTATGGAGGGTTAAGTGGCTTGCCCAAGACCACAAGGAGCACCTGTGAGACTAGAAACCCCAGTCCTTCCGGCCCAAGGTTGCTGTCCTCTAGTGGGATTTGAACCCCCGACCTTCCGGCCTGAAGTACCTTGCCCCAACCACTAGGCCACTCCTCCATTCTGGAAAGTTAAACCCAGAAGCATTAGATGCTGACGATTTCTTAAATCAGATTGCTAAACTTCAGAGTCACAGAGAAATCCAGGTTTGTGATATATTCCATGTTGTTGTCATAAGAAATCGGGGTGGGGAGCTCGTAGGGTCTTAAAGACTATACCGTTTAGCCATATTATTCATAAGAAAAGGATGTATTTGATAAACTTGAATAACACTGATAATAACCTGTGTTTTGCAGGTAGCCCCACAGCCCTCATGTCACAGGTAAAAATGACAGATGTCGAATTGTTAGAAGGTGCTAAAAAACTACATAATGAAGTGGGGTGGCCGGTACATAGAAAAGTCATGGTCGATGATGTAGCAATATTTGAACAGCATTTAAAGATAAACATACGCGTTGTGCTTTACACAAATTCATGGGTTTGTTTTAAGACATCAGACAGACCTGTGTTCCCTAAGACTGTTCTTGTTGCTACACGATGACCATTTCTATGGTATAACCGATGTCAAAAAATTCTATGGGGAGCGCAACTTCTGTAGTTACTGTCAGAAACCGTACAGTCATGATCATAATTGCACATTGTGGTGCCGTCTTTGTTTGACACTAACGTCTGCGAATAATGTTGGTGTACATCAGAGATGCCCTAATTGCAAACTCTTTTGTCGTTCTAAAGCGTGTTTAGATAGACACGCATATCTGGCTCTGAAAAAAGAAGTGGCGTGTTTATCTAAGATACTGTGCCAGAAATGTGAGTCTTATGTGGACAAGAAACATAAGTGCAAGGGCCGGCATGTCGTGAACCCCTAACCGGGGATGGCGTCCACTTCTGTTTTATGACCCCTATTGGTAAAACTGAAACATCTGAAAAGTATATTTTTTATGATTGTGAATGTATGCAAGAAACAGGCTGGCATGCCCCTAATTACATATATGCGACGGACTTAAATGATGAAAGAAACTGGGAATTCAAGGGTCTCAAATGTATTTCTGCCTTTGTACAGATTTTTTGTGACAAAAAATTTAAAGGCTACACCTTCATAGCCCATAATTTCAAAGGTTATGACGGGTATTTTGTTCTTAAACAACTGCTTAAGGAAAAGATGAACACAGGGCTGCTGGTTGAAGGTGCTAAACTTTTACAAATTACCGTTGAACCTTTGACTATCCGTTTTATAGACTCTAAATTTCCTGCCTATGAAACTTAGCAAACTTCCGCAAGCCATGGGTTTTACAGACAGCAAGGCATACTTTCCGCACTTTTTTAACACTCTGGAAGATCAAAATTATTTGGGCCCCATGCCGGGTGTTGAACATTACGGTGTGGGTAACATGTTGCCTGAAGAAAAAGAGGAATTTTTACAATGGTACAAGGACAATCAGCATAAAACTTTTATTTGCAAAAAGAGCTAGCTTGTTACTGCCAGCAGGATGTATCTATTTTGCGGCAGGCCTGTGTTCTCTACCGAGCTGAAATCATGAAAATGACAGAGAAAGAAGTGTTTGTAGAGCAGGGTGACATCTCAGAAATTCAAACAAGGCGTTTAGACCCTTTCCAATATATAACCCTTGCATCTGTATGTATGTATGGCTATGTTCAGATTAATGTTTCTAGAACCCAAGACTGTGGCACTTATTCCACCAGATAACTATCACCGGCAGACAAAGAGATATTCATCCCCATCTATTCAATGACTGATGTATGTAGAGGCCAAAGAAAATATACAGATCACACATGCTCTGAAAGGTGGCGAAAAAAAGGTGGGGTCTTATTTTCTTGATGGCTATGCCGTAATTGATGGGGTAAAAACAGCTTTTGAATTTAATGGTTGTTTTCACCATGGCTGTCCGAGCTGTTATAACGATAAAGACCTGAATCCTGTAGCAGCCACGACCTATGGTTTTCTTTATTACAAAACACAGCTAAAAGCTGCATTCCTGGAAAGCCGTGGGTTCAAGGTCATAAGTCTATGGGAGCACGAGTGGAAGCAGATGGTAAAAGAAAATAACGGGGGCTCTGCAGATTTCCTGGCTGACTCTGCATTACCACAACCTCTGATTCCACGAGATGCCCTTTTTGGGGGTAGAACAAATGCCATTTGTCTGTACCACAAAACAAGACCTGGGGAAAAAATACACTACTATGATTTTACCAGCCTATACCCTTTTGTCAATAAAACAAAGGAATATCCAATAGGACATCCACAAATCATTTATGACAAATTTGGTCCCCCTACAAAATACTTTGGTTTTATAAAAGCAAAAGTATATCCTCCACGAAAGCTCTTTTTCCCGGTGTTACCCATACGGTTGGCCGGCAAGCTTATGTTTCCACTGTGTCATACGTGTGCTGACACATGGCAACAGGAAATGTGTGCCCACACGGACGAGGAGAGAGCTTTTGTGGGGATTTGGGGCACGGTGGAGATGAATTTAGCCATTGCAAAAGGGTATGTGGTTGTTGAAATCTATGAAATCTGGCATTTCAAGCAAAAATCTGATAATCTCTTTTCCGAATACATCAAAATGCACCTCCGTCAAAAACAAGAGGCTTCTGGCTACCCTCAATGGTGCAATGAAACTGAAAAACAAAATGTGTACATAGCTGATTTCTTTAGAAAAGAGCCCGCCTACCCACTGTGAGCCTGGGGTGCACTGCTCTTGGGGGCCCTGCCACTTAGTTTCTTCTTTCCTCATACTTACCTGGCAGGGGAAATCACAGGGGTCAGCACGGCCCCAGTGCAATGGCCAAGCCTTGCCCTGGGAGCGCCACCTTCAGGATCATGGTCGATCTCCCCTGCCAGGTAATGTCTCTGGCGGCAATAAGGCACACAGAGGGTGGAGTAAGGCTCCCCAGAGGGCGCAAATGGGTCAATGGGTGGAGAGTGAGCAGGGATTGGCTCCAGCCACACTAATGCTGTGAAATCAGGATCTGAAAATTAATGCCAGTGAAAACCTCGCGTTAGAGGCACATTTGCAGGAGAGAGAAACCATTTCAGTCAGCAATATACAGCAAAGGCAGAGAAACCAAGAAAAGTGATAGTAATGATACATGTGCAGCAACAGCATAGTGCCCAAGTACGAAAGGGCACAATGGTGAGACTGCAAATGGGATACAGGGGGCTGAAGGCGGGACATGCAGTGGGGCAGCTGGGGCACAGGGTGGACTAGGAAGATGCCTAGGTGGCACATAGGAACTCAGAAACTGCAAATCAGCAAGCCAGCAACTGACCAAGGTCAAACATGCCCACGAGTGTGTGTCCCACAGTGTTCCAGGGGACATCACCCAGCAGGTACCCCAAAGGGCACATAACAGTGACAGGCAGTGCCGGGGGAAAGCGCGGATGTCTATGTAGGCACCCCTACCCCAGATCCCACACTATAGGCAGCCACCTACCAGCACACTGGATGACCTGGGACTGCACACCACCAGCACCACCAGCATAAGGGCATATCAGCATGGTGGCGGAGGGGTGCTGGTGGTGGAGGGGGCAGTGGCATCTGCCCACAGCACACCAAGGCCAAGCCCTGTTCAGGTGGGTGGCATGCAATGCAACAGACAAGGTCTGTCTGATGAACAGTAATGGTATCCCCAGGGATGACCTGTCCCTGTGGCAACAGTTTGGTGCAGTACATATAGCCAGTGTGTTCAGGAGCGCAGTTCATGGGTTCAAGTCCCAGCTGTAGCTCCTGCAGACGATATCCCTATATTTTACCCTACAGAGTACATACACTATAAACATGTGCACTCCCTAGAGCAGAGGTTCCCAACTGCAGTCCTGGAGGTCCAAACACCCTTCAGGATTTCATGCTGTCCCTAATAAATATATGCATGAGATGCATTGGTATGCAGTGCCCCCATTGTATACAAATGTATCTCATGCATATTCATTAGGGGCAGCCTGAAAACCTGAATCGTGCTTGACCCACCAGACCAGAGTTGGGAACCTCTGCCCTAGAACATCGGCCAACAGGGGCATGAACACCCACACGCACAGGCTCCACTATCCAAAGCTTCATGGAGAGTCAGGCTGTTGGGCCCTGTGCGGAGCAGCAGCTACCAATACTAGCACCTGCATACCTTAGCAATGCCTGCACTGTGCCCAGGAATGGTGTGGCGGCCAGGGCTGCCAACCACCTCTATCTTTGCACAATACTGAAATAGGTGTGGGAATATGTGTATGTCTACCCAGTGTTTTGTGGCTGCCTACACCTTACTGAGCCCCCACTGCTTACACTGTCTCCAGTGTTAGCCTGCCAATGTGCATAATGAGGAGCAAGGTATTGTGGGTATGGCCAGGACACAGCGGTCTGGGCAGGATGTATCTGCACAGGGCATAGGGCAATGGCTGCGACATTGTAGTGCCCAACCACCACCTGCACGGACAGGGTGGCCATAGCATGTCATACTGGGAGGTCACTCTCACTCTGACTGAGCAGTGACCATGGCATGTCAAGGTTCCCCCATAGTGCTCTACAGTATTTCTTTCAAGTGATATCTATGAGTTCCCTTTTTTGGGGCTGAATCACTGACATACTTCCTTGGTGTGTGTGCTCACATCCCATTTTTGGATGCACGCAGTTTCTCCCAGACCATGCACTATGTATTATTTATTTTATTTATTTATTTACATTCTCTTATATACCGCGCTATTCTTCATCAGTGCGGTTTACATTGAACAAACTGAAATTATATTGAACAGGGCATTATAACTTGGAGATAACTATTTACAGGGAACATGGGCTTTGGAGGGTTAAGTGGCTTGCCCAAGACCACAAGGAGCACCTGTGGGACTAGAAACCCCAGTCCTTCCGGCCCAAGGTTGCTGTCCTCTAGTGGGATTTGAACCCCCGACCTGCCGGCCTGAGGTACCTTGCCCCAACCACTAGGCCACTCCTCCTATTGTATTAGCTAGCAGACTGTCTGCAGTTAGCATGTGTATGGTTGGAGCACCTTGCAGGGTGCAGTGGGTGGAGACTGACTGTGCCCTATGCTGGTAAATGTCAGATAGTGGTGGGGGGCAGCTGAGCTTTTCCAGGCCTACTGCCTGTCTGCCAGTGCCCTATGTGATGTATACAGCTCTGCATTGACTGCCCTGTAGGGTGCCTGTTCCCCAGCAGGACTGTGGTTGATGGTCCCCTCTACTGCCACCATTGCAGAAATGTTGATTGTAGATCTGTTGGTGGGAGATCCTGTCCCCCACCCTGACCCACAGAGGGTGGGTTGGGTGGTGCTACATAATCCGCTTTTGGGTCCAAATACCACCCTTTTCTTATAACATATGACCATGGCAACCACACAGGATATGCACTATTCTGGGTGCATCATATTTCACAAGGGCTAGACATGACTTGAAAACACAGATGGACACAGGTGTATCCTAAGTGTGTCTGCAAGGACTGTCTATCACACACTGGCACTGATGGGGACCTGCAGCACAGCCTATCTCAGCCAAGCCAGGTGCTGTGGACCTGGTGCTGGGCACCCCACCTCACCCTCAGGGTGAGCACAGGAACCACACAATGTCAAGGTCTGTAGCTACTCTGTGCCAGTAACACACACGGTCAGTTCCCCCTACCAGGCCGTGGTGCTATAGAGGTGCAAACCCCATCTTGTGATCAGATGTAGGCTGCTGATCTGTATGTGCAGTGCATCATGGGTACGGGTGGGTATATCCTATCCTGGTAACCACAGCAGACAGTTTGTGTGGTGACCTGCAGTCTTTCTGTAACCAGCCAGCTGTGTGCCAGATGATGTAGCCCACTGGTTACTTCAATGACTGTAGAGGCAGAGGTCATGGGTTTGATCCCACAGTGGTGTTATTTAATAAGGCTGTCTGAGGCTTTTTCTTTTAATTTATATCAGTGCTGCTAGCAAAAACACCCTCACAGTGCCGTAACCTAAGGTGCCTCATAAGGTGCCCTATAGAGCACATTATAAGGTGCCTTGGCGGACAGGGCACTTTATAATGTCCCCAATGGGGCGCCCTATAGGGCGTCTTATAAGGCACCTTAGGTTACGGCAATGTGAGGGTGTTTTTGCTGGCAGCACTGATTTAAATTAAAAGGAAATCCCTCAGACAGCCTTATTAAATAACACCACTGTAGGATGACACTCCTGATCTCTGCCTCCACAGTCATTGTACTAACCAGTAGGCTACATCTCTACAGCTTCTAACCCAGCGCTGGCATGGACTTAAGGTTACCGTGCATTAATAAGCCAAGGCGCCCTGTATCACGCGATACAGATTCTTGGTACCTTGGCACCGGAATGCCCACTACCTTATATGGCATTCTTCACATTAATGCTGCAACTAGCGCCGGTAACATTAAGACAGTTTAGTAAACATACCTCTTTGTTGTGTCTGCCAGAAAATGTTTAATGAAAGTGAACTATAAAGCGACCAACGACCAGCACATGACGCAACTAATACGGTAAGTGTATTCAGGTAAAGCCTGGGCGAATGGATATCGTCCAGTATATAACACACTTCTAAGGGGTGTTGGGGTGGGGGCAGGAATGGGTGATTCTGAGAGGCAGGAGACCAGGTATGATGCCAGGCCTGTGGCGTCTCATTGCGGGGCGTGGACGGCAGCCCCCTGGGGTACCCACAAACCATTGGCATGAAAACAACAAGCACCCCCAATACACCCACAGGCAAGATTCCCGCAGGCTGGGAAAAAAGACAGGCAAAGAATCAACAATGGCGGCAAGCCCTCAGCAGATGACCTGCCGGCATGAGCTCTCTCCTAGCGATGGGGCGAGCTGCTGGAGAGATGGAGCCAAGTGGGGCTGGTGATCTACCTCTGACCCCTTCACGATCTACAGGTAGATCGCGTTCTACCTGTTGGACATGCCTGATCTAGAGCATGTCTCCAGGTTTGTTTGGCTTTTCTTAGTTTCTGTTTGATCCTTTTTAGAACTGTTGTGTACCATGGTGTATGATATCAAGGATTTCGAGGAATTCATTTCAGTGGATGTGCAGCTGCAAGGTTGGTAATTGTTTTATTTCAATTGGCTAGGAAAGCATCTAAATCGTCAGAATCTATGTTTAGATTGGGGATGACAGATTTACGGAAGTATTCTTTGTTAAATTGTTTAAATCTTCTGTGGTGTTTTTCTTTGTGCTGGCTGGTTACCATGTGAGTTAGAGGATAAAGGTGGAATGATATTGTGTGGTGGTCTGACCATGGGACCTTAGTCAGTTGAGGTGGGGGAATTGGATATTTCTCCAGGAGATGTGATGGCTCAAAGATAAGGTCCAGAATGTTATCTTTGATGTGAGTTTGTTCCATTACAATATGTATATATTTTTGACAGGACATTGCATTGGTGAATGCAGTTGCTTGTGGTTGTAGAATGGAGAACAGGTTAGTCACCCAGTAGTATTATTGGCAGTTGGGATCTGTATATGTGTCACTGATTTCCAGGTTGGCTGCCAGTTCTTCATTGTCTGCTGCTGGGGATCAGTATACCAGAGCAATTGAGATTATGCTTGTTGAAGATAGTGATGGCATTCAGACCTGTTAAGGATAAGAGGAGGAGATATTATAGAAGGGACTCCACCAGGCAAGAAAAGGGGTCAATGTCCTTTGGGAGAGCACCAGAGGGCAAACCAATGGTACTTGAAGGCATACAATTGCTTAGTGAAATCTTTACATGATGCAAGAAGGACATCTTTGACCACCTATGGCAGGTCAACATAGGGAGTGAAGATTGGGATGGAGGAACATCCTGTGTTCCTGAGAGAGGAGTTTGGACACATATTCCAGGCTGAGATGTTAAGTCTGTGCAAGGCGAAAAAGCAGAGGAAACCATGGTTGATGGGGCTAAAAGGGAGCTATGAGAATCATCCAGCCCTTGTCAACCTGTAGCTTGAAAAGCATTTTGGGTATCAAGGGGATGGGTAGGAATGCGTAGAGCAGTCCCTGAACTCAATGTAGAAGGATGGTATCTGGAGTCTTTCAGTGCAGAAGAGCAGAAGAGTGGAAGCAGAAGAGTGGAGCAGAAGAGTGGAAGTTGTGTGTTTTTTGGAGTGGCAGAAAGATCTATGAGTGGGGTTCCCCTTTTCTGGAAGATCCAAGCAGCCATCTGCTGATGCAAGGTCTATTTGTGTGGTTGAAGGATATGGCTTAGCCTGTCTGCTAGGCCATTGAGTTCGCCCAGGAGGTACCCCGCTTTGAGGTGAATGCGGTGAGAGATGGCAAAGGACCACAGATGAATCACTTCCCTGCAGAGGGGACAGGACTCCATTCCCCCCTATTTGTTCATGTAGAACTTGGCAGCTTGGTTGTCTGTCCTGACTAGAACAGGTTGCCCTGAAAGTTGGGGTTGAAAAACCCAAAGAGAATTTGTCAGTGCCCATAGTTTTAACAGAGCATGGCATATTCCTGTTGTGTCCACAGTACCTGTGTGGTTAAGTCATTCAGATATGTTCCCCAACCCAGCTTTGAAGCATCCATTGTCAGGGTACATCGAGGTGAAGGCATCTGAAAAAAGACCTGATGAGTAGGTTTGGTGGGAAACACCACCACTGAAGGGACTTGATCAGTTGAAGAGTGATGTGGATCTTGTCTCTGAGATGCCCCTTCACTTGCATCCATTGAGAAGACAGATGAATGCACTTGTTGAGTGTGTAAGCAAGCTTAGGGGACAACATGGACCATGGAGGCCATGTGTCCTAAGAGTCATAACATCTCTCGAGCTGTTACTTGATTTTGCTTTTGCACCCCCTTTGCCAGCTCAACTTGCAGCACCATGATGGTGTGATGAGGAGAAAGTCTTACCTCTTGAGGGGATTCTTCCTTGATCAGCCAGTCATCTAAATAAGGAAAGATGAATACCCCCAAGGTGCATAGGTAGGCAGTGACTACTGCCATGCATTTTGTAAGACCCTTGGGGCAGAGGCTAGACCGAAGGGGACCCGGTATTGATAATGGTTTCCTTGAAACATGAAGCACAGATACTGTCTGTATGAGGGATGGATCAGTAAATGTGTATGTGAGTCTTTTAGGTCTAAAGAACATAGCCAATCATATCTCTGGAGGTATGATAGAAGAGTTCCTAGGGAAATCATTTTAAATTTTTATTGGGCCATGAACTTGTTTAGGAATCTAAGTTGGTCCTGAATCTTGCTGTTTTCTTTGGAATGAGAAAATATGTAGAGTGGAAGCCCATCCTTTCTTAAGGAGGAGGAATTCTTTCTAGGGCATCCTGGGACAACAGGGTGGTCACCTCTCCTTTAAGAGAGTACTTTGAAGAGGTTCTGTGGGATAATCCGCTGTGAAGCCGGTGGGGGATAAGGTTTCAAAGTGAAGTTGATAACCCCTTTGGATAATGTGGAGTGTCCATGGCTCTGATGTTATGAGGTGCCACTTGTGGGCATAGTGACAAAGTCTGCCTACTATGTGGAGAGGCTGGGAGTCCTCTGGGGGTAGATGGGCAATGCTCTCTAAGAAGGTGTCAAAAACCAGGTGCAGGTTGTGCCCATGCAGCTGGTTGGGGCTTAGGAGCCTTGGGGTTTTTGGATTGGCGAGGGCCCTACTGTCTCTGTTGAGGCTGCTAAGGTTGATAGGTAAGAAGGACAGTATCTCCTCTTCTTAGAATAGAAAGATTTCTTGAGAAGAGCCTTCCTTTTGGATGGGTCAGCTGTTTTCCTGAAAAAGCGTTTTAAGGTGAGATCATCTTTTTTAATCTGACCTACTTTTTCCCTCCAATCTTTGCCAAAAATATTTTCTCCAGTTCATGGGATATTGGCCAGTTTATCCTGGACTCATTGCTTGAGGTCTGATGCCTGAAACCAGACCATCCTGAAAACCGCAATGCAGACTGATGAAGCTCTTTGGTGGATTCAAGGGCATCGAAAGTGGCCCTGGTAAGAAACTTAGAAGTGTTTTGGCCCTGTTTGATGAGTGTTTGGAAGGCGCTCCTTTTATCCTCAGGAAGCATGGAGGCAAAGGTCTCCAGATCCCTGGTTACATCCTTCAGAAACATGCCCATGTACAGCATTTAAGAATTAATTTTGGAGGCCAACATGCAAGCTTGAAGCATCAACGCCCAAAGATATTGATTGTCCTCGAGTTTCTGCCAGGTGGTATGGATGAATGGTTCTTTGAGCTCTTTATTTGGCACATCACCAATTCCACCACCATTGAGTGCTGGGGGAGCTGGGTTTTTGGAAGCCTGGACATACTGATACTCGGTACATGGTATTGAGTCTCTTGTTGACAGGAGAAACCGTGAGCGAAGCCTCCCACATGCAGAGCATATGATGTACCAGTAGTATAGCCGCTTCTTTGGGCATGGGAAGATATTGGAGTATCTCCAGTTCCTCTGCTCTCGATTCTTCTCTGAGGCTACTGTGCTGGAAAGTTCTGCTGCCATGTCACAGATGAAGTCCTGAAAGAACATATCCTCTGGTGGGAACCGACACTGCTCCTGAGGTGGCAAAGGGTTCAAAGGGATGTCTGGAAGTTCTTTGGAATCAAGTGATCCTCTATCAGAATCTAAAGAATTTGAGTCAGAGTCTGGTAGGAAATCAAAGTACTGGCAGTCCTGGTTTCGACCTCAATGCTTCATGGACGTCGAAAGTCGATGTCAATACCGATACTTGGAGGTATCAGAACTCAGAGCCATGGAGGTTTGAGTCTGTTGGATACCAAGGGGCATCAACTGGTTCCAATGTAGGTATCAACCTCAGGGGTTCCAACAATGCCAGTTCTAGGGCCAGGATTGGGCCCAATACACATTGAAGGACAGATTTTCCCACTGGAGCTGTTTGGCTGGCTGGTCTGCATTGGAAGCACCTCTAGGGGAGTCATTGTGCTTGTGCTGGAACTTCTCTCTAGCCTCGTTATCAGTCTTCAATGCCAATGCTGATGCCAAAGGTTCGGAAATGGTCAGAGACTTTGACTTACTCTTATGCTTGGACTTTGAAGAAGCCTGAGAGCCATGAAAAGAAGTTGATGCCCTTAAAGCCACTGAGATCGAGTCCAAGGTGAACAATGACCCATACTGTCTGGCTCAGTTCTTGAGGCCTCTTTTGGTCATTTGTTGGGACAAAGGACAAGAATTGGGCTGATAATTAGGACCCAAACATTTTAGACACCAGTCATGTTTATCAGTGACCGAGATGGTACCGGCACAGTTAGTACACTTTCTAAAACAACTGACTGTTTTTCATGCCTTTAAAAATGTCTTTGGGATTGAAGAGAAGGCAATGGAGGCCTAGAAGCCTAGTCTAGGTGAAACCATGATTAAAAGTAAAGAAAAAGGGAAATTTGAAAAGAAAAAATTAAAGATCTATCGGGACTGGTGTCGGATTCAACGGAACTGGCATCGACAGAAAGGCAGAAGCACAATGTTCCACAAAAAAGAGAAGTTATTCGGTGGTGACAGGACGAAGTGTCCTGCTGGCTCCTTGGAAAATGAAGAACTGAGGAGAGGAATTGGGAAGGCAGGCACACAGGCACAATGGAAGGCTCCCAAAGGCTTTCCTATTGGATATTGGGGAGCGTTCCCACGTGGGCTCTGTCAGTGACATTCACCCATATGTGAAGACCGCATTCCGACTTGTTCCTGGAGATTCTGTATGCCCCAAAGCAATACTTTCAGTCATAGTGCTCCATATTGTGCATGCAAACTATATATAGGTTATGGTACAGGTTAAGACTACCCATATGTAATGCAATCTTCTTGAATTAAGGATAGTTTGTTTTGCTAGACTGTTAAAACCCCCAAGAGCTATAATGTTCTTTGTATGAACTGAGTTGTAATGTCATACTGCTCTCTGCAAAAACTGAGTTGTAATGTAAACAGCCTTGATTCAAGGATGAAGCGGTCTATAAATTCTGTTAAATAAATAAATAGTAAAGCAGAGACAATCTGATAGTGTTAGAACTGACCTAACCACTATATAAAGGCATAGAAAATCAAGGGAAGAGCATAGCAGAATCAGTAGAAGAAAAAACAGCTTCCGATCGGCACCACAGTCACTAATTCAAGCATCGGGGATTGGCTACAGGAAGCAGAGATGTAAGCTCCATCCCAGCTAAGCCTCTCCTCATCCCAACGCCAAAGCTCAGTGAGAGAGCCGTATGCAGGGAAGAGCATAGCAGAATTGGCAGAAGAAAAACCAGCTCCAGATCAGCCCCACAGTCACTAATTCAAGTATCAGAGATCAGCTACAGGAAGCAGGAATGATAAGCTCCGCCCCCTCAATCAACTTTAGCAGCTTTAAAGCCACGACTAACCCTAGGTGGGCCCCAGTCATGTGGGCCCTCGCCTAAGGGCCAAACCAAAAGGTCCTTAGGTGTGGCCCTTAGAGTGGACCTCAAAGATTCAGGGAGAACAACTAGCAAAATTCCACCCGAATGAATAGAAACTATAGTTCCAACCGCAGAAAGGTAAGCAAACACCTTTAGACATGTTAAGTACCCACCCAGCAATAACACCAATGTCAGCTGACCTGACCGATGCCTTCATACAAAAGTCCAGCTAAAATTGTCTGTGAACCCCACTTCATCACCTATTTACAAAAAGCCACAAAGCAAGCATGTGCAACTGGCATTCATATATATTCACATTATGAGGAATCATTTTACTGGCCAGATCCACAGCAGCTTTAACAACTAATATATAGTACACCCTGTAATAAACATAACTTTTTTACACATTAACAGATTCCTCAGTGAAGCAAAGGGTTACTTTAATCACATTACATTCTTGCAAGAAGGGTGCCCGCTTGGCTGAGCAGACATACCTATTCCATGTTTCACAGTTCTTTTATAGTACACTATGGGGTATGTTTACTAAATCATCTTAATGTGCGCTCAGTGACATTATCGCGCGATAAGGTACCTTATCGCGTGATAATGGCGCTTTATCGGGCGAAGAGGTACCTTAGCGCGCGATAAAGCGCACAGCGGCGCAAACGAGCGCTGAAGGCGGAGAAAGGCTCCCCAGGGGCGGAGAGAAGGGGTCAATGGGTGGAGAGTGGGAGGGGAGAGGCTCCCCGCACACTAAAGCTGTGAAATCCGAGGCTGAAAACTAACGCCAGTGAAACCCTGGCGTTAGAGCTGATTTAAAGGGAAGAGAAACCATTTCTGTCAGCAATGTACAGCAAAACCAGGGAAACCTACAAAAAAGTGATAAGTATGATATATGTGCACGGAACAAAAGGGCAAATAAACAGTGAAAATGAACAGAAGAAAATGGAAAAATAAAATAACCAAGCTGGGCAATAGTGATCTCAATGGGAAACATCAAAAAATACTCCCAAGAAAGCACCAAAAAAAGGATATGAATTCTGGAAGGGTCCATGCTCCGTCCCCATACAAGGTGAATGAGCCCACAGTAAAATTGCGCTGTGCAGGGTTTTCCTCTCCATCGGACAGGTTTCCTATGGCATGCACATGTGCGGCAACAGCAGGGCGGGAATGTCGGAACGGCGAACTGGACAGATGCTTGAAAATGGGATACAGAGGGCTGCAGGCGGCACATGCTGTGGTGCAGCTGGGGCACAGTGCGGACTAGGCAGATGCCTAGGTGGCACTTAGGAATGCTGAAACTGTACAGCAGCCAGACAGCAACTGATGAGGGCCCAACATGGGCACGAGTGTGTTTATCAGTGTCACAGGGGATAGTACCCAGCAGGTACCTCCAAGGGCACAGAACATTGGCAAGCGGTGTTGGGGGGGAAGCGTGGACGTCTATGCAGGCACCCCTACCCCAGAACACGCACCATAGGCAGCCGCCTACCTGCACACTGGATGGCCTGAGACTGCGCACCACCAGCACCACCAGCAGAAGGGCATGTCAGCATGGTGGCAGAGGGGTACTGGTGGTGGAGGGGGGCAGTGGCAGCTGTCCAGAGCAGACCATGGCCTAGCCCTGTGTAGTTGGGTGCCATGCACTGTAACAGACAGGTCCTGCCGGACGAACAGTCATGGTATCACCAGGGAATGCACTGTCTCTGTGGCAACACGGTGGTGCAGTGCACACAACCAGTGTGTTCAGAGGCAGAAAGTCACAGGTTCAAGTCCCAGCTGTGGTTCCTGCCAACCCAGCCCCCATATTTTACCCACTACTAAAATGTGCTTTTACAGACAGAACCTTTATTACAGATGACGTAAACATGCCCAAAACACCTACATTTTACCCTACAGAGCACAGACACCATAAACAGGCGCATTACCTAGAGCAGAGTCTCCCAAATGCAGTCCTGGAGGGCCAAACACCATTCAGGTTCCATGCTGCCTCTAATAAAGATGCCTGTGCTGCATTTCTATGCGCTGCCCCCATGGTATACAGATGTATCTCATGCATATTCATGAGGGACAGCATGAAAACCCGAACAGTGTTTGCCACACCAGGACTGGAGTTGGGAACCTCTGCCGTAAAGCAGCAGCCAACAGGGGCAGACACACCCACACCCACAGGCTCCATTATCCAATGCCTCCTGGAGAGGCAGGACATGGGGCCCTGTGTGCATCTCCCAATACTAGCACTTGCATACCTTAGCAATGCCACCCTAAACCTGGGAATATGGTACACAGCTATCAAAAGGTTGCTATGATTACTGGAAGATAGCAATTCCGAAGTTAAGTACAATTTTCTGATTGAGCTGCATCATGGCAACCTTTCTGATGTCTGTGGAGTGTGCTACAGGTCTTGTGTCTGACAGTGTTTACCACCCTGCGGAGTGACCCCAACAGTATTACGTACCATAGCCATGCCTGCACTGTGCCCAGGACTGGAGCGGTGGTCAGGGCTGCCAAACACCTCTATAGTTGTACAATGCTGGCATAGGTGTGGGAGTGTGTGTCTGTCTATCCAGGGTGTGGTGGCTGCAAATACCCTCCACAGCCCACACTGCCAGCACTGTTGCCAGTATTGGCCTGCCAATGTGCATAATGAGTAGCAAGGTACCATGGGTATAGCCCAGACAGGGTGGCCTGGCCAGGATGCATCTGCACAGGGCATAGGGCAATGGCTGGGGCATTGTAGTGCCTGGCCACAACCTGCACAGACAGGGTGGCCACAGCATGTCCTGCTGGGAGATCACTCTCACCCTGACTTAGCAGTGACCACGGCATAGTGCTGTTTAGTATTTCTCTCATGTGATATTTATGGGTTTTTTTGGGGGGCCCAATCACTAACTTATCTGCTTGGTGTGTATGCTGACATCCCAGTTCTGGGTGCATGTATCTTCTCCAAGAATATGCACTATGGACTAGCTAGCAGACTGTCTGCAGCTAGTATGTGTCTTGCTGGAACACCTTGCAGGGTGCAGCGGCTGGAGGCTTGCTGCAGAAGAATATCAGATAGTGGTGGGGTGCAGCTGAGCATTTCCAGGCCTAATGTATGTCTGCTATTGCTTTATGGATGTGTACAGAACTGCATTGACTGCCTTGTAGGGTGTCTGTTCCCCAGCAGGACTGTGGTTGATGGTCCCCTCTACTGCCACCATTGCAGGGAGGTAGAATGTGGATCTCCTGGTGGGAGACCCTGTTTCCCACTCTCAACCCCAGAGGGTGGGTTGGGTGGTGGTACATAATCTGCCTATGGGTCCATAAGGGTTAAACCTGACTGAGAAATACAGATGTATCCAAGGTGTGTCTGCAGGAACTACCTATCTCACACACTAGCACTGCTGGGGACCTGCAGCATGGTCTATTTCTGACATGGAAGGTGCTGTGGACCTGGTGCTGGGCGCCTCAGGGTGAGCACAGTACCCGCACAATGTGACGGTGTGTAGCTACTCTGTGCCAGTAACACACACGGTCAGTTCCCCCTACCAGGCCGAGGTGCTGTGGGGGTGCATACCCCATCTTGTGATCATCTGTAGACTGCTGATTTGCATGTGCAGTGCATCATGGGTACGGGTAGGTTAACCCTATCCTGGTGATCACAGCAGACTGTTTGTGTGTTAACGTTCAGTCCTTCTGCAGCCAGCCTGGAGTTTGTTAGCAGCTGTAGCCCACTGGTTATTTCACTGCTTGTGAAACCAGAGGTCTATGGGTTCAAAGCCACAGTGGGGTTATTTGATAGGGCTGTATGAAGCGTTGTCTATTTTTAATGTACATTAGTGCTGCCAGCAAAAACACTCTCAGAGTACTGTAACCATAAGGTGCCTCAGAAGACGCTTTATAGGGCGCCCTATAAAGCGCCTTCTGAAGCACCTTATGGTTACAGTCCATATAAGGTGCCTTATAAGGTGTCCTATGGAGCGCCTTATAGGGTGCCCTATAGGGGACATTTTAGGGTGCTGTGGCGGATAGTGCACTTTATAATGTGCCCTATGGAGTGCCTTATAGGGTGCCTTATGCAGCACCTTAGGTTACGGTACATGAGGGTGTGTTTGCTGGCAGCAATAATTAAAATACAAATAAAATGCCTCAAGAAACAATACTTACATGTCAAAGCTGATGCCTCAGCCAGCTTTAATGCATGACCCCTGTATCATCAGTCAGTGTATTAACCATTGTGCTACACCTCTGTCTCCATGTGTGCATGTCTGGGCGCCTACTTAAGATTACCACGCATTAACGCGCTTAGCGGCGCTTCACCCGATAATGTGTGCAGCAGCGCGCGTTATCGTGCGTTAATCCCGTTTTGCTACTTTAAGACTGAAACACCCACTCCTTTTATGGCAGCCTGCACACTATCGCCGGGCACATGTTAAGACGGTTTAGTAAACATACCCCTATGTCCTCTCCTTCTTCCAGCATGTCTATAACTCATTGGTTAATACTGTCTCACTCCACTTCTTTGCACTTCCGCACCTGTGGCAGGCTATGTGTTACTAGCCACGTAGTCTCTCCTTCCAGGATGCAGACATACAACAAAGGAATTCAGAAAGTCATTACATACTACACTATGTCCTCTCCCTCTTCCAACATGTCTGTAACTCATTGGTTAATACTGTCTCACTCCACTTCTTTGTACTTCCGCACCTGTGACAGGCTACATATTACTAGCCACATAGTCTCTCCTTCCAGGATGTAGACATACAACAAAGGGAGTCAGAAAGTCATTACATACAAAATTATATTACAGAGTGGTAGATGAGTGGAATACAAGAATTATATTACATTGTAAAAATAACATATCACATTTGTTTATATCAAACCCCTCCCTCTTTCTTTTTAGAGTTTTCTTGTTACTTTTTACATTTACTCTAGAGTCCCATAGGAAGCTTCTAATTTAGATAACATCCTTCCTGACTCTGTCTCTTCCCTTTATTGTCCATTAATAACAATGCAAGATTATAAACAATTGGAATTGATGGCACCCCTCTCAACTGGTTTCAGTCATACCTATTGGGCCACTATCAACAGGTGAAAGTAGACTCACACAAATCAACACCATATTAGCAGCATGAAGGTGTTCCACAAGGCTCGACATTATCATCATTACTCTTCAACAAATATACACCATACAACCCATATACACCATCTTCCATAAATACAAAAAACACTACAATATCTATGCTGACAAAAATGGTAAAGGGAATAGAAGGATACCCTTTTGAGGAGAGACTTAAAAGATTGGGGCTTTTCAACTTGGAAAAGAGTTGGCTGAGGGGGAGTACAATAGAGTTCTGTAAATTAATGAATCAAGTGGAACAGGTAAACAGGTACCGGAGCATGTAGTAAAAGCTGTTAGTGTAGCTGGGTTTAAAAAAGGTTTGGACAAGTTCCTAGAGGGAAAGTCCATAAACTATTATTAAAGATGACTCAGGAAATCCACTGCTTGCCCTGGGACAAGCATTGTGGAACCTGTATGCCTCTTTGGGAACCTGCCAGGCAGGGCCGTCCCGTCCATTGAGCGAGAATGTTGTTCACACAGGGCCCTGCGTGAACTCCATTCCCACAGAATGGACGGCTGCAGAGGGAGCCAGGAAAGCCCGCGTGAGGCCCCGGCTCCCTCTGCACAACCAACAGCGTGAAGAGCCTTTTCCTTCATGCTGGCGGCTGTTTCAGTGAAGCCGCAAAAGCCAGGAGAGGTTAGAAACATAGAAACATAGAAACATAGAAATATGACGACAGAAAAAGACCACATGGCCTATCTAGTCTGTCCTTCCATAACAACTACAACAGTCCACTTTTTGCCTTTAGAGATCCTCTGTGTTGGTCCCATGCTTTCTTGAATTCAGTTACTGTCCTCATCTCTACCACCTCCACTGGGAGACTATTCCACGGATCCACTACTCTTTCCGTAAAGAAATATTTCCGCATATCACTCCTGAATCTATCTCCCTTCACCCTCATCCCATGTCCCCTCGTAGCAGAACTTGCTTTCAATTGAAAGAGGCTCTCTCCCTGAACATTTATGCCACGGAGGTATTTAAACATCTCAATCATATCACCTCTATCCCGCCTTTCCTCTAAGGTGTACATATTAAGATCCTTAAGTCTGTCCTCATATGCTTTATAATGAAGCCCATTAATCATTTTAGTAGCAACCCTCTGCACCGACTCCATCCTGTTCACATCCTTTTGAAGGTGCGGTCTCCAGAATTGCACACCATACTCCAAATGAGGTCGCACCAAAGACTTATACAGAGGCATTATCACCTCCTTTTTTCTGCTAGCCATTCCTCTCCGTATGCACCCAAGCATCCTTCTAGCTTTTGCTGTCGCCTTTTCCACCTGTTTAGCTACTTTAAGATCATCAGACACAACCACGCCTAGGTCCCGCTCTTCTTTAGTGGACAAAAGTACTTCACCTCCTATACTGTATTGCTCCCTTGGATTGTTGCAGCCCAAATGCATGACCTTACATTTTTTAACATTAAATCCCAGCTGCCAAATTCTAGACCATTCTTCAAGCTTAGCTAGATCCCTCCTCATGTTATCTACCCCTTCCTGGGTGTCTACTCTATTGCAGATTTTGGTATCATCCGCAAAGAGGCAAACCTTACCCGACAGCCCTTCCGCTATATCACTAACAAAGATGTTAAAAAGAATTGGACCAAGGACAGATCCCTGGGGCACACCACTGGTAACATCCTTCTCCTCAGAGTGAGCTCCATTTACTTGTACTCTTTGTCGCCTCCCACCCAACCAATTTCTAACCCAAGCAGTAACTTTAGGGTCCATCCCTAGGGTGCTCAGTTTGTTTATAAGTCGCCTGTGAGGAACAGTGTCAAAGGCTTTACGGAAATCTAAATACACCACATCTAGAGCTCTCCCTCGGTCCAACTCCCTATCACAGTGAAGCCGCGAATGCCAGGAAAGGTCAAAGGCAATGCCCTTTAACCTCTCCTGGAATTTGTGGCTTCACTGAAACAGCCGCCAGCGTGAAGGAAAAGGCTCTTTGTGCTGGCGGCTGTGCAGAGGGAGCCAGGGCATCATGCGGGCTTCCCCGGCTCCCTCTGCAGCCCTTTAGATGGCAGCAGGGTTTTTCGGGGGGGGGGGGGGGCTAGGACTGGATGGGCTATGATCAGGGGGGAACTTGGACTGGAAATGGGCTGTGATGGGGGGGGAACAGACTGCAAATGGGCTGTGATGGTGGGGGGGGAGAACGGACTGGAAATGGGCTATGATGGTGGGGGGAAACAGACTGGAAATAGGCTGTGATAGTGCGAGGGGGGTGTTTGGACTGCAAATGGGCTGTGATAGTGGGTGGGGGAGAACTTGGACTGTAAATGGGCTGTGATGGTGGGGGGGGGGCTAGGACTGGAAATGGGCTGTGATGAGAGGGCTAAAATTGGAAATGGACTGATGAAGAGCTGGATTAGGACTGGAAATGGGTTGATGGGGCCTGGAATAGGACTGGAAGTGGGCTGTTGGGAGATGGAATAGGGCTGGAAATGGGCTGACGAGGGGGCTAGGATTGGAAATTGGCTGATGGGGGAGCTTGAAGTGGAAATGGGCTGATGGGGGGCTGGGATGGAACTGGAAAACAGCATATGGGGGGCTAGGACTGGAAATGGACTGATGTGGAGGCTTGGGAGAATGGGACTAGAAGAGGGCGGATGCTGGGTGGGTCTAGAACTATAAGGGAGCTGATTTTGGGGGAGGACTAGAAAGGGATGGGGAATGAGAATGAAGAGGGGAAAAGATATTTTGTGTGGGAGGGAAGAAAAGTCTACGATGGGCCGGTTGTTGGGAGAGTAAGTGGGGATTGAGAATGGAAGGGTGAAATTTGAGTAGATGATAAAGGAATAAGGAAAGAAATGGGGGAAAGAGCAAAAGGGAAAAGATCAGTATGTTAAAGCAGATATAGAGAAAGAAAATGGAAAAAAATCTAAAAGAGAATAAAGGACAAATGGATAGCTCGCAGAAGACACGAAGAAACCAGAAGAAAATGACTGGAGCAATTGCAACTGAAAAAGAAAATGCACGAACCACAAAAGGTAGAAAAATACTTTTTTATTTTGAATTTATTAACTGGAATATATCAGCTCTGGGAAATGTGCATTGTTAACATCTTTTGTGTTTTGTTTAGTACAAGAGGAAATTAATTTATAGTTTTATTTCTCCAGTGTTGTTGTACATTCCAAGTTTGGCTTTTGGGGTTCCCAGTTTAATTATTGTCTTCCTATTTCTAAATTGTGATCCCTTGTTCTTTGGCGACAGTCTGTGTTCTGCATTTTAACCAAGCTGAGGTATTCTGTTCATGTAGTTTCTATTTGACAGTGCCACTTGTTCTCTTTCCCCAGTAGGAGATGCATTGGTATTCTCTGAGATGTATTGGTTTAATATTTGCAGTGTTGCCTTTTGATAGGTAGGATTTGGTGCTTTGTGAGTCCTGGCAGTGCTGTTATGATATGGTGGATTTGCTATCAGTTCTTTTTTTTTTTTTTTTTTTATTATTTTTATAACATTTTAAACAGTTACAACAACACACACACGAACATATACAACTATTAAGATACAGTTGTCACGTAACCAGCAGATAACCACCAAAACAAAACCCTACAATACATCCCCCCACCACCACAAATTCCACCCAGCACCTTGCAAGCCTCTACCTATCCGCAGTTCCCCTTATCGTGTATAGCGGTCCAAGGAGCACCATTTGTAGCGAGTCACCTCCCCACCCCTACTTCTGTCATACTTGTCTTGAGCCCTTTCATATTTACTATATAAGCATACTGTGTTCCACCACAAAGGCCCAGATAACTTCTGAGGATCTTTCCAATGTGTCAAAATCAGTTTGAGGGCAACAGTAATCATGAAATTAAACACAAAGAAATCCTCCCTGTGTAACCTAGGGATATCTGCCAACGATCTCAATACGAGAATCCTCCATGACAGAGGGGTAGAGATATTTAACACCTTCTGAATTTGAGTCCATGCTGATGACCAAAATCCCTGAATGAGAGGGCATTCCAGAAACATGTGCTTCAAAGAGCCCGGGGCAAGGCGACAGGACCAACACTGAGATGTGCCAGCAGCGCTCCATTTGGCCAATTTAATTGGGGTGATATATGCTCTATGTGCGAAGAAGAACATAGACTGTGTTAACTTCGCAGACTTCGAAACACGTACTATAGGTCCCCAGAATAAACTCCACTCCTTAGGAGACATCTTAAGGTCCAACTCTGCTTCCCAGGTTTTGTGTAAGTCCGCAAGTGGAGGTATGTTACTTGACTGAAAATATGCATACAGTCTGGAGATAGTGCCTTTCTGCGCACAGACCTCTGACATAATTTTCTCTAGTCCCCAAGACTCTGTAAGCTCTATTGGTTTTCTCCACACTTGAGATATGCAATGCCGAAGTTGCATCCATTGAAAATATCCGGAGACTGGGAGCCCAAACTCCGACTGGAGCACATGATAGCTTTTCCAATTTGTGCCCTCAAGAAGCTGGCCCACAGTCCAAATGCCACACTTTTGCCAAGTCTCCCATGCAACCGACGCTTTATTTATTTTAAATAACGGATTATGCCAGATGGGAGCTTGTCGGGAAGGCGGATTCTCTCGAGAAATAAGGGGATACAAACTCTGAAAGGCAGCCTGCGTAGATGTAACGACGCGGCCAACTTTGGGCGACTCCGAGTGCCTCATGCCCATCAGCAACCCCAGTGGGCAGGGATAGCATAGCCACTCTTCTAGGGCCATCCATGTTGGCTTCAGCAGACTATTAGCCATGACACCCCACAGTCCACCTTGCTTAAGTATCGCCGCTGAATGGTACCATTGGAAATCGGGAAAATGCACTCCCCCCTCGCTCTTACTAGCCTTCAACTTCCATAAGGCAATTCTGGGTGGCTTACCATCCCAAAGAAAAACAGTCAAGATTTTCTCAACTTCCTTGTAGACTGATGCCGGAAACATAATAGGAATCATCCCCAATATATAGTTGATCTTGGGCATAAGAACCATCTTGATGGATTCCAGACGCCCCCACCAGGTGAGATGCAGTGGGGACCATTTTAGCGTAAAGGATCTAGCAATCTCCTTTATCTTAGCAATATTTATGCGAAGGGTTTCATCCAGCGGGGCAGCGAAAAGGACTCCTAGATATTTGATGGCCTTAGCTTCCCAATGGAAGGAGAATTCCTGCACCATGTTATTAGTTGCCAAATTGTTCAGGGGGAAGGCCAACGATTTCGACCAATTAACTTTATAGCCTGAGAGCCGAGCGTAGCTAGCTATCGCCTGCATTAGAGGAGCTATAGAAGCTGGTTGTAAGAAAAACAGAAGATCATCCGCGTAGGCTGATAACTTGATATGAAGATCCGCAACCGCAATCCCCTTAATCTCCTCCATCTGACGGACAAGTAGGGCAAGTGGCTCCAGAGCCAAATTAAACAGGAGAGGCGACATCGGACATCCTTGACGTGTGCCCCGACATAAAGAAAAGGGACTGGAAAGTTGACGATTAGCGAGAATCCTTGCAGTCGGACGAGAGTAAAGCACCCGAATCATATTCACAAATTCCTCCGGAAGCCCGAACCACGCTAGCACAGTGAACAGAAAGGGCCATTCAAGCCTATCAAAGGCCTTCTCAGCGTCCACCGATAGCCCGAGCAGGGGGGCATCCATACTGTCCGCCAATCCCAGGATATTACAAAATAAACGTGCATTGTCCGACGTGGATCTTCCGGCAATGAAGCCACATTGATCAGGATGTATGAGCAGGTGCAGAACTTTATTAAGGCGATTAGCCAAAATAGCCGAATATAACTTGTAATCCGCATTCAGCAGCGAGATAGGTCTATAGTTCCCTACCTGCTGCGGGTCTTTGCCAGGTTTTTCAAGTACCACAATGGTGGCGTCCGCAAACCCCCCTGGATTATTATCTTGCTCCTGTAGATAGTAAAAATATGCCAGGAGATGGGGAGTCACGCTCTTTGCGAAAACCTGAAAGAACTCTATCGGCATCCCGTCAGGGCCCGCTGCTTTCCCACACTTCATCCCTTGTAATATCTCTCGAATCTCAGTCATACTCAGCGGCTTCTTAAGGTCCACCACCTGTTCCGCTGCCAAGACCGGGTGACGAATCGGAGCCAGAAAGTCCTGTATCAGAGCTACCTCGCTGGGACCTTCTGAGGAGTACAATTCCCGATAAAAGCTTCGGAAAGCCGTCACGATCTCAGCATCCTCTTCGTGAGAGCCCCCCTGACCGTCAGCTATAGACACAATATGCTTTTTGGCAGCACGCGGATTCAATTTAGAGGCCAGCATCTGTCCAGCCTTGTTCATCTCCGTATAATAGCGGGCCTGCGAGTCGAAAGAGCTATGTTCCACCTCCCTGCTTAAAAGAGCATTGTATTGATATCTTAGCTTTTGGAGGCGATTAAGGACCAGAGAGCTAAACTGTCCTTGCAAGAGCCTCTCTCCGGCTCTAATCTGGCCATCCAGGACTTTAAGCTCGGCTCTGGCCTTCCTGTTGTTGGCTATGACATAGCTGGTTATCTTTGCTCTCAACGAGGCCTTGAAAGCCTCCCACCAAGCCCAGATAGATGTATCTTCCGGTCGGTTGCAATCGAAATACTCGTCTATTGCTTGTTGGACATAGAGCTTGAAGGAATCCTCAGCAAGGAGAACTCTAGGAAAAAAAAAAACAGCCCTCTTCCCTAGCTGGCACCATGCGATCTCCCAGTTCCAGCATAATCGCTGCATGGTCAGAAATATGCGTACTCAGGATTTCAACCCTATCAACTTCTCGGGCAAAGGATCGGGAGACCAAAAAGAAATCGATCCTGGAATGTGAGTTGTGCGGATGAGAGAGAAAAAGGTATAATCTCGTTCTGAAGGATGTCGCAATCTCCAGATATCCACCAAAGCGATGTTGTCAATGAGAGAATCCAGCACCACAGATGCTCGGCCCCTCCTAGAGATCCTAGGGGGCTGACAATCAATAAGGGGGTCGAGCACCAAGTTGAAATCGCCACCCAGTACTATAGGGAGCGGAGCGAAGTCAGCCAGCGTCTCCGCAAGCGACTGGAAAAATTTGGGACAATCAGAGTTAGGAGCGTACAGATTCACTAGCACCAGCTGCCGTTTACCAATGATAATCTGTGCACTTGCCCACCTCCCTTCAGTATCTGCTCTGGTAGATATGACTTGCGCCTGACAGGCCCGCCTAATTAAAGTGATCACCCCGTTTTTCCCGCCTGCCGCTGGCGCATGAGCGACCAAGGAGTACTTACCCCCAGCTAGCTTCACCGCCTCACTAGAAGGCAAGTGCGTCTCCTGGAGCATGACTATATCAGCTCTCTGTTTCAGACTATAGGCCAATATCTTTTTCCTCTTTATGGGATGCTTGATGCCCTTCACATTCAGGGATAATATCCTAAGCGAAGACATCTGCACAGCAGGCAACCCTGCCAAGACTCCTAAATGCCCACAGTGGTGCTCCCCAGAACCGCTTAACTGAAATCATGATCACCTTCCGGTGTGTTTGGTGAGGCCTGCAAGGTGACAACATACCCCTGAGGTACAGAGGCAAAAAGTACTTGGGTGGACCAGCGACGGCCGCAGAAAGGCCGCACGGCACCCCTAATATGCATTCGTGACTCTACCCCATTCCTCCATTTACCCGTAAGCCCGACATCCAGCATCTTAGAGTGTGACACAGCCTCTGGCCCGCTAGGGTATACCTCCACCCCCCAAAAAAAAAAAAAAAAAAAAAAAGGTCAAATGGCAATAGAAAAAGGCAACCATAAAAACAAACACTGGAGCTTTTCCCATTAAATTACCATCACCCAAGACCAAAAGGGGGGGGGAGGAGGAAAGGAGGGAGAAAGAGAAAGAACAAGCTTCACGGATTAATACGCTTAACAATCAATCAGATTCCCCAAATCCAGCCATCCTCAAAGAGAGGGCAGCGCTGACGGTTATAGCCCTAAGGCTAGTACAAGCCCACACTCTCCGAAAACAAATACCCAAATATAGCGTCCTGAGCAAATCAATGCATTTGCAGGGCCTCCTGCTCCTCAATGAATTTCATGGCTTCATCTGGATCTTCAAAGGCCATAGTGCGATTGTCCATCGTGATTTTCAGACGTGCAGGGTAAAAGAGCCCATACCTGGCCTGGAGGTGTAGGAGTCGAGGTCGCATAGCCAAGAACTGCCTTCTCTTGTCAACAGAAGCTTTACATAGATCCGGGTAAAAAGCGATATTTTTCCCTTCGTAAGTAAGAGCTGGCTGGGACTTAGCTGCTTGTAATATCTGCATGGCTTGCTGATGACGCAGCATACAAAAAATCAATGGTCTAGCACCCTTCGCCTGCAGGCTCCTCTGCGCGGGAACTCTGTGCGCTCGTTCAAACTCCAAGGGGCCAGAGAGCTTTATTTTCAGGACTGCCGGAATCATTTTCCCCAGAAAGGTAAATAAGTCAGAGCCCTCCGCACCCTCCGGGAGACCCACCAGTCGGACGTTATTCCTCCTGTTACGATTGCTGAGATCCTCTATTTGCAGCTCCAGCCGGCCCAGCTTCTTGTAGGCCTTACCGAGCTGTTTAAGCTGCGTAGTGTGCGAAGCAAGCATGGTTTCTGCCTGATCCATGCGAACCGTAAGCTCTTGGAATTGCCCCCTCATCTCGCTCACCTCGGTTTGCACGCGGGCTATCGCTTCTCCATTTGCCAGCACCAGCTCTTTAACCGAACGTATTTCTCCCAGAACCTCTCGTAAGGCATCCTCTGCTTCGCGCGCCGGGGCCGACTTGTGCGGTGAAAGAGGGTCTGCCTTCGCTCTCTTCGTTCCCGTGTTGAGCGCTGCGGCAAAGTCTAATTTAACTGGTTTTCCACTTGCCATATCTCTCCCTTCTTCCTACACTCAGACTGAATGCAGGCTCCAATAATCTCAAGGGTAGACCGCAATTTTACAGGATTTTAGCCAAGGGGGTACCGGAGCTCTTCTCCTAAGCCGCCATCCTGCTTCCTCGCTGGCCCCGCCTCGATTTGCTATCAGTTCTAAATGGTCAGTGTTTATAGTACTTCCTAATGGGCCTGGCGGTTGGCACTGGAATATATTAACATATAAATCTGTTAGTCTTTCTTTATCCGGACACTCATTAAGAGGCATGATTACTAAAAATGCATGTTAACATTATGCAATTATTTATGCAAATGAGGCTCCTTATGCCAATGAGGCCCCACAATTAATCTCCGCACATGACTCCGCACCTCCTTTGGGCTGCCCCTGCTGCCAGGTACTTGTGGCCTGGATTGGCCACAGTTGGAAACAGGATACTGGGCTTGATGGACCTTGGTCTGATTCAGTGAGACATTTCTAATTTTCTTAAGTTCTTATGTTATCATGATATACACATCTCACGGCATCTCAAACCCAGATCAAACCAAAATAATAACCTGCTTCAATGAAATTATACTACGGTTAACAGAACACGGACTGCAAATAAACTACAAGAAGACAGAAGTACTACACATCTCTAGAAACAATGCATCCATTTCTCCCAAAACACTAAGGGGTATGTTTACTAAACGGCAGTAAAGGAGCAAGTGTGCTGTTAGTGAGTGCTAACTCTGCAGGTGCACACTTAACGCATGCAAAAAGGCACTTTAGCGGGCGCTAACGGCACCAGCAGCGTAAAGTGCCCTGTGGGTGGAGAGAAGGCGTGCACGGGGTGAAGAGTGTGGGTCAATGGGTGGGGAGTGGTCAGGAAAAAGGCTTGCTCCCTTAACGCAGGCACCTTAATGGCAGGAATCCTAATATGATTCAAAACCTGTCGGAAAGGGTGGTTTTGAGGAGAGAGAGCTTATTTTCATCTGCAATGTGATGCAAAGTGAGGGGAGCCCAAAAGAGCGATAGTAGTGGTTCACTAGCAGCAACAGCATAGTGCCCAAGTATGAAAGGGCACTATGTTGATGATGCAAATGGGGGCAAACGAGGTTGCACATGGGGCATGCAGTGGGGGCTGCTGGTGCACAGGGGGAACCAGGCAGCTGCCTGGATGGCACATAGGAATATAAGACTACAAAATATGCCAGACTGTGTCAGACCATGGTCCATCATGCCCAGTATCCTGTGTCCAACAGTGCACAATCTAGGCAGCACATAGTTGGTGTGTATATGTGCAGAGGGTCACAGGTAAGGGTCCTTGCTGGGATTTCTGTATTGCATATTCCTGTGGACAAAGTTTAGCTGATAATGTAAGTACAGCTCCAGGATGTGCAGCCCTCAAGGAGATGGCCAGCAAGGGTGGAAACACCCACCAGCAGCACTGACAGGCTCCAATATCCACTGCTGGTTGGAGGCTAATAGCATACAGTAATATAGCATGTGCAAACAGAGCACACATTATCAATCCTTGAGCTGACATTGAGATAAGAGTGTCAAGCAGGAATTCCAACCATCTCCACTTTTGCTCAGTACACCAATGAGAGTGTATGTGTGTGTGTATGGCTCCCCTTTTTCCTTGGTTTTCTGCACTGCATTTTGGCTCACATTATCTGAGTTTTTTCCAGCCTTTTTGGAAAATGTGAATAAGGCAAGGCAGAGGATTGTGGGTATTATCTGAAACAGGGCAGATTGGCCTGGATGTGTCTGCCACAATGGTAGGGTCACTGGCTGAGATGCCACTGTGCCCATCTGCCACATGCATTGCCTGGGTGGCCACTGTATGTTATGCTGAGATGGCACTCTCACTATGACCAAAAAGTGACCATGGCACAGCTATGTATCCACACAGAGCTATTGTAATATTTGATTCCAGTGATGTGGATGCATTCTCTGTCTGGGTGGGTGGGTGGGTGGGGGTGGGGGTGGGGGTGGGGGGTGGTAATCACTGAGTATCTCAAGGCAGAGTGCTCGTGGTCACACTATGCACATGCCATGTATGCTGACCAGCAGATCTACTGTAGCCAATGTTTTGCCAACACAGAGCAGTGCAGGGCAGTCAAGCAGTCTTTCTGCCCTGTTGTAGTTAATTGTTAGTTCTCAATGATTGGGGGCAGCAGTGGTTCATGACCTACTCACGGGAGTCCTCGCAGGACCATAGCCCCACACCAGCCTGTACACCCCCACTGCAGTAGCTGTCCATAACAGCAGAATATTAACACTATCCACTAGCCTTCACTGTTATCAGAGAGCAATGTCCAACATTGGCAGAATGCAGGACCAAGCTACTGCTGTCACCATCACCTACAGTGCATCAAGGGTACGGGTGGGTTTACCCTATCCCAGTGGTGGGGAACCCTGGTCCTGGAGAGCCGCAGACCAGTCAGGATTTCGGGATATCCCTAATGAATATGCATGAGATATATATGCATTAGAGATATCCTGCCAACCTGACTGGTTTGTGGCCCTCCAGGGCTGGATTTGGAGACCCCTGCCTTACACCTCTGTCATTTAAGATTGTGAGTGGGCAAGGTGCAGATGTCCAAGACATCAAAAAGGTTAGATAGAATGTGTTACATTCCTCCTCACTTCTCACCACCATCAAAATATTGTCTATTAGACAACTTTTTGGTGGTGGTGAGAATCGAGGAGGAATGTGACACATTCTATATACCCTTTCTATGTCTAGGACATCTGCACCTTGCCCACTCACAATCTTAAATGACAGAGGTGTAAGGCAGGGGTCTCCAAATCCAGCCCTGGAGGGCAACAAACCAGTCAGGTTGGCAGGATATCTCTAATGCATATATATCTCATGCATATTCATTAGGGATATCCCGAAAACCTGACTGGTCTGCGGCTCTCCAGGACCAGGGTTCCCCACCCCTGCCCTATCCTGTTAACCACAGCAGACAGTTTGTGTTGTGACCTGCAGTCTTTCTGTAGCCAGCCAGGGGCATGTTAGTAGCTATAGAGATGTAGCCCATTGGTTACTTCAATGACTGTGGAGACAGAGGTCATGGGTTTGATCCCACAGTGGTGTTATTTAATAAGGCTGTCTGAGGCTTTTCATTTTAATTTAAATCAGTGCTGCCAGCAAAATGCACCCTTACTGTGCTTTAACCTTAAGGTGCCTCATAAGGCGCCCTATCAGGCGCCCTATAAAGTGCCCTATAGGGCACATTAGAAGGCGCCGTGGCGGGCAAGGCACTTTATAATGTGCCCTATGGAGTGCCTTATAGGGTGCCTTATGATGCACCTTATGTTACGGCACTGTGAGGGTGTTTTTGCTGGCAGCACTGATTTAACTTAAAAAAGGAAATACCTCAGACAGCACTGATTTAGATTAAAAGGAATTGCTTCAGACAGCCATCTTACATAACACCACTGCAGGATCAAACCCATTACCTCTGCCTCCACAGTCTTTGCAGTAACCAGTGGGCTACATCTTTATAGCTTTGAACACTGCGCTGGCATGAACTTAGGGTTAATACGCATTAAAGTGCCACGGCAAACACTATCGCGCGATACAGATTCTTTCTACCTTGCCACCGGAACGCCCACTCCTTATATGGCATTCTTCACATTATCGCTGCAACTAGCGCCGGTAACATTAAGACGGTTTAGTAAACATACCCCTAAGGATGTGCATTCGGCACAGTTCAGTTCATTTAGGCACCTAAAAAATGTTTGTGTGTGCATATCACTTATGTACATGTGTATCTTCAAATGAATGCACTTACAATCAGTATGCATGCACAGTAAAGCTCTTGTGCACATAGAAGTAGTTCAATTAAGACAGATATGTGCAAAAACAAAAAAATAAAACACAGAAATTGTAAAAACATCTTTTAAAACAAAGCCTAAGCAAAGTTTTTCTGGGCTGTGTATGTTCCAAAGCTCCATTTGCTCAGGACCACGTACAAACTTAGGCCCTCTTTTACTAACCCTTGTTATTTTTTTAATGTGACTTAAGCAGGTGGATGCATAGATACCTATGGGGTATGTTTACTGAACTGCGGTAATGTCACTCGCATTAGGTTCCGCAGTAAAGGTACAGATGCCCATATAAAGGCGTGGGTGGTGCATCGTTACAGCAAGCCGTAACAGCTAGCACATATTGCAAGGCGCCTTAGACTAACGCGCGTTACAAGGTGCCTTATAAGTAAGATGCCTTATAAGATGCCTTGTTAGGTGCCCTATAAGGTGCCTTATAAGGTGCCTTGTAAGGTGCATTATAAGGTGCCTTGTAAGGTGCCTTATAAGTAAGGTGCCTTATAAGGTGCCTTGTTAGGTGCCTTAGAAGGTGCCTTGTAAGGTGCCTTATAAGGTGCCTTGTTAGGTGCCTTATAAGGTGCCTTGTTAGGTGCCTTATAAGGTGCCTTGTAAGGTGCCTCATAATGCACCTTGTATGGCGCCCTATAGGGCTCCTTAGGCTAAGTGCCGTATTAGGCACCCCTGGACAAGGCACCGTAGAAGACACCCTGGGCTATGGAACCATAGGTTAAGGTAGCCTAACAAGGTTACGATGCCCAAGGTTCGTGTGCCCTAAGGGCTGCAAGGTGCTCCAGGGTGACAGGCATGACCTGTGAGGCACAGAGACAGATGTAGCCCTAACACTAGATAGAGCACTGAGGAAAGGCAATGAACAGGTGAGTGAAGGAGGGAGAGCTGGGAGCTGCTGGACCTGCCATTTCTGCAGGCATCCCATGTGGCTGCCAGTACTGTTGACAAACATGGAGGGGGCAACTGTACCACAGCACAGGGTGTTGGCAATGTAAAGTACTGGAAGGACATGGTGGCAGACGATGGGAATACATGTCCCCCAGTGGAGGCGGAAGTGGCAGGATAGTTACAATGATGGGCGGTCAGAGGAGTGGTGGTGCCATGCAGATCAGGAACAGATGAGGCAAGCATGAAGAGGTGCAATGCAGGAAAGGGTACCAGCGCAGAACATGGGGTGGCAGCCTGCACGGGAAGACAGGACTCTACACAGCTGACAGATGCAGAAAGATGGGCCGAAGGATTGTTGGCAACAGTGGTGAGGGTAATATGGGCTGGCAGCACGGATCTGCAAAGATATGACTATTAAAGGCATGCAAAATATCTGAGTTGGACAGGCATGAAAAGAGGGAACAACGAGGAATCAAACCCATGACCACTGTTAGAACATTATTGTACTAACCAGTAGGCTATACCTCTATAGCTTGTTACATAGCAATGGCTGGGTACAGAAGGACTGCAGGTCACCGCACAAACCATCTGCTCTGTGTGCCAGGATAGGGTAACCCCGCCAGCACCCATGATGTAATGCACATGCAGAACAGCGGTCTACAGCTGATCACCAGATGGGGTCTGCACCTCTCCGGTACTGCAGCATGGTAAGATGGACTGACAGTGTGTGATACTGGCACAGAGTAGCTACAGACCATGCCATTGTGTAGGTTCTGTGTTCACCCTGAGGGTTAGGATGGGCGCCCAACACTAGGTCCGCAGTACATGTGGTGCTAGAGATAGGTCCTGCTGCATATCCCCAGCACTGCCAGTGTGTGCTAGGTGTTCCTAGCAGTGCAACTGAAATTACTTCTGTGTCTCACAGTCACATGTGGCCCTGTAGGGCCAGACACCACCCAGATTAGTGCATACCCAGTGTTAGGGTCTGGCTGCCATGGGCACCTGTTATCAGGGCAGAGGGGTGTCTAGACTCGCATGAGGTGGATGTAGCACTGTCTCTATGGGTCAAAGTGGTTTACACTATATACCCCAAAGGACCCACAATCACCCACTTTGTAGGTGAGGGAGAGGAGAGACAGGTGCCTGAGCCCTGGCTTTAGGACAAGCAACCACAGTCCTGCTGCCAGAGGACAGCCCTCCTGGGCTGGTGGGGAAGAGCCATACCTATGACTGTTAAGCCATAGGTATCTCAATTACTCCAAAAGCATGAAAATATTTTCCAAACAAATCTCAACTTTTCTTATCTTATTTGGATATGTTATTTTCAAACTTTTCTATGTATTAGAAACCGGGTCTCAGACTAATCGGGAGCTGCAGTAATGACAGTACCGCCAACTGCTCCTTTTTTGCATCAATGACCCATCTTTATATTTCAATTTGATTTCTTTTTTTTTAAAAGTTTCATTCCAAATAAAAAATGGAACAATAGAAAAGTCAGTCTTATCTTTGTAGCGATGTCCCAACGCCAGACTCAGCACTGCTACATTTCACGAATGCTTTGTTTCTTCAGGGGCTTACAAGCCGACTTCAAATATTACCAATTTTTCCTAGAAAAATGGAAATATCATGCTTAAACTCTTCAACTTATAAGAATGTTTTAAAAGATTTACATATCGCTGTTGTTGAAATTACAGTAGCTGGATATTGCTTACCAAACACTTTCACCCAAGACTTGCACCTCATCAGGTACAAAAAACGCCACGCATGCGGCTTCTGATGTTCAAAACTACTAACGTACATGGAAGACTATTAAAGTGTTCTAACCCTAATGAACTGATTAAGTGCACTAATTAAGTGCAAAGGTTCCAGTCAATTTGTGTGTTAAGACCTCCCGGGCTTACTGTCTGCAAGACAAATATCCAACGTTGTTCACGGAGAATTAAAGTTTGATCTAAAGATTTTCCTCCAGTGCCTCTACAAACCTGTTCCACACAATCAAACGCGTGGTGATGAGTGAGGCAGTGAGCTACTATTGGGGCCGATAGAGTCTTACACTTTAATCTACTACGATGTTCTGCCGATCGGGTCTTAAAAGAACGCATGGTTTTTCCAATATAAAGTAACTGACAAGGGCATTGGATAGCATACACCACCTGTGTAGTGAGACAATTAGTTGTATGACGTAAACCATGTCTTTTACCATGGTAATCAAAGAACGAAATTTATTGATTAAACTCACAGAATGAACATTCCCCACAATGTGAATGACCCGCTGATTGCACTGAAACTGGCACAATAGAAGGATTATGAATAGTAGGACACAATATTTCTTTAAGATTACGATTACGTGTCCAAACACATCTGATGTATTTCTCCTTTAACGCCGGAATATTGTGGATCACATTCATATGTTTCTTAAGGATCTTTGTTATATCCTTGCTATACGGTGAATATTGAGTTATTAAATTAATTGATGTATCTGCCTTAGTAGAGGATCTGGGAACCAATAACAATTCTCGATGGTTATATAGAGCACGTTTATAAGCTGTCTCGATTATGCGTTTGGGATACCCTCGCCTAAAAAAGTTTTCCTTTAGACTAACAGCTTGAGGAACTGAGAAAACAGAAGGCTGTCCTTCAATTTACGAGGATGCAGACTGTCATAATGTAATAGGGCATTACGATCAGTTGGTTTATAAAAAACATTAGTAATCCAGCCAATGTTCCCTTTCTTTACTTCCACATCCAGGAAGGCAATTTGTGTTTGACTGTGGCAGTGGCAGATCAACAGTAATGCTTGGGATAAACCAGGGAAACCTCAACTGCCCCACACCACAGTCTGCCATTCACCAGCAGACAACACAGTCAGACTGCACCTGCAGCACCCTACAAGGTGTTCCAACCATGCACAGACTAACTGCAGCCAGTCCACTAGCCAGTCCATAGTGTATGCTCACAGGGGAACCCTGTGCACCCAGAAATGAGATGTACAACACAGACACCAAGCAGGTATCTCAGTGATTGGGCCCCAGAGCTGGGAACACACAGAAAAATAGTGTTGAGCACTATGTGGGAGCATAGACATGCCATGGTCACTGCTCGGACAGGGTGAGAGTGACCTCACAGCATGCCTTGCTGTGGCCACCCTGTCCATGCAAGTGGTGGTCGGGCACCAGTGTCCCAGCCATTGCCCTACACCTGTGCAGATGCATCCTGCCAATCTGCCCTGTCCATACCCATAATACCTTGCTCCTCATTTGAACATTTGCAGGCTAACGCTGGTAACAGTGGGACATTGTGGGCCCAGAGCGGTGTAGGCAGCCACAAAACAATTGATAGACATACACACACACACCCCTATTGCAGCTTTGTGCAATGATAGGGTGGTTGGCAATCCTGCTCGCCACACTGGTCCTGATCACAGTGCTGACATTGCTAAACTGTGCAGGGGGTAGTAGTAGTGCTCTGCTGATAACTGCAGCTCCTTGGAGAGTGGAGCCTGTCTGAGTGGGTGTTTTGACCCCTGTTCGACGCGGCTTTGGGGTTTGCACATGTTGATGTTGTATCTGCATTGTAGGGTAAAATGTGGGGAGATGCTCTGTAGGATCACCAGCTGGGACTTGAACCTGTGATCCTCTGCTTCTGGACACACTGGCTGTGTGTACTGCACCACACTATTGCCACAGAGGAGTAGTGTTCCCTGGAGCTACCCTTACTTTCCTCAGGCAGACCTTTTCTGTTGCACTGCACACCACGTACTGGTACAGGGCATGACCTAGGTCCACTGCAGGTGGGTGTCACTGCTCCCTCAAGCACAACCCCCCCCCCCCCCGCCATGTCGACATGACCATATGCTGTTGGTGCTGGTCGTGCGCGGTCCCGGGCCATCCACTGTGCAGGTAGGTGGGTGCCTAGGGTGTGGCATCTGGGGTGGCGAGGCATACATGGACATCCACACATCCCCCCCATCACTGCCTACCAAAGTGTTGTGTCCCTTCCACATGGGGGAGTGATGTCTGGGGGGATGTCAGGCTGGTGCTCTAGCAACTATTGGCTAGGGTGGACCGGGTAGATGTAGGCGGAGTGTGTTGTTACTGCCGACTGTGGACAGGCTAGGGTATGCACCTCAGGTACGGTGTACCCAGTTTGGCCTACTGGTTATATATGTTTCCGACAACATATGGGCACACCCTGCAATGCCTTACTAGGGGCTGCCATAAAGTGTGTTCAGTTAGCCGGGTCTACAAACTGTTTGGGACCCATCCTGGGTGTGGTCTATGGAACCTTGTTAGTGTGGTCCCCAGATGTGCACTGCTTGCCCTATTACAGGCTTAGTGGTACCTGTGTGACTTTTGGGGTACATGCTGGGTAATGTCCCCTGGATGGGACACTGTGGAACACGGACTACTGGGCATGTTTGACCCTGGTCAGCTGCTGTCCTGCTGATTTCCAGTTTCTATGTTCCTATGTGCCACCTGGGCAACGGCCTAGTTCACTCTGTGCCCCAGCTGCCCCCACTACATGTCCCACCTGCAGTCCCCCTATGACCCATTTGCACCATCACCATAGTGGCCTTTCATATTTGGCCACTCTACTATTGCTGCAGATGGAGCACTATTATCACCTTTCTTGGGCTCCCTGCCTAGGCTGTACATTGCTGACACTGAACTTGTTTCTCTCTCCTGCAAATGTGCATCTAACGACCGGTTTTCATTCGCGGTAGGATTCAGCCCTTCAGTTCAGTGCGTTAGTGTTCAAGGAGCCTCTCCCCGCCCACTCCCCACCCATTGACCCCTGCTCTCCGCCCTCTCTCCTCCCTCTGTGGTGTGTACTGCACCGCGGAATGCTTCTGCGCAGGTTGTAACGTTACTGCGTGGGAACGTTACGCACCGCGTGGTAAAGTTACCTAATGTGCGATAACGTTACCTAATATGCGGTCTGTAACGTTACCGCAGTTTAGTAAACATACCCCAAAATATCTCATGCACGTTTTTTTCTGCTGCTGTTATCTAGTATTTTAAATCACTGAGTTGCTTGCTTTCGGGTGTTTATCAGTGTTGTATAAAATAGTTGTCATTCACTTTTATTCAGACATTTGCTTTCTAGAGGTCAAATTTTAGCCGCTATTTACAAAGGTGCTCAAAGGTTTGCGGTTACTGTGGATTAGTAGTCAAAATCTCTGCATGCTCTAATTTCCACACTGAGCAGCCAATACTGAAGAATTTCGGTGTGAAGAATAGGCTAGAACTGCAGCTTACAGTTAATGCACAGGTTTTTATCACAGTCTGCCTATTAATGTGGCAGAAAATGAAAACAATTAATGTCAAGAGGTGCGGGTAATTGTTCGCATGCCCTAAAATCCACATTAATCAGACAAAAGAGTTAGTAAATAGGGGTCTTTGGGTGAACTGAACCCAACAGTCCTATGAAACTGTGAAGGAGTCTTCCATTCCTTGTGACTAAAACGGTGATAATCGCAGCACCTCCTACTGTAACGCGGGTGGAGGACTTCCGTGCAACTTAGCAGGAACATCAATTAGGTCTAGTCAGTTTAGTGCTGTGGATTCACATTGCATTCTGTGTGTCCCGGCCTCTGTGCTTCCATCAGTACTGGATGCACAAAGAGAGACCTGATTCTGATCCCACGGGACAATCCATTGCCTGCCCTAACTATGTAGTTCTAAACAATATGTTGTTAAGTGTTGCAAGTTTTTATGTAAATAGTTCTAAAAACAACTGTTCTATGTAAAATGTTAGTTATATGTAAACCGCCCCTGATCTCTGGAAGGGGTGGTATAGAAAAATGTAACAAATAAATAATAAATAAATAAATAAAAATAAATAACTCCGCCTCTGCACTACCCCCTCCCGCCCCCATCTGAGCCTCCCGTACAAACTCCTTGTTCGTATGGGGAGGCTTAGTCGAGGATGACAAGGGGGACGAATAGTAGGGATGGACATCCATCCCCGCTATTCATGGGACAGAATAGACCCCATACTAAACATCATTTCGATGCATAGTACAGAAGACAAATGTGTTTGTATTTTTAATGACCTATCTTGTCTTTTAACATGCGATGTTGATGTAGTTTTTTATTTCTTTTTTGCATTCTTTGTGTTAGCTCTCTAAACTACACCTGCTGTTTTGTATTTTTCTGTATGAATGGACAGTGGATATAAGCCTCTGACCTGAACACACAGATTCTGGTTCTGCTTTCCAAACAGTGATATACAGATATTAATGGAAGTTGTCTGAGCACTTGCACAAAAAGCTGAGTCTCAAAGAGCCACAGACAAAAGCTATGTTCTTTATGATCACAGACTGGTGTGATCTGTCATACACATTTGGTTGTTTGCCCAGTGGTTGCATTGGTAGCTTTTAGGGTGCTTTGATAGAATAAACAGCAGGAAATGGAAAGCATCCTGAATGCGTTCATTTGGCTTTTCTGAAGTACAGGATTGTTCTGCACATAGCACCAGGAGGCAAAGCAAGCGACCTGTATCTATTTTTTAGATTTAATTGTTAATGGATGTGTAGCATAGTAACGGCTGCTGATCCTGCATACAAAGCTTTTATATAAGCAGATCAGAAAAACTTAATAATCAACATAAAGGGATACCAAGAACACTTTTGGGAAAAATAAAAAAAAAGCTTTCCATCTGCTTTGGTTTCTATGAACTGAAAAAAAAAAAAAGTTGCTTGATAACTCTTTCCAAATTATGAAAGTTATCTTTCATAGTATAGAGAAATTGAAATGCTAATCCGTGCGATCCATACATAATATTTCCAACATGTAAAGCATAAAAGGCAGGAATAATAAAATGAAGGATTATGCAAGCTGAGACAACTCACACCAGCAAATATCCAGAAAATGTTCTTTCTCGGACTATATAAAGAGAAAGGGAAAATATATGTGGACATGTTGTTGTTGTTGTTGTTATGTGCCGTCGAGTCGGAGTCGACTCATGGCAACCCTCTGGATAGCTATCCTAAATTGTGTTTCGGTCTTCAGTCAGGCGGCTCATTGTTGACAGACTGGTACCAGTAGCTGCTGTTATTGTATCGATCCATCTCATTGCTGGCCTTCCTCTTTTGCGTTGACCTTCTATCTTGCCAAGCATGATGTCTTTCTCTAATGATCTCTCTCTTCGCATGATGTGTCCAAAGCATGAAAGTAGAAGTCTTGTCATCTGAGCTTCTAAAGAAAGCTTAGGTTTGATCTCCTCTAGTATCGAATGATTTGTTCTTCGGGCAGTCCATGGTATACACAGTATTTGCCGCCAGCACCATAATTCAAAGGCATCAATTTTCTTCCTGTCTTTTTCACTGTCCAGCTTTCACATCCATATGATGTTATTGAAGATACCATGGCTTGAACAAGTCGAATCTTTGTATGGAGAGAGACATCTCTGCTCTTGAGAATCTTATCTAGGTCTTTCATAGCCATTCTGCCAAGAGCAATGCGTCGTTTGATTTCTTGACTGCTTGTTGCTTCTTTATTGATAGTTGATCCAAGTAGGTTAAAATTGTTCACAATTTCAATTTCTTCTCCTTCAACGATGAACCTGTTGATTATGCCAGTTGTCATGATCTTTGTCTTCTTTACATTAAGGTGCAGGCCCATTTTGAGACTATGTTCTTTGATTGTGAGAAGCAAATGTTTCAGATCATCTTCACTTTCAGCCAGTAATGTAGTATCATCAGCATAGCGAAGGTTGTTGATGAGTCTTCCACCAATCTTCACACCTCTGTTGTCTTCATACAATCCTGCTTCTCTGATGATTTATTCTGCATATAAATTAAACAGGTAGGGGGAAAGTACGCAGCCTTGTCTTACATCTTTGCTTATTTTAAACCATTCTGTTTCTCCTTGTTCCGTTCGAACTGTTGCTTCTTTATCAATGTACAAATTGCCCAAGAGAACGAACAGGTGTTCTGGTATACCCATGCTTCTTAATGTGGCCCAGAGTTTCTCATGGTTTACACAGTCAAAAGCCTTGCTATAGTCGATAAAGCACAAATAGATATCCTTTTGGTATTCTTTAGTCTTTTCAAGGATCCATCTCACATCCGCAATGATGACTCTCATTCCTCGCCCATTCCTGAACCCTGCTAGCACTTCAGGTAGTTCTTGTTCTAGGTATGGTTGTAGTCTCTTTTGAATAATCTTCAGTAGAATCTTGCTGGCATGTGGGATAAGAGAGATTGTTTGATAATTTCCACAGTCAGTTGGATCACCTTTCTTTAATATTGGTATAAACACAGATCTTTTCCAGTCAGTTGGCCATGATGTTGTCTTCCATATTTCTTGGCAGAGCCTTTTAAGTATGGTAACAGCTGCATCAGATTGCTGCAATACTTCTATAGGAATGCCATCAATGCCTGGTGCTTTGTTCTTTGATAAGGCTTTCAATGCTGCTTCAACTTCTTCTTTCATCACCAATGGTTCCCGATCATAAGGTACAGGTTGAAACAGCTGTTGGTCCACTTGATCTTTATCATATAAAAACTCTGTATATTCCTTCCACCTTTTCTTGATCTTCTCAGCATCATTCAACATAGAACCTTGAGCATCTTGTAACATTCCAATTCGAGGCTGAAACTTTTTCTTTAACTCTCGTAGCTTTAGGAAAGCCGATCTTGTTCTTCCTCTAATAGTTTCTGCTTCTATTTCCTTGCAAGCGTCGTTGTAGTACTTTTCCTTGTCCTGTCTTGCTGCACGTTGGAAATTTCTGTTGAGTTCTGCAATTGTCTTTCTTTCTCCTCTGGCTTTAGCTTCTCTGCATTTCTGGGCAATTTTCAGAGTTTCTTCCGTCATCCATTTTGGCCGTTTTTGCTTTTTCACCTTTTGTAGAGACTTCTCGCTTTCTTCCAACACAACCTTCTTGATGTCATTCCATAACACTTCCGGAGCTCTGTCATTTGTATCTAAAGCAGCAAATCAATTTTGCAGGCAGTCTTTAAATTCCAGTGGTATATTCTCAAGATCATATTTTGCTGCATTCATGAGTGGTTTGCTCTTTTTCAACTTTAGCTTGAGTTTGCATACTAGTAGTTGATGATCTGTACCACAGTCAGCTCCAGGATTTGTCTTGGTTGATGTTATAGATCTTTTCCATGTGGACATGACTGCTTCTAAACAAGATTAGTTCAGTTAGCGGTGTTTTCACTAAAGTGCGTTAAGCAGTTAACATGGAAATTAGTGCGCAGTAACTACTAGCGGGGGGTCATGCTGTTACTGCACTGGCATGACAGTTACTGTGTGCTAATACCATGTGACCTGCGCATAATGTGACTGGGTGGTGACTGCGAGGGTTAGAGGTAGAGACTGGGCACGGACTGTACATGGTGGTTAGCTCGGAAACCCATACTGCATGTTGTCCAGTTCGCAATTAGCATGACCGCACTTAACCCTGGAATTACCGAGATTTTTTGCACACACTGAATACCGTTAGGGTCATAAATTAACCCACAACAAATTTTAATTGTTAACCATGAAAACTTTAAACTAAACAGACAAAATATTATTCCGAATTAATTATTTATTATATGAAGGTTAAATGTTTTGAAATGTAATGCTTTATCATAAAATTACATGAAGAAGAGTTGCCATGAAAGCAGTTTTTGCATGCACTTGATGAACACAGTAAAGTACTATAGTCATTTGCATGAGACACAGACAATTTCTGAATGTTCTTTGCAAACATTGTGCTTGCAGGAGGTGCAAACTATGTTGTGTCACAAGCACAACGCCCGAAGCCACTTGCCTCTAGTGGTCGAGGGGCGTAGTGGTTGAGGATTCCTTCTTCTATCAGCTCCTAGCAGCTTATTTCTTCGTGTTGGCTTCTGGGAAGTGTAGTACTGCTAAAAATATGTGGGTGCTTTAAGTAGAAGGTTTTTAGTTGAGGTAACCGAGGGTAAGGCTTGTAACAGAAAGTTTATTTCCATAACACAAAACACAGCAGGTTCCAGGTATCATTTATAGGATTATAACTGTAGGATTTGCTTAAGGTACAGCAAATAATGGCAAACAAACCAAAAGAACTCAGAAATGGCTTTTTAAAGTCTTCTTACTTGCAGAAGCAATTGCCTTTAGAAACTAGGCTGCCACTTTCCTTTTTAGTCCTTATTAATCAGAGCATAAAAAAAATTCAGGCTTAATTCTTCTACAGCAGTTTGGTTTCTGCCAGCCTCAAAACCTCTCTAGGCTGCATTTCTACGTGAAACCAAACTTAGAACAAAACAAACATTCCAAGCTGTTATCAAAACTCTTAGCAGTCTTTTCATATAGGAGAGGAGCAAGCAAAAACTCTTATAGCAGCTAACTTGGCTTTTCTTGCCGTTGCACAATTCAAATACAGGTGACAAACGAGCATGAATCAGAGCTTCCTGATCAGGCTTACGTTGCAGTAAATTTCCTTTTTAAAACAGACAGGAATTTAGCTCCACACTGCTTCTGCCATATGGTTAACTTCCAAGGAGAATTACTTCTTTCAGGGCTAGCTTTTCCTCAAGACCTCCTGTCTAGAGCTTGGCATAGAGAGCAATCCATAAAGCAATCTTCTTCCCCCAATTCTGACACTGGTTCTCCCAAAAGCATGGATTCTGACTCACCGACCTGGTCAGACTGCTAAGCTGACAACCTCTCTGGTGGTCTGAAAGCTTCTCCACTTCCTGGTCCCCACCTCTGTTGCCAACCTGTTGCAGGGAATTCAGCTCTCTCAGTTCTGGGTAGCTCAGCTCTTCTCCAGGAATTCACTCCTTCTCTCTGCGTCTCAGCTGCTCTCCCGGCTGCTCTCCTTCCCGTCTCTCCCCCTCTGCATAATCCAACCCAGGCTTATACCTCCTGGGTCTTAACCCCACCTCTTTCTTTCCCAGGTGTTGGTAATCCCCCTGCCTTCTGATATTAGAATAATCTGTGCACTTGTTAAAGTAAGGGCTTTGGTCCTCGTGCTGGCAATCCCTCTTTCTTACTTTATCAATCATTGGCTGAAACCTGTTTCAGCTGGGGTTTTTCTGTCTTTGAAACCTGGCTGTGGCTTTCTCTCCCTGCACTCCTAGAAGGTGACCCTTAACTAGGGTGAATTCATTATGCTTCTCACCTCCCCCACTCTCAGGATAGCTGACTTTGCCACATACCCCCCTGCTTAAGATATTACTGGTTGTTGGAGGTGATTGGGGTTCCTCCAAACAATCGGTAATTCGGGATAAAGCATCTGCATTTTGGTGTAGTCTTCCCGCCCGATGCTCCACTCTGAAGTCGAAAGTTTGCAGGGCCATGTACCACCTAGTTAACCTTGCATTGTGGTTTTTCATCTGCTGAAGCCATTTCAAGGGTGCATGGTCTGTGATGAGTAAGAACGTCTGGCCTGTAAGATAGAATCGGAGTGCGTCCACTTCCCACATAATAGCAAGACATTCTTTCTCTATGGTGGAATAGTTGCGCTCCGCCGGGGATAACTTTTTGCTCAGGAACATTACTGGGTATTCCTCCCTTTTATACTTCTGAGATAGGACTGCACCTAGCCCTGCTTCTGAGGCATCCATTTGCACCATGAAAGGTTGTGTGAAGTCCACACCACACAATACTGGAGCCGTGCAAAGCCTCTCTTTTAACCGGTTGAAGGTCCTCTCAACTTCTGGGGTCCAATTAAGACAGTTCGGATAGTTTTTCTTCAACATATCAGTGAATATAGAACTCTCCTCTGCAAAGTGGGGCAGGAACCTCCTATAGTAACCTACCAGGCCCAGAAAACTTCTCAAGTGTTTCTTTGTTATTGGCCTGGGGAAATTCCTGATACTCTCAACCTTGTCAATTAAGGGCTTGACCTTTCCGCATCCAGTCATATGCCCCAGGTTCTTTACCTCCCGTCTGGCAAAGGCACATTTGCTCGGGTTCAATGTGAAGTCCGCCTGCCTCATAGACTGAAGGACGGCTTCAATCCTTGGAAGGTGCTCTTCCCAGGTGCGACTGTAGATAACGATGTCATCCATATAGGCAGCAGCATATTCTTGGTGCGGGCGCAGGACTTGATCTACCAGTCTCTGGCAAGTCGCTGCGGCACCGTGGAGTCTGAAGGGCATCCTCTTAAATTGAAATAGTCCAATTGGGGTGCTGAAGGCGGTCTTTGGCCGAGACTCCCTCGTCAGGGGAATCTGCCAATACCCTTTTGTCATGTCCAATGTGGTCAAAAACTGGGCTTGTCCCAAGCGATCAAGTAGCTCTTCTATCCTAGGCATTGGGTATGCATCAAACACCGAGATGGCATTTACTTGTCTGAAATCAATGCAAAACTGTAAAGTGCCATCTGGCTTTGGAACAAGCAGTATTGGACTGCACCACGGGCTTCGTGACTCCTCGATGACTCCCATCTCTACCATTTCGCGTACCTGTGCAATTACTTCCTCTTTCTTAGCCGCCGGTAACCGGTATGGTCGTTGTCGAATCACCTTCCCTGGTGTGGTTATAACCTCATGGGCAACCAGTTGGGTTTCGCCAGGGACCGGCGTCAGGACATCTGAAAACCGCTGTAACAGATTGGCCAACTCCTGCCTTTGGACCAAGGACAATTCTTCACCCACCTGGGGATCCTGATGTTTCCTCCACTCTGTTACTTGTGGACCCAAATCCTCCTTCTCAGCTTCCTCTCTTCTCTCTTCTGAGGTGGCTGTCAGGGCTTCCAGCCCGGCCCATCCGGTGGATCCAAATCTGCAAGCTCCTCATTCTGTGGGAGTTAACATGGGGACCTCTTCCAGTGGGGGAAACCCCACCCTTTCACATAGCAGCTGGGCAATCCGGTCTCCAACCTTAACAGGAAAGTCTTCCTTACCAAAGTTAAACAACAACACTTTCACAGTACCTCTATAGTCAGGGTCAATCACACCTGCAGCGACATCCAAGAAGTGTTTTACTGCCAGGCCTGAGCAAGGGGCTATTCGTCCATAACAGCCAATAGGGATCTCCAATTGTAGACGGTATCAATAAAGGCCTTTCCATGACTTGGCACCACCTCATTCACCGCACTACACAAATCATATCCCGCGGCTTGCGGGGACGCCCTCCTAGGACTCATGGCCTTTTCGGAAACTTTACAATATTTTAATATGAATTTCTGTTTAACCTGGAGATCTCCTCCCATTGACTTTTTAGTTGGTTTTCTGGGATTCCCAAACTAAGGGCCAGGGGCCACTGTCACCATCCCTCCTGTCTTTTGCTCAAGGCCTTTCTCTAGCCCTTTCCTAAACTGGGGCCAATCCCTTCCAAACACTAGGTCATGGGGAAGCTTTGGTACCACAGCCACGGGAATACTTTTTTGCACCCCTAACCCTTTTATCTCCAATGTATACACGGGGTAACAAGAGGCAGCCCCATGGATGCAACGGATCTGGACATGACCTTCTGGTCTCCTCTGGACATACTTTGCTTGGGCCTCAATGGCTTGCCAAAGCCTCTGGGATACCATACTTTGGTCAGCCCAAGAGTCAAGCAAAGCATTGGTAGGGATCCCCTGTATAATCACACTCAGGAGAAAACCCTCCCCAAGAGAATTCACACTTGTACCAACCAACCCATTACGAGCCTTGCATCCTCTTTGTAAGTGACCCATCTCCCCACAATGAAAACACTTCTTTTTAGGCCACTTTTCCTGCTGAGCAGGCACATAAGTTTTCACAAAGCTTGTTTTATCTCCCTGTTTCATTTCTGATGAACCAAAACTGGCTTCAGCCTTCACTTTTGGAGCGCCCCCTTTTGGCTGACGCGCTAACTCAGCTTCCATGTAGCGCTCAGTTAACAGAGTTGCCTCCTTTGTGCTCTGTCAGTTTTGTTGAAGCAGAAATTATTGTATTTCCCTTGGCACTGCTGCCATAAACTGCTCCAATACTATCACATCTAATACCATATCCATATTTTTTCCATCTGGGGTCAGCCACTCTAATGCCAGGCTCCAAATCCTTTGGCTTAATGCCTTTGGAGTTTCTACAGCCTTAAGGGCTGTGGATCTGAACATCCTGTGATATACACGTTTTGTCAACCCCAAATGGTCTCTAATAGTCGTTTTTACAGTATCATAGTCCAGGGCTTGTGCAGCTGGAAAAGCCCTATATGCAGCCAGTGCTTCCCCCTGTTAAAGAGGTCGCTAAACGCACTGCCCATTGGCTAGCTGGCCATCCCACAGCTTGTGCTACTCTTTCAAATGATTCTAAAAAGTCATCTATATCGTCCTCAGATGAAAGCTTGCCAAAATTAAAGGCCCCACTTGTGGGTGGGCCTACCAGCCTGTCCATTTGAAGAACTGATGGTCCTGCTGGTATCGGCTCTCCTCCAGTTTCTTGCCTTTTGGATGCAACCAGGGCAGCCACTAAGTCCAAGACAGATTGCTGTTGCTCCCTGATAGCTGCAACTGCTCTCTCCTGAGCTTGCTGTGCCAACTCTTGCTGGCGCTGGAACTGCGCTGCCATCCATTGAATTAACTCCTTGGACTCCATCTTCAAGGATACCTGCAAGAAAAACACAAGATACCAAGAGCGGCACCACTCAACAGCCTCCTTGTCCTCTTTGCCTCAAAAGCATTCACTATTTTTTTTCTTTATCCGAGCCAACCCCCACCTGGGTACGCTTTACCTGACTCAGGTGTTGACTCTTGCTTCCAAAGGGTTGTCTTTATGATGTTTCACAGCTGGCCTGCTCTGCCCTCCAGCTGACTCCACCGGTGAATCCACCTGAAGCTCCAGCAGTCGTCCGTGCTGCATACCTTATTGCTGTATATCCTTTGTATATCCTGAAGGCAAAATCCAAAAAACTACGCCACTGTCACAAGCACAACGCCCGCAGCCACTTGCCTCTAGTGGTCGAGGGGCGTGGTGGTTGAGGATTCCTTCTTCTATCAGCTCCTAGCAGCCTATTTCTTCGTGTTGGCTTCTGGGAAGTGTAGTATTGTTAAAATATGTGGGTGCTTTAAGTAGAAGGTTTTTAGTTGAGGTAACCGAGGGTAAGGCTTGTAACAGAAAGTTTATTTCCATAATACAAAACACAGCAGGTTCAAGGTATCATTTATAGGATTATAACTGTAGGATTTGCTTAAGGTACAGCAAATAATGGCAAACAAACCAAAAGAACTCAGAAATGGCTTTTTAAAGTCTTCTTACTTGCAGAAGCAATTGCCTTTAGAAACTAGGCTGCCACTTTCCTTTTTAGTCCTTATTAATCAGAGCATAAAGAAAAATTCAGGCTTAATTCTTCTACAGCAGTTTGGTTTCTGCCAGCCTCAAAACCTCTCTAGGCTGCATTTCTACGTGAAACCAAACTTAGAACAAAACAAACATTCCAAGCTGTTATCAAAACTCTTAGCAGTCTTTTCATATAGGAGAGGAGCAAGCAAAAACTCTTATAGCAGCTAACTTGGCTTTTCTTGCTGTTGCACAGTTCAAACACAGGTGACAAACGAGCTTGAATCAGAGCTTCCTGATCAGGCTTACGTTGCAGTAAATTTCCCTTTTAAAACAGACAGGAATTTACCTCCACACTGCTTCTGCCATATGGTTAACTTCCAAGGAGAATTACTTCTTTCAGGGCTAGCTTTTCCTCAAGACCTCCTGTCTAGAGCTTGGCATAGAGAGCAATCCATAAAGCAATCTTCTTCCCCCAATTCTGACACTGGTTCTCCCAACTGCATGGGTTCTGACTCACCAACCTGGTCAGACTGCTAAGCTGACAACCTCTCTGGTGGTCTGAAAGCTTCTCCACTTCCTGGTCCCCACCTCTGTTGCCAATCTGTTGCAGGGAATTTAGCTCTCTCAGCTCTGGGTAGCTCAGCTCTTCTCCAAGAATTCACTCCTTCTCTCTGCTTCTGTCTCAGCTTCTCTCCCGGCTGCTCTCCTTCTTGTCTCTCCCCCTCTGCATAATCCAACCCAGGCTTATACCTCCTGGGTCTTAACCCCACCTCTTTCTGTCCCAGGTGTTGGCAATCCCCCTGCCTTCTGATATTAGAATAATCAGTGCACTTGTTAAAGTAAGGGCTTTGGTCCTCGTGCTTGCAATCCCTCTTTCTTACTTTATCAGTCATTGGCTGAAACCTGTTTCAGCTGGGGCTTTTCTGTCTTTGAAACCTGGCTGTGGCTTTCTCTCCCTGCACTCCTAGAAGGGGACCCTTAACTAGGGTGAATTCGTTAAGCTTCTCACCTCCCCCACTCTCAGGATAACTTTCATTGCCACAGTTGCTTTTCTTGTCTTTTTTTCTGGAACAGCATTGACACCTTGCCCTTTTCTTTGGGATCCCGACATTGCAAACAGCATCAGTGGCTTCTTCAATGCTGGAAGAAGTCTCGCTGCAATTACTCTGAAGCAGCTGCTTTCCTAATTCCAAGAGGAATAGACAACGTCTGTGCTTTGACTTGGACTGCCATTTTGGATTTAGTGACATCCAAACAATGAAGGCGTTCAAAGCACTGATGTCCAACATGTTGTAGAAGATTGTCACTGGCCAGCGTCTTGTCATTCGTTTTGTTGTATACGTGCGCAACATTTGATCTGCCATATCTACTCCACCTTTATTAGAATTATAGTCCAAGATCATGCGTGGCTTTTTGTCTGGACCTGTGTTATCTACTTCTTCTTGATCATGCAAACTGCTCAGAAGAACAACCACTTTTCCTTTCTTTGGGCAATAGGAAACCAGAGTGGCGTCATCACGAAAGGCAAACAGTGAAGTGAATACCTCTCGGCCCTTTGCTGTTACAAATTCTGGAGGTAATTCTTTTCTGTTCTTTCGAATTGTCCCCAAAAGTGTCATTTGTTTTTCTAGCAATTTCCGTGACAGGGATAAACTGCAGAAGAAATTGTCAACAGTAACATTTCTGCCAGATTGCGTCAATCCTTCAGTGAGTTGCAGCACAACCCTTTCACCCTGATTCTGTTCCCTGTTTTGTCTGAGTTCCCTTCCTGTATATACTTGAAGACGCAGAACCTATGACGTTGCACTGTCACACAACATCCATAGCTTTATGCCATATTTCCCAGGTTTTCTAGGAATATATTGCCTGAATGGAACATGACCACGAAATGTAAGCAGTTGCTCATCCACGGTAACATTTTCACCAGGAACAAAGGCGTCACTTAGAGTTGCTTCCCAGGTATCAAAAACATGTCTGATTGGAGCAAGCTTATCCACACCTCGTTGTCCACGTCTGTTGGTTGCATCATCAAATCTGACAGCAAAAGAAATTTGCTGAAAACGGTTACGGGCCATATTTTTGCCGAAAACAGAACGACCATCTTCAAGGTTCCACAACTGAACTATGGATTCATTTTGTGACTTGTACACGCCTGAGAGGATCAGAAGTCCAAGAAAACGTTGAAATTCTCCGTCTGTCAAATCTTTCCAGGTGTCGTCATAAATGTGTCTTCCTTATTTGCTCATCCACATCATGATTTTATTCAATAAGTTCTTTCTCATGAACAAGTGGAATGCTGTGAGAGGGCCATCAAAATTTCGTACAGCATACCTTGTAGGACCTTGTTGAATGGGCATGACATTAGCTCTGGCATATCTTCCAGCAGCTTGCTTTATAGGTTTCCTGTTCCATGATGTGGCGTCCTTAGATACATAGGCTTCAATGGCAACATTTGTGCTTATAGCTGATGACCTCTTAGCTCCTCTATGACCACAACTAAGATTCCTCACAGATGATACTGACACTGAGGACTCCTGCCTTCTTCCCTGTCCAGCACAGCCTTAACCTTTGCCTGGACCTTTAACTTGACTCTTTGCTTCAGGTGATGTTACCAGCTCAACATCAGTCTCACATTCACTTGGCGACCCATTGCTGTCACCATCTGAATCATGACTGTCATCATCAGATTTATTGCCCGAACTTGGATGATATGCTTCTTTGCTTGCTGAATATGCTGCATCATCAGACGACTCAGAGCCGTCACTGTCAGCATCTCGTTGCAATATGTCTCTTACTTGTGCAGCTGAATACTTTTGTTTTGACATAAACAATAATCTAAAATAAATAAACAAAGATAAAGTTGAATAAAATGCAAAGCAGTTTTACTATAGGTGTACAATAATCGTGATGAACTAGCTGAAAGCCTTTAGATTTCATCGGAAATAATGAGAGAACGTATGATATCAATTACAGAAAATGTGTAATTTTCATAAAATAAGAGTACGAAAAATAATTGATACATAATTAATGATAAATACCTTTGTCAGATCAAAAAATTCACAGAACTGCAAATTGTATCACGATCCAAACCGGACATAAGAAACTGGGGTAAAAAATGACCCCACTGGTACTCTGTGCTGCAATTCATCACTAGCGTCACCTAGCGGATGAAAATTATTCCTCTCATGGCGCAATATAAAGAGAATATTGACATGTGAAAAGTCATAAAAAGATTGCATTCTTGAACAACTAGTTTCCGAGATACGTGTTGTGAAACTTGCAATGGGGTCACTTTTGACCCCATCGGTACTCCCAGGGTTAAAGCCATCTCAATGGGTAGCATTTTAAGTGCACCTGTGTTACCTGTGTTTGCCGTTGCCATGTGATAGGGTACATTTCATTGTGGTAACTGCCAAGAACTTTCTGGGCACGCCCCCACAGCAAGCAACTTTTGCACTTACCACATGTTAAGTTTTACTCAAAACATGCGATAAATGCAAAACTATACAGCGTTTTCGTAAAAGAGACCCTTAGTGACATTTTGCATATGAGAGTGTGTAAACACTGTGAGGTATGTTTCTGCCTCAATAAATGTATTTCCCTGGTGTGATAAGAGGCATGAAATATATTTTCAGCCACTCAGAAGTGGTGGGTAACATACTAGAAAAAAACTCCATGCTGCACCTTATAATACTGACACAATGATCTAATTCAAAAGGAACTAGTTTGAAGGGAATCAAAGTGCAGTTAAGAGGCCCTTTTACTAAAGTATACTAAGCGGTTAATGCACGCTTTAGCACATGGTAACAGCATGGGGCTGTGGCAACTGATACTACACTGGCAGGACAGTTACCACGCTCTTATTCCCACATTAATTGCTCATTGTTCAATGGGGCAGGGGTTGGGCAGGTTATGGATGGAGAGTGGGCATGGACTGCACATTGCACAGTTACCACACTTTACTTACCATGTTCTGTCAGTGTTGCCTTAACCGTAATTGACCTTAACCTGTGGTCAGGTAACTGCAGGGAACATGCTGGGGATACCATAGAACAGCTGTCCCTAACCTGTGGTCCGTGAACCCCTGCAGATCCAAGAGACTGTTACAGGGAGCCTGCAGGACAGGCTTTTGTTGCTGTAATCCATGCAGGCTGAATGCAGAGGAGGGAGAGGGGGAGCAAGAGACTGATGGAGAGTGGAAGGAGAAGGAAGATAAAGAGGACTAGGGACAGACTTGACACTGAGGGGGAGGGGTTCCAGGAAAAGTGATGAGGATAAGAGAGGGGTCCCTGAACTTTTTGGAGGCTAGCAAAAGGCCCACACAATCAAAAAAGTTGGAAACCTTTACCCTAAAGGAAAGGAGTGACATGGAAGATATGATACAGGCATTAAGATACTTGAAAGGTTTTAATGAACCAACACACTTTTTCAAAAGATGGGAAAACTATAGAACCAAAGGACATGAAATGAAGATGAAGGGAGGTAAATTTGAACGCAACATCATGAAATATTTTTTTTACAGAAAGGGTTGTGGATGCTTGGAATGCCCTTTGGGTAGAGGTGGGAGGGACAAAAACAGTGAAAGAATTCAAAAATGCATAGGTCAAACATAGAGGATCTCTGTAGGGTAGATACAACCCTAAACAAAGACATAGGGGTATATTTATTAAACTGCGTTAGTGTGATTCGCGTTAGGAGCCGCGTTAGTGGAAGAAATGCCAAAAAAGGACATGGGCGGTACATCGTTAGTGATAACGCGTGCTATAACGCGCCGCGCAGCAATGATCGTTACAGGGCGCATTACTGCTCGTTAAGCGTAAGAAGGTGCGCAGACACCCAAATACAGAAACAGAGCTGTAGCACAATGGTTACTACACAGACCGATGGTACAAGGGTCATGGGTTAGATTCCCCAGTGTGCCTAATGAATAAGGCTGGCTGAGGCGTCATGTGTAACCCTTTGAAAGCCTACTATAATATTTTAGTCTGCAGCCGGGTTAATGTTTGCATATGTCAGGAAAATTGTACCCGTCTTATTCAATATGTTCCAATGGTGACGTTCCCTCTGCCATGGTCATGTATTATATACCATTTGATAGGAATATTTAGGCAGATGTTTGGATCCCGAAAGTTTTGAGCTTGGCCTGGAAAGGGTTACGTATTGGGCTGTGAGAAAGTTGAGTTGTACGTTAATAGTGCTGCCAGCAAACACACCCTCACAGTGGTGTAACCTAAGGTGCCACATAAGGCACCCTAGAAGGCACTCCATAAGGCACATTATAAAGTGCGCTGTCTGCCAAGGCACCCTATAATATCCCCTATAGGACACCATATAAGGCACCTTATAAGACGCTTTATAGGGCGCCTTATGAGCCACCCTAAGGTGACAGTACCCTGAGGGTGGTTGTGCTGGCAGTACTAATATACAATAAAAATAGACAATGCCTAAGACAGCCCAATCGATGAACCCCGCTGTGGGTTGTGAACCCATGACCTCTGTCTTCATGGGCAGTGAAGTAACCAGTGGGCTAGAGCTGCTAATAAACACCTGGCTGGCTACAGGAGGACTGCACGGCCCCACACCCACATTCTGCTGTGGTTACCAGGGAGATTACATACCACCACCCAACCCACCCTCTGGGGCTGAGGGTGGGGGACAGGATCTCCCGCCAACAGATCCACTTTCTACCCCCTGCAATGGTTGGCAGTAGAGGGGACCATCACCCCAATCCTGCTAGGGATCAAACACCCTACAGGGCAGGCAATACAGAGCAGTACACATCCATAACGCAATAGCAGACAGACGGCAGGTCTGGAAATGCTCAGCTGCCCCCCACCATTATCTGATATTCTACAGCAGCAAGCCTCCAGCCGCTGCACCGTGTTCCAGCAAGACACATACTAGCTGGAGACAGTCCGCCAGCTAGTCCATAGTGCATGATCCTGGAGGAGATGCATGTACCCAGAACGGGGATATCAGCATACACACCAAGCAGATAAGTCAGTGATTGGGCCCCAAAAGGAAACCCATAAATATCACATGAAAGAAATGCTATATAGCACTATGGGGGAACCTAGCCATGCCATGATCACTTCTCAGTCAGGGTGAGAGTGACCTCCCAGCAGGACGTGCTATGGCCACCAAGTCTGTGCAGGTGGTACCGGACACTACAATGTCCGGCCATTGCCCTATGCCCTGTGCATATGCGGCCAGGCCAGGCCACCCTATCCAGGCTATTCCCACAGTACCTTGCTCCTCATTATGCACATTGGCAGGCCAATACTGGCAACAGTGCTAGCAGTGTGGGCTGTGGAGGGTGTTGGCAGCCACCACACACTGGATAGACAGACACACACTCTCCACACCTATGCCAGCATTGTGCAACTATAGAGGTGTTGGGCAGCCCAGGCCACCACACCAGTCCTGGGCACAGTGCAGGCATGGCTATGGTACGCAATACTGTAGGATTCACTCCCCAGGTTGGTAAACACTGTCAGACACAAGACCCGTAGCACACTCCACAGACATCAGAAAGGTTGCTATGATGTAGCTCACTCCGAAAATTGTACTTAACCTAGGAATTGCTATCTGCCAGTAATCATAGCAACCTTTTGTTAGATGTGTACCATATTCCCAGGTTTAGGGTGGCATTACTAAGGTATGCAAGTGCTAGTATTGGGAGATGCATGCAGAGCCCAAAGTCCTGCCTCTCCAGGAGGCTTTGGATAATGGGGCCTGCGGGTGCGGGTGTGTCTGCCCCTGTTGGCTGCTGCTTTACGGCAGAGGTTCCCAGCTCCATTCCTGCGGTGCAAAACACTGTTCGGGTTTTCATGCTGTCCCTCATGAATATGCATGAGATACATCTGCATACCATGGGGGTGGCGCATCTTTATCAGAGGCAGCATGGAACCTGAATGGTGTTTGGCCCTCCAGGACTGCATTTGGGAGGCTCTGCTCTAGGTAATGTGCATGTTTATGGTGTCTGTGCTCTGTAGGGTAAAATGTAGGCGTTTTGGGCATGTTTACGTCATCTGCAAGAAAGGTTCTGTCTGTTTTAGCATGTTATAGTAGTGGGTAAAATATGAGGACTGGGTTGGCGGAAACCACAGCTAGGACTTGAACCTGTGACCTTCTGTTTCTGAATACACTGGTTTTGTGCACTGCACCACCATATTATCACAGAGATGGTGCATTCCCTGGTGATACCATGACTGTTGGTCAGACAGGGCCTGTCTGTTGCAGTGCATCGCACCCAGCTACACAGGGCTAGGCCACGGTCTGCTCTGGGCAGCTGCCACTGCCCCCTCCACCACCAGTATCCCTCAGCCACCATGCTGACATGCCCTTCTGCTGGTGGAGCTGGTGGTGCGCAGTCTCAGGCCATCCAGTGTGCAGGTAGGCGGCTACCTATGGTGCGGGTTCTGGGGTAGGGGTGCCTGCATAGACGTCCACGCTCCCCCACAGCCCCGCCTGCCAATGTTCCGTGCCCTTGGGGGTAGCTGTTGGGTACTATCCCCTGTGACACTTTGGGAAACCCACTTGTGCCCATGTTGGACCTTCAGCAGTTGCTGTCTGGCTGCTCCGCTGTTTCAGCATTCGTATGGGCCACCTAGGCATCACCCTGGTCTGCACTGTGGCCCAGCTCCACCACAGCATGTGCCGCCTGCGGCCCTCTGTATCCCCTTCTCCGGCATCTGTCCAGTTGCCGTTCTGACATGCCCGCCCTGATGTTGCGGGACATGTGCACCTGTCTGATGGTGGGGAAAACCCTGAGCAGCGCTATGTCACTGTGGGCTCATTCACCTTGTATGGGGACGGCGTATAGACCCTTCCACGATTTATATCTGTTCTATGGGGCTTACTCGGGGGGGGGAGGGGTTAATGTTTCTCATTGATACCACTATTGCCCAGCTTGTTTATTGTTTTTTTTCCAGTTTGTTGGGGTCATTTTCAGTGTTTCTGTGCCCTTTTGTTCTGTGCACATGTATCACACTTATCACTGTTTTTTTGGTTTCCCTGCCTGGGCTGTACATTGCTGACACTGAAATGGTTTCTCTCCCCTGTAATGTGCCTTTAACGGTAGGTTTTCATTCGCGTTGGAATTCAGCCCTGAAATTCAGCGCATTAGTGTGAGGGGAGCCTCTCCCTGCCCACTCTCCACACACTGACCCCTTCTCTCCGCCCTCTCTCCACCTTCTGCGGTGTTTTACCGCGCCGCGGAGCATTATGCTCGTTAGCGCGTCATAACGCGCGTTGTAAAACATTAACGCTCGTTAGCGCATCATAACGCGCGTTATGATGCGCTAACGAGTGTTAACGTTATACAATGTGCGTTATTCACGATTACCGCAGTTTAGTAAACATACCCCATAGAGGGAGTAACCCATACAGAACCACAGCTACAACTCTAACCGCCTTACTGGGCAAAGCAGATGGACCATACTGGTCTTTATCTGATATCATTTACTATGTTACAATGAAGCTCCCAAAGATACCAATTGGGACTTCATGACCAAAGAAGCCTTCAGTCTTAAGTAGCACAGGAGGAATCAAACAGGTACACTGTACGGCCCATAAAGGAATGTTCCCTAAATTTAAAGAACAGCTTCACAATCCATTTTCTATAAATTCTGTAAAGCATACATTCAATTGTTTAACAAAATTCTCCAAAGCTTCCACCTTCTGATATAGAATCCTCACATCATAAACAAAGATGTTATACTCTTGAGCCCTCTATAGTTGTACTAAAAACCCAAGTCTGTCCTTATGCTTCGCTTACTCTTGTGACCCAGAGTTCACTAAATGCTCTACCAACTAAAGAATATTTTTTGGTACTGAGCATTCAGGGGTACCATTAGCTCTGGCATCAATATAAGTATAGTATCTAGGAATTTTCTATCTAGATTCCCAGTAAGGATATCCAGGGAAGGAACCAGAAGGGTTTCAGGAAGGTACTGTATATAGACCAATGTTTTGGAGGAAAAGTGTCATTCTTTTCCTTTTCTTTCTGCCAGGCTGACAGCTGGGAAGCAGAGCTCTAATATCAGTGGGGATTTGGTGCTGGGAAAGCCCACACCAAAGGAAAGAAATTTGAGTACTCTTCTAGCCCCAAACTACCAAAGCTCATAGTAGTCTGTGGGAGTTGCTACTCTTAGTGCAAACTACCAAGGAAAGGTGTAAGCAAGCCACTATAAATAACAACTTCAAAAAGCAAGCCACTATGAACAACCTCAAAAAGGCAGGCTTCAATCCCGGGTCCATCCCTTCCCTCCGCCCTCATCAACTCTCCCTTAATCCCCAACACTCTTCACCCAAGAAAAGGACCCCCTCCTCCCACAAGATCCCTTTCAGACAACCAACTGACACTGTGGGGACCCATCCAGCCCTCTGAGTCTGGGCATCACAACAATATCAAACTAAAAGGGATTGATATATTCCATAGTTCAGGTGATCCTTGCATTAGTCCCCAGTCTCTTGTCCACAACACCATTGAAAGTCAGAGCTAGCCTCTGTAAGTCGCCTTTTATCTGCATTTTGGTCCAAGCTCCAATTCATCTCTTACCCTATAATTTCAGTTTGTTCAATGTAAATCGCACTGATGCAGAATAGCGCAGTATATAAGAGAATGTAAATAAATAAATAAATAAATTACCCTGATTATTACTGCATGAGAGAGATGCCATCCTTGGTGTGCAAAGCAGTCTGAGGCTAGTGGAAAGAGCCATGGGACCTGGGAGAGAAGTGGAGATAGATGAAGAGAAAGAATTCTACCAATTAGAAACAGAGGATACCCTACACTATCCATCATAAGGATCATCTATGGAGGAGCAGGACTCTGATTAGAACTTGAAAATAGGGCTGGTGGAAGCACTAGCTGAACTAGGCAGCCACCTAGAGCACCGTGGTTTGAGGAGGGGGGCTGCTGGCCCACTAAAGCACCTGAAAATCAACTTGCCGTTATTCAAGAACTCACTTTCCCTGAAGCCAGCTACGGTAGCACAAAGACAGCTCAGAGGCTCCGTTTCAGCTCCAGTGCTCCTCCCCTTTTCTCCAGTGTGCATCCTGCTGGTTTGTGCAGCTTTGGTACATAGGGGGAGATATCGCTAAAGGAGCCTGTGAGTCATGTGCTAAAGCTGACTGAAAGCATGGCTGGTGTGCTCACTGGGTGCAGCAGCTTGCACGCTTGTGACTCACAGCTTGCGCCAGGTCCGGCCTCTCCTTGCATGTGATTATGTGCCTCCCTCTGTTACATGCTGGCTGGTCGGCTAGCAAGCCGGTGACAAGAACAGCAAACCATGTGTTCTTCCTCCTGCCCCCACCCCTCTGGGGCACTTCTGTGGTGTGGCTGAGGGTTCAGTGAAAACACTGAATCATAGCCCCGTAACTGCTCCCAGTGAAAGTGCAAAGTAGAGCAGGGAATAAAGGTGAGTTAGTGTTTATTTATTTTTTGGATGTCCTCTTATGCCACAAGATATCTATGAAAAAATTTAACACTTGGTGCCAAACCACGGAATTGTGTTTGGAGCATTCTCTTGGTTTAGCTCCAAGTGCTAGAATTGGTCATAGGTACCCCATAGTATTATATAGGCTTGGAAAGGCTAAGCATTCCCAGCTCCAACTGCAACTGCAACCTCCCTGACTCAGAGTAAAATTGGCAGACAGCACCAGGGCCAGCACAACCATTAGGCAAACTAGGCGGCCACCTAGAGTGCCAATGGTTTCAGGATGGCCCATTGCTGCCACCTATCTCCAGGAGCTGCAATGGTGGCAATGGTCTTAAACTTACCCACCGTACTTACCTTAAATCTCCTGCACTGTGAGGCTGTTTGACTCTAGCCCCCACCAAGGTCCAATGCCAACCTCCTCTTTACAGGAAGGGTAGGGGCAGGAGTCAAACGTCTTCACGGCACCATAAGTTGGGGGTGGGAGTGGGAGAAGGAGCAGGGGGGAGGGTGCAATGAATGCGGTTCGCCTAAGATGTCTCATCTCCTTGCACTGGCCCTGGTTATAAGTATTAGCATATAACTGTTTCAATAGTAGAAAGCTGTAAGAGATATTAGAGGTGCATGCTGAAAGTGCCTTGTGGAGAATGAAGATGTACTAGTTCACAGACATTAGCAGAAAGTTGAGGAAACAGAGAGAAGAATATCCTGAAGCACTTTAGAGTATTTAAGAGTGTGTAGAGGGAGTGGATATATTCATTCCAGAGAGGAGGCTGTAAGGCCCTGTTACTTACAAGAGACCGATTACTAATTATCACTAATTTCCTGTATAGTCCAAATCCAAAAGTCAGTACAGGTGCAATCAGAATCTCTGTTTATTAGATAACTGATGGACAAATACAGGCAGTGGGGAGGAGAATTTCTGACAGTCATCAGACACCAGACAACTCCAGAATCCCTCCTCCCACTGAGTACAATAGTCGTGTTACATATATACGTTTTTTGCTTCCGTGTATGCAGTCTCCACATTCATCCCTCTGTGAGGCCTCTCTGTGTCTTTTCTCCCCCCTCCCTTCATTTCCTGCTGCTGACCTCTCTGACCCCTCTGTTCCTGTTTCAACATCCCTAAGGCCTCTGTCTTGGTTATACTCACCACCTGTCAACCGTCTACTGTCTTCAGGACTAACGGCCCAGCTTTGCATGGTTTCCTGTGTATGTGCCTTCTGCAAAAAGTCTCTGCATGGATCCTTCAATCCAAGCATACACTTTGCTAAGGCTTATAATATATGATATTTCCTTATATGGTTCTTTATGCTGGCCTGTTTCTTCCTTTGTCCACTGTAATGACAGACTGGTTGATGTATATTTTTATTAGAGCAGAATAAAGGCCATAGAGTGATTATGAACCAAGAACATTATAATCCCTCAACCCTTAAAGTGAACCATTGACACTTAACTAACACTTAACCTCACACTTAACCTCTACAACTCCCCCATTTTTTTTTTATTGTGGAGGAGATAAGACCAAGTCAGAGAATTCAGAAGTGGGGACCACAGCATAGGAAACATTCACATGTGTATGGCATGTTAACCAATTACCTACATTCAGTCTTCCCTTAAAGTCATCAATATGTAAATCTAACAGGTGGCGTATTTTATCCATAGCATTAAGCACAAACACTGAATGATTCGCTATGACTGTACAACAAATAGTGGCATTAATAAAAGAGCAAAAGGCCGGGGGGGCGGAGCCTGATGTCCAGCGGGTAAGACGCTTCGCGCTGAAGCTCCCGAGAGGCCTACTTAGAATCCTGACTTAATACCTATACAAACTTACTATTTCGCTCCGGGCTGTACCTCGGGGGGGATGGCGGCCCATAAACCAGCGCGCTTGGACTTCGGGTCTCCTTCTTCTTCTCACGGAAAACGCTCCAAAACAGAGGTGTCCTCCCCACAGAAGATGGTTCCATTTCGTGAAAACCCCGAAATGCACCTGGAGATTTTGGAGGAACTACGCGGCGTGAAGGAATTGGTGCAGTCCAATGGAGAAGCGCTTAGAGCCCTGCGAGAAGACTTTGGAGTGCTCCAGGACCGACTTGAAAGTCTCTCATTACGGCAGGACAATATGGCGGGGGTCCTCGACTCGCACGCGGTGCGCTTGGGCGCACTGGACAAGGCCGAGCGCCAGATACAGAATCTGCAAAAGGAGTTAGAAGATAGCAATAATCGAGCCCGTCGCAACAATGTGAGGCTCATTGGAATACCGGAGGGGGCGGAAGCGGGAGATATGAGAGAATTCCTGCTCAAAACTCTTCCCTCCTTGCTGAAGATCACCTTTCATAAAGAATTGGAAATCGATCGTGCACACCGTGTTCCTACCCACATGGCGCTCAACCGAACGACCCCCCGGCCTATTATCTTTCGCTTGCTGCGATATCAACAAGTGGAACAAATTTTAAATGCTGCCCGGGCGAACCATCATTTGGAATTTGAAGGTCACAAAGTCTCCTTCTTCCCTGATTTGGCAAAGCCTACCGTTGACCGACGGAAGAAACTCCTTGCTTTTCGCCCTCGACTTCAACAGCTACAGGCTCGCTTTGGCCTGTTGTATCCCGCGAAGCTCCGAGTGACTCTCCACAACCAAACCAGGACATTCGAAGATCCTGATCTACTATCAACATTTTTAGACTCCAAAGAAGCAGAGCAGATGCGCTAATCCAACGACGTGGACTTTTATTCGCCGGCTCTGTCCGCCATTTTGAAGGGCCCGATGCGGCGGTCATAGTCAAGCACAGAGACTTCCTGGACTTTCTTTCTTTCTTTCTATGACTCTTGTTTTGTGGTCTCCTCTCCCTCCATGATGTGTGCCTCGGTCGGATTCGGAGCACGCACAGTCCTACAGGTTATGTGTTTTTCAATTTCGGCCTTCTCTGGGGCTTCTCCCCGCAGACACATGGTCGCCAGTATTTTTTGGGGTTTTGCTTCTTCTCTACCGCGCTGCGGTTTTTCTTTTTTAATGTGGGGCGCTTCATTGTATTATCTAAGCTTATTTTCTTTTATGCCATATGTACAGCCTGATACAGTCAATATGAGGGACATTGTGAAATTAGGTGCGCTATCTTGCTCAGAATTTTTAACTTGTCTGAATGGCTTTATGTAAAATTTTATCACTCAACGTAAAGGGCATTAATAGTCCAATCAAAAGAAAGAAAATCCTTAGCTATCTTAGCCATGAGCATGCTGATTTAGCGTTTCTTCAGGAAACGCACTTAAACTCTGCTGAAACACTGAAACTCAATGTTAAGCCTTACATGGTGGCTGCCTATTCTCCCGCCGTTTCCAAACGGTGCGGGGTAGCCATTCTGGTTAAGAAATCTTTGCAAGCTACTGTAATTGATACTAGCGCTGACAAGGAGGGTAGATGGGCCCGAGTACATCTTAAGGTTGGAGATAGTGAATTTACATGTATTTGCATTTATGCCCCGAATGTGGACAACCCTGCTTACTATGCAAGTATTGCGCAGTTGGCACAGGCCTCTGCCAATACTCCATTAATACTTGGTGGTGACTTTAATCAAGTGTTAGACCCTCTGATAGATAGACAGCCGCCTAGAACGAGTAGTCCACCCAAGAGTCTTGCTACCCTTACAGCTCTGATGCAAGATCTTGCGCTGGTAGATATATGGAGGCTGCTTCACCCCTCCGACTTAGAGTTCACTTTCTTTTCTGCCCCCCATCATTCCCAATCTAGAATAGATTTCTTTCTCATTTCCAAAGCACTGATTTCTCAAGTAGACACGACTAGGACTCATCCTCTCCATATTTCAGATCATGCTGCCATATCTTTATCATTACGTGTCACTGCGCGGGACGATTCTCCCCGAGCTTGGTTTTTTGATAGATCCCTACTGGGTCAAAAAGATTTTCAGGTTGATATAAAGGCCGCTATCCAAGATTATTTTCATTTTAACTCACCCCATGACACAGCGGGCTGGGCTTGGTGGGAGGGTTTTAAAGCATCTATCCGTGCCACTATAACTAGCTATCAAATTCGGCAGGGGAAACAAAGAAAGCAGCATTTACTGATTCTAGAGCAGCAGATACAAGCTGGGGAGCGTCTCCTCACGTCCCGTACTGACCCATGTATTTTACTCCGTTTACAACGCTTGCGTTTTCAATACAATCAGCTTTTGCACACTGCTGCTGTTAAAAATATTGAATCACAACAAGGGCTATATTATCGGGAAAATAATCGTGCTGGCAAATTATTAGCAAATGCCCTAAAAGGTCGAAAAGAAGCCAAGCGTGTTACCGCCCTCCGTAATCCGTCGGGGGGGGGGGGCTTGGTCACTAAAGATACCGAAATCTTAGAACTCTTTCGTGACTTTTATACTCGGCTTTATCAATCTGAATGTGATTTTGAGCCAGATGTATTTGAACGCTTACTTTCAGGAGTACAAAGACCGACCCTATCTGACGAAGATAGAGTGGCCTTGGACACACCATTTACTGTCTCAGAAATTCATTCTGCTATCAAGAAATGTGCCTCAGGTCGAGCCGCAGGCCCAGACGGTCTCCCCGCTGAATTCTACAAAACCTTTCACGCTGATTTAGCTCCAGTTTTGAAAATTTATTTTTCTGCTCTGGCCGAGGAGGGTTCTCCTTCTGGGTCCTTTTCAATGGCAAATGTAGTAGTTTTTGAGAAAGAGGGGAGAGACCCGCAACTAACAGCTAATTATCGTCCAATTTCCCTCCTAAACGCGGACTATAAAATCTTTGCCACCATTCTCTCTACCCGGCTCTCGGATAGGATGCCTACTTTAATACACCCAGATCAATGCGGTTTCATTCCTGGTAGATCAACTGCTGACAATGCTCGGACTCTATGCCATGTATTGACTACCGCAGTTAATCTTGATCGCCCATTTGTTGGCCTCTCACTTGATGCTGAGAAGGCCTTCGATCGCTTAGAGTGGCCCTTCCTGTTTGCAGTCCTCCGCTGGTACGGATTCGGGGAAGGTTTTCTCCGTTGTCTTCGCACCATGTACGCTCAGCCTACAGCCAGTATATGTGCAAATGCTTTAAAGTCTCAGCCTTTTCCCCTTCAACGCGGCACTCGCCAGGGATGCCCACTGTCTCCACTCCTCTTCGATCTTGCACTCGAACCCTTGGCTTTACTAATCCGGCAATCGGAGGAGATTCATGGAGTCCCCTTCACCCATAGGGAAATCAAACTTTCAGCGTATGCTGATGATCTTATGCTTTTTGTCTCTATAGACTCAGTACCGGCTGTCCTAGAGCAAATTGGTAAATACTCACAGCTGTCCGGTTATAAGATAAATTGGACCAAGTCGGTAGCCTTTCCATTAAATCCTCTGCTTCATCAGGCAGATATGCAATCCTTCCCCTTTTTATGGCAACCTCGCATGGTCAAATACCTTGGGGTTCACTATTGTTCTCCTTTGGAAGACACTATCTCCTTCAATGCCAAAGACTTAACCTCTAAAGTCCGGGCGCTTACTCACCGCTGGACTCCTTTAACGCTTACCTGGTGGGGTCGATTAGAAACCATAAAAATGATGATTGTTCCGAAAGTGAATTATATCTTAGAAATGGTGCCCTGTCTCCTCCCTCGACGTATATATAAAGATATCGAGGGCCTTCTGACTAGATACTTGTGGCAAAACAAGACACCTAGGATAGCGAAACATAAGCTGCAAGCAGATAAGGAAAATGGGGGTGTCAGATTCCCTGATTTCCTGAAGTATCATCAATCTTTTCTTCTCAAACAAGGTGCTCGTTGGCTGGAAGATCCAGTACTGAGTAGACCTGTGTGGCTAGACATAGAAGAGGACCTTTGCACACCGATTCCTCTTACTTTTCTCCCTGGTATGACTCTCCCATCAGACTCCCACTTTCCACCAATGCTTTTAGACACCTTAGGTGCCTTTAATAATCTCATGCAATCTTTAGACTCCCGACTCTGTCCGTTAGACAAGCTCCCACTTTGGTACAACACTCGATTTCGAATACAAAATAAACCGATGGCGTGGAGCCCCTGGTACACTAGGGGCATTTGGATTCCTAGTCAGTTGTTCCATGAAGGTCGCTGGAAAACTTTTAGTGAATTGCAAATTGAATTTGGTCTCCCTGCGAAGCACTACTTTCAGTTGGTCCAACTTCAGCATTGCCTTAGGAGTGCTAAGGTGCTCCCGCCATCGGCCTCCCCTACACAAGGTTGGTTGGAGACTATCCGATCTATCGGTAGTTCACCGGGTGTAGCATCCAATTTTTACAAAACCTTATGTAATGCTATAACTAGGGATACCCCTATAGCGCAGAAAGCATGGGAGAGAGAATTGCATGTGACTTTGACCCCGGAGCAATGGAGCCTTGTCTGGAGTAGAGTGACACGGGTCTCCCGATCCGCCTCACTCACTCAGACACTCTTCTTTCTAGCCCACCGGTGTTTTTACACTCCTGACAGATTAGCCAAATGGAACACTACTCAGGGCAATAATTGTTGGACATGTCATGCGGCCATTGGTTCACTACCTCATGTTATGTATGAATGTCCCGCACTACAGTATTACTGGAGTCGAGTCTGGGGTCGTATCCAGTCTATTTTGCACTTTCAAGAGCCCCTTTCTTGGAGGATAGTGGGACTTCGCTCAGCTGCGGGGATCCCCTCTCTTCCAAAAACGGCTTACTTCCTTTTGGACTTTATGCTAGGCATTGCTATTTCCCTAATTACGAAATACTGGAAAAATAGCTCCCAACTGAGCCCCAATGAATGGTGGAATCATGTCTGTCTCTACAGTAAATATGAACAAATACCTCGTATGTTTGCTTCCCCCATTCAGACTCCTCATCATCGGTCTAAATGGAAGATGCTCAATGACTATGTACATTCTGCTCAATGCTCTCATCTGATTGTCTAAATTTATATATATCTTTGTCTCATGATTATTCTGTATCGCAGATACTCTTTTGATTGTTTTGATGTACAATCACTGTTGTTTGGAAGCGCTCACATGCTGACATAATCAGCTAGAGAAGAAGCGTGGGGGTGGGGGGTGATTGGGTTTACTTTTCTTTATTGTATAATTGTTTTGTCTCCTTAGGTGTGTTGTTTCTTTTGTTTGTTGCAAAATGAAAATAAAAGTTTCAAAAAAAAAAAAAAGAGCAAAAGGCCTCATTCAGAAGCAAGGAGCAAATCTAGGGCTTGTCTATTTTTGCAGAGTCATTTGTGTATTTTGCTCCAATGACTCTGACAACTTATTAATAGAATCAATAACAGCTTTCATTTGAACATACAGTAAGCATTGCAGACGGCGTATAGCCATACCAAGTTCAGCAGTTATGGCAGGGGTCTGGAAAGGTATCAAGGAAGTCCAGCATCTAACCTACGTGTAATAGCAATGGAAAACACAAGGGTATCAAAACGTTCAGCAGAATGTTCCAATAAGAATTCAGATCAAGGCAGGGTTTGATTGAGAGCTTCTTTGGAGATGTGGGTTGTACTGTGAACACGCAGAAGTAAAACTAATTGTCCATCAGGATGAAGGAAACAGATGGTGTCCCAAGGAGCAGGTTTGGCAGCAATTATCTTGGTCAGCAACAGTTCATACAGGAAGGAAGTAGATCAAACAGAGCTGACTGTTGGAGAAACCTTCAACTGACTGACATGAGTCCAAGTGTCAGTATCATTCAAGTGGGCAGCAAAGAGGGAAGCAACGGTGACAATGGTGGGCTGGATACAGACTGTATAGTAGCCACCCGATAAAAAGGATTAAGTACAACAGCAGTGAAACCCTGATATTCTTGGATACATGACAGCATTTAAAACATAATGCAGCAGACACCCGCCACTCTCCAGAGAGAGAGCAGAAGGAGAGAATACACAATACTGTTTATACCATTATACCATTCTATATAAATTGCAAACAAGCTTGAACCAGTTCAAAAGGTCACACAAAAGTCAGCATTATGTAGTTGCAGTAGGGGGTCGCTGTTGTCCACAGGTGTGCTGCATCATATCTGAAATAACTTCTTATCAGAATGTCCTTCACTCGCTCCACCAATTCAGTTGCCTGAAATCTACAAGTACAAACAAAAGAATGCTATTTCCCTCCCCCCTTCTTCTTCTTGGATTGCGTTCTGGGATTGCTGCTCACACACAACAGCTAATCCTGCTTCTAAAACAATTGTTAAAAGTCAAACAAATGGGAGGCAGAAAATATAAATTTAGATTCTTAAACAGTGTCCCAGTCCCACTAACTTAATTGGTGTAGTTTTGAATGGATATATGTGCTCATTCTAAACAGCAACTAAAGACAGAACTCCTGGAACTGAAATTTAAAAGACTTCCAAAAAAGTACAAAGTACACTTTTGCTCTGGACACTAACACATAACTTTAAAAACAGGTGAATTTATCCTAAAATCCAATATCGTAGCAAATAAAAACTGGGAAGATGAGGGAACGCCAATGATGGCACTGGCCTGTAACAACACACACAGTAATTTACCCTGAATCTTACAGTTCGGGGAAGCAGACATTTAAAACTGATACTTTTTTCATGAAAAGACTGGTGGACATCTAGAATGCAAACACTTCCCTTTTTAAGTTATTTCAATCACTGAGAGTTACAGCTAACCTCAACCTCCATGAGGTGCTTGCCATAATATATAAAATCCCTGTTTAACTTTTAATTTTGCTTAATAGCATATAAAATCAGAACAAAATCCAAACATGATTAACTTCTTATTCACTCAGGATTTAAATCATTCTCAAGTTGCAATCTGCTCCGAATACCACATTATCCTGCAGGGATCTTAACCTCTACTTTGAAGGACAATGGAAAAACGGAAACAGTTTTTCCCCTGTTGTATCAGTAGCAAAGAATTCTAAGCAGTTCAATTTCAGAGATCATAAAATCGAATTAAGAAAGCATTGATTGCGTGAGTGTTATACTAAACCAGGCACTTCCAGAAGGGAAACGGAGAAGGGAAACGGCTGCACTGGTAATTTTTGCTTCAAAAGCAAAGTAACTTTTTGAATCACACTCTGCAGGTATCATAGCTGTTATTGTTCCTCTATTACCAATTTTGTTTCCAGAATATCTATTACCACAAAACAATAATCATATATCAAAGCATGGAAGATCTTCCCATTCATTCATTCATTCATAACAATTTATAACTAAAAATACATCACACATAGAATGGCTAAACAGTTTTTTTTTTTTCTCTCAGCGTCATTTCCGTACCTAGAAAGCTAGCAAGCTAATTACAGAGGAAAAAATACTTCACCAAAAGAGTTCTGAACTTCATCTCCTGTTTTGACTGAATAAATCCTTTATTTAAACAAACAAGAAAGACTGCTCAATCGAGAGTTTCCTCTAGGTAATGCGTCCATTCCCAGAACAAATCCCTTAGCAGCCTTTCTCCCTCTCTAGCTGAAAACAGGCAACCATCTTATCCTGCTGCAGACAATTAGCTATCTTTCATCAGGCGACATATAGGAGCAATTATTCATTAAACACAGCCAGGCACTGGCCAGGAGACTGGCAATGTTCAAAGAACAAACCTCAAAGTTCAGAACTCCATAATTACAATTGATGTGTACACTGTTATGTAACTAGACTAGTTCTTTTCAATTGATCTAATTGTCGCCCTCTCTGGTCTGTGAGCATCCCAGATAAGGAGATTTCTTCCATTGTTCTAAAACAAAAAAAAAGAAAACAATCTTTTATTCTCCTTCACTGTCCCTCAGCCTATAATCAGTAAATCTGGTGTTTTCACTGTGTGGGGGTGAAAATAGACAAAACTTTCTCTATTTCATTTCCTAATAAGGGATTATCTCTCATCATCCGTTCGACCGGAGTCACTGGGGAAACTTGATTTACCATTATGTCCTGATTGCCATCTTTCTTTCTCCTAAACAGAGACATGATTCCTACGTGCAACCTTTTATTTAAGGGTCTCAATACCCACCCTCTTTATTTACAGAGGAAGGAAGTGCACGAAATGTTCAGGACACCTTTCAAACAAGAATTCGCTTCGTTCAAGCCCAGCCAATCTCCTCGTGGAGGTATGGAACCGTGAGCAAGAACACACACACGCTTCGTGTCAGACGACACGTACTGCCTCAATCACTTATCACTCAGTCCCAGTTTATAACAGCAAATTATTCTTACACTTTATTCATATAACAAAAACAAAAATTAAACAACACTTACCAAGCTTGGTTAAAAATACTTATACTCACGACACCGTCATTACAGCCGTCGTCATCCTAGGGAATCCGTCACTCACTTCTCCTCCGGTCTCTACTACATCCCGGGAACATACCTCCCTCTTCTTTCTTGAGGGGAATCCAAATCTTTAGTACCTCCCTCTTTTTTCTTGAGGGGAATCCAAATCTTTAAATTTGTATCTTGGTCATAAAGACCCACCCGTAGCCCAATCCCGGGTTTCGGCACTAATTGTAAGGCCCTGTTACTTACAAGAGACTGATTACTAATTATCACTAATTTCCTGTATAGTCCAGATCCAAAAGTCAGTACAGGTGCAATCAGAATCTCTGTTTATTATATAACTGATGGACAAATACAGGCAGTGGGGAGGAGAATTTCTGACAGTCATCAGACACCAGACAACTCCAGAATCCCTCCTCCCACTGAGTACAATAGTCGTGTTACATATATACGTTTTTTGCTTCCGTGTATGCAGTCTCCACATTCATCCCTCTGTGAGGCCTCTCTGTTTCTTTTCTCCCCCCCCCTCCCTTCGTTTCCTGCTGCTGACCTCTCTGACCCCTCTGTTCCTGTTTCAACATCCCTAAGGCCTCTGTCTTGGTTATACTCACCACCTGTCAACCGTCTACTGTCTTCAGGACTAACGGCCCAGCTTTGCATGGTTTCCTGTGTATGTGCCTTCTGCAAAAAGTCTCTGCATGGATCCTTCAATCCAAGCATACACTTTGCTAAGGCTTATAATATATGATATTTCCTTATATGGTTCTTTATGCTGGCCTGTTTCTTCCTTTGTCCACTGTAATGACAGACTGGTTGATGTATATTTTTATTAGAGCAGAATAAAGGCCATAGAGTGATTATGAACCAAGAACATTATAATCCCTCAACCCTTAAAGTGATCCGTTGACACTTAACTAACACTTAACCTCGCACTTAACCTCTACAAGGCAGAGGAGGAAGAACGGTCCTAGACAATAGGAAAGAACTGGGCCCACCCAAGGAGAATAAAAGCTTTGGAGGAGAGGAGAATCCCAATCAAGGCTACCACCCAAGATTCTTGCAAAACTCTAGTAGAACAAATCTTTTTGTTTTGAGTTTATGTTTTTCCTGAAGATCTGCCAAGTAAGGATAATTTTTTCTATAATATTTTTTGATCACCCAGTAAATTGATTTTTTAACTGACTCAGTAGATATAGTTAGTGTATGTCTGATGGGCGATGAAGTAAGGAAGTGACTAGACATGAAGAAATTCTCCGAATCAGAGCCTTGAAGATTCCATCTTCCCTCTGGCTTTATAGATTCAAAGCAAAATGAATTGTCTCTGTAGTACCAGGAACCATCTTAATGCAAGTGGTCTACTGGGAGTCCTGTTGTACTTCATCTTGGGAAGTTACTTTATTCTGGAGCAAATTACCTTCTTCAATCTGTTTTTCCAATCTTGTGGTAAAAGAAGAATCCATGGCACTCATTGCTTCCCATAGAATGCCCAATGTCACCACAGTAGACTTCAAAGATCCCAAAGAGTGCCTTTCAAACTTGGCACTCCCACTGAAAAAGCTAGAGTACACTGAATCTGGAAGCCAGGGTACCCCTCCAACAACTCCTCAATGTACTTCCAATCTTACTAGGCTTCAGTATCCACAACTGACATAGAAGAAGACAGTGACTTAGGGGATCCTCCATCCTGGCTGAGGTAGGCAGCTACCTCAGTATGCTCCATGACACTATTTGCCACTGATGACCTCTCTCTTCTGCTTTCATGAGGGTCTCACGAGGATCTATGCTCAAAGGAATTTTGGTGTCACTAGGAATAGGCTCTCCAAGCCCATACCGGGACTCACTTCTCAAAGCAAGGATAATAGCACAACAGACCACAGCAAGATGGATTGAAGGAGAGAAGAAGAGGGAGTGCCAACCTACTAAACCACCAAAGCTTAGCACCACATATCTGGGCACATCACCATCTTAGAGGGCCCTCTCTGAGATATATAGTATGTTCTTGTTGTGTGACTCCTAAAATACTGTATATGACAACATATTTTTTGACATTTGACAAGATGTGTAAATGATTTTTTACCACTGATTTGGGCATTTTTGGGCATCATCTTTTTGCTAATTTTCTCCAACTTGTCCAATTTCTTATCTCACTTTCTTTGTTAGCTTAAATTGGTATGATTGTTAATAGGATTTGTAGTATATTTATTGGATTACTTTAGAACTCTATTTTATTTTAGTTTATATTGTTTTGTTACTGTTTTGTAGTTTTGTTCTTATTTTATTTTAACTTTTGTATTTTTGTATGGTTACTGAGCTCTCTTTTTAAGGGTATGGTGCAGAATATAAATGTTATGTTGAATTAAAATTAAGGGGTACGTTTACTAAGGGGCAGTAAGGAGCAAGTGCGCCTTTAACATGCTTTATCAGTGCCCGTGAGCAGTTAACTCTGCAGAAAGCAATGATAATGCTGGTTTAACATTTGGAAGCCGGGCCTGTAGCATTAAGATGAAAAGAGGTGGAGAGTGGGCATTAATGGGGCGGAGAGTGGCCAGGGATAGTGTGTGCCCCTTTAACGCCACGTCATGTTACAGTGCATTAGAGCTCCCAGTGCTGGGAACCCTAACACCATCTGAAAGCTCATGGTAAGAATAAAGAAGAACAAATCCTTCTAAGATGAAGGAACTGGCCCAATGGAAGATTATTTGGTAAAGAAAAAGGACGATGACTATGATAACAAAGTAAACTGTTCCGCTGACTCGGTTTACGAAACAAAGTTGTAAAAAATTTTTCATCTTGTATCCGCACCAGTACATCATCCTTTTTCTTTACGAAATAATCTTCCGGTGGGTCAGTTCCTTCATCTTAGAAGGATTTGTTCTTCTTTATTGGAATTTAAGTCACAGGCACGAATTCTCACGGACCGTCTTTTGGAACGGGGATATCCTTATAGGGCAATTCGGCGGGCCTATGTTAGAGCCCGGTTCTCCCATCGGGAATGGCTTTTATGCCCTTTGGACTCCCCGGACAGTTCCAACTCGGGGGAAAGTTCCGACTTCGGGGAAACTGATGATATTATCACGGGGGTCTTACCTTTCATGATGCATTCAGCGGAGGTGTCTCAGTTGCTTCGGAAGCATTGGGGGGTTTTACAGGCACGAGAATGTTTTCAGAAGCCGGTACATTTTGCTTACACCAGAGGTTCTAATCTCAGGGATCGTTTAGTCCATGTGAGTTCTGATCTCGCCCTGCAAGAGGGTTTAGGCGAGACACTGGGTCACTGGGCTTGTCATCAATGTAAATATTGTAGTAATACCATGGAGGGAGTTCAATGGTGTCATTCTACGGGGACGTCCTATTCCTTTCTTGGGTGCTCGACGTGTCAGACGAGTTTTGTGGTGTACTTCATAAGGTGCCCCTGTAATTTGGTTTATGTGGGACACACTATACGCCCGGTTAGGATTCGAATGGGTGAGCATGCTTGCCGTATCCGACTGAAAGTTCATTCGGCCCCCTTGGTGGAACACTGTGTTCAGTTGGATCATACTTTTTCTGAATTGCAATGGAGAGTGATTGATTGGGTCCCGGTGTCCCCCCCGGGGACAATCGTGAACAATGCCTCCAGTGGAAGGAACAGCACTGGATTTATAAGTTACAGACTGTGATTCCATCCAGTTTGAATATGGAGCAAGATTTGTGGAGCCTTTCTTGATCTTCTGGATTGCTAACCTGTGAAGTTGTGGGGTTTTCAATGATCCTTCCATTGAAGATAATGGTGGAGAGTGATATGGGAGGAGTTTTCTTATAGATCACGCCTCAGTTTTTGACGCACGGAATCTTAGCCAATCAGCAAGTTGCTCTAGCTACAAAAAACTGTTGGTTCACAGAGTTTTTGTGGGTGAAAAATCGGGCGAGCCACCACTTGATACAGGGCCTTCCTGGTCCAAAACATGCATGTCATGTCATGGCAGTGGCACGAGTAGGATTTGGATTACTGCATTCGCCTGGGAGAAGCACCTTTTTGTTCCTTTTACAGATAAGTGCTGATTTTCCTTGCAAAACTTTGGTTCGGAGTATATAAATTGTTGGGCGCGCTGTGGCCCATTTGATTAAAAAGGGTTCTCTCGGTAATGAGGGGAAAGGCTGTCTCCTTCTTCTCCAACCGATTGTTCCCGACAAAAAACTTGAGTTCGGAGTTTATACCGGGCTGGTGGTAGCTACTGGCCAGTGTATTCAATGACTTTAGCTTTGGAATTTGTACAATTTTTGTCATTGAACTTGGAAGGGGTTCTTTTGTTTTGATGTCTTCTATGATGGCAGGAGCCATGTGCATGGCCCCCCAAGGAGGGCAGGATGGTCAGTGTTGGGCCTCAGGAATCATGAATGTGATTTGAGTTAGGTGTATGTGCAGGTGTACTTATCTTGCAGTGTACAGCAGGTGACAAGAGACTGCATGCCCTGCACATGTGCTGACTCAGGGGTTAGGGTCACACTGCAGCATAGCGAACCTCTGCATGTAACTATTGTTTGGTATTGGAGGTACAGTGGAGGGACAGGCATCTTGACCTCACATGTGGCTTGGCCTTTGGACAAGGGATGTATTCTGCAGCTGTGTGTCTGTTATGCAGCTAGTGTGCTGAGTGTGCAGTGCAATGCATACTGCATGTGTGCCGCAGTAAGCAGGCCCTAGGTGTAGTGTACCACTGTCTCAGAGTATGCCAGCTACATTGTTACATGTCCTGGGTTTTGCCCATTGCAGGCAGGGACCGGTAGTCTCTTTGATTCTAGAAGGTACTATGGAGATGAGTATGGAGGTGTAGCCTAATGGTTAAAGCACTGGCACTGTAAGCAACAGACCAAGGTTTAACTCCCACTTGTTCTCTCTGTGGCTTTGGGAAATTCTTTTCGATATACTACCAGAAACAGTTTGAGGTCTGCACTGACTGAAGGACACACATTCTTATACTTTTTTTGTGTGTTATGATAACACATTTGGTCTGCAAACATGCACTTGCAATCAAGCCCATCTGACAGCATGACTTTATTTGCTCTGCTGTAGCCCATTGCAAAAGGTCAGTCATGCTTGCCCTGCAGATATATGACATATGAGTTGTGCATTATTGCACTATTTCCTTAAAACTGTGACTGAACATCTTTGGCTCCATTACATGTATACAATACATGCAGGCACATCACACTCCTTGGATGACCACCTGCAGAGATCATCACACATCCTTACTTGCTCCATATGGCCAATATGAGAGACACTTGTCCAGTTGTTATATGCACATGTGTCAGGAGGATTGTATGGTGACTAGAATAGCTGACACAGCTGTCATACCCAAATAGTTGATATTGGACCTTCCCAGTGGCAAAGCTACACTTTTTTCATACAAACTACAACTGCATTTGTGCAGTCACATCAGGTACAGCGGGGTAGCAAGGCCATACCACACTATCATCTATCACCATCCATTCTTCAGCCCATCTATCAGCATATGCCTGTTAAGTACAGTCATGTATTTTCTGCCAGCTGCTACATCATGGCCACACAGGAACAATTTAATCATTTGGATGTATGACTCACATCTCTTCTGTGAATGATTTTCACACCACCACTCCTGCTCGGTCATCCTTTTGATGTGATGCTGGCTCCGCCAGGGTACAGTTCATCCCAATCCTATGCCATACACTGACATTACAGCAGATTACATGGGCACAACTCACTGATACAGTACAGCTACCTCCCACATGCTCATCCCACTTACTGACTGACAAATTGGGTACATATGGATCTGACAGATCTATCAGCTCTTACCTTTCCTTCCACCCATCACCAAATATGTGACCTATTGACTGGGGCTCCCTTATCCTGAGTTAGGGTGACTGACATTTTCGGGCATTAAGGGGCACACTTGACACTTTAACACCCGATGTTCTGCTAGCACTCGATAAGTGGAGCCAAGCGCTCTTACCGCAGGAATCCCTACTGCCCTCCCCAGACTTTACCCCATGATGACACCCTTACTGCTGCCGTTTCCGCTTGCTAACCGATGCACCCTTAATGCTCTTATTAAATATACCCCTAAGATAAAGTTACTGGTTCTGGTATGCCTCACTTTATGTGGGCTAGTGGCCTTTATAAATACCAGAATGTCATTTTGGATTTTTACTTGCAAATGTATTTCCGATTTCATGCATAATAAAGTTTATAACATCCCTCATCTTTTTATTTCAAGAATATTTAGGGAACTTTTTGTAAGTATTGTTGCTATCTTCAGTAACATTTCTTTTATTGATAATTCTAGCTTACTCTTACTCTCTTTGTTACCTATGCCAAAGTTTTGAAAGACTTCTTTTTTCCTTTCCTTTTCCTTTATTTAAGTCCTTCTCGTTCATATAATTCTCCTTGACTATTTGATTGATCTGCCCTAGTCACAGGTTTATGAAGTAACTGCTTTGCTATGCTGCTGATAATTTTCTTTAATCTATCAACTGCTAAAACAGTGCTTTAACATTTAAGATAAGCTTCCTTAGTGACCTTGTATAAAGTAGCCTGCTTGCTCTGTGAGTCCACTTGGATATGTACTGTAGAAAGAAAGGTCAACCAAAGTGGTAGATGACACCAGGCCCAGTTCTAGGCATAAAGAATATAGACAACTATCTAGGGCACCACATTTTTAAGCTGCCAAACACCCAGGTCAAAGAGGAACCTTATCCCACTTATTTTATGGCCATATATAGGTGCTGTTTTGAGTAGGTGGCCATCCTCTGCTCGTCTTCTGGCTTTCCATTCTTTTTGGAATCTTGCTCTCCCCTCCCTGCTGTCTGAAATTGGCTGTTTAGTCTTGTCTCTAGGCACCAAAATCTTAAATCTGGCTCTGGGTGATATCTTTTTATCGCAGTAAGGTAATACATTAGCAACTAGCTTCTGAGAGTCAAGTACCCTTTATCAATTCAGTGCAGAAAGAGCTAAGCATGATGCTGCCTGAATATGCACGTAAGTTAAAGGTCATGTTGTGGTGGTAATTCCCAAATCCGCAAAGAGTTGTAAAATAAAAGGATAAGGGGGGTGTCTGAGACAACTGGGTAAGACAAGCAGCAGAATTTGCAGCTAAAGAAGGACAACTTCTGGTAAAGGGTGATGAAACCAATCCCGCAAAAGAGTATATCGGGCTGCACAGTCTGGACCTCGCTGTACAATTATGTAAGATGGTCTGAAGTTCAACCACTTCCCCCTCCTCCACCACTGCCCATGCAGCCAAGATAGCCTCTTCATCTGCTTTCTTTTGAAGGGCTGCATTCTTCTCACCACCCATGCAGAAGCATTCCTTCTTTGCATATCTTGGGCCACTTTCTCCTCTGTGTGTCCATGCAGATTGTCTGCTCTACCACCGCACCCATGCAGAGCTGCCTTCACTTCTTCCGCTATCACTAGTAGGTAGGGATGCACATTCATTAGCACATATTGAGTTCATTAATGCGCTTTAAAATGTTAGTGCATGCAAAATCAGTTTAACACACATAAACCTAAGAATTAATGCACATAGATTAATTTCTCTGTGTTAAAAATGTTCTAATGCAAGTTTAAAGCAGGTTATTAAAATGTATGTGTGAAACAGACCAAAAAAATCCAGAAATCTGGAAAAAGTACAAACTACAAAATACAACACACATTTTTGGACTGTGCACTTCACTATTGACAGGGATCTCTTTTTACTGTAGGTGCTGCTAATTCCTTCTTCCAGCTACCCACCCTTCCCAGTATTCTTCCATCACCATTCTGCAGTTGGTCACAGAGTTATTGCTTTGTGAGCGGAACAGTATGTACACTAACTCAGAGATCTCACGGTAAAGAACAAGATACCGGTGGCGTCAAACTGATTCCATAGCAAACACCCCGAGCCATACAGTGCTTGCACAAACTTGAAGGGGAGGAGGATAGTGGAGAGAAGAGGACATGGGAAGCAGGGCTGTCCCAAGGACTGTGCGAGTAGTGCAGCCGCACAGAGCACAAGCGCAGAAGGGGGCGCTGATATCATCCCTGGGCTTCCCAGAGGCTCAAAAAGAGAGAGTTAATGAATGTGGCTCAGTGGAAGGGGGGCATCAGATTCGTTAGTCACACAGGGCGCATTTCTAGCTTGGTATGGTCCTGATGGGAGAACATAGACTCAGGACAGGAAAGGGGTAGAAAGAAGCAAAGGTGTTTTTATTAAGAGCCCTTCTAACATTTTTTGTGACCTATCTGTTTTCTTCTGCTCCTTTGTGCCTTCGGCTCACTCAGAATCAACACTGTCATCAGCCTTCATTTGCAACTACAGAGGGATTTTCCCATATGCCTTCACCCCTACCGCCAACATTCGTAGCCTGGTCATTGCAGTGTCAGGCCTCAGTTCCACAACCATAAGATCCGAATCCCGTCAGTAGATGTCCCTTTTGCACATAATTCCCTGGTCTCCAGGGGCTGTGAATGCCATCTCCTCAGCATCCCTGGCCAGCCCTACTTTACTTTAACAAAAGAAAAGTGCTAAGTTTAAGCTAGCAAGTATTTGGAATGCAGAGACGGTTCATGAACGCATCATGGCTTTTTCAGCATGGCACAATGGAGAAGGCAGCAAGGACACAAACAATAATGGAATTGAAGAATGCAGGGGATACGCACTGATTGCAAAGAAATGGGGGAAGGCCCGACAGTGCAACAGTAATCACACTGGCAGAACAGAGAGGGCTCACTGTCCTTATCTGCAATCAAACTCCTTGGGACCCTTTTACTAAAGCGTGCTAAGCAGTTAACACATGAATTACCATGTTAACTGCTGGCGCATAGCCATGCGAACAGTTAGCGCAGAAACCTGACACTTAAACACGTGCTAATTCACACGTTAACTGCATAACCCCACACAACCCGCTAATGAACCACTCAAACAGTTGATTATTTTCACCACTGTAACTGTATCTAACTAAGATGCGCTCCATGTATATAACTTGTAAATAGTTTGAAAAGCTCTGTTATAGTTAATGTTCAAAATGTTGTTCAAAATGTTGTTCAAAATCTGTTCAAAATATGTTCCCTGTAAGTACACCTGTACATAGTTAAAGCATAATGTTCCCTGTAAATGTATACAGAAGTATACAATTGTTCTGTTTAATGTTCAATGTAAACCGCCCCTGATCTCTGGAAGGGGCGGTATAGAAAAGACTGTTAAATAAATAAATAAATAAATAAATAAATAAAATAACATGCAAAGAGATGGGGAATGCGCATGGACTGTGCCTTGCAGTTAACATATGGTAACTTTCTCTGGATTAACTGTTGCCACAGTAGAAAATGCAGATCATTAAATGCCAGCTCAATAGATGCATTGAATGCAACTGGGTTATCTATCATGCACTTTACATGCAGTAAATATACTGCCCCTGGGCTTTGCAGTTATACTATGATAATTTTGGCAATATGCACAAGGTAACCGTCAGTTTTTACTACTGATACTATCAGGTTGATGCTCATTTTAAACAAAGTTTTAATAACTTGTTTAAACTAAAATAACTTTCCTTTTTTCCCCTTTTTTGTGCATATTCATCTTAATTGTGAACCTGCAATGCAGGCTCTGGCTTTTTTTGCATGTGCACAGTGCCGTAACTACCACACAAGCAGCTCTCGCAATGCGGGGCAGGGAGGGCCAGGTCAGAAGAGGGTCAGCTATCCCAAAATAGCAATGGCAATGGCAAACTTCTCATGCCACGCCACACCACTCCACTTTGCGCCCCTTTTCATTCTGTGATGTTTTCCCAGGCTTCTGGCTGCCATGGGGCCACACATTTCCTATTGATGGGCTGAGGTCTCGTAATGCCCGAGATTTTGTCCCCTCAATGGGAAATACTTTCCCGGGCCTCCAGTTAAACCGGGGAAGCACTTTTGCTAGCTGCAGCCTTTTTCCTAAATTTTCCAGGATGGGAGGGCAGAGAAGGTGTTCTCCCCCCCCCCCCCTTCTTGTGGCCCCTAAGCACATTTTGCTTGGGTGGGGCCTCATTTGAACATATGCCACTGTGTGTGCATTTTTGTAGATATACGTGCACACAAGCAACTTGTGTGCAGTTTTATTTTTAGGTGCCCATACAAATGTCAAAATGAGCCAAAAGTGCACATGCAACACTATACATTTTGAGGGTCTTTATTTATTTTGCAATACTTTTCACCTTGTCAAAGCAGTGTACATTCAGTACATATTTCCCTTGTCCCCAAGGGGCTCACAATCTATGTTTTATACCTGAGGCAACAGAGAAGCACCTGTGGGACTAGAAACCCCAGTCCCTCTGACCTGAGGTTGCTTTCCTTTGGTGGGATTTGAACCCCCAGCTTGAGGCAACCTGTCCCAACCACTAGGCCACCCCTCCCTCTTCTAAGGAGGTGTAGGAATGTGCCATTTACATGTGTAAATGCAGTGGTTTACATGCATAAATGTGCATTTTGATGTGTATTTTCAGCAGTCACAATTCTGGAAGTACATGGAACAGGACGATTGCACATAGTTTCACTGTGGGCATGCACTGCGTAGGAATTTGTGTGGAACATTGGTGGAGCACAAAATTATGTGCGTAAATTATTAAATACTATAATTTACTTGTGGTCTTGAAAAATCCAGGCACAGGCATTTATACAGTCATCATATTTTGATTTTCCTCATGCTTTCAGGCATTTATTTAACAGGTTTTTTTATACCACTTTATCATTTCAGTCATCATAGCTATTGTGGAATGTGACCCCAGATGGGGGAAGGGAGAGCTAGAGCCAGGTGGTCTGGAGGCCACGCACAATCAACACACATGTCCAGGGCAGCCTGCACCTCTACCACATGAAGTCCATAAGGTCCAGAAGCACCCCCCTGGCCCATCACCTAGAACATCCAAACCTGTGGCCTGACATCTACAACATGGGGGAGGGGGGTGCAAGGACATCCATCCACAGATGGCCTCCATGCTCCCCCTTACTGGAAGGCATTCTAGGAGGTCACCACATAGAGGAATCAAATCCCAAACAACCCCCAGGCTGAGTACCCTAGCCATCAGGGAACAAAAGGCCCAGCAAAAAACACACAAGCTCCCCAAGTTCATGGAATGCCTCAGCCCCTGAGCAAGGAGACCAGGGAGAGGACACTGGTCCATGAGCTCCAACACTGAAAGCCCCTATTTAGTACTAAAAGTAGGAAGCACCTGCTTAGAGCTGGTAGGCATCAGCCACATCCTCCATTGTCAGGGTGAGGGACCATCTGCCCACAGGAACATGGCCCATGGCAGTGGCATGGTCCCCCAGGTGCATATATGCACTGATACATGCCCCCCATGCAAGGGAGGCAGGAGTCAGACAATACTCTTTGATGCCACACTGCCATGCTGCCAGTATGTACAACACCTAATTTGCATTCCCCAGCCCCAACTGTCCTCTGCTGGCTCCAGTTCTGGCTATGAGGCTAGTATTGGCTGAAGAACAGAGCACAGGCCCTATGTCCTGATACCTCCACAGCACATAACACCAGCAGCCCTCTGACAACTATCCGTTGCATATGCAGACATGAACAGCAGTCCATCAGGACAGATGTTGATGTGTCTTTGGATGTTTGCTCATTGTCCAGCAGGGTCACTCCTGAGCTACAGGCCCTTGTTTTGGGGCTGTCAGGCTGTTGTGATGCAATGCCATGGTAGCAGCAACAAGCCTGCTCGCCTCTCTGCTGGCCTTGGCAGATGCCTAGCTATTTTGCTGCCTTTCCTGTTGGCCTATCTTCCAGTGTAGCTGCCTCGTTTCTGCTCTTCCAATTTCCTAACATTTACGTACAAACCACATGTTCGCGGTTTGCTAGCGATGCAAGTGCATCTACCACCTGGTTAGAGGCAGGAGTTAGTTGCATTCGAGCTGGTGGTGTGTTTGTATAGCTAGAATGTGACTAGTGTGCCTGCTGCAGCTGCGCGCTTCTCCGCCCTATCTCCACCCACTCTCTGCCTTAACCACGCCTATTTGCGCACTGCTTGGGTAACATGGCATTTTTAGCATGGTTGGTTTTGGGCCGTGTGCTCCTTGCTACCACACGGCCCAAACACGCATTAGCTTCGCACTAAACCCACGACACTGGCTATCATATTTTAGTAAACATGCCCCTATGATTAATATTCTAGCGCCATACTATGGATAGGACTTGCACAGTCAACTGAATGGAGCATCCTAATTAAAATTGATCTCAGTATGATATTTTTGATACCTACGATATTTTATTATGTGGGCAGAGTTCACAATCTGTGTGTGTGTGTGTGTGTGTGTGTGTACACACTCATACAGCTTAGAGGAACACTGGTCTGAAGTTATGCAAATTGTTATCCAGACAGCGATGCCAAAAATAGCCACTCTCCGAAATTCTCCTGGCATGCCCATGCTCTTCCCCTGGACTTCCACAGCACTATATAGTGCCAAGGCCATGTGTAAAGAGACCCAGCAGCACTGCATGCTGCTGACTGGATCAGTCCTTTTAAATACCATGCTCAATATTCATTGTCAAAACTAATTTTACATTTTTTGCTAAAACTAGCATGATGCTCCTGGTTGTTTTAAGTGCTCTGATTTGCACTTTTTGCTTAAGAAAGCTTTAAGCATCTTCACTGATTTCACTGGAAACAGTAAAAGCTGATTAAAGCAAAAGGCAAGTGCAACCCAGAGCATTTCAATAGTGGAACTGTCAGCACGTTTCTGCGCCAGTATGCAACACCTACTTTCATGATAGTCAGGGATCTACTTTCATTCCACTATCTCTAGAGAGGTGAAGTTGACCTTTACCTAAAGGATCAGTACATTTCTAGGCAGTGCTATGCTAACCAGTAGCAGGTATTTTGAAAAGAAGAATGGCACATTCTCATTAACATCTTTCCTTATGCATAGAAATGAAAGGAAGGTGAGAAGTAGAAATCAGAAGATAATTGATGACTACTATAGGACATCAACAAAAACATGACTTCCTGCTTTACTTGGGTATGCCGGCAGGTTAGTGTTGCTATTGCTATTATTATTATTATTATTGTAATTTATATAATGAGGTTCAAGGTTTTAAAGGCAGACTCAGTGAGGTGTCTGTTAAGGCTGCATTTGAAATAGAGGCTTTTGTATGGAGGAGAGGTGATATGAAAGTGTCCAGAGAGAAGGAACATTGCATTGCCTGGGGATGGTGGTGAGAGAGGAAAAGAGATCCTGCATGACGAGGGGCTGGAACTCAGAGAGGAGAGACAGGCTTCAGTTAAAGCTAAAAGGCAGAGAGAGAAAAGGAGAGATAAAGAGGTTATGAGTATAGCAAGCAGGGCCGGCTCGTCCACTAGGCAAACTAGATGGTCGCCCAGGGCAGCAGACCCTGGTGGGTAGCATGGATACCATTTTTTTTTTTTTTTGTATTAAAGTTTTTTATTAATGCACAGTCAATGAAACACAACAGTACAGGACTGGAAAAACAATATCCAACAAACCCAGGCTACATCAAATAAATGCCCCCACAGAACATTATGTGAACAACCTCTAATCAAATCACCACCCACACCTCCTCTAGTAACCCGCAGCCCATAAAACAGCATAAGTGCATAAGCATAAACAGTAACATATCACAAGAAACCCAACTGAAAGACATCCCAATAACAGTACCGCAGAAATAAAACCTTCCCTCCCTCCCCCCTCATCTCCCTTCTCCCCCATCTTACCTCCCCTCCCCCACACTCTCAGGGCCCCTCCCCTCCCCCCCTTCCCCTCCATGGAACCATGCTCCCCCCACCGTACTGAACACCAGCAGCAACCCCCCTACCAAATCCCATAGCAAAATCCTAAATCCCACTTACCACATATCCTTACCCCAATTCTCCCTAGAGCATGATCCCCCCCTTCAAGCATTCCCACTACTTCAGCGCCTCCCGCCTCCATTGAATGAAGGGATGCCATTTACGGTGATATCCATTCAATTTGTTGGTCAAACGCGCCTGTAATTCTGCCATTTGACAAACAAATACAACTCGCTTTAGCACTTGGTCCACTTCCGGGCCGCCAGGGTCTTTCCATTTATAGGCTATTTCCATCCTTACTGCGATGGGGTATCTATTGAAGATGATTTCCAACTCATGCCCTGATTCCCCCAGCAGTACCTGCTCTGGCCTTAACTTCCCCTTCCAGCCCAACATAGTCCCTACCAGGCCTTGCATCCATTGCCATATTCCTTGGAACACTGGACACTCCCACCACACATGTAAATATGTGCCCAGAGCCCCACACCCTTTCCAGCAACGTGGATCTTTAGTTTTATCAATCTCGGCTAGTCGTTTTGGCATGATATACATGCAATACAGCATTTTATAGCAGTGCTCCTGCACCGCCTCCGAACTGGACGCAATCTTAGTTTCTTCATGAGCTGACGCCCACCTTTCCTCATCCCAAGAACCACCCAGGTCCCGCATTCACACCACCTGATACGCCGCATAAGCACCCCCCCCTTTCCAATCCCCTATAGTTCTGCGATACAAGACCTCGAGATTCCCCCCCACGGAGTAACACCCTTTCAAAAGGGGTTCGCACTGTTCCTCTTTCCACCCCCTTCAAACTTTTCTGCACAAAATGTGCTAATTGACAGTAACCAAACCAATCCTCCTTCCCCAGGGCGTATTGCTCCTGCAGGCATTCAAAAGCTGGACAGTCTCCGAGAGCAACTGCCCCATCCACACCAAGCCCTTATCCTTGGATACCATTTTAATGTCATCGCGGGGCTTCAGGCAGCAGTGCACTTGTATGCAGTCACAGCATGCCGCTTCTGTCCCCTCTGATAGGAAGATGCATCAGAGGGGGCAGGAGCAGCAAACCATGAACACACGTTGGGTTGACTTAAGACTGACTGTGGCTCTAAAGCTGTTGCTGCAACAAAAGGAGGAATTGCCATGCTGCTCTCCTCCCCCAGGTGAGAAGATGGATGCCATGGAGGGGGGGGGGGAGCAGTGGGATGGCAGTGGTGGCAACCACAGCAGTGCAGCGGGCTAGGGCAGCACAGCAGTAGCAGCAGCGCAGTGGGCTGGGGGGGGGGCATGGAGGGGCTGCCTAGGGTAGCAGAAATCCTTGGGCTGGCCATGGTAGCAAGTATGCTGGAAAGGCCAGGAGAGGGTCAGAGAAGGGGGAATGCAGGTAGGTATAATAAGTTTGTATAAATGAGGAGGGGATGCTTTAATTGAATGGAGCTGTGAGGAATGAGTGTAGTTAATAAAATAGCCGATAAGGTGGTGGAGAATAGAAGGAGAATGATTAGGCTGATTCATTAGAGGTCAGAATCACTTAATCTAACTGGAGAAAGAATCATGTTTTCTTCCTATCTCAAAAGTAACCTCTAAGGGTAGGGGTTTGTGAGGGACAAGAACAAGTTACCACCGTAAATCACATCGGTTTTTGTAAAGTGTTAAGTGGGCTGAACTTCCAAAGAACATTTAGTGTGTGTACCCACCTTTCCTTTAACAGTAATTTAAACATTCTCCTATCAAAAGATAAACAGCAGATATCTTTCCCTCAGGCCTCAAGGTTAGTCAAGCTCTGCTGTAAGTGGGCTGGATCTGTACCTAGAAAGAAAGGGCATCCTGTTATTCACTGGAAAATCTGTAGCTGTCCTTAAACCAGAAGAAACATTCCTTATGATATATTTGGCTTTTAGACAAATTCTCAACTATTTTGTCTAAATGATATATAATAATATTTGGAAAATCCTAAGAGGGTCATTCTAAAAGGTTTAATCATGGTTTGGACGTCTGCAGACATGCACGTGAATGTTGAAATCACAAACGCGTGTCTGTAACCATTCCACAAATGTCATTCACAGATGTCTCCAGTATAGGGATGTTCAAGTAGGCACCGGAGTGTGGTGGAGGAGCATCTGGGGAGGGGCAATGGACTTACATGTCCCCATTCGATCCCAGAAGCAGCAGAGCTTTAGGAATGTGCATGTTTATTCCTGCTCTAGGGACAAGTAGGTACCAGGAATGTATTTGTTTTCACCTTAAAACATCCAAAGAGCACAGGGAATTAAATGACTAGCTTTAGATTACAAAGTCCTACACTGGGATTTCAATCCTGACCACCCAGCTATTAAGCTACCACTGTAACCATTATGCTATTAAACATGTGCATATTGGGCACATCCATGTTTCTGGAATTGTGTCTGAACTTACACATGCCTGCCTTTCTTTTTAGACATTCTGGCTTTGATGTCCCAGATTGCACTTGGACGTCCCATTTGAAATGTGCCTCCACATGTCTGCCAAGTGCTTGTCTTAAAGGCTGGCCAAAGGTCAATAGCTTCCTTTCGATCTTTTCCTCTTTGTCCAATATACATTGAAGGCAACGAGACTGTATATGAGATGACTTAACACAAGAAACTTAGGGCAAGGGAGAGGTATGTCGAAAGCAATCATACATGCAGTAAGTGAGACATGAAGTGCCAGAGATTGCAGGCTTTGTCTGTGCCATGGCTCATCTACATAATTACAACATAAGGTTTATCTTCATTTTTCTGTACTGAGTTAGCAGATATATCCCACGGCATGCCAGCCATTATCAAGCTGCATCTTCCACCTTTCACACAAATCAAATAACAATGGACTCATACTTGACAAATTAAAGGATTAGAGAGATTGATTTAACATTAAACTGGTAATAATAATAATAATTTGCATAGTCCTTACCCAATTTACCCTGCAAATGAGTCTGACACGTAATCAATCTAACTTTCAAACACATTCAAGAAAAAGTGTCTAAAATGCAAAACGAATGCATTTTGAATTCGTATAAGGGAAAGTTAAACAAGGACAGCAATGCAGATTAAATGTTGTGCAGTCAGTGGATAATATTCAAAGCAAGACAGCCAAATTAAATTGGATAAAGGCGGATCTGAGCAGACATTCATGAAGCAGCTATGATTCCAGGAAGCATTTTTCTTCTCCCTCATTGCTATTGCTTATCTTACTTATCAGCAAATAAAAAGGTGTGCATCAGAGGTTTGCAGAGCCCCAAAAGTCAGCCCCACACCATATCATGATCAACCCTTCACCTCCACAATTGCCAGGAGCAAACTTTGCTGCAGCAGATTAAGGGGGATGTTTACTAAACCGTCCTAATGTTACCGGCGCTAGTTGCAGCGTTAATGTGAGGAATGCCATATAAGGTAGTGGGCGTTCCGGCGGCAAGGTAGCAAGAATCTGTATCGCGCGATAGAGGGTGCCTTGACTTGTTAATGTGCGTTAACCATAAGTCCATGCCAGTGCTGTGTTAGAAGCTATAGAGATGTAGCCCACTGGCTATTACAATGGTTGTGGAGACAAGAGGTCATGAGTTTGATCCTGCAGTGGTGTTATTTAATAAGGCTGTCTGAGGGATTTCCTTTTAATTTAAATCAGTGCTGCCAGCAAAAACACCCTCACAGTGCCGTGACCTAAGGTGCCTCATAAGGTGCCCTATAGGAAAGGCACCTTATAATGTGTGGCCACCCTGTCCGTGCAGGTGGTGGTCGGGCACTACAATGTCCCAGCCATTGCCCTATGCCCTGTGCAGATGCATCCTGCCCAGACTGCCGTGTCCGGGCCATACCCACAATAAATTGCTCCTCATTATGCACCTTGGCAGGCTAACATAGGAGACAGTGCAAGCACTGGGGGCTCAGTAAGGTGTAGGCAGCCACAAAACACTGGATAGACATACACACACTCCCACACCTATTTCAGCATTGTGCAAAGATAGAGGTGGTTGGCAGCCCTGGCTGCCACACCACTCCTGGGCACAGTGCAGGCATTGCTAAGGTATGCAGGTGCTAGTATTGGTAGCTGTTGCTCCGTGCAGGGCTCAACAGCCTGACTCTCCATGAGGCTTTGGATAGTGGAGCCTGTGGGTGTGGGTGTTTGTGCCCCTGTTGGCTGATCTGTAGGGCAGAGGTTCCCAACTCTGGTCCTGGTGGGCCAAACACGATTCAGGTTTTCAGGCTGTCCCTAATAAATATGTGTGAGATACATTTGCACACAGTGGGGGCACTGCATACCAATGCATCCCTTGCATATTTATTAGGGACAGCATGAGATCCTGAAGGGTGTTTGGCCCTCCAGGACTGCAGTTGGGAACCTCTGCTCTAGGGACTGCACATGTTTATGGTATATGTGCGCTGTAGGGTAAAATATAGGGACATGGTCTGCAGGAGCCACAGCTGGTACTTAAACATGTGACCTTCTGCCCCTGAACACACTGGCTGTGTGTACTGCACCAAACTGTTGCCAAAGAAGCAGGTGATTCCCTGGGGATACCATTACTGTTCATCAGACAGACCTTGTCTGTTGCACTGTACACCACCCACCTGATCAGGGTTTGGCCTTTGTGTGCTGTGGGCAGATTCCACTGCCCCTGCACCACCAGAACCCCTCCACCACCATGCTGACATGCCCTTATGCTGGTGGTGCTGGTGGTGCACAGTCCCAGGCCATCCAGTGTGCCGGTAGGCGGCTGCCTATTGTGTGGGATCTGGGGTAGGGGTGCCTACATAGACATCCGCATTTCTCCCAACACTGCCTGTCAATGTTATGTGCCCTTTGTGGTACCTGCTGGGTACTGTCCCCTGGGACACTGTGGGACACACACTCGTGGGCATATTTGATCTTGGTCAGTTGCTGGCTTGCTGATTTGCAGTTTCTGCATTCCTATGTGCCACCTAGGCATCTGCCTAGTCCACCCTGTGCCCCAGATGCCCCACTGCATGTCCCACTTGCAGCCCCCTGAACCCCATTTGTAGCCTCACCGTAGTGCCCTTTCGTACTTGGACACTATGCTGTTGCTGCATATATATCACTACTATCACTTTTCTTGGTTTCCCTGCCTTTGCTGAACATTGCTGACTAAAATGGTTTCTCACTCCTGCAAATGTGCCTCTAATGCGAGGTTTTCACTGGCGTTAATTTTCAGATCTTCATTTCACAGCATTAGTGTGCCTGGAGCCTCTCCCCACCCACTCTCCGCCCATTGACCCCTTCTCTCCGCCCTCTGTGGAGCCTTACTCCAACCTCTGTGTGCCTTAACGCTGCCGGAGACGTTATCGCGAGAAACCTCACTCTATCACGTGATAATGTTACTTTATCGCGCGGTAACGTTACGTATCATGTGCTAACTGCGCCGCTGCAACGTTATCGCTGTTTAGTTAACATCCCCCTAAGAGTGCTACTCGACCAGGGGCAGAAGTTTTACTGAGCCATAGTGGGCCTACCATACTAAATATGCCAGGATCTATGATGCAGTGTGGGTGGTTGGTGGGTGTTTCCTTACCTCAAGAGGCTGTTAGAGCCCCCATTCTTGAAGACACCCTCACAATGAGCCTTGTGGGAGAAAGTTTTGGATAACCTCGATGATGCTGGGATTTAGGACCAGAGTTCTGCTGTCTCACTTGGACTCTATTTGGAATATTATAAGGACCGTGGAACGCTCTTTTTCATCTTTAGCATTATTAATATGAAATACATCTAAGAGGGATCAGTCCCATGAGACAAGAGTACTTGAGCAGGATTCTCACAGGGATATAATGGAAGGAGATTTGAGTCAGAGTTGGTCAGCTCAACTAAGTTTTGTCCAGGATAAGAACATTATTCATCACAGATCAGAGAATCTGTGGTTTCCGAAAATTTCAGTGTTTTCCCTTCTTTTCCCATTGCAACTTTCTAAGAAAAGTCTAAGGGAAGTTTTGGGCTTCCCAGATGAGGGAATTCCTGTCTCCCCACCCTCCCACACACACATTGAATAAAGTTATAAAATGTACTATCTGCCTATGGTGCAAGGTGCTTAGGAGAGGATGGAAGATGAAGGAAGGATTGTGTTTGATATACCCACTGATATTTTGAATTTAACTTCTTCTATGAGAAGTCCCTGGCCATAGAACTAGTCTTCTGGTCACTTTTGAGTTTGAAAGTGATTGGGACAATATTTAGAGGGGAATTTTACAAAGGACATACAGGACATAGGATGATCATCCAAATAGGGGTTTGCAGCAAATGTAGGCGATTGCAGAACTGGGCCCTGGACTGGCAGTGCAGGTGCAAAATAGCAATCTGGATGTACAGGTGAATGGATGCATAGGCTGGACGAGGCAGCCATACATCCATCCCTTGCAGAATACAGTGAGGAAGTCAGCTAAGGTGCCATCCATAAACACGGACCAGTGGACATCCAGGCATCAGTGATGAAACACAAGCATATACAGCCACGCAGGCACCAAGCATGAGGAAATGGAGAGAGGTTAGGATGATGGTGATGAGGAGGATCAACTTCTCCCAGGTGGAGACTAAGTGTTTTTGCCACCTAGTCCTAGAAAATGAAGAACACCCATCACGTGGGCACAGATCCAGCCAGGAAGAGGTACAGGCAATCTGGCATATAATCTGCCAGATGCTCCATTAGTAAGTATGACAGAGGGCACGCAGAGGCAGCATCAGCAGGTGCAGGAGGGCAAAGGCAGCTGAGGACATGAGGTAGCAAATGAGCAGGGAGCAGAGGTAGGAGGGCAGGACCAGAAACTACAAAAGAACAAGGAGAAAAGGCACAGGCAGCGAGCAAAGAATGGGACCACTGTCCCCCAAAACCATAGAGCATACCATAGTAGATGCCACAGCGATGATGTGGGAGGGCATCGGAAGGCAGATAGTGGGCCAAGGGACAAGGGGCACACAGGTCAATGGTAGCATGTTGGCACAGAACAGAGAATAGGCAGGATAGTGATACCTGTGCAAGTCGCGCAGTGACAGTCAGGGGCTAGATGGTGGAGTGACCAGCATTTTCTGCTGGTAAGCAGGTGGCCAGAACGGTAAGGCCAGAGTGGAAGTCAGACCCAAAAGCAGAACTAGAGGCGGCTGCCCACAAAATGTAGCATGGAGCCATCCCAGTTGCAAAAAGGTGGCAGTGGAACAGATGTATGGCATCAGTGGATGGGAGGCCCAGATGCCAAGTGAAAAGGCCATGGAAGCACTAATGGCACCAGTTACATCCATAGGTGCTGCAGGATACAGAGAGACACAGATCAAAGCAAAGATATGTAGGACCATTATGTGCCATCCTGGGTCTGTATATGCAAATTGCAGCTGGACACCATCCCTTTGATCGTGGCTGGGGAAAGCACCCTCGCCCATGCTGGGCACCGTGACATGAACAGCAACAGTGATATACGCTTAATAGTCCCTGTCACATAGAATCAGTGGTGTTGCAGCACCAACATAACGATGTGCTGGGGGATCTACTCTGGTCTGCTGCTGTACCACAGGAATCTGCAGCAGGAGCATGGTGTTCATCTGCAGATATACCCTGCACTATAGCATGTCTCTAAAACCCTTTGCCATCAACAATGGCCCTCATCATGGACACTTGTGCCTGGAGCTGTACCCAACCCCTCTTTTCAGGGTCTGAAAGTAATGTAGATGCATACACTGTACTGCACACATGCCTTCTTCTTCCTGGGTCCTTCTCTCTGGAATTCCCTCCCATCTGCCCTTTGCCAAGAATCCTCCTTTTGCAAGTTTAAGAACCTTTTGAAGACCCACCTTTTCCACTCTGCATTTGATCTATTTCCCACTACTCCCTCTCTTAACAGCTCCTACCTTTTGTCATTCCTCCTCTCTCTGTGTGTGATTGTACTATCTCTGTCCTGTTCTATATTGTAGTTCTTTTCCTTTCTCGGCCTTTGGCCATTACTGCATATTTTATGTAATTGTGAACCGCCATGGTGTTATGAAGGAGCGGTATATCAAGAAACCGAATAAACATAAACATTGCCTAAAAGGACCTGTAGGCAACAGACGTGTGACATGAGAGCCCGTGAGTGCCTGTCATCTGGCACATAAACAGCTTATCTGCCACAAAGGGTCATCTGGGATAAAGGAATCCTAGGTGCGATAGTCCAAATCAACACTAGAGCTCAATATCTGCTGTATTACCAATCCTGTATCTGCCATAAAAAGCAATCTGACCCCACCTGATACATCCCCGGATGCACTACATGGGGCCAGGTGCCTCCATTTTTCAAGATGGCGGCACAGGAGTGGGAGCAAGTGAAAAGCGCTCCCACTCCTTTGTAAATGTACCTGGAGGGGGGTGGGGGTTTTGGGGCCACTGGGCCATCAGGGCTATTTTTATTTGGGTGGGTGATGGGGTTCAAAACGCAACAATCATGTTGTTTTTTTGCACTGATCATTTTAAGATATATTTTTGCATGATCACTTAAAAAAAAAATAAAAAGGACAGAAGTGAGGCAACTGTTTTATATAGCTGCCTTTATTAATATAGTCCAACAAAAACAATTAATCTGGAAAGGTGGGCTTATTGTATGAGATTTTGTTTGTGTCTCTTGTGGAATATTATATCCCTATACTGATCCATTGTGGGTGAGTTGAAAAATATTTCAGCATTATGGATTTCTTGATGGACATCTCGAGAAGGAGAGGAAATAACTCTCGGCCAAAATGGTGCTATGAGAATAATAGTTCCTTGATCAATGGAGTTCTAGAAGAGTTCTAGTATCTGTGGCTGCCGTATGATTAATTCCCTCACTTACTGATTCTTCTGTCATCTACTTACTCACCATTCCACAGGCATCTCCTATGGTCTCATCATTCTCCTTCAGTTTTTTCCCTGCACCATCTCTACTGCACATTCTCTCAGCCATTTTCCCTCCTCCTTACACTGCTGCTGCTGCCATCATAGCAGTCACTCTATTCTCCTTTCTGATATGATCACTGGTCAGTTCTGGCCCTACCATGTTTTTTACATATGCCCCAACTTTCCTGTCTTTCTCATAATAAAACCTTTTCCAGATACATTTGAAACAAAATATGCCTGGAATAAACTTCATGAATCTATACGTCAGGTCTCATCTCTCCATGCTAAAAGCTCTTTGAGGCTGCTTTTGGATCCTAATTCCCTTGTTCTCCTTGTGTCTCCTTTCCCTATTTGAACCTCTTGTTTTTCTTATATTGTACTGTCTGTCTTGATTAGATTGTAAGCTCTAACGAGCAGGGCCCATCTTCTATATGCTATTGCATAGCACTGTGTATGCCTTATAGAGCTATAGAAATGATTAAAGTAATAGATTAATAGTAAAATGCCTGTGATGGAATCAGTTTGAGCATTAGATGATAGAGGAGTAAAAGGTGCATTTTGGAAGGACAAGGTCATAGCAGAGAGACTAAATTCTTTGCTTTGGTATTTACTAAAGAAGATATAGGGGAGACACCCATGTCAGAAATGATATTTAAAGGTAATGAAATGGAGGAATTGAAACAAATCTCGGTGAACATTGAAATTGTAATGGGGCAATTTGACAAGCTAAAGAGTAGCAAATCACCTGGCCAGATAGCATAGATCTCAGGGTGCTGAAGAACTTGAAAATAAACTTTCAGGCTTGCTATTAGTAAATTATACCAAAAAACTCAAAAACAAACACTCCCCAGAATCAATCCCAAAACCAAAAACAAGAGTGAAATCAATGTGAGCATACAAAAATGTCTTATATTATGTATTTGTTTTTTTGTTTTCTTTTGTTTTTTTGTCGGAAGATGGCCGTGGGGTTTAAAAACCTCTCGAAGCCATTTCTTCCATTTTAATCAACACATAATTTCTAAAACGTCGAAATTATAGACCCACTCAGGAGCCAACAAGGTGAAAAACATAAACCACTATTTAGGCACCACCTTGAATACTTTAAAACTGCTTAATAGCATTCAACCATAGCCAATTATCAAAACTGACTATTCTGGCTTATCGGAACCAACGAAGATCAGGAACACTGCAACATTTAGAGTCCTTATCGTCTTGATGATCTATGGTCCAAAAAATGCTGGTCAATACATCGCTGACACAGTACTGCGTTTCGGGCACTATCAAATTACATGCCCTGTCTCAACGCGTCGGCGTCTTCGGAAGGAGGAGATGTTGAATGGAAGTTGTGGCAGTTCAACTACGCGTTGAGACAGGGCATGTAATTTGATAGTGCCCGAAACGCAGTACTGTGTCAGTGATGTATTGACCAGCATTTTTTGGACCATAGATCATCAAGACGATAAGGACTCTAAATGTTGCAGTGTTCCTGATCTTCGTTGGTTCCGATAAGCCAGAATAGTCAGTTTTGATAATTGGCTATGGTTGAATGCTATTAAGCAGTTTTAAAGTATTCAAGGTGGTGCCTAAATAGTGGTTTATGTTTTTCACCTTGTTGGCTCCTGAGTGGGTCTATAATTTCGACGTTTTAGAAATTATGTGTTGATTAAAATGGAAGAAATGGCTTCGAGAGGTTTTTAAACCCCACGGCCATCTTCCGACAAAAAAACAAAAGAAAACAAAAAAACAAATACATAATATAAGACATTTTTGTATGCTCACATTGATTTCACTCTTGTTTTTGGTTTTGGGATTAGTAAATTATACACTATCATTACATCACATTTGCAGATGACACAAAATTATTCAAAGTTGTTAAATCACAAGAGGATTGTGAAAAATTGCAAAAGGACCTTGATAAATTGGGAGGCTGAGCAACCAAATCACTAATGAAATTTAATGTGGATGAATATGAAGTTATGTACTTAGGGAAGAAAACCCAAAATATAGCTACACGATATAAGGTTCCGCATTAGGAGTCACCGTCTAGGAAAAGGATCTAGGTGTCATCATGGATAATATTTTGAATTATAAGGAAAGGAATGGAGACTAAAACAAAGGATATTATAATGCCTCTGTATTGCTCTATGGTGCGATTGTACCTTGAGTATTTGGTGCAGTTCTGGTTACTGCATCTAACGAAAGATATAGCGGCATCGGAAAAGGTGCAGAGAAAGGGGACCAAAATTTAATGATACCCCTATGAAGAAAGGCTTAAAAGGTTAGGGCTCTTCAGCTTGGGGAATAGATGGCTGAGAGGAGATAGTGTATGATAGAGGTCTATAAAATGAGTGGAGTAGAACGGGTAAGCATAAATCAGTTGTTTACTTTTTCAAAAAATATGAAGGGACATTCAATGAAGGTACAAAGTAGTACATTTAAGACTAATCAGAGAATACATTTTTTCACATTAAGCTATGGAATGTGTTGCTAAAGCTGTGAGGGACAAGCTTACTAAAGGTTAATGTGTGTTAAGTGATGCCATGGCAGTGATAGCAATGGGGTGAGGATGTGTGGTATGTGTAGAGACTCATTATGGGGCCTCATTTGCAGAATTTACCATATTGGGTCAGACCAATGATCAATTAAACTCAGCATCCTGTTTCCAACAGTGGCCAATGCAGGTCACTAGTACCTGGCAAGATCCCATAAGGTAGAAAGATTCCACGCTACTCATCCCAGGGATAAGCAATGGATTTCCCCCAGTTGGGCTCCTTCTCTGGCTGTATTCCAGTCCAGGCTGAAGACCCACCTCTTTGAGGCTGCTCCTCATTCTTTTGTCTACTACTTACATGCATCTTGTCATATTCTAGTCCCGAATTTTGAGATGTTTTTTCATCTTGATTAGATTATAAGCTCTGAAGAGCAGGGACTGTGTCTTACATCCATATGTACAGTGCTGCAGACTCCTTGCAGCGCTGTGCAAATGATTAGTAGTAATAACTGGATTTACTGGAGCTTAGAATGTAACTAGATAAAGAAAATAGCCCAGTTCATGTCATGTAGAGCCTTAATCTCTTCCAGTCTAAATATAGAAACTCTTAAGAAGGCTAAAAGATTTAGATTTTTTCTATACATTGATAAAATGCATGAATGACAATCTCTTTCTTACTGGTAGCTTGATGTGTGTTTAGCACTGCTCATTGCCAGGAATTCGCTTGCCATATATATCAGCAATAATTAGTTTGAAAGAGAATTTTTTTGTCCATTAATAAGAGTCTACTTAAAGTGATACCAGCTTTGAATTATGACCATAACTACTGTGCTAGTCAGAAATGAATTATCATGAAATGCCCTTTCTGTACTACTATATTAAAAAAAACACCATGAAGCAGGAAGCCACTTTACAATCACACTCACAAAGCCCCGATACAGTTTGAGTAATGACATCAGATTATCACTAGCTTGGCTGCCCAGAGGGGAGCAGAAATGACTGTTGATTACTCTGTAAAACTATGTTTAAAAAATCTATCACATCTGTGCCGGCACGGTCTTCCTTTGTGAAGTCGTCTGGTCAGCTATCTGCAATTAAATTTAATCTTTGCAAATGCTCTTTGTCAGTCTGCAATTGTTTCCCACATTTCATTCGGTATAGTTAAAGCTTGGTGAATCTTAAACTGACCCCTTTTAAATATTCTGTGAATGCCTTGTAACATCATCAATCATTCCCTCCTCTATGTCTTTCCCCTCCACTGTAAAGTGAAAACTCCTCTTGTAGAACATTCCATATCACTTCCTTTACCAGTGTTTGACCTTCAGTAGCTAATCATTTGTTGGCTCATTCCTCCTCATTTGTCCCTATCATCAGAGTGCACACCTCTGATTTTGGATTTTTTTCTTTCATGGGAATTCTACATTACAATTAAGAATTGGGTATTTTGTGTCATCATTATCAGTCACTAAGCAGTTTTCTCTGTGTCTAGAGCCCTATGATGGCCTTTCATTTCCTGAAAAATTTAAAAGCACAATTTTCTAAGCCATTTAACTCACAGGTAAATATTGATTTACACATGCAAATTTGTGTATGAAAATTGTTGTCCTCGGTATGGTTTTTGGCTAAAGGTTGCCTGATGTTCCCCAGCAGGGGAACAACAGGCACAATGGCACAGAAGGGGTGTAACCTGCAGGTATAACCCTTGACACCTCACGGGGCAGACTAAATTAGTCATGCAGATCGCTATCTGCCGTCACTTACTACGTTACTATGTTATTTAAAAACATGGAGATGAGAGAACCTAAGAACCATGTTTTGACAGGACTGGAAAATAACATATGCATTATATTTCCAAGTCTGCATACATCATTTTCAATCTACCCACATGTGGATGGAAATTTTATAGAAAACTGCCGATGTTTGAAAGGCAAAAGAGCGCCTACTTGTCTTTATAAAATACTAGCATACGTGGCATAACGTACGCTTACATTACAGGCGCAGACATCTATGACAGCTCTGTATTTACACCCACACTTGCATTTCTCAAGCACTCATGTAAATTCTAAAATGTGCTCAGCCCAATATTCAGTGGCACTAACTGTTAAGTCTGCTGAAGATCCCACAGACCGTATTAAAAATGCCTTGTTAAAACTGGGACAGTCTGTGGGAGGACTGGGAGCAGTGATGGTCGCTTTCCGGTTAGCAGCTGAATATCACTGCTGCTGTCTGGAGAACCTGGATATTCAGCTCAGAACCTGGATAAACTCTGGCACTGAATATCCGGGTTTAATTAAAGCGGCATTGGCTAGAGATTTTAAACATCTTAGCCAATGACGTTGAATGTGCCCCCCATGTAAATTCTTGCATGCTTTAACCACGCTCAATCCAAACTTTGCCCATGTACACATTCATTGGGAAAGTACATGCTTTCATACCAAAGCATATATTTTTATGCCAAAACACTCATATATGGCCATATACACAATGGAATGACTTTATAAAATTTCTATCTTTTGGTGCCTGTTTGTCTTTATAAATACTAGCACAAATCCTGCACTGACAGGCCTAAAGGTTAGCATGCAAAGTGTGCCTTTGAGTCAGTGCCGATCCAGCAGCAACTAGGCTTTCTGGCAGCATGACCAGAAGTAGATTGCCAGGCCTTTCTTCTGAGGCAGTGGAGGGCTAAGCAACTTGCTCAAGGCCACAAGGAGTGCTAGTGGGAATTGAACCCTGGTTTCTTGGTTATCAAGGTAGTGTTCTAACCATTCACACAGGGACATGTGTATTTTATAAAGTATTTTCATAAATAACAACTCTGCCTATGCTTTTCTCAAACTCCTCTCCTGAACATGTCTACTCTAAAGTCTCATACAAGTACTCACCTAATTGTACCATGTCTACTTTTATGCATTTTATGCACTGAAAAAGTTTATAAAATTACCTCCAAAAAGCTGATGCAAAAATTCAGGGAAAAAAAAATAAATTACATACATATGCTCTCTTGGAAACATGGTACAAATTCCACTGCAAGCAATTTATAAACAGCTCACATCAAAGTTCATGTATACAGTTAAACCTCAGTTTTCATTTGCCCCGGTTTTCATACGCTTCGGTTTTCAACGTCTTTTTTGACTGAGATTTTGTCCCGGTTCTCATACATCGCTTCGGTTTTCAACGTCTTTTTTGACTGAGATTTTGTCCCGGTTCTTGTACATCGCCTCGGTTTTCGTAAAGTACAGTACTGTAAATACATACACCCTCGCGGTGCACACCGGTCTGTATACACTGCCGGAACGCCCGCCCGGTCCCGGCAGCACCGCCCCCCGGACTCACCGATCGCCAGCGTGATGAGAAGCGAAAGCCAGCTGAGCACGTAAATGAAACACATCCTCGAGCCTGGTCAGAGTCAGAGAGGCAAGGATTGCGCAGAGAGGAAGGCCCCGATCTCGTCCACCGCCTGCCCGTTCTCTGGAGCGCCCCCTCAGGCTCGGAGGTAGCAGGGAAGAAAAGCTGTCAACGTAAGCAGGAGATGTTGCAGGGAGGCAGTTCTTTTTCTTGCAGGGTACGTCTGAAGCTATATCATTAAGATTTTCTGCCATTCTGAAGTATTGAGCAGATAATGTAAATGTATTTTAATGGGCTGAATCCAATGTGATTCCGAAGAGAGCTGGGCACAGCAGCTTGTCAGGGGTGGCTAAGGCCAGATGTTAACATATTGTACTGTACAGTACTGTACTTAGCTTGCTTTCAGTGATGTTAAATGTTCATTTATCCATTTCATTAGTCATTTATATTTATTTCTCATTGTTTTCTGTATGTAAAAATATAGCTATTCTCTATAAAATGTATTTTTTGTGAATATTTTTGGGTGTCTGGAACGGATTAATTGGATTTACATTATTTCTTATGGGAAATATTGCTTCAGTTTTCATACGTTTCGGTTTTAGTCGGACTTTTTCGAACGGATTAATCATGAAAACCGAGGTTTGACTGTACTTTCTACTGGTGGTCTTTACACCAGTTTTCAAAGAGAAAGTACACCAGGACTTTCAATTTGAAAATTGTCACAGACTGATAGTTAGTTATTGATAAGCACACGTGTGTGCCCCCCTCTGTTTGAATTTCCATTGCTGGTGAGGGGACTTAGAGAGATTCAGAGCTTTGCATTTTACAAGGCTTCATCCCTGTGCTTTCTCAGATGTTAAGCTTCTAGTTAGATATACAGTAGCACTGTGTGAATCTGTGTGTCTTTGGATTGATTTATTTCACTATTTGAGTTCCTTTCCAGCTTACTCTGCTTGCTTCAAACCTGGGCTGCTCTCCTGTTGTCCTATCTGTGACTTTGTACCCTCATTCTAGTTCTTTCTGAACTTATCTCTGTGCCTGCCTCTCTCATTTCACTCCCTAGTTGAAATGAACTCTCGCCTCAATTACTAAACCTGACACTCCTTCTCATCTGCTGAATTTTTAATTCCCTCCCTCTGCCCTTTGTCCACCCACCACTTGGTCGGAATTTCACATATATTCTTCCTCTGGCTCATTAACAGTGTTATTCTCAGCTGCAACCCAGCCCAGTGAGACTTCCTTTTCTGTCTCACCTTATCATATCATATATCTATGTAAATCTGTAGCTCCTCTTCCCCATCCTGTCCCATGGCACCACACTACATTGTATTGATGTTATCTCTTCCCAATTTCTTTCCTTCATTCACACAACTTCAAACTCCAAGTCCTAATCAGCAATCCCCTACTTTCATCACCTCTCCAGTCATTTTGTCCTCAACCCTCTCAACCGCTCTTCAGCTTCATCATTTTTTTTCTCTCATTCATCCATCTCCACTCTATCTGAAACACATCACCCTGGCCACCATCATTCCTCCTCTTCTCTTCCCTGTGCTCTTCTTCTCCTTCTATTTTCTTCTGGGGATAGCAATCCAAATCCTGATCCACCTAGGTATCTCCCACACTCCTTTCACAGATCAAACTGCAACCCCTCTGATCTTATTCATATCCTTCTCCTTTCTCTCTCTTCTATTCCCTTCTCATGCACTTTGTGGAATGTACACTCTGCCTCCAACAAATTTAGTTATATCCACGATCTCTTTATCTCTGATGCTCTGCATCTTCTTACTTTAACGGGGACTTGGCTTCCCCCCAAGGACTCAGCTTCAGTTCCTGCACTTTGTCATGGAGGCTACATTTTCTCCCATACACATCATCCAGCTGGCCATGGTGGTAGTGCTGGGTTGCTACTCTGTCCTTCCTATTGGTTTCAACCCCTTCTGCCACCTCAATCTTACTCATTTTCTTCCTTTGAAGTCCATGCAATCCACTTATTTGCTCCACTGCCTCTCAGAAAGCTATTTATTGAACCTCTGACAAGTCTGCCTCTTCCTTTCTCATCAACTTTGACTCCTGGCTTTCCTTTTTCCTTGAACCATCTTCCCATTCTCTCATTCTTTTGATGACCCCTCTGACTCCTATGCCTTTAAGCTCTTTGCCTTAACCTCCTCATTTGACTTCCAGCTTACTGCCTCAACCTTGTCTTTTTTTCTGGCTGATCACCTTCAAGCTTCTCCATCTCATCTCTTCCCTACAGGACCATCATCTACTAGCTTTCACTCACAGCCTCGACCAATCTCCACTAACATATTTAGGAATACTCAGGCTGTTGACCCTTCAGCTCTCTTCACTGCTTTATCATCGCCTCTCTCAACCACTATGTCCTCTGTTGATGAGGCAGTCTCTTCCTATAATACTATACTCTTTTTTTTGCCTTGGATGTTCTTGTTCCTCCTATTCCACGCTTTGTGAGATGTACTGTACTTGCTACCTACATTCTTGTACCTACTCTGCTGAGTACCTTTGGCTTAAATCCCATGCTCATGCATACACTTCAAATTCATTCTAACCTCCTTCTAGTCTGCCATAGCACTCATCAAGTAAGAGTACTATGTACATCTGACAAACTCTCTTGGCTCTGACCCTTATTGTATCTTTGCAACACTCAACTCTTTCCTCTACCCTCTACCCCTCCTTTGCTTTCTGTCCAGACTTTGACTGACTACTTCCATAAGATTAGTTTTGAGTTCTCTACTGTTTTATTTCCATCCCCTTTTCTCCCTCTTCACACTCAGGTCCTTTCTTCAACTCCTGTCACTCTTTCTTCCTTTACTAAAATCATAGAGGAAAAAGCTGCTCATCTTTTCTCCAAACTCACTACCTACTTTTTGGATCCCGATCCAGCCTGTCCACTAAATTCTATTTACACCATTGTCATTCCTTCCATCTATCATATCCTGAACCTCTCGTTTTCCACTGCAACTGTTCCTGCTGTCTTCAAACATGTTGTGGCCACACCACTCCTCAAAAAACCATTCACTGGATCTGACCTGCCCTTCCAGTTATCGGCCCATCTCTCCCCTTCCTTTTGCATCCAAGCTACATGAACATGCGGCTCACCACTGCTGTTAACTTCCTTTCCTCTCAAGTCATTCTGGATACATTGCAATCTGGATTTCACCCTCTTCACTCTTCAGAAATGGTCCTTACCAAAGTCTCCAGTGATCTTGTTCCTGGCCAAATCCAAGCATCTTTATTTGATTCTCATCCTTCATGACCTATCTGCTGCTTTTGATACTGTTGATTAGCACCTTGATTCCCTGTTTTCACTTGGATTTCCAGGCTGTGTTCTGTATTGGGTTTCTTCTTATCTTTTGCATCACACTTTCAGCACATGCTCTGGTGGATCTTCCTCCACTGCTATCTCACTTTCGGTTGGTATACCTCAAGGCTATGTTTTGTGTCCTCTTCTCTTCTCTCTACACTCATTTGCTTGGGGCCCTGATCTTCTCCCATGGTTTTAGTACTGTCTTTATGCTGTTGGCTATAAGATTTATCCCTGTACCCCTGAAATCTCTCCAGAAGTCCAGGCCCGAATTTTAGCCTGTTTGTCTGTCTTTACTACCTGGATGTCCCACTGCCATCTGACACTGAAAATGACTAAGATGGAGTTCTTTTCTTTACCCCTAAACACCTCCTCCCTTCCTCCCTTATCTATTTTTGTGGCTAATTCTGCCATCTTCCCTGTCTCCTCAACTTACAACCTTTCTCTTTCTTTCACTCTGCATATGCAAAGGTTAGCTAAAATTTGTGGGGGATTTTTCTCTGTAGCATCAACAAAATTCATCCCTTCCTTCCAGAACACTCTACCCAGATCCTTATCCACTCCCTAGTCACCTAGAAACTTGTTCCTCACTAGTGTCCCATTGAATCAACTCTCTTCAATCTTTTCAAAATTCAATTGCACCACTAGTCTTCTGCCAGTGTTTCTATGCTCTCGTAACCCCCCTTCTCAAGTCACTTCATTGGCTCCCTATTCGTTTCCACAAACAGTTCAAACTTCTTCTGCTGACCTACAAATGCATTCATTCTGCGACTCCTGTTTACTTCTCTTCTCTTATCTCTCCCTATACCCCTTCCCGGCAACTTTGCTCATCAAAGAAATTACTGTTATCTATGCCATTCTACCACCAACTCCAGACTCCATTCCTTTCACCTTGCTGCATTGGATGCCTGGAATAGACTACCTGAGTTGATAGGTCAGGCTCCGTCCCTGGTCTTATTTAAATCCAGACTAAAATCTCTTTGAGGCTGCCTTTGGATCCTTATCCTTTATCCTCCTGTCTTCACCATTTGTATTTTAATAATTTCCCAAGAATTCCCTTCTCCCTGGTTGTTCTGTTTGTCTGTCTTAGCAGATTGTAAGCTCGTTGGAGCAGGAGATGTCTCTTTTTGTGGACTTGTAGAGTGCTGCACATATCTAGTAGCACTATATAAATGATAAATGGTAGTAGTAATAGTAGGAAAATGTGGACACTTTCATGTGCTTCATTGGGGGGATTTGACAAGAGGGCATGCATTTTCTGGTGCCAAGTATGTGTCTAACTGGTGGTTATTTTAATCATTAACATTGGTATATGGCCATATCTGTGCGCTACTAAACTCTTAGAAAATACTTAACAGAGTATTTATTTATTCTTATATATTGCTTTTCTACAAGTCAAAGTGGTATGCATTCAGGAACTGTATGTATATTTCCCTTGTCCCTGAAAGGCTCATAATCTATGCTTTTGTACCTGAGGCAATGGAGGGTTAAGTGGCTTTCCCAAGGCCACAAGGAGCCCCAATGCTTCTGGCCTAAGGTTGCTGTCCTACTAGTGAGATTTGAACCACTGGCTCTCTGGCCTAAGGTAATTTGCCCCAACCACTAGGCTACTCCTCTCTCCTCAACCTGCACATTGCTTGGCGGTGCATTCTTTGCTAGTGGATGTGCACATGGGCAGATTATAAAATTGTATGATTTGTACACATTTATGCAAACATTTAAACATAGACATGTACATTGGTTCTAGGGCTGGTGCAAATGTCTGGGCCTTAACATAAGGCCTGTTTCTGCTATGTCTGCTAATATTTTATAAAGAAAGCTAGGTATCTACTTTTCTTTATAAAGTAGCACTTAAGTAGGAGACTTCTTTTAAGCTTAACTATGATTCTCCTTATAAAATTACCCTCTTTATGTGGATAGAATTTTTCTTGAAAATTACATGCATAGAATGGTGCAGTCATTTCCAAAGTAATTTCTTCTGGTATAAATGTGCTTTGCCAGTAGAGAACAGTCTTTCATAAAACTGCCCATTAAGGTGGCTGTAAGAGCACCCAGACGATGAGGAGAGTGCTCCAAAAATGCCCCAGCTACCTGTCATGTGGATGTTCTGCCCCAGAACCACCAATTCTGCACCCCAGCCCTCGCTAAGTGGGTAATGATTGCTGCATTTTTAGCGCATGATACTTTTTATCGTGGTGCATTTAGCATGCGCTGAGTCTTGCTCTACCCATTAATTAACTTAGTAACATGTCCCCATTGTGAGGCCCCGTTATTTTTTGGGAAGAAGGGTAAAAAATATGTCGATGTAAAAAAGAGCATGTAAAAAAAAAATCAAAATTGAAAAGTTCATTATAAAAATAAAAAACATAGGGCCTGATATTCAAAGGATTTATGCTCCTAATTTTGAGATGATCCTAAACTGGCCTCTTTGAACATTTGCTAGGGTTAAGTGCCTAAATATTTCCTTAAAATTTCCTTAAAATCCTAAATTTAGGAGCATAAAAAGTGGGTGGTAATGTGAGCAGATTTAGGGTGTGGAAAAAAGTTAGGAGTTTAGCACTGATTTTCAGCAACTAAATTAGGCTCATCAATCTAGGCAAATGAATGGCAGGAGAATGGAGGGGGAGGGGGTATTCAGTGGTGGCAGCTAATGCTAAAGTGGCTAGCCATTGCTGCAGTAAATTGAACCCAGATATTCGATGCAGGGTCGTATCCAGCCACTGGCATTGAATATCTCGGTTGACCAGATTGCGAGTTACTGTAGCTAACCAGTCAGAGGCAATATTCAGACGCTAGCTGGTTAGCTAAAGCAGTTAAATTTAGGCCAGCCATTAAAGTGCCTACAGTATCTTTAGGCACTTCGGGATAGCCAGACAGCGCTGGAATATTGCCGCTAGCCAGTTATCCCTGGGTGCTGCTTCTGCTCTACTCCCAGAATGCTCCAATGCTAGCCGGCTGGCGTCAGGGCGCTTAGATGCTGAAACCAGGCATATCCAGCTGAGTGGCATTTAAGCAGTTTGCCTACCTGCAAGCCTCCTAAATTCTTTTGAATATCCTCCCCCCACCCCGTAATTTTTAAACTCCCAAAGTAGGATGAATTTTCAGCTGAAAATTTAGGAACCTAAGTGTGGCTAAAAATAACTGAGCCCCCCTGTGAGGTGAAACCCAGACCCAATGTCCATGCTGGTTGCAATACCTAAAATGTTTATGCAAAAAATTGTGTTGCTAAATGACACCATAGAATTGTTTTAGTATTTAGGGTCTTATTTACTAATATGTGGTAAGATTATGCAGGGCAGAGATGTGTGGGCAGATAGGAAGCAGTGATTTAAAAAAAAAATGTTCCTACGCACATGTGGTGAGCCATCAATATGCAGTCCTATGCTGATTTTACAAGAGGCTGTATATTTGGCCAAGCTTCTTGTACAATGGGAATATGTAAATACCCTTCTCTACATCCTACCTATAATCTGCCTTTACATTTTCAGCTGAAAATTCATATAAATTTAGAAGGTTAGAAGTAATGATATTAAATTTAATATTGCTATTCATTTGCCTAGATTTAGCAAGCCAGTTTAGGTGTCTAGTGTTAAATATCAGTGCTGAGCTCTTAACCTCTTATCCTCACTCTAAATCCATTCTGTTTGCCATTCACATTTTAGATTCCCAAATTGAACTGCTTATGAAACTAGGAGAACAAATTTAGGACCTCAACCCTAGTAAATTTTCAAAGATGCCAATTTAGCAGTCTAGCGGCAGTATTCACCAGTGGCAGCCAGCGCTGTTAAAGCGGTCGGCCTTCACAACTTTAAATTAAAACCAGATATTCAATGCCAGAGTCGTATCTGGCCACCGACATTAAATATCCGGGTTAGCTAGATGGCAACTTAACTAACCGGTCAGCAGCAATATTCAGGTGCTGGCCAGTTAGCTAAACTGGGTCAAGTTGGGCCATTTGTAAAGTGCCTAACTTTATCCATTTTAGAATAACTGGTTAGCAACTGAATATTACCTCTAACTGGTTACCCTTGGGTGCTGTCCCCTCTCGGCCCCCTCGAACGCTCGTACAGTAGCCGATTAGCATCAGGGCATTTAGTAGCTTCTACTGGGTATATTCAGTGAACCTAACTGTGTTAGTGCTGCCCTAGTGCTGCTGAATACCCCAGTGAGCGACATTTAGGTGGTTTACAAACCACCTAAATGCCTTTGAATACCCCCTTCTGCTAATTCTCAAAGTGAGGATGCTAAATCCTTTGAATATTGGCCTCTTTGGGCCTTATTTTATACTGTAAGAGAATGCCTTTTTGAGTAGCGCAAAATACATCTATTCTAAGCCTATTTTATAAACATAAAAACAGAGAAAATGATGGCAGATATAGACTGCAGAGTCCATCAGGTCTGCCTATCTATACCAACTTTTAGCTGTAAAATCCTTTCCTCTTCTTTGCAGATCCTCTGTGCCTTCTTAAAGCCACCTCCAGTGTGAAACTGTTCCATTCAATCCCCACCCTTTCTATAAAAAAATATTGCCTTAGATTACTATTGAGTCTATCTCCTTTTACCTTCATCCAAAGCCTCCTTTCAATTGAAAAAGGCTGCTTTCCTGTGCAATTTATACCACAAAGGTATTTAAATGCATACCACCTAGTCGTATGTTCAATTGGTGATTTAGTAAATCTTTATTATAATAATAATAATAATATATACCCTCTTCATTCTTTCTTTCTTTCTGAATTTTAAAGAAGCGCCGTCGGGCGCGAAGGCCTCTGCCCTCCTGCACCCCGGCTCAGCAACAGCTCTCCCGGCCGGGATCGAGCCGCCGGGGATACAGGGCCCACCCCCTGCTGCAACTGCCCAATCGGGGCAGCCAACAACTGAATTTTAAAGAAGCGCCGTCGGGCGCGAAGGCCTCTGCCCTCCTGCATCCCGGCTCAGCAACAGCTCTCCCGGCCGGGATCGAGCCGCCGGGGATACAGGGTCCACCCCCTGCTGCAACTGCCCAATTGGGGCAGCCAACAACTGAATTTTAAAGAAGCGCCGTCGGGCGCGAAGGCCTCTGCCCTCCTGCACCCCGGCTCAGCAACAGCTCTCCCGGCCGGGATCGAGCCGCCGGGGATACAGGGCCCACCCCCTGCTGCAACTGCCAAATCGGGGCAGCCAACAACTGAATTTTAAAGAAGCGCCGTCGGGCGCGAAGGCCTCTGCCCTCCTGCACCCCGGCTCAGCAACAGCTCTCCCGGCCGGGATCGAGCCGCCGGGGATACAGGGCCCACCCCCTGCTGCAACTGCCAAATCGGGGCAGCCAACAACTGAATTTTAAAGAAGCGCCGTCGGGCGCGAAGGCCTCTGCCCTCCTGCACCCCGGCTCAGCAACAGCTCTCCCGGCCGGGATTGAGCCGCCGGGGATACAGGGCCCACCCCCTGCTGCAACTGCCAAATCGGGGCAGCCAACAACTGAATTTTAAAGAAGCGCCGTCGGGCGCGAAGGCCTCTGCCCTCCTGCACCCCGGCTCAGCAACAGCTCTCCCGGCCGGGATCGAGCCGCCGGGGATACAGGGCCCACCCCCTACTGCAACTGCCCAATCTGGGCAGCCAACAACTGAATTTTAAAGAAGCGCCGTTGGGCGCAAAGGCCTCTGCCCTCCTGCACCCCGGCTCAGCAACAGCTCTCCCGGCCGGGATCAAGCCGCCGGGGATACAGGGCCCACCCCCTGCTGCAACTGCCCAATCGGGGCAGCCAACAACTGAATTTTAAAGAAGCGCCGTTGGGCGCGAAGGCCTCTGCCCTCCTGCACCCCGGCTCAGCAACAGCTCTCCCGGCCGGGATTGAGGTGCCGGGGATACAGGGCCCACCCCCTGCTGCAACTGCCCAATCGGGGCAGCCAACAACTGAATTTTAAAGAAGCGCCGTCGGGCGCGAAGACCTCTGCCCTCCTGCACCCCGGCTCAGCAACAGCTCTCCCAGCCGGGATCGAGCCGCCGGGGATACAGGGCCCACCCCCTGCTGCAACTGCCCAATCGGGCAGCCAACAACTGAATTTTAAAGAAGTGCCATCGGGCGCGAAGGCCTCTGCCCTCCTGCACCCCGGCTCAGCAACAGCTGTCCCGGCCGGGATCGAGCCACCGGGGATACAGGGCCCACCCCCTGCTGCAACTGCCCAATCGGGGCAGCCAACAACTGAATTTTAAAGAAGCGCCGTCGGGCGCGAAGGCCTCTTCCCTCCTGCACCCCGGCTCAGCAACAGCTCTCCCGGCCGGGATCGAGCCGCCGGGGATACAGGGCCCACCCCCTGCTGCAACTGCCCAATCGGGGCAGCCAACAACTGAATTTTAAAGAAGCGCCATCGGGCTCGCCCGCGCCTGGCGGGCCCGCGCCTGAGGGCCTCGCCAGAGGGCCCTTTGGCGTGGCCCTTAGGCAGCTGGCCCACACAGATCAACGGCCACCACATACAGAACCAGCACAAGACTTTCCAGCAGATGGAACTCCCCCGAGGCTTAGCTCGTTTACCGAAGCCACAGTCCACAGCACTATACTTCCTCGCATTGCCCATAGCCAGCAAAGCAGACACCACGCGACAGAACCTGGATTAATCTCTAGCCTCAGACCCTCCTCTCCTATGATGTCAATTGCAAGTATAGACTTACTAGTATAGTCACTGAATATCATTACTATTGCACTTTATTTATTCATACTGTTGTCAGTAACCTTTAGTAATACCAGTCACTACTGTACTGTTGCCAGTACCCATTGCATATCATTACTATGTAAATACTATACTGTTGTCTGTAATCTTTAATAGTATCAGTCACCTTTTTACTGTTGCCAGTAGTCTTCCATGGCCAATCAACCAATATTCTGTTCTCAGTAGCCTTATTAGTACCAGTCACCATTGCACCGTTTCCAGTAATCTACCATTGCAATCTACTTTTACTGTTGTCAGTAGTCCCATAAGTGTAATGTTGCTAGTAATCTAACATTAAACACTGTCTATTATCATACTGTCTGTTGTCACCCAACCTACTGCACTAAATATTAAGGGTTTGTTAATAACTTTCTGGTAGTCTACCCTAATTGACCACAATCTCACAGTGCTCTGCCAAGATGGGTTCCCCCATTACCACCATAGTAGGATGTTATATCATCCTCTCAAGTTGGTTCTCCAACTCTCTCGCCTTAACCCCAGCATCCAATCAGATTCCTATACTACGGAGCCATGGGAGGAGGTGGACCAGTGCATCCCATAATAACATAAATTGGGACACCCGCTCACACCACCCCCATCTGTTACATATTGCACTTCAACACAATATGAAACCCAAACAAGTTGAAAACCCTTACCCTCATAGCCTAAAATGTGCCCTCATCAGCGCACGTTCTATCCGGAAGAAATGGCCAGCGTCACTGACATCATTGCCAGCCATGACCTTGACATACTCATGGTCACTGAGACGTGGCTATCCGCCGAAGATAACGTCATACTCAATCAGCTCCTCCCCAAGAATTTCACCGCACATTCAAGCCATAGACAAGACAAAAGAGGAGGTGGCGTGCTCATCCTCACCAGGACAGACCTCCATTTTCGAACGATAGACTCCACCAGTACAAATCACATGGAGACCATTACCATTTCCAACAAACAATGCTCAATCAACCTGCTTTACAGATCACCTTCTGCTTTCCCTGATGATCTTGCGGCTATCATCGATCTTGCATCCAACACCCATAACCCAAGCATCCCAAATTGGATCCTAGGCGACTTTAACCTGCCTACACTACAAGATAACCAAGCATCAGCCTTCCTCGATGCCCTTGAAAATCTTGGCTTCAAGCAATTGGTTAAAGACCCTACTCATATTAAGGGAAATATCCTGGACCTAGTATTCGCCCCGCAAAACATCTCTTAACCCGGCCCAGGATCCCATAACTTCCATAACTTCTGTTCCCTGGTCAGATCACAAACTGATCATTATCCAGATTCCTTCTCACAAAACCTATACAAAACTCAACAAAATACAAAACAACTCAGCAAGACCTCCCTCTCGATGTTTCAAGCCTTACAACAGAGAGCTTATCCTTGCTGAAACGCAACAACTCATCTGTGAAGCCACCCAGAACCTTGACGACCTAATTCCCCACTGGAACAACTGCCTTAGTTCAATTGCACTACGCACACCAACCAACAAGCCTCCAGGGAAGAGAGCGAGTGCCCCATGGTACTCAGCTGATCTCAGAGCATCGCTTAACCAACTTCGGAAACTAGAGAAACGCTGGCGCCGATCTCATTCTTTAAGTGACCAGACAACATACAACCTTCATCTTGCTGCACACCGCAACACAATCACCGATACGATGAAACAGTACTACGCTGATACCTTAAAGAGATCGCTTAATAAACCACACGACCTTTTCAACCTAGTAAAGACTTTATCGAAGGAACCATCCTCTGGACCCCCATTCGAGATACACCCACAAGATTATGCAACCTACATCCAATCCAAGATATGCCAGACCAACAAAACCCATATTGCAACTAACACCACAGAGCAAGTCTACCAAACAGCTCTAACCATGTTCTCTACCCCCACCAAGAGAGGGATTGAAGACACTATTGCGGCCCTTAATATCACCACTGCCCAGTCGGATCCATGCTCAGCCTTCTGGATCAAAGAGCTTCACAGTCCCTTCAGCCCAGTACTATCCAAAATAATGAACCTCTCCTTCTCAACTGGCTCTTTCCCTTCAGCCTTTAAACATACTTCTATCAGACCTCTGCTAAAGAACTGCAAACTCAATCCCCAACAGGTGGAATCCTACAGACCTATATCCAGCATCCCACTACTCGTGAAGATCATAGAAAAGGAGGCTCAACGTCAATTGCAAGATCATATCGACTCCGCCGCACCGTTAGATCCTTGCCAACATGGTTTTAGGGAATTCCATGGAGTGGAGACCCTACTTACCACTCTATTCTGCAAGATAATCACTGGCATTGACGACATTCATCAAGGATTTGCCCTCATCTTTCTAGACATCGCTGCAGCGTTTGATTCTGTAAACCACGAGCTTCTATAAAGACGACTGACTGACAAAGGCATAAATGGAAGAGCGCTTGAATGGTGCAGATCCTACCTGACCGAAAGATGGCAACATGTTCGTTCCGGAGGGAAAAATTCTGAACCATTCCACCAAAGCCAGGGAGTCCCACAGGGTTCTTCCCTTTCTGCGCTCTTGTTCAATATTTACATGCAACCAATTTGTAATATCATCCGGTCTTTCAATGTCGATTGCATGTTATACGCAGACGACGTCCTGCTTTACATTCCCTTCTCTACTGAGCATATGGACCTATCTCCACTGACGAACTGTTTCAATGCAATATCCGAATGGCTTCTTTCTCAAAACCTTAGAATACAACATAAGAAAACGGAAGTACTCTTCATTAAGAGGAACCCCAACTTTACCCCACCACAATATCTTAAGGTAAAAGAAGCTGAGCTGCAATCTAAATCCTCAATACGTTACCTGAGAGTCACTTTAGATCAGCATTTGGATTTGAAGGCCCATATAGGAAACATAGCCAAATCAGTATACCACAAGATCCGCACACTTAGGGGCATGTTTACTAAACATTCCTAACGTGCGGGGCCGCGGTAGTGTGCGTGTGCCATATAAGGAGTGGGCGGTTCAGGCAGAAAGAAGAAAAAAACCCGACCGTACGTGTGCGCGTCGCGCTAATTTGCGGGGCCCATATTAGCGCGTGGGAAGGCTAAGCGGGGCGCTGCTGAGCACATATCAGAACAGAGCTGTAGCACAACGGTGAACACACTAACCAATGGTGCAAGGGCTACAGGTTCAATCCCCCATTGTGCACAACAAAATGGCCAGCTGAGGCAACACCTTGAATGTGTATAAGTGGTTCAGGAGGCAAAGTACTTTTGTACGGCATAAGGCGGCACACTGTTCGTTTTGTACGGCATAAGGCGGCGCACTGTACTATCTGGGCGGCACAGGGCGGCGCACTGTTCGTTTTGGGCGGCACAAGGCGGCGCACTAATTGTGGGCAGCAGGAGGTGGCGCGCTGATGGGCATAAGGCGGCGCGCTGATGCCAAAGCAAAGGAACACAGCCACAGCACAATGGTTAAGACACTGACCAATGGTGCAGGGACCAGGGGTTTGATCCCTCACAATGCCCAGTGAAAAAGGCTAGCTGAGGCAGTATGTTATATGTTGTGGAGTGCTGTAGGAGGCTTTCTAATTTTATTTTGTGATAACTACTAGAAAACGCACTCTCACAGCATATTAATATAAGGCGGCCCATAAGGCACATGTTACAGTGCACCGTCCGCCAAGGCACCCTAGAATGTCCCCTATAGGGCAGCATGTATGTTGCGACACAGGATAATGTATAGTGCACCCTATATGGCTGGCAACCGTAACGTGCCCTATAGGGCGCCCCATAAAGCACCCTCAGAGGCACCTTATGGGTACAGTACGCTGAGGGTGGTATTGCTGGCAGCAACATATGTACAGTAAATTAAAATAAATCTGTGGACACCCCTATCACATAACCCCACTGTGGGTTTGAACCCATGACATCTGGCTGCACAGGCAGGGACGTAACCATTGGGCTACAGCTCTATAGCTGTAAGCAGCCCCTGGCTGGCTGCAGATAGCCTGTACGTCACCTCACTGACAGTCTGCTGTTGTGAACCACCCGTACCCATGATGCACTGCACATGCAAATCAGCTGTCCACGATTGAACACAGGATGGGAAATGCACCCCTAAAGCTCCCCGGCCTGGTAGGGGGAAGTGTCCGTGTGCACCCACACAGCACCTCGGCCTGGTAGGGTGTCCTGAGTGGGTGGACAAACGGCAAAGAGTAGCTAAACACCATCACATTGTGCGGTTACTGTGCTCACCCTGAGTGTGAGATGTTGCGCCCAGGACCAGGTCCACAACACCAGGCATGGCCAAATGCAGACATGTCAGAGCTCCAAAGCAGCAATAACCTGTGGAATAGGTAGGTGCTGCATAAACATTTTAGAGATCACTGTCTGGCTCAGTTAGTGGGGATCCCCACCCCCAGGTGGATAAAACAGGGCTTCTCCTCAACAGATTCCCACCCCGATGGCAGTAGAGTGGACCATCAACCCCAGTCCTGCTAGGGAACAGACACCCTACAGGGCAGTCCAAGCAGCTCCACACACATCCATAACACAATATCAGACAGACATTAAGCCTGGATATTCAAAGATGCACCCCACCACTATCTGATATTCACCTGCAGCAAGCCATCAGCCACTGTACCCTGCAAGGCACTCCATCACAACACATATCAGCTGTGAACAGTCTGCAGGCTGGTCCTGATGGACATGCATGCACCCACAACTGGGGTGGCAGTACACACAGATAAGTCCATGAAGAGGCCCCCACAGGACATCCATACATATCACATGGGAGAATCACAATATAGCACTATGGGGGTGCCTAGCCATGCTGCCATCACTGCACACTCAGGGTGAGAGTGATCCCCCAGCAGCACATACAGAGGTCACCCTGTCTGTGTAGGTGGTGGCCGGGCACTACCATGCCCCTGCCAGTGCCCTATGCCCTGTGCAGCTGCATCCTGGTCAGTCCACTCTGTCTGAGATATACCCATGGTCCCTTGCTACTCATTATGCACATTGGCAGGCCAATACTGGCAACAGTGTTGGCAGTGTGGGCTGTGGAAGGGGCATGGAGCCAACACCCACTGTATAGACAGACACACAATTCCACACCTATGCCATCATGGTGCTACTATTGAGGAGGTAATTAGCCTTGCCCACCAAACCGGTGCTGGGCACGGCAAGGTCACTCCCCAGGGTGGTAAACACCGTCAGAGGCAAGGGCTGGAGCACGCACCGCAAACACCAAACAGATTGTTTGGAGGGGTCAACTAGCAGTATGTGCGTAACGTATGGATATCTATCTGCCAGTACTCCTAGCAAGCGTCTCAGAGCTGTGTACCGTATACCTCAGGTGTAGGGTTCCATTGCTAGGGTATGCAGGTGCTAGTATTGGGAGATGCACGCAGGGTCCAATGTTCTGCCTCTCCAGGAGACATTGGCCAATGGGGCCTGTGGGTGTGGGTGTGTCTGTGTCTGCCCCTGTTGGCTGCTGCTTTACGGCAGAGATTCCCAACTCCAGTCCAGGTGTGCATCACACTGATCGGGTTTACCTGCTGTTCCTCATGAATATGCATGAGCTACATCTACATGCCATGGGGGTGGTGCATAGATATACAGCACAGGCATTTGTATGAGTGGCAGCATGGACCCTGACTGGTGTGTGGCCCACCAGGACTGCATTTGGGAGATTCTGCTCTAGGTACTGCCCCTGTACATGGTGTCTGTGCTCAGTGGGGTAAAGGATAGACGTAGTACCATTGCATATGGCCTCGCCACGAAAGGTTTGTCCTTACTATCACTGTGTAGCTGTGGGCAAAATATGTGGGAAGGATTGGTGGTAGCCCCAGCTGGGCTTTGAACCTGTGACCTTCTGTTCTTGTATGCACTGTCTGTGTGCACTGCACCACCTTGTAGCTGCAGATTGGCTGGATTCCCTGGAATGTCCATGCCTGTGGATCCGGCAGGGCCTGTGTGTTGCAGTGGACTGTGCCAGCCTGCACATGGCTTGGCCTCTGTCCTCTGTGGCTAGCTGCCACTGCCCCCTGCACCACATGTACTCATGTGCCAACATGCTGGCATGAGCTTCTCTCAGAAAAAGCAGATGACCTGATTGCAATGTGGCAGTACGGGACTGCATTTGGGGGACTTGGCTATAGGTATGCCCATTGTTGTGGTGTGTGTGCGGTGTTGGGTAACATATGGGTGTTTCCCCCATGCTTATGTTCCCTGCAATACAGGGGTGTCTGCTCTATCTTTGTTTAGTGGTGGGTAAAATATATGGATGGGGCTGGCAGGTGCCCCAGCTGGGATTTGAACCTCTGGCCTTCTAGTCCTAGAGGTCATTGTTATGTCCTCTGCACCACACTATGGCCACAGAGACAGTGCAGCCCCTGGAGGTAGTAAACCTGGCAGGATGGCGTCACAAACCCTGCTGTATGCATTTTTACTGTGGGCTCCTTCACCCTGTGTGGTGACAAACGTGCAAATAAAACCCGGGAATGACCACGGAACAAAGGGGGAAAACATATACCCAAGCTGAGCAACAGTGATATTAATGGGCAACCCTAGATAACACTCCCAGGACAGCTCCAGAAAAAGGGAAATGTTTTTTGGACGAGTCTCCGCTCCGTACACCTTTCCATAAATCATTTCCTTTTTTTTGGAGCTTTCCTGGGTGTGTTATCTAGTTTTGCCCATCACTATAACTGTTCCCCAACTGAATTACTATTTTTCATATTTTTGTGGTGGTCATTTTCTATTTATAATTGCACTTTTGTGCTGTGCACATGTATCACACTGCTCACGTTTTTCAGGTTTCCCCGGTTTTGCTGTACATTGCTGACGGAAATGGTTTCTCTTCCCTTTAAATGCATTCTAACGCGAGTGATTCACTCGCGCTATTTTTTTTGGGAAATTCAGCCCCGATAATGTGCGGGGCGCCTCTCCCCTCCCCTTCCCCGCCCATTAACCCCTTCTCTCCGCCCCTCCGGGGCCTTCCTCCGCCCTCCGTTAGCCTTTCCACGCCTCTATCGGACATTTGCGGGCACGTACTTGTGCGGCACCCGTTACTGTGACGCGCAAGTGTGCGGGGCTTCATCGCACGTTTGCGGGGCGTTTAAGCGCTCTTACGTACCGCTTTTAGTGCGCTATTTTGCGGCGCGCTAATTAGCGGTTTTTAGTAAACATGCCCCTTAGGCGTCTACGTTCCATGCTTGAACCAACTGATTTCCGGACAATTTTCCAGGCATTGATCATACCCCATTTTGACTATGCCAATGCCATCCTACAAGGTCTTCCCCAATCTACATTGAACCCGCTGCAGCTAGCCATGAATGCTGCAGCAAGAGTACTCCATGGAGCCTCCAGGAGCGACCACATAACGCCTCTGCTGATACAGTTGCATTGGCTACCCATCCAGGCCAGAATAGTTTTCAAGACCTTGATAACCACTTTTAAAGCTATTAACAATCTCTCACCTGCATCCTTAACCTCACTCATCCATATCACTTCCCCAAATAGAGCAAGAAGATCCACGGCTATTAACTCCCTAAAAGTCCCGAAGGCAGTAACTGTTTGCTCCAACTTGACAGCCAACAGAGCCTTTAGTCTCAGTGCCCCAAGATTCTGGAATGCATTACCTCCTGAGATCCGGGCTATTAAGAACCTACCACAGTTTAGGAAAGCCCTCAAATGCTACCTCTTCAACAAATACCTTATAGAGCCTAATGACAACCCCTAGAGCCCAAAGTCTCCTGGCGATACCTTTTCCATACAAAGTATGGTATCTCAACAACACACCAAGTATGATACTCAAACCCTTAGTGGTGGTTATATTTCTGCGAAACTACTGTTATTATGACTCCATATAATAAATTTTGTAAATAGTTTCCCCCTGTTATCCAAGTTTTTGTGCCCTGTTACCTGTAAAACTCATACGCTTTCAACTGTACTGAGCATTTCTGTTACATGTAAACCGCGCTGATGCTGAATAGTGCGGTATATAAGAGACTATAAATAAATAAATAAATAAAATAAATAAATAAATAAATACATATGTAGAACTCTAAACCCAGATATTCGATGCTAGGGGCCATATCTGGGTTGCCTGAATTGCAATTTTGCAATCCAGACACCGCTTGGATTGTAAAACTAGCTAAAGTCAGGACAGCCATTCCGCTGTACTAACTTTAGCCAGTTATGGTTAACCGGGCAGTGGATGAATATCACCGCTGCCTGGTTAACCCGCGGTGCCACCCTCGCTCCACAGCTGTAAAACGCTGAAGCTAAGTGCTCAGCATTGGAGCGTTTAGAGGTCCAAACCAGTGATGAGAAGCACTAACCAGGTTAGTGGCGCTGAATATCCCAGTGAGTGGCATTTATGTGGTTTGCAGTCTGAAAACTGCAACGATGCTTTTTAATATACCCCTCTATAATCATAGTGCTGTCAGCACCAGAGTCCCTTAGCAGCAATATTCAATCCGCTATAGGACGGCGTCTTTGCTGCTTAAAATTATCCAGATAATGGACTGAATATGGCTGCTCTCTGGAGAACTCAACACTCCGCCATGCTCTGCCCCGACACACACAGCTGAAGTGGTCTGGAACGATTTTCAGCAGCACTATCTGCATAGTGCCGCTGAGAATTCATAGACAGTGTCATGGATAACGGCTGTCGTTATCTGCATAATTCCCTTTGAATAGTGATCTATGAGATTTCCTTTAAATCTTAAATCCTGTCTATTTTGGATCATGTCCTTGCTTACTTTGGCCATTTTCGCTATAATAAATGAATTTCCTGAAAAATATTATTTGTCTTGTCTGTGTGTTTTGTAACTCGCCTTGTACTACTTGAAAGCCATGAGCTAAATGTAAATCAATAGACCATAAATCCCATGGAGGAGACACTCTCTTTTGTGTGTGTCTATACAATGCTACTGTATGTACAGTATATCTAGCGGAGTTAGAGAGATGATAAATTGTAGAGGTGCCTCTGGAAGGATCAAGAGTGGCAACCATGTTAATCTTCCCCCCTTGCCTAGACTACATGGGTCAAGTGTACGTATTATAGTTTTTATTTTCTCTGAAAGTATTTTCACACATCTGCATCCAGATGAAGACATAATCAGAGGTGGGGTGGGTGGTTATCCTGGGTGCTAGACGCAGGAGGCGCCATGCTGTTGCTGCCATTGCGATTACAGCAGCTCCATGCAACTTGATGGAGGCCACCAGTAGCCACATTATCAGCAGAAGTATCTCCTTGCTGTGCCACTTTCCCGACCCTTAACATCATCCCATCCTTTCACCCATCTTAGTGAAGCCCTATGACACTATTGCCTGTAACATTATGTTATCATCACACAGTTAAGTAGAAGAGTGTATGGGCGAAAAGTACAATTAGGATAGCCATAAAAAAAGTTCTGAAAGCCACAATTGGGTGTATTCATTTAGAAGTTCTTTAGTCTTGTGAAAATCTTTAGCTACGGAAGATGAGCATGATATTGCCTTCTTTTACCTGTTTAGAAGATAGTGCATTTTTAATGAATCTCATTACCCATTGGTAAGAAAATCCTTTAGCATTTAACTTGGTTTTAATAGCAAACGATCACAGCACTGAAAGTCTTAAGTGTTTCTGTTTCCTTTGAAAGAAATGTCAATTTGTATTGCTTCTTTCAAAGTATAGAATATGTTTATCACAAAGTAATGTTTACTATACTTTATTAATGCATTAGCATACCTAATGCATCAAAATATGCCATCGTTTAACCTTCAAAAAACATGAATATGCATAATGCAGTAATTTCAAGTTGGAGAAGAGTATATGGTGCCTTATAACCATTTTATTTTAAAGTACTGAGAAGCAATTTATTTCTTCTTAAAAGATAAATACAATCACCCCTAGGATAAAAGATTTTGCAGCACACTTCTGTAAGTTATAACACAAGATTAATTTAATATAATTTAATTACAGGCTTTAACCACCATCTTTACGTTCTATGGAATGAATGTACAAGGCAATGTACCAAGCTAAACAAACAATAAAATACACAATTTCTTATAAAAACCAAATAAAATATATAACAAAAATAAACATACGCTGTGCATACAAATTGGAGATAAGAGAAAGAATATTACAAAAAATGCAATCTGTGCTATTCAGTCAATGCTGACTCCTGACAACTCAGCAGCCCCTGGGTTTTCTTGGCAAGTTGCAATCAGAAGTAGGTTGCAAAGCCTTTCTTCGCAGGCAATGGAGGGTAAAACAACTTGCCCAAGGCATGGCAATGAGATTCAAACTCTTGTCTCTTGATTCTAGGCCTGCTCTAACCACTTGAATACTCCTCCACTCCAAAAAGAACACTAACATGCATTAATTTGTTATTACCAAATATGAATTGCTACACGGAAAAACAGAGATATACAACAGGAAGATGCTGTCTTCTGGTTGGAAACAGAAGCAAATCAAAAAAATCTAGAAAGTAACAAAGTCATGAAGAGACTGATGCTCATTTAGATCACCAATCAAAAACTGCAGGCTGGAATTGGCCTTAAACCTTCTATTGAAGTGTGTGAAAAGTTTTCTGCTCTTTTTCCTGAATAAAGTGACAGGATTTACTCTGAACAGGCATTAAACAGGGCTCATAGGATCACTACTAAGCCTAGGGTTGAATTCAATTTATTGAGTTTAAGAAACAATTTGAATGATAGGATCCTGTACCTTCTACTGAGGTGATGAATTCTGATATGTCTATTTGAAAAACTTCAAAGCAGGTTACAATAAACATAGGTAACATCACAGACAGACAATAACTTAATATGTAGAAAATTAAAATATTAACCTTAATCTGTAATAATATAAAATGTATAATATATTTAAGTTAAAGCCAAGTTAAATTCACTTTTAGGGCCCATTATTGAATTGGGCAGGCAATGTGCCACTATAAGGCTTAGCCCTGCCTGTCGACCCTTTAACCCCAGATATTCAATGCCACAGTGACAGCATTGAATATCCGGGGTTGCCGCACATGCCATGGAACCACCAAAGCTAACTGTGTAGTGGCAATATTGCACTGCTACCTCTTTAGCTTCTGCAGGTAAAACTAGGCCAGCTATCGTTATGCCTAATTTTGCACACTGATCGCTAACCAGGTAGTGGTGCAATATCACCACTATCCAGTTAGTGACAATCTCTGCCTCCGCTCCACTGCAGAACACCCCCAACACGCCCTGAAGCTAACCGCATAACACTGGGGCATGTAGTGGGGTTAGAAGGGGATATTCAACGGCACTAATCATACAAGTGCCGTTGAATATCCTGATTTAAGGCATTTACATGGTGCACTGGGCTGTAAACCACGTAAATGCCTTTCAGTAGCGAGCCCTTAATTTCTTATGAAAAGTTGACAAATTGCTCACCTGATAGAGATCAATGAGAAGTTTTTTCAAAGTTCTGATCCTGTGAATGAAAAACTGCAAACTTGTGTCACCATCAAATGGCCATACACAGAGTTGGACAATCTAATTGAGAACCACGTTGCGAGCAAAGCTGACATAAGGGCACATGCCAATTAAGAAGTGATTGTAATAAGAAAAATTATCCATATACAAAGACTTAAAAATTAAAGTCAATAATTTAACTTGTATCCCATATTGAATAGGAAGCCAGCATTGAAGAAATAAAAAAGAGGTAATGTGATCACGATAGCTAGAATAACTCTGGGAGCTGTATTTTGGAACTAATTGTAATTGGCCTCAATGCAGAAAGAGGCAAAACCACATAAACAGAATTACAATAAACTAATTCTGGGGTTATCATTGCCTGTACTGCTTTAAAAACACCAGGAGCAAGAAACAGATGCAGTCTATGGAGCATGTGCCTTTAAATAAAGCAGATGTCCTGAAAATTTAAAGTGTAATTTATCTCTAGGTAATTCCCCTCTTTTCATACCAGGATAGACATCTTATCTAATAATATATAAAATGGAGGTTTATAATCCAGGAATTTATGCACTATTAAAGCTTCCATCATTTCTAAATTTAACATCTATCCATTTTACGTAAATCAGCATTTTATCTTAGAAAAATGGACTATTAAATTGAGAAAATATAAACTGAAATCAGCCAAAAACACTAGATCATCTGCAGCTGACATTTAATGCTAAAAAATGCATGGTCATGCATTTGGGCGGCAAAAATCTAAGGGAGTGCTACAGTGTAGGGGGCGAAGTACTTCTATCCACGAAAGAAGAGCGAAACCTGGACATGTTTGTTTCTGATGATCTCAAAGTAGCTAAACAGGTAGAAAACCTGATGGTGAAAGTCAGAAGGATGCTTGGGTGTATAGGGAGAGGAATGGCCGGCAGAAAAAAGGAGGTGATAGTGCCTCTGTATAAGTCTCTCTGGTATACCTCATTTGGAGTATTTTGTGCAGTTCTGGAGACCACAACTTCAAAAGGATATAAACAGGATGGAGTCGGTGCAGATGGTGGCTACTAAAATGGTTAGTGGTCTTCATTATAAAGCATGTGAGGACAGACTTAAAGATCTTAATATGTATATGTTAGAGGAAAGATGGGATACAGAAGATATGATAGATACATTTAAATACCTCTGTGGCATAAATGCACAAGAGGAGAGCCTCTTTTGATTGAAAGCTAGCTCTGCTATAAGGGGACATAGGATGAGGATAAAAGGGGATAGACTCAAGAGTAATATGCGGAACTATGTTCTTTATGGAAGCAGTGGTAGATAAGAATTTAAGAACATAAGATATGCCATATTGGGTCAGACCAAGGTTTGTCAAACCCAGAATTCTGTTTCCAACAAGTACCTGGCATGTTCCCAAAAACATACACAGAGCCCAATTCAGGTCTGGGCTGACTGGATGGCCACAAGCAAGATGGGCCCATTTGAAACATAGAAACATAGAAACATGATGACAGAAAAAGACCACATGGCCTATCTAGTCTGTCCTTCCATAACAACAACTACAACAGTCCACTTTTTACCTTTAGAGATCCTCTGTGTTGGTCCCATGCTTTTTTGAATTCAGTTACTGTCCTCATCACTACCACCTCCACTGGGAGACTATTCCATGGATCCTCTACTCTTTCTGTAAAGAAATATTTCCGCATATCACTCCTGAATCTATCTCCCTTCACCCTCATCCCATGTCCCCTCGTAGCAGAACTTGCTTTCAATTGAAAGAGGCTCTCTCCCTGAACATTTATGCCACGGAGGTATTTAAACATCTCAATCATATCATCTCTATCCCGCCTTTCCTCTAAGGTGTACATATTAAGATCCTTAAGTCTGTCCTCATATGCTTTATAATGAAGCCCATTAATCATTTTAGTAGCAACCCTCTGCACCGACTCCATCCTGTTCACATCCTTTTGAAGGTGCGGTCTCCAGAATTGCACACCATACTCCAAATGAGGTCACACCAAAGACTTATACAGAGGCATTATCACCTCCTTTTTTCAGCTAGCCATTCCTCTTCGTATGCACCCAAGCATCCTTCTAGCTTTTGCTGTCACCTTTTCTACCTGTTTAGCTACTTTAAGATCATCAGACACAACCACGCCTAGGTCCCGCTCTTCTTTAGTGGACAAAAGTACTTCACCTCCCATACTGTATTGCTCCCTTGGATTGCTGCAGCCCAAATGCATGACCTTACATTTTTTAACATTAAATCCCAGCTGCCAAATTCTAGACCATTCTTCAAGCTTAGCTAGATCCCTCCTCATGTTATCTACACCTTCCTGGGTGTCTACTCTATTGCAGATTTTGGTATCATCTGCAAAGAGGCAAACCTTACTCGACAGCCCTTCCGCTATATCACTAACAAACATGTTAAAAAGAATCGCACCAAGGACAGATCCCTGGGGCACACCAATGGTAACATCCTTTTCCTCAGAGTCAGCTCCATTTACTTGTACTCTTTGTCGCCTCCCACCCAACCAATTTCTAACCCAAGCAGTAACTTTAGGGTCCATCCCTAGGGTGCTCAGTTTGTTTATAAGTCGCCTGTGAGGAACAGTGTCAAAGGCTTTACTGAAATCTAAATACACCACATCTAGCGCTCTCCCTCGGTCCAACTCCCTGGTCACCCAGTCAAAGAAATCAATCAGATTTGTCTGACAAGACCTGCCTCTGGTGAATCCATGCTGCCTCGGATCCTGTAATCCGCTGGACTGCAGAAACCTCACTATTTTCTCTTTCAGCAGCGTTTCCAATAATTTACTCACCACCGAAGTTAAACTAACCGGTCTGTAGTTTTCACCCACATCCTTACTTCCACTTTTGTGTAAAGGCACCACATGAGCCTCTCTCCAGTCCTTTGGCACCACTCCCGACTCCAACAATTCTGGACCGTGGGAACAAAACGTTCCCATGGTAACCAGAATCAGGCCTGAGGACAACCCAGCATGCCCCTGCCACCTGCAGGGACATCCTCCCCACAGGCACCCCTGACTCCTGCGGCCTTGGCTCCCCTCTTTTCTGCCACCCTACCCATGTCTAGCCTGCTGTGGCCTGGATCAGGTGGCAAGGACCCCCCCATACCCGGCCCCAGCCATGGGGTGGATCACCGTGTCCAATTGCTGGTTTTATGCTGCTTATTCCACATCAAAGGTGGAATAAGCAGCACGTCCCCATGCGCCCGGCAGCCATCTCTTTTCCAGGTTGAAGAGTCCTAAGTTTTTAAGCATCTCTTCATGGGATATTGTGGTAAGGAGAGTGCAGTCCAGCATGAAGAAATAAAGGGAAATGGAACTTTTTCTTCTTTGCGGGGAATGGGTGCACCAGAACACATACACCCTAGTAAAAGCAGTGAGAAAAACCATGAGGGTAGAGCTAGGCTAAGGCCACACCCAGACTCCATGGCAACCCTAAGTAAGAGTAGGAGGTACATGGGGGTGGAGTCAGAAGGGGAGGTGCCCTGCTCCACATTTAAGTTTGAGCAAACAAACAGAGAGATGGACGGAAGGAGACACAGGAACAGGAACAAGGACAAGTGCAAGGAGAGCAAGAGCAGCCAGGACTGCAGCCAAGAGAGCTACAGAGAAGGACCAAGTATACTGGCAAGAGAGAGAAAGAGAGAAGGCTGGCATTGGAAAAGCTAAGGCAAGAGAGCCTAGACTCCTCGGGTGAAGGGAAGAAGCCCCAGGAAGTGGAGAGGAAATCTTACCCCAGGGGTCGGCAACCCGCGGCTCCAGAGCCACATGCGGCTCTTTCTCACCTTTGCCACGGCTCCGGAGCACACTGCCCGCCCGGTGACAGGCAATAGTGTTGTAAAGATGTACTTAAACATGGCGTTATGGGCTCCCTCCATGTCAGCTCCCTCCCTTCTTCTGCAGCTGTGGCTCCCTGCCTCTTAGGGAACCGCGGCTGTGCTTTTAAAATCATCTCGGAGCCCTTCCTGTCTTGACGGGCTCCGTGCAGCATTGTCCCGCCTCTAAAGGAAGTTTTGGAGGCGGGACAATGCTGAACGGAGCCCGTCAAGACAGGAAGGGCTCCGAGATGATTTTAAAAGCACAGCCGCGGTTCCCTAAGAGGCAGGGAGCTACGGCTGCAGAAGAAGGGAGGGGAGCTGACATGGAGGGAGGGGAGCTGACATGGAGGGAGGGGGCTGATATGGAGGGATGGAGGGAGGGGGGCTGACATGGAGGGAGGGAGCTGATATGGATGGATGGAGGGAGGGGGGCTGACATGGAGGGAGGGAGCTGATATGGATGGAGGGAGGGGGGCTGACATGGAGGGATGGAGGGGGCTGACATGGAGGGAGGGAGCTGATATGGATGGAGGGAGGGGCTGACATGGAGGGATGGAGGGGGCTGACATGGAGGGAGGGGGGCTGACATGGAGGGAGGGAGCTGATATGGATGGATGGAGGGAGGGGGGCTGACATGGATGGAGGGAGCTGATATGGATGGAGGGAGGGGGGCTGACATGGAGGGATGGAGGGGGCTGACATGGAGGGATTGAGGAGGCGGGCTGACATGGAGGGAGGGAGCTGATATGGATGGAGGGAGGGAGGGGGCTGACATGGAGGGATGGAGCACTGGTAATGGGGTTGAGGGGACTAGCACTGGAAATGAGCTGATTAGGGGAGGCTAGGACTGGTAATGAGCTGATGGGGGGTAGGACTGGTATTGGGCTGATTAGGGGAGGCTAGCACTGGAAGCGAGCTGATTGGGGGGCTTTGACTGGGCATGGGCTGATTGTGGGGAGGGGAGGATAGAGCTGCTGGCCCTGGAAGATAACTGGGGGCTAAGGCTACAAATGGGCTGATATGAGGGGATGGGAGAATGGAACTGGATCTGAGAGGGGCTGCCATGGTATTTGTACTAGAAGGGACTGGTCAGTGGGGAAGGAGGGGGACTGGAAGGAAATGGACACCAGTGGCAATCATGGGAATGCAAGTTGACATTGGAAGGTACTGGGAGTGAGGACTGGAAAGGGGCTGATTCTGGGGAGGGTTACTGGGACTGGAAATAGGCTGATGGAAAGAAGTGAAGAAAACGAAAGAAGAGATAAGAAATGGCAGATGGACCATAGACCACAGAAAGAGAGCTAAGAGAAGACAGGAAAGCAGAAGCCTCAGATCGGGACCAGCATGATCAAAGAATAAATTGGTCAGACAACAAAGGTAGAAAAAATAATTGTATTTCATATTAGTGATTTGACTACAAAATCATCATAATTTTGAAATCAAATATTGTTACTTGTTGTTGTGATATTTTCTGGCGTATTTTTTTTGGTGTGCGAAAGAAGAGGGGTAGTCTTATACGGCGAGTATAGGCCAAACACCTATATTTTAACAGGAAAAGTAGTGGGTCGTATATAGCATTAAGGTAAGAAACAATATATGCAGTGTTAGATTTGTTTTAAATGTCGCAATGGTTTTGCGGCTCCCAGTTTTTTTTTCCCTTCAGAAACGGGTCCAAGTGGCTCTTTATGTCTTAAAGGTTGCAGACCCATGTCTTACCCTGATTCCCTGACTGGCTCTGAGGCAGAGATAGCTACAGCCAACAGAAGCCCCAGATATGGAAGTCCTGCAGTAAAACTCCAAGGTAGGAGAAAGAAAGCAGTGAAGCCTAAGGCTTATATCTCTTGCTCTGATTCTGAAGAGGGATTTGTACCTGGGAAAACCCAGATTAGAAAGAAGGGGTTTTCAAGAAAAGTTGAACAGGAGAAGCCTGTTGAAGTTCTGCCAAGAGAAGGAGGGGCAGTGCAGTGGAATAGGCTATTTGAGCTTTTAAATGACTTAAAGGAAAAGTTCCTGAACGTTTCCAAGCTTTACCAATATGCAGCTCAGAAGAAAGTATGGAGGTAGATGGTAGAGGAACTGACATGGGTTCTTCTTGTTCTGAGATGGACTGTGCTGTTTGTATTGATGCTAATTAATGGAAGCCAAATAGCAGAAAGAAATTAAGAAAGCTGTTACAACTTTGTTATAGCTGAAAGCCTGAAGTAAAGGAGAGAATGAGTCATATATTGAAGCACTAAGGTTCTTTCCTAAAGAAGTGGCTAATGCAACCAAGGCGGGGCTAGACAGCTGAGAACTGTTTAACTCAAAACAGCAAAGAAGGAGCTAGCAGCCCTACTGGCTTTGATTGTGAGTTGTAAATACATGTGCCTTTATTATTGCTGAAGTAAGAAGCATCTTAAAGGGAAAGAAAAGGAAACCCATTGTAAATAATTCCATGGAAACACTGTTTTGATATTTGCTTTAATTGGAGAAGATTATCCTTTGTTTCTTTGTCCTGAGTGTAAAGTTGCTTTGAAGATTGTTACCATCTTACCTAAAGGAAGCTAATAAAAATTCCTGTGCGCTTTGAAGCATCCACTTGGTTCATTTCTGACTACACAACTACAACCCTTTGGAAAAGGAATACAAGATGGTCTCCCGTCCCTACTAGGCAACCGCCTGGTAGGGGTGTGAGCGCCACAATATCCTTCATAAGAACATAAGATATGTCATACTGGGTCAGACCAAGGTCCATCAAGCCCAGTATCCTGTTTCCAACAGTGGCCAATCTAGGTCATATGACTTAGCAGTTTTCCCAAAAAACACAGGTTCCATAATGCTTGTATTGGGTCAAGCATTGATATCCTGGGTCCCTTCTTAATAATGGTTTATGGACCTTTCCTCCTAGAACTTGTCCAAACCTTTATTAAACCCAGCTACACTAACAGCATTTACTACATCCTCTGGTAACAAATTCCAAAGTTTGATTACACGTTGAGTAAAAAAATATTTTCTTTTATTATTAGTCTTAAATAGTTTACCCTGTAGCTTCATTGCATGTCCCTAGTCTTTCTATATTCTGATAATGTAAACAATCGATCTACGTTTACCCGTTCCACTCCGTTCATTAATTAATAGACTTCTATCATATCTCCCCTCAGCTGTCTCTTTTCCATGTTAAAGAGCCCTAACCTTTTTAGCCTTTCTTCATAGGGGTATCCTTCCATCCCCTTTACCATTTTGGTGGCTCTTCTCTGAACCTTTTCTTATAACGTTATATCCTTTTTAAGATATGGCGACCAGAATTGCACACAATATTCAAGGTGCGGTCTCACCATGGAACGATATAGAGGCATTATAATATATTTTGTTTTATTTTCCATTCCTTTCCTTATGATACATAGCATTCTATTTGCTCTCTTGGCCATCGCTGCACACTGGGCCGAGGATTTTAACATATTATCCACAATGATGTCTAAATCATTTTCCTGCATGGTGGTTCCTAATGTGGAACCTTGCATTGTGTAACCATAGTATGGGTTGTTCTTACCTAGGTGCATAACTTTACACTTGCCCACATTAAATTTCATTCTCTATTTGAACATCCAATTTTCCAGTTTTTCCAGGTCCTCTTCCAATTTTTCACAATCCTCTTGTGTTTTAACAACATTGAATAATTTTGTGCCATCTGCAAATTTGATTATGTCACTAGTTATTCCCATTTCCAGGTCATTTACAAATATGTTAAAAAGCAGCGGACCCAGCATAGAACCCTGGGGTACTTCAATATTCACCCTTCTCCATTGGGAAAATTGGCCATTAAGCCCTACACTCTGCTTTCTATCTTTTAACAAGTTCCTGATCCACAGTAGTTCACTGCCTCCTATCCCATGACTTTTTAATATTGTTAAGAGTCTTTCATGAGGGAACTTGTCAAAGGCTTTCTGAAAATCCAAATACACTATATCATCTTTGTCTACCTGTTTATTCACACCTTCAGAAAAATATAATAGATTAATAAGACAAAACCTTCCTTGGCTAAAGCCATGTTGGCTTTCTCCCATTAAACCATGACTATCTACATGTCCAGTAATTTTGTTTTTTGTAATGCTTTATACCATTTTGTCCGATACTGACATCAGGCTCACTGGTCTGTAGTTTCCCAGATCACCCCTGAACCCTTTATAAAAATTGGTGTTATATTAGCCATTCACCAATCTTCAGGTGATTTTAATGATAGTTCACAGATTACTAATAGTAGGTCTGAAATCTCATATTTCAGTTCTTTCAACACCCTCAGATGTATACCATCCAGTCCAGGTGATTTGCTATTCTTTAGTTTATCAAATAGTTGTAATACATCTTCCAAGTTTATCGATATTTCTTTTGATTCTTACGATGCATCACCTTTAAATACCATTTCAGTCATTGATAACTTCCCTACATTTTCTTCAGTAAAGACTGAAGCAAAGAATTCATTCAGTCTCTCCGCTATGACCTTGTCCAAACTTAGTGCCCCTTTTACCCCTCTATCATCGAATGGTCCAACTGACTCTCTCATATGTTTTTTGCTATGAATGTATGTGAAAAGGTTTTTATTATGGAGGTCATTCCCAATCACAAATAATGGGGATATACGTCCAGCATGGATATACATCCCCAATATTCACCCAAAGGTGCCTGCCGGGAAAAGGATCTCTATACGAACATCCAATTTCTATGAGGAGCCTTAGATGGGGTGGGAAGAGGGCAAAATGAGGGTAAAGTGAGGGTGGGTCATCTCCCCAGATGTACAGGGCCTCACCTGAGGTCTCTCCTGTAAGTCCAGGGCCTTGGATCTAGACAGGGGACCTATTCCACCTCAGAGGTGGAATATGTCCCCCTGGACGTGGAATTTTGGTGGTGGCTGGTGGAGACAGGAGAAGCAGGGGTGCAGGAAGTTCCCCACAGCAGATCCTGTCCATGGGAGGCTGGATCGAGGTCAGGCTGCGGGAAAGAAAGAATTTGTCAGCAGCCAACATTTGTGGCTCCTGAATGGAGCTATGTTGCCTTGGTGATGGGACACCATGGCTCTGTGGCTCCATTCAAGTGCCTGACTGAGCTAGTCGAGTTGTGACTGGGCGTGCAGGCCCATCGGAATTTGGACCCGGCCTGCACATTCAGGCGCTAAACCTGATTCTGATCCCACAGGGGCTGCAGAATCAGAATCAGGTCTAACTGTGCACAGCCCAATTCTGCCCGGACGTACAGGGGCTGGACAGCCTGATTGGAATGTGCCTCTATGCGTTTTTGCTTCCACAACAAGGTTGTTTTTTTATCAAATTCTTGCTTTGCCTGCCTTATTAATGCCTTGCATCTCATTTGCCAGGCTTATGTTGTTTCCAGCTTTCATCATTTCCATTTCCTGTAAGAGGCCTTTTTGGCTTCAACAGCCTTTCTGACCTCACCTTTAAACCATGCTGTCAGTTTTTTGGACTTCAATTTTTTTTTAAGGCATGGGATAGAGCAGGTCTGTGCTTCCAAGATAGTATTTTTAAACAATACCCATGCCTTCTGTAAATCTTTAACCTTTACAGCTGCTCTTTTTAGTTACGTTTTCCCTCATTTTATCATAGTCTCCCTTTTTAAAGTTAAAAAGTAGTTCTGTGGATTTCCTTGCCATCCTTCCTCCAATTAAATCAAATGAGATAATGCTATGATCACTATTGCCAAGTCGCCCCAACACCCTTATCTCTTGCACCAGATCCTGTGTTCCACTAAGGACTAGGTCAAAAATGGCTTCTCCTCTTGTTGGTTCATGAACTAGCTGTTCCAAGAAGCAGTCATTTATTTCATCTAGAAATGTTATCTCCTTAGCATGTTCTGCCATGACACTGACCCAGTCGATACCAGGGTAATCAAAATCACCCTTTATTATTAATGTATGGTAATGTTTGTTAGCTTCCCTGATTTCTTTTAGCATTTCATGATCCATTTGTTCATTCTGGCCAGGTAGTCGATAGTACACCCCCACTGCCATTGCCTTCCCCTTTTTGCATGGAATTTCAACCCATAGAGATTCTACAGTGTATTTTGTTTCCTGCAAACTTTTAATCCTGTGTAACTCAATGTCCTTTCTAACATAGAGCACAACCCCTCCACCAATTTGTTCTACTCTATCATTGCGATATAATTTGTACCCAGGTATCACAGTGCCCCATTGGTTGTCCTCCTTCCAACAGGTCTCAGAGATACCAATCATATCTAAGCTCTCATTTAGTGCTATATATTCTAACTTTACCATCTTATTTTTTCAACTTCTAGCATTTGCATACAAGCATTTTATTCATATTAATCTGGTTATGGGTAGACAGAGGTAATTTGGAATCTTTAAGCTCTGTCAACTCTGTACTTAAGGGCATTAGGGCTACTTTTGTCTTTATTGGAACCTCTCTGTCAATGTGCTATAAGTTCAATCTTTTGTTAGTATCCTTCAGGGATACAGCTTTCCAAACCATGCACTCTTGGGCAACTGTCAGCTTTCCCCTATTATCTAATTTAAAAGCTGCTCTATCTCCTTTTTAAAGGTTAATGGCAGCAGCCTGGTTCCATCCCAATAAAGGTGGAGCCCATCCCTTTGGAAAAGCCCCTCCTTTCCCCAAAATTTTGCCCAGTTCCTAACAAATCCAAAACCCTCTTCCTTGCATCATTGTCTCATCCACACATTGAGACTCCAGAGCTCTGCCTGCCTTTTGGGTCCTTTACGTGGAACGGGAAGCATTTCAGAGAATGCCACTCTGGAAGTTCTGGATTTCAACTTCCTACCTAAAAACCTAAATTTGGCCTCCAGAATCTCCCTCCCACATTTTCTTAGGTCATTGGTGCCAACATGTACCAAGACAGCAGATTCCTCCCCAGCACTTTCCAAAACCTTGTCAAGGTGACACGTGAGGTCCACTACCTTTGCACTAGGCAGGCATGTTACCAGGAGATCTTCATGTCCACCAGTCACTCAGCTATCTACATGCCTAATGATTGAATCACCAAGTATAAAGCTGTCCTAGCCCTTCCCTCATGGGCTCATGGCCCTGGAGAAACCTCCTCAGTGTGAGAGGGTTTTACATCACCTGGAAAAAAAATCCTAGGTACAGGATCACTTCCTGCAAAACCAGAGTGATGCTCTCCTGTTACATGACCTCTCTTCTCCGTGGCAACAGAGAGGCTACCAGAATGGAGGTAGGACTTCAGTACTGCATCCCTGTAGATCTCGTGTATATACCTCTTTGACTTCCTTATGTCCTCCAAGTCTGATATTTTAGCCTCCAGAGATTGTACTTATTCCCTGAGAGCAGAGAGATCCTGGGCAACTAGGGCACACATAAGATCTCTCACTAACTATGAGAAAATCATATATGTGATACTTAATGCAAAAGACTGGAAAGCCCTCAACTTGCTGCTGGACTGCTGTCTGCATCTTAGTTTTAAGGTTCTGTTTAAGTATTTAACACTAGAAGCCCCAAAGTGCGTCAATTGACGCAAATGCATCTTCGAAGTTGTATACCAGCGCCATTGCTAGAACCTTACATAGTAACATAGTAAATGATGGCAGATAAAGACCAGTATGTTCCATCTAGTCTGCCCATTATGATGGCAAGAGTAGGTGCACCTGCCGCTCTGTGCAGGCTACCCCTCCCCATGTCTTTGTTTAGGGGTGAACCCACCACTCCATGTAGGACACCCCTATTTGTTGAGAATTTAGATGCTTCAGTTTATTTTGATTTTATCCTGTTGCTGTAAAGGGATCCATTGTGTCTGTCCCATGCCATTTTGAATTCCGTCTCTGTGTTTGACCCCACCACTTCCATCGGGAGGGCATTCCAAGCATCCACCACCCTTTCTGTGAAAAAGTATTTCCTGACATTGCCTTTCAATTTACCACCTTGCAGCTTCCTGTTATGCCCTCTAGTTTTACAGCTTCCCCGTCTTTGAAAGAGGTTGATTTGTTCATTATTTCCCATTAAGTATTTAAAGGTCTGAATCATATCTCCCCTGTCCCTCCTCTCTTCCAAAGTGCACATGTTTAGGTCTTCAAGTCTCTTCTCATAAGGCTTCTGACATAGGCTCCAAATCATTTTGGTCACCTTCCTCTGAACAGTTTCCAGTCTTTTTACATCCTTTGCAAGATATGGTCTCCAAAACTAAACACAGTATTCCAAGTGAGGCCTCACCAATGACTTGTAGAGTGGCATAAGTACCTCTTCCTTTCTGCTGGTAATTCCTCTTTGTATGCAGCCCAATATCCTCCTGGCTTTTGCCACCACCTTGCCGCACTGTTTTGCCACCTTGAGATCTTCAGAAATAATCACACCAAGGTCTTTCTCCTGATCCATGCACACCAACCTCTCTCCCCCTATCGCATACATTTCCCTTGGATGTCTGCTACCCAAGTGCATGACTCTGCACTTCTTTGCATTAAATCTTAATTGCCAAGCATTAGACCATTCTTCCAGCTTTTGTAGATCTTTCCTCAAGTTAACCACTCCCTCGGGGGAGTCCACTCTGTTGCAAATTTTTGTGTCATCTGCAAAAAGACAGACTTTTCCATTCAGTCCTTCAGTAATATCACTCACAAATACATTGAACAGTGCCGGGCCCAGGACTGACCCCTGACGCACCGCGCTAATCACCCTCCTTTCATCCGAGTGATCTCCATTTACCATCACCTTCTGTCGTCTGTCAGTCAACCAATTTCTGATCCAATTTACCAACTTGGGATCCGTCCCCAAGCTACTGAGTTTATTGATAAGCCTCCTATGAGGAACAGTATCATAGGCTTTGCTGAAATCCAGGTAGATGAATCCATTGCATGCCCCTGATCTAGTTCCCTGGTCACCCAGTCAAAGAACTCAATCAGATTTGTTTGGCAAAATCGTGCTTCGGTATAACCATGTTGCCTCGGGTCTTGAAACCTGTTGGTTTTGAGAAAGTTCACTATTCTCTCTTTCAGGAGTGCCTCCATTACTTTTCCCGCCACAGAGGTAAGGCTCACAGGCCTCTAGTTTGACACTTCTTCCCTGTCACGACTTTTATGTAGAGGTACGACATCAGCCATTCTCCAGTCCTGAGGAACCTCTCCTGTTGCCAAGGATCTGTTGAAAACATCCTTTAACGGCCCTGCAAGAACCTCTTTGAGCTCTTTCAGTATCCTGGGATGTATCCCATCCGGTCCCATGGCCTTGTCCACTTTCAGTTTTGCAAATTGTTCTAACACTTCATCTTCTGTGAATGGTGTGGTATCTACTTCATTCCCATTTTTATATTTGGGAGTCACAGGTGGTCCTTCTCCAGGACTTTCTTTAGTAAAAACAGAGCAGAAGTATTTGTTTAGCAATTTCGCTTTTTCAATGTCACTTTCCACGAGTCCTATCGCAGCACTTCTGAGTCCTGCATTTCCACCTCTGATCTTCTTCCTTTCCCGAATATATCTGAAGAAAGTTGTGTTGCCACACTTAACATCTTTAGCCATCTTTTCCTCTGCCTTTGATTTTGCTATCCTTATTTCTCTTTTTGTCTCTTTGAGTTTGATCCTCTATTCATTTCTGTGTTCCTCTGTTTGTGAGCTTTTGAATTTTGTGAAAGCTGTGTTTTTTGCCTTTATTTGAGTTGCCACTTCTTTGGAAAACCAAACAGGTTTTCTTCTCTTGTTTTTGTTTACTTTTCCTACATATTTATCTGTTGCCCCTTTTATTGCCACCTTTAGTTTAGCCCATTGCAATTCCACTTCCTTTATCTCCCTCCACCCTGTCAGCGCCTCCTTTAGGTACTCGGCCATTTTATTGAAGTCGGTGTTTTTAAAGTTTCGGACTTTGAGCTTGCTATGATTGGCCTGTACCATGGCTTTTATCTCAAACCACACCGTGTGATGATCGCTGCTGCTCACAGGGGCACTCACGTAGACATTCGATACGCTATCACCGTTGGTGAGCACTAAATCCAGCGTTGAGTTTTCCCTGGTTGGTTCCGTCACCATTTGTCTAAGTAACGCATCTTGGAGAGTATCCACAATATTTTTGCTTCTTTCCAGATTTGCAGAAGGAGTAATCCAATCCACATCAGGTAGATTAAAGTCACCCAATATTATCGCTTCCCCCTTTGTGGCTATCTTGGCACTATCTATAATCAATTTGTTATCTATCTCTTCAATTTGTGTCGGAGGTCTGTAGACTACAACAGTATGTCAGTCATGTTCCATGACTTTGTTAGCAAGGTCAAGATGTTCAAATATGTGCATCGAAAATTAATGACAGATGCACCACCTAGCGTGAAAATTAATTTATATCTAGAAGCCCCAAATATTAGTCTCCTAGTGGACGTAGTAGAGACGAGAACAGTATCTGAATTCAAGAAAGCATAGAACAAACACAAAAGATCTCTAAAGGAAAAAAGTGGACTATTGTAGTTGATATGGAAGGGCAGATTAGACAGGCTACGTGGTCTTTTTCTGCTGCCATGCTTCTATGTTTCTATATAATCTGAAATCTATTTTAAGATGGTGCAGCAATTCACAAATTGGAGCCATATATGAGTTAAATAACACTGAAGATGGTGCAGAGCCCTGTGCAAGGCCACACTTTATATTATACCAGGCCAAAGTATCAGCACTGGTTGATACTTGCTGAGATAAATCTGTCAAAATGATAATAACCATTTCAATATGCATGAGCCATCTCTATTAACCTTGATAAAAAGACATCATGTATTACTGGATTGAAAGTTGCCGAGATATCAAGAAATATCATCACATCAGCACGATTAAATCTATCTACAGCTGGTAAAATGGTATTAAAGAAGGAGAGCATTAACGTTTCAGAACTATGACGAAGATGAAATCTCTATTGATGAATATCAAAAGTGCTATGGGCCTCCATTTAATCCTGTAACTGGATTTGTACAACCTTCTCTAAAATTTTCCCCAATAAGGGACGACTCAATATTTGATTATAATTGTTGAAATGTGAGGGATCAGCAGGAGTGTCCTTTAAAACTGGATGAACATTTGCAGTTTTCAATGATACCTGAACAAAATCATATATAAAATTACTCAGAACTTTGTGTGGCAATTTAATAGGTGTAACCCAAATGGTAAGAAGAGAGCTTGTGGCACAATTCAAATTCTGAAAAATCAAAAAATTTCTTCACTAATTATTGGATTGCCTTGAGTGTTTTTTAAAGGATCAACAATAGCTTAAATTTTCTGTTGAAAAAAATCTGCAAAACCTTAGCAGATAGTTTCTGTGAGTCATTAGGTACATGTAAGAGCTCTTTTACTGTAACAAAGGGGTATGTTTACTAAGTGGCGCTAGTGGCATCCGTGTGAAATCAGAGCTGCAGCTCCAATATCTCATGGAAGCCGCTAGTGCCACTTAGTAAACAGACCACAAAGAGTGGATATGGTTAAGAAAGAGATTTATTAAATCTCCTTGTATACTAAGCTTTCTTTGCATTTTCTATTAATTTATGATAATTTGCCATGGTGGTCAGATACTCAATTCTATCTCCTTCTAACCTAGACAGCAGCCACTTCCTTTTTGAGTATTTTAAAGGCCTCTTCTCCCCATCAATATCTTTGGCAAACCAAAGAATTGTTTTGTTTTGGAATTAGCTTACTATAAAACTGCCTGGACTCTGGGTGGGTAATGTAATGTGTAATGCTATTTCATGCATACTTTTACCCACAGTAAATAGAGACGCTCTTAGGACAAAACTGGGGCAGGATATGGACTTGTATACTTTTGGATTTTCAAAAAGTATGGGTGTAGACTTTTGATAAAATTTGGTTCATACTAAATAACAGACCTCTCACTTGGTTTGCAGCTTGTCGTGCTGTGAAGGCTTGTTTGCATCAGTGATGCTGAGAGCTAAACTATCAGTAGTTTAACTACTGGCAGGGTCTCCCAAGATGGACAGGTCTCAGCTGAGGTGCCAGACCAAGACAAACCACCCATCTGGGCAGCAGCAGAATGGGATAGTGTTGACGGCGGAGGATCACATTTCTGTGACAATGGCAACAACACCAAACTTAAACTGTGCGGAAGAAAGGCCCGGCAATCTACTTCTGTATCTTGTCATGAAAACCCAATGGATAGTTACAACAAAACAAATTGTGCTATAGTGCTGGAAGATGAGACCCCCCAGGTCGGAAGGCACTCAACTAGCTACTGGGGAAGAGCTGAGGACTTCTCAGAGTAAAGCCAGCATTTATGATGTGGTTGGATCAAAGCCCTCGGGAAGTCTGACTGCTGATGTAGCTGTGCATGAAATGAGAATCAGAAGCTGTAAAGATGTCTTACGCATTGGAACATGGAACATACAAAGCATGAACCAAGGGAAGTTGGAGGTGGTCAAGAATGAAATGGAGCATGTACAACTTGATCTGTTGGGTATCAGCGAACTGAAATGGACTGGCATTGGGCACTTTGCATCAGATGATCACATGGTCTACTATGCTGGAAATGAAAGACAAAGAAGAAATGGTGTTGCATTTATAATAAAGAAGAAACTCGCAAGAACTGTAATGAAATATAATGCAGTCAGCAAAAGCTTAATCTCTATTCGTCTACGAGGAATGCCTATCAGCACAACTATAATTCAAGTATATGCCCCAACAACAGCTGCAGAAGAGAATGAAATTAAAGAGTTCTATGAACAAGTACAAGCTGAAATTGACAGAACATGCAAACAGGATATCCTGATAGTCATGGGTGACGGGAAAGCAAAAGTTGGCAACAAAGAAGAAGGCAAAGTAGTTGGAAAATATGGACTTGGCAACAGAAATTAAGCTGGAGAAAGACTGATAGAATTCTGCAAGGCCAGCGATCTATTCATCTCAAACACCTTCTTCCATCAACACAAGCGGTGACTGTACACATGGACTTCACCCAATGGATTGTATAAAAATCAAATTGACTACATCTGTGGAAGTCAATGATGGAAAAGTTCTATAACATCAACAAAGACAAAACCTGGAGCTGACTGTGGTACAGATCATCAACTACTAGTATGCAAACTCAAGCTAAAGTTGAAAAAGAGCAAACCACTCATGAATGCAGCAAAATATGACCTTGAGAATATATCACTGGAATTTAAAGACTGCCTGCAAAATTGATTTGCTGCTTTAGATACAAATGACAGAGCTCCAGAAGAGTTATGGAATGATATCAAGAAGGTTGTGTTGGAAGCAAGTGAGAAGTCTCTATAAAAGGTGAAAAAGCAAAAACGGCCAAAATGGATGACGGAAGAAACTCTGAAAATTGCCCAGAAACACAGAGAAGCTAAAGCCAGAGGAGAAAGAAAGACAATAACAGAACTTAACAGAGATTTCCAATGTGCAGCAAGACAGGACAAGGAAAAGTACTACAACGACGCATGCAAGGAAATAGAAGCAGAAACTATTAGAGTAAGAACAAGATTGGCTTTCCTAAAGCTACGAGAGTTAAAGAAAAAGTTCCAGCCTCAAATTGGAATGTTATAAGATGCTCAAGGTTCTATGTTGAATGATGCTGAGAAGATCAAGCAAAGGTGGAATTAATATACAGAGTTTTTATATGATAAAGATCAAGTGGACCAACAGCTGTTTCAACCTGTACCTTATGATCGGGAACCATTGGTGATGAAAGAAGAAGTTAAAGCAGCATTGAAAGCCTTATCAAAGAACAAAGCACCAGGCATCGATAGCATTCCAATAGAAGTATTACAGCAATCTGATGCAGCTGTTACCGTACTTACAAGGCTCTGCCAAGAAATATGGAAGACAACATCATGGCCAACTGACTGGAAAATCTCTGTGTTTATACAAATACTAAAGAAAGGTGATCTAACTGACTGTGGAAATTATCGCACAATCACTCTGATCCCACATGTCAGCAAGATTCTACTGAAGATTATTCAAAAGAGACTACAACCATACCTGGAACAAGAACTACTTGAAGTGCAAGCAGGGTTCAGGAAAGGGCGAGGAATGAGAGACATCATTGTGGATGTGAGATGGATCCTTGAAAAGACTAAAGAATACCAAAAGGATATCTATTTGTGCTTTATCGACTATAGCAAGGCATTTGACTGTGTAAACCATGAGAAACTCTGGGCCACATTAAGAAGCATGGGTATACCAGAACACCTGATCGTACTCTTGCACAATCTGTACATTGATCAAGAAGCAGCAGTTTGAACGGAAAAAGGAGAAACAGAATGGTTTAAAATAAGCAAAGGTGTAAGACAAGGATGCATACTTTCCCCCTACCTGTTTAATTTATATGCAGAACAAATCATCAGAGAAGCAGGATTGTATGAAGACAACAGAGGTGTGAAGATTGATGGAAGACTCATCAACAACCTTCGCTATGCTGATGATACCACATTACTGGCTGAAAGTGAAGATGATCTGAAACATTTGCTTCTCACAATCAAAGAACATAGTCTCAAAATGGGCTTGCACCTTAATGTAAAGAAGACAAAGATCATGACAACTGGCATAATCAACAGGTTCATCGTTGAAGGAGAAGAAATTGAAATCGTGAACAACCTTAACCTGCTTGGATCAGCTATCAATAAAGAAGCAACAAGCAGTCAAGAAATCAGACGACGCATTGCTCTTGGCAGAATGGCTATGAAAGACCTAGATAAGATTCTCAAGAGCAGAGATATCTCTCTCCATACAAAGATTCGACTTGTTCAAGCCATGGTATTTTCAATAACATCAAATGGATGTGAAAGCTGGACAGTGAAAAAGATAGACAGGAAGAAAATTAATGCCTTTGAATTATGGTGCTGGCGGCGAATACTGTGTATACCATGGACTGCCCGAAGAACAAACCAGTCGGTACTAGAGGAGATCAAACCTAAGCTTTCTTTAGAAGCTCAGATGACAAGACTTCGACTTTCATACTTTGGACACATCATGCGAAGAGAGAGATCATTAGAGAAAGACATCATGCTTGGCAAGATAGAAGGTCAGTGCAAAAGAGGAAAGCCAGCAATGAGATGGATCGATACAATAACAGCAGCTACCGGTACCAGTCTGTCAACAATGAGCCACCTGACTCAAGACCGAACACAATTTAGGATAGCTATCCAGAGGGTCGCCATGAGTCGACTCCGACTCAACGGCACTTAACAACAACAACAAATAACAGACAATAGTTTTGGTGAGAAAATTATCAAAGCAAAAGCACGCACATACTTTTCCTTGGAACGTTTGTATAACTTATGTGCACATTGGCTGCTGAGGTGGGGTGGCTTGTTACACAGTTACCCTGCCAATATTCTGCTATGCTTTTATATATATTATGAAACTGCAATGTTAGCACATGGTGTATTCTGTTTTGTTTTACCCGATACCCATATTGGTTGAGGTGTTATGTAGATGTAATATTCAGTGGTAATACTGGCATGATATTTTCATGCCAAGAAGGGAGGAAGTAAGGGAGAAGCAGTCATCTCTGACCTGAAATAGATGGAATCTGTACTGATCTTAAAAAAGGCAATCATGACGGTAGTGTTTAGAAGGGCTGGATTGGTTCTGAACTAATGTACCTATGAATTTTTTATGTATGTTACCATATGTAACTAGCACTGGGAGTGTAATATATGCTTGAAAAGTATGTTGCTATACTGTATCAATTTGCTGAACATGTAGTAAATGTGATTTTTACTACCTACAGGGCACATCTAGCCTTAAGATTTTCTTGTATTTATGCAAAGGAATTCTAGATCGTACGTGAAAATTGCAATTGAGACATCGAAGTAGCAGCTTATACATTTTAGGCAGTATTTTAGAAAAGGTTCTGCTACATGTGGAGCCTTCTCTAAAATAGTGCAGGAGTTCGTGTATTGCTGATACATGGAGCTGGAGGATCAGTTCTGCAAATCTACATGTGGGAAAAATCAATGGGGGAACTCGGCAACTTCCACATGTAAGTGGCATACTTGGTCAGGCCAAAGTTTCTTTGCGCCCAGTATCCTGTTTCTAACCAGGGCTAACCCAATCATTAGGCAAACTAGTCAGTGACCTAGAGGGGCAGCTTCTGAGGACAGAAACGCGCAGGGCCTTCAAAATTAAACAATAGATTCTGACAGCCAGGGGGGAGGGGGAGCATAAGGTTTAAGGTTTACCTAGGGCACCAGTACCTTGAACCAACTCTTGGGCTGGTCCTGTTCCAACCATAGCCAATCCAGGTCACATGTTTCTTTCAGGTTCCCAAAAGGTAGGTAGATTCTACACTGCTTATCCCAGAGGTAGCAGGGGATTGTCCCAGTCCACTTTTACAATGGTTTATGGACTTTTTCTCTAGAAATGTGTCCAAAACTCTTTTAAAGCCAACTACACTAACAGCTTTTACTATATCCTTTCGCAGCAAATTCCAGAGTTTATGCATTGAGTAAAAATATATTTTCACTGATTAATCTTAATTTTGCTACACTTTAGCTTCAGAGTGGACAGCTAGGTGCTTTTCAGAAGCAGCAAAAACAACAAGTAGCATTGCAAGAGAAGACACACACATCACATTCATATCGTAGGGAAAAGTAAAACAAGGCAAAGCACTATAGTTTCATTAAAACAATGGTGGATAGAAGTTTCATGCATGAAGGGGAGGGGGATATAGCAATGGGGTTTTATTATCTACCAGAGCAGGATGGTGAAACAGATTATGAAATGTTGAGGGAGTAGATGGGCTACAAAAAGTGGAAACCCAGTAATAGGAGAGCTCCATGTCAACTGAGCCGATTTGATTTTTCACAGGCATGTGCCAGGGAGGTGAAGTTTCTAGATGCCATAAATGAACTGCTTCATAGAATAGCTGGTGCTATTGATGACACAAAACTATTTAAAGTTGTTAACACACAATAGGATTGTGGAAAATTGCAAGAGGATCTTGATAAATTGGAAGACTGGGTATCAAAATGGCAGATGAAATTTAATGTGGACAAGTGCAAAGTTATGTACCTAGGGAAGAACAACCCAAACTATGGTTACACGATGCAAGGTTCCACATTAGGAACCACCACCCAGGAAAAAGATTTAGGCGTCATTGTGGATAACATGTTAAAAACCCTCAGCCCAGTGTGCAGCGGCGACCAAGAGAGCAAATAGAATGCTGGGTATCATAAGGAAAGGAATGGAAAATAAAACAAAAAATATTATATTGCCTCTACCGTTCCATGGTGAGACCACACCTTGAATATTGTGTGCAATTCTGGTCGCCGTATTTTAAGGATATAGTGATATTAGAAAAGGTTCAGAGAAGAGCTACCAAAATGGTAAAGGGAATGGAAGGATACTCCAATGAAAGGCTAAAAAGGTTAGGGCTCTTTATCCTGGAAAAGAGACGGCTAAGGGGAGATATGATAGAAGTCTATAAATTAATGAATGGAAAAGAACGGGTAAACGTAGATCAATTGTTTACGTTATCAGAATATAGAAAGACTAGGGGACATACAATGAAGCTACAGGGTAAACTAAGTCTAATAAAAGAAAATGTTTTCACTCAACGTGTAATCAAACTCTGGAATTTGTTACCGGAGGATGTAGTAAAGGCTGTTAGTGTAGCTGGGTTTAAAAAAGGTTTGGACAAGTAAAGGCTGTTAGTGTAGCTGGGTTTAAAAAAGGTTTGGACAAGTTCCTGGAAGAAAGGTCCATAAACCATTATTAAGAAGGGACCCAGGATATCAATGCTTGACCCAGTACAAGCAGTGTGGAACCTGTGTCTTTTGGGGAAACTACTAGGTACGTATGACCTAGATTGGCCACTGTTGGAAACAGGATACTGGGCTTGATGGACCTTGGTCTGACCCAGTATGGCATTTCTTATGTTCTTATGTTCTTATGTAGAGTGTCTACCCTAGTCTTTCTATTTTTGAAGGAGCAAACAACCGATCTATGTTTACCCATTTCTTTCCACTCATTATTTTATAGACCTGAGCTATCATATCTCCTCTCAGCTGTCTCTTTTCCACTCTTTGCACCATTTTTCCATTCTGATGGAGGCCTCTATAGGTTTCTTGTCACTCTTGCTGACCTTTACCCTCTTCTGGTGCCATGGGGTATTTGTGACACTCTTGATGACTTGTAATGTTGTTGCCTCGGCTGCAGTTTGAGTTTCAGGCTATTTGGTATTTCAGAGGAGCTCATTTACACATCTAAGTGGCCACATAAGCACCTATTATTCTCACATATATCTAGGCGGCTCTTTATAAAATTACCCCATAAAGCCAGATCTGGTTGCCTTGCATTGGCTCCCATTAGCCTGGCAAACATAATTTAAGATCTTGGCTATACTATTTAAGGTCCTACAGGCCTGAAATTCAGGGGCAGCTAAACTCCAGATATTCAGTGCTGGAGCCATATCCAGTAACCGGCATTGAATATCCGGGTCGGCTGGTGAAGCATGAATCAAACCGAGCAGTGGCAATATCCAACCCCTGCCCGGTTTGCTTTGGTGTCAAAACTTAGGACAACCTTTTTTGTGCCTAACCTTTGCCATCAAGGGATAATCGGGCAGTGGTTGAATATTGCTGTTGACCGGGTATCCCCGGGTGCTGCCCTGGAACACCCCGGCATGCCGGGTTACTGCCGCTGAATATCCTGGCATTTACACATGTTGTAGGTCTGTAAACCGTATAAGTGCCTTTGAATATCAGGCCCTACATTTATTGCAGCCCTTGCTGTTGTTATGTCCATTACTATCCCATGTGAGTACTGTGCTCAGAAAGTTAAGGGCTGTTAAGGTGCTCCCCTGCAACTGACATGTGGGGCATGGAGTTGGGGTTGTGTCTGCTCAGTAGCAGACCCTCAGACCTGGAGCCAATTGTCAGTGAAAATTAGAAGGAGATGCTTTTAATTTCCCAAGAAAATAAAAGTTGTTTTTATTTTTGTTTGCACTTTTAACTAACTTGACAAGGAAGACAGATAAATGTCAGTTAGTGGTAGACAGCAGTTAAAAGTGAAAAACACATGTATAAAACAATACAGACATGAAAATCTTAATGGCACGTGCTGTTTAAATTTATCTAAAACATAGGCAGCAAAAACTAGTTTTACTTGACGGCCAAAACACGTTAGTTAGATAATGCTTATTAAGTTATAATATGTTGTATGTTTTTATGTGATTATGTATCTCTTTTATAATTTTACTTATCAGTGCTTCATCTGTCATCCACTAAGAACCATGTGATTAGGAGAATATACGTTTGTAAAATAAATAAAAAAAATTGGACCTGACATCATCTCCCTGATAATGATTTGCTCTTTCTGCTAGACTCTAGAGAACATACAATCTAAATCTTAGAACATTTTAAGGGACTAGATAAAAATGTTGCTGTCTCTAGAGACAATTTGGAGCCATATCAGCTGTTTATATTCACTGAAGGTTTGTCCTTCAGCATTAATTTTGCTGTGCTTTTTTCATTTCTTCCATTTTTAAAATTATTTTGTTATTCCTTCATTCCTTATAGGTTTATGAGAACAGGTTCCTGCAAACTGTGACCTTGTACAGATATGTCATATCTGAGAAGGCTGCAATATAGTTCATCGGTTCTCTTTGATTAATATCCTGAGCCAAAACGAATCTGTGTGGGTTGGCACATTTTTCTTCTCAGTTTTATCATTTTGATAGCAAAAATGTGAAATGCAGAATATATCAATTAAGGGGACTATTTGATATCTACCTACATTAGTGAAAATCACTCATATTTATTTTGCTGTTTAGACTTTAACAAATTTTAAAATTAAAATAGTGTATATATTATACATTAAACAATTACCCTAGGAAACCTGTGTGCATACATTTATGCCTACTATTTCCCAATTGTTTACATACATACATTTGAATTTTAAATAATATGCACATAAGTAGAAATCCTGCCCAATCTCCCCTCCAGAAATTCATCTGCTTTCTGAAGACAAACGTCTGTCGTCTGTCAGTCAAACAATTTCTGATTCAGTTCACCACCTTGGGACCCATCCCCAAACTACTGAGTTTATTAATAAGCCTCCTATGAGGAACAGTATCAAAGGCTTTGCTGAAATCCAAGTAGATGATATCCATCGCAAACCCCTGATCTAGTTCTCTGGTCACCCAGTCAAAGAACTCAATCAGATTTGTTTGGCAAGATTGTCCTTTGGAAAAACCATGTTGTCTCGGATCATGCAACCTGTTGGTTTTGAGAAAGTCCACTATTCGCTCTTTCAGAAGCGCCTCCATTACTTTTTCCACCACCGAGGTAAGGCTCACAGACCTGTAGTTAGTCACTTCTTCCCTGTCACCACTTTTGTGAAGAGGTACCACATCTGCCCTTCTCCAGTCCTGAGGAACTACTCCTGTTTCCAAGGATCTGTTGAAAACATCCTTTAACGGCCTTCAAGAACATCTCTGAGCTCTTTCAGTATCCTAGGATGTATCCCATCCAGTCCACTGTTCCCTCTAAGCTGTGCGCGTGTGCGCGCGCACACACCTCGCCGAGCGAGCGCACATACTTTACAACAGAGTGCACAAAAATTACGGTTCTGATTCTGATAGAAAACAACACAGACATCTTAAAATTTAAAAGTTGTTGTGCATTTATGGTTTTCACAAGTTCTACAATATTTTCTAGTGCAATCAATGTGGTGTACATACTGTATTCTGATGTGTAGTCAAATTTTAAAGTATATAACTCCAAGTGTCGTTATGTGGCGCACAAAAATTTAACCTTCCTTCAAAAGCTGCACACCTGATATTTTATGCGCACACAGCCTAAGAAAATTAGAGGGAACATTGATCCAGTCCCATGGCCTTGTTCACTTTCAGTTTTGCAAGTTGTTCTAACACATCATCTTCAGTGAATGGTGTGTTTATGTTTATGTTTATGTTTATTAAAACTTGTTATACCACTCAATACCGTAGGCATCTGAGCGGTTTACAATAGATAAAATCAGGCAAGTTAATTAAAACAAGCACTCGGCTGTAGAAAAGGAAAAGGAATAAGAACGCCATAAATTGTGAGAAAAAGGTGAGGAGAGAAAGAAAAGAAAAGCTGAGAACAGAGTGGTAGTTTAAGCCAGGAGAGAGCATACAAGCATACTATCAAGGAAGAGAGGGAAAGGGGAGCAGACATTCATGAGACACATGGAGGAAAGGAGGGGGGGAGGGTAGGCTAGGGAGGAGGATCAAACGCAAGGCAGAAAAGGTGAGTTTTGAGCTGGGTTTTAAATGAGGACATATCCCTTCAGCACACAACTGGTAATGTCCTTCTCCTCAGAGTGAATGCCATTTACCTATACCCTTTGTCACCTTCCACTCAAACAATTTCTAATCTAGTCAATCACCTTAGGATCCATCCCTAGAGTGCTCAATTTATTTATCAGTCTCTTGTGCAAAACTGTATCTAGGGCTCTCTCTCAGTTCAACTCTCTGGTTGCCAAGTTAAAGAAATTAATTAGATTTTTCTGACAAGACTTGCTTCTAGTAAATCATGCTGCCTCGGATCCTGAAATCCAATGGATTCTTCTGTTTTAGCAGTGTTTCCATTAATTTACTCACGCAGAGGTCAGATTAACTGGCCTGTAGTTCTCAACTTCATCCTCTAGAACCGCTCTCAACTTTATATAAGCATTGAAAAGGTCAGACAGTGACGTCACTAGAACATCCTCAAGTTTCTTCAGTACTCTCAAATGTATCTCATCTGCCCCATCACTTTGTCTACTTTTAGTTTAGCTGACTCATCACAATCAGTCTTCTGAAATTCATTCAAAAACAAAAGACAAAGCATCACTACAAAATATAAGATACTCCTTAACCAATCAACCCCCTGCCTAGAATCACTAATCAATAAAACACCTGAAATAAGATCAAGAAGATGTATAAATAAGAATATGCTATCTACAGTATCTCACCACTCAAGAAAACATGTATGCAACATACCTGCAACAGACTCTTTACCCTCTTTGCTCCCACAATTTGGAACTCCCTTCTAGAACTCATCAGATCAGCCCAGACAATACAAGATTTGAGAAAGAAGCTAAAGACTCACTTCTTCATAGAATACTATGGGACAGATACAATCACTTAACACCAGACTTCTATGAAGGCCAACCACTACACGTGCTCAGACTAAGTTTACCCCCCCCCCTCAGTTTCATGTAATCATCCTAAGTTCTATGTAAAACCTTAACTTTAACTCACTTGAGTTTGTTCATTACTGTTCTTTGTAAACCACTTTGATTATAGAAAAAGTGGTATATAAAACTTGATAAAAAATTAAATAAATAAATTCCTTTCACTTCTGTTCCTATTTGTGGGTGTTTTCTGAGATCCTGCTCTTGACCCTTCATCTGTGAACACAGAACAAAAATATTTGTTAAGCAATTCCGCTTTATGCTCATCACCTTCTACATATTCTTCCCCTTCACCCTTGAGTCTGACAAAGCAACTTTTGTCCTTCCCCCTCTCACTAACATACCTGAAAAATGTCTTGTTCCCCCATTTTACTTCATTGGCTATTTTTTCTTCCATTTGTATCTTTGCTTTCCTGACTACTTTCCTAGCTTCTCTTAGGTTTTCCAAATATTGATGCTTGTCTTCCCTTTCTGTGATTTCCTGTATTTTATGATGACCACCCTCTTTTTCTTCATCTTTTCAGCCACTTTTTTGAGAATTATGGTGGCTTCCTTTTCCTTTCACATTTATTTGCTTTCCAGACAAAAGGTTTTGCTGACTTTCAAATATCCCCTTTCAGTTTTGCTCACTGCAATTCTATATCTCCCAGCTGTTCCCATCCCACTAACTACTCCTTGAAGTATTATCCCGTCTTGGCAAAGTTAGTTTTCCTAAAGTCTAAGACCCTCACTTTTCAATGGACTTGATCACTCTTAATCCTAATATTGAGCCACACTGTCTGGTGCACTGGATGTGAGAAGATCTCCCAGTATAATATCTGAAAGACTCTCCCCATTGGTAAGCACCACGTCCAGTATGGCTTCCTAATGTGTGGCTTCTGTTACCAGTTGCTGGAATAATTCTCCATATAGAGAATCTGGGATCTCCTTACTTCTAGATGACACTACAGCAGGGATGTGCTAATAACACATCTGGCATATTGAAATTACTTATCAGTTGCACTTCTCTTTTTATAGCAATACTGTCAATCAATTAAATCTCTGTCCAGTTTTTCTGCCTGTGAAGGAAGTCTGTATCTCTTCTCTCTCTTTCTAGTTTAATCCACAGTGCCTCCTCCTTCCTTTCTAAGCCTGTAATTCTGTAGCTTTAAATGATTTTTTTACTTATAGTGCTACTACTCCCCTTCTTCCTACCCTGTCCTTCCTGAATAAAGTATAGCCTGGTATAATTGCATCCCAGTCATTGCTGTCCTTGAACTATATCTGTGTGTGTGCCTTCGAGTCAATGCTGACTCCTGGTGACCCAGCAGCTTCTGGGTTTTCTTGGCAGTAGATTTAACCGCCACTAAATCCAAGTCATTCTCTTCCATTAAAACCTCAACATCTGAGACCTTATTTCCTAATACTACGGGCATTAATGCACACTGCTTTCCAGACATTTCCCCTTTTCCTCATTTCTACAGAGGTATGAGGGGGACTGATAAGTCTCTGGCCTTGTAACGAAACAAAGCTATGGGCACACTTCAGTTTCAAAAGTCCGAATGATCTTCCTGCAGTTTCATTTTATTTGGTACCAAATAAAAAAAAAATTCAGAGAGATCATTCAGACCTCCAGAACCAAAGTGTGCCCGTAGCTTTCTGTTTCATTACAAGGCCAGAGACTTTTCAGCCACCCCTCATATTAAATGTGTCACTTACCTGAGGGCTTCTACTTACCTGGGGGCTTTCTTCACCCATCCTCAATGAATCTAGTTTGAAGTCCTCTTCAGTAAGTTAGTCAGTCAGCTACGGAAGACACTTTGACCCTTCTTGAATAGGTGGATACCATCTCTGCTCAGCAGCTCTTAGAAAATCATCTCGTGGTCCAGGAAGCCAAAATGTAGGCTTGATGAGTCTCAGCAAACTCTCTGTATCATCTCAGATTTTGGCACCTGGCAGACAGTACACATCCCAGGACATCATGTCAGAAAAGAGTCACTAACTGTCACTACCCTTTGCTTCCTTGTGGTCACTGATTCTGCAAGTTTGAGGTGCTTGATCTCTGATTCTCCCCATGTCTGAGATGTTTTCACTTCCTCCACTTCCAGGGCTGATTACTAGTTCTTCAATTTCAGGGCTGATGGACTTGGATTACCCATTCTTCAGGCTCTGATGACTGATATCCAACTTTTTGCATTCTGTAGCATACCATCTTCACCACTGTCAGAGAGCTGGATGTCTCAAGAAGCATCTTATCAATATTATTCTCACTGTCACAGATGTTTCTCAGCCTTACCATGTATTTTATCAGCTCCTCCATTTGCTTCATGAGGGCTTCAGCTTGCAGGCATCTTGCACATGGAACCAATCTCAAGACGTGCAGTGACTTCAAAGAGATTGCCTTTCTCTTTGAACCTGAAGGTTAGAGGAGAAGTAAAAAACAAACAATAAGAGCAGAAAAAAAGCTTCCCCAAAAAGCTACAAAAGTAAATCAAAAGTAAATCAATCAGAAAACGTTAGCTATCAAAAATTTAAAAAAGCCCCCTTTAAGAACTTTTAGGCAGAAAATTTATATTTAAGGCCACAGAATTATCTTGCTTGCAATAAATAACTTTTGTTTGCAAAGTTGTGCAGTACATAACTGAGCTGTTTTGCATGCATTTGCATCAAAATTGCTCATTAATGTACAGTTTACATGCAGTTTTGCATGGCTTGAACTTTGCATGAAAGTTTGGTACAAAGGGCCCTTTTGTGAATTTTTCACTAAAGGGACTTAGCAAGTTAAACAAAATAAAATTGCTGGCATTTTGACTTTTTGTGAAATTGCTGATATTTCTATGCTGTTATTGCACAAAGTTTAAATAAGCAGGCATATTTGTAAGAGGGGATAGAGAGGTATAAATTGTGGAGCCTACCCCAAACCTGTGGACAATAGAAGGTACGAGATAAATCTAAAATATCTTTCCTTACAAAAAGCCTACAAATTAATGCGTACAGTTACAATCAGCATGCATCAAAAAGTCCCAATGCAAGTTAAGCATTTTTTTTACTAACAAGAAACTGTGAAACCAACAGAAGAAGTTAGAACATGGGGGAAAAAGGCACAAAATCCAAAAAAAGAAGTGAAAATGTTTTTCTGTACACATCCTTAGAAAGGAATATCAGTGGTAACAATGCTAGGCTGATGACTTGGGAAGAAGGTTCTAGTTTTCAAAGGCAAGTACTGTGTGACATCCTGCCGGAGATGCAGTCTTAACTTTTTAAAATAATTTCATCCTTATATTCCAAACATTAAAACACCAGGCTTATGAAGACAGATCATAAACTGCTTTGGTTACAAGAAATTGTACTTCAACTTTTTAGACAGTAGAATATATTTGCATAGCCTTGTCATGATATGCAATAGAGAAAAACAGAAAGGAGCGATTCAGTAATCTGTGTACGTTTACCTTTATAAGTAAAGAAAAAAAGTAAAAAATTGATCTTATTGATTATAATTGGTGCTATGTGATAACATGAAGAGATATTCCAGCCACTAACAAGAGTAAATGCATTCAGGTACAAGGGATCTCAGAAACTCATAAATGAGCATGTGTGAGCAACTCATAAATGAACATTTATTGTGGTCTGGTCTGTGGTGGGAATAAAGTCGTTAATGAAGGGTGGATCCGCTTCCTCCATGCCCTAAATATTTTTCAAGTAAAACAGAATATATTTTTAAAACCGCAAATGATAGCTACTATTCATCAAACCCAAATATCCCAGGATGTGCACCCTGCAGAGCCACAGAAACCAGGAGAAGGGAGATGAATCAAGCATATTGTGTTCATTGACTGTAGCTTTTAATTTGACACGACATGTTCCATCTCACTAAATTCCTCTGTTTCTTTCCATATGTTTTTACTACTTTCCTTTAAAAAATGCAGAACCAAACTTACAAATAGAAGACTTGGAAAATGAAGACTTTGCTTCTATGCAGAATTTAATATTTAAGCTCAATAATGTTTTATATAGTTAATGAAGGAATAGGGATATAAAGGCAATAAACATGTTTTCTGTTATATCATCTTAAAGTTAGGCGTATGTTTACTAAAGAGCATTAAGGGAACATGGGATATCGAGTGATAAAGGCAGCACTAAAGGCTCGGGGTGGGTAGTAGGCATTCCGGCGGTAAGGGTGCAAGGGCACACTTATCGTGCGCTAACAGGATACCAGGTGTTAAGATGCAGATCTAGCTCCCATGGGTGCAGAATTCGGTACACATTTTGGTTGTCCATATTTTGGATGTCCAAATGGCCCGGACGTGCCCCGATTGGAATTGGCCTCTGGGTGTCTAGGTGGTCATTGTCAGGGTGCATGAGGGCAGGACTTGGAGTGTGCTTAAGTCTGTTCCTTACTTGTCTGACAGGGTCTGTTAGGCACATGTAGAAAGTGACAGCCTTGCTGTGTTGCTGGTGCAGCTGACATGCATGTAGTACATATGGGATCTGTCCAGTCAAAGTGGCAACACTACTACTGATCCTTATCAGAGCTTATACCCCACACCTATATATATGCTAATTTTCTGTTCATAACAGCTTTTGCTCTATAAAGAAATACTTGCTGTACATAAGGGTGCTAAGAGTGGTATGAAATGGTATGTAAGTTTGTATGGCAAGCAAGGTGGAAAGATATCTCAGCAGACCGTTGATGTGTTAAGTCTGGCAGATGCTTGACTCCATTGTGGGCAATTAGCTCTGCACATGATTTTCTGAGGTTTGCTCTCTCTCCTCTTGGGTTTGCTGATTGAATGATATTGTGATTAGGTGAGAAGTTGGAGTTGTTTTTGTTGAATGCAGTCAAAGTGGTAAGCCATGATACCTGAACACACACATTCCAGCCCATGGGTGTCCTAGCAGAACAACCAAAGTACTCATTGCATGGTGTGTGTGCTTGTAGCCGAGTTATGGACTACTCTCATATGTTACAGACCACAGGAGGTAATGTAGGTTTACATGTGGCTATGATGGTTATGACTGACTGAGTACTGAGATATGGAGGGGTCACCTGAGCTCGCACAGATTCTGGACATCATTTGGCAGGTGAGAGAGCAGGGTGCTCATTTCTTCCTCTGACATGGGCTGTTCTGAATTTGCATAATATTCCTGGCTCAGTGACATCTTTATGTGCCTCATGCACATATCAATTTGATATGCACAAGTTGGGGGCATCCTGATCCCAGGTCCAGGCCATCCAGTAGACACACTAGCCATGTCGCAGGGTCCACAGCTGGTGGTAGGTAGCATGCCAGCCAATCCCTCCCTCCCTGTAAGGGTGCCCCAGCCACTGCCTCAGTACCGCTAGTGCCCTTATTGAGGTAGCACACATGTAGCTAGTCACACCATGCTACTCCTGCCCCCCTCCACCTGGGGATGTGGGCACAGGTGCTGCTGCCTTGGACCTTGGGAGGGAGCAGAATATGCTCCACTGTACCTGCTGCTGATATGCTTGGCATCCCATTGACATTGGCAACTGCAGCGTTGCACCTGACATACAGTGCTGAGACACTTCTTTCTCCAGCTTCAGGCTGCAGCTGTTGCACTGCCACCCTCACCCTTGCACAATGCTGAAATGGCAGCATTGTGGCAGTGGGGATGGCAGAACTCCCTTCTTACTATGGCAGCATGTATATGTGTGGCCGCTGTCACATCAGAGTCATACCAGCTAATACAGATGTTCTCCCTAGTCAGCCATCTTGTCAGCCTAGTGGACCTGCCAACCCCACAGCATCACCCATGCGACACTTCTTTTACCAGTTTTGCACCATCAACATAGTGCCCTGTTATAATATGGCACTATGCTGTTGCTGCTAATGGAGCACTTCTATCATTTTCTTGGGATCCCCTGTGTGTGGAGCACATTGCAGGCATTTAAATAGGTTCTTTCACCTCAAAAATACCCCTTTCAGTGAGTTTTTACTTGGCATTAGGGTTCCCAGTGCTGAGGCCTTTAACGTGTGATTGCACAACCTGGCGGTAAGAAAGCACATGCTGTCAATGCCCACTCTCTGCCCCATTAACTTCCACTCTTCATTTCCTTTAACCTCAATGTTTCAGACCCCTCTAACGCCCTTTAATGCAGCGTTATCAGCACTTTCTATAGCATTAATCACTCACGGGTGCCAATAACACACGTTAATGGCACACTTGCTCCCTTACCGCCCTTTAGTAAACATAGTCCTTAATTACATAAAAATGCATTACCTACAACTTATCTGTTGATCTTAACTCTCTTTAGCTATGTGGATTATTACAGCCAGCATATTACTTTAGAAAAGAAATCAAAATCATATTACTTCAGAAAAGTATTAAAAAATTCCTTTAGTGAATTAAATTTTGGTGATTGTGACCAATTTGATATTGCTACAAACTGAAGACCTCTTTATCACCAAAGGGCAATGCAACATGAGCACAATATCCTGGTTGTGATAGATAAAATGTATAGGATGATGTAGGTTTTTGGTTCCCAAGTTGCTCTGTCTCTTCTGTTGCCATAAATACTAACTACCTAGTCTCTTATAGATGCTCGTGGATTTCATGGTGTTGTCACCTATCCTCTTGGACATATGTTGAGACATACCAGCTGGTTGCAGTTGCCGTCAGCTAGAGTCGTATGGTAATACATTTGAGTTTCTGATGGCCTTGCAGAGTAATTTAAAATATTATTTTGAATGGCTGATTTTGTATGTTCATCTAGAAGAGAATCTTATGGTGATGGAGCACATTGAGAATGCAAGACAGTCCTGTATTAGGGTGCTGGGGAAAACTACCTTCCCGAAGGAGAGACAGAAGAAAAGGGAAAGGGGAAAAGGGAAATCTAATTGCATTTAGCTCACACCTTTCGCCAGAAGTTCAATGTGGATTACATTCAGGTACACTAAGTACCTGACATTAATTGCCTGCAGCTAGAGGATAAGAAAAGGGTGGGAGGGGAAGGAGGACAGCAAACAGGAGAGCTGTATCAGAACGGAACTGTTGTTTTTCAGACTCATCCAATAGAGGCTGTACTTTGTGTGGGAAAACTTTGAATTTGTTTTTTCTTGTTTCTGGTAACAGGCGTATTCTAACCACATTAGTTAGGTATTAGAAACGGATTAACACATGTGAGCAAGGATTTAGCTCTGGTTTTGCTTTGTTTGCAATTGGATCAACTGGCCTCTTTTGGCATGTTGAAAATTCACAGTGAGTGTTTTCAGAGATTAATCCTGGGAACCAGGTTTCCATCACAACCAGACCCCAGCTGTCACAATAACCTACTAAAGTGTCATTGCAATGAAGCAGATGCTAGAGTTGGGAGGATGATCAGCAAAAGGCAACCATTAGGATTTTTTTCCTTGCTTTTACTTGATGTACAGGGATGAATCTGTATATGTTCAGAGTAATTAAGATTATTGTCAAGATGATCATTTCTACAAATGAACTCTTAAATCAGACTGAGCATATGTGCATTTCTTAATGCTTTTATATATCCCAGTCTTGCCTATGTTGTCTATGAAGGTACCCCAGAGGCCATGCAGAAGCAATTGGTAAGCTGGTGCCTGCTCCAACACGGAGCACATAGCGGTGCCGTGCACCAGGGAATAGACAAAAGATCCTGCTGGATAGAGGAGTCACAGACTCAAGGCCTCAACTGGAATGTTGGTCACAAAAGGCAAAAATGCAACCAAAAGCTTTATTCTGGTGATCCCAAAACACAAAATTCAGCTCTTATTTCAGTCACAAAAACAGCACACAAAATACAGAATAGTAGATTGACTAAAAGTCTGTGATGTCAATGTCTGCTTATTCGGTTTCCCTGTTCTTCTCCACCTCCAGCAGTCTCCTTGTAGTGACTGTCCTGAGAAGGGTTCTGGTCTCTAGAGATGAGCCTTCTAGTTTAGAATCTCTCAGCTGTCCTCTATATACAACTTCTCTCCATCTTTCCCTCTCTCAGTGTTTAACATAGCTCAGAGTCAGGACAAATTTACCAAACACCTCCCCCTGATGCCCTCTATTTAAAAGGTGTATTCCTCTGAGTAAAAGGAAGCCTTTATCAGTTGCCTTTGTTCTTCTGCCCATTTGAGTAGTAGCTAAATTCAGTCACTCAATTAATCATATATTAGATCACTCTGTTGGAGAGGTCAAGGATTTACCAAAGAGACAGGTTCCTCTCCATCTCTGCTCCAGAGTTCCCAAGCATAGATCAGGCCTCTTCCTACTATACTGAGTTAGTGTTTTTTCTCTTTGCCCATAGAAACGTGGCTACCTTCTCTCCTGGAACCAACTCCTCTGCCTTTGGCTTCCTCTCCTGCTGGATTGCAGCTCTACTGCAGATCAAGCTGGGCTGCTTTAGGATGTCTGCTATTTGCTGGTTGCAGCCTAATTGCTTCAATGCAGAGCAGCACCCATACTGTACTGGCCCCTTCCTTGGGCTCAGTCAGCCTCTCATCACTTCTTACTCTTTGGACTCCTTGGGGGAAGAAATCACAGTGCATTGGCTTGAATGCTACCCTCCAAAAGACACAAAGAAGCACCTCCTGGCCCTTGAAGGACAGGATAGTCAACCGCCCATTGCATTATACTGTCCAGAACTGTACTTAGGAGAAAGGACTCCAGAATGTTTCTCCTTTAAATATAGGAAGGATACTCTTGAGGCTTTTGCTACATTTATATATATTTTGAATACAGTCTTATAATTCAGGTATACATTAATCTACAATGTAAAATTTTTACATTTTTTAATGTTATGTCTTGTATTAGGGATGTGCACAGACCAACCATATTTTGGTTGATTTTCAATTTGTTTGGTCTTTTTCCCAATTTTTGAACTTTTTTTGGATCATTTCACACATTCATTTTAATACAAAACATTTTAACATAGATTACACCGGTCTGCAACTAAAAAGCTGTTTGATTATTTTCATCTAATTTCCATGTATTTTGGTGTGCTGAAAACAAATAAAATATTGAAAAAACTCCTAAACGTCATGATTTGCCACAACATGCAAAATTGTATTCAAATTTATTAATTTTTTTCAAATTACTATTAATTTATTCAAATTACTATTAATTAATTCACATAAGTGCATTTAAGATATAAAATGCCAAAAAAAACTTAAAGGGGTTGTCTGAGTTATGTAAAAAAAAATATAACACTGTAAATCTGATGGTCAGCAATATATACATAAACTAAGCAAGTTTTAAGTCCGTGCTTGTAATGGTAGAAGGGGTTAATCTTTCCTGAAGAATCCAGTGGGAGGGAGACACAGGGCAGATAGCAGCAGCTCTGGTCAGTGCAGGGGGGCATGGCCAGCACTGTGACCTCTCGTGTACAGACACAGAGCTGCTCTCTCCTGCATGCCACACTTGTGCACAAATCATCATCAGGTTCTTGGTTCTAGGCTGTTCACACTTTTTCATCGCAATTCGTGTTAGCTCGTCATTCTTCAACAGTTATGTTATGGCTCCGCGAAAGTGCATTAATTCGCCAGACAGTTTCTGTTTCATCTGTGGTGAATATACAGTGTTGAAGCAACAGCAGAATATTACAGACTTTGTGAAAAAAGTATACCTTGCATACTTTGGACTAAAAATTGGAGATCAAGATAAAGTCTGGGTGCCTCATAAAGTGTGCAAACGGTGTGTTGAGGACCTCCAAAACTGGTTCAAGGGTAAGAAAAAATCTTTCCGTTATGGGATTCCTATGGTATGGCGAGAGCAAAAGAACCATAGTGACGACTGTTACTTTTGTTCATGCGATGTGAAAGGGTTTAATTCCAAATGGAAGCATTCCATTTCATACCCCAATCTTCACTCAGCAATTCGTCCCATCCCCCATGGCACAGATATACCAGTACCCAAGCCCCCTGCTACCTTGGAAGAGATACCTAGCTGAGTTACTCGGATCAAGGCTGAAAAGCAGGAATTTATTGTTGCCAGGAGTGTCATCTTCATGGTTCAGACATCGTGAAAAGGAGTTCGTTCCTTACTTCTCCCAGGAAGACAAGTTGGTTTATTGCATCGATGTCGAAGGTCTGATGGGTCAATTTAAAATCCAATATGATTCAGAGCAATGGCGTCTTTTTATAGATTCTTCAAAAAGAAGTCTCAAAGCAATTTTACTCCACAACGGTTTTTACGCTTCCATACCTGTAGGTCATTCTGTACACTTGAAGGAAATCTACGAGAACTTGGAACTGGTTCTTCATAAACTTAAATATGAAAACCATGGTTGGCAAGTGTGTGGGGACTTGAAGGTCTTGTGCATGCTGCTCGGGAAACAAGCTGGGTATACCAAATATCCTTGTTTTCTGTGTCTATGGGACAGTTGAGACCGACAAAATCACTGGACCAAGAAGAGTTGGCAGCCGAGGGTGCTAACAGTCGGTGAAAAAAATGTCCTCCGAGAAACTTTGGTACCTTCCAATAAAGTTCTTCTACCACCTCTCCACATAAAATTGGGATTGATGAAGCAATTCGTAAAATCACTTCCAAGAGATGGAGAATGCTTCAAATACTTGGTCACCAAGTTTCCAGGCCTGTCGGAGGCAAAATTGAAGGAAGGTGTGTTCGTCGGACCAGACATTAGAAGGCTTATAGCTGATCAAGAGTTTGTCAATACCATGATGGATCCTCAAAAAGAAGGGTGGATTGCATTTAAAGAAGTCGTACAGAAATTTTTAGGCAATAACAAAGATCCTCACTACAAAAAGATCGTTAGACAAATGCTGAAAGTATTTCAAGCTTTAGGTTGCCTGATGAGTTTGAAAGTGCATTTCCTCCAATCCCACCTTGACTACTTTCCTGAAAATTTGGGAGCTGTGAGTGGGGAACAAGGTGAACGATTCCACCAAGACATTAAAGAGATGGAAAGGAGATACCAGGGAAAATGGAGCATTACATTGATGGCAGACTACTGTTGGATGCTTCAGGGAGACATTCCAGATGCTACTCACAAGCGTAAATGCACCAAGAGGAGCCTCACAAGGAAGAAGAATCGAGTTTAGTGTGTGTAGGTGAGCTCATTTCAGTTCAAAAAAGAATTTTCATGAAAATATTGTAATAAAACTTTAATTTTATAAGTCTATTTCCATTTATTTTGAGGTATTGCCTTATTTAACATAGTTACCTAAATTGTCAGGAAACATGATGTTCTATGACAAAATGGAAGTCATTTTCGGATTCAGCGCACCAAAAAACATAAAGATTACGTGGAATAACCAAAACAGCTCTCGAAAAAATTTTTTTTGTAGACTTGTGAATTACTTTAACGCAAATCATTTCATAGGTTAACGTTCAGGTCTTTTTTTTTCCAGGTAGAATACACTCATAAAAGGACCTGCACTGGTCCTCCCTGCTTCCCTGCCTGTCTGTCTACCTTCTGGCTCCACTGAAGCTCGTGAGGAGCTAACAATGGCAGCACCACAGGGTATAGATTCAGAATGAATGTCACGCCACCTGTCCCTGCCGATCTGCTGCCTTTAAACAGGAAGTGTGCAGCTAGAGGAAGAGGGCAGCTGGCAGGGACAGGCAGCATGACATCCGTTCACAGACACATGGCCCACACTGCTTTCACAGCTGCTTCTCACAAGCTTAAATAAAGCTGGAACGTAGGTAGGTAGGCATGAAGGCAAGGAAGCTGGGAGGGATGGCTGTAGCCCTAATTGATAAGAGCGTCTTGGGACCTGGGTTTTGTGTTGGCTTGAACCTTGCTGCCACTGCTGATAGGAAACATATGGGGAGAAGGAAGAGAGAGAGACAAGGGAAGGATGAAAGCAGGGGGTGTAAGATTAAGGATTAAGGAGATAAATGTTTGAAGGAGAAAGGGATGAGGTAAAAGAAAATGGGAAAAAGAAAGGATGGAGAGAAAAAAATGGAGGAGATGTAATGAATTTTGGAAAATAAGAGAGGGAGAGAGGTAGAATGGAAGAAGGAAGTAGTGGTGCAAGACTGATGAGGGAGGAATGGAGAAGGAAAAGGCGAGGGAAGGAAGAGGGGGAGGGAGGAAGAGGTGAGCAGTGTGTGAGAATGGATGGAAGTAAGCTGTGTGTGAGAGAGGGTGAGAGATGAAAAGAAGTGTAGGGGGAAGAGACTTGCGTAGTAAATACTAGCTTATGGTGAAGAAAAACAAAGTAAAAATTAGAAAATAAATGACATAGAAGAATATTGAGATCAGCAAGAGAAGGAGGAGATAGCAGGAAGGAAACATCCTCAAAGAAAATCTGAGAGATGAAAGACAAAAGTTCTGAAGACTAGGGTAATGTTTGCTATGCTGCTTTTTCATAGTTTTTTTGGCCAGTAGGCAGGGGTGAGGCTATGCGGGAGCAGGGCTATGGAGGAGGGGAGGTTAGTGCCCCCCCCCCCCAAGTAAACCTGACCTGCACCCTGCATGAGTATAGGTACTTTTTTCCTAGAAAAATGTCACTACTTGTGTTAAATTGATTTTGCATGAGCATGGAGCTCAATTCCATAACATGCATGTCTAGCCCTTGGGCACATCCAAATCAAAAACAGGCCCAATTTAAACCCAATTCTGCAACGATGGGTATAGACATGCCCACGATTCTGGCACGCACAAACCACTATGGAGAAACACAAGCCCTAACTGTCATAATGGGACACAGATAGAAGCAGCTAACAGCTTGGATGTCACTGCACCCACCGTATTTTGAAAAGATGCACGTTTCTGATCCTGCGCAGCCACACCTCTGCTGTTAAAATGTGCATCTCCTCGGCTGCTCCCCTGATTGACAGTGTTGTCCTCATGCAAACTAAACATGACTACTGATGATACCAACCAGACATCATGTTGATGCCAACCAGACAATATATACTAGTATGTTCCATGCCCAGAACACTGCAAAGTAATCTCAGTGCATGCAAAGATATTATAAAAGCAAGTAGAAGGTGATATGTCTGTCCAGACATAGCTTGCATCAAAGGATACATGGCAATAGAAGAACTCCTTAGTAATGCTTGCATTGGGCATCTCTGATGACAATCTTTACAATACTAAGTTCACTATAGCGAAATGCAAAACATATCCCTGTCAATAATAAGGGACCCTCAGAATGAGAGCATGCAACAGTGCAAACAACACCAATACATGTCCAAAAGCACCATCATTGATCTCTACAAATGTGCACATGAGACTGATGATGGTGTGCTATAGAGAACCTTTGCTGATATATATTTTGCCTCATCACATTGGCACCTGGTAATTCTGTGGTCATCCCTATGGTCCAAGAACTGACGAGGCATTCATGTCCACCCAGAATAGTGGATGAGTACACCAGATCCTTCCGTGCCACACACACACACACATTCTCACTTGCAGTCAGAGAAAACATAATTCTGCCAAAAAGATGCCCTGCATCTATCAAGATCTCTATTTCTCAACCAAACAAGAATCTTTTCCATACTCTCTCACATATTACCCCTACATCAACAGTCCCATTTCTCAGAACATAAGAATTGTTAGGGAACCCTAAATTAGCTCCTTTAGCACAAACAGAAAATGTCAGCATAGCCAGAAAAAACACTATGGGGGCCATTCTGAATCGCGAATAGCAGGGTTGTACTTTTGTTTTGGATGTAGAACCCCCACTATTTGCAGGGACCCAATTATGCATATCTAGTTCCCCACATGCACAGGGCCTTTGTGCGGGGAGTTCGGGATGGGGGCGAGAAGGGCGGCGACAGGGTGAAGAGTGGGCGGAGTAGGGACGGGCTGCACAACCCAGACATACAGGGCCTATTCAGGTCACAGCCCTGTACGTCTGGTGCTGACAGGATGGATGTGGGATTTATTCTACCTCTAAAGTAGAATATGCCCCATGCATGGTAGGGATTGGGGCTCGCAGAAGTCCCAAAGCAGGCTGAGGTAAGTCCCTGCTGCCCCATTCTGGCCCTGGCTGCCCCTTCTGAGGGCTGGGCAGCAGAAAAACAATAGTGAGATGGTGTCGGACCTTTCAGCGATCTTGCATGGCATCTTGGTGCCATGGGTATGAGATGCCATGGCACCGGGGCTCCAGCAGGAGCATAGGGAGGGCCAGCTGGGGAGGTTGATGGACATTCAGTATGGCAGAATCAGAGCCCATCTGGCCCTTTTAAGTGCCCAATTCTGCACCCGTGGGAATGTCTAGCTCCTGTGGGTGCAGAATTGGGTGTACATTTGGGTGTACATTATTTTGGATGTCCAGATGGCCTGGACATGCCCCGATTGGAATTGGCCACTGTTCTTCTTAATATTTCTGTAGGGGTGTTTATTAATGTTTCTTTACCTTAGAACCTTCTCTCACCTCTGCTTTCTGTTCTTAAAAACTGCACCTTTTGTTTTTCCAGACTGCAGACACACCAGTTCAAAACATACTTGTCACAACCATTCTTCAATATGGGATGCATTGAATAGCAGAGCAGAGCAGAGCAGCATTTTTTCTAAGTCCTGGCTTTATTCAACATTTTCTCAGGAAAAACGGAGATATCTGCAGGAAATACTGAAAACATACATGGATATGCTTTCCTGGATATGCTTTATATGTGTCCATGGATGACCATGCCCCCGTTCTGCTCCTTCTGGGCACGTTCTGAGATCCCTCTGCTAGTGCCATGGATGTGCATGTCAGCTGTGTTTCAGAATACGGTCGGGGATATTTTCAGCAGATAAACATCCCCGCTGCACGTATAAAGCTCTTATTTGTGTTCTGGAGTGACCTCCTAAAGGGGCTACTTTAAAAGCCCTATTCATGCTTTGGATGTCTGAAAACAGGCATTGAGACATCCAAAGCACTATGACATCCCCAGAGCCCTTTTAGAAACCAGCTCTGTGGATGACCCCAGGGAGAGGATGTCCAAGTCTAAATGGGGGCATTAAGTAGGTAGGTCTGGGGTGTGTTCCCAGAACCTGGACATCCTTGCCCGATTTTAAGCCTGCCCAAGGTACAAATATACATCTGAAAAAGTACTAGCTTGTCAGACAGACATCTGGAGGGTATGGAGAAGGAGGTCTGCTCATGTCCCCTATATTTTTCATGCTAATAATGAACAGTGATGGGGAATGAGAGCTCATGTTTTTATTTATTTATTTGTATTTATTTAGCTATATTTATATACGGTCTTTCACCAGGTAAAGGTGGGTTACAGAGAACAAATGCGAAAATGCATTATAACAGCATCTTATCCAGACATAGTAATGGTTATGTTCCCTCTGGGTGGGTTATGTGGTAGGGATGTAGTATTCTGTGAATAGGTGCATCTTTAGATGTTTCCTTAATGTTCTGAGTTTTAATTGTGTGTTGTTCAGTGGCGTTTTTCATTATGTAGAGGGCCTCTGTTTTGTTATAGTTGATTTGCAAGTTGTTGTCTTTTAGCCAGTTGGCTATTTCAGTAAAGCATTCCTTGTGGGCGGTTAATGAGGGTTGATTTGTGTTAATTGGTCTGTAAATCATGATCGGCATAGATGTCGACATTGAGATTGTGTGATCTTATGTTTGGACATAGCAGTCAAATGTAGAGGTTGAAAAAGAGAGCAGAGAGGGTGGATCTTTGGAGGACTCCTTGAGTCTGCTTGTATGGGGTGGAGATATTTTGTCCGATCTTTATCTGTTGGTGTCTATCTGTGAGATAGTATATGAACCATTTCAGTACAGTGCCTTGAATTACGTTGGCATGGAGATGTTGTAGTAGGATATGGTGGTTTACAGTGTCAAAGGCTGACGAGATGTCTAAGAAGATTAACAGGAAGGCGTGGTTGATGCGTTACATTCCTTGAATTAGAGTATTTATCATCAGGGTGGTTAGTTGTGTTTCCATTCCATGGTGTGGATGGAATCCATATTGTTGAGGGTCCAGAAGGTTGTGTCTGTCAATATGGTCTTGGAGATGGTGTTGGACTGTTTTTTTTAACGATCTTTGCTGTGAATGGTAGCTGGCGATTGGTCTGTATGATAAGGGGTCATAAAGGTCTAGGTTTTTTTTTTTAGTGTTGGACATATGGATAAATTTTTCAGGCATGTGGACATGATGCCTTGTTGAAGTAATGCATGAGTGAATTTGGCAATTGCTCCACTGAGTTCATTCTTGGTCGCCTTAATCCATGAAATGGAGCAGGGATCCAGAGGAGAGGTTGTTGTGTTTAGAGATGCTATAGTGTTTTGTATTTGTCTTTTTGTGATATCGGTGAAGGAGATCCAGGGGTCTGGGTGATCGTCTTTGACAATGGGGGGAGGGTGGGATTTCTGATTGGGGATGCAGTTGTTTATAATTTTGGGCCAGTTGTTGGTGGGTGAACATGATTTCTTGGTTTTTGGTAGATGGTGTTTTTGTCAGATGTTTACGATGTTGAAGAGCTCTCTTGGTTGGTTGACTGCGGAGTTGAGTAGTTTCATGTGGGGTTCACTTCTCGCTTTGTGTAATGCGGAATAGTCATTCATAAGTTGTAGATATTGTAGTTTGTCATCATTATTTTTTGTTTTGCACCATTTTTGTTCATGTTTGCAGAGTTGTTGTTTAAGGTTGCGGAGGGCAGGAGTGTACCACTCAGTCTTAGGTTGTTTCGTGTGTGTGGGTGTTGTGGTATTGGTGGCAATGGCTGCTTTTCTGCTGACGTTATTCCAGTTCTCATTGAGTAGACACGTATCTAGTGGTCAGTTCATTAACGCTTATACAAAACAGTAAAAAAATTCTGCGTTAAATATAACAAAAAGGGAAATACATCCACATCAAAACGCTGCTTGGGAGAAATTACTTAAATTTTGTTATCTTAACTGTATCAAATTTCTACCAGAGGTCTCAGAACTCTCAAGCTTCAATCCAAAAGACTCAAAGGTCAAACTGAAAGGGATAGAAACCAGATAACATCAACGACCACCAACGGTAGTTAACATTGATCAAGTTAAATAACCTGCTCTATATAAAAAATAATGTGCCACTTTGCTCGCTTTATTAAAGATTTCTTCCTTATCTTGACCGTTGCACTGAAGCAGGTATAAAACTTTCTTCTTAATACTGTTAAGAACACAACACTCCCAAAACAGACTCTTAAACTGATCCGTATTCCACACACATCACTGGCATGAATGTCTACTCTGAGGGTCATCTATGTTACTAAAATTGGGAGAGATATAGATGTCCCTAGTATTTCTCAGTATGTTTTGCCCTGGATGTCCCTGATCTGACTTGGGTGTCCTTTCTAAAATGCCGCTTCACATTTTTTAGGGCATACTAGTGGAGTAAATGCATGCTAACAAGTGCATAAACCCATTAGAGGTCATTCCGAGGCATGGATAGCGGGGATGTTGGGATGTCCATCCGCGCTATTCGTGCCCTCTCACGAAGCCATCTAACTTCCCCGCGCGTTGTACGGGGAAGTTAGATGGGGGCGAGAAAGGGACAGATTAGGGGAGGCATTAGGGCATGCAGTGGGCAGTCGTTGGCCCTGGACATACAGGACTGATTCCAATCTCGGCCCAGTATGTCTGGGGCTGGCAGCCTGGAAGGGGAACTTATTCCACCTCTGAGGTGGAATAAGTTCACCTAGTCGGTGGGGGATAGTGGGCCCAGGGCTCAGAAAGGGCAGGAAGGGGGCAGAGGATATTCCCCGAAGTCCAACCCTGGCCTTGGGAGGCCAGATCGGGGGTCGGGCTGTGGGGAATGAACTATTTTGTCTGGTGGCCAGGGATCACGGCTTTTGAATGGAGCCATGGTGCCATGGCAACTGGATGCCATGGCACCGTGGTTCCATTCAAAATCCTTGACTGAGCTATCCAGGTAAGGCCTATACATGCAGGCTGACCTAAATTGGGGTCCCGGCCTGCATATACAGACCTGGATGCGAATCTGATCTTGCGGGGCTAGACATGCCCTGCGGGATCAGAATCCTGGCTAACTCTGTGCGTCTGGTACCGACTGGGAGCACAGAGAGCCGGGATATCCAGGACTGAATTGGGCCCATTGTGCATAAATCAGAAATGCATTATGAATGTGCATAATTCCCTTACAGGCAGTATTCCGTAACACTAAGTGGCAAGCCATGCCTCCTTTGCCGATGTCATCACAGTGCGCTGGGACATTCTAAAAGCATTTGCAGTTTGAAGGAGGGTGAGAGAGGAAACCCCTTTCTCACATGGTGGTTTTCGCTGCTGCTGGACCTGAGGGGTGCCTGTCATCATGGTGCACTGGGACAGTTTAAAAGCATTTGCAGCTGCAAGAGGTCATGACCAAGTGGCCCCTTTGGTGCCAGCTTTGGGTCTGGTACCTACTTGAAGATGCTGAAGAGCTCTGGGAATAAGAAAGGTAAAAGTGGTAAGCTGCCTCTGTCATCATTAAGCAGGGACAGGATGTGTCTACTGTGATTCAAACTGGTTTAGTTGTTTCTTCTTCTCATGAAGCTTCTGGGATTTCTTTGTTCTGTCCATAGGTCCCTCCAACTCCTCCTGCACAAAGGCTTGTTCTCCAGGATGGGAGTGTTGACACTTCCTTAATGCATCATTCAGGGAATGAGTATCTTTCCCTATTAGAGGACACACTGTAGGGTTCTTTGGGGGGGTGCTGTAATTCCTGTTCTTATCAATGTTCTAATTCCCTAGCTGTGGTTGAACTAAAAAGTGTTAAATCGGGTTTTATTATTTTGATGGATATATTGAAGGTTGTCACACAGACCCATACTATGCTGGGGGAGGGGGGGGGGTGGTATTGACCAGACAAAGCAATCTTCTATTGATACTGTTAAAAAATTACAGGAGCATTATTCTGGGTTAGATTCTGCTCTGCAGAAATTGGATAAATTGTACACTTAGGTTGATTCTCTACAATCTGTTGGGATATCCAATATTAAAGATAGTTTGATGATTCATATGCAGCTTGAAGGACGTGAGAATTCCATGTGGGCCAAGAATTTTGGTTTGCTGAATTTTTTTAAGATACATTTACTTTCTCGTCTTACAGCATTTTATTTCTGAAATATTTAAAGAGGTTTTGTTGTTTACTGGTGCAAATTCTGTTTTGGTTTCAAATACGTATTATTTACCTGCTAGGTCTTTGGTTCAGGGTAGGGAAGTCAATGTTTCAGCAGTGGCAGAATCATCTGAATTGGACTTGACTGGTTTTTGGAATCATCAACAGATGAAATTCCTTCTAGAGCTACATTGATTGTTACTCTTTCTGTACTATAAATGCAGAATCATGAAAGCTTATTTCTCTAAGAAAGATTTTAGTTTTGTGGTCAGAAAATCGTTATTTTTCCTGACATAGCTTGAGCCACACAGTTGAGGAGGAGGAGGTTCCTTCAGCTGAAGTCCCATATTTTGGCTTTGGGGGGCTCCTTCTTGCATTTCCTCTGCAAATATTTAATTGTGTACCAAGGTATTAAATATGTATTTACTGATCCTGATCAACTGGAGAATTTCCTGAAGGATAAGTGATTCGTATCCTGTTTAGCTAAGGCCTTCCTGACTTTATTTTAGGTTTACCTTATATTTTTTCAGTTTTCAGGGGATGCTTTCCTAGGGATTATACATTTTTATCCACCTAGGCAGGTTTGTCTCCTCTCTCTGTAATGTGGGCTAGAAAACATAATTGTTGTTTGTAATATTCTTTTCTTTTTGTTTTTTTAAGATGGATTTATTTCTGTAATTTCCTTGTTTGTTGCATTTTTTTTATAATACTGTAAAATCTTCAAAAATAAATAAAAAAAAGATCCAAGAGTATAGATAGAGTATAGACACATAAAAATATCTGCTCAGAAAACATCACAACTACTTTAATGCAATATGGATGGAATTTTATAGGGGTCCCTTTTTGTAATGTGTGTTGTCAAACGTGTATTTTGCACCTATTTTATAAAGTAAACTACATGCATATTTTATACAATAAGAACATAAATGTTAAGTTATGTGTGTCAAAATCTAGGCATGACCAGGTACACCAACCCTAAACTTGGTGTAAATGTCCACACCCAGATTTATAACATATGTACGTAAATTTAATCTCCGCCTATGCTCTTCCCAAGCTCCGCCCCATACTCACTAACTCCAAACGTATGCACCATTGCCCCAGCATGCGTCCTTACAGAATAGCACCTGCCTAAACTACAAACGTAAGTGCCCATCCTCGCACATAAGTCATTGAAAATAGGTGACTTATATGCAGGGATGTCCGGTAACTTTATGCAGTTTTTTCCAAAAAAACCTCCTATATGCATAGATATTCTTGAGGGCAGAGAATGGGTGGAACAGGAGCAGGATTGCCACTTAGCATGTAACTTATAAAATGTGCATATATGTGCAAATTTCTGCTGGCATACACAAACAAACTTTCAGCAGGTATAACTGTCCAAGAGCTTTCAGGTAGACTATATAACAAAGGCACAAAGAGTGGGTGCGTATTTTGTCTTTACAAAATAGCCTTTGTGCCTTTCCTGCCTAACTTCCCTGCTATAGTAGCATAATCTCTCATTAGTTAGCCCCCACCCATATTCACTCCAATTTTTCCCAGAGCAAGTTTGCCTCAAGGTAAAATGTCTGTACGAGCAACACAGCCCAATAACATTTTTTTCCAAAATCCTCTTTAGGAACATTGGAATACCATCTTAAGATAACATAATCAAGCCATGCAAGCCTTGACATATGCACACCCTCCTGTGCTGTGAAAAATGCAAACAGATTAGAGATGCAAATTTCATTTTAACTACTTTATTGATTGCTTCATATCTTTGATATGTTCCCATTGTCATGCCAATAAAGTTTATGGAATGTGAGAGAATGAGAGCTTAGTTTATCTTGAAAAGTTTCAAGAAGACAGCATTAGAGAATTCAGAAGGAACACTTTTGTTTCACTATGAGCCCAACTCAGCAAGGCAACTTGCAGGGCTGTATGTCCCGGTGGGATGTGCAGCCCCGCAAGCCATCCTGCCCATATTCCCTCACAGGCTCTCCTTGCATGGCCAGAATAGCAGTGCAGGGAGAGACAGCGGGGGGCAGAGTGAGGACAGAGTGGGGGCAGGCTGAGGTGGCGGGATGTTCAGGGCCAATTCAGGTCACGGCCCTATAAGCCCTGTGGGTCAGGGGCGGATGTGCTGCTTATTCCACCTCGGAGTCCTGCAGCGATCAGGGCTGGAACCCCCCCCCCCCCCCCAAGGCCAGGACAGGTGGCAGGTAGGTCCCAGTCACCCAATCTGGGCCTTGGCTGCCCATTCTAGGGTCGGGCAGTGGAGTAACAGGGGGTCGGTGCTGCAGGAGTCGGAAGGGCAAAGGGCGGGAGAACATCCCCACATGTACGCAGGGGCACACTGGGCCATCTCAGGGCCCGATCCTGCATCCGCGGGAATGTCTGGCTCCAGTGGTGCAGAACCGGGTCCTAACGGACCTGTCCTGCTCAGGGACGTCCAGATGGCGAGACGTGCCCCTAAATGAATCAGGCTCTTTGAGAATTGGCAGATGTATGAATAACTTTTTAAGAATAGTTACTTGTTTATTTGTTTTGTGACATTATGTATGGAAAGTCGCAAATAATTACCAACTACATCCCAAAAGCAACATGCTTGGAATATCACAGTTAGCCAAGCTAGAAAAAAAACATTATGACTTTAGAGGTCCAGGGTCGTATGAATTTCTCTTGTAGACTGTATTCCTAAGATATTCTTATTAATAGCTCCAAAAAAAGAGATGAGATGTGATCTTTTTATTTCAAGATATAGCTCTTAAATCACCACAGGCAACCAAGGAAAAATATTCTGTAAGACCGAAGATATCAAAAATGATGCATTTAAAGCTACAGCCAGCAGTCAGGATGACAGAAGATTAGCAGAGCAAAGAGTCAAGTGCTGCAATAATGAATAACATTTCGGGAGAAAAGAAAATCCATCAACAACTCCAAATGATCCTGAAAGTCATGTGCAATGTAAACCAAGGAATCTTAGCACTCCATAAAGTATGGCCCACAACCTGCAATTCAAACGTTTTAAGCTGATCAAATACATCGTTACAGATGGTACATTTAAATAAAATATGTGGGTAGAAGTGGCAAAATGGGATATTATCACTATGTCATGCAAAAAAAACATTTCATAGCAGAACAGTGATTTTTTGTATTATAACCTCAGGAATCCAATTTAGAGCAGTGATATTACTGGCCTTATAGCATGCAAGTCTGTATTCAAAGCACTTTCAAACATGCTACAATTATTGGTACCTAAGTGCAATTGGTAGTCATTGTATCTCCTTCAGAGGGATGGATATCTGAATCAGCCATGCTGAGATTTTTCACCATTTCTGCCTACAGAAAAAACTAAATAAATGCTGTTGATTTACAAAATAACTATGATTTACCACTAAAATGAAAAAAAAAAAGAAAAAGAAAAGTTTCTCTCTTCATTTCTTGGAACTTTTTAAAACTTATTTAATAACCTGAATGTTCCTCTAGAGGATAATAATCAGACATTTTTACTGAATGTGGTTAAATACATGTTTACCCACATGAAAATAGAGTCTAATTATTGCCCCCTTCCCATCTTGTTCACAGCATGCATAGTTTTAGTTACAGTGAAAAGCGGGATGGGATAGGTTGGGGAAGAGAAAATGAGGGTGCACTTTCTGCTATATACTGTTTGTTTTGCCTGCTTCAATGCAAGCACAAAATATGTGAGTAATTTCTACTCTTGTGTGCCGAGTACTGAGAGTGAACTGTACCCAAGGGAAGGCAAGAGGATCAAAGCGGGCACCACATACAATTCACTAGCAGTGGTTGGAATTGCTGTACATCCCTTAGGGGGAGAGAACAAAGTTTCCTTCTCAAGTCTTGCTGAGTACCTTCATGTGCTGACCCCATTGCATGAAATCTGTACCAATTCTCGGCAAGGTGACATTACAATTGAAGTACGGTAGGAAAGAAAAATAGAAATACATGTGGACTGCACATCACCCAAGATAAAACGGTGCCTACCCTTAGCTTACGTACTGTATCGGGGGGGGGGGGGGTTATTTCTGATGATCTTAAGGTGGCTAAACAGGTAGAAAAGGCAATGGCGAAAGCCAGGAAGGTGCTTAGTTGCATAAGGAAAGGAATGACCAGCAGGAAGAAGGAGGTGCTAGTGCCTCTGTATAAGTCTTTGGTGAGACTGTATTTGGATCATTGTTTACAATTCTGTAGACCACACTGTCAAAAGGATAGAAACAGAATGGAGTCGGTGCAGAGGGTGCTTACCAAAATGGGCAGTGGGCTTCCCCATAAGGCAAATGGGGACAGACTTAAAATCTCGATATTTGTACTTTGGAAGAAATAAGGGAGAGGGGAGATATGATAGAGACATTTAAATACTTCCATGGCATAAATGCACAATAGGAGAGCCTCTTCCAATGAAAGAAAGCTCTGTAATGAGGAGGCATAGGATGAATGTAAAAGGAGGAGCTTAGTGGTTGGTATAGGCCGTTTGGTCTTTATATGCCATTATGTTTCTATATTTCTCTTCATGTTTTGGATGACTGAAAATGGGCATATAGATGTCCAAAGCATGGAGATGTCCCTGGAGCCATTTTAGAAAATGATTCTAAATATGTCCCCAGTTCGAGGGCATACATGGCTGAGCAGTGGTATGGGGAAGGTGTATCCAGGGCATGTCCCAAGCTGTGTTCAAGTTTACACCTGCTCCAGGGCATGAATAGGCATAATCCGTGTAAGTGCCTTTCAATATCCCCCCAACCTGTTCAAGAATTTTACAGATAAATGCTAAATGCAAATGCGATGTTGCAGCATGTCCCTCTGCCGGCAGCTGCATAGGTGTAGGAGTCCCCTGCAGCTTCACGGGAATCCTAATAAGAGAAAGGGGAGTCGATCTCCAAAGAAGAGTTCTTTACCACTGACTATTAGCTATTTCCAAGGAACTATTAAGCAGTGGATATAAAACTCATTGGTACCAGTATTCAGCCTGAGGAAGTCAGCTGTAGATAAAAAATCAGGGGCCCAAAATTGAGGGCCGGCAGCTAGCACTGCTAACGTGCTGAGCCACCGGTGCTGAGCCTTAAACCTGGGTTCACTGCATAGGACAATCACTTAAACCACTACCCGGTTAGTGATATGTGGTAAAGGTTAGTCCAGGGTTTCCTGCGCTTGGCTTTCACCACATATTGCTAACTGGGTAGTGGGCTCAATATCACTGCTGCCCGGTTAGTGATCGGTGCCACCTCTGCTCTGCTCTGGAACACCCCGACATGCCATGATGCTAAGCGGTTAGCATCGGGGCATGTAGAGCTGGCAACCGTGGATATTCAGCGGCACTAACTGTCTTAGTGACAGTGAATATCCTGCAGAGCAACATTGACACAGTTTGCAGGTCTACAAACCACCTAAATGCCGTTGAATATTAGGCTCCAGATATTTAGTGTATCTGTATAGTGGCTCGAGCTGAATATCGCAGTTTGGTGGTTCACACTGGCACTATCCAGATAGCAGTGAGATTCAGCCTCTAATCCTCATAGCACTTGTCCTAAGTTATGCAGATGGCTATCCAGATAAGGGTCACCCAAGGATCATGCCAGCGCTATGAAGATGGGGCCAAGGTAGTCCAAGGAGATATTTAGTGGCACTATACGACTAGCACCGCTGAATATCCCTCTCAGTGAGATTTATCCAGATAGCAGGTCTTGGTAACCAAACAATTTGAATACTGACCCCTTAGAAAGTCCAATTTGCACTGCTTAATCACCCCCACACCCCTTGGCTGATTAATGGAAGATTTGAGCTTTGCTGTATAATAAACTGGTACCCTCTCAGCTTTGCAAATACTCTCCCTGTAATTCTAGACATTTCCCTTTTCTCCATGGCCTCACCAGTTTCCTTAATTCTCTTTTTGAAACAGCAACCTCAGTACAAAACCAGGGAACCTGATGCTTGATGAGGAACATCTGTTTCCACTGAGGTGGCCAAAGCTGAAACTGTCTAATTCAACCTCTCCTTGACTCCCAATGCTTCATTATACTGATAACTCAACAAACACAAATTAACCAAGGTCGATGTATCCACCTTAGAATGAATAAATACCTGTTTGTGACCTTTTTTCTGAAGCAGTGATTGTTGCATGAAACTGGAGATTTTCGGATTGTGTGTTCCAGACTACTGGAACATAATTTACCTTGGCTTAACCGTGTATGCATTGAGGGTACATCAAATAATTCAAAATGCTACAGCTAGGTTGTTGACAGGTTGCCAGTTAAGAGAACATTTTAGATATTATTTGAAGCATTGTCATAGCTTGCCTCAGGCATAGAGTATCCACTTCAAGTAGGGTGTTCTGATTTTCAGAGCACTGTCTGGGGAGGGGGACAAGAGTATGTGAGAAACTTGCTGAACTTAAATGAACCAGAGGTCAATTTGTGATCAGCAGGTACAAGACGATTATTAGCTTCTTCGGTGGCTGAAGTGAGGCTTTGTAAAATCCAAGCTGCAGGGTTTTCAGTAGCAAGGCATCTTTTGTGGAAAACATTTCTTACCAAGCTCAAAAATGAAAGCAATTATTTTACAGTTCAGAAGAAGCTGAAGAGCATTTTATTCATCCAAGAATGTGGTGATGAAAGCTAGATGGCTGTTCTTTTGAAATGGAACACTCAAGGACAAATAGATAGAGGTGAGGGTTCTGACAGAACCTTTGTCTTCTTTTGTTTGTTTCTATTATGATGTTGTTTATGCTTCCTGGAATGTATGCTTCTTTTGTGGAGGTTTTATGTAAGCCATATAGGATGTTTTACTGGATAGAATGGCATATAGAAACAGCAAATGAGATGAAATCAGTGCATTGCATTGCAGAGCAGTATTCTCTTTCCCCACTGATTACACAGGGTAGCTAGCATGTAAGCCTCTTCCTTGGTGAGGAGTTTAACATTTTTTCCACTTCCAGCTGCAAGGAGTTCAGCACCACCAACCCCTCTGGTGTCAATACCTCTTGCGGCTGAAAACCCTCTAAATTCACCTCCAGGATATTCACTATCGGGGGGACCCTTTCTGGAACTCAATTCCTCTGTGGCATCCTTGAAAGGCTTCAAAATATCTATGACCTGAGTAATGTTTGTCCGGTCCTGATGCTCCCAATACTAGTTTCAATAGCAAATAATATCTGATAGAGGGCTGCCTGTTGTTCTTCTAACTTCTCCAGCATCAGATAGGTGGAATTGCAGCATCCTGAATGAGCTGGTGAACAGGTGCCTCTGCTGCTTCTTGCTTCGATGCACCTCATGCCCACCCTTCACACTCTGGTAGATATACTCTGCTGTTTCTTGGTACTTGCCACTGAGTAGCTTCAGAACATGGCTTCCATTTCCCTTGCTCCCCAGGCCTTGGGAGTATCTTACTAACAGACACAGCAAGGGGGCAAGGAGCAGATACTATAAAAGCAACCACCTCCCTCCTTCAGTGTCATAACTATGTTCTTCTTGTTATCTAGCCTAGCTATCATCTCCCTATCATTACTACTACTACTGCTACTACATATCATTTGAATAGTGCTAGAAGGCATATGTAGCACTCTATGCATACATGTAAGAGAAAGTCCCTACTCAACAAAGCTTACAATAAATTCAGGAAAGACAAACACAAAAAACAGGGGGCTAGGGTAAAACTAAGGGGAAAAGAGAGGGTAGTGACAATGGCCGAAGATTAGCTATGTGGCTGAGTTTTTAATAGATAGAAGAGGAGAGAGATGGTTTGAGGGAAGGCCAGCGAGAAGCAGGCTGTAATAGTTTAGAGAGGAGTTATTAGAGAATGGATTTGGTCTTTGGAACGTATTCAGAAAAGAACGGAAAAAACTTTTTGCTGATGTTATAGAAAAAGAAATAATTGTGCAGAAAAAAGAGAGAGAAGGGTCAAAGATAGCCTCGAGGTTTTGAGCTGAGTGTTAAAGAGAAAGGAGGAAGAGGGGAGGTGAATTTAGAGGGAAAGATATAAAGCTCGGTTTTGGCCATTTCCAGTTTCAAATGGCAGTGGGACATCCAGGCAGAAACATAGGAAGGCATGCTGAGATACAGGACTGGATTCCTGGAGAGATTTCAGGTGCAAAGTGGTAAATCTGAAAATCATCAGCATAAAGAGGATAATGAAAACCATGGAAGGAAATCAGGGCACCAAGGGAATAAGTATAGAGAGAGAAAAGAAGAGGTACCAAGACAGAACCCTGAGGTACACTGACTGAAAGCAGTATAGCAATGGAGGAAGATCCATCAGAACATACACTGAAAGTGTGATGGGGGAGATAAGAAGGAAACCAGGATAGAACAGAGATGGTGATAAATGGTACCAAAAGCAGCAGATAGTTCAAGAAGGATGAGGATTGAGTAAAGGCCCTTGGATATGGTCAGGAACAGGTTACTGGAGACTTTGGTAAGAGGCCGTTTCTTAGATGGGAGAGGATGAAAGCCAGATTGCAGCGGATCCAGAATAGTTTGAGAGGAAAGAAAGTTAAGACCGTGGTGGTGAACTGCACATTCAAGTAGTATGAATGTGAAAGAAAGGAGGGAGATGTATCAATAATTGGAAGGTCAGATAGGGACTAGTGAAGGGTTTTTTTAGGACAGCTGTAACCACAGCATGTTTGAAGACCACAACAACAATTGCAGTGGAAAGCAATAGGATGAGAATATGACAAAGGGAGGGATGTCAGCTAAAGGATAGAGCTTAGTAACTGGATGGGAACGGGATCAGAGTAGTAGGTAGTAAGTTTGGAGGACGATAGAAAATGTGCAATTTTCTCCTCAGTGATTTTAGAAAAGGAAGAAAGGGTGACAAACAATGAAGAAAGGAAGGATATGAGACGGAAGGAAGGAAGATGGAGATGGAGGTGACCCTGTGGAGAACTCAAGACTAATCTTATGAACCTTATAATGGAAGTAGTCAGCCAAGGTTTGGACAGAAAGTGAAGTAGGGGTTGGGGCAGAAGCATTTGAAGGAGAGAGTTGAGTTTGAGGGTCAGGGGTGAAAGATTGTATCAGATGGACATAGTATTCTTTTTTAGTGAGTGCTATGACAGACAAGAAAGAGGTTAACATGAATTTGAGATGTAGGATGTCCTAATGGGTACAGGATTTAAGCCAAAGGCACTTAGAGTGTGCACAGGAATGTAGGTAGCAGATTTTAGAGGACAGCCAAGGCTAAAGTGCAGTAACACCTCACATGATGTGGATTGAGAAGAGCAAGAGCAACCAGAATGAAGGAGAATATAGTGTTATAGGAAGAGACTGCTTCATCAACAGACTCAGATGACATAGTAGAAGAGAGAGGAGATGAGCAGCAGTGGAAAGAGTAGAGGGGTCAATAACCTGAAGATGCCTAAATGAGTTGGTGGAGACAGAATGAGATTGTGGTGGGGGTGGTTGAGAGTGAAAGTTATCAGATGATGGTCAGATAGGGGAAGAACTGAGGTTGAGAAGTTTGAGGGCAAGCAGTTGGAGAAAAAGTCAAGGTCCAGGCAGTAGCCATGCTGGTGAGTAGGAAAAGTAGAATGCAACTGGAAATTGAATAAGGAGGTTAAGATAAGGTGATTTGGGGCATAAGAGGGGTCATCAACATGAATTTTAAACCCCACAAGTATGAGGAAAGGTGATTTTGGATCCAGAATGAAGGAAAGCCAGTATTCAAAGTCAATGATAAAGGAAGAGGTGAACTTGTCAGGAGGTTGATAAATGACAGCTACCTGGAGAAATAGTGGAATAATAGGTGGATAGAGTGGACTTCAAAAGAAGAAAAGGAGTGAGACTGAGGTGGAAGGAGAGGTTGAAACCATCAGAAAGGAGAGAGTAAGAACCCAACACCAGTGCTATGGCCAATGAGGTGAGGTGTAGGGGAGTAAAGGTAGTCTCCATGAGAGCAGAGTTTTCAGGAAAACACCAAGTCTTAGTTAGAGGAAGAAGATGCAGAGTATTCGAGATAATTAGGTCATGAATGAAGGTAAGTTTATTGAAGGCAGAGTGGACATTCCACAGAGTGCATTAGAAAGAGAAAGAGGAGGGAGGAAGGAGAAGGATATGAATAAAATTAGAGGCATGGTAGTTGAATTTCCATGGGGAGTGAGAGAAATGCCTAGGAGAACCAGGACTGGGAATGATATACCCAGATGAGAGAGGAGAAGGAGTAGAAGGGTATGAGGGAGATAATAAGAGTCATGATAGTGACAAGAGTATGGTTGTCTCAGAGAGCGTGGACATGGATGAATGAGAGGAAAACATGTTGAAGTTCAAGAGCAGATGATATGGGTAGAAGACAAAATGGCAGGGGATGTAAAGAGAGTAAAGAATTGGTGATAAGAGCTAGGGGTTTGAAGTTGTTGGAATGAAAAGATTAGGGAGAGTTGGCATTAAGAAGAGAAAGCGATGTGGAACCATAGGAATAGATAGGGAGGAGAGACTATAGATTAGAGGAGATATGATATGGTGAGGCAGGAGAGAAGTCCCACTGATTTGGGGTGCACTTGAAAATAATAGTGTTAATGGGCCTCAGGAAGACTATAAAGAGATGTAAATCACAGGGTGGATGGGACATAAAAAGTCACCAGGTGAGAAAAGGAGACACCAAGTTTAGTGCTAAAGACCAAGGTTAATGTTCTACCTTAGTGAAATAAGGAGAGACATAAGAGCAGGCAGATTAGCAGAATAGCACAAATTAGAGTGAAGGCAAAAAAAAAAAAAAAAAAAACCCAGAAGAAAAACAGCAGAGCTCAAAACCTAAATAGAAACAGATAAATAATAAAACATAAACAATAAATACCAATAAGCTAAAAATTATAAAACAAGTGTAGTTAATAAACCTGTAGCAAAAACTACTTGCTTGGTAGGTGCACTCACCAAACTGAAAGAATCCAGGAGGAAGGTCAGAAGGATATATATAAACAGATAGGTCCTACGAAATGGCTCTACATGGGGTAAGCCCTTTCACCATGGCTCATATTGCCACTAAGATATGGGCTGTAGTATGACTGTCATTCATTACCTAGTCACACCAGCATTGAGAATGAACACTATCCCATCTTCTCCACTGGGACTTGCGTAGATGGGCATTGGAGTTGCTTGCTTGCCACTTCAATGGGGAAAATGAATGAGGTTTCAGACTAGAAAATAATTTTTATTTTTCTGTAGCTTTCTTGCCACTACAACTTGAAGTATGGGATGCAATCTTCAGACTTGGATCAGCATCCCATCTTGAGCCGACCTCTAAAGAGTGTTATTTGCGCAAATAATGTAGCGTGCCATAATTCAAAAGATGGTTTTCCTTTACTAACGGCCTCTGATAGTACATGCATTCTTTACTATGCAGATCTTCAAGTACTTTATAATACCTCCAGACCTGTGTTTTTGTTCTTTGAGCCAAGTCAGTTATTGGATTTTCTGGTAGCTAGGGAGGGAAATAGAGTGGAAATTGTGACCATATCGGCTGACGCTTAAGTCTCTGCTCTTAAATAGAAATTTATTATCCTTTGATTTATTTCCTGGTGCCTCCATGTATATTGCCTTAATTTTTGTGGGCTAAATTTTGGATGATGTATAATTGATTTGCCTTGGATATATGTGTGTTACTCTAGTTGTATTTGTATTGCTATCATCCCTTTTTTCTTTTTCATTCCTGTTATGCAAGAATGTTAAAAATTTAATAAAAAATCAAAATGTTAAAATACCTCCAGACCTTTGATATTTTTATGATGCTTCTTAGGAGGAGAGGGGGTTGTTAATATTGTTAATATTAGGGCTGAAAAGCAGAGCAGGGGCAGCCTTCACACTGTCTTCCATGCACTGAACCTATGGTGCACTCTTTATCTTGGCAGTATCACTTCCTATCTCCTCACTACTTAGCATTCTAACAAGGCCTGATATTCCTGAAAATCGTAGCAGTCCATTATCAAAAGCCTTATCCGGATAACCACAGATGTTATCCAGATAAGGGCACTGAAAGATATTCAGCAACACTATACATACAAATAATGCTGTTAATATCTTCAAAGATTATCCTGACACTACCCGGAGAGTATCGGGGCAGTTTGTCAACAGAGCAAGGGTGCCGCCAACCACTTTCTGGATAATCACTTGCTCTATCCCGACAGAAGATTTACAGCTGTTCTCCAGATAAATTATGCAGATATCATTGTAAGCCACTTATTCTGGAGGTCCAAACTATCTGAATAACGTATCTGGTTAGTAGCTAAAAATCGTCACTATCCAGGTAATGATGCTGATTATTATTATTATTAGAAGCAGTATTTAGCTCAGGCCTTTCCAGGAGAAGATCAAGGCATGTTACATTCAGGTACAGTAGGCATTATGTGGATAGTTGCCGTACAATGTAGATATTCAGTGATAGCCACTATCCGAATATTGCTGGACTACTGTATATCTAGAGAATATTTAAATGCCATGGCATTGAATTATTGGTAAATCTGAATATCAGTCTCTGAGCTCCTAATTTTAGGACCTGTTAGATGCTAAAATTAACACTGTACAATTAGATTAATAATCAAAAACATGCCTCAGAAACATCACATGGATAAGCATGGTTGACAGAAGTCCTTGTGGAACTCAGTTCTTCCATGGCATCCTTAAAGTGCTTTAGGATTTTCATCACTTGTGTGATATTTGCCTAGTCCTGGTGACTCAAGGGTCTGCCAATGCTGATCTTAGTCTCTGATGACATCTGATGCTCCACTAACCTCTCTAGCAAGTCATATGGAATTCCACCTACTGTTAATATCCTTCTTGAGTTGGTGCTCAGGTGTCCCTGTTGCTTCCTGCTTCTCAAGCAGCTCATGCCAACCCTTCAGCACTTCTTGATCAGATCCCTCAGGACAGGGCTGCCACTTGACTTGCTGCACAGACCTAGGGAATCTTTGACAACCAGGTGCAGCAAGTATGCAAAGCATCTGATCCAACAAAAGGCCCCTCCTTTACTGCTTTGACCATGTTTATCCCACCATCTGTTACAAAGAAAACTGGATGTACTGTATAGTGCTCTTCTTATGCCCTATATGCCAGCCTTGCAACATTGCCCTTATTTCTGCTAAGATATGGATCTATGCATGTATGTCATTCATTACCAGGCTGTGAGCACAGCCCATCGGTACCCTCCTGCTGTTGCTCCCCCGTTAGACTTAGAGTCTGTTCCTGCCTCGATCGGCAGCCATCAGTGTGATGTCAGGGTGAATTAGGTATGTGCAACATTCTGGCAGCTCCAGATGTCAGTGGTGAACTGCATGCTAGTATCATTCTCTACTTTGCCAGCTCTGCCTGTAGCTGATGATGCAAAAGATTATACAGGCTGGGGATCACCTGCCTACTAAAAATTGTTCTGCAGTGCACTAGGTAAGTAGGCGCTAAGAGATACAGTTGTGGTCAAGATACCCTTGCAGTTCTACCCCTTAAGGTCCAATACCTCTTAAATGAAAAGTGGCCAGTGAAATGGCTTTGAACTATATATGCATACATATTTGACACATAAAAGAATCAAATAAAACAAGACCAATTAAAAAAGGAAATAGTAGGAAATGGTATAAAAACTGGGACGTTGCCAGGACATGCTAATAGGCACTCTTAAAAACAATTCAAATCAGTTTGAAAAGAACCACATTCTCATTGCAGTAAAGATAGACACACCTGTGATCAATTGTCAGTACTCACATGACTTGAATTAACCAATGAAAGAAGGCTGCAATGTTTAAAATGGCCACATTCACTCCCTGTTCCATTTTCACAATGGTGGAGAAAAGAGACCTGCCTGAGACAGTCAGAAAAGCCATTATCACCAAACATCAAACTTCAAAGGGGTACAAGGCCATCTCCAAAGACCTTGGGATTCCTGTGTCTACAGTTCACAATGTTATTAAGAGGTTTTCACACATGGAACTGTAAAGAACCTCCCAGGATATGCTGGAAAGAGGACAAATAATCCAAGAAGTCTTCAAAAGTTACTGTGAACTGTTGGAAGAACACCATGTACAACATCCAAAGAATTTAAGGCTGACCTGGAGCAATCTGGAGTGGTAGTTTCAACCTTCACAATATGCCATACACTAAACAAAGAAGGGCTTCATGGGGAAAGGCCTAGGAGGACACACTGCTCAAAGACAAACATAAAAAGGCATGCCTGATCTTTGCCCAAACCCACCTTGAGAAACCACAATCTTTCTGGGAAAATATTCTGTGGACAGATAAAACCAAACTTGAGCTCTTTGGCAATGCACACCAGCAGTACATTTACAAAGAAATGAAGCTTATAAGGAAAGAAACCACCCTCCCTACAGTTAAATATGATAGAGGTTTCATAATTTGTGGGATTGTTTTGCTGCCTCAGGAACTGGAGGCCTAGAATGTATTAAAGGAATCATGAAGTCAGAGGACTACTAAGGTATTTTAGAGTGAAATGTGCTACCTAGTGTCAGAAATCTAGGTCTGGGTTGAAGGTCATGGGTTCTCCAGCAGGGCAATGAACCAAAACATGCATCCAAAAGTACAAAAAAATGGTTAAAAAGGAGAAAATGAACCATTTTAAACTGGCCAGCAATAAGTCATGATCTCAATCCAATCGAGAACCTTTGGAAAGAGCTAAAATCTGCCATTGGTAAAAGGAATCCTGGAAACATTTATGAGCTGGAACAAATCACAGTTGAAGAGTGGGAGAAACTACCAGCAGACAGATGTATCAAATTTACAGATGGTTACAAGAAACATGTGGAGACTGTCATCACTGCCAAGGATTGTGCAACCAAATATTAATGAAGGGTGTCATTAATCCTGTTCAGATCATATTTTATTTTTTTCACAGAAATTATTACATCTAAGTTGCAAGACATCTTTTTTTTTTGTTCTATACCATTGAACATACTATTAAAATATTATGATGACATACAGTTAGAATATTTCCAATTATTTCTCAAGATATTGTACAAAACATGCTTAAAATGCAAGGGTGACAATAATATCGACCACAACTGTACATCAGCTTCTTAAACCCTACCTTCTCATCCATGTTCATGGCATGGTCATCCAGGGCTATCATGTCCCTGCTATGCTGGATCACCACCCTCAATGTTGCCTGCCACCTGCCCCATTATTTCCGTGGTGGTTTGCTTCAATTTACGTCATGTCTACTGCCATGCTATCTGATTGGTGAAAGAGGATAGGAGCTATACTTCAGAAAGGGATTTCATTTTTCCTGTACCTTTCCTACCGCTATTATTTAAACTCCTGGTTGGAGTTTTTGGATCAGCTTAGGATCAGCCATCATCTCTGTATTGAACTGGAAAGGATACTGTTTTTTCCAAAGGATATAGCATGCCCCTGTTTGTAAGATGACCCATCAATTTCCTTCTGCTAATGCGCTCTTACAGTAGTTACATTTTGCATACCATGAATCATTAAGCACTTAAAAATGTTTTCACATGTGTGAGGTTTTAAGAGAATTCCCTTGAAGTTCCTCATCAAAAGATAAAAAGACTAAAGGACACACAATGAAGCTACAATAAGAGAAAATAATTTGCAGTCAGTTACTCCCAAGGGACTTAATTTGGAACTTGATTGGTGGAGTGTGGTTTAAATTAGGAAGGAGGGGTAATTGGAGTGACGTATTTAAGTGATTCCCTATATACATATAAAAGAGCAGGCAGAGATCGAGCATGACATTCATTTCGGGAAAGGCCTGATGAAGGGCTGGAAGAATACCTAAGCCTGAAACATGGCGCTATGTAGCATATTATTCATGAATGAAAAATCGACTTGATTCATGGCAGTGCTTTGAACACCTCTATAATTTGGAGGGTGATTTGCAGTTTCTTCTCGCAGCGGCAAACCAGCAAAGAAGAGAAGAAAGGGAACAAACAGATAAGAAAAAGACGTTGTCCCTTGAGGATATTTATGATCTTTGGAACTGAAAGTATTTATTTTGAGGGGTTTGCTCATAGCACTTCCCTTGATGTGACTGCTATATTTTTAAGCATGTTGAGCTATTGATTGTGGCTCGTAGAAAACGAATAAAAAGGAAAGGTTCACCTCGAGAGGGATTACCTCATGGTGATATTTCCAACAAAAACCCAGTGAAATGAAAATAGGGAGCAGGATTTAAAGGTTGTGTTTAAGGTTATAGTAGTGTTTCTCTGGGAGAGCATACCAAACTAGCGCTGGTCTTCTTGTGTGCATGTGTTTGACTTGTTCTCCCAATTAATACTGCCATTTTGATCCCAGTTTAACAGGTGGCTCATTTGCATGCACATGGTTATTCCATCCTTCATTTGAATTATCTTAGCTGCATCGCGGGTTAAAAGGTGTGCATTGTCGGGGCGTGTAAAAAGTTGATTTAGCATACGTCTAACGCTGGTTTTCTGCATTGGCCTGAAAGACAATGCCTTTGAATACCCTAGTGTAGGAGACTCTGTCTAGCAAAATGCCCACTTTTGCACCAGAACAACCTATAACAGTAGTTCTAAGACCACTAGAGAAGTTGGTATGTGTTGTTTTTTCTTTACAGTCCAATCCTAGTCATAACCAAACTCCTATCTCTCCCTCAAAATCCTAAAATCTACACCAGACACTCCTTCCTAAACCCTCTGAAAATCAGAGCCAGACTCCTTGTCTGTTCTTCTAGGTCATTGCAAAAACCCCACACTAGAGCCCAGTGCTTAAAACTCTAGAGCAGGGTTTCATAGTTCAAGTTTAATGCTCACTCTTTGTGCAGCAGTGCAATTTGCAAATTAGCCAGTGCACAAAAAGTCAGGACATCAAGCCAAACAGATGCGCATAGAAGTTGGTGCAAGTTTTGCATGCTGTCCTAAACTAAGAAGATCATCTGAGGTGTAGTCAGGGCCGGCCCAACCTCTAGGCAAACTAGGTGGTCACCCAGGGCAGCAACTTCTGGAAGGCAGCAAAAGCAGGGCATTCAAAGCTAAATTAGATTTTGACAGCCAGAGGGGGCGTAAAGCTTGAGGTTTGTTTAGGGTTCCAACACTTTGGAGCAGCTCTAGGGCCGGCCCTGGGTGAAATTTCACACTTGACCTCAGATGATCCAGACATTGTGGAAAGATCCTGATGTCAATGTTTGAGGGGCCGGTGCCCTCTGGACCCGACTTCCTGGGAGAAATAAAATCACTGGTAGCCCAGTGGGCCCTGATCCTCCTACTCCCTGAAATCATAAAGGAACTGATGGCCTAGTAGCCCCAAACCCCCCTTCCTCTGAAACAATAAAGGACCTGGTAGCCCAGTTAACCCAATCTCCCCAAACAATAAAGGACTTGGTGACCCAGTGGACCCTAACCCCTCCAGCTCCCCAACCCTCCCCAGTACCTTAAATAATTTTGAATAATTTTGGGTGGGAGCATTGCCCACACGCTCCTGCCCCCATGCCTCAATCTTGTGAAATGCCAGCACTTGGCCCTGCCCAGTGCATCCTGAGAACCACTGGGTGGAGGTCAGACTGCCATATAAGGCAAAAATGCTTTATATGGCAAAACAGACCCTCCTTTTTGCATCCTGCATCCTGGAATGAAACTTGGAGGGTCACTCTGCCATATAAGGTATCTTGAGTCTTATATGATAGACTGACCCTGCTCGGTGCATCCTAGGATACACACCGTGTGTAGCGCCATGTCACCATTTTGCAAGATGGTGGCACAGGGGCAGGGGTATGTGGGTAATTCTCCTGTCCACAATCTTTAAAGTACTAGGGAGGATTCATGGAGGTGGGGGTGTTAGGGTCCACTGGACCACGAGGTGCATTTTTGTTTTGGGGAGTGGGGGTTTGGCACCACCAGGCTACCAGTGATTTTACTTGTGTCGGGCGGTTAGTGTCCAGAGAAGGCACCAGCTCCCTGACATTGTACCGATGACACAGGGGATTTTCTCCGATGTCTGGATTGTCTGAGGTGATGTCATCAGTCAAGGGATCTGCAGAAATCAGACTCAGGGATAGGGTTCTGAGGCTGCCTGGAAGCATTTGAAGTAGAATGGGATGATGTGTCACATGCTGGCTGTTGATTGCCACCCCTCAAACTTCTCCTCCTCTCAGATTGGTTCCAGCGAGTATGGGTGTATGCTCACAGCAAAAACAAAGTTGTGAATGGCGATTTCTGAAAATTTTCTGAGAATGCATGCTCAATTAGTTGATGCCAGGTCAAACTGAAAACAGCAATTTCAGTCAGTTTTACCCTTCATATGAAAATGAATGCACATACCTACAATATACCTAATAGGCTTAAGAGACTTAGGGGTATGTTTACTAAACTGCGTTAGTGGAATTCGTGTTAGGAGCCGCAGTAGAGACAGAAATCCCAACTAAGGACATGGGCAGTACATCGTTGCCGAGAACACGCCGAGAACGCGCGCTACAAGGCGCCATAAATGAACGAGCGCTACAGGGCACGTTACCGAGCATTAATCTTAAGAAGGCGCGCAGGCATACAAACACAGCAACAGAGCTGTAGCACAATGGTTAAAACACTGACTGATGGTACAGGGGTCATGGGTTTGATTCCCCAGTGGGCCTAATGTATAAGGCTGGTTGAGGCAGCACCCTTTACATTTAAGTAGTGATTGGTGAGGCATTTGACGTGTATTTTAATTAGTGCTGCCAGCAAACACACCCTCACGGTGGCATAACCTAAGGTGCCGCATAAGGCACCCCATAACGCACTCCATAGGGCACATTATAAAGTGTACTGTCCGGCAAGGCACCCTATAATGTCCCCTATAGGACACCTCATAAGGCTGTAAACAAAGCCCTGGCTGGCTGCAGAGGGACTGCACGTCACCACACAAACTGTCTGCTGTGGTTACCAGGATAGGGCTAACCCACCCGTACCCATGATGCACTGCACATGCAAATCAGCAGTCTACAGATGATCACAAGATGGGGTATGCACCCCCACAGCACCTCAGCCTGGTAGGGGGAACTGACCATGTGTTGCACTGCCACAGACAGTCACATTTTGTGGGTACTGTGCCCACCCTGAGGTTGAGGTGGGGCGCCCAGCACCAGGTCCACAGCACCTTTCATGGCTGAAATACGCCATGCTGCAAGTCCCCATCAGTGTGTGATAGGTAGTTCCGTTAGACACACCTAGGATACATCTGTGCCCTGCTGTATGTCTCGGTCATGTCTAGTCCTTATGGGCGATGATGCACCCAGAATAGTGCATATCCTGTGTTGGTGCCATGGTTACCTGCTGTAGGTGAAGGGGGGGTGTATGGACCCATGGGCAGATCAAGTACCACCACACAACCCAACCTCTGGGGCTTAGGGTGGGAAACAGGATCACCCACCAATAGATCCACAGTCTACCTCCCTGCAATGGTAGCAGTAGAGGGGACCATCAACCCCAGTCCTGCTGGGGAACAGACAGAGCGGTACACATCCATAACGCAATAGCAGACAGACGGCAGGCCTGGAAATGCTCAGCTGCCCCCCACCATTATCTGACATTCTCCAGCAGCAAGCCTCCAGCCGCTGCACCCTGCAAGGTGTTCCAGCAAGACACATACTAGCTGCAAACAGTCCGCCAGCTAGTCCATAGTACATGGTCCTGGAGGAGATGCATGTACCCAGAACTGGAATGTCAGCATACACACCAAACAGATAAGTCAGTGATTGGGCCCCAAAAGAAAACCCATATATATCACATGAGAGAAATGCTATATAGCACTATGGGGGAACCTAGCCATGCCATGGTCACTGCTCAGTCAGGGTGAGAGTGACCTCCCAGCAGGACATGCTATGGCCACCCTGTCCGTGCAGGTGGTACCGGGCTCTACAATATCCGAGCCATTGCCCTATGCCCTGTGCAGATGCGGCCAGGCCAGGCCACCCTATCCAGGCTATTCCCACAGTACCTTGCTCCTCATTATGTACATTGGCAGGCCAAAACTGGCAACAGTGCTAACAGTGTGGGCTGTGGAGGGTGTTGGCAGCCACCACACACTGGATAGACAGACACACATTCCCCACACCTATGCCAGCATTGTGCAACTATAGAGGTGTTGGGCAGCCCAGGCCACCACACCAGTCCTGGGCACAGTGCAGGCATGACTATGGTACGCAATACTGTAGGAGTTACTCCCCAGGTTGGTAAACACTGTCAGACACAAGACCTGTAGCACACTCCACAGACATCAGAAAGGTTGCTATGATGCAGCTCACTCAGAATATTGTATTTAACCTAGGAATTGCTATCTGCCAGTAATCATAGCAATCTTCTTAAAGATGTGTACCATATTCCCAGGTTTAGGGTGGCATTACTAAGGTATGCATGTGCTAGTACTGGGAGATGCATGCAGAGCCCAAAGTCCTGCCTCTCCAGGAGGCTTTGGATAATGGGGCCTGTGGGTGCGGGTGTGTCTGCCCCTGTGGCTGCTGCTTTACGGCAGAGGTTCCCAACTCCAGTCCTGCGGTTCCAAACACTGTTCGGGTTTTCATGCTGTCCCTCATGAATATGCATGAGATACATCTGCATACCATGGGGGTGGTGCATAGAAATGCAGCACAGGCATCTTTATCAGAGGCAGCATGGAACCGGAATGGTGTTTGGTCCTCCAGGACTGCATTTGGGAGACTCTGCTCTAGGTAATGTGCATGTTTATGGTGTCCGTGCTCTGCAGGGTAAAATGTAGGTGTCTTGGGCATGTTTACGTCATCTGCAATAAAGGTGCTGTCTGTATTAGCACATTGTAGTAGTGGGTAAAAGATGGGGACTGGGTAGGAACCACAGCTGGGACTTGAACCTGTGACCCTCTGCTTCTGAATACACTGGTTTTGTGCACTGCACCACCTTGTTGTCACAGAGTCAATACATTCCTTGGTGATACCATGACTGTTCGTCAGACGGGGCCCGTCTATTGCAGTACATGGCACCCACCTACACAGGGCTAGGCCACGGTCTGCTCTGGCCAGCTGCCACTGCCCCCTCCACCACCAGTATCCCTCAGCCACCATGCTGACATGCCCTTCTGCTGGTGGTGCTGGTGGTGCGCAGTCTCAGGCCATCCAGTGTGCAGGTAGGCGGCTGCCTATGGTGCGGGTTCTGGGGTAGGGATGCCTGCATAGATGTCCACGCTCCCCCCAGCCCCGCCTGCCAATGTTCCGTGCCCTTGGGGGTAGCTGTTGGGTACTATCCCCTGTGACACTGTGGGAAACACACTCGTGCCCATGTTGGACCTTCAGCAGTTGCTGTCTAGCCGCTCTGCTGTTTCAGCATTCGTATGGGCCACCTAGGCATCACCCTAGTCCGTACTGTGGCCCAGCTCCACCACAGCATGTGCCACCTGTGGCCCTCTGTATCCCTTTCTCCGGCATCTGTCCAGTTGCTGTTCCGACATGCCCGCCCTGATGTTGCGGGACATGTGCACGCCATAGGAACCCTGTCCGATGGTGGGGAAAACCCTGAGCAGCGCTATTTCACTGTGGGCTCATTCACCTTGTATGGGGACGGAGTATAGACCCACGATTTATATCATGGAAGGGTCCATGCTCCAATGGAGTGGAGGAGTGGCCTAGTGGTTGGGGCAAGGTACCTCAGGCCAGAAGGTCAGGGTTTCAAATCCCACTAGAGGACAGCAACCTTGGGTCAGAAGGACTGGGGTTTCTAGTCCCACAGGTGCTCCTTGTGTTCTTGGGCAAGCCACTTAACCCTCCATAGCCCATGTTCCCTGCAAAATAGTTATCTCCAAGTTATAATACCCTGTTCAATGTAATTTCAGTTTGTTCAATGTAAACCACACTGATGCAGAATAGCCCGGTATATAAAAGAGAATATAAATAAATATCTGTTCTATGGAGCTTACTAAGGGGGGAGGGGTTGATGTTTCTCATTGATACCACTGTTGGCCAGCTTGGTTATAGTTTTTTTCCAGTTTGTTGGGGTCATTTTCAGTGTTTATGTGCCCTTTTGTTCTGTGCACATGTATCACACTTATCACTTTTTATAGGTTTCCCTGCCTGGGCTGTACATTGCTGACACTGAAATGGTTTCTCTCCCCTGTAATGTGCATTTAACGGCAGGTTTTCATTCGCGTTGGAATTGAGCTCTTCAGATCAGCACGTTAGTGTGAAGGGAGCCTCTCCCCGCCCACTCTCTACCCATTGACCTCTTCTCTCCGCCCTCTCTCCACCTTCTGTGGTGTTTTACCACGCCGCGGGAGTTTACGATCGTTAGCGCATCATAACACGCGTTATGTAACGTTAACGATTGTAAGCTTATGATCATTAACGTTACATAATGCGTGTTATGTACGATTACCGCAGTTTAGTAAACGTACCCCTTAATATTAATTCAAGTATCCCTGCTCTATTTATTTTATTTATTTATTTATTTAATGGTATTTATATACTGCCTTATCATTCAATCAAAGAGGTTCCTGGCACTAGCTCCAGCGATAATGTGAAGAATGCCATATAAGGAGTGGGCGTTACGGTCTTAAGGTAGCAATCGCGGGTTATCGCGCGATAACATGCACCATGCACATTATTGTGCGATAGAGGGAGCTGTGCACATTACCGCGCGTTAACCTTAACTTTGTGTGCTAACCTGCAATTACAGCAATAGAGGTGGTGCCTACTGGTTATTACAATGCCTGCTAAAACAGGGGTCATGAGTTCAATCCCCCAGTGGGCTTAATGAATAAGGTTGACTGAGGCAATTCTGTTTCCTGCTTGAAACAGTCCAACAATCTGTGCTGCCAGCTAAAAATACCTGCACCCCAGTGCCATAAATTAATGCACCTTTTAGGGCGCACCAGAAGGCACATCCTAAACCACAACGTCAGCCAAGGTGGTTTATAATGTGCCCCAGAGGCCATGTCGAAAGGCTGCCAACTCCCAAGGCACCATAGTAGGCACCCCATAAGCTGGCTGAATCTAAGGTGTGGCTTTAGATGCCCCAAGGATGTATAGGTGACCCCAAAAATGTTGGCCAAGGGCAGTAAGGTCCCCCGAGTTGAAAAGCAAGAAAGGTATGGGCCAAACACAGATGTAACCCCAACACTGCACAGAGCAACAAGGAAGGACAATGCACAAGTAATGGAAGGAAGTAGATCTGAGCTGATGGACCAGACAAATCTGCATCCAGCACATGTGGCAGCTGGAAAAATGGACAAACATTTCGGGGGCAGCTGTAGCGATGCACAGAGTGATGGTAATGTACCATGCAATAATGACAGTGTGTGGCAGAGGATGGGAAGACGTGTCCAGCAGAGGAGGTAGAGGTGGCAGGATAGGTGTAATGACAGAAGGACAGAGGAGTAGCAGTGGCATGCAGAGCACACACAGGAGAGGCAACCAGGGAGAGCTGCAATGCAGAAATTTGTAGCAGTGCAGGACGTGGGGTAGCAGCATGCACATCAGGATAGGATGGCACACAGCTGGCAGACACACATAGATGGACAGAAGGATGGTTGACAACTGTGATAAGGGTACAATGTGCTAACAGCACAGATCTGCACAGATATGACTGTCACAGGAATGAAAAGTAGCTGTGCAAGACAGGCATACAAATGAAAGAGAACAGAGAGGAATCAAATCTATGACCATTAGCACAAATGTCAAAGCACAAACCAGTAGGCCACACGAACAACATGAGGTCATTAGCAAAGTCTGCATACAAGAATACTGCAGGGCATCACACAAGAAGCCTTCTGGCTGCCAGGATAGGCAAACCTCCAACAGTAGCCATGATGAAATGCACATGCAGATCTGGTGTGTACAGATCAGATCACAGTCTGTAATTGGCTCCAGAGCCACATATAACTACATGTACACACACAATGAAATGTTATGCAGTGGATACAGCATGCAAAAGAGGAAAGAACCTAAACCCAAAGGGCGGCAGGGGATGCTCTGTGGAGCAGGGCAAAATTTGGAACAGAACAGGAGAGAATTGAACCTGCAAACAGGTGTGCCACAGACCAGCTGAACTGCAGCAATGCCAATCCCCCAAGCGGACTGCCATGTAACTGCTATAAAGAAAGAGACATATGTAACAGCTAATATGTGATGGCTAGGCAGCACAGAGGGCACACTTTGGTGTGCAGTGAAGAGATGGAAGGGTGTGTGCATAGGTGATGAACCTACAGGTACCTAATGGTCATGTTTATTTATTTTATTTAGTTGTATTTATATCCCACTTTTCAGTGGGTCAAAGTGGGGGATACATTTAACACAAGGGGATATGAGACACATACACTAATACTTACTGGGGACATGGGCAATGGAGAGTTAAGTGGCTTGCCCAAGACCACAAGGAGTGCCTATAGGACTAGAAATCCCAGTCCCTCTGGCCAGAGATTGCTGTCCCCAGGTGGGATTTGAAGTCCTGGCCCTCCAGCCTGAAGTACCTTGTCCTAACCACTAGACCACTCCTCCCTAATCATGTTAGCACAACAGAAAAAAAAAAGTAAACCCCATGTGGAGATCAAACCTGCAACCTATGGTGTTATAACACATGTCTGTAACCACTATCCCAAACAACCACAATGAGCATAATGCAAAAATAGTACCTCAAAGGGAAGGTGTGTATGGGAACCTGTAACACCCAGTGATGTGGCAAATGGCTGGCAGATAGACAGCTGGCACCATACAAGGATGTGAGCACGGGTGGGCCATGTACATGACCAGGAAATCATTAATACAAGTGTCAGTGTGATCAAGCAGGAGCAGAGACAAATGTACGTCAAACACATATTTTTGTTTTGGCTAATCATCACAGATAGTGTAGATACCGCCATCATAATATCACATAATAATATCACATAATATTTGTATATAGTTACAACTGGTATGTTCTGCCTAATGCGGTACAGACAGTACTTCTGTTTAAATTGTTACACACTCTGTTATAGCTGAAATATCCTGATTAGTTGTTGAATCATTGAATTATGCAAGTTAAGATGTTCTATGTAATAAGTTATAATGTTCAATGTTCTATGTAAACAAACTCTGCTTTGTTAACTGTTGTTAATTGTACACCGCAACTGATCGCTGGAAGATGCGGTATATAAATAAGTGTTAAATAAATAAAATAAAAATAAATAAATAAATAAATAATATCAAGGTAAGTGGATCCCAGGTGAAAAACGGAAAACACATTTTGCAGGGCAGCAACCCACATCTTACAGAAAGGTCACTGGACCATCTACAAATGATGGGCAGGAGAGATAATGTGCATCAGGGGCATGGTGTGCAGTATGCATTAGGCCCCCACCCCCCACATGCTGCTGCATGCCCCAAATGTGTTAGTTACATATGTGTGCATGTAGACAGTAGGTAGTGCATGATGAGGGCCCAACACACATCAATCATGATCTGTTCCTTAAAACATATCTGTCTGCCAACACAGGAGGCACACAAATGAAAAAGCATATGTTGTTAAAAGTTTGAAAGTTTAAAAACACATATTGAAATTTATGTTACAGCTGTCACATAATGCCTGATATAGGAATCAAAGCTGCAACAATGTAACCCTAAACAATCGTCAAATGCACAATGAGGATATGCTAACAGGTAGCAGAGGCACATGAACACAGAGAATTCAAAAGAACCAATCTGCAGAAACATGCAGAGATAACACTATGCAGAAGGTCCCCCTGCACTGGTTGGTGTGGATACAGTGTCCTTACACATATATCACGGTACATGGAATGCACAAATGAAGGAAGAAAATGGACCCTCACACTGCCGCACTCCAAATATAATGGGGCAATGTGAGTGTCGTTACCTCAGGGGATAAATAGGACTGTACAGACCTGCAATGCTAGGTTTGTAAATCAATGCAGAGCGTCACGTCTGTACAGTAAACAGACACAATAACCTGTATACTGAGATGGAAAGAAAGGTCAAACATGTTACGGTAACCCACACAGAAGCCATATTGCAACCTGCTGTGTTGCACCAACATTGTCAGTCACATGCACATGCACCGTGTACGTTGAAACATGATACAGTGATGCCACACATGCACTGTAACACCCTTGGTGATTGCAAACATAAATCCAAGATGCTGGTGTGCAGTAAAGTGGTGTTGTGGAAAATACTGTGTCATGTCCAAGTGGAGGCTAGGTGGACATGGACAAGAGGACCTCTCCAGTGTTCCCCCTGTTCCACACGCATGGCTGTATACTCGTGTTAAACCAAACAGATGAGTGTATCCTGCGTTCCATGTCACACACATGTGCAAAACACAACACAATGTCAGAAGGATGTACAACATACAGTGACAATGTCAGTCCCTGCTGCAAATGTGGGGACCAGTACACAGTGTCCAAAGTGCAAAGGGTGTCTGCACTCCAACAGGTCATGTTACGACTGTCCTTCAAGCCCTGGGCATGCAAAGTCAAGTGTGACATCCCCAATATGCCACAGTACTGGAAAGGTCATGTGTGTCTCCTACGATGAACACGACACCCAGCCAGAGCACAGCAGCAATGGTGTTTTGGACAGGCCTGTCATGCCCAATGTAGCAGTCCAACAATAATACTGTCCATCCTATGCATGTGTCCCACTCGCAGAGGTCAAACATCCTATGGCACCATTTCCAAGGGATAGTTCCATGGTGTTGTTGTGTCCTCCAACAGGTGGTTGATGGTGACGCCAGATGCACTGTAGTAGATGTGCTTTGTGTGTTCACTGCCCTGTGTCAGAAGAGGATAAACAATGTATTGGTATGCTGCTTGCAACATCAGCCCAAATTGCAGAGTCAAACATCAATATGTACGTAAGGAAACGTCACACAGGCAAACATAACATGATCACAACACAGAACACACTACATGTTGGAGACTTTTTGAATTTGAACCGCAGACGAGGGTGTCACATGGATGTGGTCATGTCCATGCCCATGTTACACAGGTGTTTCACAGCTCCACCCCATGTGCATCAGCGTTCGTGTACAGAGACCCAACAGGAAATGTCTATAAGACAAACAGTAAATCATTAACATGTAAAGGCTGATGTCATTCACAAAAGACCAAAGGTGCAACCTACCATGTGTTTGCAGCAAGTGTATGTTTGGGATCCCTGAGGCACTCAAAGGCCATAACACGTCACAGTGAAGGAAGAAGATGTCATTGAAATGTTTAGAGTCACCATGTTCCTATGTCCAGCCACTGCTGATGCATGTCCACATTATGGTGATATCTGTGATACACGAATGCTGTTGCACAGTGGTCTGTCAGCACACAAGAGATAGGTCAGCTCACAACACACAACACATGTCCACAATGTCCACAAGGTAAACAGCATTAAGGTAGAGATAGCAGAGTCCCCACCGCTCCCCAGGTGTACAGACCCCTCACACCACATGCTAATGCAAAATGCCTGCATGCTGTATCATCACACAGCCAACCCCAAAACACCCACACACACAGTATGCTAAGGTGAGCATACCAGCAGTAGCATACGGCCTGTATGTGCACAATTGGAGATTAGTGGAGATAAAGGCCTGTTAAATGCAATGATACCCTGCTGTTGGCTGATGCTACATTGTTAGGGAAGGGTGTACATGCATTCCACCACCCAAACACCTAGGGCCTGCACACACACGCAGCTCTGTTGGACGTGTCCCAGAGACAGTGTTGGAGAAGACAAACTGGCCAGGAACACATGTAGATATGTGTGCCAACAGCAACATATGGGGTATGGGGTGCAGGGAAAAGAGGTGAACAACAACATATCTACATTATGACAGATCACTGCAGACATGTGCTCCCCCTGACTGTCGTCACAGAAAAAGTAGCTGTAGGTCCACCTACCCCAGACTACTGCATGTTGGATGACGTACAGTCACCTGCCAATGCACCACAGCACCAGGAGGGTCACCAAGTATGTCCTGTGGATTGAGAAACACAAGAGAAACATACATATGTCATGTTGGAGCTGTGCAACACACTGCACCTTCACGTCCTCAGCTCCCAGACCCCCCAAGATCCTTAACAGACTGACTGTTCCACATCACACTGTACACATTTGTTTTATGTTAAAGTTATCACTGAAGTGTGTGTGGCAAACAACAAGGGTCCGTACTCTGTCTGTCGCCTTCCACACCTCTCTTTTGCTGTAAAACATGTGGAACATAATTATCTCCTCCCTACTGTGTCCCTGCTTGGCTCTAAGCATGCAGTACTATCCTGTGTCCCCCATCTCGCTACCAATGCCCCTTCAGTGTGTGATCTGGTGTCTCAATGTCATCTGCTACACCGCTGTCAGTTCCTGTAACACAGGGAAATATGCAGGGGCTCCATCCTTATCCTCTGTCCATATACATTTTCCTGGTGTTTATATCTCATACCTTGACGTACATTAACAGCTGTGTGCTGATGTGTTGCAAATATATCTCTCCACGCCTGAGTTATGTCTGCCAAACCACACCCTGATGTTCATTTGCCACCTGACATTGATGGCTGCATGTCATCCTACTGTGTGTAAGTGTTAACTGCCAAGCATGGATATTCTATATGTGCACCTAAACCCTCCCCTCCCATCAGAGCGTCTTTGTGTGTGTATCCAAAACCTCCTCTCTCTAGGGTCCACAATGTAGGTGCTGTTTTCGACTGCACTCTCCTCCTCTACACACATACCCAGCTTGTAGTTGAGGCTTGTGGTTTATGTCTAGTTGTCATCAGCTATATCTCCCCAGTCCTCCCTGAAAACACAACTAAAACCCAAATCCCTCCCCCCCCCCCCAATCAGCTTCTGGCTTGCCTACTGTAACCTACACCTTGCTGATCTGGCCTTGAATCATCTCCGTTTGCCTGCAAAGATGCAACACTGCACTGCATGGCTATTCTGCAGCCACACACATAATGGCACTAATACTCCCCCTGTCAGGACACCTCACAGGTTCCCTATCCATTTCCGCATCCATGTCAAGGCTATGTTCTGACCTATACACTGTGGTGTTGCAGTAACCTCCCCTACTGATCTCAAATACCAGTAATCAAACTACTACTCATCATGTATATAGTACTACATATCATATGTAGCACTATACAAAAACAACTAACACACAGTCCCTGCTCATCAGAGCATACCAACCACACAATCAGCTCAAATTACAAATTGTTAAATGCACACATCTAGACAACTGGCCCCATATATATAACAGATCAGTAAGACAAGACTTTCCTTAGCTAAATCCATGCTGACTTTCTCCCATTAATGGAACACAGGATCTGGTGAAAGAGATAGGGGGTTTGGGGACACTTGGCAATAGCAAACATAGCATGACTGCATTTGATTTAATAAATGGAAGAATGTCAGCAAGGAAATCCACAGTACTACCTTTTCACTTATGATAAAATGAGGAAAATAATTAAGAAAACTAAAAGGAGTACTTGAAAAGGTTAAAGATTTATATCAAACATGAGTGTTGTTTAAAAGTAGTATCTGGGAAGCCCAGGCCAGATCTATTCCACACTTTGCTGCTAAACTGAGAGTTCTATCTGTCTGTCTGTTTGTCTCCACATATTTATCTATTTGCCCTTCTTGGTGGGTTCCCTTACCTACTCCTTTGCTGTGTGCCCACTGTTCAGGAACAGCCTCCATTGCTGTAGAGTTTTAATCTATCTTTCTCTTAGTCTACCTGAGTGACTACTCCTCCCCCCTGCTGAGGCATTGTTGTAGAACTCCACTTCCTGTTGTGCATGTGGGCTTGATCAGATTGCCTTTCTGTTCCTTGAGAAGAGGAATGCTTTCCAGGGCTCTCCCAAAAGGTTATTTTTGCTGAATTTGCTGCTAAACTGAGAGTTCTGTCTGTCTGTCTGTTTGTCTCCATATATTTATCTATCTATTTGCCCTTCTTGGTGGGTTCCCTTACCTACTCCTTTGCTGTGTGCCCACTGTTCAGGAACAGCCTCCATTACTGTAGAGTTTTAATCTATCTTTCTCTTAGTCTACCTGAGTGACTACTCCTCCCCCCTGCTGAGGCATTGTTGTAGAACTCCACTTCCTGTTGTGCATGTGGGCTTGATCAGATTGCCTTTCTGTTCCTTGAGGAGTGCTTTCCAGGGCTCTCCCAAAAGGTTATTTTTGCTGAATTTGCTGCTAAACTGAGAGTTCTGTCTGTCTGTCTGTTTGTCTCCACATATTTATCTATCTATTTGCCCTTCTTGGTGGGTTCCCTTACCTACTCCTTTGCTGTGTGCCCAGTGTTCAGGAACAGCCTCCATTGCTGCAGAGTTTTAATCTATCTTTCTCTTAGTCTACCTGAGTGACTACCCCTCCCCCCCTGCTGAGGCATTGTTGTAGACCTCCATTTCCTGTTGTGCATGTGGGCTTGATCAGATTGCCTTTCTGTTCCTTGAGAAGAGGAGTGCTTTCCAGGGCTCTCCCAAAAGGTGATTTTTGCTGAATTTGCTGCTAAACTGAGAGTTCTATCTGTCTGTCTGTTTGTCTCCACATATTTATCTATTTGCCCTTCTCACCACCACCAAAATATTGTCTATTAGACAACTTTTTGGTGGTGGTGAGAATCGAGGAGGAATGTGACACATTCTATATACCCTTTTGATGTCTAGGACATCTGCACCTTGCCCACTCACAATCTTAAATGACAGAGGTGTAAGGCAGGGGTCTCCAAATCCAGCCCTGGAGGGCCACAAACCAGTCAGGTTGGCAGGATATCTCTAATGCATATATATCTCATGCATATTCATTAGGGATATCCCGAAAACCTGACTGGTCTGCGGCTCTCCAGGACCAGGGTTCCCCACCCCTGCCTTACAGGGTAGTCAATGCAGCTCTGTACTGATCTATAAAGCAATAGCAGACAGACATTAGGCCCAGAAATGCTCAGCTGCACCCCACCACTATCTGATATTCTCCTGCAGCAAGACTCCAGCCATTATCCCCTGCAAGGTGTTCCAGCAAGACACATATTAGCTGCAGACAGTCTGCTAGCCAGTCCATAGTGCATGTTCCTGGAGAAGATGCATGCACCCAGAACTGGGATGTCAGCATACAGACCAAGCAGATAAGTCAGTGATTGGGCCACAAAAGAGAACCCATAAACATCAAATGAGAGAAAGGTTATAGAGCACTATGGGGGAACCTAGCCTCGCCGTGGTCACTGCTCAGTCAGGGTGAGAGTGATCTCCCAGCAGGACATGCTGTGGCCACCCTGTCTGTGCAGGTGGTGGCCGGGCACTACAATGTCCCAGCCATGGCCCTATGCCCTATGCAGATGCATCCTGACCAGGCCACCCTGTCCGGGCTGTACACATGGTACCTTGTTCCTCATTATGCACATTGGCAGGCCAATACTTGCAACAGTGCTGGCAGTGTGGGCTGTGGAGGGTGTTTGCAGCCACCACACACTGGATAGACAGACACACACTCCCACACCTATGCCAGCAGTGTACAACTATAGAGGTGTTGGGCAGCCCTGGCCACCGCTCCAGTCCTGGGCACAGTGCAGGCATGGCTATGGTATGCAATACTGTTGGGGTCACTGTCAGACACAGACCTGTAGCACACTCCATAGAGAGGTTGCCATGATGCAGCTCAATCTGAAATTTGTACCTAACATCAGAATTGCTAACTGCCAGTAATCATAGCAACCTTTTGATAGCTGTGTACCGTATTACTGGGTTTAGGGTGGTATTGCTAAGGTATGCAAGTGCTAGTATTGGGAGATGCACGCAGGGCCCAATGTCCTGCCTCTCCAGGAGGCATTGGATAATGGAGCCTGTGGGTGCGGGTGTGTTTGCCCCTGTTTGCTGCTGCTTTAGGGCAGAGGTTCCCAACTCCAGTCCTGGTGTGCCAAACACTGTTCGGGTTTTCATGCTGTTCCCCATGAATATGCATGAGATACATCTGCATACCATGGGGGCGGCGCATAGAAATGCAGCACAGGCATCTTTATTAGAGGCAGCATGGAACCTGAATGGTGTTTGGCCCTCTAGGACTGCATTTGGGAGACTCTGCTCTAGGTAATGCGCCTGTTTATGGTGTCTGTGCTCTGTAGGGTAAAATGTAGGTGTCTTGGGCATGTTTACGTCATCTGCAATAAAGGTTCTGTCTGTATTAGCATGTTTTAGTAGTGGGTAAAATATGGGGACTGGGTTGGCAGGAACCACAGCTGGACTTGAACCTGTGACCTTCTGCTCCCGAACACACTGGCTGTGTTGTCACGGAGACAGTGCATTCCCTGGTGATGCCATGACTGTTCGTCAGACAGGGCCTGTCTGTTGCAGTGCATGGCACTCACCTACACAGGGCTAGGCCACGGTCTGCTCTGGGCAGCTGCCACTGCCCCCTCCACCACCAGTATCCCTCTGCCACCATGCTGACATGCCCTTCTGCTGGTGGTGCTGGTGTTGTGCAGTCTCAAGCCATCCAGTGTGCAGGTAGGCGGCTGCCTATGGTGCGTGTTCTGGGGTAGGGGTGCCTACATAGATGTCCACGCTTCCCCCTAACACCGCCTGCCAGTGTTCTGTGCCCTTGGAGGTACCTGCTGGGTACTATCCCCTGTGACACTGTGATAAACACTCTCGTGCCCATGTTGGGCCCTCATCAGTTGCTGTCTGGCTTCTGTACAGTTTCAGCATTCCTAAGTGCCACCTAGGCATCTGCCTAATCCGCACTGTGCCCCAGCTGCACCACATCATGTGCCGCCTGCAGCCCTCTGTATCCCCTTTCCCAGCATCTGTCCAGTTGCCCATTCCGACATGCCCGCCCTGCTGTTGTGGAACATGTGCATGCCATAGGAAACCTATCCAATGGAGAGGGAAACCCTGATCAGTGCTATTTCACTGTGGGATCATTCACCTTGTATGGGGACGAAGCGTAGACCCTTCCAAAATGCATATCTTTTTTGGGGGGGGCTTTCTTGGGAGTGTTTTTTGATGTTTCCCATTACTATCACTATTGCCCAGCTTGGTTATGGTTTTTTTTACATTTACTTCTGTTCATTTTCAATGTATATTTGCCCTTTTGTTCCATGCACATGTATCACACCTATCACTTTTTGTAGGTTTCCCTGGTTTTGCTGTACATTGCTAACGTAAATGGTTTCTTTTCCCTTTAAATCAGCTCTAACGCCAGGGTTTCACTGGCGTTAGTTTTGAGCCTCGGATTTCACAGCGTTGGTGTGCAGGGAGCCTCTCCCCTCCCACTCTCCACCCATTGACCCCTTCTCTCAGCCCCTTATATCTCAACAAATAGGGGTGACCTACACGGAGCGGTGGGTACACCCCTAAACAAAGGCATGGGGAGGAGTGACTGGCATGTAGCGGCAGGTGCACCTACTTTTACCGCCTTGCTGGGCAGACTAGATGGACTATACTGGTCTTTAGCTGCTGTTATATACTATGTTACTATGTCTTGGTTTAAGGACTAGATCCAAAACAGCTTCCCCTCTTGTCCATTCATGAACCAGCTGTTCTAAGAAGCAGTCATTTATTTCATCTAGTAACTTTATCTCTCTAGCATGTATTGCTGTGACATTGACCCAGTCGATACCAAGGTAGTTGAAATTACCCATTATTACTGTGTTGTAATTTGTTTACTTCCCCAATTTCTTTCAGCGTTTCATCATCCATCTGTTCATTCTAGCCAGCCGGTCGGTAGTACATCCCCACTGCTATCTTTTTACGTATAACGTTTATCCTTTGAGATTCCACAGTGAAATTTTGTTTTCTGCAATCCTTAATCCTATGTGACTCAATGCCCTCTCTATCATAGAGTGCAACTCCTCCACCAATATGATTTACCCTATCATTGTGAGATAGTTTGTAACCCAGGTATTGCAGTGTCCCATTGGTTGTCCTCCTTCTACCAGGTCTCTGAGATGCCAATCATATCTAACCTTTCATTTAGTGCTATATATTCTAGTTTTCCCATCTTATTTTTTAGACTTCTAGCATTTGCATACAGGCATTTTAGAGTTTGTATTTTATACAAAATAATTTGGGTACCAGTTGATAGGGCTGATTTGGAATCTTTCAGCTCTGTACTTAAGGGGATCTGGGTTATTTTTATCTTTATTGGAACCTCTCTGTTGCGATGCACTAACTTCCCTCTTTTGTACTTGTCAGCTTTTCCCTATTATCTAGTTTAAAAGCTGTTCTAGCTCCTTTTCAAAGGTTAATGCCAGCAGCCTGATTCCTTCTCTGTTAAGTTGGATTCCATCCTTTTGGAAAAGCCCCTCTCTTCCCAAGAATGATGCCCAGTTTCTAACTAATCCCAAACTCTCTTCTTTGCACAATTGTCTCATCCACACATTAAGACTCTAGAGCTCTGCCTCCCTTTTGGGTCCTGTATGTGGAATGGGAAGCATTTCTGAGAATGCTGCACTGGAAGTTCTGGATTTCAACTTCCTACCTAAAAACCTAAATTTGATCTCCAGAATCTCCCTCCCACACTTTCCTATGTCATTGGTGCCAACATGTACCAAGACAGCAGACTTCTCCCCAGAGCTATCTAAAATCTTGTCTAGGTGGCACATAAGGTCCACTACCTTCACACAAGGTAGGCATATTACCAGGCAATCCTCATGTCCACCAGCCACCCAGCTATCTACATGCCTAATGATTGAATCACCAACTATAACGGCCGCCCTATCCTTTCACTCATGGGCACATGGCCCTGGAGAAACCTCTTCTGTCCACCTGGAGAAACATCTCCTGGTGGACAGGTTCTAGCTACAGGATCACCTCCTGCCACACTAAGGTGATGCTCTCCTTTCACGTGACCTCTCTTCTCCATGGCAAATGAGAGGCTGCCAGACTCGAGGTGGGACTTTAGTACTACGTGCCTTTAGGTCTCATCTATGTACCTCTCTGTCTTCATGTCCTCCAAGTCTGCTTCTCTATCCTCCTGAGACTGGACTCATTTCCTGAGGGCAAAGAGCTCCTTACACCTAGTGCTACTTCAGCAGAGGCAGATGTGGGGGCTGACTGCTGCAGCCCTGTTCCCACTGAGACCAGCAAGTAGACATGTGTAAGACTTGGGAGGGTCAGGGTTTGGGCTGTGTAAGGGAGGTCTGATTGGGGTGGGGGGGATGTAGTGGGAGGTCAGGATTATTGATTTGCTGTCCAAGAGGTGGTTTTGAAGGGTGGATGCTCATGAAAGGACTGGATCAGTGGGGGTATTCTGATTGAGAGGTTTGAATGAGGGGTTTGATCAGTGGGGGAGGAGGGTCTCAAATTAGAGGGATTTATCAGTGGAAGGTGGGATTGGGTCTTGGGGGGTAGGAGACGCTGACATGGCATGTCTGGTTTTATTTATTTATTTTATGGGCAGTGGCCAGGTTACCAGCGGTCTGGTAGCCCATCTGCACTTAACACCAACTCGATCAGCAGTCATGACAACAAGCTCACAGTGCTATACTGCATGTTAGTTGTCAACAGCTGATGCATCCACTTTTTGCCCTGATCCTGCTGCATCATACTGAGAGCAGTTATTGTGGGATTTTTACCATACTGGATGCTCAGCACATAATAGCCATTACCATGGGCCATTAGTGCACACTAAACCCCATGGTAACCGTTATCATGGTTTAGTAAAAGGGCCCCAAAGAAGCTAAAGGAAAGGTAGAAGCAAAGGTGCTTTAAAGCACCCAGTATCGCTAAACACCAGAAAACCAGATCCCGAGGCAGGGCAATTGAAAGAGGAGTAGCTTGGCTTGTATTACTCACAAATGTCTTCAGGACCCACACGCATTGCTCTCTATCAAATATAACATTATTAAGGAGAGGATAACACTATTCAGGAAGCTGGAATGAGAAGTCCGCCCTCTCCAAATGGCACACCAGTCCTGTGTTTTAAGCAACCCTGGTGAGGAGCTCTCACAGTGCTTCAAGATTACACTTAGCCGACATTAACATATTTGTACAGAACTTCAAGCATTCTTCATTCATGTGAAGATGTCGCCCACTCAAGCTAATACCTACACATACTTGTTCAAGGACCTCCAGGCTTTTATTTAACTATGTTAAACCTTTCTTACAAGATACTGCACACTGATTACCTCAGGAGTTTCTACCTGCTCACATGCAAAATAGTGATCACTGTAAATTATGCAGAGGATATGACAATTATACAGACCTCCACCATCCCATCGTGTCCCAAAGGGAGAAATTTCAATTGTTTCCTACTTTTACCTCCTTTTACAAGTCTTTGGTGCACTGTTTTAAGCAGTGCTTCAAATTCAGTCCTGAACATATTCAAAGTCATTAACATTCTCCTGCAAAAAGAAGAAAAGTCAGCAGATTTAAACTTCCCTAATGTTTTTGTGGCAAGCACTTCTTATGAGAGTAACGAAGCTTATCTAAAAAGTGTTTTCAGCTCTGCTTGCATAATGGTTTCATGCTGCCTGTCAGATTCCAAACACTCACTTGTGTTCACTGACAGTCTAACAGACTTTCTTTGTAACCTTAGGACCCAGTAGAGTACATAGAGGTTTCAGCGTGCTCCTGACTGTAGATGTTTCAGCTCTTTCAGTAGGATGGGAGACACCATGCGACAGGCCCAGCCACAGGGATAAAGGAGGCAAAAAAAAGAAGAAAACTGAGATGTCTAAGGGGTATGTTTACTAAACCATCTTAACGTGCGCCTGGCGATAGTGTGCAGGCTGCCATAAAAGGAGTGGGCGTTTCAGTCTTAAAGTAGCAAAACGGGATTATCGCGTGACAACGCGCGCATGTTGCGCACATTATCGGGCCAAGCACCGCTAAGTGCGTTAACGCGCGGTAATCTTAAGTAGGTGCCCAGACATTCAAACATAGAAACAGAGGTGTAGCACAATGGTTAATACACTGACTGATAATACAGGGGTCATGAGTTTGATCCCCCAGTATGCATAAGGCTGGCTGAAGCATCAGCTTTGATATGTAAGAATTGAGGCATTTTATTTGTATTTTAATTATTGCTGCCAGCAAACACACCCTCACGTGCCGCAACCTAAGGTGCCGCATAAGGCCCCCAATAAGGCACTCCATAGGGCACATTATAAAGTGCACTGTCCACCACAGCACCCTATAATGTTCCCTATAGGGCACCCTATAAGGCGCTCCATAGGACACCTTATAAGGCACCTTATATGGACTGTAACCATAAGGTGCCTCAGAAGGCACTTTATAGGGCACCTTATGGTTTCAGTACTCTGAGGGTGTTTTTGCTGGCAGCACTAATGTACATTAAAAATAGACAATGCTTCAGACAGGTCTATCAAACAACCCCACTGTGGGTTTGAACCCATGACCTCTGGCTCCATAAGCAGTGAAGTAACCAGTGGGCTACAGCTGCTAACAAACCCCTGACTGGCTGCAGAAGGACTGCATGTCACCACATACACAGTCTGATGTGATCACCAGGATAGGGTTAACCCACCCGTACCTATGATGCACTGCACATGCAAATCAGCAGTCTACAGATGATCACAAGATGGGATATGCACCCCCACAGCACCTCGGCCTGGTAGGGGGAACTGAAAGTGTGTGTTACTGGCACAGAGTAGCTACACACTGTCACATTGTGCGGGTACTGTGCTCACTCTGAGGGTGAGGTGGGGCGCCCAACGCCAGGTCCACAGCACCTTCCATGGCAGAAGTAGGCCATGCTGCAGGTCCCCAGCAGTGCTAGTGTGTGAGATAGATAGTTCCTGCAGACACACTTTGGATACATCTGTATTTCTCAGTCATGTTTAGCCCTCATGGACCCATAGGCAGATTATGTACCACCACCCTACCCTACCCTCTGGGGCTGAGGGTGGGAAACAGGGTCTCCCACCAACAGATCCACATTCTACCTCTCTGCAATGGTGGTAGTAGAAGGGACCATCAACCCTAGTCCTGCTGAGGAACAGACACCCTACATGACAGTCAATGCACCTCTGTACACATCCATAAAGCAAACAAGACAGATACTAGACCTGGAAATGCTCAGCTGCACCCCACCACTAACTGATATTCTCCTGCAGCAAACCTCCAGCCGCTGCACCCTGCAAGGTGCTCCAGCAAGACACATGCTAGCTGCAGACAGTCTGCTAGCTTGTCCATGTTCCTGAAGGAGATGCATGCACCCAGAACTGGGATGTCAGCATACACACCAAGCAGATAAGTCAGTGATTGGCTTCCAAAAGGTAACCAATAAATATCACATGAGAAAAATGCTATATAGCACTATGGGGGAACCTAGCCATGTCGTGGTCACTGCTCAGTCAGGGTGAGAGTGATCTCCCAGCAGGACATGCTGTGGCCACCCTGTCTGTGCAGGTGGTGGCCGGGCACTACAATGTCCCAGCCATTGCCCTATGCCCTGTGCAGATGCATCCTGGCCAGGCCACCCTGTCCGGGCTATACCCATGGTACCTTGCTCCTCATTATGCACATTGGCAAGCCAATACTGGCAACAGTGCTGGCAGTGTGGGCTGTGGAGGGTGTTTGCAGCCACCACACACTGGATAGACAGACACACTCCACACACCTATGCCAGCAGTGTACAACTATAGAGGTGTTGGGCAGCCCTGGCCACCGCTCCAGTCCTGGGCACAGTGCAGGCATGGCTATGGTACGCAATACTGTTGGGGTCACTCCCCAGGGTGGTAAACACTGTCAGACACAAGACCTGTAGCACACTCCACAGACATCAGAAAGGTTGCCATGATGCAGCTCAATCAGAAAATTGTACTTAACTTCGGAATTGCTATCTGCCAGTAATCATAGCACCCTTTTGATAGTTGTGTACCGTATTCCCAGGTTTAGGGTGGCATTGCTAAGGTATGCAAGTGCTAGTATTGGGAGATGCACGCAGGGCCCAATGTCCTGCCTCTCCAGGAGGCATTGGATAATGGAACCTGTGGGTGCGGGAGTGTCTGCCCCTGTTGGCTGCTGCTTTACAGCAGAGGTTCCCAACTCCAGTCCTGGTGTGCCAAACACTGTTCGGGTTTTCATGCTGTCCCTCATGAATATGCATGAGATACATCTGCATACCATGGGGGCGGCGCATAGAAATGCAGCACAGGCATCTTTATTAGAGGCAGCATGGAACCTGAATGGTGTTTGGCCCTCCAGGACTGCATTTGGGAGACTCTGCTCTAGGTAATGCGCATGTTTATGGTGTCTGTGCTCTGTAGGGTAAAATGTAGGTGTTTTGGGCATGTTTACGTCATCTGCAATAAACGTTCTGTCTTGTATTAGCATGTTTTAGTAAAATATGGGGAATGGGTTGGCAGGAACCACAGCTGGGACTTGAATCTGTGACCTTCTGCCTCTGAACACACTGGTTGTGTGCACTGCACCACCATGTTGCCACAAAGGTGGTGCATTCCCTAGTGATACCATGACTGTTCGTCCGGCAGGGCCTGTCTGTTGCAGTGCATGGCACCCACCTACACAGGGCTAGGCCATGGTCTGCTCTGGGCAGCTGCCACTGCCCCCCTCCACCACCAGTACCCCTCTGCCACAATGCTGACATGCCCTTCTGCTGGTGGTGCTGGTGGTGCGCAGTCTCAGGCCATCCAGTGTGCAGGTAGGCGGCTGCCTATGGTGCGTGGTCTGGGGTAGGGGTGCCTGCATAGACGTCCACGCTTCTCCCCCAACACCGCCTGACAATGTTTTGTGCCCTTGGAGGTACCTGCTGGGTATTGTCCCATGTGACACTGTGATAAACACACTCGTGCCCATGTTGGGCCCTCATCAGTTGCTGTCTGGCTGCTGTACAGTTTCAGCATTCCTAAGTGCCACCTAGGCATCTGCCTAGTCCGCACTGTGCCCAAACTGCACCACAGCATGTGCCGCCTGCAGCCCTCTGTATCCCATTTTCAAGCATCTGTCCAGTTGGCTGTTCCGACCTGCCCTCCCTGCTGTTGCTGCATATGTGCACGCCATAGGAAAACTGTCCGATGGAGAGGAAAACCCTGCACAGCGCAATTTCACTGTGGGCTCATTCACCTTGTATGGGGACGGAGCATGGACCCTTCCAGAATTCGTATCCTCTTTTTGGTACTTTCTTTGGAGTGTTTTTTGATGTTTCCCATTGAGATCACTATTGCCCAGCTTGGTTAATTTATTTTTCCATTTTCTTCTGTTCATTTTCACTGTTTATTTGCCCTTTTGTTCCGTGCACATGTATCACACTTATCACTTTTTATAGGTTTCCCTGGTTTTGCTGTACATTGCTAACAGAAATGGTTTCTCTTCCCTTTAAATCAGTTCTAACACCAGGGTTTCACTGGCGTTAGTTTTCAGCCTCGGATTTCACAGCATTAGTGTGCGGGGAGCCTCTCCCCTCCCACTCTCCACCCATTGACCCCTTCTCTCCGCCCCTGGGGAGCCTTCCTCCACCGTCCGGGAGCCTTTCTCAGCCTTCAGCACTCGTTTGCGCCTCTGCGCGCGTTATCGTGCGCTAAGGTACCTCTGCGCCCAATAAAGCGGCATTATTGTGCGATAAGGTACCTTATCACATGATAACATCACAGAGCGTACATTAAGACCGTTTAGTAAACATACCCCTAAGTCTCAATATGGAAGAATAGTTCCACACATTTTTACTTAGTACTAACTAGTATAGCCTAAATAACCTCAAAACAGCTAGCTAAGTTCCTGGAAAGTAAAAGACTGGCAGTCATTTTTGGGTCCTCAGTGAAGTTTTTATTTATTTATAAAATGTTATATACCCTCTTCAAGAATTACTTATTCAAGATGGCTTACAAATAAGTAAAAAATACAATTTAAAAGATGAAACAAAGATTAAAAACAAAAATTGGCCACAGCCTTAGCTCACTTCCATTCTCATCTTCCTATCAGAAACAAAAGTGTTTTCATCCCTTTCTTAAATCCTAACAGGTCTGTAGCTTTTCTAGACTCAGCTGGGAGCTTGTTACTACTATTCCAGAAGCCCTAGCTCTCCAAAAAGCTGTGCTTACTACATCTACCAACAGGTTCCTCTGTGAAGAATGTAAATTTCTCCAGGGAATATACTGTGCAACATCGCCATCAAATAATTTAGAATATTATTCTGTAACATTTTAAAAGTAATCACCAGTTTCTTAAATTTGCACCTTTCTCCGATTACATTGACAATCAATTTCTCCAAAGATGGCCGTTTACTCTCCCATCTCTCAGCAAAAGAACATAAGAAATGCCATATTGGGACAGAGCAAGGTACATTAAGCCCAGTATCCTTTTCCCAACAGTGGACAATCCAGGTGAAAAGAAGGGAGTGAGAGAAAACAGAGAAAGGTTAGAACTACTAATTTAAATACAAGTTCTATCATATCCCTGTGCAAATCTCAGTCACTAGTAAAGGGAGTGAAGGAAGAATCTTTGAAACTCATTTTAAGTTCTCATTTTTTATTTGAACGCCTTCACCAGCCCTGTAGATTTTTTGTTTCCTGAGGGTCGTAACAAAGGATGGAATTGTTTTACTGAAGTCTCAGGGACAGAGACTGCTGCCGAGAAAGTGAGAGGCACCTAGAGAGAAGGACTGGGAGAAGAGAATCAAAGTTAGAGGCTAGGGATGAGAGACAGCTACAGACAAAGGCTGGCATATGGCAAAGGTTAAAAAAACAAACAAACCCTACTTATTTTGACTTTGCAGCCTTGCAGGATATTTTATTTGCAGTTTTTAAATGTTTAATATTTTAGGTAGAGAAAGTGGTAGATCCCAGGGGACATCGATGACAAATGGTAGAAACATACGCAATAGCACTTATGTATGAATTTATATGAATATAAATAATATTGCTTGTTCGAAACTGGCCTACTATGAGAATATTCAATGTTATGAAGACATTGTACACATATATATTCAGCATGACTGCATAGAATCCTATACATACAGTATAAATAAACCTGGCAGCCACCGCAGCTAACCTCATTTATATGCAGATATGTATATGAACATTCCAGCCCTTTTGTGACCCTTTGAGATTGAACATATGGTATTTCACTGATCACTGACTTGTTGAATATCGGGACCAAGGATTTTAGGTGCAGTCATGGGACGGAGCTAGAATATTGTATGGGGGTCCTTTCTGGTACAAATCTCAAATAATTTTACAAAAGGGCCAACTGAATTGCAGTAGAATGAAGGGACTGTTTTTGTCATAGAATATTTTAACCAGTGAGTATTTCTCAATATTCACTCAATTCGTTTCTTCAACCATTTGTAAAATTAAGGAGAAATATTTTGTATGCTTCTGGGAGCAAAATGTTTACATGAAGGCTTTGAATTGTGTAATACACATATTTTTGAAGACAAACATAAATAAATTAGAAATACATTTGGATTGAAATTATTATTTAATTATAATTACAAACTTTCTAAAATTTTGCTCCATGTTACAAGTTAACAGTAGTACTGTAAAAATTGTTCATAAAGTCATTCACATGCAGGACTCGCACCTTCAAATTATCACCCTCTACAATGCTTAAAAATCCAATTATCAAGAAATGGGACATGAGGCCCTAAAAAATACTATAAAAGCCTGAGGATATATATACATGTTTTATTGGTTGTGACTGTGCTGGTGGGCTTCTTTATAACCCTCTATTGGCAGTAAGACATGCTCCTACAGCAAGTTGAAAAATCACTCCAATGTGTGGACTGGGCAGTTTCTGCTCTGGATGTCATCTTTCTACTGCTGGGCTGTAAACTAAACTCACCAGTGAGACCAGGAGGAAATGTTGAAGTATAATAAAAATTTAAAAGGAGGCTTTTACAGTACTCCTGGAGGTTCAGTCGCTTTTCGTTTAAAGAGAATTAGGGCTGTATATCATGCCTCAAATGTTCTGTATTTAATGCACTGTCCAACACAATGTTTTGTCAAAACATCAGGTCCCAAATTACCGAGTAGTAATCTCAGGCACAAATGAAAAGGTCAATAAAACTTTGTTTGCTTAAGGTATGGCAAACTTTGTATTCCTTTAGGTGGCTTTGTATTAGCTGCTGGATAGAAACTGATCTTTTCTACTGTTTCTGCCAAACAAGGAGACCAGGTGAGAGTGAAAGCCAGAGTGATGCTTGGATGCACAGAAGAGAAATGGCCAGCAGGGAAAAGGAGGTCATAGTGTCTGGTATAAGTCTCTGATGAGATCTCATTTGGAGAATTGTGTGCCAGGGGCATAGTCAAGAGGAGGCTTGGGTAGGTCATGGTCTTTTCACTTTGGCATGAGGCCTACCTAATCAGCATAAGCAAAACAATCAAATGAGAGGAGAACTGGAAGTGGTGTTAACATTTACCCTGTGTCTACCTAGGTTAATCCCAGTCCTTACCAAAAAAAATCCATCCTGGCTATGGCACTGCTATGTGCGCTTCTGGAGATTGCACCTTCAAAAAAGAGATAACCTGGATCGAGTCAGTGCAGAGGGCAGCTGCTCTTCCTCATCAAAATGGTCACAGACTTAAAGATCTCAGCACTTTGGAAGAATGAAGGGAGAGGGGCGATATGATAGAGATATATAAATGCACCATTGCATAAATGCACAGGAGGAGAGCCTCTTTCAATTGAAAGGAAGCTCTGGAATGAAAGGGCATAAGATGAAGGTGAAAGGGGATACCGACTCAGGGGTCATCTACAGAAATATTTATTTTCAGAAAGAGCGATCGATGGATGAAACAGCCTCCCAGCAGAGGTGTTGGAGACAAGGACTGTATCTGAATTTAAGACAGCACGGGGCAAGCACAGAGGATCTCTAAGGGAGTGGATAGGAATGTAGAGCACAGCAGCTGCTATGTATAGATGGGGAGACCGTATAGGCTGTGCGATCTTTATCTGCTGTTATTTTCTCTGTTTCTATATTTACTTATAGGAAGAGATTTGGATTTGGGTGTTAATGCCATGTTTCTAGATGGGTGAACAGTTGCATACGTATCCTGGGCATATATTGTATTTTGTTTCAAATCTACTTGCAGGGAAGCAATAACAAACAGCCATTCCTTAATGCTATCTGGTCAAATTATGGCTTACTGCAATTATATCTTCAGTAAAGCCACCTTAGATTCTGATTGTATCTGACTTACTGTTCATATTTGTGTATTGTCTGCATCTTTCAGCTTAGTTCCTGTCTGTTTCCTGGTCCTGAGCTGTCAGTACTGGAGCTTGGCTTCTGTCTATTTCCTGAGCTTCAAACTGACAAACCACATCCATTACCAGAGGTGATCTCAGTTTTCTTATACTTTAAAAACTCCTCTCCCTGCTGTTGAGTGCTAACTTGCTGTTTTTTGTGAATTGTCTGTTTCTTTCAGCTTGGTGCCTCTGTTTCCTGGTTCTAAGCTGTCCTGACTGATAAACCACACCCATTACCAGAGGTGAGGTCTTTTACCTTAAAACTTTTGAAGTAACCCTCCTTTGTGGTATTGTGCCATGGTGGCCCATGTCCAAGGCACACCAGGTTCCTACTTTGACCCTATTCAAATCTAGATTAAAAACTCACCTCTTTGAGGCTGCATTTGGATCCGGATCCCTTTATTCTCCCATTTATCATCTATCTGTATCTTGCCATTCCCCTTGAATTACCCTAGTCCCCAGTTGTTTTTTGGTCTGACTTGATTAGATTGTAAACTCTGATGAGCAGGGACTGTCTCTTCCATGTACAGTGCTGTGTATGCCTTGTAGCTCTATACAAATGATAAATAGTAGCAATAGTAGGACATGTTCATTGGGGCCCTCCGAGGAACATATTATTTGTGCTTTGGGAAGTCCAATATGCAGCCACATTCTTTGGGCTTATTTTTTATAACATGTATTTTTATGTAGGCTAAGAGGATTTCAGTAGTTAGTGGATGCCACAAGTGATGGTACAGTGCTCGTACAGCCAGACCTTTGCTAAGGTCCTTGAATAGAATTTATCTTTGTATTGTGGTACTGCAGAGCCTATGCAAACAGAAAAAAAGGTTTTAAATTCAGAAAAAAGATTCCAACACCAGATGCGACATTACGAGGAGCCAGATAGGGGGAGCAAGAGAGACCTTCCAGGGCCTAGAGAACCGCACCCCAGAGTTTGTGATGTGATGCCGGCCAACAGCCAGTCCAGGAAAGGGGGAGTTCCTTTTAAGAAAGGCTGTGAAGTTGGAAATAGGAGGGAGAAGGAGGAGGAGAAGGAGTCTTGGCAAAGAGACCCGAGAGGAAGGAGTTCCTGGCAAGGAGACACAGGGAGTCCGGTGCAGCAAGACACCAGGAGTTCTTGGCAAAGAGACACCGGGAGGAAAGGTACCAGGAGAGAAGCAGAAGTCAGAGTTTTATCTGATGAACCGGTACCAGCAGATTCAGGAGCCTGTGGAGGTTACCAGAAGGATGGTGAAGTCATTGCCATAGGAGGTAACACTCCTTATTCAAGGAGAAAGAGGTATGGGTGTGAGAGAGAGATAACTCCACCCGAAGGCCAGCTGGACAGAGGGAGGCCTGCTACTCGAGTAAGGCTGAATTGCAGCAGGACTAGGCCTCAAACCTCAACTTGCTGGGATAGGCCCAGAGAACAAGGTAATCCACATTTTTATACTTCTAACCGTTATAACCGGGTGACACAGGGAGCACAAGGAGCAAGGGTGTGCTCGCCTTATCAAGCTGTTTGTAAGACAAGACACAAGCTTTTACCAGATGAAAGACTGTTTAATACAAGGCACCAAGACAAAGGAAGGTATTCTCATAGTAAGCATTCACATGACCAAGGCCTAAACCTAGGCCCAGAACATTGGAGGCTGGTACAAGCTGTATATGAAAAGCCTCAGCGTATTCCACCAGACTACACTGATACAGAGTCACGGCTCTCAGACCCACAGCCCATGCAGGTGGAATTTATTGAGGACCCTTCTGAAGTGGCCATGGATTGTAGCTACTGTCAGGCAGGAAGCCTAGAATCCCCGCCTAGTGTATAAAGCAGGGCTCAGCAAGCAAAGACTGTGTGTTTAAAATGTATAAATTCCTGTGAAGATAACAGTGGATAAAGCAATCTGGTTATGTTTCTTTTCTACCTGAAGTAAGGTTTCTTTATGTTGATGTAGATTCCACTACCTGAATCATTGTGCATTAAGGGAAATAAAAAGCCTTTCTTTCCCTACTCTCGGACTTTGTGTTCACTTGAGGCTTTGGTACACGGAAGGCCACTGGGAACAGATACCCAGACCCCGCATGCAAGGACCAAACTCAAACTAGAAAAATAACTCATGTCCACCCGACCTGCCTTAACCACCTTTGACCACTAGGGCGGCGGTGCGACAGTATGCATGAGCAAAGTGTACCTGCTGCTCCACGGTCTATACGCAAGATGTTGTGCGATTTACTCTTGGACAGTTACATACATTTACTCTGCATTGTGGAGATGTGGCTACGAGAGGGAGAGAAACCATATTTGACTCGTTGTCCCTGAGGTTTTCTTTTTATCTGTAAGTATCGATAAAATAGATTGGGTGAAGGCTTGGCTATTTTTTATGATACTAATAGCATAGTAACATAGTAATTGACAGCAAATAAAGAGCAGCATGGTCCATCTAGTCTGTCTGGTAAGGTGGCTAGACTTGTCGAGTTTCACCTGCCACTCGGTACAGGTTACTCTCCCCCTCTATGCATTTGCTTAAGGTTGTATCTGCCACTCCAAGCAGGTTAGCCCTCTCTGTTCATAAAGTTATATATTTTTATTTCAAGTCCATCCTCTTGCTACATAGTGATCCTCTGTGTCTGTCCCACGCCATTTTGAATTCCATCACTGTTTTTGCTCCTACCACCCTTCAGTTTTGGAGACCAAATCTTGTGAAGGATATAAAAATAATTTAAATGGTTCAAAGGAAGGTGATCAAAATGATATGGGGCCTGTACCTGAAGGCATATGAGAAAAGACTTGAAGACAATATTCCAAGTGAGGCCTCACCAATGACCTGTACAGGGACATTAATACTTCCTCCTTCCTGCAGATTATTCCTCTCTGTATGCAGTCTAACATCTTTCTGGCTTTGGCCATCACCTTGTCACACTGCTTTGCCATCTTGAGATCCTCAGACACTATCACTCCAAGGTCCATCCTCTCATCCCCTATCACGTACAGTTCCTTTGGGTTTCTGCTTTAAATCCCAATTGCCAATTGTTAGACCATTCTTATAACTTTTGTAGATCTTTTTCATGTTGTCTACTCCCTCCAAAGTATCCACTCTATTGCAAATCTTCATGTCATCTGAAAAAAGGCAAACATTTCCTTTCAAACCTTCAGCAATTTCATCCACAAAGATGTTGAACAGTAGTAGTCCCAGGACCAATCCTTGAGGGACTCCATTACTCACCCTCCTTTCTTCAGAGTGAGTTCCATTCACCACTATCCTCTGTAATATGTCATTCAACCAGTTATTATCCAGTTCATCACCTTGGGCTCCGTCCCCGAGCTGCTCAATATATGCACAAGCCTCGTATGAGGAACAGTATAAAACGTTTTGCTGAAATCTAAGTAGGCCACATCCATCGCATGCCCTTGATCTGGTTCTCTGGTCAACTAGTCAAAGAACTCAGAGTTGTTTGGCACAATCTTCCCTTGGTAAAGATATATTGCTTTGGATCACAGAAACTTCTGACTTCCAGAAAAGACACTATCCTTTCTTTCAGTAGCATCTCCATTACTTTTCCCACCACTGAGGTCAGTATAATTCAGAAATTTCAGAGATAATTTTCCCAATGACTTATCCAGAGTCACTGCTAATTCAGATATGAACTGTTACTACTTCTTATTGGCTCTCTATTGTCCATCAATGTTGGGGATGAGCGAATAGAAAAAATAGAGGCTACAATTATGGAGGTAGCCTTGCGTTATGAAAATCTATGTGTCATTGGTGATTTTAATGTTCATTGGGAATTTCCTCAGTTTTTAAGAGCTATGGATTTTTTTTTGGTTGGTTGATTTAGGACTTTTGCAACCCGTAAAGTACGAAATTGTAATTTGAACTTGGTCATTACATCAATTTATATACTGTGTTGATATCCTCTTTGCCTTGGATGGACCAGTTCCACGTGGCCTTTTCTTTGGAGATCTCGGCAGTTTCTCATCCCTTTAGTGAAATATTAGAATGGATGAAGCAATGAAAATATGTTGATCCTGATGAATTTGTTGCTTCTTACCTGTTCCCCACTGACTTTGTAGATCTTTCTCTTGAGACACAGGCATTAGTATGGCAAAATACTTTGTTGGATTCATTTGGTAAGTTTGTTCCCTTAAAGAAATGTGCTAACATGCCTAGACATACATAACCTTAGTATCACCCAGTGTTTTGCCTTTTGAAGATGCAAATTTGTAGAGTGGAGGATGTTTGAGGGGAGTACAGCCAGAGATAGGGAGGGGAATGGGGAACGAGATACATAGGGGTTTTGAAGGGGATGGTACAAGGGTTAAAGAGAAAGACAGGACACGGAGTAGAGGAATACTGTAAAAGGTAGCCAAGGACACACTTATGTGAACATCAATGACAATGACAATCAGGCAAATAATGGCCATCATATCTCCTCCAGTTACCCAAACTGAAGGCAGTCCCAAAAGACAGGTGACGTTGGTATCTGCCATATCCTCAAACTACCACTTTCCACTACAACTCTTCCTGTGATTTTAAAACATACTGTAGTTACACCTCTCTTCAAAAACTTTCACTAGATCCTAACTAACCTTCTAATTGGCCTTTCTTCCTCTTCCCTTTTGCATCTAAACTACTTGAATGTATGTTTCACCACTGCTGTCTCAATTTTCTTTCCTCTCAAGCCATCCTGGACTCCCTATAATCTGGCTTTTGTCATTTACATTCTACAGAAACAGCAATTGCCAATATCTCCATTGATTTGTTCCTGACTAAATCCAAGGACCTTTTCTTGATCCTTATCCTTCTTGAACTATCACCGTTGATCACCACCTTTTCCTCAATACCCTGTTCTCACTTGGACTTAGGAACTCTGTTCTGTCTTGTTTTATTTTCTTATCCCTCCCACCACACCATTAGTGTATATTCTGGTGGATTTTCCTCCATTGCTATCCCACTTTGAGTCAGTGTACTTCAGGACTCTGTCTTGGGATCTCTTCTTTTCTATTTCTCTCATTCCCTTGTTGCCCTGATCTCCTCCCTTGAGTTTCAGTACCACTTTACACTATTGTGTTGTTAAGTGCCGTCAAGTTGGTATCGACTCATGGCGACCCTTTGGATAGTTGCCCTAAATTGTGTTCAGTCTTCAGTCAGGTGGCTCATTGTTGTCAGATTGGCACCCGTAACTGCTGTTATTGTATCGATCCATCTCATTGCTGGGCCTTCCTCTTTTGCATTGACCTTCTACCTTGCCAAGCATGATGTCTTTCTCTAATGATCTTTCTCTTCACATGATGTGTCCAAAGTATGAAAGCCGAAGTCTTGTCATCTGAGCTTCTAAAGAAAGCCTTAGGTTTGATCTCCTCTAGTACTGACTGGTTTGTTCTTCGGGCAGTCCATGGTATGCAGTGTATTCGTCGTCAGCACCATAATTCAAAGGCATCAATTTTCTTCCTGTCTTTTTCACTGTTCAACTTTCACATCCATATGACGCTATAGAAAATGCCATGGCTTGAACAAGTTGAATCTTTGTATGAAGAGAGACATCTCTACTCTTGAGAATCTTGTCTAGGTCCTTCCTAGCCATTCTGCCAAAAGCAATGCATTGTTGGATTTCTTGATTGTTTGTTGCTTCCTTATTGATAATTGATCCAAGTAGGTTAAAGTTGTCCATTATTTCAATTTCTTCTTCATCAGTGATGAACTTTACACTTTTTACTCTCAAATTTGCCTCTCTGCACCTGGAATCTCTCCAGGAATGTAGGCCCGAATCTCAGCCTATTTGTCTGATGTTGTTACCTGGATGTCCGACCACTATCTGAAACTGAACATGACCAAAATGGAGATCCTTATCTTTCTCCCTAAATCCATCTCCCCCTTCCTCCTTTCACTTTTTCTGGGGGTAACAATATGATTCTCCCTTGTGTCCTCAGCTCACAACCTTTGGAACAACTTTGACTCCTCTGTCTCTTTGCACACATCCAGCAGATAACTAAAATCCGTTGTTTCTTCTCCTTAACTTCAGAAAGGAAGGGATGAATTTTGCTGAACACAAGACCCTTATCGACTCTCTAGTCACCTCCTGCTTAGACTATTGCAACCTACTTCTCACTGGTCTCCACCTGACTCATCTCTCTTTTTTTTCAATCCATTCAAAATTCAGCTGCCCGGCTAATCTTCTGCCAGTGTCACTATGCTTATATACGAGTAACCCCTCTTCTGAAATCACTTCACTAGCTCCCTGTCCATTTCCACATCCAGTTCAAACTTTTCCTATTTTAGTATACTGTATGTGCTATTGAAGCGGGCACTAGTTGAAACTTTTTCTAGTGACCTACAAGTGCATTCATTCTGTGGCTCATTACCTCTCCCTACACCCCTTCTTGGAAACTCCCCTCATCAGGCAAATTCCTTTTATCTGTGCTTTTCTCTTCCACTTCCAACTCCAGACTTTATTCATTCTCCCTTGCTGTACTGTAAACCTGGAACAGAGTACCTGAGTCAGTATGTCAGGCTCCATTCCTGATTCTCTTTAAATCCATGGTAAAATACACCTCTTTGAGGCTGCTTTTGCCCTGCTTACTACCAATGTGTTGCTATAACCATTTCCCCCTTAGTTCTACCCTAGACCCCTATTTGTTGTATTTTTCTGTCTTGTGAGCTCTTTTGAGCAACAAACTGTCTCTTACATGTACGTGTACAGTGCTGTATATGCTTTGTAGCACTATGCAAATTATATGTACTAGTAGTAGTAGCGTGTAATTTATAGAAGTTAAATGCACTGCCTTCGATGTTAACATGGTTTATAAATAGGGCTTCTGGTTCTGGGTCCTTTCATTTGCTATTTTATAATTTTATTTTTGAAGCAATTAGTTGCTTTCCCAGGGTTGGAAAAATAGTGGTTTATTGGTGTATTCGCGGCATGAAATGTTTTTAAGCAACTGGATTGCAAGTGGATGCCATTTAATGATATAAAACATATGTTTTCAATACTGGCCCTTTCTCCCAGCCCCAACATTGCCCCCCCTCCAAGCTGGAGCCTCAGCATCAGCATCCCCCTGTTCACAAAACTGAACTGGATTACTACAGATCCCTACTTACAAACTCCATGCTAAGAGAACCTGGGGTCTCGCTCACATACTGTACCCTCCAGTTCTCTTGTGCTGGTCTCATGTGACCAACACCGGAGTTCCTACATCATGCCTCATCTTTAGATAACAATACTTACAGTTTCAGATAGCAAGTTTCTCTGGGAGTGAGTGGTGCAACACTTGCATGCCTGTCTGTGTGTGCAATAAGGTGCTGGGTGCAGGGCTGCGATGTATGTGTGTGCGTGCAGTGTGGGGGTGGGGTGCATGTGTGTGTGTGTAGTATGGGGGCTGAGGTGCTTGCACCTATGTTATGGGAGGGGAGTTCACCCTTTGGCATAAACAGATTGTCATTTTTGTCATCCCTTGCACTCTTTTCTCCCCATTTCAACCCCTCCACATTCTGGACTCTCTCCTCTTCTCCCTCCCCCCAGCACTCCCACCCCCCTGCCTTCCATTCCTCCATCCTCCTTACTTTTTGTTGTTATTGTTTAAGATACCGCCCCTTTAAATTTTTTCTGTCTCTCCCCTATCTGTTTTTTTTTTTTTTTTGAAAGCTCTGATCCCCACAGTTGCTTTGGGTAGGCTTCCCCTCCTGTTCTGTCCATGGGGATACAATCTCCTAAGGGCAGAACAGGAAGGATCTTTGCTGCGATTGGGGGTTCCGATCTCACATCGGCAGGGATCTCTGTCGCGATGATGTCAACAAAGTGCCGCACAAATTGGGGTTTATCAGTTATAACCAATTACCATGATTAGAGCATTGGGGATGTTCTATCGGTGGATATAAAGTTATTACCGAAAATAGTAAGTCTATTTATAAAATATACACATGTAGACCTCGGTAACATCCATAACATTCCCTCAACACCCTCTTTTCAAAACATGGACCAATACAACAATATTCAATAAATTAATATTCTTGATAGCCACCTTCTTTATCTTTTAACCCAATAAAACTTATTTCAGATACAATTTGGGCCAATGATTGACACATCACCTTTTCAGATTAGACCAGGAGGAACAACTTTTTTTTTGTTTGCCACTAGATGTTTTCACTTTGTTGCACTAAATTTAAAGGTTACTCCATACAAACAATAATCAATGTTTATAGAACCACAACAAAATAGGTTGTGGAGAAACAGATCTATTACAATGTCTTGTAGAAGTACTCTTGTTCTTATTTTATCTAATGCTCCACTCCCACCAGAACGTCTCAGACTTTTTTCGGGTGCCTTTTAATTGCAGTTAGTCATTCTCTATATAAGCTTAGCCTGGCTGCCTAGTCCGTATGCGTGGCGTTTTTTCGCATTTTAAGAAGAGACATCGATGAACGTGGGCAGCAGCACTCTAGTAAGTTATAAAGATAAGTTTATCTTACTTTTTACAAAGTATGACATGACATATATTTTTTTTAAAAGAGACTTTGAACATTTTACCTACTCAATGTAGAAGAGATAAAGAAAGGAATTACAGTGCTATTGATGTATTTTATTTTTAGACCCTCCTGAAGAAACTCCTGTTTGGAGTGAAACGCTTGAGAGGTGCCAAGGGAGGCGTAGAGGAAAACAAATAAGATAAGAGATTTTTTACATTTAAATAGTGCTTGATACAAGGTGATGGAGAAGTGGTGATTCAAATATAAAATATAAAAAACACTCCCAACTAAGTCCTTGATGCGATGAAGCGCTGATGTTTGTTTATTTATTGAACATATCATCTGTTTGTAGCGCTGTTCAGTCTGAGACGTTCTGGTGGGAGTGGAGCATTAGATAAAATAAGAACGAGTAATTCTACAAGACATTGTAATAGATCTGTTTCTCCACAACCTATTTTGTTGTGGTTCTATAAACATTATTGTTTGTATGGAGTGACCTTTAAATTTAGTGCAATTTCATAATACTCCGTGAAGACCGAACTTCAAACTTGTATTCACTTTGTTGCAGCATATTTAGGGGCATGTTTACTAAACATTCCTAACGTGCGGGGCCGCGCTAGTGAGCGTGTGCCATATAAGGAGTGGGCGGTTCAGGCAGAAAATAGAAAATAAACGGTAGTAAGCAACCGGACGTGTGTGCGTCGCGCTAATGTGCGGGGGTCGACATTACCGCGTGGAAAGGCAAAGTGGCGCGCTGCTGAGTATATAAAACAACAGAGCCGTGGTACAACGGTGAAGACACTGACCAATGGTGCAGGGGCCATGGGTTCAATCCCCCAGTGTGCGCAACGACAAAGGTCAGCTGAGGCAGTAACTGTAATGATTAACATTGTTTTAGGAGGCAAATTAATTTGGAACGGCATAAAGCGGCGCACAGTTATTTTTGGGCGGCATAAGGCGGCGCACAGTTATTTCTGGGCAGCAGAAGGCGGCGCACTGGTCCCCTTGGGCGGCAGAAGGCGGCGCGCTGAGAGGCACAAGGCGGCGCGCTGATGCACAAGCACAGGAACAGAGCCACAGCACAATGGTGAAAACACTGACCAATGGTGCAGGGATCAGGGGTTCAACTCCTCACAATGCCCAGTGAAAAATGCCTGCTGAGGCAGTATGTATTATGTTTAGGAGGCTGTATAATTATATTTTGTTATCACTACTCGCAAACGCACTCTCCCAGCATGTTACCATACGGCGGCCCATAAGGCACATGTTACAGTGCACTGTTCGCCAAGGCACCCTTGAATGACCCCTATAGGGCAGCATGTATGTTGCGACACAGGATAATGTATAGTGCACCCTATAGGGATGGCAACCATAAGGTGGCCTACAGGGTGCCCTATGAAGCACCCTCAGAGGCACCTAATGGGTATAGTAAGCTGAGGGTGGTCTTGCCGGCATAGACATATGTACAGTAAATATAAATAAAGCTGTGGACAGCCCTACCAAAGGGCACCACTGTGGGTTTGAACCCATGACCTCTGGCTGCACAGGCAGTGATGTAACCATTGCGCTACAGCTCCATAGCTGTAAGCAGGCCCCTGGCTGGCTGCAGATAGCCTACACGTCACCGCACAGACAGTCTGCTGGTGTCAACAGGATAGGGTTAGGCCACCCGTACCCATGATGCACTGCACATGCAAATTAGCTGTCCGCAGATGGACACAAGATGGGGAATGCACCCCCACAGCACCTCGGCCCTGTTGGGGGAAGTGACCGGGTGCACCCACACAGCACCTTGGCCTAGTAGGGGGCACTGACCGGGTGTTTCACTGGCACAGAGTAGCCACACACCGTTACATCGTGCGGGTACGGTGCTCACCCTGAGTGTGCAATGAGGTGGCCAGGACCAGGTCAACAACACCTGCCATGGCTGATGGAGGCCAAGCGGGTGTTCCAAAGCAGTGTTAATGTGTAAGATAGCTAGTTTCTGCACAAACACCATGGATATCCCTGTCTGCCGCCATCAGGCGCGCCCCCCCCGTGGCAAACATGGTCTCCATCAAGGGATCCACACTCTACCTCCCTGCAAAGGTGGCGGTAGAGGGCAACATCAACCCCAGTCCTGCTGAGGAACACCACCACCCCCCAGGCAGGCAGGCAGCTCCATACACAGCCATAACACAATAGCAGACAGACATAAGCCCAGGGTATGGTAAGCTGCACTCCACCACCAGTTATTCCCCTGCAGCAAGCCAACAGCCACTGCACCCTGCAAGCCATTATAGCAAGATATTTACCAGCTACAAACAGTCTGCTGGTTAGTCCATAGTGCATGTTCCCAATGGAGATGCATGCACCCAGAACTGGGCTGTCTGCATACACAGCAGGCAGATAGATCAGTGACTGGGCCCCAAAGAGAACCCATATCTATCACATGAGAGAACTACTATACAGCACTATGGGGGGGCCTAGCCATGCTGTGGTCACTGCACAGTCAGGGTGAGCGTGATCCCCCAGAAGGACATGCTTTGGCCACCCTGTCTGTGTAGGTGGTGGCCGGACACTACAATATCCCAGCCAATGTCCCTGCCAGGGCCCTATGCCCAGTGCAGATGCATCCTGGCCACGTCACCCTGCCCTGGCTATACCCATGGTACCTTGCACCTCATTATGCACATTGACTGGCCAATACTGGCAACAGTGCTGGCAGTGCGGGCTGTTGAAGGGGCTTGCAGCCAACACCCACTGTATAGACAGACACACAGTTCCACACCTCTGCCATCATGGTGCTACGATTGAGGGGGTAAGTAGCCTTGCCCACCAAACCGGTCCTGAGCACGGCAAGGCATGGATATGGTACGCATTACAGCTGGTGGTCACTCCCCAGGGTGGTAAGCACCGTCAGAGGCCAGGGCTGGAGCATGCCCCACAAACACCTAACAGATTGTTTGGATGGGGTCAACTAGCAGTATGTACGTAACGTATGGATAACTGCCTGCCTGTGCTCCTAGCAAACGTCTCCGAGCTGTGTACCGTATACCTCAGGTGTAGGGTGACATTGGTAAGTTATGCAAGTGCTCGTTGTGGGTGCTGCATGCACGGTCCAATGTTCTGCCTTTCCAGGAGACATTGGCCAATGGGGCCTGTGGGTGTGGGTGTGTCTGCCCTTGATGGCTGCTGCTTTACGGCACAGATTCCCAACTCCAGTCCAGGTTTGCATCACACTGTTCGGGTTTTCCTGCTATCCCTCATGAATATGCATGGGCTACATCTACATGCCATGGGGGTGGTGCATAGATATACAGCACAGGCATTTGTATGAGTGTCAGCATGGAACCTGACTGGTGTGTGGCCCACCAGGACTGCATTTGGGTGATTCTGCTCTAGGTACTGCCCCTGTTCATGGTGTCTGTGCTCAGTGGGGTAAAAGATAGATGTCTTACCATTGCATATGTCCCCGCCATGAAAGGTGTGTCCTTACTATCACTGTTTAGTTGTGGGAAAAATATGTGGGCAGGATTGGCAGTAGCCCCAGCTGGGCTTTGAACCTGTGACCTTCTGTTCTTGTATGCACTGTCTGTGTGCACTGCACCACTGTGTAGCCACAGATTGGTTGGATTCCCTGGACTGTCCATGACTGTGGATCCGGCAGGACCTGTCTGTTGCAGTGGACTGTGCCAGCCTGCACATGGCTAGGCCTCTGTCTTCTGTGGTTAGCAGCCACTGCCCCCTGCACCACATGTACATGTCCGCCAACATGCTGGCATGAACTTCTCTCAGAAAAAGCAGTTGACCTGATTGCAATGTGGCAGTATGGGACTGCATTTGGGGGACTTGGCTGTAGGTAATGCCCATTGTTGTGGGGTGTGTGCGGTGTTGGGTAAAATATGGGTGTTTTCCCCATGCATACAGGGGTGTCTGCGCTATCTTTATTTAGTGGTGGGTAAAATATAGGGACTGGGCTGGCAGGTGCCCCAGCTGGGTTTTGAACCTCTGCCCTCTGGTCCTAGAGGTAATAACTCTGTCTGCTGTACCACACTTTGGCCACAGAGACAGTGCAGCCCCTGGAGGCAGTAAGCCTGGCAGGATGGAGTCACAAACCCTGCTCTACGCAATTCTACTGTGGGCATATGCACCCTGTCTGGTGACAAACGTGCACATAAACCCCGGAAATGACCACGGGAACTGTGGGACAAAATATCACCACGCTGGGCAACAGTGATATTAATGGGCAACCATAGCGAACACTCCCAGGAAAGCTCCATAACGTGGAAATGGTTTTTGGAAGAGTCTCCTCTCAGTAGACCCTTCCAAACTTCATTTCTTTTTTCTGGACCTTTGCTGGGTGTGATTTCTGTATTTGCCCATCACTATAACTGTTCCCCAGCTGACTTACTATTTGTAATAGTTCTGTTGTGGTCATTTTCTATTTTTATGTTCACTTTTGTGCTGTGCACATGTATCACACTGCTCACGTTTTGCTGGTTTCCCCGGTTTTCCTGTACATTGCTGACGGAAATGGTTTCTCTTCCCTTTAAATGCTTTCTACCGCGAGTGTTTCACTCGCGGTAGTTTTTACATGCAAATTCGGGCCCGCTACTGTGCGGGGAGCCTCTCCCCTCCCACTCTCCACCCATTGACCCCGTCCCTCCGCCCCTCCGGAGCCTTCCTCCGCCCTCCTTTCGCCGTTCCACGCCTCTATCGCACATTTGCGGGCCCGCACTTGTACGGGGCCCGTTAGTGAGCCGCGTACCTGTGCGGGGGTGACACGCACGTGTGCGGGGCGTTTAAACGCGTTTATTCGCGTTTCAGTGCCGCGTTTCCGTGCGCTATTTTGCGGCGCGCACATTTGCGGCTTTTAGTAAACATCCCCCTTAGTCATTGCAGTAAATGAAATTTCCATCAAATTTGTGGGCAGTTACATAAAATAGCAGTCAGTTAGATCACTTTATTGCAGACTATGCTGGGGAATGTCTTCCAATTTATTTTGTATACATGTTCATTTGTTTTTTCTGTTGTAATATGGGTCAATATTCATTTATCTGATTAACTTCAAAGATATTTATTTATGCAGCGGAGGAGAACCAGGAGATATTCTGGGGGGTATTCCTCCTGTGTATTTATGCCACAGAGGTCTTTAAACATTGCTATCATTTATTTATTTTATTTGACTTTTTTATGTCGCTTTTCACTGGGATAAAGCGGTGTACATTACAACAACTGATGTTACATAAAAAAGTAGAATTTATTTACAAGACTTATTGCTATACAAAATAAGTGATACATAGAAAATAATTTGGTACGCTTTATCATAGATTCAAAGTGGTTTACATTGCAAGTTGAAGTAAACATACATAAGAACATAAGATGCCATACTGGGTCAGACCAAGGTCCATCAAGCCCAGTATCCTGTTTCCAACAGTGGCCAATCTAGGTCATAAGTACCTAGCAGTCTCCCCAAAAGACACAGGTTCCACAATGCAGTGGATTTCCTGGGTCCCCTTTAATAATGTTTTATGGATCTTTCCTCCAGGAACTTGTCCAAACTTTTTTAGAACCCAGATACACTAACAGTTTTTACTACATCCTCCGGTAACAAATTCCAGGGTTTGATTACATGTTGAGTGAAAAAATATTTTCTCTTATTAGTCTTATATGGGTTACACTGCAGCTTCATTGCATGTCCCCTAGTCTATTTACGTTTTGATGGTGTAAACAATTGATCTACATTTATTTTTTATTTTTTTTATTTAACAATCATTTATATCCCGCATCTTCCGGAGTTCAGGTGCGGTTCACAATTGAACAACAGTCAACAAAGCAAGAGCTTGTTTTTACATGGAACAATTTTTTGACAATAAACAGTGTAATGCTTAAATACATAACAGAACAATATAATGGTTAGATACATTATGGAACAAGAACAAATACATTATAGATACATTATGGAACAAGAACTAAGGTTAATAACTATTTACAATTTCAGAGTTGTAAGCTCTATTGGATTGAGTCGTCGTTATTTACAAGTAAATGTAGTATCTGTTGAGTTATGAGGTTTAGCTTTATTCGTTTGAGCGTGTTTTAGCCTTTTTCTGGGATGATCAGTGGATTAGCTATGGTATTGTAATGCAAGGTGAAGAGATAGGTTTTCAGTTTTTTACGGAGATCTATAATTTCTGTTGATGAGCGTAGGTCCTCCGGGATGGAGTTCCAAATGATGGGGGCCGCATGTGAAAATGCTCTGTTATTAGTTTGTTTGTTTGCTTTTATAAAGTCATTTGGTGTCTTTAATTTATTTGAGTGTCCTTTTCTGTGGGAGACGTTTTGTGTCTCCTTACATATAAGTTTGCTTAATGGGATTGGCGCCATACCATTTTGGGTTTTAAATGTGGTTATTACAGTCTTATATATTATCCTGCTTTGTATTGGCAGCCAATGCAGGGATGCTAATATTGGGGTAATATGCTGGAGTGAATTTACATTCATTACAATTCTGGCTGCTGCGTTCTGTGCTAGTTGTATTCTTTTGATGTTTTGTTTCGTTATGCCTAAGAGAATTAGATTGGAAAAGTCAAAATGCGGGGTTATGGTTGCCTGTATTATATTAATGAAATCTTGAAAATATACCAGTGGACGTAGTTGCTTGAGTATTTTAAGTTTGAAGTAGACTTTCTTTATCGTGTTTCTTATGTGGGTATTCATCGTAAGGTGTGTATCTAGTATGACACCTAAGTATCTTATTTCATTTTTTATTGTGATTTCATGGTTTTGTATTGTTATGTGGGTTGGCGGAACGTATGATTGATTTTTTGTTACAATTAATACTTCTGTTTTTGAGTGGTTTATATGGAGGTTTTGTTCTTTTAGCCAGGATGTGACTTCACTAAGGCAGTCTGTTAGAAGTTTTATCGGTACATCAGGGATGGAGAATGGAATGTATAACATGATATCATCAGCGTATAGATGATATAGTACACCGAATTTTTTGAATATGTCGCAGACTGGTTTTATATATATATTAAATAGGAGGGCTGATAACGCCGAGCCTTGTGGGAGTCCAATTTCTTGTTTATATGTGGTGGAAGTCTGATTAGCTATTCTTACATTTTGTGTTCTATTATGTAAATATGAGGTAAACCATTTGTGTACTGTTGTATTTATTCCTATTTGCTTTAGGTTATTAAGCATTATGGTGTGGTGGACACTATCGAATGCGGCGGAAATGTCAATAAATAGGAGAATGAATGCATTTTTGTGGTTATCAATCCCTTTGATGAGAGTATCGATTAGGACTGTTAAAAGTGATTCAACTCCGTGTTGAGGTCTGAAAACCGTATTGGTGTTCATCAAGTGGGTAGGAAGAGTCTAGGTATTCTTGTGTCTGGATCTGTACCACTTTTTCTATTATTTTAGCAAGGAACGGGATGCTTGAAATGGGTCGATATGATTTTGGTGAAGTTTTGTCTAAAATACCATTTTTGAGAATTGGGCGAAGTTGTGCGGGTTTGAGGTTAGGTGGGATGTAGCCTTGGAGTAATGAGAGGTTGACTATGGGGAGAATGAATGAGATTAGTGTTGGAAGTGTACTTTTTATCCATGTTACAGGGCATGGATCGAGGAAGGAAGTGGTTGTATTGAGGTTAGTAATAATGTTCTTTAATGATTCTTTCGATATGGGGTTAAAGTTTGACCATTCTTCTGAACAATGATGGGCTACCTTATTATTGTCAATTGTCATTATAGGTTGTGTGGATTTATTTTGATAGTAGTTAGCTAATGATTGTACAGATATGTCTGTAATTTCATTGTTAGTTGTTTGAGGATTATTAGTGAGATTTCTAACAATAGAGAATAGTTCTCGTGGCCTGTTATAAGATTTTGATAAGATTGATGCATAATAGGTTTTTTTTGTGTTATTTGTAATCTCCTTATATTTTGTAAGAAGGCTAGTGTATATTTCCTTATGTATGGTTAGTTTGGTTTTACGCCATTTAAGTTCAGTTTTTCTAAGCTGCTTCTTCATTTGTTTTAGAGTGTTATTGAACCATGGTGCTTTTTTTGGGTTAGAGGGAATTTTGTTACATCTGTCGGATTTAGCTGCTTCTGTTATTGTGTTATTCCAGTTTTTGATCGCTTCATCTAGATCCGTTGGTGGTGACACTAGGTGGGGTATTATTGTGTCTAGGAATTCAGTTTCGTTAAACCTTTTAAATTTTCTGGTGGGATCAGTTCTTGAGAGGTTTTTGGAGCTATTGGTGTGGTATGTAATGTTTGTTTTAATAATGTAATGATCAGACCAAGGAACTTGTATGCTTTCTATAGAATCTGGGTTGAATAGCTGGAAGATTGTGTTTGGGAGGAGTATAAGGTCTAGTGTACCTCCTTTTATGTGTGTTGTTGTGGTGATTATCTGGTGGAAATCCATGTCAGCTATAGTTTCAAGGAAAAGGTTGGATTCTGTAGCTGGGAGTGAGGGGAGGTTAAAATCGCCTAACATGATGATAGGATCTTGTTCGGTAGATGAGGCAAGGCATTCTATAAGTGGATCTAAGTTATCTGCTTTTTGGTCAGGGGGTCTGTATATTAGACATATTCTAAGATTGTTGGTCTTTATGATGAGGGTGTCAATGTTATTGGTTATATTAGATTGTATTGTTCTGGCATTTAATATCTTTCTTGTCATGATAAGTACACCTCCTCCTTTTTTATTTGGTCTATGGGTAAAGTTTATATCATAGTCATCATTATTAAGTAGGTTTAAGTAGACTGTGTCCGTTTCAGATAGCCACGTCTCAGTTACACATAAGATGTCAGGTTTTAGGTCATTTATTATATCACTAAATATGGGAAGTTTATTTTTCATTGAGCGTGCATTGATTAGGATACAAGATAAAGAATTGGTGTTGTTGATACTGTTTTCCATTCTTATTTGTTGTAGTTCCGTGTGTTTTATTTGTATAAGTCGGTGGTAGTTTGTTTTTGCCTGGTGGTATGGGTGTGAGTGGTTAATGTAATGGATATCTCTAGGTTTTGTTCGTATTATGGGGATTGCCATGTGTTTATTAGTAGATAGGCTAAGTGTTAGGTCAATTAAGAATGTCAATAATATAATGTTGTAAGATATTTTTAGGATCATGGTTTTTGGGAGTGTCATGTTCAGTGTCAATAATGTTCTATTACTTGTAGTTATGAATAACTGGTACAATATATTGAGAGCGAAAAAGCTCGGACAGTAGAATTCAGTAATCACTAGCAATATAAGATATGCAGGAAGGTGATAGTTACAATAAAAGTAAACAGTAGTTGTGCATAAATTAGACTGAGGTTATAGTTGATTGGGATTACTGACAACAGTACATAAGACAGTAGTTATAAGTGAATGGGATTACTGACAACAGTACATAAGACAGTAGTTATAAATGAAAGAGATGCTGTCAGCAGTAAATCATGCAATAGATATTATAAATGGGATTACTAGCAACAGTAATTCCAACAGTAGTTATAAGTGAATAGAAATTGCTGTAACAGTGTATCATACAGTAGTTATTATTGATTAAATGGGAAAACTGTCAGCAGTAAATCATGCAGTAGTATAAATGAATGGGATTACTGTCAACTGTATTTGTAATAACTATTTGTAATAACTATTTGTAATGCAACAGTATTAACCGGGTAAGGCGGACGACGCCTCTCGCCCCTCCCCAAGCCCCACCCCCACTTTCCTTCCCCCGAGAGAGCAATTCAAAACAAACACATGACAACAAGTTGGGACTTAAACTGGTCGCAGCTTTAATAACCTTTTAAACACACATAATCCAACATCAACATATTTTTAACCCCCCCCCCCCAAGCAGAGCGAGCTCTCACCCGCCGTGTTAGTAGCAAGGTGACGCCGCATCCGCTTCCCCCGGGCACAGGCCCGACATTTTCCACTCCCTCCCGCTTCCGGCTTTGCCATGCTATTAGCACAAGCCTGAGGGATTAACCGGGTCGGGGTACCCCACCCCCGCCCTCATGCTTGCCACCGGCTCCGGACCCTGGAAACCTCCGGGATCCCGCCAAAGCCCCCCCTCCAGCTGCAACAACCCAAACCCCCCCCCCCAAAGCCTCCCCCAGCCTGGGTGGGCGGGCGGGACAACAGGAGCCTCCAGCCTGGACCCAGCAACTGCCGATGCAGAGCTGGGTCCCCGCGTCACTTACTCCCCCCCCCCCCCTGCTGCCGCGGCCCAGCCTCCCATTGGCTCCCGGGCGTTTAAAACGCCACGGGGAGCCAATGAGGCGCCCGGCCGCGCGGGCAGTAACAGCCGCGCGCCGCCGCAACCGAGAGGGGGCGGGGCGAACGGCCCGCCACCCCCCGGTTAGTAGCGGCCACGCGGACGGGACCCGCGGCCTTGCTGTAACCGGGTAAGGCGGACGACGCCTCTCGCCCCTCCCCAAGCCCCACCCCCACTTTCCTTCCCCCGAGAGAGCAATTCAAAACAAACACATGACAACAAGTTGGGACTTAAACTGGTCGCAGCTTTAATAACCTTTTAAACACACATAATCCAACATCAACATATTTTTAACCCCCCCCCCCCCAAGCAGAGCGAGCTCTCACCCGCCGTGTTAGTAGCAAGGTGACGCCGCATCCGCTTCCCCCGGGCACAGGCCCGACATTTTCCACTCCCTCCCTCTTCCGGCTTCGCCATGCTATTAGCAAAAGCCTGAGGGATTAACCGGGTCGGGGGTACCCCACCCCCGCCCTCATGCTTGCCACCGGCTCCGGACCCCGGAAACCTCCGGGATCCCGCCACCGGCTCAGGTCAGCCACGACCAGAGCCGCCCCCCAAAGGTAAGCTGCGACCAGCCCTCGCCCCCAAAGGCATACCTTCCAAGGCCTCCTGCCAATCGTTCAGCAGTAAATCTAGCCCTATCGGGGACAAGTGCACCCCATCTGGCCCATAGAGGCCCGGGCAGTCCACGTCCACCCAAGGGTGAAAAATTTGACAGCCCCCTTGCTGTCCCACCCACCGGCCAATTTGACGGTTAATTTTGGTCACGCCCCGTGACCACCGTCGCTGAGCCCTACAGGACGGCCTTGGAATGATATCCGACCATAGCAATAGTACATCCGGAAACATCCCCAACACCACCCCAAAGTCCTTGATAGCTGCTCGAATCAACTGCCGGCAGGTCCATGAAGCGAGATCGTTGCCACCCAAGTGGAGCAGTAACACATCCGGGGTGCCTCGGGAACGCTGGAGGTGCCGAAGCAAAGGCAGGAGTTGGATCCACCGGAGTCCGCGTTCGCCCAGCCATGTGATCGTCACCGCCCGCTCAGGAAGTCCCAAATTCAGCCCCACTGGGCGCATCGCTGCTCGCCGACCCGCCCAGAAGACAAAGGAGTGGCCCAAAATCCAACAGCATCGCTGCCCCACACCTGAAAGACAAAGAACAGCCCCGTTAATGCCCCCCCCCCACCCACTCCCCTACAAACGCACGTAGCTCTGGAAGGCTCCCGACCGCCATCGCCCAATGCGCTGTATCTCCTGATCGGGCAGTCCAGCCACCGCTGCACTGGTTGCCGCTCCGATCCGGAAGGAATGAGGGGCAAAGGCACCAGGTTCCTCACCTATCTGTCGTAAAGCCAGGCGCAGCACTGCGGTAAATTGGAAGCGCGTAAGAACCCGCCCGTCCAGATGGATAAAAAGGCTACCATCCACCTCCGGACGAAGGCATAAGTACGCCTGCAGTAACGCGACCGGACACGAGGGGGAACCCTGAACCGCTGCCAAGTCCACCCACACACCCCTACCCGCCTGATCCGTCTTAGAACGGGCAAGGCGGATACGAACCCTACTCCCGATCAAGTGCACGTGACGCACTTGCACCGCCCTCCCATTGTGAAGCCGCCCCGACTCCGAAACCAGCTCGCCCACCCGAAATGCGCCGAAAAAGGCTAACGAAAAAACGGCCCAAAAAAGCACCCCTTCATAGCAGGAGGACACTACCTGCGGCAAAGCCCCGCACAACCGACACAGTAGGTCATGCGTAATAGGACGCCGCCAATCCCCGGGCGAGGGACTGGACCGCTCCCAACCCCGCAACAACGTACGCGTTAGAAATCCCCCTCCCGCCCACCCCCACCCGAAAGCCCTTGCGAAAAAGGCGAAGCCTGCTACGTTCCGTCGGGTAGTGGCCCGAGACAAGCCCTGTTCTTTAGCCGCCGCCACATACTGACCCATCAGCAAATCCGAGGCCAGCCCGGGCCGCCATCCATGGAGTAGCAAGAAGGACACCACACTGCAGTAGCCACGTTGATACGTGACCCATGTCGCTGAGGATACAGACTTCCGCAACAGCTCGATCATTCCTGGAGGCCAATCCGCCATAAATGCTCCGGGACCGCCGATCCCACGTCGTCCGCATCTGGGGCCAAGGTCCGAAACAGCGCCCACTTGAAACGGGAAAGAGCATCAGCAATCTGGTTATGACTCCCAGGGATATGACGAGCCTTAATTACTAAATTCAACCGCAAGCATGATATCTGCCCTCAGCCGTCTCTTTTTCAAGGTTGAAGAGTCCTAACTTTTTTAGCCTCTCCTCATAGGGATATCATTCCATCCTTTTTACCATTTTGGTGGCTCTTCTCTGTACCTTTTCTAATTCTGCTTTATCCTTTTTAAGATACGGCGACCAGAATTGCACACAATATTCAAAGTACGGTCGCACCATGGAACAATACAGAGGCATTATAATATCCTTTTATTCTCCATTCCTTTCCTTATGATTCCTGGCATTCTATTTGCTTTCCTGGCCACCACTGCACACTGGGCAGAGGGTTTCAATGTGTTATCCACGATGACGCCTAAATCTTTTTCCTGAGTGGTGGTTCCTAATGTGGATCCTTGCATCGTTTAACCATAGTTTGGGTTGTTTTTTCCTAGGTGTATAACTTTGCACTTGTCCACATTAAATTTCATCTGCCATTTGAACGTCCAGTCTTCCAATTTATTAAGATCCTCGTGCAAATTTTCACAATCCTCTTGGGTTTTAACAACTTTGAATAATTTTGTATCAATTGCAAATTTGACTACCTCACTAGTTATTCCTATTTCCAGATAATTTATGAATATGTTAAAAAGCAGCGGACCCAGCACAGATCCCTGGGGTACTCCACTATTCACCTTTCTCCATTGGGAAAATTGCCCATTTAGCCCTACACTCTGCTTTCTATCTTTCAACCAGTTCCTGATCCACAACAGTAAACTGCCTCTTATCCCGTGACTTTTTAATTTTGCCAAGAGTCTCTCATGAGGGACCTTGTCAAAGGCTTTATGAAAATCCAGATACACTACATCGATTGTTATATTTTTTAAAGGTGTAAATAAACAAGTACACAAAGGTGGGTCAGATTAGTAAGACAAGAACTTCATTGCCTAAGCTATGTTGGCTGTCTTCCATTAAACCATGAGTATCTACATTTTCAGAAATTTTATTCTAAATAATGGTTTCTACCATTATTCCCGGTACTGACATCATACTCAATGATCTGTAGTTTCCTGGTTCACCCCTGGAACCCTTTTTAAAAATTGGTGTTACATTGGCCATCCTCCAAATCTTCAGGTATTACTGATGGTTTTAAAGATAGTTCACAGATTAGTAATAGTATGTCTGCAATCTCATATATCAGTTCTTTCAACACCCTTGGATGTATACTATCCAGTCCAGGTGATTTGCTACTCTTCAGTTTATCAAATATATCTTCCCGGCTTATTGATATTTCTTTCAATTCTTCTGCTGCATCAGCTTTAAATACCATTTTAGGCATAGATATCTTTTCTACATCTTCTTCAGTAAAGGCCAAAGCATTCATTCAGTCTTTCTGCTATGCCCTTGTGCCCTCTTAATGCTTCTTTTACTCCTCTATCATTCAATGGTCCAACTGACTATCTCACAGGTTTTTTTTGCTACAAATGTACTTGAAAAAGTTTTTATTATGCATTTTTGCTTCCACAGCAAGCTTTTTTTTTCAAATTCTCTCTGTGCCTGCCTTATCAGTGCCTTGCATCTAACTTGCCAGGCTTCTTGTTTTCAGTTTGTCATTTGGCTCCTTTTTCCATTTTCTGAAAGATGCTTTTTTGGCTATAACAGCCTCTTTGACCTCACTTGTAAACCATGCTGGCAGCTTTTTGGCCTTCCTTCCGCTTTTCTTAACACATGGAATACAGCTGGTCTGGGCTTCCAAGATAGTATTTTTAAACACCCATGCTTGATGTAAATATTTAACATTTCTAGCTGCTTTTAGTTTTTTATTAACTATTTTCCTCATTTTATCATAGCCTCCCTTTTGAAAGTTAAAAGGTAGTACTGTGGATTTCCTTGCCGTCCTTCCTCCATTTATTAAATCAAACACGATCATGCTATGATCACTACTGCCAAGTGGCCCCAACATCCTCATTTCTTGCATCAGATCTTGTGTTCCACTAAGGACTAGTTCTAAGATGTCTTCCCCTCTTGTCAGTTCATGAACCAGCTGCTCCAACAAGCAGTTATTTCATCTAGAAACTTTATCTCCCTAGCATGTCCTGCCGTGACACTGACCCAGTCGATACCGGGGTAATTGAAATCACCCATTACTAATACTGTGCTGTAAATATTGTTAGCTTCCGTGATTTGAGCATTTCATTATCCATTTGTTCATTCTGAACAGGTGGTCGATAGTACACCACACTGCCATCACCTCCCCCTTTTTACATGGGATTTCGATCCATAGAGACACTACAGTGTATTTTCTTTCCCGCAAAACTTTAATTCTGTGTGACTTAATGCCCTCTCTAACAGAGTGCAACCTCTCCATCAATTTGAACTACTCTGTCGTTGTGATATAATTAATACCCAGGTATCACAGTGTCCCACTGGATGTCCTCCTTCCACCATGTCTTTGAGATACCAATCATATCTAACTTCTCATTTAGTGTTATATATTCTAACTCTCCCATCTTATTTTTTAAGACTTCTAGCATTTACATAGAAGCATTTTAGAGGCTGCATTTTATTCATATTAATCTGATTACTGGTAGGCAGGGGTAATTTGGAATCTAAATTCTGTCTGCTCTGTACTTAAGGGCATTTGGATTACTTTTGTCTTTATTGGAACCTCTCTGTCGATATGTCCTAACTTCAATCTTTTGCTAGTATCCTTAAAGGATACATCCTTCCGAACCATGCGCTCTTAGGTGACTGTTGGCTTTCCCCTAGTTTAAAAGCTGTTCTTTCTCCTTTTAAAGGTTAATGCCATCAGCCTGGTCCCATCCTGGTTAAGGTGGAGCACATCCCTTTGGAAAAGTCCCTCCTTTCCCCAGAATGTTGCCCATTTCCTAACAAATCCAAAACCCTCATCCTTGCACCATTGTCTCATCTATGCATTCAGACTCCAGAGCTCTGCTTACCTTTTGGATCCTGTGCATGGAACAGAGAATGCTACCCTGGACGTTCTGGATTTCAACTTCCTACCTAAAATCCTAAATTTGGCCACCAGAACCTCCCTACCACACTTTCCTATGTCATTTGTACTAATATGTACCAAGACAGCAGACTCCTCCCCAGCACTAGTAAGGCCTTGTCTAGATGGTGCGTGAGGTCTGCTACCTTCACACCAGGCAGACATGTTACCAAGTGATCCTCATGTCCACCATGCCAAATGATCGAATCACCAGTTGTAACAGCTGTCCTAACAGAGACAATAACTTGGAGGCTAACAATGTAACAGGAGTAAAGAACTTGGATTAAAATGGTATTGGGATATACATAGTTTCATATGTTATAGGGCATGCTGAGTACAAAGGGGCTGATGGAGAAGAAACAAACTGTTGACAATTTTAACCTACTTTGATCAACAATCAATACAGAAACCACAAGCAGTCAAGAAATCAGACAATGCATTGCTCTTGGTAGATTGGCTATGAAGGACCTAGACAAAATTCTCAAGAACAGAGATGTCTCTCTTCACACAAAGATTTGACTTGTCCAAGCCATGGTATTCTCAGTAACGTCATATGGATGTGAAACTTGGGCAGTGAAAAAGATAGAAAGCAAGAAAATCAATGCCTTTGAATTATGGTGCTGAGAAGAATACTGTGTATACCATGGACTGCCTGAAGAACAATGCAGTCAGTACTAACGGAGATGAAACCTCAGATGACAAGACTTTGACTTACATACTTCAGACACCATGCGAAGAGAGAGATCATTAGAGAAAAACATTATGCTTGGCAAGGTAGAAGGTCAAGGCAAAAGAGGAAGGCCAGCAATGAGATGGATTGATACAATAACAGCAGCTATGGGTGACATTCTATCAACAATGACCCGCCTGACTGAAGCCTGGACACAGTTTAGGACATTGACGGCACTTAAGAACAACAAAGATATCACCCTATCAACAATTAGTTGCCTGACTAAAGACTAAGCACAATTTTGAACAACTATTCAGAGTGTTGCCACTGATTTGATGGCACTTAACAATTCTGTTAGTGCCACTGAATATCCCAGTCAGCATGATCAACGCAGTTAGCAGGTGTGTTAACTTGCATAGTAACATAGTATATGACAGCAGATAAAGGCCAATATGGTCCATCTAGTCTGCCTAGCAAGGTGGCAAAGTAGGTGCACCTGAGGCTCTGTGCAGGTCACCCCTCCCCATGCCTTCGTTTAGGGGTGCATCACCGCTCCGTGTAGGTCAACCCTATTTGTTCAGATATAAGAGATAGTTATTTTGATTTTGATTTTATCCTGTTGCTATAAAGGGATCCACTGTGTCTCTCCTATGCCATTTTGAATTCTGTCACAGTATTTGCCCCACCACTTCCATCAGGAGGATATTCCAAGCATCCACCACCCTTTCAGTGAAAAAGTATTTCCTGGCATTGCCTTTCAGTTTACCCACTTGCAGCTTTTGGAAGAGGTTTGTTTGTTCATTAATACTCTTTAAGTATTTAAAGGTCTGACTCATATCTCCCCTGACCCTCCTCTCCTCCAGAGTGCACATATTTAGGTCTTCAAGGCTCTTCTCATATGTCTTCTGATGCAGGTTCCAAATCATTTGCAGTCTTTTGATATCCTTTGTGGGATACGTTCTCCAAAACTGAACACAATATTCCAAGTGAGGTCTCACCGGCGACTTGTACAGAGGCATTAGTACCTCTTCCTTTCTGCTGGTAATTCCTCCTTATATGCAACCCAGCACCCTTCTTGCTTTTGCCATTGCCTTGCCATGCTGTTTCGCCACCTTGAGTTCCTCAGAAACAATCACTCCGAGGTCCTTCTCCTGGTCCGTGCACACCAACCTCTTGCCCCCTATCGCATAAAATTCCCTTGGATTTCTGCTTCTCAAGTGCATGGCACTGCACTTCTTCACATTAAATCTTAACTGCCAAGCATTAAACTATTCGTCCAGCTTTTGTAGATCTTTCCTCATGTTATCCACTCCCTCAAGGGAGTCCACTCTGTTGCAAATTTTTGTGTCATCTGCAAAAAGACAGACTTTTACTTTCAGTCCTTCAGCAATATCACTAACCAATACATTGGACAGTACCGGTGCCAGGACTGAACTCTGGGTCACACTGCTAATCACCTTCCTTTCATCTGAGTGAGTTCCGCTTACCATCACCTTCTGTCATCTGTCACTCAACCAATTTCTGATCCAGTTCACCACCTTGGGACCCATCCCCAAGCTGTTGAATTTATTGATAAGCCTCCTATGAGATACAGTATCAAAGACTTTGCTGAAATCTAGGTAGACCACATCCATCACATGCCCTTGATCTAGTTCTCTGGTCATCCATTCAAAGAACTTAATCACTTTGAATATCCTTCCAACAGTGTCTATGGAGTGAATTTTCATTAATGCACTCATTTACAAGAAGCTGGCTCTGTTATACTCACTCAGTTACAGTATCTTTAGGGGAAGCTTCTGTCACAGTCTAGTTGAATATGTAATGGCTGAAAATTCTCCTAAATCTATAATAGCTAGATTTAAGAATTTTATTACTATGCACAAAGAATTTACTTAGTTAGCCAGCTATACTCCTCTCCCCGCCCCCAACAATACCACACTTCCCAGAACTCCTACATGTCAGACAGCTAAATGTAGCCACTTAGGAAGCTGTAGTGAACCATTCAGCAGGTAGAATTAGCAGTCATAACTTTCAGAAGTTTAAGTCTATACAGCTAATTCTCAAATTTAGCTGGTTAGACTTTCTGAAATCCATTCCTAACTGAATGCCAACGTATTTGCCTTTGATCTTTAATTAATGTCTATTCTGTTATATTCTATTGTCACAGTTTTGCTTCTGTCTGAACCAGTCATAGTCCTTTGTTTCACAGAATAGGAATCTGCAGTGATGACAAATTAAAATTGCCATCCGTTCACAGCCAGCCCGAGGACATATCGAGGGTTGCTTCAACAACCTGCTACAATGTCATTGAAGGCAACTAGCTAATCGCAAAATGCCCCAGCAACCCATTCATGACTGTGGGACAATGCATAATGTTGACAGATTTAACTGCTAGCCAGGGTTAATATTTAACCTTACGGCTAGAGGGTATCACACTGTTCAGGAGAGTTTGTCAAACTCAAGGTATGTGATAATGAGTATTTCTTTACCAGCCACATCTGGCATTTAAAAACATAAAGAACCATCAAAGCTGTTTAGTTTTGTATGGTTTTCATTCTTTACAAAAACCTCTGATTATTGCAATATGTTGGCTAGGATTCCAGCTGTCTAACAATTAATGGGCTTAAAATGCTAGAATAATAAATAACTAAAGAGATAAAAGGCAAAATCTCAATGGTAACCTGCCCAATTGAAACTGCCTTCATATGGAATAGTTGAAAATATACAGTATTTCTCCTAAAATAGTTTGCTCTCAAGAACAATATCATAAGGAAATAATGCATGATGTGCTATTGATATCAAATGTTTATTTCTTTTCCCGCTAACTTATTTTCATATCAACACCAGGGATGTGCATTCCGGAGCAAGCATTCAGTTCATTTGGATGCCTAAAAATTTAACATGCAGAACTTGTTTGTAAATGTGTGTGTGTATATATATGTAATACTTGAATTAATGCATGCACAATTAATTGCATGCATTTTTAAGTTTTTGCATGCATACAGTGAAGGCCTAAAAAAAGCAAATAGGTCAAACAGACATGAAAAATTCCCCCAAATCAGGTAATATCTATTTTAAATAAGAACAAATTGAACTTTTGTTTGGCTGTGTGCACCCCTAGTCAACCCTATAGCAGTTCTATATTTCATATCAATTTTTCTTGGATTATCTTAAATAATGTTTTCTATTAAAAGAACAATCCAATACGGTTACAGCAGTGTATCAGGATGTAGAGTAGATGGGAAGCATCAGTCTTCACTAATATAAGCCATATTGAATAAAGACAGAGGAAGGCATGTTCAAAAAGAAGAACTCAGCAGACCTGCTAATCACCTTAATCCCAGTGACCAGGACAGTCAGCAGCACATAACCATTTTGTGTTGCTGAATATCCCCAGTTTGTGCTTCTGAATGCCCCAGTGCTAACCAGCTAGCTTTGGGGTGTTCTGGGGGTGGAGTGAGGGTAGCACCAGAGGTTAATCAGGCAGCGATGATATTGAGCTGCTGCCAGGTTAACCTAAACCAGCTAGAGTTAGACACAATAAAAGGTCAACCTAACTTTAGATGGTTTTAAAATCCAACCAGCAGCTGAACATCAGTTCTGACTGGACCACAAAAAGGCAATCTGGGCTACCCAGATACTGGCTGGATATTGCCCTGGCACTGAATATCCGGGTCTATCTGAAAGAGTGAAGGCCAGCTTCTTTGAATGTGCTAGCCACCACCGCTGCATATTGGCCCCCACAGAGACTTAGGGGTATGTTTACTAAACCATCTTAACATCGCAGTGGTGGTATTATCGCGCGATAACGCGGCGGCGGCGTTAAGGCACACTAGCGCTGTGAAATCTGGGTCTGCAGGGTGCAGTAAGGCTTCCCAGAGGGCGGAGAGAAGGGGTCAATAGGCAGAGAGTGGGCGGGGAGAGGCTCCAGGCACACTAACACTGCGAAATCCGGGTCTGAACACTAACACCAGTGAAACCCTCGCATTAAGGCACATTTGCAGGAAAGAGAAACCATTTCAGTCAGCAATGTGCAGCAAAGGCAGGGAAACCCAGAAAAGTGATAGTTGTGATACATGTGCAGGAACCAAAAAGGCAAATAAACATATAAAATGACCAGAACCACATTTGAAATCGCAATAACCAAGCTGGCCAATAGCGATAAACATAAAGGAACACCACTGACAAAGCATGAAAAAGAAGATATCATGTTTGGAAGGGTCTATTCTCTGTCCCCCTACAAAGTGAATGATCCCACATTGAAATAGTGCTGATCAGGGTTCTTTCTCGTTTATATTGGGCAGGTTTGTTATGGCGTGCACATGTGCAGCAACAGCACAGTGGGCATGTAGGAAAGGGCAACTGTACTGATGCTGTAAATGAGATACAGGGGACTGTAGGCGGCACATGCTGTGGTCCAGCTGGGGCACAGTGCGGGCTAGGCAGATGCCTAGGTGGCACATAGGAATTCCGAAACTGTAAAGCAGCAAGACAGCAACTGACAAGGGTCCAACATGGGCACGAGTGTGTGTCCCACAGTGTCATGGGGATATTACCCAGCAGGTACTCCCAAGGGCACATAACATTGGCAGGCGATGCCAGGGGGAAGCGCGCATGTCTATGTAAGCACCCCTACCCGAGAACCCACACCATCGGCAGCTGCCTACTGGCACACTGGATGGCCTGGGACTGCGCACCACCAGCATAATGGCATGGCAGCATGGTTGCAGAGGGGTGCTGGTGGCGGAGGGGGCAGTGGCATCATCCCACAGCAGACCATGGCCTAGCCCCATTTAGGTGGGTGCCATGCACTGCAACAGACAGGGTCTGTCTGACGAACAGTCATGGTATCCCCAGGGAATGAACTGTCCCTGTGGCAACAGTGTAGTGCAGTACACACAGCCAGTGTGTTCAGGAGCAGAAGGTCACAAGTTCAAGTCCCAGCTATGGCTCCTGTCCCCATATTTTACCAGTACTAAACCGTGGTAATAAAGAAGGAACCTTTATTGCAGATAAAATAAACATGCCTGAAATGCCTATATTTTACCCTACAGAGCACAGACACCATAAACATGTGCAGTCCCTAGAGCAGAGTTTTGCAACTGCAGTCCTAGAGGGCCAAACACCATTCAGGTTTCATGTTGTCCCTAATAAATATACCTGTGCTGCATTTGTATGCGCCGCCCCCATTGTATGCAAATGTATCTCATGCATATTCATTAGGGACAGCATGAAAACCTGAACAGTGTTTGGCCTACCAGGACTGGATTTGGGAACCTCTGCCCTAGAGCAGTGGCCAACAGGGGCATAAACACCCACACCCACAGGCTCCACTATCCAAAGCCTCATGGAGAGTCAGGCTGCTGAGCCCTGCACGGAGCAGAATCTCCCAATACTGGCACCTGCATACCTTAGCAATGCCGTCCTAAACTTGGGAACACGTTCCATATATATCAAAAGGTTGCTATGATTAATGTCAGCTAACAAATCCTAAGTTAAACACAATTTGTTGATAGAGATTCATCATAGCAACCTTTCTGATATCTGTGGAGTGTGTTTCAGTTATTGATTCTGACAGTGTTTACCACCCCGGGGAGTGAACCTAACAGTATTGAGTACCATAGCAATGACCACACTGTGCCTAGGACTGGTGTGGCGGCCAGGGCTGCCACAAACCTCTATATTTGCACAATGCTGGCATAAGTGTGGGAGTATGTGTCTGTCTATCCAGTGTGTTGTGGCTGCCTACACCTTACTGAGCCCACATTGCTTGCACTGTTTCCAGTGTTAGCTTGCCAATGTGCATAATGAGGAGCAAGGTACTGTGGGTATGGCCCGGACAGGGTGGCATGGGCAGGAAGCATTTGCACAGGGTATAGGGCAATGGCTGGGACATTGTAGTGCCTGACCACCATCTGCACGGACAGGGTGGCCACAGCATGTCATTCTGGGAGGTTGCTCTCACCCTGACTTTGCAGTGACCACGGCATGGCTAGGTTCCCCCACAGTGCTTTACAGTTTTTTTCTTGAGTGATATTTATGGGTTTTCTTTTCTGGGGCCCAGTCACTGGCATACCTGTGTGGTGTGTGTTCTGACATCCCAGTTTTTGGTACACACAGTTCCTCCAGGAACATGCACTAGCTAGCAGACTGTCTGCAGTTAGCATCTGTATAGCTGCACCACCTTGCAGGGTACAGCAGGTGCACACTGACTGCCCTCTGCTGGTGAATGTCAGATTGTAGTGGGGGGCAGCTGAGCTGACTGTGTACACTACCTATCTGCCAGTGGCCCTGTCCCAAGTGCAGATCTTCAGCAGCTGTCCATTTGCCACCAGGACTGGGGTTGCTGGTCCCACAGCCTGCCCTCATGTACCTCTACTGCCCCCCCTTGCAAAGGGTGAGAGTGTGGGCCTGTTGGGGACAGATCATGTCCCCCCACCCTGACCCAGAGAGGGTGTTTTGCTAAGTACATTGTCACCATGTGAGCCCTGCTCCCTAAACAGGTGACCATAGCAAGCACAGTGGATTATGCACTATGTTGTGTGCATCAGGGTCCACAAGGGCCAGACATGACTGGCAATTACAAATGGACACAAAGGCCTCCTGAAGGTGTCTGCAACAAATACCTGTCACACACTGGCACTGACGGCAACCTGCAGTGCAACCCACCTCAACCAACCTGGGTATTGCGGACCTGGTGCTGGCCACTCCACCTCACCCTCAGGGTGAGCACAGAACACGCACATTGGCATGGCCTGTGGGTACTCTGTGCCAGTAACACGCATGGTCATTCCCCCCTACCAAGCTGACGTGCTGTAGAGGTGCATACTCCATCTGGTGAGCAGATGTAGACTGCTGTTCTGCATGTGAATTGCATAATGGGTACTGTTTGTTCTATCCTATCCTGGTAGCCACAGCAGACAGTTTTATGATGATGTGCACTCTTTCTGTAGCCAGGCATTGGAATGATAGCTCCCATAGTGATGTAGCACAATGGTTAATGCAATGACTTCAGTAGCAGAGATCATGGGTTCAATTCCTCTCTGTTCCCCTTTTTTTATGGCTGTCCTACACAACTACGTTTCATTCATGTAATAGTCATATATGTGCAGATCTGTGCTGCCGCCACATTATACCCTCATCACTGTTGCCATCTATCCTTCTGTCTGTCTATGTGTGTGTGCCAGCTGTGTGGCGTCCTGCCCTAATGTGCAGGCTGCTACTGGCACACTTTTCTGCATTGTGGCTCTTCATGCTTGCCTCTCCTGTGTCTGCTCTGCATGGCACTGCTCTCCTCTGTCTTCCTGTCATTGCATTTATCCTGCCACCTCTACCTCCTCTGGTGGCACGTATCCCCATCCTCTGCCATACACTGTCATTGTTGCACTGTACATTACCATCACCCTGTACATCGTTACAGCTGCCCCCGATATATTTGTCCACTTTACCTGCTGCCACATGGGCTGCACGCAGATTTGGTTGGTCCATGAGCTCCGTCATCTACTTCCTTCCATCACTTGTTCATTGCCTTTCCTTGGTGCACTGTGCAGTGTTATGGTTACATCTGTGTTTGAGCCATACATTTCATGCTTGTGACTTTGGGGCACCTTTGTGCCCCTGGGCACCATCTCCTGTGTCACCTTGGCATCCCTGGGGCATCTTTTGTGGCACCTTAGGTTTGGCCAGCTTATGGGGCGCCTTATATGCTGCCTTGGAGGGTGCCAACCTTTCCTGCAACCCTCTGGGGCACATTATGACCTGCCTTTGATGACGTGGTGCTTTATGATGTGCCTTATGGTGTGCCCTAAAAGGTGCATTAGGTTGCAGCACTGGGGTGAGGCTTTTTTGTCTGGCAGTGCAAATTGTTGGGATGTGTCTGACTGTTAAAAGCAGGAAAAGGGTTTGCCTCAGACAGTCTTTTAACTGAGCCCACTGGGGGATCAAACTCATGACCACTGTATCAGCAGTCAATGTATTAACCAGTGTGCTACACCTCTGCTGCTGTGGTTATAGGTCAGCGTGCCTAATTAAGGCTAATGTGCATTAACGTGCCACAGCTCCCTGTATTGCGTGATAACGGACTTTATCGCGCAATAACCCGAAATGCTACCTTAAGACCGGAACACCCACTACCTTAGATGGCATTCTTCACAGTAAGACTGCAACTAACGCCGGTAACATTAAGACGGTTTAGTAAACATACCCCTTAGATTGGAGGACTGACTAGTAAATGAGATGTCGAATTATCTGTTAAACTTTGGAGACAAAAATTCAAACCTAGAGGCCAATGTATGAAGTTGCTGCAACAGGATTGACCATGTCAAATGCCTTCTCAATGCTTAAAGAACCCACTTTGAATGCGTTCAGTTTTTGTTCTTACAGAAAAAAATCTATTTTATTGCATGGAATTCATCATTTGCAATTTTAATTAGTGCAAGCTACTAAGCTTCTGCAATGCAAAATTATGCAAAGTAGCTTTATTAGTAATGAAAATACATTGCCTTGCAGTTGGAACTGAGACTGGTGAAAGGAAGAGTAGCCTAATAATTAGAACAGTTAGCTAAGAATTGGTGAAGCCAGGACTCAGATCCCACTAATATTCCTTATGAACTTGGACAAGGCACATAACACTCCTTTGCCTCAAATACAAGCTTATGGATAAATGTGCTACAGTGTTAGCATGCATTATTTACTGTGGGTCCCATTTTATACAGTGGGACCTATTTATTAATAACATACTGCACCTAAATATGCAATAACACACATTTTTATAAATCTAGCCCTAAGTTTCTCAGATTGGAGAACTAGCTCCTATAACAAAATGCAGCTCACCTTGAGCCACTACTGAAAAGGTGTGAATTAATTCCTCCCCACTTTGAAAAGATGTAGTTCCGTAAACAAATTTATAACAAAATTATAAACACGGGGTCTGTTTACAAAAGTGTGCTAAGCAGTTAGCATGCAATTAACATGCACATAAGAAATGCCATACTGGGTCAGACCAAAGTCCATCAAGCCAAATATCCTGATTCTAACAGTGGTCAATCCAGGTCACAAGTACGGGCAGGTTCCCAAAAAGGTACACAGGTTCCACAATGTTTGTCCCAGGGTAAGCAGTGAATTTCCTTTTGCTCCTCTTTAATAATGGTTTATGGAACTTGTTCAACTTTTTTTTAAAACCAGCTATACTTTTACTATATCCTCCAGTAAGGAATTCCAGAGTTTGATTGCACATCGAGTGAAAAAATCTTTTCTCCAATTAGTCTTGACTGTGCTATATTGTAGTTTCATTGCGTGTCCCCTAGTCTTTCTAGGAGTAAACAACTGATCTACGTTTACCTGGTTAACTCCATTCATTATCTTATAGACCTCTATCATATTGTCCCTCAGCCATCCCTTTTCCAAGTTGAAGAGCCTTAAATCTTTAAGCCCTTCCTAACAGGAATATCCTTCCTTCCACTTTACTATTTTGGTGGCTCTTCTCCGTACCTTTTCTAATTCTGTTATATCCTTTTTAAGATATGAAGACCAGAATTGCACAGAATATTCAAGGTGCAGTCGCACCATGGAACGATACAGAGGTATTATAATATCCTTGGCTTATTCTCCGTTCCTTTGATTCCTATTCTATTTGCTTTCTTGGCCGCTGTTACACACTGGGTGTGGGGTTTCAATGTATTATCCATGATGATGCCTAGATCCTTTTCCTGGGTGGTGGTTCCTAATGTGGATCCTTGCATCGTGTAATCGTAGTTTGGGTTGTTCTTTCCAAATTGCATAACTTTGCACTTGTCCACATTAAATTTCATCTGCCATTTGGATGTCCAGTCTTCCAGTTTATCACGGTCCTCTTGCAATTTTTTTACTATCCTCTTGTGTTTTAACAACTTTGAATAATTTTTGTGTCATCTTCAAATTTGATCACCTCACTTGTTATTCCCATTTCCAGGTCATTTATGAATATGCTAAAAAGCAGCAGGCCCAGCACAGATCCCTGGGGTACTCCATTATTCACTTTTCTCTGTTGAGAAAATTGGTCATTTAGCCCTACTCTTTGCTTTCTGTCTTTTAACTAGTTGCTGATCTACAACACCACACTGCCTCCTATCCCATCATTATTTAATTTCACAAAGAGTCTCATGAGGGACCTTGTCAAAGGCTTTCTGAAAATCCAGATACACTATGTCAACCGGCTCACCTTTGTCTATCTATTTATTCACACCTTCAAAAAAACACAACAGATTAGTAAGACAAGAGTTTCTTGGCTAAATACATATTAGCTGTCTCCTATTAAGCCATGACTATGTACAGGTTCAGTAATTTTATTCTTTATAATGATCAACCATTTTGCCTGGTACTGACACCAGGCTCACCAGTATGTAGTTTCCCGGATCACCACTGAAACCTTTGAGCACAACTGCTACAATACAGGCAAGACGGTGTGCACTAATTAACATTCTAACTGCATGCCATGTTACGGAGCAAGAACTGGGCAAGTTATGTGTGGACAATGGGAGTGGACTGCTACCAGCAGGCACTAACCACAGCCCACTGAACAACAACAGATTCCCCTCAAATTGCATCTTGATCCCTTGTTCTACTTCTGATGAGGCTCCAGACCCACTCCCATGATGAAGTTTCAGAACCCCCCCCCAGTCTCCCAGCACTTAATACGTGTGTCCCTTGTGGGTTAGTGTGAGGGAAGGAGGATTGGGTGCAAAATGATGGCTGTAAACCCTAACATTATTCTTGCAGCACTACTATTAGCTGATTCCTGCCCCCCCCCCCCACCCCCCACCCCACACAAACAAAGTCAAAAAGGAATAACTCCAGTATGTGCTAAGGGAGGAGTTGGGAAGCAGAGGTCCTAGAACATCGAGGGGGTGAGAGGAGAATGTGGAGCCTCACTGGGGGTAGGGGAGGGTAAAGATACAGAATGATCCATGGGAGGGAATTAGAATTCAGGTAGGGATGATCATTTTTTTTGTTTTAATGCAGAGGGCCATGGTAAAGACATTCAGATAGCGCAGATACATTTACCATGTTATCTGCTGATGCATTTACCTGTGGTAAGTGTCTTCCTTGCACAATAACTATAGGGCTATCCCAGCAGTTACCATACACACTTTGCACTTACTGTGCCCTAATTTTCACAGTAAGAGCAAGAAATTACCACACTTTAGTAAACGGATTTCCATACTTTTTCTTCAGGCCTCATTTGCATAGGTCAAAACTACACCTGCTAAATTCAAATTAGCATATATGGTTACAGAAATCCAATCGACATCAGTATACTGGCAGTTAGGGTTCATCATAAGAGAAATAAACCCACTGATCGTAACGTAGGATCATATTCAAACAATACAGGACAGCAGATGCTGAAACAACAGAGCAGCACATGCTTATTGGTTCTTTGAATACATGCTCTAGTGGGCTTTTATGCACACAATATTATTATAGTATAGGCATATACATACCTGAGCTCAAGGCAGGCTACAGTTCAGGTACAATTTCATTCCATTAATTCATGTATAGTTTACCTATCTTAAACATTGGCATTTCCCTGCCCTGAAGGGCTTACGATCAAATTTTGTAATTGGGGAAATGGAAGGTGACTTATTCAAAGTAAAAATGAGTGTTCATGGGAGAAGCTGGATGTGAAGACGGGCTTCTCTCACTTTCAGCCAACCATAATATCCATTCAAATACACCTTCAAGAAGTGAGTGCACAGATGGCCAGGTTAAATGAACAACTTGGTCAATTGCTGAAAATTACTTTAGAAAAAAAGGATCCCAAACACACAATTCACTTTTCAGGATAGCAATTCTGTGAAGAATCTCTAAGCCAATTTACTTACACAGTTTTGAAATAAGAACATAAGAACATATGATATGCCATACTGGGTCAGACCAAGGTCCATCAAGCCCAGTATCCTATTTCCAACAGTGGCCAATCTAGGTCATACGTACCTAGCAGTAACCGAGGGAGCGCGGACTCGCAGCTCCTCCTACATATAAACCTTCCTTCCTTTCTCCTACCTCGCTCCCCCCTCCTCCTGCCCACTTAACCCCCCTCCCCTAAGGGGAAGCCAATGACCGACACCACTCCATATTTGGTTCATAAACTGGTCGCAGCTTTATTAAGCATTAACACTTAAAACATCAACTTGATTAACAAACCCAACTACCACAGCAGAATAACACATGACAAGCCATATCACTAGCAAGGTAATGGCGCATCCGCTTTTGTATTCTCATTGCCCCCCCCTTAGCCCCTGACTTCGCCATGCCATTAGCAAAAGCCCAGCCATGGAGTTGTCCGGGTCGGGGGTACCCCACCCCCGGCCCAAGCTGATCCTCAGCATCCGGACCCCGGAAACCTCCAGGATCCCGCCACCGGCGCAGACGTCCTACGTATTGCGCAGCCCCCCTGCCTAAAGCTGCGACCAGCGGGCATCCCTCATAGCTACCCACTCTAGCGCTTCTTGCCAATCATTCAATAATAGATCTAAGCCAACAGGGGAAAGATGCACCCCGTCCCTTCCGTACAACCCTGCACAGCTGACATCCACCCAAGAATGCATTATTTGGTTTATTGTTTATTGTTTATTGTTTATTTCACACTTGTTATACCGCCCCCCATAACATCGGGGCGGTTTACAAAAACAAAATTAATAATAATTGTAGAAAAAGGAAAAATAGAATTACAATAAATGATAGAGCAGAGAAGAGAGTAAACAGGACAGTCAGACAAATAGAGTTATAGGAACAGAATAATTAAGACTCATGAGGGAAAGGCTAGGGAAAACAGATGGGTCTTAAGGAGGGAACGGAATTTGGGGTATGATTCTTCTGTACGGAGGGCAGTGGGGAGGGAGTTCCAGAGAGATGGAGCTAAGTAGAAAAATGCTGCTTTCCTGGTAGATTGCAAATGAGCTTTAGAGGGCGCTGGGAGGTGGAGGCGGCTAATGTGAATGGACCGAAGACTGCGAGAGGGAGTATGATAAATAAGCAGATCCGAGAGGTAAGTAGGTGTAGACAGATAGATGGCTCTATCGGCTAAAGTAAGGACCTTGAAGGATATCCGGAAATCAATTGGCAGCCAATGTAGATGGTATAGTAAAGGGGTGACGTGATCGCGGGGTGAAGCATGCAAAATCATACGAGCGGCGGTATTCTGAATTAACTGTAAGCGGCGTCTTTGATACTTGGGGATACCGGCAAAAATGATGTTGCAGAAGTCTAATCTGGTGATGATCAGGGAGAGAAGGAGAGTGGTGATAGCCTGAGTGGACAAGAAGGGACGAATAGCACGCCATGGTATCCACCATGCTGACATACCCACCGACCGATTTGTCTGTTTATCTTTGCAAGGCCCCGCGACCAGCGTCGCTGATTCCGACAACTCGGTAGTGGAATAATGTCAGACCAAAGTAATATCACACCCGGGAATAAAAGCAGAACTTCCCATAAGTCTCGGTGGACTGCTCTGATCAGCTGCTTACAGGTCCATGCTGACAAGTCGTTGCCCCCAAGATGCAATAAAATCGAGCCCGGCGCACTCCGCCTTCCCGCATGGTGCCGCAGCAAAGGGAGCAACTGCATCCAACGCAGACCACGCTCGCCCAGCCATGTTACGGCAACCACCGCAGGATCCAGCCCCAGGTTCGCCCCGACTGGCCGCACAGCTGCACGCCGGCTCGCCCAATACATGAACGAGTGGCCGACCAGCCAACAGCTCTGTGGAATCAGCCGGTGGTCTGCAAGATAAAAAACACAATTAGTCGCCTGTCTCCCCTGCCCCCATCACTTATAAACGGACATAGCCCAAGAACGCTTTAGACCTCCATCGCCCTATGCGCTGCACCTCCTGATCCGACAAACCTGCTGCCGCAGCACTGGTTGCTGTGCCAATGCGGAAGGAATGCGCTGCAAAGCGCCCCGGCTCCTCTCCGATCCGTTGAAGAACCATGCGCAATACAGCCGTCATTTGAAATCTTGTCACTCTGCTCGCATCAGCGTGTATAAAAAGCTCGCCCCCCATCGCCAGGCAGCGTCCCAGGTACTCCCGTACTGCCACCACCGAACAAGTTGACCCTCCAGGAATTTCCTGCAATAACACCCACAGCCCTTGCCCCTGCTGATCCGTTTTAGACCGAACTAATAATACCCGCAGGCTCGCATCGTCCAGCTGGATATGCTGGAATAACAGCCCCCCAGACCCACCAACCCCCCTCGATGCAGCCACCAATTCCCCCGCCCAGAATGCCCCAAAGAATGCGAGGCAGAAAATAGCCTTAAACAACACCGCCTCATACCCGGACGAAGCCACCTCAGGGAGCGCTGCACACAGCCGCACCAGCAATTCATGCGTGACTGGCCGCCTAAGGTTGCCCCGTCTCGGCTGCACCCGCTCCCACCCCTGCAGCAATTTACGGGTTAGGAAAGTCCCCCCTGAAGGGGACTTACCCACCGCTTTCGCAAAAAACAAAAAACCCGCCAAATGATTCCGCACCGCCGCTTTAGATAAACCTCTCTGCCTGGCCTCCACAACATACTGCGCCAGCATCCAATCCGACACCGAGTACAGTCGCCAGCCCCGATCCATACAATACTCCTCCAGCTTGCCACAGCCTCGCTGATATGCCAACCAAGTTGCCTGCGCCACTGAGCTCGGCAGCAAACTCAACATTCTGGGAGGCCAATGCGCCACAATCTCTCTGGAAACTTCCATCCGGATGCATCCGCTCCTGGCGCCAGCTTCCTGAACTGCTCCCACTGCAAACGAGAAAGAGAGTCAGCCACCTCATTGGTGCATCCCGGGATGTGCCTTGCTCTGATCAGTACATTCAAATGTAAACAAGCCAAGATCACTTCCCGCATTAACTCTGCTACCAGCACGCACCGCGGTGAATAATGGTTGATGACACTAACGACCGCAGCATTATCACACCACCACAAAGACCCTCCTATTCTCCAAATGCTGTGGCCACAATTCCAAGGCTACCAGAATAGGAAAAAGCTCCAAAAACGCCACATTTCTCACTAAACCTACCTCATGCCACACCTGCGGCCATTTTTCGGCACACCAGGTGCCCGCAAAATAAATGCTCAGCCCGATTCCTCCTGACGCATCCGTAAACAATTGCAAGTCCTCCGTGGACCGCTCCTCCTCCATCGTGACAGACGTGCCATTAAATTCCTTCAAGAATATGTCCCAAATCCTTAAATCCGCCCTCAACACCTTCGAGACCCTGAAGCGATGGTGAGGCTTTCGCAGCCCAGCCGTGGCTCTCGCCAAATGCCGCATGAGCCCCCTGCCCATCGGAATGACCCGACAGGCAAAATTCAACGCACCCAGCAGTGCCTGCGCTTCCTTCAAAGTCAACTTGCTGGACGCCCTTGCATTAGCTACTAAAACCCATAACTTAACCACCTTTTCGAACGGCAGGCGAACTACCATCTCCACGGAGTCCAGCTCCACCCCCAAAAAGGTCAAACGTCCTAAGGACTGAAAGCTTACTGGACTCAGAGTCAAATGTAGCAACAACGGTGCAACACTTGGGTAAGCACAAGGACGATTTATTTTGTGGTTATAAGCTCCAAATCTTTCCAGATTTGGGGCATGCTACTCAACTCGACGTAAGCAGTTTTTAGAATTAAAATCAAGAGTAGTGGCTTTAGGGGCGTCTTTTTTTCTAAAGTTTCCGTGTCGCTGCTTGGTAACTTATCAAGGGCAAAATTATGTGTATACTGATGTGTCACAATTGCAGAAACTTTTGTTAACTTCTGAAATGGCTAAGAAATAGGTAGGTGGTTTGATTTTTTCCATTGCTCCCTTATGTGGAGTGTTATCACTCTTTATTGCTTATTTTTATTATGTGACTTAGGTTTTTGTTGATTCTCTCTTCTTGATGTGATTAATATGTATCAATTTTGAAAGTTTTTTGAATTTTGTCATTGCTTGATTGATCGTTTTGTTTTGATTGGATATGTAATTCAGAAAAGCATTAAATAAAAATTATTTAAAAAAAAAAATGTCAAACGTCTCGACGGCCCCTCCGACTTCCCCTCCGCCAGCGGCACACCCAGCTCTGCCGCCAAACCCAAAAAAACCATCACTAGGCCCTGGAAATCCCGACTGTTCGGATCCAACAAACAAAAAATCATCCAAATAATGTACCACATTCGTACAACCAACCTCCTTCACCAGCGCCCAATGCAAAAAGGTACTACATTTTTCAAAGTAAGAACAAGACACCGAACAACCCATAGGCAAGCATTTATCAAAATAAAACCCATCCTCAAACTTAAAACCCAACAATGGAAAGCTATCCAGGTGCACCGGCAGCAGCCTGAATGCCGACTCAATGTCCACTTTCGCCATCCACGCCCCCCGCCCTGCTCTCCGGACCAATTCCACCACCCGATCAAAGGACCCATAACGCACCGTACACATATCCCGCTGGATAAGATTGTTGACCGACTCACCCTCTGGAAAGGACAGGTTATGAAAAAGTCTAAACTTCCCCGCCTCTTTTTTAGGAATAATCCCTAGTGGGGAAACCACCAAATTTGTGAATGGCCTCTCAGAGAATGGCCCCGCAATCCGACCCTGCTCCAATTCATGTGACAATTTGCTCCGAACAATACTCGCCAATCTCCGTACGGACGGCGTGTTGCGCGATGCCCTAGCTACCACCTCGCCAACAATCGGAATAACAAAACCCTCCCGAAACCCCTTGTCCAAAATTACTCTATCGCGCCGTTTGGGATAAAATGACAACCTAGCCTGCAACTCCTTTACTTTTATCGGTGTAGGGGCGAGCCGGATGATCTCCGCATTACTTCGTCACTGGCCCGCCTGGCTGGGCGGAAACTTTTTTGCCGCACTTGGCTACCGAATGCGCTCCCCCACAGCTGGAGCAGGCATGCCGAAACTTGCAGTCTGGGAAAGGGCACGAGGCTTTGTTAAACTTCCAACACACATCCCCAGACCCAGTTCCTCCTGTTCTCTGCTGCACAATGACGCCTGCGTTCCGAAAGGAACGACCCTCGGCCCCTTGGCCCACCCCCCCAACCTTTCCTCCACCCGAACCCCCCACCCCTACTTTAGCTGACATTTGCGTCAGCCATAAATTGATGTCCTGAGCACCCCAAGTCAGGCCTCGGTTCTCCTCCATCTTATCGCAAAATCTCTCGTCGTAGTTCAACCACGACCAGCCTTCATGCATTTGCGCTGCCTCCAGGATGGCGTCTGCATAAGCCAGCAACATCCCATATTGCTCCAGATGATAGCGCCCCCACACGCTCGCTAAACGCAAAAAAGCTCTCGTCCAATTCACGACATTCCGAGACACCTTCCTCACCCTACCTGCCTTCTCATCTTCCTTTCTCTTCTGCTTACTATCCCCTGAGCATCTCTGTCCCTCCAACAACCGGAAGATATCGATATACTTTCGCTTCCGTATCTTACTATGCAATTATCTCAGGACCCCCTCCCACAATTCCGCATAAGCTGCTAGATAAGGGGCCCCCACCTGCTGGCCTGTCCCTTCGCCAGCCCCCCCCTGCTACCAATCCCACGTCCCCCTCACTCGAGGAGGAAGAAGATGACCAGCTTGATGAAGAGGAAGTAGTATCAGAACTGCACCTCCGTCGCCCGCCGCGTTTCTGTTTCCAATGGCCCTTTCCTTTTTTACCCAAAGATGCCCCTTGACGCACTGCAGCCCCGCCGTTGCCCACTACAGACTCATCTGCTGCCCCAGATGAACCTTCAGCTGCTGCTCCTGATGGCGCCATGCCTTCCTCTGCAACGGGCTGCTGCTGCTCACTTGTCTGCTCGCATGCCCTCTCCTCTCGCCCAGTCATCTGGCTGACGTTTTGCCTGTCCCCTCCAAAGCCGACTTCGCCAGTCATCAGAGGGTAAGAATTCCTGACCGGGACCTGTGGAGATAAAAAAGGAAAAACAGGGGGAGGGTACGCCACGGGCCAAGGTGACTGCCACGCCCCGAGCCATTCTGCCCCCGAGGAGCCCTGTCCCCCACTTGCCCAATGCTCCCACGCCCCTGCACTTCCTGCCGGCCATACCGCCTGGTGCCCACCCCACCCAGAATAAGGTGTAGGAAAGCCCCTTCCTCTGACTGCATCACTGGCCTGCCCCATTTGGCCCCTGCCCCTGTTCCCCCTTAAATCATGGGGTAATCCTTCTCCTCTGTGCACTTCCCCCTTATCCCCATCAGTTGCTGCAACCATTAAACTTCCTCCCATGCAGGCAACCTACGTTTCTCTCAACACACCCCGCTTTCTGGCCTTACCTCGTGTCCCCCGACTGGGCCCCCCCTGCTCTCCCCATCCGTGGCTGCCTGACCAGCATTCCCAGCCCCCGAAGCATACCGCACACCCCTGGCCCTCCTGCAAGCCCCGCTCGATCTGCCACCCCTTCCCCGCCCATCAGAACCCCCTCGTTCCCCCCCTGTCACCGAATTCACAGGCTCATATCCCACAGCCTCTGATCCTGAAGGCGCTGCCCTCCTCTGCAAATCAACCCCTCTTCCCCCCCTCCCCTGAATTCCCAGCCTACTGCGAGCTGGCATTAGCAAACTTGCCTGCTCGACGCGGATCCGATGTTGGCTTGCATGCCCTCCTCACTGCCTGCACTCCCTCACCGCCGCCGACCAAGTGCCTCGTCAGCAATCCTCCCGGTTGCTCCGCACTCGCCGAAATCCGCACACACCCGTGAGATCAGCAAGGGCTGTTGCTGCCTCGGCACTCGCCACCCCACCTCCACCCAACTTTCAATTCATTGGCTCCCTCCCCTCGGCACCAACCAAGCCGGGAGCCAATGAATTTGAAAGTCGCGCCCACGGACCTTCTTCCCCCCCTTCCCCCTTCCACAAACCTCCCGGCCGCCTGGCGTCGCACTCGCCGTGCCACCCGGTTACAGGCGGCCAGCGTGGATGGGCCCCGCAGCCTTCATTTTCCCCAAAAGACACAGGTTCCACAATGCTTATATTGGGTCAAGCATTGATATCCTGGGTCTCTTTTTAATAATGGTTTATGGACCTTTCCTCCAGGAACTTGTCCAAACCTTTTTTAAACCTAGCTACACTAACAGCCTTTACTACATCCTCCATAAGATACAGTATCCTTTGCTTTACTTTCCTGTAAATTTTTGAAGGGAAAAAATTCATACAAAATTTCATTCATGCAAAATTGTTTGTAAAATTCACTGAGATATTTGCCAAGAGATTTCAAGTATAAGAACTGGGCAAAAGATCCAGAGGTCATTGTAGAACATTTTTGTTCGTTCTCAAGCATTTCTAATCTCGGTGTGATTGCTGCAGGATTTATGCTAGTATTTTACAAAGACACTTAAGTGCTTAGGGGGCCCTTTTACTAAAGCATGGCAAGGTTCTGTACTTACTGTGCGTTTAGCACAAAAATTAATGGGCGATATTTGCAGAGTCTCCATAGTAACTGTCAGGGGCATGACCAGCATGTTCCCAGCAGGGACATATGCCATAACACACATTGGACCCATTGAGAAGGTGATAAGGTCATCTGTGATAATTGCAACATTGACAACACATGGCAATTACTACATGCTAACTATAATGTGATCTCTACGCTCACTCTCCTCCCCTAACCTTCCCAGTCTGCACCCCATTGCATGATGTGCAGCTATTGGGTAAATTAGAACATGGTAACTGTTATGACAGTGTTTCCGTAAAAAGATCCCTATGTCTTATAAAATAGGTTTAAAATAGGTGCCTTCTTGCGCTATAAATCTTGATGCACTGTTATAAAATTTCCCTCAAAGTCATATGTATTTTCTGTATAAGTAACTGAAAACATGACTTAAATTAAGGCTTGCTTGTTTAGATCAGCCCTAGAGCAGGTGAAAAAGACTGCACCTACATTCTGCAAGTACGTGTGGAAATTATAGCATTTTATAATCTAGGTGTACACTTCTGTGCTTCGCCCATATTCTACCACTGTGCACACCTACAGTGAAAGTATTTGCCATAAAGTTAAGTAATATATGTTCATGCTAGTTGTTATTCCATAAGTGGGCACTTACATGCGTAAATGACTAAAATAGCGATATTTGGTATGTTCTTATTTTTATTTTATTTATTTTTCTTATATACCGCACTATTCAGCATAGCGCGGTTTACATTTAGCGATAACTGTTCAGTGAAGACAATCTACACTGAACTTACAGTATAACAGAAATGAAACATTTTTAACTTGCAATATAACAGAAATGTACAGTTTTAACAGCGTATTTTAACAGCGTATTTATTTATTTATTTTAACAGTATTTTAACAGCGTATTTATTTCTTGCTACTTAAATCTAGGGGGTTACTTCTAAAACTTCCCCCCACAGATAGTAATTCTATAAAATATTGTCTAATTAATATGTATTTTTATGCACCTATTTTATCCCTCATTCATAAAGACAAAAAAGAACAGAAGGGAAAAAATTATAATTACACAAATAAAACCCTTTAAAAATGCTATTTGCATTTATAATATCATGAGCTAGATAATTACAAATTATGCTCATTAATAGCAGAAGGTGAGATTAATAAAACACCATAAAGCCAAAGATACAAATCATACAGCATCATCAAAGAAAAGATTTTCAATTCTATTAGTTTGGCTAACTGAATCATAAGCCCAACTTGTTTCGACAAGAGAATTGCTTGCTTCTGGGGATTTTATTTCAGAAGAGTTGATGCATGAAATGTATGTGTACAACAGCCACCACATAGGCTGGCAAGGAAAGTAGAGAGAAAAATATAAAAGCAAGCAAAACAAACAAAACAATGATAAAAATATATGTACATCAGATTGGGTGCTTAGCCTGTTAAGGGTACCGTTAGGTACACTTAAGAAACCCACTGCCCGAAATCTCAAAGAAGGGTGCCTACATAGATTTTTCATGCATCAACTGAAGTTAGTCAAATAGAAGTGAGTTGATCATGAGGTAGATGAAGAGCTTTCACAGAGAGAGATAGGACTTTAAAGAATGGCAAAACAGAATACGATCTATAGCTTGAAGGAAGAGATAAATCAAAGAGAAATTTTAAGAAAAGGAGCAAGCATAGAATAACTTTTCATCTGTAACCTGTTAAACACAAGCTAAGGATAAATTTATAACCACACTGCACATGCACCCTGATGTGAGGGCATTCCATTATGTCTTCAGCAAAAATGCATTCCTTTTCAAATCAAATATTTCAGGTGGAGTCTGGAAATAATTAAGAACAGAAAAATAACTTAGGATAGAACTTACGTCTCTGCTCTAAATTTTTCTTTTTGATGGGGTTGTGAATGTACAAAAAACAATTTTATCATTCTCAAATGAAGAAGGCCTGCATTATGATAACAGAAAAATCAGTAGACAGAATAATTAACATAATACACTTTAAACCAAAAAGAGGTGCATACGGGAGAGTGCACCAAAAGACACTAAGGGGTCAATATTAATAGAAACACAGACGCTGAAGTGGGTTAAGTAGTTATAACCAGGTGCCTAGTTTAAGAGGACTAGATGGTGCCTATTTTTGCTGAACTATATAGAGACACAAAAGCGCTCATGCTAGTAATGAGGATTTGGGCTGCATTACTAATGCAGGCTACTGTGCTAGGTGCAGGGGGATGGGCACAACACTCCCTGAATTTAGCGCAGGTCAGTGCAGAAATACCACTGCGGGGAGCAACTACCGCCACCCATATTGCCGGTGGTAGTTGCTCCCCACCAAGCACTGGCAGCATGGGCTTTCAATATCCACGCTAGTGGCGTTATGACAGGAACGCCTATGACCTGTCTAAGTGCCACCCAGATGCGCCCTGTCCCAGTAGCATGTATTTTTTTAGCACAGTGACAAAACACCTGCTACCTTTATACTACCCATACTAAACTGGCCCTTATGTGTCTTTATAAAATACTAGTGCAAATCCAACTGCGATAGCGCGTACCTTGAAGGCATGGACATTACGCCTGTTTGAGAACAGGCCTAAATGCCCACATTTAGCATATGTAAGTATGCATGTAGATTATAAAATTCATTAATCAATGCATGTACTGAACAACTCCAACTGTGTTCAACACAGACCTTACCCCAACAACGCCTAGAGTGAGTATATGCACGTTCATTCATACTTTTATGCCTGACCTAATTTTATAAAAACATTTTAAGTGTGTATATTGCTGTAGGCGTAGTTTGCTTGCTTAGTTGGGGGGGAGGGGGCAGTTAAGGGGAAGGGGTGTCCTACTAGTGTTAGGGACATAGACACTGATTCAGCACCAACTCCCAGAACATTTGGGGGTGCCAACTCTAGGCCACCCTCCAAAACATGCCTATGCCCATTACTCTTTCTGTGCTAGATCTCTTAAGACTATGCTTTGTAGCACTATCAGTTCTTGCTATTATCAAAAGGATATCATAGATGCCTAGGTGGCCCATAGTGTTTACCACCCTGAGGGGTGACCCCAACAGTATTGCGTACCATAGCCATGCCTGCACTGTGCCCAGGACTGGTGCGGTGGCCAGGCCTGCCAAACACCTCTATAGTTGCACAATGCTGGCATAGGTGTGGGGAGTGTGTGTCTGTCTATCCAGTGTGTGGTGGCTGCAAACACCCTCCACAGCCCACACTGCTAGCACTGTTGCCAGTATTGGCCAGCCAATGTGCATAATGAGGAGCAAGGTACTGTGGGAATAGCCTGGATAGGGTGGCCTGGCCTGGATTCATCTGTACAGAGCATAGGGCAATGGCTCGGACATTGTAGTGGCCGGCCACCACCTGCACGGACAGGGTGGCCACAGCATATCCTGCTGGGAGGTCACTCTCACCCTGACTGAGCAGTGACCACGGCATGGCTAGGTTCCCCCATAGTACTATGTAGTGTTTTTCTCATGTGATGTTTATGGGTTCTCTTTTGGGGCCCAATTGCTGACTTATCAGCTTGGTGTGTATGCTGATATCCCAGTTCTGGGTACACTCATCTTCTCCAGGACCATGCACTATGGACTAGCTAGCAGACCTTCTGCAGCTAGTATGTGTCTTGCTGGAACATCTTGCAGGGTGTAGCGGCTGGAGGCTTGCTGCTGGAGAATGTCAGATAGTGGTGGGGGGCAGCTGAGCATTTCCAGTCCTACTGGCTGTCTGCCCTATCAAGTGCCTTATGATGTGTCCTATAGGGGACATTATAGGGTGCCTTGGTGGACAGTGCACTTTATAATGTGCCTTATAGGGTGCCTTATGCGGCACCTTAAGTTACGCCACTGTGAGGGTGTGTTTGCTGGCAGCACTAATTAAAATAAAAGTAAAATGCCTCAAAAAGCACTACTTAAATGTAAAGGGTGATGCCTCAGCCTGCCTTATGCATTAGGCACACTGGGGGATTTAACTCATGACCCCATACCATCAGTCAGTGTATTAACCATTGTGCTATACCTCTGCTTCTATGTTTGCATGTCTGCGCGCCTACTTAAGATTATCACGCGTTAAAGTGCTTAGCGGCGTTTTGCCCAATAATGTGCACAGCGTGCGTTATCGCGCGATAATCCCATTTTGCTACGTTAAGACTGAAACGCCCACTCCTTGTATGGCATCCTGCACACTATCGCCGGGCGCACGTTAAGACGGTTTAATAAACATACCCCTATGTCTTGCAGCTCTGCTGTGACCTCATGACCCATGGGATTTGCCGTCTGTGCTGGGTGCTAGTCACTCCCTCATTGACCCTCCCAGTTTGGCTGCAGTAAAAATCCAGATAAAATAATGTGGCAAGAACAAAAAGCTTCTGCAATCTGAATCAAATACATGCTGCCAACACATATATCCTACCTAAAGAGAAAATGCACCAGAGAGAACCAAATTGGTCAATTAGATGGTGGATCCATCTTTCTTGATCAAATATCTCCATTAAGCAGGAAATAAGTGTTGGTGACATGATTTTCAACTGTTCCTTAGATGTGAAGTGAAGTAAAACTGGTCCTTTAACTAAAACTATAAAGCTTTTTTTTGGTGTAAATGTAGTTCACATCTAGGCTGCTGTAATTGTTTACTCGATTAAGTCCAAGTTTAGGAAGGCCAAACAAGGAAGAACAAAACTATTCTCCTTTAATCTTTTAAACTTCCATACCCTGAATATGACCGATCTGAACAAATTGACATATATTGTGTTCTTAATTAAACAAATTAATTTCTGTCATCAGTTATCAAGAAACAGTTTCAATGATGTTTAACTTGCTGAGAAGGAATCTATTGCTAATGATTACTTTTATAGTATACAAAACATGAGGAAGTTCACTGATCTATACTGCAAATGCCCCAGAGACAAGACTGACAGCAGGAGATGTGTGAACCTTTCATGGTGCCTAGTTTCTTTCTTTGGTACAGAAATTAAGCATGTCATCATATTCATTATATGAATTTCTGTGCAATAGGTGCATCATTAGAACATGTTTTACCTATAGGAATCTAGGAAAGAAATGAAGTCAGTTGGGTGACCACAGATACTAATCAATGGTAAGGTAGCTATCAGAATCCAGATGAAGCCGTGAATACCATGTCCGATTGTTTTCAAGCTGTAGGAGACTGGTCATACCATAATAAGCTCTTGTTGAACTAGAACAGGTGAGATGTTGCTCCAATTGGTCACTGCAGTATCGTGATGTGCAGTGGGAAGGGGTTTTCTTTAAAGCTCAGCCCAAAAAGTAGTTCAGGGAAAACCAAAATGAATGTTTATTCTGTCTCAGCTTGTTAAACTTCCACAAAACCAAACCCAGAACAGACAGCAGTACATTGAAAATAAAATTATCTTAATTTTGTCACAACTTGTTAAACCTCCACAAGTTGGTCTTCACAGCCCTTCCTCCAGCCCCAGTTAAAGTTCCTACCCCAGACCTCCTTTGCACAGCTTGCCTTGGAAGGACTCCTGACTCCACAGCCCATCTCTCCCTCCTGCAGCCTGCTGGATTCTTAGGGGTATGTTTACTAAATCTTCTTAAGGTGCGCGCTGTGCAATTAGCGCGTGCTAAGGTAACTTAGCGCACGCTAATGATGCTTTACGGGGCAAAAATGCGCTTTAGTGTGCCCTCACGCGCGCAGCGGCGCAAACGAGCTCTGAAGGCGTGGAAAGGCTCCCGGAGGGCGGAGGAAGGCTCCCCAAGGACAGAGAGAAGGGGTCAATGGGTGGAGAGTGGGAGGGGAGAGGCTCCCCGCACACTAACGATGTGAAATTCGAGGCCAAAAATAACGCAAGTGAAAACCTCGCGTTAGAGCTGATTTAAAGGGAAAAGAAACCATTTCTGTCAGCAATGTACAGCAAAACCAGGGAAACCTACAAAAAAGTGATAAGTGTGATACATGTGCATGAAACAAAAGTGCAAATAAACATTGAAAATGACCCCAACAAAATAAAAAAAAATCATAATCAAGCTGGGCAATAGTGATAGTATTGGGAAACATCAAAAAACACTCCCAAGAAAGCCCCAAAAAATAACTATGAATTTTAGAAGGGTCTACGCTCCGTCCCCATACAAGGTGAATGATCCCACAGTGAAATAGCACTGATCAGGGTTTCCCTCTCCATTTGACAGGTTACCTATGGCATGCACATGTTCCACAACAGCAGGGCGGGCATGTCGGAATGGGCAACTGGACAGATGCTGGGAAAGGGGATACAGAGGGCTGCAGGCGGCACATGCTGTGGTGCAGCTGGGGCACAGTGCAGACTAGGCAGATGCCTAGGTGGCACTTAGGAATGCTGAAACTGAACAGCAGCCAGACAGCAACTGATGAGGGCCCAACATGGGCATGAGAGTGTTTATCACAGTGTCACAGGGGATAGTACCCAGCAGGTACACCCAAGGGCACAGAACATTGGCAGGCGGTGTTGGGGGGAAGCATGGACGCCTAAGCAGGCACCCCTACCCCAGAACATGCACCATAGGCAGCCACCTACCTGCACACTGGATGGCTTGAGACTGCACACCACCAGCACCACCAGAAGGGCATGTCAGCATGGTGGCAGAGGGGTACTGGTGGTGGAGGGGGGCAGTGGCAGCTGCCCAGAGCAGACCATGGCCTAGCCCTGTGTAGGTGGTGCCATGCACTGCAGCAGACAGACCCTGCTGTACAAACAGTCTTGGTATCACCAGGGATTGCACTGTCTCTGTGGCAACATGGTGGTGCAGTGCACACAACCAGTGTGTTTGGAAGCAGAAGGTCACAGGTTCAAGTCCCAGCTATGGTGCCTGCCAACCCAGTCCCCATATTTTACCCACTACTACAACATGCTAATACAGACAGAACGTTTATTGCAGATGACGTAAACATGCCCAAAACACCTACATTTTACCCTACAGAGCAAAGACACCATAAACAGGTGCATTACCTAGAGCAGAGTCTCCCAAATGCAGTCCTGGAGGGCCAAACACCATTCAGGTTCCATGCTGCCTCTAATAAATATGCCTGTGCTACATATCTATGCACCACCCCCATGGTATGCAGATGTATCTCATGCATATTCATGAGGGACAGCATGAAAACCCGAACAGTGTTTGGCACACCAGGACTGGAGTTGGGAACCTCTGCCGTAAAGCAGCAGCCAACAGGGGCAGACACACCCACACCCACAGGCTCCATTAGCCAATGCCTCCTGGAGAGGCAGGACATTGGGCCCTGCATGCATCTCCCAATACTAGCACTTGCATACCTTAGCAATGCCACCCTACACCTGGGAATACGGAACACAGCTATCAAAAATTTGCTATGATTACTGGCAGATAGCAATTCCTACGTTAAGCACAGTTTGCTGATTAAGCTCCATCATAGCAACCTTTCTGATGTCTGTGGAGTGTGCTTCAGGTCTGGTCTCTGACAGTGTTTACCACCCTGGAGAGTGACCCCCAACAGTATTGCGTACCATATCCATGCCTACACTGTGCCCAGGACTGGTGTGGTGGCCAGGGCTGCTAAACTCCTCTATAGTAGCACAATGCTGGCATAGGTGTGGGAGTGTGTGTCTGTCTATCCAGTGTGTGGTGGCTGCAAACACCCTCCACAGCCCACACTGCCAGCACTGTTGCCAGTATTGGCCTGCCAATGTGCATAATGAGGAGCAAGGTACCATGGGTATAGCCCGGACAGGGTGGCCTGGCCAGGATGCATCTGCACAGGGCATAGGGCACTGTCTGGGACATTGTAGTGCCCGGCCACCACCTGCACAGACAGGGTGGCCACAGCATGTCCTGCTGGGAGATCACTCTCACCCTGACTGTGCAGTGACCACAGCATGGCTAGGCACCCCCGTAGTGCTATATAATTATTTTTCTCATGTGATATTTATGGGTTTTCTTTTGGGGCCCAGTCATTGACTTATCTGCTTGTTGTGTATGCTTACATCCCAGTTCTGGGTGCACGCATTTCCACCAGGAACATGCACTATGGACTAGCTAGCAGACTGTCTGCAGCTGGTATGTGTCTTGATGGGACACTTTGCAAGTTGCAGTGGCTGAAGGCTTGCTGCAGGAGAATATCAGATAGTGCTGGGTTGCAGGCCTAATGTCTGTCTGCTAATTGCTTTATGGATGTGTACAGAGCTGCATTGACTGCCCTGTATGGTGTCTGTTCCCCAGCAGGACTGGGGTTGATGGTCCCCTTTACTACCACCTTTGCAGGGAGGTAGAATGTGAATCTGTTGGTGGGAGACCCTGTTTACCATCCTCAGCTGAGGAGGGTGGTGATACATAATCCTCCTATGGGTCCATAAGGAATAGACCTGACTGAAAAATACAGACATATCCAAAGTGTGTCTACAGAAACTACCTATCTCATACATTAGCACTGCTGGGGACCTGGTGCTGGGCGCCCCACCTCACCCTCAGGTTGAGTGCAGTACCTGCACAATGTGACGGTGTGTAGCTACTCTGTGCCAGTACCACACACGGTCAGTTCCCCCTACCAGGCCGAGGTGCTGTGGTGGTGCATACCCCATCTTGTGATCATCTGTAGACTGCTGATTTGCATGTGCAGTGCATCATGGTTATGGGTGGGTTAACCCTATCCTGGTGACCACAGCAGACTGTTTGTGTGGTGACGTGCAGTCCTTCTGCAGCCAGCTAGGGGTTTGCTGGCAGCTATGGAGCTGTAGCCCACTGGTTACTTCACTGCTTGTGGAGCTAGTGGTCATAGGTTCAAACCCACAGTGAGGTATTTGATAGGGCTGTCCAAAGCATTGTATTTTTTTAATGTACATTAGTGCTGCCAGCAAAACACCCTCAGGGTACTGTAACCATAAGGTGCCTCAGAAGGCGCCTTATAGGACACCCTATAAAGCGCCTTCTGAGGCACCTTATGGTTACAGTCCGTATAAGGTGCCTTATAAGGTGTCCTATGGAGCGCCTTATAGGGTGCCCTATAGGGGACATTATAGGGTGCTGTGGCGGACAGTGCACTTTATAATGTGCCCTATGGAGTGCCTTATAGGGTGCCTTCTGCGGCAACTTAGGTTACGGCACGTGAGGGTGTGTTTGCTGGCAGCAATAATTAAAATACACATAAAATGTCTCAGGAAACAATACTTACATGTCAAAGCTGATGCCTCAGCCAGCCTTATGCATTAGGCACACTGGGGGAATCGAACTCATGACCCCTGTATCATTAATCAGTGTATTAACCATTGTGCTATACTTCTGTTTCTATGTCTGATGTCTGTGCGCCTACATAAGATTACCGTGCAGTAACGCGCTTAGCGGCGCTTTGCACGATAATGTGCGCAGCAGCACACGTTATCGCGTGCTAATCCCGTTTTGCTACTTTACACTGAAACGCCCACTCCTTATATGGCAGCCTGCACACTATCGCCGGGCGCACATTAAGACGGTTTAGTAAACATACCCCAAAATGTATCAGCTAAAAATACAAAACAATCTTCATCATGTACTAATCCACCATATTCTTCCTTGAATAAGAATGCTTTAAAATGCTTTCAAAAATCCAAGATATCCCTAAGCTGTGACAGTATGAGTGTGCCCAATCTTCCTGCAGGTAAAAGAATGTGCCGATGGCTCTTTGCAGAAATATTTCTTTACATAAAGAGTGGTAGATGCATGGAATCTTCTCCCAGTGGAGGTAGTAGAGACAAGGACAAGAAAGCATGGGATAGATACAGGGGATCTCTAGAGGAAGAAAGCTAAAGCTTATTAGTTGGAATGGAAGGGCAGACTGCATAAACTGTATGGTCTTATCTGCTATCATGCTTCTCTGTTTCTATATGTAGCTGTCAGGATCTATTGCTTTGACTGCTGCTGCCTTTTATAGACCCTCAGAAGCTGCCACCCTAGGCGACCATCTAGTCATGCCTAATGGTCGAGCCAGACCTGGAGTAGGCAGTGGAATACTGTTGTTCTCTTATGAAGTAAAAGACTGAGGAGTCCTACTAGATGAAACATTATCTTTGAAATCACAGGCAAAACTATTTACTAAGGCTATCGTTTTTTTTTTAAGTTCAGACAGGGGCAACATTTTAAACCTTTGATTTTAGGTCAGTTGTTCAGGCATTAGCATAGGCAGTGGAAAGAGGTGGACCACAGGGGCCACTGCCCCACCAATATTTTGCCCAACACAGCAACAGGAATAGAAAGCTTGGGGACAGGGCTGGAGATTGGTTTGTTTGACTCTTCCAACTAAAAAGGTGTTCTGCTGCCTCCAGGCATTAGCACAGTTAGGACTGCACTATTGCTTTATTTGGGTTTATCTACTTCACTGTTATGAGTACTACAGATTATCCAAAATGAGGCAGCATTTCTTATTGTAAGCAAAATGAAAATATACTTTAAATTAAATCTAAGGTAATGGTCAGTACTTGCCTGGAGACTAGGGCTGTTGTTGGTTCCGATGCCGAGGGACTAAGCTGATAGGTACAGCAGTGGCAGAGGATTTGGAGCAGGGGTTCCCAAACCTGTCCTGAGGTCTCCCCAGCTAGTTGGGTTTTCCGGATATCCACAATGAATATGCATGAGAGAGATCTGTATACAATGGAGGCAGTGCTTGCAAGTCTCTCTCATGCATATTCATTGTGGATATCTTGAAAACCCGACCGGCTGGGAGGCAGGTTTTTTTTACAGCTGCTGCTGTTATTGTTGTCCAGTCCAAGGCAGTGAGGAAGGATGACTACAATTGCAGCCTAGAGTTTTTGCAGTTGCTGCTAATCCAGATGCATCAGGCGGTGATGCTCAGGAAGAAGAAAGGGCTGAATTGCAAAGCAGGAGCAAGAGGCAGGGACGACAAATATGGCCTGGAGACCAAAATGGTATGTTTAGAGCAGTGGTTCTCATCCCAGTCCTCTAGGACCCCCAGGCCAGTCAGGTTTTCAGGATATCCACAATGAATATGCATGAGATAGATCTGCATACAATGGAAGCAGTGCATGCAGATCTATCTCATGCATATTCATTGTGGGTACCCTGAAAATCCAACTGGACTAGGGGTCCCAGAAGATTGGGTTGAGAACCACTGGTTTAAAGGCTTGACCTGCGTTGGCAGTGTATAGGAGACTATGGAGGTACTTACTAATGTGATGAATGGACTAATGCACAGTTTTGACCAAATAATGCATGCTAGATGGCAAAATCAAGCATTATTTGTTTGTTTACTAAGGGGTCTGTCTACTAAACCGCATTAGCTGCTACCATAGAGCTAACATGGAAATATCACTCCACAGTAGCAGCTAATGTGGGGAAAGTGCAGGCATTTCTGCGATATCTGCACTCTCTGTGGTAACTGCAGGCAAAGGTGGAATTAGGGTGGAGAGTGGGCGATATGTGGATGCGCCTGCTGGACCCTAAGATTTGTTTTCCCCCAATTAGCACAAGTTATAGGAGGACCACAAAATATATTAAATAATACACAACAGATAAGGAGAGCAAGCTAAAAATGTGGCAAAAGATAAATAAACACAATCACAGATAACTACGTGACAATAATTAAAAAATCAAAAATACTAGCAATCAGCATAGAATAAAACACAGGGTCCAAAAAAATTAAAATTATCAAGAACATTCAGAGCCAAAGGCCTGAGTTAAATAAGATGACTTCACCTTCATACAAAACAATAAAAATGCAGATGCTATATTCGGGTCTAAAGATAGTTAATTCCACATAATAGGGCCTGCCAAGGAAAACAACCAATTCTGAGAGCCACAAAGCATACGAGAGCTTGAGATTGACAAAGCCTGACAGGATCATGAATAAACTATAATGTAAAAAACGTAGGGAGAACAATACTAGTCTAACTATTTTAAACAAAAGTGTCAGAATCTTAAAACATACTCGTCACTCTACAGGGAACCAATTCAGAAAGGCAAGTACAGAGGAAATGTGATCACGAGCAGAAATCCCAGTGAGAAGATGTGCGACTGAGTTCTGAACCATCTATAGGAGCTTGATAGCAGAAAATGGCAACCCAAAGAAAACAGAATTACAGTAATCTAAAGGTAATAAATATCAATGGACCGATATTCATCTGTGATGGCTATGTGCCTCTAAAGCGCATAGCTGTCACTGCTGAGCCTTAACTGCGGATATTCAATGCCAGGGCCATATCCGGCCACCGGCATTGAATATCCAGGGCTGCCACATGGTGCCATATGGCATGGAAGGTAACCGGCCAGCGCCAATATTGAGTGCTGTCTCTCTGCATTGGTTCCCTGAAGAGTATTGATCACCACCTTCTCCTCAATGCCCTCTCCTCCATTTGGATTTAGGGGCCCTGTTCTGTCCTGGTTTTCTTCTTATCTCTCCCATTGCACTTTTAGCGTTTGTTCTGGTGGATCCTTCTCTATTGCCATCCCACTTTCAGTTGGTGTACCTCAGGGCTCTGTCTTGGGACCTCTCCTTTTCTCTCTCTACATTCAGCCCCTTGGTGCAGTTGTTTGATTACTCTCAGATCGACCTCTCTAAACCTGAAATTTCTCCAGGAATCTAGGCCCAGATCTCTGCCTGCTTATCCGACATTGCTGCCTGGATGTCTCACTGTCGTCTGAAATTGAACATGGCCAAAACTGAGCTCCTTATCTTTCCCCCTAAAACCACTTCCCTCCTTCCTTTCTTCTCTATTTCTGTTGATAGCACTGCACTTGTCCCTGTTTCCTCAGCTCGCAACCTTGGTGCTTTGACTCCATTTTCTCTTTCTCTGCACACATCCACCAGATAGCGATATTCTGTCACTTCTTTCTCTATAACATCAGAAAAATGTATCCCTTCCTTTCTACACACACTACTAAGACCCTTATCCACTCTCTAGTCACTCCTGCCTTAACTATTGCAACCTGCTTCTTGCTGGTCTCCCTCTGAATCCTCTCTCTCCCCTTCAATGTGTTCAAAACTCAGCAGCACGGCTTATCTTCCGCCAGTGTCGCTATACTCATGTGTGCTAATGGTTAGCACATGATTTATCAGTGCAAACCATTACTGTGGGTCTGCAATAATGGCTATCGTGTGCTGAAAAAGCAGCCAGCATGGTAAACATCCCATGATGGGAAGGGATCCGGGCAATTTCAAGAAGAAGAGTGGAATTAAGTGTAACCATGCTACCATTAGTCCATAGCATGGCCAGTATCAGTCCTTTGTACAGTAAATGGAGGCCACCTGTACTACATCCCTCCCGCCCCCACCCCCCCGATTGCATCCTTTCCTCAAAATAAAATCCTGTTGATAAGAACCCCCCCTTCCAAAACCAGACCACCTGATGAGCAAAGACCTCACCTTTGATCACCCCACACATCTGAGGCAGGAACTATGTTTGCAAGCCATCATTTTAAATGCAGAAGCAGCTGGGGCAGGGACCGAGGGGGACCACTTCTGCCTCAGCCCCACTAGACACTAGGGAATTTCCTGGGTATGTCCCATGGGTCGGTTGGGTAGGGAGCTTAAAGACAGATCTGCTCATTGGACAGATCTGGTTTTGAGGGGAGGATCCTTATCAATCAGATCTTCTTTTAGGGGGATCTGGATCAGGAAGGGGGTCTGGTGTGGGGGTCTTTCATTACTGATTTTTGGCTTTACAGGGCCTGCTGAAAGGTTGGGGAGAGCTGTCGTGTAAGGGAAGTAGGGGGATCGCACTAGGGGGATTAATATGTGCTTGGGGAGGGATTGGAACTAGGGAAGGGTTATTGTATTGTATTAACAAATATGACCATACAAATTCCATATTAAATGATTATGTGAAACTAATCTAAAAAAAAAACCTGAAATTTTTGGAAAACAATTGTGAAAAAATGGAAAATAACCAGAGTTTCCTTGCCTCTGCACATCCCTAAGATCAAATCCAAAGTTATGACATTCTTTATCCAGATCAGTGATTTGTTCATATACATTATTTACCTGACTAGCATTTGAAAAAACCTGAGTTTGATAAAATAAAAACCTAAAGCCAATACCTCTGATATCTCTCAGTTCTGCAGTAGGGATGCAAATCCTGCCCTTACTGTGAAATTTACCATTCTCTTGTTGAATCGCGGGGGAGAGCAGCAGCAACAGTGTACCATATCCTTCCTCCTCTCCCTATCCCATGGTAATTCGGGCTTGTAGTCAGAGGAGGAAAGCCGATGCTGCTTCTTCTTCCTCTTCAGCCCAGAGTGGAGTGACCCACGTTGAGCCTCATGGCACTGTGGGGTCCCGTATAGTTCAAAGAACAATGCACCAAATGTGTCTATAGAAAAACAGTAGCCCGAGGCATTTCCCTAGTATGGTTCTCTTTTTATCACCCCCAAGCCTTCATCAGTGAGGAGAGGAGTGGGGACATTGTGTGGTACAGGTGGTAAGAAGTAAGGAGAAGGAAAGAGGGAGTTTAATATGTGTGAGGGTGGCGAATTGCAGAGAATATGGGGTAAGTGTGTGAGCAAATTGGAAGGGGGGATTACGGGGACAAGTGGAATAAGGGGATCAGAGATAGTGTATGGTTTGTATGTGACTGAGGGAATTGGAGGTGGTGTGACTGTGTGAGGGAATCAGAAGGACTCTGTGTGTGTGTGTGTGTGTGTAGTGAAGTGAAGTGATCAGCACAGTGTGGGGTGAGTCTGCGAGCAAGGGGAGTGGAAGGGGTATGGGATGAGGATATGAGGAAATGGAAGGATGTGGGGCAGGGCTGTGTGTGCGGTGCGGCTACAGAGGGCACAAATAGGGAAGAGTGCAAAAATTAAATTACAGAAGACCAATAAGAAAAAAGGGACAATTCCTGTGCATGGCTTGGGGGGGGGGGGGGGGGGTCAAAGTTTGATGATTGCACAGGGCACAATTATAACTTGGCACGGCACTGGTGTGGAGTGTTATGTGAGTGAGGGTACTGGATGTGGGTGTGAAGTACATATGTATGTGTATGTGTGTGTGAAGGGATCATCATGAAGAGCAGATCCACTTTCCTTCCCCCTCTTTTTTGATACTGGACCTCCCTTTCCCTTCTTTCTGTTCCCCTCCCTTCAGTCTCCCTTCGCTTCCCTTTTCTTATCATCTTTCCCTGCCCTCCCTATTTCCTGTATCCTCAGTCTACATGCCCTTCTCTCTTCACTCTCTTATCTCCCTGCCATTGTTCCAAGTTCCTTTTTCCATTTCCTTCCTTTCATATCCCAGATTCTCTTCCCTACCCCCAAAATCTGCCCCTTCTCCATTCCCTGTTCCAATCACTATTACCCCCCCCACCCCCCGCAAAAAAAAAAAAAAAAAGAAATAGAAAATCCAACATAAATCATGTGGATGCACAGAATTTTGGAAAATTTCCTCCAGTATTTGCTGAGGCTCACTACAGAATCTTCCCTTGAGTAGTCACAGAAAATACAGGCTCTGCCTTTAGCTAATGGATGCCTCCTATGCAACTTGTTTATGCCATAAATGCAGGGTATTTTTTTTTTAAGATGATAAATTATAAATGAAATAGAAATTTTGTGATGTAATTGACAGATGTAAAATTAGCTCACTGTGATATCAATCATAACAGAGGCCGGTGATATTTCTTTTAAAAATTCCATGAAAAAGCTGAAAAGTTCTGAAACAACAACCCCTTTTCCACCTCAAAACCAGTTTTCTCCTTCTTAGAAGTGTGCTTAATGTTAGCAAAAAATAATTTTAGATGAATATTATTGCATCTGCTTAGGTGGCATGCATTATATCTTATCTCAAGAAATCTTGAGATAATATTACATTTACCCCTTAATTACTTTCTAAAGAAAAAAAGCTTACTGGTACTTAAAAGGGAGGATATTTCTAAATCTCTTGAGCCCATTAATTTAGGATCTTTTGTTATAGCAATGAAGATTATTCAAAGGTTCACCATATCTCACAGCAAGTAAAGGTAACCTGCATTCCTTACACACTGCTGCACTGCATAGGAGAAGGATCCTTTGAACAGTCTCTCCTGGTGCTGTGTGATTCATTTCCCCGAGGTGGTTCATTTTTAGAGTCTTCCTGTCAGGAGGAATCAGTTTCCTGGCTCATTAATCCATTTTTTCATTTCCTTCACTTCCTTTTGGTATTACCTAGCAATTAACTTTATATTTTTAGCCACTATTTCGACAATAGTGCCTTGGTTACCACTGTACCTGTGATACATAGGCTAACATTCCTTTTAAATATGTACAGTTGGAACAAAATAATCAAGATTGGATTATCTTGTGTGTGTGTGTGTGTGTGTGTGTGTGTATTTGCGATGTGCATTTGCTAGGGGGCATTCAATTTGGCAAATTTATATAGAAATATAGAAACATGGCGACAGAAAAAGACCACATGGCCTATGTAGTCTGCCCTTCCATATCAACCACTACAACAGTCCCCTTTTTCCTTTAGAGATTCTCTATGTTTGTCCCATGCTTTTTTGAATTCAGATACTGTCCTCATCTCTACCACCTCCACTGGGAGAATATTCCACGGATCCACCACTCTTTCCGTAAAGAAAAATTTCTGCATATCACTCCTGAATCGATCTCCCTTCACCCTCATCCCATGTCCCCTAGTAGCACAGCTTGCTTTCAATCGAAAGAGGCTCTCCTGTGCATTTATCCTTGTGGTCTTGGGCAAACCATTTAACCCTCCATTGCCCATGCTCCCTGTAAGTATTAGTGTATGTGTCTCATATCCCTTCGTGTTAAATGTATCCCCCAATTGTGTTGTGACCACTTTGATTGAAGGATAAGGTGGCATACAAAACTGTCTAAATAAATAAATCAGTCCTTGGAGGTATTTAAACATCTTAATCATATCACCTCTATCACTCATTTCCTCTAAGGTATACATATTAAGATCCTTAAGTCTGTTCTCATATGCTTTATAATGAAGACCACTAACCATTTTAGTAGCCACCCTCTGTACCGACTCCAACCTGTTTATAACCTTTTGAAGGTGCTGTCTCCAGAACTGCACACAATACTCTAAATGAGATTGCACCAAAAACCTATACAGAGGCACTATCGCCTTCTTTCTTCTGCTGGCCCTTCCTCTCTCTGTGCACCCAAGCATCCTTCTAGATTTTGTCATCAAATTTTCTACCTGTTTAGCTACATTAAGATCATCAGACACAACCACGCATAGGTCCCGCTCTTCTTTAGTGGACAAAAGTACTGCATGTCTTATACTATATTGCTCCCTTGGATTGCTGCAGCACAAATGCATCGCCTTGCATTTTTTAACATTAAATCTCAGCTGCCAAATTCTAAACCATTCTTCAAGCTTAGCTAGATCCCTTCTCGTGTTATCTACACATTCATGGGTGTCTACTCTATCAAAGATTTTGGTATCATCTGCAAAGAGGCAAACTTTACCCCACAGCCCTTCCACTATATCACTGACAAAGATGTTAAAAAGAATCGGGCCAAGGACAGATCCCTGGGGCACACCACTGGTAACCTCCTTCTACTCAGAGTGAACTCCATTTACCTGTACCCTTTGTCACCTCCCACTCAACCATTTTCCAACTCAAGAAGTAACTTTAGGGTCCATCCCTAGGGTGCTCAGTTTCTTTATAAGTCGCCAGTGAGGAACAGTGCCAAAGGCTTTACTGAAATCTAAATACACCACATCTAGGGCTCTCCCTTGGTCCACCTGGCTGGTCACCCAGTCAAAGAAATCAATCAGATCTGTCTGACAAGACCTGCCTCTGGTGAATCCATTCTGCCTCGGATCCTTTAATCTGCTGGAATCCCGAAACCTCACTATTTTCTCTTTCAGCAGCGCTTCCAATAGTTTACTCACCACCGAAGTTGAACTAACTGGCCTGTAGTTTTCAACCAGATTCTTACTTCCACTTTTGTTTAAAGGGACTGCATGTGCTCTCTTTCCAGTCCTTTGGCACCACTGCTGACTTGAAAAGGCCAGTCAGTGGAGCTGCTGGAATGCTCTCAAGTTCTCTCAGTATTCTAGGGTGTATCCCATCTGGTCCCATCGCTTTGTCTACTTTAAGTTTAGCTAGTTTATTACAAACAAAGTCTTCTGAATATTATTCAAGATGCCCCCCACTTCTCTTCCTGTTTGTGGGTGTTTTCTGAGGTTCTGCTCCTGGTTCTTAATCTGTGAACACAGAATAGAAATATTTGTTAAGCAATTCCGCTTTATCCTCATTAGCTTCTATATATTCCTCTCCTTCACCCCTGATTCTGACAATATCACTTTTGTTTTTTCTCCTCTCACTAACATCTGAAAAAGTCTTATCTCCCCCCCCCCCCCCCACACACACACACACATACTTTTTATTGTATTGGCTATTTCCTCCTCTTTTTGAATCTTTGCTTTCCTGACTACTTTGCTAGCTTCTCTAACTTTTTCCAAATACAGATGCCTGTCTTCCTCTCTTTGTGATCTCTTGTATTTCATGAAGGCCTCCCTCTTTTTTTCAGCTTTTCAGCTACTTCTTTTGAAAACCATAGCGGTCTCCTTTTCCTTTTATTTACCATTTTAACAAAAAGGTTGGTTGCTCTTAAAATATCCCCTGTCAGTTTTGCCCACTGTTTTTCTTCATCCCCCAGCTGTTCCCATCCCACTAATGACTCCCTAAGGTAGTGGCCCATCTTGGCAAAGTTAGTTTTCCTAAAGTCTAAGACCCTCGCTTTTGAATGGATTTTAACAGCCCTAGTCCTAATTCTTAAATGATCTCCCACTATAACATCAGAAACACTTTCACCATTGGTAAGCACCAAGTCCAGTATGGCCCCTTCATGTGTGGGTTCTGTTACCAGTTACCTGAATAGTTCTCCCTGTAGAGAATCCAGGATCTCCTTACTTCTAGATGATACTGCAGCACTTTCCCTTTCCTAGCAATACTGCATATGTCTTCAATTTACTCTCCATCCACCTCTTCCTCCTGTGAGGGTGGGCTGTATATCACTCCAATGCAAATAGATTTCTCTTTTCTTCTTTCTAGTTTAACCCACAGTGCCTCCTCTCTCCCTTTTAAGCTCTGTAGTTCCAAAGCTTTAATATTATTTTGTACATATAGTGCCACTCCTCCTCCCCTTCTTCCTCCCCTGTCCTTTCTGAATAAAGTTTAGCCTGGTATAGTTACATTCCAGTCATGGTTTTCTGTGAACCACGTTTCTGTAACTGCCACTAAATCCAAATCAGCCTCTCCCATTAAAGCTTCAACATCTGGAATCTTATTTCCAATGCTATGGGCATTTATATACACCACTTTCCATATGTTGTCCCTTTTGCCCATTTCCTTAAAAATATTTGATGTTTCACTTACCTGGGGGCTTTCACTTACCTGGGAGCTTTCTTCACCCATCCCCAATAAATCTAGTTTAAAGCCTTCTTCAGTAGATTAGCCAGTCTGTTACTGAAGACACATCGACCTTTCTTGGACAGATGGAAACCATCTCTGCTCTGCAACCCTTCAAACAGCATCCCATGGTCCAAGAAACCAAAATGCTCTCGATGACACCATCCATGTTGGATTTTTCCTGGGCTCCTTGAATCCCAAACACTCTCTTTTGTACCTGATACTCACAAACTTGATTTTCTCTTTTGTAAATCCTTCTCCTTGACTTTTGTGGACTCCTGCATCAAACACTTTGTGGTAGTGTGGCGTGCAGATGGAAGGGGTTTTCAATCCCTGTTCTGTTCAAACATTAAAGAGACAGAAGTTCAGTGAAAACAAAACTTGTTTTTATTCAGACTCAGTTTGTTGCACCGTCACAAAGCTGATCTCTTCCTCCAGCCAAGTTAAAGTTCCTATCTTTGAATGGCTTGCCTTAAAAGGATTTTTGGCTCTAGAGTCTCACTCCCTCTTGCAGACTGCTGGGTTTGTAACTTCCTCCTGTGAGCCATGCCCCCCCCTCCCCTCCCCAACCAGCCTTGAAATCTTGACTGCAGGATCTCTTAAAGGGGCCTGCTGATAATCCCTCTGGAGAAGGATGGTCAATACTCTATAGACCCATCACACTCTTATTTGGTGGGTCTCTCATTTGCTCCTCAACGCCATACCATATTCCTCCATATGCTGTTCCTCTGAGCTGCTGGAAGCACCACTACAGGATCTCCTCTGCAGGGAACTGTGCATTCACCACAGAGAAAAAAAAACAGACTTCCCTCTTTTTTAGTTCCAAATCCAAGTGAGAATAGAAGATTGAACTTCTTTCACATATTAGGCCTCTTCAAAGAGCCAGAAGACAATCTCATTCCTATTCCCTACCACTCTCCAAGAAGACTTTCTGATCCTTCTCATGGACACAGTGAATAATCCCATGGGGACTGTAATAGAATTTGGTTTAGCTCTTGCCTAATCTCACCTCTATTCATATGATCTTCACTGGGAGAAAGATAAAAACAAAGTCCTTGCTACATATATTTATATTTTTTACATTTTTATTTAGTTATTTTCCCATGTATCACTCAAGGAAATTGCTACAGTATTAGAGTCTTTTGCTTCTAGGTCACCAGTTCACATATAGCTCAGGACACTAGGGACTTTACAAGGTGACTTGTAAAATGAGTTGGCTAATATTGGGATTCTCAGCTATTAGTGTGTTACTAGATGATATGAATCTGAAGATGAGATTTAGAAAAAAAATATGCTGTCACCCAGCATTTGAGCAACTGAAACCTGAACAACTCAAGACAGAAGTTGTGAATGAATGCAAATGCATGTCACTGTAAGAACATAACAACATAAGATATGCCATACTGTGTCAGACCAAGGTCCATCAAGCCCAGTATCCTGTTTCCAACAATGGCCAATCTAGATCACAAGTACCTAGCAGTTTCCCCAAAGGACACAGGTTCCACAATGCTTGTATTGGGGCAAGCAGTGGATTTCCCAGGTCCCCTTTAATAATGGTTTATGGACCTTTCCTCCAGGAACTTGTCCATGGAGTGGAGGAGTAGCCTAGTGGTTGGGGCAAGGTACTTCAGGCCAGAAGGTCAGGGGTTCAAATCCCACTAGAGGACAGCAACCTTGGGCCAGAAGGACTGGGGTTTCTAGTCCCACAGGTTCTCCTTGTGGTCTTGGGCAAGTCACTTAACCCTCCATAGCCCATGTTCCCTGTAAAATAGTTATCTCCAAGTTATAATGCCCTGTTCAATGTAATTTCAGTTTGTTCAATGTAAACCACACTGATGCAGAATAGCATGGTATATAAGAGAATGTAAATGAATAAACCTTTTTTAAACCCAGCTACAATAACAGCTTTTACTACTTCCTCCAGTGATGAATTCCAGAGTTTGATTACACATTGAGTGAAAATTTATTTTCTCTTATTAGTCTTAAATAGGTTACACTGTAGCTTCATTGCGTGTCCTCTAGACTTTCTATATTTTGACGGTGTAAATAATCAATCTATGTTTACCCATTCCACTCCATTCATTAATTTATAGACCTCTATCATGTCTCCCCTCCGGTTGAAGAGTCCAGGTTGAAGAATCCTAACCTTTTTAGCCTCTCCTCATAGGTGTATCCTTCCATCCCCTTTACCATTTTGGTGACTCTTCTCTGTACCTTTTCTAATAATGCTATAACCTTTTTAAGATACGGCGACCAGAATTGCATACAGTATTCAAGGTGCGGTCGCAGAGGCATTATAAAATCCTTCGTTTTATTCTCCATTTCTTTCCTTATGATTTGTAGCATTCTATTTGCTTTCTTGGCTGCCGGTGTACACTGGGCAGAGGGTGTCAACATGGTATCCACAATGACGCCTAAATCTTTTTCCTGGGTAGTGGTTCCTAATGTGGAACCTTGCATCATGTAACCATAGTTTGGGTTGTCCTTTCCTAGGTGCATAACGTTGCACTTGGCCACATTAAATTTCATCTGCCATTTAATACTACCAAGAAGATACTACTAATATGAACGTTCCAGGATTGAGTTAAGCTGAGTATATGTTGGATAGTTTCAAGTCAATATTTCCCTTGAGACAGCTTGGCAAAATGTGAAGGCATGCCGAGTACATGTTGGGGACTGAGCTATGACCATCTCAACTAAACTATAAAGTATGTGAATAGGATTAAATAAATATATGTTGTTTGTGCTGTTGAGATGATTTTTAATCATCTCTGTATGTTAATATGTTAAAAGTGAAAAGGATGGATAAGTGATTGGGCCATTAGAAATTTACTGTTGTGCCCAGTAATGTTATGAGTCTGACAAAAAATTAATTTAATAATAAGCGCAGGTTTAAAGAAGCTTGAAAGCGTGAGGTTTTGTAATATGTATTTTGATATCTCTGCCTCACATTTTTGACTTATGCTGATTGTGATACATATCTAGTACTTATTTAATGATGCCATCTAAGACAAGTATGAATATTGAAGGACCTCTTAATGATAGTAAACATCATAAGGGAATGGTGGAACAGCTGTTTAGCTATACAGATGAATAGGCAACAAAGATTCTAGAATGTTTATCCTCATCAAAGATTTATTTATTAATTTATTTATTTTATTTATGTGCACATATATACTGCCTTTCTGGAATCAAAGCGGTTTACAATGAACTTAATAAAAGCATTACATCCAATAAGGTAGTACATGAAACTGTGCTAACAAAGTGTGCAGTGGATTAATAGATCAAATAATTTAAACAAAATTAACAGCAGGATTTAAAAACCTATTGACATATTCCGAACATATATGAAGATGGTTAATTCTGTCCTTGTTACTTTATCATGTCGCATGAGATAATAATTGTGATCTAATTTAATGCAGATATCGTATAACATGCTGAGATTATTGAGGAACACTGAAACCGGGTGCTGGCCTTGTATAACTTGTGTCAGGTAACTAACTCTTCAAAATGGTCCCTGAATAGAAAGGTTTTTAGGAACTTGCGGGAAGTGTTTGATTCTTTAACATTTCTTATAGTGTCGGGGAGTGAGTTCCACAAAGTTGGGGGTATAGGAAAAATGCGTTCTTGGAGGTAGATGCATTACTGTTCTTGAATTCCGGGGGTACTACTAATATGTTTTTGCCGCCACTTCTTTGTAGTCTGTTCTGCGGAGTCATTTGTATGATCTCTCTCAAGCTTGAAGGTGGTTCCATTTGAAGAGTTTTGAAGATTGTGTGTATTGCTTTGAATTTTATTTTGCTGTCTATTGGTAACCAATGTAGTTGCTTTAATATCGTAGTAATGTGCTCTTTGATTGGAACTTGAAATCAGCTATTGTCCGTCCCATCCTCAAACAGCCTTCTCTTGATCCTTCTATCCTTTCTCACTGGCGGCCTGTCTCAAATCTTCCTTTCTTAGCTAAACTTCTAGAACGTCTTGTCTTTGATCAGCTAAATTCTCACACTGAAGCTACTAATGCTCTACACCCTCGCCAAGCCGGTTTTCGTCACGGACACAGCACGGAAACGGTTCTTCTGGCACTTCTCAATGACTTGCATGTTGCTCACGATCGTGGTGATGTCTCCCTCTTAGTTTCTCTCGATCTTTCTGCGGCTTTTGACTTAATCGACCACCATACTCTACTCTCTCGCCTATCGGATGTGGGTCTGCAGGGCACAGTCTGGCAATGGTTCTGTTCTTTTCTCACAGCCCGCTCTTTTTCAGTTCACTCTGGTGATCAGTCTTCCACTCTGTTCCCTCTCTCCTGTGGTGTACCGCAAGGTTCTGTCCTTTCTCCACTTCTATTTAATATCTTTCTGGCTCCCTTATCACTGGTAATCCAACAATTCCCCGTTTCATTTTACATGTACGCTGATGATATTATTCTACTTTTTCATACTTCTCCCTTAACCTTAGATATTACTCATTTGAATCTCTGTCTTTCTCGGATCTCTTCTTGGCTATCTCACAACTTCCTACATCTGAACCCATCCAAATCCACTGCCATGTGGGTTTCCCTAACCGGCTCCTGTCCTTCTTTGGCTCCTATGATTGACTCTGTTTCCCTTCCTCTTGTTTCATCTTTTCGTTACTTGGGTGTCATTCTGGATTCTACGCTTTCCTTTCATCAGCACCTTTCCTCACTCATACGTCATTCCTTTGTTACCCTAAGACAGATTAGAGCTGTCCGTTCCCTTCTCCCCTTCTCTTCCCTAGTTACTCTCGTCCTGGCCCTAGTAATAAGTCGTCTGGACTATTGTAATGTTTTCCTTGCTAACCTTCCTAAATATCAACTTTCTCGTCTTCAGCGCATTCAAAATGCTGCCGCCCGTCTCATCACATTTGCACACCGTTTTGACCATATCACACCTATTCTTCTCCGTTTACACTGGTTGCCACTTTCCTCTCGCTTTCATTATAAGTTTCTTATTCTGATTCACCGCGCTCTTTATACTAATACTCCTTTATACCTTGCAGATCAGATTTCCCTTCATACTCCCTACCATCAGCTTCGCTCTCTATATGCTAACCGTCTGTCCCTTCCTTCCCCGTCACAAGCACACCTTGAGCAGACCCGTCACGCAGCTTTCTTCTTTCTAGGTCCAATGTTGTGGAATGCACTACCCACATCCCTCCGTTTAGAACCCTCCTACCCTCATTTTAAGTCATTACTCAAAACCCATCTGTTTCAGCAAGCTTTTCATCTCCCCCCTGATGGTCCTTCCTAACGCCCCCTCAGTTTCCTGTGTCTAGTACTGTTTGCTTGTATATTAGTTTTGTTGTGTAACTTGTCTACCCATAGTCTGTCTTGTCTTCCCTGTTTTGGGCCTTTTATTATCGTTTGTATTCTTTTTTAGACAACCTTTGTTTTAAATATTTAAGTTAATCTATGTTATATTTTTATTGTCCCTTTGTCTGGTTTTGTTTAACTTTTGTCTTACATTTATCTTGGCTTTTATTCTTTCCTTTCCTATCTTATTTTTTGGCGTTCCTTTCTTTGTCTTGCACTGCCAACCTTTTATTGTACACCGCTTTATGTTCTCCACGAAAAGCGGTTTATCAAGTTTTTAATAAAGATAAAGATAAAGATAACTTGAGAGATGACTCTAGCAGCGGTGTTTTGGGCCAACTGAAGACAGCAAATGGTTTGTTTAGGCAGACCCATTAGTATGCCGTTACACTAAATGTGGGCAAATCATTGCTTGGACTGTTGTTCTGAAGTCACTTGCTGAGAGGAGAGGTCTTAGGTGTTGGAACATCTTTAGTTTAGAGTAAATGGCCCTGGTTGTATTGCTCAGATGCTTAGAGAAATTGAGATGCTGGTTTAGAGTGACACCCAAGTATCTCACTTCTCTTTTTACTTGAAGGGCTGCTTCTTTTATTTTTAAAGTTTCCAGTGGGGTGAAGGAGTTGTCTTTCATAATAAAGAAGACTTCCGTTTTCTTGTAGTTAATTTGTAGGTCGTGTTCAGCTAGCCATTTGACAATGTTGCTGAAGCATTCTTCTATCTTTGTAAGAATTGACTTTTTTGTGTTGATAGATCAGTACAAGGTAGCTGTGAGCCTTGGGATGAATTGATTGAGCTGAAGAAACGTTTGGTAAGGCTTCATAATATGGTGACACAATGAGTCAGTATGTGAAAAATGAAATGATTTCTAGGAAGGATTTATTAATAATAAGGCCTTTCTTTCAAAGTAGAATGCCATTTTGAACAAATGTAGCATGGACATGATGACATTAATTGTGGTAGAGACAGGTAAGTGAAGAAAGTTTCAAAGAGGCTATAGCCCAGTATGAATAAAAATTGAAATAAAATTCATCTTCGGAAGATTTTGACAAACATCAAACATCAAACATCAAATGGATAGTAAGAAACAAATGGATGATCATGTCTATGAGGAATTGAGAGCTATAAAAATAAAAAAAAAAATCAAGAGGGATGGTGAGGAAGGAGGAAGTGACATCTGGAGTATGGCAGCTTGATTTTTTAGCTCTGTGGCCGGGCTGAGTAAATTAAGGTTTAGATGAAAGTAGAGTTACCATCCTGATATCCACATGAAGAGCTACACTCGAAGAGTCAACTAGGACATGGTAAAAAATAAAACAGGTGATTTAAAAAGCTTTTTCCACTCAGGCATTAAAGAGCCAGTCCTGGGGCCTGATCCGAGAACTGGAACGGATAGCATGCAACCTCGGGTGAGAGATTCTGAAATTGCCTCCAATTCGTCAAATAATAATGATTCACCCATAGATCTTGCACCAGTGACAATTGCAGCAATGCACACACATTGCTGAGAAAATTGAAACATGATCTGATGTCCAAACGTGACAGGCGGGTGGCAGAAATGAAAGAGCTTATGGATGAGATGAGGGCAGATATTGCGGACTATGTTGAAGAGACTGAATAAAAGGTAGAAGCCCAAGAAGAAGCTTTAATAGGTGTTTCAAAGAGAATGGATAAAGTTGGAGTGTTGTGGAGAGAGCTTCAGAATAAGCTGGAGAATTTAGAAAACTGGACTCAGCATTGTAATTTGCGGATTTGGGAGTTACCAGAGTCTGAGAAGTTTGCTGATGCAGACAAATCTTTTCATATCTTTTTCAAAAGTATCTGAAAGGTGAGGCAAACCCACCGGGTATAGAAATGGAGAAAGTGTATCGTGTGCTGGGCCTGCCATGTGCTGGCCAGCTGCAGGACATCATTGTTTGCCTTCTTCATTTCCCACTGAAGGAGCGCCTTCTATGTAGCATCTGAGCAATGTCACTGCTGGAATTTGATGGCCATAAAATTGAAAAGTATGGAGACTGATCTGGTCTAACCTTGCAAAAAGCAACATGACTATCAAGAAGTTATTTATTTATTGCAGAGGGGAGAAGTGCATTATCGATGACTGCACCCTGAGTATCACACATTCACTAAGAATGGTATCACCTATAAATGCACATCTTTTGAGGGAGCCCCGAAAATGTTGAAAAAGGCTGGCCTAGATCTTGCTATTCAAGGATGACCATTGGAATTTTTGCAGGATGTCTGGCTGCAGATGAAGTAGCAGAGGGTCTAACTGGGAAGATGGCAGCTCAAGAGATAGATCACTCACAACAGCCTGTGACATGATTGCATGGATTGTACTGTGTGATATTGCTGTCCCCTCACTTTGGGCAAGTGGAGTCCACCAGAAGTCAGGATGGCAGTAGGAGACTTCTGAGAAGTTGAATGTCAACTGGACTTTTTGTTTTTATGGATGGTAAAGCAGAGGTGAAATTTTTTTTTTCTCTTGATTCTTCTTTTCCCAATTACTTTTTGGTTTTCCCCCATAGCTTATTTTCTTCTCCGTTTTTCCCTTTTTCTTCCCTATTCTTTATTGATTATGTGGTATAATTGTAGGGGTGATAAAAGGCTATTTGGAGAGGAAAAAAGGACAGCTGGTTGGTGTTTATGGATGCCTGTGTACAGACTTCTAATGTGCATTTCTTTAATCATATTTTCAGGGGAGATATGTTATAGGCAATGCTAGGCGGTGTCCTTGCAGGGTGGAAGGGGGTTTGCTGGTCACCTCATGTTGCACTAAGGGGTATGTTTACTAAACTGCGTTAGTGTGATTCGCGTTAGGAGCCGCGGTAGAGACAGAAATCCCAAATAAGGACATGGGCGGTACATCGTTACCGAGAACGCGCGTTACAAGGCGCCATAAATGAACAAGCGCTACAGGGCATGTTACCGCGCGTTAATCTTAAGAAGGCGCGCAGGCATACAAGCACAGCAGCAGAGCTGTAGCACAATGGGGGGGACGGGAGGGGGAAGGAGGAGGGGTGGGGGGGGAGGGGAGGAGGGGGAGGAGAGGGGGGTGTATGGACCCATAGGCAGATCATGTACCACCACACAACCCACCCTCTGGGGCTCAGGGTGGGAAACAGGATCACCCACCAATAGATCCACAGGCTACCCCCCCTGCAATGGCAGCAGTAAAGAGGACCATCAACCCCAGTCCTGCTGATGAACAGACAGAGCGGTACACATCCATAATACAATAGCAGACAGACGGCAGGACTGGAAATGCACAGCTGCCCCCCATCATTATCTGACATTCTCCAGCAGCAAGCCTCCAGCCGCTGCACCCTGCAAGGTGTTCCAGCAAGATACATACTAGCTGCAGACAGTCTGCCAGATAGTCCATAGTGCATAGTCCTGGAGAAGATGCATGTACCCAGAACGGGGATGTCAGCATACACACCAAGCAGATAAGTCAGTGATTGGGCCCCAAAAGAAAGCCCATAAACATCACATGAGAGAAATGTTACAAGGCACTATGGGGGAACCTAGCCATGCCATGGTCACCGCACATTCAGGGTGAGAGTGACCTCCCAGCAGGACATGCTATGGCCACCCTGTCCGTGCAGGTGGTGGCCAGGCACTACAATGTCCGAGCCATTGCCCTATGCCGTGTGCATTTGCATCCAGGCCAGGCCACCCTATCCAGGCTATTCCCACAGTACCTTGCTCCTCATTATGCACATTGGCAGGCCAATACTGGCAACAGTGCTAGCAGTGTGGACTGTGGAGGGTGTTGGCAGCCACCACACACTGGATAGACAGACACACACTCCCCACACCTATGCCAGCACTGTGCAACTATAGAGGTGTTGGGCAGCCCAGGCCACCACACCAGTCCTGGGCACACTGCAGGCATGGCTATGGTACACAATACTGTAGGAGTCACTCCCCAGGTTGGTAAACACTGTCAGACACCAGACCTGTAGCACACTCCAGACATCAGAAAGGTTGCTATGATGCAGCTCACCCAGAAAATTGTACTTAACCTAGGAATTGCTATCTGCCAGTAATCATAGCAACCTTTTGATAGATGTGTACCATATTCCCAGGTTTAGGGTGGCATTACTAAGGTATGCAAGTGCTAGTATTGGGAGATGCACGCAGAGCCCAAAGTCCTGCCTCTCCAGGAGGCTTTGGATAATGGGACCTGTGGGTGCGGGTGTGTCTGCCCCTGTTGGCTGCTGCTTTACGGCAGAGGTTCCTAACTCCAATCCTGGTGTGCCAAACACTGTTCGGGTTTTCATGCTGTCCCTCATGAATATGCATGAGATACATCTGCATACCATGGGGGTGGCGAATAGAAATGCAGCACAGGCATCTTTATCATAGGCAGCATGGAACCGGAATGGTGTTTGTCCCTCCAGGACTGCCTTTGGGAGACTCTGCTCTAGGTAATGTGCATGTTTATGGTGTCTGTGCTCTGTAGGGTAAAATGTAGGTGTCTTGGGCATGTTTATGTCATCTGCAATAAAGGTGCTGTCTGTATTAGCACGTTGTAGTAGTGGGTAAAATATGGGGACTGAGTTGGCAGGAACCACAGCTGGGACTTCAACCTGTGACCCTCTGCTTCTGGATACACTGTTTTTGTGCACTGCACCACCTTGTTGTCACAGAGTCAGTACATTCCTTGGTGATACCATGACTGTTTGTCAGACAGGGCCCTTCTGTTGCAGTACACGGCACCCACCTACACAGGGCTAGGCCACGGTCTGCTCTGGGCATCTGCCACTGCCCCCTCCACCACCAGTATCCCTCAGCCACCATGCTGACATGCCCTTCTGCTGGTGATGCTGGTGGTGCGCAGTCTCAGGCCATTCAGTGTGCAGGTAGGCGGCTGCCTATGGTGTGGGTTCTGGGGTAGGGATGCCTGCATAGATGTCCACGCTCCCCCCAGCCCCGCCTGCCAATGTTCCGTGCTCTTGGTGGTAGCTGTTGGGTACTATCCCCTGTGACACTGTGGGAAACACACTCGTGCCCATGTTGGGCCTTCAGCAGTTGCTGTCTGGCTGCTCTGCTGTTTTAGCATTCGTATGGGCCAGCTAGGCATCACCCTAGTCCACACTGTGGCCCAGCTGTACCACAGCATGTGCCGCCTGCAGCCCTCTGTATCCCCTTCTCCGGCATCTGTCCGGTTGCCATTCCGACATGCCCGCCCTGATGTTGTGGGACATGTGCATGCCATAGGAACCCTGTCCGATGGTGGGGAAAACCCTGAGCAGCGCTATTTCACTCTGGGCTCATTCACCTTGTATGGGGACGGAGTATAGACCCTTCCACGATTTATATCTTTTCTATGGAGCTTACTCAGGGGGGGGGAGGAGTTGATGTTTCTCATTGATACCACTATTGGCCAGCTTGGTTATGTTTTTTTCCAGTTTGTTGGGGTCATTTTCAGTGTTTATGTGCCCTTTTGTTCTGGGCACATGTATCACACTTATCACTTTTTTTGGTTTCCCTGCCTGGGCTGTACATTGCTGACACTGAAATGGTTTCTCTCCCCTGTGTGCATTTAACGGCAGGTTTTCAATCGCGTTTGGATTCAGCTCTTCAGATCAGCGCGTTAGTGTGAAGGGAGCCTCGCCCCGCCCACTCTCCGACCACTGACCCCCTTCTCTCCGCCCACTGACCCCTTCTCTCCGCCCTCTCTCCACCTTCTGCGGTGTTTTACCGCGCCGCGGAGCTTTACGATCGTTAATGTTGGTTAACGCGCGTTATGTAACGTTACCGCAGTTTAGTAAACATCCCCCTTAATCACGAATTGCACATGTCAAAATGACCAATTACATGTGCAAATTGCATCCACAGGTAAATTAGTTTTTGGAGAAAAGGCTCATTCTGCATGCAGATGCCCATACAGTGTCTGAAATAGACAGAGTGTGACCTAGGCGGAAACAAAATCACCCCTGTATTTCTCCTTTCATAGAGTGGATGCACACGCAAGCCCAAAATTGGCCCCATCTGGATTTGCACCTGCTCTCTGACGCAAAAAGGCATTTAAAAAGTGTTTGCTTTGGCCAGCCCTTTACAGGAGGGGTTAATGTGCGCGTTGCGAATTGCCGGCATTTACACGTGTAAGAGGCTGGGTTTCCTCTGTCAATTTTTCCTATTGTCAAATGGCTCATCCCATTGCATGTGGATATCAATAGTCATACATGCCTGCGCTTCCTTCTGTCCGAGGCTTGATATTAACAATAACATCCCTTTTGAGGGGTCAGAGATTTTACATTGAGCTCACATGTGCACTCCTTGTCTTCTCAAGTTAACATAGATTTGCAGAATTTTCACGTTCATGTCCTTCCCACCACATAAACAGCCTTTCTAAAATAAGCTTTTTATCGTATACATATTTAAATTGTGAAGACTTGTTTTATAGAGTTTAATAACAGTTTTCTGAAGAGCCTGTTTCTATCTACACCTTTCTGAGGATATGATTTTCAGATCCAGTATCAAATATGTTCTAAAAATTATTAATTAGCACTGTCCTATATGGTGCAGTCATTATGGCTTAGATAGGTCACTGGGGGTTTGTGATTCAAGATATTTCTAATTACTGGTTTCATTGTATGTGGGCAGTTATATTCTATTGCTTTATATAGTTAAACAAATGGAAAACAAAATCCCCTCATGAATATTTTGGGATATTATTCTTTACAGAAACCTTAATGTTCCATTGGCAATGGTAATGGTAAGAGGTAGAAAATCATATATTTGGACTAAATTGAATATGTTTTGGATGCAGCTATAACAAACATTTCTAATCCATGCACATTAAGATGACTTCCTGCTTCTGGTCTGTTCACTAAAGTATTTTTCCTTCACTTGCAAGTGGCTTGAGGGAGCAGAAGGGAGAAACAGGACCACTGAATGTGCTGCTACGGGGGGGGGGGGGGGGGGATATATGGAAGGGAGGGGCTGCTAATGGGAGGGGGGCCCACAAATGGGGGGGGGGAATTCTCAAACATTTACCCAAAGCCCCTTAAGGGGTTGAAGCGGCTCCGGTAATCCCCCTCTTTGGGTTCTGTGCTTCATGTGCCTAGGAAGATCAGGGACATGCTCATGTGGGTGTTCTGGAACTTACTGAGTTTCTAGAGAGCTCTTTGGATTCTGGAATGGAATGAGTCGCACTCCTTGTCATCTTTGCTCTCGAGTCTGACATCAATGTTATATCGCACTTGTTTTCGATAATATTAATGAGCAGTTTGTAGGTTCAAGATTGCATATTTTTCTTGATTTTGCTAGAGCTACCCAAAGAAGAAGAAGGGAGTTCTTGGCATTGAAGCCGAGAATCCTAGCTGTTGGGGCAAATTTTGTGTTGAGGTTTCCTTGTAGGTTTCTGATAAGCAGTATTTGTTTTTTGAACCTAAGCAGCTCTTAGAATTGTTGCTAACGAAGGAAGATGTTGTTAAGTTGTAATATTTTCCATCTGGCTGAAGAGGAAAAGAGTGGAAAAAGGAAGAAGTGCAGGAGAATTATCTTACTCCCACAAAGATGAATTGTCCACAAAGTCCCAGGGCCTGAATCCAGAGAGCTTGCAGGTCATTTAAGGGTCCTTTTTGTTCAAGTTTTATAAGGGCCTCTTTTGTATTGGATGGGGAATGTATGCAGGTTTTTAATTTTGACAGTTCTGCTGGTCTCACTGTCAGTCAGCAAAATACAAGCATAAAGAAAAAGATCATCTGAAGCACAGAAACCACTTATTTCAATTGTCGAGTCAAACAAAATATGGCAGGAAAATCAACATTTAAAAGACAGCCTTTGTATATTGATTTGGTGGTGTGAATCTAAGGTGCTTGTTTTGGGCATGTAAAACCTTTTGGGATTGGCTCTCTTTGCCAATATGGTTGCTTATATCCATTACTGTTTGTGTTGAAGTAAGGGCTTAGCCTTGTGTATGCTAACTTTTAGAGTCATCCCTCTTTTTTAGAATAAGTTCTAAAAATATGGCTCTGAAATATATGGCAACTCGGGTATATTAATTATCTATTTTCACCCCATTAATAACTTTGCTCACTGCCATTTGACTTTTTATTTTATTTATTTACTTATTTATTGTGGCACTTGATATCCTTCTTATGGCCAATAAGAACATAAGAAATGCCTTACTGGATCAGATTAATGTCCATCAAGCTCAGTATACTGTTTCCAACAGTGGCCAATCCAGGTTACAAGTACATGGCAGGTTCCCAAAAAGAAACACAGGTTCCACAATGCTTGTCCCAGGTCCTCTTTAATAATGTTTTATCGGGGGTGGAGCCACCACCGAGCAGAATGGCTCCCGTGGTCACAGTGAGAATCCTGGAACTCCTGCTTTTTGCTCAGATAACCACTGGCACAAATGACAGATCTGAATTCAGAGGAAGTCAGTGCTGAAACTGGCGCAGCTAGAATTTCCCTAGATGACCACAACAGCCACAAAGAGATTGAAACAAGAAGTTGTATTGCCACATAAAATGGCGGCGGAGAAGGATACCAATGACGGTCCCTGCGAGATCTTGGCAGAGCTTAGGCAAGTAAAAGATCTTGCTGCAAGTAAAAGATTTTGCTGCACTCGGATCTATACAAAGGGACTTAAATGAAGTGAAAGATAAACTTTCTGATATGACAATGCAACTGGACTAGATAGAATTGCAATTCCAAAGGCATGACAATCTGTTCCTGCAAATAGGACCGCTATCCAAGTCCCTTACTCAACTGGTAAATCAGATAGAAGACGAGATCAACCATGGGCAAAGGAATAATATATGAATTTTAGGAGTGCCCGAAGGGGCTGAGGGTACCGAACCACTTGGTTTCTTGGAAAAAACACTTCTGGAATTCCTGCAAATAAATTTTCAGCATCTGTTTGAGCTTGAGAGTGTCCATTGGGCCCCCTCTCACAAAACCAACTCGACCAGGCATCCATGACCTTTTGTGATAAGTGTTCCATTACCCTCAGACAATATAGCTAAAACCCTCTAAAACCCTATGGATACCAACAACAATGCCGACATACTCCCCACCTCAACATACAACCCGAAGCACACCCAAGAAAGACATACACAAGAGACACCCAAACCACAAACCCAACCCACACACAAACACAAAAACAGACCCCAAGACACCAAACACACCAACCACCACCTCCATAGAGCTCTTAAATGCCAGATCAGTGAGAAACAAAATAAACACACTCAGAGTCCACATAGTTGACCAACAACCTGACATCCTTTGCATTACCGAAACATGGCTCACACCCACAGACAATGTACTCCTCAATCAATTAGTCCCCCCGCATACACAGCTTTCAACAGCCCACGCACACAGAAAAGAGGAGGCGGGTTCTGATCATTGCAAAGAACACCCTAAAGCTCAAAACCCACTCATCAACAAGCTCAGACCAATGCAACACAATTATTGTAGAAAATAGGCAGAAAGCCCTGTGTCTCATCTACAGAGCTCCCCACGCTCCAACAGAAGAACTAGCCTCCACTCTAGAGGCTGCCTGTGCAGTCAACTCAGCACATAAACCACTACTACTAATGGGAGACTTCAATCTCAGCTCAGTCACCAGCAAGGACAAAGAGACCTTCCTGCAAGCCATGGACTCACTACAATACACACAAATGATCAACACCCCAACCCACAAACATGGATCATCTCCAGACCTCATATTCACCCCCAACTACCTACTCGACAAAGGTGGCATCTCAGCACTCACGGTCACTCCAGTACCATGGTCAGACCACTACAGAATCAAAATAGATATCACAGCTCAAAGGGAGAGACACAACAAAACACAAGACACTCCACCTAGGCCAAGAAGATTCAAACGCTTAGACAAGGAACAATTCCTACAAGAGACACTACCCTACCTTGACCCAGAAACAGATGACCTGAGCGAGCAAGTAAGCACATGGAACAACGTCATCAATGCAGCAGCCAAAACCAACAAATACGAAGCTGCGACTGCAGCCAACACCAAGAGACTGCATGCCCCAAGGTACTCCAAAGATATTCGTAACACAAAAAGACACCTGAGAAGGATAGAACACCGCTGGAGATGATCCAAATCTCCCACCACCCAAGCCTTATGCTTAACAAAACAAAGCTACTACAACAAGCTCATTAACCAAACAAAACGAGAACACCACACAAACATCATTCTAAAGGCCTACAACAAACCAAGAGAACTATTTGAGATAGCAAAAAAGCTAACTAACGAACCAAATCCCGAAAAAGACGTGCAGATTGACCCACAGGCCTTCGCAGATCACCTAAAAGAGAAGCTGGACGCGACACCGCAACAAAAAATAAGAAGATCCGCCAACCCAACCAAGCTCACCGTGACATGGGATAAATTCAGCGTACCATCCACAAAGCAAATCTCTGATATCATCTCTACACTCAACACAAGCACCGCACCAACAGACCCATGCCCAGTTACCGGGATCAAGGCAACAAAGGAAAGCTTCATCAGCACCATACGCAGCATCGTAAACGACTCACAAGCGCAAGGATTCATGCCAGACCAGCTGAAGCTAGCCACCGATCCCAAAGAAATCCACACTGGACAAGAACAACCCAGCAGCCTACAGACCAATCTCCAGCATACCCCTACTGGCAAATATTATAGAAAAGGCTGTACAACAACATTTCCAAGACCATATCGACACACATGCCCCGCTGGATATACATCAACACAGCTTCCGCCCAAACCATGGAGTAGAAACACTACTGATATATCTATTCAACGATATGATCCAAATCATAGACAACCACAAACAAGGAACACTAATGATCTTCCTAGACATCTCAGCTGCAGATCACAGAATCCTCCTAACCAGACTACAGAACATCGGAATAACCGGCACCACCTTAAGATGGTTTAACTCCTACCAAACAGATAGACATTTCCAGGTCAAGATTGGCTCCAACACCTCACGACCCACAAAGATCAATCAAGGGGTGCCACAAGGTTCCGCCCTATCCGCACTTCTATTCAACATATACATCCAACCAATCTGCAACATCATGAAGGAACACAAAATAAACTACACAATCTATGAAGATGACATCATGATATACACCCCAGTCAACCTAGATAACCCCGACTACACCAAAATAACAGACTGCCTAAACAGCATGTCCAACTGGCTTCAGGACAACAACCTGACAATAAACTATAACAAGACAGAAGCACTTCTCATCACACTTAACAACAACTTCAGCCCCCCACCCTCCATCAACATCAACAACACAATAATACCTCTAAAAACGAGGTGAAATACCTCTGAATAACACTCAACAAGGAACTAAACCTACAATCACACATCAAACAAACCACCAATAACACATACTACAAAATGAGAATAATAAGATGCCTCAAGCCCCTACTCACACAAAATCATTTCCTTACAATATGTCAAGCTCTAATAACCCCCATCCTTGACTTCTGCAACCCGATCTACAACGGTATGCCAAAACAGTCACTCCAACCACTTCAGATGGTTCAAAACACGGCAGCTCGAATAATAGCCGGATCATCAAAGCAAGACCACATCACCCCCATACTAAAAGACCTCCACTGGCTCCCAATCAACTCCCGTATCAAATACAAAACAATACTAAACATATTCAGGATCAAACACAGAAACTCCGCTCTCAGCCTCCAACCCCTCATACAACCAGACGCCTGCACAAGACCCAGGAGAAGGACCACAGCAGACACATTCAACACACCAAAAAACTACACAAAAGCATGCAAATCTACCACACGAAGAGCTCTATCGATGGCAGCACCAATAATATGGAACACACTCCAAGACAATCTATGATCAACAGAAGATCCAAATGACTTTCGAAAACAACTAAAGACATTGCTATTCATAGAACACTACGGACTGAGCATATGACAAATCACCAGACCTAGCTAATACCCTACCTACAGCCCACTGTATAGATATGAAAGCACATGTATATAACTGTAAAAAGCTCATATTGAAAATAGCTCACCTTAATCATACCACACAATCATACACCCTCACTGTAAAGTATAAGAATACAGGAGAACACTAACACACTCTATTGATTGCTTGCTGTGTACACCGCCTTGATTGAAGGATAAGGCGGGATAGAAATACCCTTTAAATAAATAAATAAAATAAATAACATAAATAAAAATATCTGTTACAAGTGGCAAGAGTATGAAAATCACTGCAGCTCCAGGAACTTGTCCAAACCTTTTTTAAACACAGATACACTAACAGCCTCCACTACATCCTCTGGCAACAAATTCCAGAGTTTGATTATGCATTGAGTGATAAAATATTTTCTTCTATTTGTCTTACATAAGTTAGATTGTAGCTTCATTGCATGTCTCCTAGTCTTTCTACGTTTTGATGTAATAAACAACCGATCTACGTTTACCTGTTCTACTCCATTCATTAATTTATAGACCTCTATCATATCTCCCGTCAGCCATCTCTTTTCCACGTTTAAAAGCCCTAATCTTTTATGCTTTTCCTTTTAGGGGTATCCTTCCATCCCCTTTACCATTTTGGTGGCTCTTCTCTGCATCTTTTCTAATTCCACTATATCCTTTTTAAGATATGGCAACCAGAATTACACACAATATTCAAGGTGTGTTTGCACCATGGAATGATAAAGAGGCATTATAGTATTCTTGGTTTTGGTTCCATTCCTTTCCTTATGATTCTAGCATTCTATTTGCTTTCTTGGTCGCTACTACACACTGGCCACAATGACATCTAAATATTTTTCCCTGGGTGGTGGTTCCTAATGTGGAACTTTGCATTGTTTAACCTTAATTTATATTGTTCTTTCCTAGGTGCATTACTTTGCACTTCTCCACATTAAATTTGATCTGCCATTTGAATGTCCAGTCTTCCAATTTATCAAGGTCCTCTTGCAATTTTTCACAATCCTCTTGGATTTTGTGTCAACTGCAAATTTGACTACTTCACTTGTTATTCCCATTTCCAGGTCATTTACAAATATGTTAAAAAGCAGCGGACCCAGCACAGAACACGGGGGTATGCCACTATTCACCTTTCTCAATTGAGAAAATTAGCCATTCAGCCCTACCCTTTTCTTTTTATCTTTTAACCAGTTCCTGATCCACAATAGTATACTGCCTTCTATCCCATGACTTTTTAACTTTGCCATGAGGGACCTTTTCAAAGGCTTTCTGAAAATCCAGATACACTATGTCAACCAGCTCACCTTGGTCTACCTGTTTATTCATATGTTCAAAAACATATATCAGGTTAGAAAGACACGAATGTCCTTGGTTAAATCCATGTTGGCTTTCTTCCATTAAACCATGACTATTTACATGTTCAGCAATTTTATTCTTTCTAATGGTTTCTACCATTTTGCCAGCTTCTGATGTCAGGCTCATCGGTCTGTAGTTTCCCATATCACCCTTAGAACCCTTTTTAAAAATTGGCCTTACATTGGCCATTCTCCAATCTTCAGATACTACAGATGATTTTAATGATAGTCCACAGATCACTAATAGTAGGTCTGCAATCTCATATTTCAGTTCTTTCAGCACCCTTGGTGTATACCATTTGGTCTAGATGATTTACTACTCTTCAATATATCAAATAGTTGTAATACATCTTCTGGTTTATCAATATTTCTTTGAATTCTTTTGATATATCACCTTTAAATATTATTTCAAGCATGGGTAATTTCCCTACATCTTCTTCAGTAAAGACTGAACAAATAATTCATTCAGTTTCTCCACTATGGCATTATCCTTCCTTAGTGCCCCTTTTACCCCTCTATCATCCAATGGTGGCCAGCTTCTTTCAAATTCTCTCTTTACCTGCCTTATGGATGCCTTGCATTTAACTTGCCAATGCTTATGTTGTTTCCAGTTTTCGTCATTTGGCTCCTTTTTCTATTTCCTGAAGGATTCTTTTTTGGCTACAACAAACTCTGTGACCTCACCTTTAAACCATGCTTGCAGTTTTATGGCCTTCCTTCCATTTTTCTTAAAGCGTGGAATACATCTATTCTGGGCTTCCAAGATAGTATTTTTAAACAACACCTATGCTTGATGTAAATCTTTAACCTTTGTAGCTGCTCTTTTTAGTTTTTTTCTTGACTATTTTCCTCAGTTTATCATAGTCTCCCTCTAGAGAGTTAAAATGTAATATTGTGGATTTTCTTGCCATCCTGCTTCCATTTTCACCATTCTACAATCAAAATGGTTCCAAAATAAATTCAGCCATACTTTACAAAGTCTGGGTCACTGAGAACAAAAATGATGCTTAAAATTCTTTATTGGTTCTAGTTTTCAATTTACACTACTGGGTTGATACATACAATCTCAACTTGGAAGTGCTAAGGATATGTGAGTTATAATGGGAAAGGATTTCAATTTAAACCATGAATTACTAAAACACATAAACACGCCAACACCTTCCTGGAAGCTATGTCCCAACTTGGGTATCATCAGATAATAAACGAGCCAACCCACGAAAAGGGACATACACTGGACATGGTCTTTACCCCTAAAAACAAACAGCCCAACCATGTTAAACCCCTAATCAAAATCAAATCAATACCTTGGTCTGACCATCACCAAATAGACATACGGATAAAACTCCCATCGTTGCCTAAAGACGCGAAAGCACAACGAGAAATCCAACAACAGAGATGTTTCAAATAAACAATAAACATCATCGAAAGGATTTGTTTGGACAGTACTTACTTTTCAGGCAAAATAATTAATGAATGTTGCAATTTGAAGGTTCTATTGCATCATACCGATACAATAACAGCAGCTACTGGTACCAGTCTGTCAACAATGAGCCGCCTGACTGAAGACCGAAAACAATTTAGGATAGCTATCCAGAGGGTCGCCATGAGTCGACTCTGACTCGACGGCACTTAACAACAACAACATTGCATCATACATGATATAAATTATGTCATGTTATTCCTAGAAGTCATAGATGATGCAATCCTACCTCAGCTTAAATATATCACTCTGCAGAACAAATTGTACATTTTTTTAATGAATATATGTCAGAGTAGTGTTTTTGTTATAGACCAGTCTTCTCGGTGTTTAATATTTGCCATTTAGCCAAAGTGAGAGATGGCTCATAATTGTTTGAACAATGCAGATCACTTCTGCTACATTTGTGGTGAAGTGACTTTAGCATCACAAAAACACAGTATAACCACTTTGATTAAGAAAGCCTACAACCTTACTTTGGCTGCAAAATCGGAGATCAGGATGAGCTGGGCTCAACATATATGCTGCAACACTTGTGCAACAAATCTTCATCAGTGGTTGAACAGAAATAGGAAATCCATGCCTTTTGCAGTGCCAATGATTTGGAGAGCTGACAGATCATATCAGCAGTTGTTACTTCTGCATGGTGCCTCCTGTTGGGAAAGGTTTGTTGGAGAAGAACAATTGGATTGTGCAGTATCCAAATATTCCATCAGTTATAGCTCAGTACCCCACAAAGAAGGATTGCTGGTTCCTGATGCTCCATAATCATTCTCACTTGAGTCAGATGAGGAAGAGGAAAGGGATGAAATGTCTGGTCCTGAATTATCAAAGTCACACGACCCAGATTTTCTCCCAGTTCATTGGAAATGAGTCTTTAAGCTGTTTTGCTGCATAAAGACAATGGGGTATGTTTACTAAACTGCGGTAACGTTACATAACGCGCGTTGGTGCGAAAGGGGCCTCTCCCCGCCCACACTCCACCCATTGACCCCTTCTCTCCGCCCTCTCTCCACCTTCTGCGGTGTTTTACCGCGCCACGGATCTTTACGATCGTTAACGTCTCATAATGCACGTTAACGTAACTTAACGATCGTAAAGATCCGTGGCGCGGTAAAACACCGCAGAAGGTGGAGAGAGGGCGGAGAGAAGGGGTCAATGGGTGGAGTGTGGGTGGGGAGAGGCCCCTTTCACACCAACGCGCTGATCTGAAGAGCTGAATCCTAACGCGATTGAAAACATGCTGCTAGATGCACATTTGCAGGGGAGAGAAACCATTTAAGTGTCAGCAACGTTCAGCATAGGAAGGGAAACCCTACAAAAAGTGATAAGTGAGATACATGTGCACAGAACAAAAGGGCAGATAAACATTGAAAATGACCTCAACAAACTGGAAAAAAACCTAAACAAGCTGGTCAATAGTGATAATATTTGGAAACAGCAAAAAGCACTACCGAGAAAGCTCCCAAAAAAAGATATTAATTGTGGAAGGTTCTACGCTCTGTCCCCCGAAAAGGTGAATGATCCCACAGTGAAATAGCGCTGATCAGGGCTGTCCCTTGTTATTGTTGCGCATAGCAGGGTGGGCATGTTGGAATGGGCAACTGGACAGATGCTACAAAAGGGAATACAGAGGGCCGCAGGCGGCACATGCTGTGGTGCAGCTGGGCCACAGTGCAGACTAGAGTGATGCCTAGGTGGCCCATACGAATGCTGAAACAGCAGAGCAGCCAGACAGCAACTGATGAAGGCCCAACATGGGCACAACTGTGTTTCCCACAGTGTCACAGGGGATAGTACCCAGCAGCTACCCCCAAGGGCACAGAACAGTGGCAGGCGGTGCTGGGGGGAAGCGTGGACGTCTATGCAGGCACCCCTACCCCAGAACCCGCATCATAGGCAGCCACCTACCCACACACTGGATGGCCTGAGACTGCGCACCACCAGCACCACCAGCAGAAGGGCAGCCACTGGACACGGGGCTAGGCCATGGTCTGCTGCAGCCAGCTGCCACTGCCCCCTCCGCCACCAGCAGAAGGGCGGAGGGGTGCTGGTAGTGGAGGGAGCAGTGGCAGCTGGCTGCAGCAGACCATGGCCTAGCCCCATTTAGGAGGGTGCCGTGCACTGCAACAGACAGGATCCGTCTGACAAACAGTCATGGTATCTCCAGGGAATAAAACTGTCCCTGTGGCAACATGGTGGTGCAGTATGCACAGCCAGTGTGCTCAGAAGCAGAAGGTCACAGGTTCAAGTCCCAGCTGTGGTACCTGCCAACCCTGTCCCCATATTTTACCCAGTAATAAACCGTGGTAAGAAAGAGTGAACCTTTATTGCAGATAACAGAAACATGCCTGGGACACCTGCATTTTACCCTACAGAGCACAGACACCCTAAACAGGCGCAGTACCTACAGAAGAATCTCCCAAATGCAGTCCTGGAGGGTCAAACACCATTCAGGTACCATGCTGTCACTAATAAAGATGCCTGTGCTGCATTTCTATGCGCCATCCCCATGGTATGCAGATTTCTTCCATGCATATTCATGAGGGACAGCATGAAAATTCGAACAGTGTGTGGCCAACCAGGACCTGAGTTGGGAACCCCTGCCCTAGAACAGCGGCCAACAGGGCCAGAAACACCCGCACCCACAGGCCCCATTAACCGAAGCCTCCAGGAGAGGCAGGATGTTGGGCCCTGCGTGCATCTCCCAATACTAGCACGTGCATATCTTAGGAATGCCACCCTAAACCTGGGAATACGATACACAGCTATCAAAAGGTTGCTATGATTACTGGCAGATAGCAATTCCAAAGTTAAGTACAAATTTCTGAGTGAGCTGCATCATAGCAACCTTTCTGATGTCTGTGGTGTGTGCTACAGGTATTGTGTCTGACAGTGTTTACCACCCTGGGGAGTGACCCCAACAGTATTGCATACCATAGCCATGCCTGCACTGTGCCCAGGACTGGTGCGGTGGCCAGGGCTGCCAAACACTGCTATAGTTGCACAATGCTGGCATAGGTGTGGGGAGTATGTGTCTGTCTATCCAGTGTGTGGTGGCTGCAAACACCCTCCACAGCCCACACTACTAGCACTGTTGCCTGTATTGGCCTGCCAATGTGCATAATGAAAGCAAGGTACCATGGGAATAGCCTGGATAGGGTGGTTTGGCCTGGATTCATCTGTACAGAGCATAGGGCAATGGCTGGGACATTGTCGTGCCCGACCACCACCTGCACGGACAGGGTGGCCACAGCATGTCCTGCTGGGAGGTCACTCTCACCCTGACTGTGCAGTGACAATGGCATGGCTGGGTTCCCCCATAGTGCTATACAGCGTTTTTTGTAAGTGATATATATGGGTTCTGTTATCTGGGGCTCAATCACTGACCTATCTGCTTGGTAGGTGTGCACACATCCCCTCCAGGAACATGCACTATGGACTAGCTAGCAGACTGTCTGCAGTTAGTATGTGTGTGGCTGGAACACCTTGCAGGGTGCAGCGGCTGGTGACTTACTGTGCTTGCTGCTGGAGAATGTCAGATGGTGGTGGGGGCAGCTGTGCATTTCCAGGGTGACTGTCTGTCTGCCATTGCCCTATTTATGGATGTGTACAGATCTGCATTGACTGCCATGTAGCGTGTCCTACCACCAGCTGGACTGTGGTTGATGGTCCCCTCTACTGTCACCATTGCAGGGGGGTACATTGTGGATTTGTTGGTGGGAGATTCTGTCCCCAACCCTGAGCCGGGGGGGGGGGGGGAAGGAATCTACCTATGGGTCCAACCACCCCCTCACCTAAATCATGTGACCATGGAACCCACACAGGGTGTGCACTTTTCTGGGTGAATCATAGTCCACAAGGGCTAGATGTGAAATACAGATGGACACAGGCATATCCTAGGTGTGTCTGCAAGGACCACCTATCACACACTGGCACAGATGGAGACCTACAACATAGCCTATCTCAGCAAAGCCAGGTGCTGTGGAAATGGTGCTGGGCACCCCATCTCACCCTCAGGGTGAGCTCAGGACCCGCACACTGTGACAGTCTGTAGCTACTCTGTGCCAGTAACACACACAGTCAGTACACCCTACCAGGCTGAGGTGCTGTGGGGGTGCACATGGTTAGTACCCCCTACCAGGCCGAAGTGCTGGGGGGGGGTGCATTCCACATCTTGTGGTCATCTATAGACTGCTGATCTGCATGTGCAGTGCACCATGGGTATGGGTGGATTAACCCACATCCTGGTATCCACAGCAGACAGTTTGTGTGGTGACCTGACTTCCTTCATTAGCCAGGCAGGGGTTTATTAGCAATCCAAAATACAAAAACCTCCAACAATGTGATGACACCCCCTAGGGGTAACAATGTAACAAAAAGTCAAAACATGTAAAGCCTGGAACAAAATTAGTTAAATAACAAATAATTTTTCTGTCGGCGTCCGCTGACCTGAGATGGGGAGAGGGAAAACCTCCCCACTCGTTGTCAGCAGAGACCCTTTTGTGACTTTATTTAATACCTAAAATTACCAAAAATGCATAGAGTGAAAAACATCACTTAACTGAGCACTGGTAGAAGGGGCAGCAAGAGATGAATCAGCGACATGCATGTTTCGAGCCCCGAAGGGACCCTGTATCAAGCTGTTCCCAAAAAGACGGTTTATTAGCAGCACTGAAGATGTAGCCCACTAGTTACTTCACTGCCTGTGGGGCCAGAGGTCATGGGTTTGATCCCACAGTGTGGTTATTTGGTTGGGCTGTCTGTGGCATTTTCTTTTTTTAATTTAAATTGGTTCTGCCAGCACAGACACCCTCACAGTGCTGTCTCCTTACGGTGCCTCATCAGGCATCCTATAAAGCGCCCTATAAAGTGCCCTCTAGGGCACCCTGTAAAGTGCCCTATAAGGCATCTTATGGGGCACCCCATAAGGAACATTATAGGTTGTCTTGGTGGACAGTGCACTTAATAATGTGCCCTCGGGAGTACCTTATAGGGCGCCTTATGCGGCACCTTAGGTTATGGCCCTGTGAGGGTGTGTTTGCTGGCAGCACTAATTAAATTTACAAAACAATATGCTTCAGACAGCACTGATTTGAAGTAAAAGCCAATGTCTCAGCCAGCTTTACTCATTGGACCCACAGGGGGATTGAACTCACATCCCCTGCACCATCCGTCAGTGTATTAACCATTGTGCTACAGCTCTGGATTCCTTGCTAGACACCTTATCAAATGCCTTATGGGCGCTGTACAGGGTGCCTTGCGTGGCGCTTTACATGGCACTTTGTAACAATTGTTAATGTATGGTGCCTTGTAACGCGCGTTATCGGTACCAAAAACGTGCGTTATCCGTAATGATGCACCGCCCATGTCCTTATTTGGGATTTCTACCTCTACCGCGGATCCTAACGCGATTCACATTACCGTGGTTTAGTAAACATACCCCAATGTTTTGTTAATGATTCCAGTTGGTCACACTGTCCATATGAAAGAAATCGAATCCAATATAAAACAGCTGTTGAGAGGCCTAAACTATGACCATCATCAGGGGCAACCTTGTGATGATTTGAAAATTGTTGCTCTGTTGCTTGGTCTACAGACTGGATACACAAAGTACTGCTGTTTTCTCTGTGAATGGGATAGTCATGCAAAAGATTCCCAGTACATCAAGAGAGACTGGCCACTCCGTTAGTCATTGGAGCCTGGAAAGAAAAGTGTGCAGCATCCACCACTTGTTGAAACAAGGAAGATTTTGTTACCGCTCTTACACATTAAGCTGGGTCTAATCAAAAATTCTGTCAAGGCCATGGACAAAACAAAGCCATCTTTCAAGTGTCTCAGCGGGAAATTTCCCTGCAACCTCGCAACCTGCATTCAGGAAGACCTCATTTATCTCCCTTGCATGTCCTACATTAACACTGAACCAGTTGATTTGTGGGTAATTGAAATCTCCCATTATTACTGTATTGTACTTTTGTTAGCTTCCCTGATTTCTCTTAGCATTTCATCATCCATCTGTTCATTATGGCTAGGTGGTCTGTTGTACACCCCCACTGCCTTCACCTTCCCTTTTTTACATAGGATTTCTATCCATAGAGATTCTTCAGTGTATTTTCTTTCATGCAAAATTTTAAATTCTATGTTACTCAATGCCCTCTCTAACATACAGTGCAACCCCTCCACCAATTTGATCTACCCTATCATTGGGATAGAGTTTGTACCCAGATATCACAGTGTCCCATTGGTTGTCCTCCTTCTACCAGGCCTCTGAGATGTTAATCATATCTAACCTTTCATTTAGTGCTATATATTCTAGCTCTCCAATCTTATTTTTTAGACTTCTAGCATTTGCATACAGGCATTTTAGAGGTTGTATTTTATTCATTAATATCGTTATCAGTTGATAAGGGTGATTTGGAATCTTTCAGCTTTGTACTTAAGGGCATCTGGGTTACTTTTATCTTTATTGGAACCTCTCTTTCTGGATGCTCTAACGCCCCTCTTTTGCTAGTACCCTTCAAGAATACATCCTTATGAACCATGTGCTCTTGGGTGACTGTTGACTTTCCTATATTATCTAGTCTAAAAGAAAAGCTGCTCTCTCTCCTTTTTAAAGGTTAATGCCAGTAGCCTGGTTCCATCCTGGTTAAGGTGGAGCCCATCCCTTCAGAAAAGCCCCTCCCTTTCCCAGAATGTTGCCCAGTTCCTAATGAATCCTAAACCCTCTTCTTTGTACCATTGTTTCATTTACACATTGAGAATCCAGAGCTCTGCCTGCCTTTTGGGTCCTGTTCATAGAACAGGAAGCATTTTGGAGAATGCTACCCTGGAAGTTCTGGATTTCAACTTCCTACCTAAAAGCCTATATTTGGCCTCCAGAACCTCCCTCCCACACTTTCCTATGCCATTGATACCAACATGTACCAAGACAGCAGACTCCTCCCCAGCACTATCTAAAACCTTGTCTAGGTGGTGCATGAGATCCACTACCTTCACATCAGGCAGGCATGTTACCAGGCAATCCTCACGTCTACCCAGCTATCTACATGCCTAACGATCAAATTGTCAACTATATCGGCTGTCCTAACCCCTCCCTCATTGGCACATGGCCCAGGAGAAACCTCTTCGGTGCAAAAGGATTTTACATCACCTGAATGACAGGTCCGAGCTACAGGATCACTTCCTGTCACAGGGAGGTTATGCTCTCATTTCATGCGACTTCTCTCCTCCATGGCAACTGAAACAGCCTGCAAGAAATAAAAGATCTATGTTCAGAAAAAACTCAAGACCTTTCTGTTTGCGGAATATTACCAAACCAGAATGGAAAACCTAAACCCCCAAATACATAAGAAAATAACCGCTCATATAACTCAGCCTCACCTCATCACACAGCAGTAAGTAATGCATACCACCTTAATGTAAATAATTAACTGTAAATAGTTCATTATATCCTAAAGGCCTGCACACTATGTACAATTCTGTTATAATGATGTTTACTGTACATGTTCAGTCAGTTCTTTATGTTCCTTGTAAACTGATTAGAGCAGTGTTAGTTCATTGAGTTCGCTGTAAATCACCTTAATTACACGATAAAGCGGTATATAAAACAAACGAATACATAAATAAAAAGAAAGGCTGCTAGACTAGAGGTGGGATTTCAGTACTACATCCCTATAGGTCTCATCTATGTACCACTCTGTCTTCCTTATGTCCAAATCTGACACTCTAGCTTCCAGGGATCGGACTCATTCCCCGAGGGCAAAGAGTGCCTTGCAGGTAGTGCACACGTAAGACCCCTCACCAACTAGAAAAAATTGTACCCTAAAGTGGCTTACAGTTAAAAAGCTATACAATACACAGATAATATATAATTTATAACAATGCAAAAGACAATATAGCCCCCTCCCGTGTATCAATACAGTTATGAAACTCAAACCCCCCCCCCCCCCCATGCCTCACAGAACAGCCATGTCTTCACCCCTTTTCAAAACCACAGAAAATGTAAATGTGTCTGCATCTCCTCTGGAAGACTGTTCTACAGTTCTGGCACAAAACATCAAAACTGCATCTATTTTTAATTTCCTGGCTTTGCAGTTTTTTGTAGTGCAGTCACTGATGGTTTCATTTCTGTTTTGCACATAGGATTTCAACTGGTATCTTACAAGCTGCAGAAGATGAAAGTGACTGAGCTTTTCACATTTTGCCCTAAGGGACAGGCATGGCGGATGTAGCACACATGTGATTTTTTTTTCACGTGTGCTACATCCCTTTTTGTGTTTGATTTTGTAGTATGTGATTTGTGACAAGATATGACATGTAATCTCTCTTGGTTCAGTTTCTGGGCCTTAGCAGATGATTCACTCTAATGGGGATTTTCCTTCCTCTTTCTCTTGTTTTTCCCTTCTCTTCCTGTTCTACCACCTCCTTTTCTTTATTGTTGTTTTTCATGCCATTTTTGTTTGCTTTTAAAGTGTCCAAGGATCTCTTTTATCACTATGGAGGTTGTCTGTTGCCATTCTGCTTTACTGAATATTAAGAGTATTTGTGTAACATGCGTTTATCCCTGATGCAGGCAAAGCTTTATCAAAACAAATCAGATATTTGAATGATATTAGTTTGACGTCTGTGTTTGTAATATATGTTTTTTTTTTAATTTGTTGTATCATTAAAAGCTTTTATACCTTCCTGTGCTTTGTTGGTTTATGTTTATATTTGCTTTGTTTCACTGGACAATGAAGATTTAAGCTTCCTGAACACTTTTGGATGTATCGTATGGATTTTGGGTTGCTGAGCACGAAAATCACCCTGAAATGTTCCTATCATGCACCATTTTTTTAATCACCTATTTTTGTGATTTCTTCGCATATTTTAAGTCTACTCATATGTTGCCTAGAAAGTAAGCTGTTTTGTTTAGTCCTGGCATGCCTGGGCATGCATTCAGTACAGACTTACAACGTGCAATGGAAATGCTACTGCTCAGGAATGCATGGGCATGGTTAGTCAGGATGGATGCTGGCAGTACAAGTTATAAAAGCAGCTTTCATACACAGATGTTATACATGATGTTGATATCAGTTTGTGTACTTAACAATAGCTTTATATTTAACATGCTTTATATTTATTAGTGAAAACAAGTACAGCTTTATATTTATCAGTGAAAACAAGTACAAGTCGCAGAGCTTTCTCATTCTCTGCGCCAACACTCTGGAATCAACTCCCTTTTGAGCTGCGTCTAATCAAGGACATTACCAATTTTAGGAAGGAGCTAAAAACTCACCTTTTCAAAAGTCACTACAATCAACTATGACTCTCAAGTTCAATAGAGTCGTAGCAAAGAAATCAGATAATTATACGCTTTTGGAAACCGTTATATGTAGAAATATGTAAATATGTATAAATATGTAAATATGTATGTATAAATGTAAATATGTGTAATCCATTCCCCAAGACACTAACCCTGTGTGCTGTGACCTTACCCTCTGATCTAATGTATATACTACCCCCACCCCCCGGTCTTGATTTGACAACCCCCAAAAGATGGAATCGAACCGCTGCTGATCGCTGGAAGTGGCGGTATATAAGTGTGTATTAAATAAATAAATATTTAAGCTTCTTGTCTGAACGATGATTCATAACAGCAGAAATGTCTCATCAATGCTGCAACAACCATGATACATGCTGTTACATTTGTGGTGAGCATACGCTTAAGCCTCAAAGATGCAGCATGACTGCACTTATTAAGAAAGAGGCATAATCTATGTCTGTGCATCTGGTCGGAACTGGACGCACAGAGGTAAACAGGATTCTGATCCCATGAGGCACGTCTAGCCCCCATGGGATCAGAATCCCATTTAAGCCTGTACATGTAGGCCCAGACCCAATTCCAGTTGGCCTTCACGTAAAGGTACATGCCTGGCTAACTCAGTCAAGACTCCTGAATGGAGCCGTGGTGCCATGGCATCCTGTTGCCATGGCACCGTAGCTCCATTCAGGAGCCATGATCCCCAGCTGCCTATAACTTCATTCATTTCCTGCAGCCCGACCCCCGATCTGTCCTCCCAAGGTCAGGGTCGGGCTGCGGGGATCTCCTGCACCCACTCCACCCTTTGATGCACCCCGGGCCTGCCATCTCCTGCCGCCTAGGAGAATAAGTTCCCAGTCTACTCTACCGGCCCCGGACATACCAGGCCAACATCAGAATCGGCCCTGCATGTCCAGGGCCACAGACTGCCTACTGCCCACCCTAACTCCACTTCCACATCACCCCTTTCCTGCCCCCATCTAACCTCCCCATACAAACTCCTTGTTTATACAGGGAAGCTTGGCAAGGATGGGAAAGGTGGATAAATAATGGGGATGGGCATCCTAATAGGACATTCATCCCCGCTATGTGTGTTACAAAATAGACCCCATAATGAATGAGCTCTACTTCGGTTGTAAAGTTGACAATCAAGACAAATCCTGGGCTCTTTACTTTTGCTGTGTGACATGTGCTGCCCACCTCAGAGCTTGGCTCAGAGGTACTCGGAAGTCAATTCTGTTTGCAGTCCTAATGATATGGCGAGAACAGAAGGATCTCTTAACGGACTGTCACTTCTGTTTGATCAACGTATCTGACTTCTCTACTAAAAATAAGAAATCTATTGAATACTCCACTCTGCCTTCAGCCATGAGACCAGTGCTGCATGACAACAGTATTCCAGGACCAAAGCCACCAGAGACATGGAGCCTAGATGAAGCAGATGAAGATGCCACAATACATGGGCCAGCCGTGGAAAACAACATGGATCCAGATTTTGAACCATTTATGTCCAGTGTGCCTCATCAGATAACATAGTCAGAATTGAATGACCTGGTGAGGGACTTAAGTTTGTCAAAAACAAAAGCTGAACTACTTGGTTCAAGATTGCAAGAATGGGGTTTGCTGTCACCAGGTATGAAAATATCTGTCTTTTGGACCCGCCAAGAAGATATGAAAAATTTCTTTGAACATGTTGACAACCTCTGTTTCTGCACTAACAATGATGAGTTGTTAATGGCTTTGAGTTGTGAGCATGACCCACAACAATGGCACCTTTTTATCAATGCATCACTGTTAAGCCTGAAAGCAGTCTTGTACACAATGGCAATGTCAACTCTTAAATACCTATTGCCTGTGCAGTGCACATGAAAGAAACCTACGAAAACACAGAACTATTGTTGAAACACATAGAACATCTGTGGTGATCTAAAAGTAGTGGCACTGCTACTAGGAATGCAGCTCAGGTATACCAAGTACTGTTGTTTCATTTGTGAATGGGACTCCTGTGCTAGAGAGTCTCATTAAAAAGAACTGGCCACTCTGTAAGCGTTTGGTTCCAGGACATAAAAATGTGGCAAATGAACCACCTGTTGATATAAGTAAGATATGTTTGCCTCCTCTTCATATAAAACTCAGAGGTATGAAAAATTCACGAAAGCAATGAACAAGGAAGGTGAAGGATTTCGATATTTGAGACACATGATTCTAAAAATAACTGATGTCAAGATTAAGGAAGACATTTTTATGAGTCCACAAGTCAGGCACATCATCAATGACAAGCAGCACAAGGGACCGCTTAGCATGCACTAACAGGACACTGGGCATTAAGGTGCCAAACGTGCACTTTAACACCCGAAAATGGCACTTACCTTAATGCTGGATAAGGGAGCCCCGGCAAAAGTCGATGTAAAGGTGCTGGATGGAAGGACAGTGGGAGCTGATGGATCTGACAGATATGTGGGCATTCTACATGGTAGTCAATAAGTGGAATGAGCATGTGGGAGGCAGCAGTATTGATGCATTGAGGGGTGCCCAAATAAAATGCTGTAATGTCAGTGTTCGGCATAGAATGGGGAAGACGTGTCCCCCTGAGGTGCCAAAATCGCCATAACATATGCATCAAAAGGATGATAGAGCTGGAGTGGTGATGTGCCAATCAGTGACAGGAGAGGCATGAGTGATACATCGAAATGAGAAAGAAGTACCTGTGTGGTCTATGGTGTAGCCACTGGCAAGAGAATACATCACTGCACATGGCCGGCAGAGGCAGATAGATTGGCTGAAAGAAGAATGACGGTAGATGAGAGGGTGGTATGGAGTTGCAGTATCGATGTACCTGATGTGACATCACCAATGCAGTCATAGTGTGTCAGAAAAAGTGTGTTCATGCCAAGTGGAATCCCCAAGACTAGCTATGTTGGTCACACAGCTGGCACAGCCTCCCAACCACCATACAATACTGTGTGTACCATGGACTGGCAGAAGAGGAGATCATACCTAAGTTTTCTTTAGAAGCTCACATGACAAGCTTTCAACTTTTACTTTAGACGCATCATGTAAAGAGAAAAATCATTAGCATATCATGGGACTATTTGGCCATTTTATTATGGTTAAGCTTCTACTACAAGATAAATTGTCTATGTCAAGCTTCACCTGTTGTAAACCCCTTGGGTCAATCTCTTCATAGAGCCTTAATAAATCTTAATAAAAAATATTTATCTAGATCAGGGGTCTCAAACACGCGGCCCGCGGGCCGCATGCGGCTCGCGGGAGAAGGTTGTGCGGCCCGCGACGGCTTCTGCTGCTGCCGTTGCCGCCGTGGCAACGGCAGAATCGACGGTCAATTTAAAAAAAATAAAAAACTGGCTTCTGCTGCTCTGTCCTGCGGCCCGTTCCCCTCTGCGCGAGAGCCCTGAATGTGCTTCCTCTGCGGCGTGCTTTTCAAGCCGCGAAGGGAGTATTTCCCTCTCGTGAGGCTTGAAAAGTGAATAGGCTTAAGCCGCGTGAGAGGGAAATACTCTCTTCGCGGCTTAAAAAGTATGCCGCAGAGGAAGCACACTCAGGGCTCTCGCGCAGAGGGAAAGGGGCCGCGGGACAGCTGATTTTCTGCTGCAGCAGAAGCCAGCAGCAGAAGCCAGGTTGTTTTTTTATTTACCGGGGGGGGGAGGGGTATGACTGGAAATGGGCTATGGGCAGGGGGGGGGGGTAGGACGGGAAATGGGCTATTGGGGGGGGTTATGACTGGAAATGGGCTATTGGCAGGGGGGGTTATGACTGGAAATGGGCTATTGGCAGGGGGGGTTATGACTGGAAATGGGCTATTGGCAGGGGGGGTGTAGGACTGGAAATGGGCTATTGGCAGGGGGGGGGTTATGACTGGAAATGGGCTATGGTGGGGGCTAGGACTGGAAATGGGCAGATGGGGGTTAGGAAGGACTGGAGGTGGGCTGATGGGGGGAGTTAGGACTGGTAATGAGCTATGGAGGGGCTGACTGAAATGGGGTAATGGGGGTTAGGGCTGGAAGTGGGCTATTGGCAGGGGGGGTTATGACTGGTAATGGGCTATGGGGGGTCTAGGACTGGTAATGTGCTGGGGGGGTTGCTAGGACTGGAAATGGGCTGAGTGGAAGGGGGCTTGAACTGCAAATGGCTGAGGGGGAGGGGGGCTTGGAATGGCAATGGGCTGTGAGGGGAGGGAGCTAGGATTGGAAATGGGCTGCTGGGGGGCTAGGATTGGAAATGGGCTGATGGTGAGGCTAGGATAGGACTGGAAATGGACTGATGCAGGGACTAGAAGGGAGCGGATGCTGGGTGGGGCTGGAACTAGAAGGGAGCTGATGTTGGGGGAGGATTAGAATGGGATGGAGCTGGGAAAGTGAAATGGAGAGGGGAAAAATATTTTGTCTGGGAGAGAAGACAAATCTACAATTGGCCAGGTATTGTGAGAGTAAGTGGGGATTGAGGATGGAGGGGTAAAATTTGAGTGGATGAAATAGGAATGAGGAAAGAGAAAAAGGAGAAAGATTAGTATGTTAAAGCAGATGTAGAGAGAGAATGGAAAAAAAACTAGGAGAGAAGAAAGGGCAAATGGAAGCAGACGATGGAGAGTTAGCAGAAGACATGAAGAAACCAGAAGAAAGTGGCTGGAACAATTGCAACTGAAAAAAATGCACAAAAGGTAGAAAAATATCTCTTTATTTTGAATTTATTAACTGGAATATGTCAGCTCTGGGAAATGTGCATCATTAATGTTTGCGCTTTGTTTAGTACAAGAGGAAATTAATTTATAGTTTTATTTCTACAGTGTTGTTGTACATTCCAAGTTTGGCTTTTGGGGTTCCCAGTTTAATTATTGTCTTCTTGTTTCTAAATCTTTTAGTCTTTCTTTATCCATACTCATTAAAGAGGCATGTTTACTAAAAGTTAGTGTATGGTAACATTACGCAAATATTTATGCAAATGAGGTCCCTTATGCAAATGAGGCCCCGCGTCTTATGCGGCCCCCGGGTTACTTTACAAGTCCTCATTTGGCCCTCAAAGCAATTTGAGTTTGAGACCCCTGATCTAGATAGACATAGGGGTCAATTCTGACCTGCAAATAGCCGGGGTTGCATGTCCGAGTTGGATGTCCAACCCCTGAACAGGCTCGGGACCATATTCCAGACTTCCTGCTCCCTGCACACACAGAGCAATTGTGCAGGGAGCGCTAGACAGGAACAGGAGAGGGCAGTGCTTATGCAGAGCGAGGGCGAGGGGAAGGTACAGGCACCTGGACGTACAGAGGCCATTCAGGGCAGGCCTCTGTACGTTCTACGGTGACAAGATGGATGTCGTACTTATTCCACCTTGAAGGAATAAGTCTTGGGCGAGGATGCGATCGGGGCATGCAGCCCCCCAAACCCACAGAGCAGCAGCTGGTGAGTCCCCGCAGTCCAATTCTGGCCTTGTGCAGCCCAGCCAGGTGTCGGAGATTGGGATGTTGGGGCCTACCTGTGCCGAGCTGGAGTGTGTCTCTGGTTGGCCATGCCGGTGCAATGGCGACAAGACGCCATAGCACAGGCACGCCAGCCGGAGCACTGTTCAGGATGGACGGGCAGCCCCCTGGGACACCCCTAGGGGATGAATGCCATGCATGATGGGTCGTCTAAGTACCCTGATTCTATAGCTGTGGGAACGTATAGTTCCCATGGTTGCAGGATCAGGTCCGAATATGCCACATTCACTTTTTGACCATCCAGACGGTCCGGACGTGCATGGTATGGATTCGGCCTCATAGTGCATTTTTCCTAGCAAAAGCAGTGCCAGAATTCATATGCAGGGCTTTTTCGCTGATACATGAAGGCCAGGGATCAATTTTAGTGGCAATAAAAAAGGAGTCAGTACCATAGAGCACCCCGTTAAACAAAAGCTCTGGACATAGACATGGCTATAGATATTTTTTGTTGGTTTGTTATGTTCTTTGGAGATGATTTATACAGAAAAGATATTTTAGATGATCCACTAGTTGAAACCATGTTTATTTTATATAAATTCTGATTAACAGCACACATGAGGGTAAGTTCATAAAGGACTTTTGTGCATAAAAGCCTTTTGAGGCACGTTTCACTTGAGCATAGTGCTTATTGTCGAGGGTCGAGCCAGGAGAATTTTTATATGTCCGTATGCATGTTTGTTTTCATGTTCCTCCCTCCCCTGCCACCCAAAGCTACGGGATGAAGATCCAGCGAGGCTCCCAGTCCTGTCAGAATGAAGAGCTAGGACTGTGGTCTGAAAAGGCCGTCAGGAGTCCCCAGGTCCTGCTGGCCAGAAGACTGGGGTTGCAAACTTAAAAAGCTGGAGGGAGAACCCAGATTTCACTGGCTGGAAGAGTGGGTCTGAAAAGGCTACTGGAAGGTCCTCTGTCCCACCGGCCAGAAGAGCAGAACATTGACCTGAAAAGAAGGGGTGGATTTGAAGGGCAGGGGTGGGTGAAGGGTGGAATCTAAGCGAAGGGGTCAGAGGGAAAGAAAGGGACATGGCATAAAGGATGAGACTATACTAGAGTTAGAGCAGAAGGGGAGGGGTGGGTTTAGAGGAAAAAAGAGAAGAGATGGTGAGTATATTAAAGTAGAAGAGAAAGAAAGGGAGGGAGGGAGTGAAAGGCATCAGAGAGTGCAAAGTTGGGTAGCAGGGGTGGGAGATTGAATGGCTGGATGGAGAATGCAAGAGAGCAGGAAGGGACAGGAATGGGAAATAGGAGAAGAAGGTGGAAGGGACAAGGGATAATGCAGACACACATCTGCCACTCCAACACATACAGACACACAGACTCCCTTGGAATAAACATCTATCCACTGCCTCAACACACACACATGCAGACATCCCCACCACATACACTACCACGTAAATGCACACACAGCTCCTGATGTACATACCGTACATGCACAGAGCTGCCAATTCACACAAGCAGAAACACATACTAACACATTCACTCATGTCCTGACACTCACCAGTGACACACACACGCACACATAAAGTGGATTTCCCTGGTCCTGTTTAATAATGATTTATGGACTTTTCCTCCAAGAACTTGTCCAAACCTTTTTTGAACCCATCTATACTTTCATCTTTTACTAATTCTCTAGTAACGAATTCCAGAGTTTGAGTACACATTGAGTGAAAAAATATTTTCTCCTATTAGTCTTAAATGTGCTACATTGTAGCTTCATTGCATGTCCTCTAGTCTTTTTATTTTTTGAAGGTGTAAATAACCAATCCACATTTATCTGTTCTGCTCTATTCTTTATTTTATAGACCTCCATCATATATCCCCTCAGCCATCTATTTTCCAGGATAAAGAGCCCTAAACCTTTAATCCTTTCTTCATGGTGTATCCTTCCATCCCCTTTCCCATTTTAGCAGCTCATCTCTGTATCATAAGAGACGTGGAACCCAATTCCGAGAGAGGTAGTCTGGGCCATCTGGATATCCCTGAGGAAGATGGGCCTGTTAGAACCTGATTCTGGACTGTGGGAACTAAACGTTCCCATGGTACACAGAATTGGGCCCATGGACAAACCGGCGTGCCCCTGATGCTAGCGGGGACATCCTCCCCACAGGCGATCCCGACTTCTGCGGCTTAGGTCCCCTACTTCCCTGCCACCTGACCCATGGCTAACCAGCCATGGCCTGGATTGGGTTGTGGGGACTCCCCTGCACCCAGCCCCAGCCCCGGAAGTGAGATCCCCGGCCTCAATCGCCGGGTCGATGCTGCTTGTCCTACCTCCAAGGTGGAATAAGCATCATGTCCCCATGGACCCTGCAGGGCATACAGGGCCGTGACCTGAATCGGCCCTGTATGTTCTGTTGAACTGGTCCGTCCCTGGTCTGCCCCAACCCCACCACCACTGGCTCTCCCTGTCCTGGTGCTCAGGACATGTGGGGAGAGCAGGAGGGGGAATAAAGTCCAGATGACTTTGCGGGGCTGCACATCCCGCCGGAATGTGCAGCCCCTCAACCCACTTATCGGAATTTTATTTATTTATTTATTTACATTTCTTATATACCGCACTATTTGCGATCAGTGTGGTTTACATAAAACAAATGGTATCCGACAATAAACAAAAGTCAGGTCATTACATTGAACAGGAACAAGTAACTTGGAAAACAGGGTAAACTATATACATATGCGGAGCATTGAATAGGGTAACTATATACATGTCAGATGGAGTTATTGGGTATTGATCATACTTGGTGGCTGGGGTTCAGGGCAGTCAGTGAGGTATTTGATAAAGAGGAAGTGTTTCAAGGCCTTCCTGAACTGGCTCAAGTTGGGGATTGCTCTGATGTGTGGTGGTAGGGAGTTCCAGAGACTTGGGGCGCATAGTCTAAAGGCTCTATTTGATGTTGCTTTGGAGCATTTTGTCGTGTCTCTCGGTATCACTAGCATGTTGGCTACTGCGGTTCTTCTTAGCCTGTTGGGTGTGGGTGGTTGGATGAGGTCACATAGTGAAGAGGAGGAGAGCCCCTTGATGGTCTTGAATGTCATCACTAGGGTTTTGAAACTGATCCTGGCTTGAATGGGGAGCCAGTGAAGCTGTTTCAGGAGGGGTGTGATATGCTCTCTTCTTGGCGTTCCGAGGAGAATCCGCGCTGCACTGTTCATGGCAAGTTGCAGGGGATGTAAGGTGGCCTGAGGGAGTCCTTGTAGGATGGCATTTGAATAATCAAAATGAGGAATGATGAGGGCTTGATAAATGGTGCGGAAGTCGCCTGGTTCGAGTAAAGGGCGTAGGTGTCTAAGGGATCTAATCTTGAAGTAGATCGCTCTTACAGTGTTGGCTATGTGTTGCTTCATGTTGAGGTTCTGATCCAATGTGACTCCGAGATAATGTATAGCTGATTTTACTTGCAATTCGGCGTTGTCCACTTCCAAGTAGCTGGGAGGTGTAAACTCAGGATTTCTGGAGATGAACAGGACCTCTGTTTATTTATTTATTTATTTAGCTGTATTTATATCCCGCTTTTCACAGGGCCAAAGCGGTCAATTGTGGGATACATTTAACACGAGGGGATATGAGACACATACACTAATACTTACAGGGAACATGGGCAGTGGAGGGTTAAGTGGCTTGCCCAAGACCATAAGGAGTGCCTATAGGACTAGATATCCCAGTCCCTCCGGCCTGAGATTGCTGTCCCCAGGTGGGACTTGAACCCACGGCCCTCCGGCCTGAAGTACCTTGTCCTAACCACTAGACCACTCCTCCCTCCCTTCTTGTGTTGGATGCGCAGATTTTGAGAGAGGAGCCATTCGGATATTGCGTTGAAACACTTAGGGGCATGTTTACTAAAGTGCGGTAAACGTGACTAACGCGCGTTATACGATGTTAACGACCGTAAGTGCCGTATAATGCACGTACCAACGCGCTAACGACCGTTAACGTAATACTACGTGCGTTAAGCATAGTTAACGATCGTAAAGTCCCGCGACGCGTTAAAACAGCGCAGAAGGTAGAGAGTGGGCGGAGAGAAGGGGTCAATGGGCGGAGAGTGGGCGGGGAGAGGCTCCCCTCATACTAACGCGCTGAATTTCTGAGCTCAATTCCAACGCGAATGAAAACCTGTCGTTAAAGGCATTTAAAGGGAAGAGAAACCATTTCTGTCAGCAATGTACAGAACAACTGGGGAAACCCACAAAACTTGAGCAGTGTGATACATGTGCACAGAACAAAATTTCACATAAAACGTTAAAAATGACCACAGGAAACATTTTAAAAAGCATAATTCAGCTGGGCAACAGTGATAGCAATGGGCAACAAGGAACAACACTCCCTGGAAAGCACCAAAAAAAAAAGAAATGATGTGTGGAAGGGTCTACGCTCCGCAGATCATTTCATTGTAATGGAGCTGTCCTGGGAGTGTTGTGTAATGTTTCCCAATGATATCATTGTTGCCCAGCTTGGTTATGGGTGTGTGCCCCTTTTGTGAGGTCTTTTCTGAGGTTTATGTGCACCTTTGTCTGCATACAAGGTAAATGAGGCCACAGTAAACCTGTTGCAGAGCAGGGTTTCTGACTCGTCAGGCCGGTTTAACTAACTCCAGGGACTGCATTGTCTCTGTGGCCACAGTGTGGTGCAACAGACACAGCCAGTGCCTGTATGACCAGAGGGTCACAGGTTCAAATCCCAGCTGGGGCTCCTGCCAACCCAGTCCCCATAGTTTTACCCACCACTAAACAGTGATAGTAAAGACACCCCTTTATTGCAGAGAACATACGCATGGCCTATATTTTACCACACCAAACACAGACACCAGAAACAGGCACATTACCTAAAGCAGAGTCCCGCAAATGCAGTCCTGGAGGGCCCCACACCATTCCGGTTTCATGCTGCCTCTAATAAAGATGCCTGTGCCGCATAGCTATGCACCACCCCCATGGTATGCAGATGTAGCTCATGCATATTTATGAGGGACAGCATGAAAACCCGAACAGTGTTTGGAACACCAGGACTGGAGTTGGGGAACTCTGCCGTAAAGCAGCAGCCAACAGGGCCACACACACACCCACAGGCCCCACTGGCCAATGCCACCTGGAGAGGCAAGACATTGGGCCCTGCCTGTATCTCCCAATACTAGCAGTTGCATACCTTAGCAATGCCACCCTACACCTGGGTATATGGTACACAGCTATCAAACGTTTCCTATGATAACTGGCAGATATCAATTCCTATGCTAAGCACATTTTGCTCATTGAGCTCCACCATAACAATCATTCTGATGTCTGCGGTGTGTGCTGCAGGTCTGGTCTCTGACAGTGTTCACCACCCTGGGGAGTGACCCCCCAACAGTCTTGTGTACCATATCCATGCCTGTACTATGCCCAGGACTGGTGTGGTGGGTATGGCTGCTGACCACCTCTATAGTAGCACAATGCTGGCATAGGTGTGGGGGTGGCTGTCTGTCTATCCCAGGGGTTCTCAACCCAGTCCTCAGGACCCACCTAACCAGTCGGGTTTTCAGCATAACCACAATGAATATGTATGAGAGTGATTTGCATACACTGCCTCCATTATATGCAAATCTCTTCCATGCATATTCATTGTGGTTATCCTGAAAACCTGACTGGCTAGGTGGGTCCCAAGGACTGGGTTGAGAACCCCTGGTCTATCCAGTGTGTGGTGGCTGCAAACACCTTCCACAGCCCACACTGCCAGCAATGTTGCCAGTATTGGGCTGCCAATGTGCATAATGAGGAGCAAGGTACCATGGGTATAGGCCGGACAGGGTGGCCTGGCCAGGGTGCATCTGCACAGGGCATAGGGCAGTGACAGGCACATTGTAGTGCCCAGCCACCACCTACACAGACAGGGTGACCTCAGTATATCCTGCTGAGAGATCACTCTCACCCTGACTGTGCAGTGACCACAGCATGGCTAGGCACTCCCATAGTGCTATCTAATATTTCTCTCATGTGATAAATATGGGTTTTCTTTTGGGGCCCAGTCACTGATGTATCTGCTTGCTATGTATGCTGACATCCCAGTTCTGGGTGCAGGCATCTCCACTGGGCACTAGCAGACTGCAGCTGGTAGGTGTTGTGATGGAGTGGCTTGTAGGGTGCAGTGGCTGATGGCTTGCACCAGGGGAATATCAGATAGTGGTGGGGTGCAGTATACCATATCCAGGCCTAATGTCTGTCTGCTATTGTGTTATGGCTGTGTACAGAGCTGCATTGACTGCCCTGTGGGGTGTCTGTACCCCAGTAGGACTAGGGTTAATGTTCCCCTCTACTGCCACTGTTGCAGGGAGGTAGACTGTGGATCTTTTGATAGGAGACCCTGTTTGCCACCCTCAGCCCTGGGGGAGGGGTGTGGTGGTGCATGGGGGCTACACCTGACTGAAACAGACAGAGATGTCCAAGGTGTTCCTGCAGAAACTACCTATCTCACACAGTAACACTGCTTTGGACCTGCGCCATGGCCTCTTTCAGCCATGGACGGTGCTGTGGACCTAGTGCTGGGCGCCTCACTACACCCTCAGGGTGAGCACAGTACCCGCACAATGTGACGGTGTGTAGCTACTCTGTGCCAGTACAACACACGGTCAGTACCCCTATCAGGCCGAGGTGCTGTGGGGGTGCACATGGTCAGTTCCCCCTACCAGGCCGAGGTGCTGTGGGGGTGCATTCCCCATGGTGTGTATCTGTGGACAGCTGATTTGCATGTGCAGTGCATCATGGGTGTGACTGGCACAATCCAACCCTGTGAAAATCCAGCACCTGCTCACAGGCTCTGATAAACCATAGGCCATCACACGTACATCTGTTAGCATAATGCATAGGTGCAAGACACCCTAAAGCAGGGGTCACCAACCTCCAGAGGGCCGCGGGCCGCACAGCCGACTACCGGCAGACTAGCGGGCCGCACCCCCCTCCCCCCCCCCACGCGAAAAAAAAACCTGCTCATACCTGTACTTTTATTTTTCCATGTCAGCTCCCTCCCTTCTTCTGCAGCCGCGGCTCCGTGCCTCTTAGGGAACCGCGGCTGTGCTTGTAAAATCATCGCGGAGCCCTTCCTGTCTTGACGGGCTCCGTGCAGCATTGTCCCGCCTCTAAAGGAAGTTGTTTACCACTTCCTTTGTAGGCGGGACAATGCTGCACGGAGCCCGTCAAGACAGGAAGGGCTCCGCGATGATTTTACAAGCACAGCCGCGGTTCCCTAAGAGGCAGGGAGCCGCGGCTGCAGAAGAAGGAGTTGGTGAGTTTGCCTTGGCGGGCCGCACCGGGGAAGAGTCTCGCGGGCCGCACGGAGGGACCTCGCGGGCCGCAGGTTGGTGACCCCTGCCCTAAAGAGTCTGTAATATAAGGTGCCCAATGAAATGTGAATGGACCCTGATGTGAGGTTTGTTCAGCAGAAGGTGGTATGAAACATGATGCTGATGCTGCAAGATGTGGCACAGGTATGAGCAAGCGGGGTTTGTAACGTGTGGATCATGCCCACAGGCTCCCATAGGTAAGAGTCGAACACAATCAGAAATAGTAGTACCAATCCCAGGTGCAATATTCCCCCAGGGATATGTAAATGTACAGTGCTGAGAGAAAACCCAACGCACGTAGTAACGCACGTACACGCCGTAAACAATGCACGTATTCATGCCCGCAGCAACGCACGTACGTACGCCCGCAGTAACGTACGTATTCAAGCGCCATGACATTCGCATGTAGCCACGCCCACAGCAACGCACGTGGCTACGCCCCCAGCAACGCACGTGGCTACGCAGCACAGACACAGTCTGAACAAATGGCAGCCATGTCCAGGAAGCCAGCATTCAGCCAGGGGGATCTGTATCTCCTGACAGAGCTGTTCTGCCTCCGCCAGCAGCGGCTCTTCCCTGGCTCATCCAGGAGGCAGAACCTGGGAAGGGCCAGGAGGGCTTGGGAGCGCCTGGCCCATAGGTTCAACCGGAGCTCTGACTACCCACGTGAGGTAAGTGCATGGGGACAGGTACCCCAAATGATGAGGCTAAACAAAACACACCCAGTAACCACAGCACAAAGACACTATGCACTGCCAGGGAATAGCAGGTGCTGACACATCCTGCAGCTAGCAACGTCTGCCACACACCCTAGAAAAAGACCCCCCAGCCCCAAGGGGGTAGCTGCAACCATGGCAGGAGTGCACCACAGATCACCATGGTATGGTATGGGGCGCCTTTGCAGGCCAGGGATGTCCCCCATCCACAAGACACCCCAGTCCCACCTCTCAGGCCAACAGGAAAGGAAGGGGTCTGCACCATGCCTCTGTCAACCAACACAAGTTCAAAATACATCCGCCGATGCTGCAGGCCCCAAATGAGGGCACCCCTCCCCATCCCTGCCCACTGTCCGATGGAGCCTTGTGTGATCCCAAAAAGACAAACCACAGCTCCAAGCAGATGCAGGCCCCAAATGAGGGCACCCCTCCCCATCCCTGCCCACTGTCAGCTGGAGCCTTGTGTGATCCCAAAAAGATAAACCACAGCTCTGAGCTGATGAAGGCCCCAAATGAGGGCACCCCTCCCCATCCCTGCCCTCTGTCAGATGGAGCCTTGTGTGATCACAAAAGACAGACCACAGCTCTGAGCTGATGCAGGCCCCAAATGAGGGCACCCCTCCCCATCCCTGCCCACTGTCAGCTGGAGCCTTGTGTGATCACAAAAGACAGACCACAGCTCCAAGCAGATGCAGGCCCCAAATGAGGGCACCCCTCCCCATCCCTGCCCCCTGTCAGATGGAGCCTTGTGTGATCATAAAAGACAAACCACAGCTCCAAGCAGATGCAGGCCCCAAATGAGGGCACCCCTCCCCATCACTGCCCACTGTCAGCTGGAGCCTTGTGTGATCACAAAAGACAAACCACATCTCTGAGCTGATGCAGGCCCCAAAGGAGGGCACCCCTCCCCATCCCTGCCCACTGTCAGCTGGAGCCTTGTGTGATCCCAAAAAGACAAACCACAGCTCTGAGCTGATGCAGGCCCCAAATGAGGGCACCCCTCCCCATCCCTGCCCCCTGTCAGATGGAGCCTTGTGTGATCACAAAAGACAGACCACAGCTCTGAGCTGATGCAGGCCCCAAATGAGGGCACCTCTCCCCATCCCTGCCCACTGTCAGCTGGAGCCTTGTGTGATCACAAAAGACAGACCACAGCTCCAAGCAGATGCAGGCCCCAAATGAGGCATCCCTCCCCATCCCTGCCCCCTGTCAGATGGAGCCTTGTTTGATCATAAAAGACAAACCACAGCTTCAAGCAGATGCAGGCCCCAAATGAGGGCACCCCTCCCCATCACTGCCCACTGTCAGCTGGAGCCTTGTGTGATCACAAAAGACAAACCACAGCTCTGAGCTGATGCAGGCCCCAAATGAGGGCACCCCTCCCCATCCCTGCCCACTGTCAGCTGGAGCCTTGTGTGATCCCAAAAAGACAAACCACAGCTCTGAGCTGATGCAGGCCCCAAATGAGGGCACCCCTCCCCATCCCTGCCCCCTGTCAGATGGAGCCTTGTGTGATCACAAAAGACAGACCACAGCTCTGAGCTGATGCAGGCCACAAATGAGGGCACCCCTCCCCATCCCTGCCCACTGTCAGCTGGAGCCTTGTGTGATCAGAAAAGACAGACCACAGCTCTGAGCTGATGCAGGCCCCAAATGAGGGCACCCCTCCCCATCCCTGCCCCCTGTCAGCTGGAGCCTTGTCTGATCATAAAAGACAAACCACAGCTCCAAGCAGATGCAGGCCCCAAATGAGGGCACCCCTCCCCATCCCTGCCCCCTGTCAGATGGAGCCTTGTGTGATCATAAAGCGCTGTTACTTACCTGTAACATGAGTTCTCCAGGGACAGCAGGATAAGTCAGCCACAAGTGGGTGACGTCATCAGACGGCGCCGTAGACGGAAAGTACTCTCACTAGCCCGCCCTCTGGGCTTGGCTAGTAGCCACACCTCCCGGTCCGCCCCTAGCTGATCAGATTTCCCCAGCCGAGGCGAGAGGAGCTAGAAGGCGGAAGCAAGGCTAGGAGGAATCCCCGCCGGGGAGGAGGGAGGGAAAGTGTGGCTGACTTATCCTACTGTCCCTGGAGAACTCATGTTACACATAAGTAACAGCGCTTTCTCCCAGGGCAAGCAGGATGAAGTCAGCCACAAGTGGGGTCTCCCCAGCTAATCGTGTAGCGGCGGGGATAGACACTTGACACTCAGACCCGGAAGTTGCAGGGTAGCTGTTTAATAGGTGAATGCCGGGGGAGGCATTCCCAATAGCCGTACAATAATAAGGCAACAACAGAACATAGCAAGCTGTGCATAAAACGTGCAACAAGATAACATAGTGCAAAACATAAAATAGTGCAACATGAGCAATTGTGCATAGTATCTATGAGATAACATAGTGTAAAACACACCATAACTGTGCAATGGAATCAATTGTGCAATAAGAACAAGCATAGTAGTGCAAAAAAACAGGCTCAAGGCGATAACATTAATAGGGTATAGTCCAGAGTTGGCGTGGGCCTTCAATGCGGGTGAGGTGCAGATAGCACGGCTAGCCCGAAGGCAGCACCCCCGTGGTCTGTCCTGTCCAGGCAGTAGTGTTTCTGGAAGGTCTGGATTGAGGACCAGGTGGCCGCTTTGCAGATCTCTGGCACTGGAACGTCACGTAGGTTGGCAACGGAGGCCGCCAGAGCTCTTAGGTGATGCGCCCGTACTCCTGCGGTCGGGTTGGCCCCCGCGAGGGAGAGGCAGAAGGATATGCAGGTGGTAATCCACTTGGACAGTGTGCGCTTGGAGACAGGGACACCCGGCCTGTTAGGGTCGTAGGAGACGAAGAGCTGAGACCCTTTGCGTAGTGGTGCAGTCCTGTTGAGGTAGCAGCGGAGGGCCCTGACGCAGTCGAGCGTGCGTAGGTGGTGCTGATCAGGGTCAGGCCGGAAACAGGGCAGCTCGATGGTCTGGTTGATGTGAAAGGCCGTGGCCACCTTGGGCACAAACTTGGGGTGTGTCCTAAGACAAGCGCGGTCGTGGTGGAGTATGGTGTAGGGTTCATAGTCCACGAGAGCTTGAAGCTCGCTGATCCTTCTGGCCGAGGTGATGGCGATGAGGAATAGGGTTTTCCATGAAGCGAACTTCATGGGAGATGATTGTAGGGGTTCAAAGGGTTCCTGCGTAAGTTGATGAAGGACAATGTTCAGGTCCCAAGAGGGCACAGGTTCCCTAAATGGGGGGCGCAGGTTGGCCAGGCCCCGCATGAAGCTGGAAACTAGGGGCAGAGCCGCCACCGATGAGTCGCCAATGCGCAGGTGAAAGGCAGCGATGGCAGACAGATGCACTTTGATGGATTGAGTTCTTAGGCCTAGGGCGGAGAGGTGGGCCAGGTATTGGAGGAGACTCGGAACCAGGCACGTGAATGGGTCAAGCTGATGCTCTGCACACCATACGCTGAAGCGGCGCCACTTGAGGTTGTAGGCTTTCCTCGTGGAGGGGCGCCGGGCGGCAAGTATGATGTCTTGAACTTCGGAGGGTAAGTTGAAAGGGGCAAGAGTTACCCTTTCAGCTTCCAGGCCGTCAGCGATAGCATCTGTAGGTTGGGGTGTAGTAGCGTGCTGTTGGTCTGAGAGAGGAGGTCCGGCCGTAGTGGCAGGCGGATTGGAGGTTCTAGCGAGAGGCGATGCAGGTACGAGAACCAGATCTGCCTGGGCCAATACGGGACCACGAGGATGATAAGGGAGTGGTCCCTGATGATGCGTTGTACAGTCCGTGCAATGAGCGGGGTCGGTGGGAACGCATAGGCCAGGTGCCAATGGTCCCACGTGACATCGAAGGCGTCTGCAGCTAGCCTGTGCCGGGAGAGTCTCTTCGAGCAGAAGAGGCGGCACTTGGTGTTTTCCTGTGAGGCAAAGAGGTCGATCTGCGGATGGCCCCATTTCTTGAAGAGGTATGCTGAAGTCTCTGGGTGGAGGGTCCACTCGTGGGGGTTCAGCTGTCTGCTCAGGCGGTCCGCTATTGTGTTTTCCGCCCCTGGCAGGTAGCAAGCTTGGAGACTGCATTGGAGCGATAGGGCCAGGCGCCAGGTGAGGAGGGCTTCGTTGCACAGAGGTCGAGAGCCTGTGCCTCCCTGCTTGTTTATGTAGAACATGGCTACCTGATTGTCCGTCAGGACCTTGACCACTTTGCGTTGGACCTTGTCTCGGAAGGCGTGGAGAGCTAGTCGGACGGCTCTGAGCTCTAGGATGTTGATGTGAAGGTTCTGCTCCTGGGGTGACCAGGATCCCTGAGTGTGAGCTCCCGCGCAGTGGGCTCCCCACCCGAGCGCTGAGGCGTCCGTAGTCATGGTGATTTCCGGAGTTGGGGCGTGCAGAGGCTTGCCCTTGGACAGGTTGGTGGGGTTCATCCACCAGCGTATTGCTTTGTCCGTTCTGGGGTCTCTGCGAATAGGCGCAGAGAGAGGCTGGGAGTGTTGACGCCAGCGGCTGCGGAGGTGCCATTGAAGGGTGCGCATCCGTAGCCTTGCGAAAGGGAGGACGTGGGTGGCGGCAGCCATGTGTCCCAATAGGCGTAGGATAGCACGAGCGGAAGAGCGTGGGGAGCTGAGCACTCTCTCTACTAGCGCAATGATGGTGTTTATTCTGTTCTGTGGTAGGAAGGCCCTTCTCATGATTGTGTCTATATGCGCCCCGATGAACTCCAGCTGTTGAGTCGGAGAGAAGTGGGATTTTTGGTAGTTGATCAGGAAGCCCAAATCGGATAGGAGCGAGGTGGCCTTCCTGACTGCCACGCGCAGTTGACTGCGACCTGGGGCCGAGAACAGCCAGTCGTCCAAGTAGGGGAAGACACATACACCCTGTTTGCGGAGGTGGGCTGCGGCCACCGCGACGCATTTTGTGAACACCCTGGGTGCAGAGGCGAGGCCGAAGGGCAACACCCTGTATTGGTAGTGATTCCCCGCTACTTTGAACCTCAGGAACTTCCTGTGCTGCGGATGAATGAGGATGTGCGTATAGGCATCCTGCAGGTCCAGGGCGGCCAGCCATTCCCGCGACTGTATCAGTGGAAGGATGGTAGACAGGGAGTGCATCCTGAATTTCTCCTTGGTGATGCATTTGTTGAGCTTCCTCAGGTCGAGGATGGGGCGTACGCCTCCCGACTTCTTGGGGACAAGGAAGTATCTTGAGTAGAAGCCTTTGTTGATTTCGCTGCAGGGCACGGGCTCGATTGCTCTGGATGCGAGCAATGCTCGGATTTCTGCGTCCATGGCGGCCGTGTCCTGTGGAAGTGGAGCATGCCCTGAAGGGGAATGGAGCGGTGGAGCATATTTGAAGTTTATGCGGTAGCCGTGTTCGATGATAGAGAGGACCCACTGGTCCGTTGTGATCCTCTCCCAGGAGGGCAGAAATGCGGACAAGCGGCCCCCTGTCGGTAGCTGGGAGCGGGGTAAGTCAAAAACTGGGATTGTTCTTTGCGGGAGCGATGGGTGTTTTCTTAGTAGAACGCTCCCGCTGGTGCGGTTTCTGCCTATATGGCGCTGAGTATTGCTGTTGTTTGTAGTGGGGTTGTTGCCATCTGCGGTAATGGTTGTACCGCTTGTAACTGGAAGAGGCATGGTAGGATGTTTTGCGGTAGGGCTTCGCGCGCTCGGACCCTTCCTCCAGGGTTTGGAGGGTGGTACAGCGCTCACGCATGTCATCTACTGTCTGCTTGACCTTGTCTCCAAAGAGCAAGTCGCCTGCACAAGGTACGTCGGCGAGTTTATCGTGGGAGTCAGTCTGCAGACCCGAGGCCTTGAGCCAGGCCAGACGTCTTGCGGAGATGGCTATTCCAGCCACTTTGGAAGATGTCTCGAAGGCGTCATGAGCGGAACGACCTTGGTGCTTGGTGCATTCCTCGAGATCTGAGATGGCAGCAGAGAGGGCTGGCGAAAGGTCAGAGCCTTTGGAGGCGGCTTTGATGTTGGCCACTAGCGTGTCCTGGTAGATGGCAACCTGGAATAAGTGAGCGGCAATCCTTGCATTCAACATGGAGCCTTGGTAGATGCGCTTTGCGACGTCGTCTAGGAGCTTGTTGTCCTTGCCCGGTGGTGCGTTGACGGACGAACGCGAGGATTTGCTCCGCTTTAGAGCGGACTCCACCACAATGGATTGGTGTGGGAGATGCTGCCTGTCAAAACCAGGCGTGGGTTGGACCACGTACCTCGAGTCCAATTTTCTCGGGCAAGGATGATTGGACGCTGGCGTAGTCCAAGCTTTCAGTAGGTTGTCCTTTAGGAACTGGTGTATTGGAATTGCAGGAGCTGCCTTGGGAACGTCAAGAAACTTAAGGGCTCCCTGGATTTCTTCGTTCCTGCCATCGACCTCGGTGGTTGAGATAGATAAAGCTGTCAGGACTTTGCTGATGAACTTTGGGTAGGTTAGGTCCTCGTGAGACTCTTGAGGGCCAGGGTCGTCAGGGTCCATCAGGGAGGTGGAGTGTGACAGAGAAGAGTCAACTGTGCCGTCTGCGGCCTGGGTGAGGGCCTGCGCAGGGTTGTTAGTTGAAGGAGCAGCGGCTTGTGGGGCCTGATTCTGATTTGAATCGTTATCATTGTTCGTTGCGCCAGAAGCTTCGCGGTGGTCAGAGGTTACCACTTGCTGAGGGGCCATGGCTACTACTTGCTGAGGGGCCATGTTAGAGATTGTGGCAGTCCATTGCTTCAGCATGTCGTTGAGGAGAGTCAGCATGTCCGTGGGGGCTGAGGTGGGATGATCAGAGGTAGTCTGAGCTGCAACTGAAGGCAAAGCAGTTTGAGCATGAGTTTCCTGTACTGAGGAGTCAGAGAGGTAGAGGGCGGACTCGTCCCCCCCACTGAAGGAAGCTCGGGACCCGTGGCTGTAGCGAGAGGACCCTGAGGAGGGAGAGCTGTGTCTGTTCCCCTCATAATACATGGGTTCATAGTACTGAGGGGGAGGGCTGCGAGCGTGTCTGCGCCGTTTGTTGCAGTGGTGGTACTCACTGATGCTGTGTTGAAAAGCAGCTCCTTGGTGCCGAAGCGATCCGTGCCTGCTCCTTGCGCGGCTCCGATGCCGGGAGGTCCTTGAATGATTTCTGCGCCGGTGTCTGGATCGGCTCCTGCGTCTGCTGCTGTGGCGCGGGTCAGAAGCGCTGTCTGAGCAGCTGCTGAAATCGGCGCCGGTAACGCCGCGCTGAATGCGTCTGCAGTCAGGTAGAGCGGAAGTCGTCATGGAGCATGACGGAAGTTCCGGGGGAGGAGCCTGATGCGGCAAGATGGAGGCCTCCAGGGAAACACACGTGGCAGGCAACACAGGATCACGGCGGGGGACGGAGGCCTGGAGAGGCGCGTCCCCGGCCGGAATGGAGGCAGAAGAGGCATCGGGGTGTCGGAGGACCGGCGGTGCCTGAGTCGCTTGCACACTTACAGTCTGTACAGCGTTGGAAGGAGAAAGGAGGTCTCTTAATGCGTGTCGCCGGTATTTCCTGGCTCTTGGAGACATACGTCCGCAGGCGGAACAGTCTTGTACGGCGTGATCCTTCCCCAGGCAGAGCAGGCAGAGGAGATGCGAATCGGAGTTTGCCATTCTCCTGGAGCATGCGGTGCACTTTTTAAATCCGGGTTTCTTCATGATGAGGTGAGAGTGAAATTTTTAACGTCTAACTCGGCAGGCGGAAGACTGATCAGCTAGGGGCGGACCGGGAGGTGTGGCTACTAGCCAAGCCCTCTGGGCTAGTGAGAGTACTTTCCGTCTACGGCGCCGTCTGATGACGTCACCCACTTGTGGCTGACTTCATCCTGCTTGCCCTGGGAGAAAAGACAAACCACAGCTCCAAGCAGATGCAGGCCCCAAATGAGGACACCCCTCCCCATCACTGCCCACTGTCAGCTGGAGCCTTGTGTGATCACAAAAGACAAACCACAGCTCTGAGCTGATGCAGGCCCCAAATGAGCGCACCCCTCCCCATCCCTGCCCACTGTCAGCTGGAGCCTTGTGTGATCACAAAAGACAGACCACAGCTCTGAGCTGATGCAGGCCCCAAATGAGGGCACCCCTCCCCATCCCTGCCCCCTGTCAGCTGGAGCCTTGTGTGATCATAAAAGACAAACCACAGCTCCAAGCAGATGCAGGCCCCAAATGAGGACACCCCTCCCCATCCCTGCCCCCTGCCAGATGGAGCCTTGTGTGATCATAAAAGACAAACCACAGCTCTGAGCTGATGCAGGCCCCAAATGAGGGCACCCCTCTCCATCCCTGCCCCCTGTCAGATGGAGCCTTGTGTGATCACAAAAGACAGACCACAGCTCTGAGCTGATGCAGGCCCCAAATGAGGGCACCCCTCCCCATCCCTGCCCACTGTCAGCTGGAGCCTTGTGTGATCACAAAAGACAGACCACAGCTCTGAGCTGATGCAGGCCCCAAATGAGGGCACCCCTCCCCATCCCTGCCCCCTGTCAGCTGGAGCCTTGTGTGATCATAAAAGACAAACCACAGCTCCAAGCAGATGCAGGCCCCAAATGAGGGCACCCCTCCCCATCCCTGCCCCCTGTCAGATGGAGCCTTGTGTGATCATAAAAGACAAACCACAGCTCTGAGCTGATGCAGGCCCCAAATGAGGGCACCCCTCTCCATCCCTGCCCCCTGTCAGATGGAGCCTTGTGTGATCACAAAAGACAGACCACAGCTCTGAGCTGATGCAGGCCCCAAATGAGGGCACCCCTCCCCATCCCTGCCCACTGTCAGCTGGAGCCTTGTGTGATCACAAAAGACATACCACAGCTCCTGGGATGATGCAGGCCCCAAGAGGGGTTCGCTGAACCATACCGGTGCCTTTGAAAACAGGCCCTGTATGGGATCACAAATGACAAACCACAGGCCAAGGAGTTTGCAGGGAGCACTGCAGGTGACAACCTCCCACCCCAACAGTGGCTGATTGGCACTGGCAGATGTGTGTAGGTGGCACACAGAGCTGTGATGTGTCATGTACGTGGGGTGCACATACAGGGCACATGGGGCACAGACCTGAGAGGCATGTGTGTGGGCCACACATGGGGCTGTCTCCTGTGAACACAGGGGGCATGAGTGTCTCACCCAATAGGGGCAGGCGCTTGTTGCATGAAGTGAGAGGGTTAGCTGCAGAGGCAGGGGACCCCAACGTGTCCCAGCAGTAGCTAAGGGCAATGTTTGGTGTCACCCCTACAGGTGGAGGACCTGCGCAAGAAGGCAAGGGAGCTAAGGGCCCGGTACCCCAGATTTGTGGCTAGGGTGCAGCGTGAGCGGATGGCCCAGCAGAATGGTGAGTACCGGGACATGGCCTTGTAGGGCACCGAGTGGTGGAACCACAGGTCCACTGTGACTGCGGAATATGATGTTCACCCAGGGGATGACATGTGTTACCTCTCCCACAGCTGATGCACGTGCAGCCATCGAGGAAGAGAGGCCGGAAGAAATGGATGACGGTGTGGCCCGGGAGGGGGACCAAGAGCACGTGGGACTGCAGGTCGGCGGACCAGAGGTGGCCACAGAGGATGCCGAAGGAGGGCATGTGGGTGCATCCCCACGCCCCTACGAGGGAGAGGAGGGGGACGAGGATGATGGCCATATGGGAGGGCATGTGGAGGATGTGGCTCACATGGGGAGTGATGTTGCGGAGCTGGGGGATTGGGGAAATGAGGGGGGGAGGAGGTGGGTGAAAGGGGAGGGGAGAGGGAGGAGGTGGGTGGCAGGGAGAGGGAGGGGGAGGTGGGGGAGGAGGGGGATGGGGATGTGGGGAGGGTGTTGGAGGCAGGGGGGCGGGAGGGGGTGTACAGCAGGGGGGTGGGTGGGACAGGTCCCCAATGGCACGCTCCGCCACAGGGCAATGGGGGCACCAGCCACCTGCCCCATGATCATGGCGAGGCACGCCCTCTGGACATGTGCCTGCCACACATGGCCGCAGGCATGTCTGCCGTGCATGCAGCCACACAGACACGGGGAGATGTGTGTCTGTGTGGCTGCATGTGTGGTGTGCGCCTGGCTGCGGCTGTGCGTGCCCAGGCACAAGCCCAGAGGCAGTTCTCCCTAATCCAGGGGCAGGTGCTGGTGACCCTGTCCATGGTGGCTGAACGTCTGCGGGAGCAGGATGAGCGCCCTGCCCGTGCCGCATCTGGTCAGCCACCATCCAACAGGGGTCCCCAGGGTGTGTAATGTGTGGACACACATGGCACACCCACCCTGTGATGGACCGTGCCATTGCCTGTCCATCACAATGGCCACAGGGATGGGGGTGGCCAATGCTGTTTGTCCTAGCAGGCGTGGTTGGCCATGCTGGTTGTCAACTGCCATCATGTACTATGTCAACCGGATGGCCCATGTGTGTCCTAATGTAAATAGTGTAAATATGTTTTATACAAAAAAGTTATAAATGTTTGACGTTCAACATATGTACCTGGTGGTCAGATGTCCCTCATTGCTAGGTGACAGTGATGTGCGAGTGATGGGTGTGGCAGTGTTCACTATGAGAGGCAAGGGAGGATGTGGAACAGGTAAGGGCTGTGGCGAGAGCACCCCCACAGACATGTCACAGCTACGTTGCTGCGAGGGTGGCCCAACGAGAAGGGTGGAGAGTGGCGTGCATGAGTGACGTGCAACAGCATATGTGTTGGTAGGTGTGAGGCACACAGCACAGAGTGACAATGAGACATATGGCGGTGGGGAGCGGATGGCCTGTGTATCCTATCCAGCATGGCCCCATATTGTTGGCCTGTGGTGGCAAGTGCAGGACGGCTGAGGTGTATGCGTAGCGGTGGGGTTAGGGGGGAAACACATAGGGTGCACCACAGGGGCTCCTGAAGCTGGCGCCTGAGGGGGGAGGGGGAGGTGAGCGTTGTTGCAAGGTGTGACTGTGTAGGGCCCAGCAACAGCTGTCTATATGGCAAGCACGTGTACCAGCATGCAGGGTGGAAATGGGGGATGGTACAGGATGGTCCAATGATCCGCTGTGAGACGTATGACCACCCTGCTGTATGTTGGTATGGGTGTACTGGCTGGGCCCAGGGGGTGCAAGAGCATATCGTCAGTGGAGTGCAGTGGGCCATCGGTGGTGGCACTCACAGGGGTGTGGGGGTCGGGGGGTGTCCACAGCAGAGGGTCGGGACAGGGGCTCAGCGGGATAATGCCCAGAAGGGTGGCACAGTGCGGCATGGCTGTGGATGGTGTGGAGTGCAGTGTGGATGGTGCGACAGGTGACAGTTGCTGGATGTAGGTTATGGAGGCCAATGTGTTATTGGGATGTGCCATGATGGGTGGCAAGGGAGTGTAGGTGTATATTGCGGCCACTGGTGCACAGGGTGACGGGTAGCCATTACCGGGGGGTGACCCTAAGGTGTTGGAAGATGCATGGCTGTGCTCAGGGGGCCACAGTGGACATGTGTGACGGTTGCGCCAAGGTGGATGTTTGTGGGAGCATGTAAACCGGAGTACGTGACATGTGCAGTGTACATACTGTGCTTGCTTAGGGTGCTGTGAGCGGCAAATGTGGCTCCCCATGCAGGACATACAGTGCACCTACACCACCACAGAGGCCAATGGTGGCTGAAGGCTCCACAGGGTATTGGCCCATGGGGTCCCTGGGCACCCATGACACAATGCAAGCCACCACAACATGGGAGTGATGGACCAGCATTGCAGCCTATGGGATTGGCTGCGTACCCATTGTGGACATGGCTGAAGGGGGGGACGACAATGGAGAATGACATCAGTGGGATCGTGACGTGCCCTGCCCATGGGCCAGGGGGTGGGGTGGGGGTGTGATTGTCATGCCACAAATGAGACAGGAAGCACAGGTCACCTTCACTGGCCACCTGTGTGGCCCTTTATTTACCCATCCCCCTGCCACCCCTTGCGCGTCCCCACCCAACCCTTGGCGGTTGTCGCCCCCCTGCTGCTGTTGTTGCTGCTGGTGTAGATGGCGTTGTCGCCTGTGGCTGCTGCACATGGGGACCTCCTGCCCCCCTCCCTGCTGCCATCCGCTCCTGCGCCTCAGCCATTCGCTCGCACGCCGTGGCCATGTGGTCAGCATGTGCGAGGAGGCCAGACATGGTCCGCTGCAGGCGCCTTGTCATCCTCAGTTGGCGCCGCTGGGTGCGGGCCACGGAGCGCAGTACATGCCATATACCTGTGGGGAGAGCCCATAGTACAGTGTGAGATGGGGGAAACAGCAACACCTGATCGGGGCCATATCTACCATAGCAGGATAGGACACTCACCCTCTGCATCTCGATGGGCTGCTGCTGAGTGGGCCTGCATTTCTGCGATGACGTTGCCAACAGCAGCCAGTGCCTCGTTGCGGTGTTGCCGGGGAACATCCGCAGGCACGTTCCCAGTGCCTGCAGTGGTGTGTGTCGAGTCCCCGTCTGATATCTCTGGGACCTCCATGTCCCCATCACCCAGGGGTGCAGCCTGCCCCTCGTCACCCACATGGACGACCTCGGCACCAGTGTCCACGGGGCTTGATGGATCCACGTTTGTCACCGCTTGTGGCTCCTCCTCAGGTTCGATGGCGCTGACATCACCTGGGTGCCACAGGGTTACATACGTCAGAGGGGGGGTCTCGCTGCCTGCCCACCCCATCGCATACCCCCTCAGGCATCTGTGGGTTGATGATCCACGTGTGTCTGGGCCATGGCTGTAGTGGCAGCCCACTACGTTTGTGCACTCCCCATGCAAGTGTCCCCTGTGGTCCGCCTTCCCGGGCCCCCCCCCCACACCCCTTGGTGATTACGCACACCCCAGCCAAGGCCATCACCACCCTCATCCTGACCCCACCCAGCATTTCCGTAGCAGGTGCAGTGTGTCTTCAGGTAGGCCATCCCCTTACCCGTGTGGCCCTAGTGCTCCTGCCAGCCCTGCCACGTGAGCCATGCAACATGTCAACACCCTCTGCTGTCACTGTGGTTTGGCCACCCATGCCCAGCCTCCCATTCACTGCATACTGCCACCCACTGCCACCCAATGACAGGCCCCCCCCCATCGTGGCTCCTGAATGGGTGTTCCCTCTGTGCCTCATTTGTCCCCCTTGTCCAGAACAGCCACGTACTGCCCCCCCCCTCTGTTTTGTCACACACCATGTGACTGTGCTACATTCCACTTTTGGTCTGCACTCCCCCCTTACCTGCTTGTGGGTGGGCCGTGTCCAATGCAGCGGGTAGTCCGTGCACATACATGGGCCCGAGTCTATCGGCCAGGCGTCGCTCCAGGTCGGTCAGGTTTGCCACGTGAGCTGGACCCCCTCCAGTGCCTTGGGCCCCACGACGCTCACGCACCAGCTCAGCCCTTATGTGCCTCTTGATATCGCAGAAGCGCTTGCGAAGGTTTTCTATGTCGCGGTGTGGTCCCTCTGCTGCTCCCACCACTGCCTGGACCTCACTCCATGCCCTTTATTTATTTATTTATGCTTTTCTTTTATACCGCTTTTTCCAGAGATCAAAGGCGGTTTACACTTAACATATAATGAACATGGTTTTACATGGAACAGCGTTTTTCATAACTATGTACAATTAACTTTTCATGAACAATAACATGGAACAGTGTTTTTTTTCATAACTATATACAATTAACATTGGCTAGTAATGCTGTAACTATTTGTGCGCATAGCTATTGTCAGGGATGAGCTTGTGCGCATAGCTATTGTCAGGGATGAGCTCTGCCGCCCAAACAGAAGATCGTAGCGCTCCAGGATGTTTGCCAGCAGGAGGTCATTTTCCTGCTGGCTGAAGCGTACAGCCCTGCGACGGCTCTCTGCCGGGATGGGGACCCTGGGCTGGCGTGGTCTCCCACCTGTATGGGCACCTGGACCCTGCTGCACCCCAGATGGTCCTGGAACCTCATCCTGCACAGATGGCTGGTGCTGCTGGGTGTGAGGGCTGGTCCCGTGGATGGTCCTGCTCTTGTGTCTCTCGCTGCTCCATACTGTTGTGTATGGTTGTGCTCGGGGGTTAGCCATACAGTGCCAATCATACATATAGGTTATCATGGGGTGTGGCTCGCGGGGCATTGGCTACGCGCACAGCCACGTGTGCCATGAGGTGCGTTCCGACGCGCATTGCTACGTGAATTGCTATGCACAGGAAGTGACATCATATGTGTGCGTGTAGCCAGTAGTTGCCATTTCACGGATCCCTCCTACACATCCCTTTAAGGCAGTTTCGTTGTGTGTAATGCTGGTGCACATTTACCCATTTTTGGTATGGTTATGTTTATCTGCGCCGTAGTGGTAGCGCTGGCTGCTGCAGCACTATGTGACACGTACGCGACCTCACTCTGATGTTGCACGCGTCGTTACGCGCGTCGCACCACGTCTTCAGTTGCCTGCTCATGGGCACATGTATTCTATGTCACTCCTGTATTGGCGTCTGGGTGTGGCTTCAAGTGTGATACGCAGTTTATATACACCCTGCGACATCGCTCGGACTCACCTACATGAGTGTGACACATAGATGATTATCCACGGCTGCATTATGGGAACGCGCGAAACAGCGCGCGCTGCACTTTCATACAGGTACATCTTCTATTTGTTGTAATCTGGATCCTTCTATTTCCCCAGGTGAGTGGCAATCATGTGGTGTCCATCCCCACCCACACCACTATTTCTAACCCTGCTATCCTCCAACCTGTGTCTATCATGGCTCATACTGCGCATGCAGGTGGTGCAGTGGTTGCATTGGTCGAGCTGGCGGACCTGCTTTTCCAGGAGGAGGGAGATGTTGTTCCTGGGGCAGCGGCCCTGGGCATAGGTGCAATGCCACTGCAACTCAGTCCTGCAGCTGTGGGGCCTGCACAGGTGGGTGTGGGTGACCAACGGCGCCGTAGGCGTGCTGAGATACAACACCGCCTGGGGCGTCTCTACAGGCCCAGGGTCTTGCTCCAGGACCTGAGAGAGGGCCAGGTATTCTCCCTCTACCGGCTGGATACAGGGGCCATTAGGGAGCTCTATCAGGAACTCAGACCTGACCTTGAGCCCCTGACTGCCCGGTCACATGCTATACCGGGTATGACCAAGCTCCTGGCTGCCCTACATTTCTTTGCCTCTGGCTGTTTCCAATCCTCTGTGGCAGCAGTGGGTGGGATGAGTAGGCCCATTTTCTCCCGCTGTCTCCACCAGGTACTGCGTGCCATGGTCAGCCGGGTTGGGAATTACATAGCAATTCCCAACGGTAGGCAACATTGGGCGGCCCTGGCACAGGCATTCCATAGGATTGCTGGGATACCACACGTGATGGGCGCTATAGATTGCACACATGTTGCCCTTGTCCCGCCATGCGACAGGGAGGTTGTGTACCGCAACCGCAAACACTTCCATTCCCTCAATGTGCAGGTTGTTTGTGATGCAAGTATGCGTATCCTGAATGTGGTTCCGCGGTTTCCAGGGTCTGCCCATGACTCCTATATCCTGCAGAACTCGGCAGTGTTTGGCCAGTTTGAGACTGGTCAATATGGTGACTACGTCCTGCTGGGTGGGTATTCAGCGTATATGACATGCACCTACTGTAGGTGGGTGTCTATACTGCATTGTCACCATTCTCCACTGCTTGCCTGACATTGCTGCGTTATTTCTGGGAGTACACTGTTGGGTGTGGCTCACTACCTCATGCCGTGTCACTGGTGTCTTGGTCACAGACATATGTTTCGTGACACCCATCTCTCTGTCTAAGATGTGTTTGTTTGCTCTCACATGTGTGTCCCAGCGGCCATGTGGTGTCGGTTTCTCCGTGGCCTTGCCCTTCTTTATTCCGAGCAACTGTGTCCAGGGGCAACTGTGCTGCATATGCTGTGTCCCCTCCATGCCTGTGAGCTACACATGCAACCTGCCCATGGCCTCCACATCTGGGCACGGGCATACTGCACTGGCAGTTATACCCATGTCTCCCAATGGGGTCAGTCACTTGGGCAGCCCATATGTTGCATGGCTGTCGGGGAGGCACCCTCGGGGGGGGGGTGCATAGACCCATCCTCATGGGGGTCATTCTGTATACGCGGCCTACTCTCTCTGGCCATGCTGTGGGCTAGACATGAGATGTGCTGTGGGCGCTTCAGCTAATACACATGTCTGCTGCATGTCTGGGCACCGTCTTCGGGGTCCCCTGTCACCACCGCATGTTGCTTCCCCCACACCACCCACGCAATGTATCCCTGTGGCATGTGCTGTGTATGCGCCAGATCGGGCCAGCCACCTACTTGCACACCTGTGCCTCCCTGCACCCCCGGGTGCTATTTGACAATGTCCGGCATCTTGCCTCACAGCTACCGCCATTGCTCTTTGTCGCCACAGTTCTTGCACATGTCCTGTGTCACGGTTACATGGGTGTGCACTGCCACTATCGGCATGTCATGGTCATTTGCCACTGGCCTCGACAGCCTCTGCTGCACTACCACTGTGTGCACTGCGTTTGCCTCATATCTGTGTGCACGGCCTCTCGGCTGTCCAGTTCTGAATTGCTACGTCTGTCATTCCATTGTTGGCTCAGCATGCATGTGACTTTGCACCATTATTTTCTGCAGGTGATGCAGGATATGGGTGTCGCACCTGGCTGCTTACCCCTGTGCGTCTCCCTCGGACAGGTGCAGAGATACGGTACAATGAGGCCCATGCCTCCAGTTGCTCAGTGATTGAGCGCACCTTTGGCGTTCTCAAAAGTCACTTCAGGTGTCTGGATAGGACTGGCGGGGCCTTACAGTACGGACCGCTGACTGTGGCAAGGATCATCATAGCCTGTTGCATCCTCCACAACATTGCTCTCAGGCACAATGTTCCAGTCAAAATTAATGAGGATCTTGGGGTCGATCCTATGTGCCCTCCTGCACCTGGCCATGGTGACACACGTGCGGGGATGGCAGCCAGGCAACATCTGATCGAGGACATCTTTACCTGTAAGTTATGGGTGTGCTGGGGACGTGTCTCTGGGTTAGCCATGTGTTAGGTGGTGTGAGGATTGTGCAGCACTGCCATCTAATGTCTCCATATCTCTGTCCTGTTCTTGGCTCCACAGGATGAGCTTCTGTGTTCCAGGCCCACCCGGATTGCCTTAATATGCTGCCTGAGGCTGTGCTGCATGTGGGGAGTGTGTGTTCATATATGCATCCTTCCTGTTGGCTCGGGTGAGTTGGCAGGTAGTGTTGATTGCATGGCAGTCGTCACGGCTAGACACATATATGTTGTTTTCTCTCCACTGCTCCTATGGTGCTGCACATGTATTTGGACCACTGCTCCATCACCCTTCGCTTCCATCTGTCACACATGTGGCCATTACCTGTTCACATCTTGGGGGTCTGCATGGTGTATCTTGCACACATCTTGTGCGACTGTGTGTGTACTCTGGCACAGGACAGTGTATTGTCGGAGGGTATGTTGATCAGCCACTGCCATTGGGTCATTTGACAGATTTGTGCCACTCATGCATGTGATGTGCTGTGTGTCTCCATTTGTCATTCAGTGTTGGGGGTCATGACATCTGGGCTTCGTGCATGCGTACCTTCTCACACTGTGTATGTTCCTGTTTCTTATTGACCTGTCTACATGACCATTCAGTATGCGCTACCCTGCCTATCTGTGTTGTAGGGATGTGTTTGGCCCCCTCTCCAATTATGTTCCTTCATCCCTATGTTACCTTCTGCTTGTGGGCGAATGTACATTGTGCACATGTGTCATATATGTTTCTCAGATGGGTCACAGTTTTGATGGTGATCCAATGTACATCAACATTGTGTTTCCGCAGGACACACTGCACCGTGGACATGTTCCTCTCACAGCTACCCATGCAGACGTGGTGATGTCCACCGTCCATTGGTGTCTGGATCCGCTATTGGGGCTCTTTGTGCTTTTGCATGACATGGACATTCCCAGTCAGGCCACTGGTGTACCTTTCAGGTGGGCCTCACCTTCCATCCTCTGGGACATACACCACGTGCTTATGCTGCATTTTGACTATTGCTCTCAGGCTGTCGTTAGTTGTTATCTCGGTATGCCATCGCTGCTGCACATGCTCTGGACCCCTGGGGTGTATGCGTGTCATGTGCATGTACATGATCATATTGGGATGGTGCCGTGGTCTTCACGGACATCTACTTCAGTGGTCCATGTGCACTGTGCTCAGTGTTGTGGACATGTCATGTGGTGCTATCTATGCATTCTGTGTGTGGCTGTTTTTATGTGTGTGTCTCCTTTCTGTCCTCCAGGTGTCGTGGGTGGGTGTGTCATTCCCTTACCTGATATCCGCATCTTTTCACACAGGACACAGACAACAATGTTGACACATGTGTTCCACTGCATCCTGTGATCACGTCATCCATATGTGTTTGGCCACAGCACCCATGTGAGCGTGTTCCCAGATGTTGGCGACACAGGGAGATAGTCCTCTGCACGTTGGACACAGGCCTTTTTCTCAGACTCATTGCTGGCCTATTGTTACTGTTCCTGCGGTGACTGGCCTGCCGTTGCTGCCATTACCTGTTTGGGTGTTTCCTCTTTTGCAGTAGGGGGGTGTTGAGCTGTACATGGGTTGGTGATTTATGAACTGTCACTGTTGGCATGGCATGTGGCCTTGTCACTCTGCATGCTTTCTCCAGAGTCTTATATTTGATGGGGATGGTGTCTGGTGTGCATACAGTGCGTGCATACACTGTGCGGACATGTCATGTTGCGACCCTTCACCTCACATATTACTTTCTGTTTCCAACGTCTGCTGCTTTCGCACCTTTGATTTTTGGGGGTGCCAGCAGGGGGTGGTCAGGGTGTGTTGGCTCCACAGGCATAAACAGGTGGGTGGCGTTGTAAGGTGGGTTGGGTGTGTCCTTGCGACGTTGGCTGCCACACAGGCCCCATGTAGTTCTTCACGTCATATGGTGCACCGGACTGCAGAATATGCTTTCTGCTTGGGTCTGGTGATTGGCTGTTGGGGACAGATGTTTGCACATTCGTGGTTTTGGATATTTGGTGGTTGGGTCACCCCATTTCATTGACACTCGGGTGCTTGACGTTTTCGGTGACACCTGCAAGTTGTCTGTTCCTTCCTTGTTTGCTGCTTACTTGGCCATATCATATGTGCAGCCCCATCACATCTCCGCCCACCCATCCATGTTTGAGCTGTTCATGTCCGTGTGGCATGTTTTGCTGTCCCTGTGCCACATTGTCTGGACTAATAGTAGTTCTCCTTCTGGAGTGGTGCATGTGATGAGCTACCTGTGCACTGGTTCTGCTGATGTGGGTTAGCCTGGGCCTCATCACTGATCTGGTTGGTGATTGACATGCTCCTCTTTCAGTCCAGTGCCCCTTTCCACAGCCCATCCACATGGGCCTCCATTGGCCTATCCAATTCCACCCCTCATGTGTCACTCCCCTGATCAATTGCATGTTGTTTACACTACATTATATCTCCTGCTGTGTGTGTGTGTGGACCTGTTCATATGTGTCTTCCATCCCACCTGTGGACTATGTTGTTGGCTATGGACCCCTCCTCCACATGTGTACTGCATTTTGCCTACGCTCTGTGGTTCCATCTCCTGACACGCAGCTGTGGTTTTGGATGTTGGCATGCTGTGATCCTGTCTGCATCCATTTCTGTGTGCCTCAGTGTGTTTTTCTGGTCATTTCTTTTCTCCAGTGCTTTCCATCCGAGTGGTCATAGCTTTGCACTCTCTCTGTTCCTCTTTTCCTCTGCCTTTCCCGCACTGATACCTGTTGTCGCTGTTATACTCGTTTCTTGGCTTCTGCTACCTGTCCGGTAATATTATCGTGATCACATTTGCTGTCCATCCTTTGGTCCATGTATTTGCATTATTGTGGGGTGAGGTGTCCTGTATGTTGCTGTGGACTGTTGCCCCGTATCCTACCCTGCTACCATTGTCTACATAGCATCTCTTTTTGCTTGTTGGTCCTGTGCCTGCTCTGCATTTTCTGCTCACTTCTCTGGCCACCTCACCCTCCACTGCGGGACACATATTCTCCTCACCTGCCACACACTGTTTTTCCGGTACACCAGGGTGCCAACACCCTTTGCTGTGATGCTGTTGCTACCATCATGTTTGTCTGCGCTGCTGCCACACACGTGTGATGCTGTCAGGTTTGAGGGTCCGTTAACTCCCTACTCGCCCTCCATCTGTTGCCTGTTCATTGTCTTTACTGTGGGCTCTAGGTGGTGTTTGTGCTACATCTGTCTCTGTTCCACACAGGTCCTGCAGGCCCTCCAGGCACACCTTACAGCCTCTAGGGCACACTGACCTTTGCAAACATACCATTTTTGGTGCACCGTGCCATATTGTTCTATGGGCCACAATTCCATCAGCACTCTCCTATCCCTATGTACCTCATATTACAGTTAACGTTGGACAACTGTCTTGACACCGTACTGGTACACCTTTTCAGGCTTCTTCTTGGCCACACTGTTGGGCTACTGTCTTTTGATGCTCTATGGCAGTGGCGCACATATTCATATCTCCCTTCCAGCCCAGGCGCTGTGGGGGCGCCTACCCCCTCCTATGGTCATCTCTGGACTGCTGCTGTGCATCTGCAGTGCACCATGGGTACTGTTGCATACACCCATATCCTTAGCACCCCAGCAGGCACCTTGGGTGATGACATGGCGCCCCTCGGTACACAGTCAGGGAGTTGTGGTTCAGGTGTTACGGACATCTGCATTTTCTTGCGCACACTAACCATAGTATGTTTGTTCTTGCTTTTGCTTTTGCCAGTGACATTCAGTTTTGCAAAGGGGTCTGTGATGTTATTGGGCCTTATATATTTGGTAATGATCATGACCTTGGTCTTGATTGTGTTTGCCATATGCCCTTGTTTGCTGAGACCTTGCTTTGTTTCCTTGTCAGGCAGCCCTTGCATGTACATAGTGCGACTTCTGTGATTTTGGTGTGGGTGATTGGGTCATTTGGCAGTTTTGCTCCAGGAGATGGCCACCTCATTATTGGGACTGTGTTATTTGAACTGGCAATATGAGCAGATAGTTGCTTCCATGCTTGGGGGGGCCCCCTAGGTCATGGGTTTTAACACACAGTGGGTCATTTTGCGCACCTTGGGGGGCATTTTGTTATCTTGCTTTACATTGGTGCTGACAGCAACATAACCCTCACACTGCAGACTCCTCACAGTGACTCATCATGGACCCTGTAACATGCCCTATGGGGCGCTTTGTGGAACGCCCTATAGGGTGCTGTGGCAGACAGTGAACATTAGGCTTTGCCCTCTGTTGTGGCTTTCAGAGGGTTACCCTATATGACACCTTCGGGTTATATCCCTGTGAGTGGGTGTTTGACAGCAGTACTTGTTGGACATACAAACCAGACTACCTATGACATTACTGATCTAGTGTGGGGGTCATGACGCACACTCATCCACAGATACGCCCACCTTGCAGGGACACATCCACTTAGTACAGGGCCCATAGTTGTGGCACACAAAGCATGTCCTAGTGCTTTTTGCTGCTGGATTCCAATGGCAGGGCAATTGGGTTGTCCCCTGCATTGTTTCTGGTACAGTTTGACGTGGTCTTTCCTTTATTACCTGATTTGTGTATATATTTGACTTTTTATGTTTCACACTCCCGGTTCTGGCTGCAGATTCACAGTGTTTTCTACCTTTGGGGGCTGCAGCTCTCTGGATTACACAGACACTCCCAACGAGGGGTGGTGGGCATTTTTTCCAACCTCTCAGGTTCTTTGTGTCCGAAAAAAATATGGGGTTTTCTATGGTTTAGACAGAGGGGTGACTGGTTCTACATATGTGGGACTACTGTTTGTGGAAGGTACTGTTGCAGGCAGCTTTGGTCCTTGGGCACACAGGGGGAATTGAACTCACAGACCCTGCACCACCTGGCAGTGTCTTACCCATTGTGCTACGGATCAGTCTGCCTTCACAAACAACTTTTCTAGCTTCTTCTGGGGCACCCTGTTGGGATACTGTCTGTTGCTACTATGTGCAGTGACACACACAGTCATTTCACCTTACCATACCAGGGGGCTATGTGGGTACATACCCCTTCTTGTGTTCATCTCTGGACTGCTGGTCTGCATGTGCAGTACACCATGGGTATGCCTGCATTGGTACAGAAACTGGCCAACACAGCAGGCAGTTGGGTGGTGTCCTGCTGCCCCTCAGTAGACAGCCAGGGGGTGGTTAGCCGCTATGGGGCTGCAGGCCAGTGGGTCATTCATTGCCTGTGGAGCCAGTAGTCATGGATTCAGACCCACAATGGACTCCTTTTATAGGGCTGTCTGCTGCATTATATGTTTTACATACACAGGACTGCTACCAGCGACAGCCCCTCAGCGTAATATTACCTTACTGAGCCTCATAGGGCGCACCATGTGTCACCTTATCTGGCTCCCTTTACGTTCCCTTATGGAATGCTCTATGGGGGACATTTTGGTGTGCCTCAGTGGACACTCCACTTTATAATGTGGCCTATGTTGTGCGTTATGGGGTGCCTTCTGCAGCACCTTTGGGTATGCCACTGTGTGGGTGTGTTTGCTAGCACCCCTACAAAACAAACACAACATATACATGCCCCCTCACTCACTATATAATGTGTGGGTGTGTTTGCTAGCACCCCTACAAAACAGACACAACATATACATGCCCCCTCACTCACTATATAATGTGTGGGTGTGTTTGCTAGCACCCCTACAAAACTGACACAACATATACATGCCCCCTCACTCACTATATAATGTGTGGGTGTGTTTGCTAGCACCCCTACAAAACAAACACAACATATACATGCCCCCTCACTCACTATATAATGTACAGGATGCTGCGTCAGCCAGCCTTCTGCATCTGGCACCCTGGGGACTCGAACCCATTATGCCTGTATCAGCAGTCACTGCAGTAACCATTGTGCTACAGCTCTGTATCGGTCATGTATGTCTGGGTGGCTTCTTACGCTTAACGCGCAGGGACGCGCTAACTCGCCCTGTATCGCTCGTTAGTTTTTGTAACGCGCGGTAGGTGTTACGCTGTCCCCCCCATCTCCTTATTTGGGGGTTTGGCTTATTAACGCGGGTCCTAACGCGAACTGCACTAACGCGGTTTAGTAAACATACCCCTTAGTCAAGGGGGTAAGGTCTGGGCAGTCCAGGGATATTGGCAGGTACAGTAAGACATCATCTGCGTATATCATGCAACTCACATTGAACGATCTAATGATGTTACAGATAGGTTGGATATAGATGTTAAACATAAGTGATGATAGGGAAGATCCTTGAGGAACTCCTTGGCTTTGTAGGAATGGCTCGGATGTGGACCCGTTTGCTCGGACGTATTGCCATCTGCCAGACAGGTAGGATCTGCACCACTCGAGAGCTATTCCACTAATGCCTTTCTCTCTTAGCCAACCTAGGAGAATTTCGTGGCAGACCGAGTCGAAGGCTGCCGCTATATCTAAAAAGACGAGTGCAAACCCTTGACGTAAGTTGTCAATGCCTGAAATTATGGTGTCAAAAAGAGTTGCGAGTAGTAGAATTGGGCCCATAGCATCACATACAATGTCTCCTCTATGGTGAATGTTGAGAACTTTAGTGGGTATGCCCCATCAATGTTTCTTTCCTGTTGGAACTCGTAAACTGGAAATCATTAATTAAACTATACAGCTTACCTGAGCTTCTTTTCTGAGAAAAGAAAAGTCTTAGAGGACCAGGACTTTACTCACCTCATGTTAATAAATAACACACCATTAGCATTTTATTGCTGTTCACACCCATCCTGAAAGAATTAGTTTAACCTTATTTCATTACTGGGACTGAAACATTAAGATAAGCACATTCATTAATGAAAACAATGTACCAGTAATCTGATTTCCACTAATGCTAGGTTGTTTTAGGGAATTTTACAGTTTGATATCATATACTTCTTAATCTCTTTGTAGTTTACATCTATGATGTAGTTGTTACTTGTTCATAATATGAAGTTGTCCTTATATACAATATGTATTTAAGGAAGTGGGCTTTGAAGGACATTTAAGCAAGGAGAAGAATTAAATGTTATTCTAAACGAACTCACCATGCTGTGCAAAGCATGACTGAGAGAAAGCTTGGTTAAACTTTGTTTTCTATGAAATGCTGCCCAGAAAAGTTAACAAGGCCATCATTTTCAAGAGCTTTTAGTCCATGCACTTTATGTTATTATTATTATTATTATTATTATTAAGACATTCTATAAAAGTCCCTGATGTATCACTTTAAATTATTTACTTAAGTGATTGCTTGTATTACAAAGATACTGAATAAATTGATCCTTTAATGATTCTATGCGATATCATTGTGAAAAACATTGTGGAGAGACTACAAGCAAATTTATCTTTTTGTACATGATACAGAGATCTGCAGTAGAGTAGAAATCCCTAAGGGACTAGTCAAATGGAAGAGTTCTAAAAAGATGGAGGGGTTGATGAAATGCTTGACAGTTAAAATCTAGCATATGTGGCATGTAATTTTATAAATTTATGTGCATTCTCTATATGCCTATTTGAAGTCTATTCTATAAAGTAGCATACAGTATGGGGGTTATTCTGCACCACGAATAGCGGGGATGTACTATTTGTCCCCCTGCCGCTCTCAGTGCACAGTGTATGAACAGCACTGTTATATAGGGAACCTTTGATGGGAGTAGGAGGGGTGGTCTGGAGGTGGAGAGAGGGCAGGGCATGGGTGGGCCATGACCCCGGATGTACAGGGCCAATTCTGAGGTTAGCCATGTATGTCTGGGGTCAGCCACGTAAACAGGGGACCAATTCCATCTTGGAGGTGGAATAAGTCCCCCTGGACATCGGAGGATGCTGGAGCTGGGGGGCAGCAACAAGGTGAGGGGGCACAAGGTGATCCCTGTAGCCTGACCTTGGCCATGGGAGGCCAGATTGGGGATCGGGCTGTGGGGAAAGGACGTTGGTTCTTGCGGTCAGTGATTGCAGCTTCTGAATGAAGCCGCGGTGCCATGGCAACAGGATGCTATGGCACTGCAGCTCCATTCAGGAGACTGACTGAGTTAGCCAGGGATCTACTGGGTGTGCAGCCCATTACAATCGGGGCCCGTCATGCACGTCCAGGCTGGTAGACCCGATTCTGATCCCATGGGCATGTCTAGCCCCTGTGGGATCAGAATTGGGTGCTACCACTGTACACCTCGATTCTGAGGGGCCACACAGGGGCTGGAAGGCCAGGATAGAATTGGCCTCTATGTACTTTACAAAAAAAGGGTGTACTGGTATAATTGTGCACAACTAGATTAGCAAAGAAAAGTGCATACTTTATAGTATTCAATAACTTATGTATGTGAATTTTGGCCCCACCTTTGCTTCTCCCAAGTACACACCCTTACAGAAAACATGCATGATGTCACTTACGAGCATGTTTACAGAATAGTGATCGCCCAAAACATGCATGTAGGTGCACATTCATGCATGTAAGTCCTTAAGAATAGGGACTTATACATGTTTCTAGAGCATAAATGTCCACACGCATTATATAAAATCTGCTCCAAAGTGGCTAATTTTATAAAGTTATGTTTAGCTGACATGTACTTTAATGTCTATTTCATAAAATCAAGTACACGGTCCATTATACTATCTCTGAGGCTGGCAAAATGCCAACGCTTGGATTTTTAAGGAAGACTTGTAAGTTATAGTATTTTATAACTTATGCACATAGATTTGAGTTCCACCCACACAGGGACGGCCCAAGGGTGATACGGGGCCATGTGCGGAGACTCATTGCAGGGCCTCATTTGCATAGCCATTGGACCTCATTTGCATAAATTTAATTTATTTTCTTTTAAAATGTATATATTGCCCATCTAAAGTTTTAGGTGGCTTTCAAAGGAGCCCTTCACAAACTTATTTTTTGTCCTGGCAATAACTTAGGGGCATGTTTACTAAATATTAATGTGTGTTAAGTGCCACTGCGCCAACAGAAATAAATGAGTGTTGCTGCTCTTAGTGCACATTAACATTTGTGAATGCGCATTAACCTTTAGTAAACATGCCTCTTAATGAGCATTTGCATGGACAGTGAAGATAAAGAGACTACCAGATTTCTACATTACTATACTCCAGTGCCAACTGCCAGGCACATTAGGAACCTGCTCATTTAGAACCAATAACAAATCTGCTGTATCATAAAAGCACTACCAGGACTCACAAAGCACCAAACCTACCTATCAAAAGGCAAAACTGCAAATATTAAACCAGTGCATCTCAGAGAATACCAATACATCTCCTACTGGGGAAAGAGAACAAGGGGGACTGTGACATAGAAACTACATGAACAGAATACCTCAGCTCGGTTACACATGCAGAACACAGATCATCACCAAACAAAGAACAAGGGATCACAATTTAGAAATAGGAAGACAATAATTAAACTGGCAACCCCAAAACTCAAACTTGGAATGTACAACAACAGTGCAGAAATAAAACTATAAATTCATTTCCTCTTGTACTAAACAAAACACAAAACATTTGCAATACACATTTCCCAAAGCTGACATATTCCAGTTGTTGTTGTTAAGTTCCCTCAAGTCGTTGTCAACTCATGGCGACCCACTGGATAGTTGTCCTAAATTGTTTTCAGTCTTTAGTCAGGCGTCTCATTGTTGACAGAGTGGCAGCCATAGCTGCTGTTATTGTATCGATCCATCTCATTGCTGGCCTTCCTCTTTTGCATTGACCTTCTACCTTGCCAAGCATAATGTCTTTCTCCAATGATCTCTCTCTTTGCATGATATGTCCAATTAATAAATTCAAAATAAAATAGTTGTTTGCTACCTTTTGTTGTTTGGGCATTTTATTTTTCAGCTGCAATTGCCCCAGTTACTTCTGCTTTCTTCATTTCTTCTGCTAACTCTCCATTGCCGCCTGTCCATTTGTTGTTTTTTCTCTCTTCTAGTTATTTCCATTCTCTCTACATCTGCCTATAACATACCGATCTTTCTCCTTTTGCTCTTTCTTCAATTTCTTTCTTTATTTCTTTTTCATCCACTCAAAATTTCACCCCTCCATCCTCAATCCCCACTTACTCTCCCAGTACTCAGCCAAAAAAAATGTTCTTCCCTCCCACAGAAAATATATTTTCTCCTTTCCATCCTCACTCCCCCAACTTCTTTTTTTCTCCAACCAATCGCAGCTCCACACCCTTCTGGTCTTCCCCCAGCATCAGCTCCCTTCTAGTTCCAGTCCCTCCCAGCATCAGTTCCCTTCCAGTCCCAGTCTCCCATCCCCCATCCCCAGGTCATTTCCAGTCCTAACCCCCAATATCAGTCCTCCTCAAGATCCTCCCAGCATCAGCTCTCTTCCAGTCTCCCAGCGTCAGCCCATTCCCAGTCCTAACACCCCAATATCAGTTCCCTTCCAGTCCTAGTCCCCCATTCCCAGGCTATTTTCAATCCTAACTCCCCAGTATCAGTCCTCTTCCAGTCCCTCCCAGCATCCACTTTCTTTCAGTCCCCCATCCTCCAATATCAGCCCATTTCTAGTCCTGCCCCCTCCCATTCCCGCTCTAGCCACCCATCCCCCTATTCCATTCTAGCCCCCATTCCCATTCTTGTTCTAGCCCCCAGTCCCTCTCATTCCTGTTCTAGTCCCCAGTCTCCCCCTCTGCCACACACCAAAAAGGGCCCTGCACCTGATCGGCACTCAGTGCGCCAGCGGGTTCCTTTTTATCATAGCCATGGGAGAGAAGGCAAATGCTACTCTTTACTCCTATGGCTGTTCAGAGGTCAGCCAGGGCTGCAGGACTCCCTCTGCAGCCAGTCAGGCATTGGGCCCCCTGAGGTGTGGGACCATGTGCAGGCAACATTCACACACAATGGATGGGCCGGCCCTGCACCCACACTCTGCTCAAGCTCCGTCCCTCTACATGCTCACACTGAAAGGAACAAAAAGAACAGGGCAAGAAGAGATCACCTCCAAAGTATCCAAACCAAATTTATTAATAAAATACCCCTACACTGGCCGTGGTTCAGCTGTACTGCCTTCCTCAGGGAGTAGCAAACCTCCAACAGAACACAAATAGATAAAATTAATAAAATCATTCAAAGCAAACTTATATAAAAGCATTGCAAAAAATCATTAAATATGAAATGCATTAAAAACGTGGAGACAAATTCCAGTTGTGTGTCCCTGGGTTGTCCAGACATGCAGACGGCCAGGAGATGCACCAGATTCTGCTCCCACAGGGGCTAGACATCCCCGCAGGAGCAGAATCGCCTGTACGTGTGGGGAGTTCTGCTGTCGCCGGAAGGCTCCAGCCATTTAGTGGGTCTGGCGGTTCAGATATAAGTAATTGAAAACACATGACTTATGCGTGTTGATGGCGTGCAACCAGGGCTGGCCCTACCCTTATGCAAACTAGGCAGTTGCTTAGAGCACCAGCCTTCTGAGAAGTCAGCATCTGGCATCGGAGGGGGTGGAAGCAAACATCCTGGTGGTGCCAAATTTCAAAGATAAGCACCGTGGAGCTGTTAGCAGACATTGCTGCCCCTACAGGTCCCGGAGAAGGATGGCAGTGGTGGTGGCTATGGGTGCCACAGGGGTCATAGGGCACAAGGGATAAGGTTCACCTAGGGTGCTTCATTTCCTTGTACTGGCCCTGCATGTAACTTTACATAGTTCCACATAAAATTACTTCCAAAGTGCAGAGTCATGCATTTGGGATACAGAAGACTTCTGGATGATATGATCTAATTCTCTCAAGGTAGCAAAACAGTCTGATAAAATGATTTATAGAGCCAGAGGGAAGCTAAGCTGCTAGTTAGAGGTATAACTAGTGAAAAAGGAGGTCACAATTCCCTTGGTGAGATCACACTTAGCGGTATATTTATTAATTGGTGGTAGTGGCTTCCATTTGATATCGGAACCGTGGCCCCATTGAATTCAATGGGTCCACGGCTCTGATGTCGCACGGAAGCCGCTACCGCCATTTAGTAAACATACCACTTAGAATACTGTGTTTGATTTTTGAGGCCATCTCTCATGAAAAGTTATATAGAAGTGGCCCACATAAAGACAACCAAAATGATGCATAATGCGTATTCCACACCAAAAGGCATTTGAAATAAGACATGAAATCCTACATAAGTATCGTATGTCCCTACACATGAGGAAATTCAGGATATGCATATTTTAAATACCTAAATGGCATTAACAAAATGCACAAGAAGCATTTCTTCACTAATGAAAAGAAAGTTGTAAAAGTAGAATTTATGATAATAAGCTTCAAGGAGACAAATACTTCCCTCAGCTTAATTCCAGTTCAACTGAACTTAATGAAATACTAACAAAATGGAATTCTGCAATTAATAAAGCTGCCAAACCCTCACCCACATATGTAAAACTTGCTCACAAACAGTCTGAAAAATGGTATACTCCTGATATAGCTAAGATAAAAAAAGAACTTCAAAAACTTGAACACAAATGGAGATCGAAAAAAATGATAGAATACAAAACACACTATATGGCTACCTTGAACACCTATAAAGAAGCCATAAACAATGCAGAAAAGAACCACCATACAAAAATCCTCAACAGAGCCATTAACCGTCCAAGAGAACTTTTGGAAATTGTTAAATCATTAACCAAATCCCCACAAAATGACCCATACAAAATATCCATCAGCCCTCAAACTCTAGCCAACTTCTATGCAGACTAATTAAAAAGTAAGAACCTAGTAGACACATCCCCCATATTGAAACTCCCATCAAACCCCAATGAATGGCACTCATTCCACCTAATAAACTGAAAAACAACTTCTAGACACAATTACAAAAATTAATACCACAACCTCCCTCCTGGATCCATGTCCTGTAGCATGGATCAAAACAACAAAAACTACCCTACCTATTAAATATAGTTAATCAATCCGTACACCAAGGAAGTATGCCAAATGAAATCAAACTCACCAGAATTTGGCCCATCCTAAAGAATAAATCCTTAATAAGGATGAATCAACCTCCTATAGACTCATTGCCAGCAACCCATTTGTATCTAAAGTCATCAAAAAAGTGGTCCAATTACAACTTCAAGGTTTCATAGACTTAAATGCACCCCTAGACGAACAGCAGTATGGCTTTTACCCTTTCCATGGGGTCGAAAGATTCCTATTAGCATTATTCAACATCCTCATTCGTAGAATGGACAACCCAAAACAAGCATTCATCCTTGTCTTTTTAGACATCACATCTGCATTTGACAAAGTGAATCACAAAATTCTCCTCTCTAGACTTGAATACTTAGGTATAAAAGGAACTATCCACAAATTATTCAAATTTTACATATCTAACCATGCCCAATGCGTGCAAATAGAATAAGAAGCATCAGCAACATTCCCCACGATCAGGGAATACCTCAAGGCTCTGCCTTATCAGCTCTCCTTTTCAATTTATATCTCCAACCAATCTGTTCCATATTCCAAAAACACAAAATAGAATATCACATATATGCCGATGATATCATGTTATACTCCCCTGTGGACATAATGAACCCCAACTACCATAACTGACAACGTGTATAAAAGAAGCAGAAAACTGGCTCAACTCTAATAACATGAGCATCAACTTCAATAAAATGGAAGTAATGTCTGGATTCAAATAGCCTGCAGGTCTCTGCCTAACCTATCTGCTGTGTGTGCCAATATAGGTTAGCCCCTCAGCAGGGCCGGATTTACCTTGAGTGAGGCCCTACGCCAACAAAAATTGTGGGCCCCCAGAAAAATTAAAAACGAGATCAACTTACCAAAACAGAAATGGCAATAGATGTATAGAATTGCCTGACATAAAGAGGCAATAGGGACAAAATCAGCAACGGAATTCAAGAAATACATTAAAAAAGACATATTCCAGTTAATAAATTCAAAATAAAAAGCATTTTTCTACCTTCTGTTTGGGCATTTTTTCAGTTGCAATTGCTCCAGTCACTTTCTTCTGGTTTCTTCATGTCTTCTGCTAGCTATCCATTTGTCCTTTCTTCTCTTTTAGATGTTTTCCATTCTCTCTCTATTTCTGCTTTAACATACTGATTGTTTCCCTTTTGCTCTTTCCCCCAATTCTTTCCTTATTCCTTTATCATCCATTTAAATTTCACCCTTCCATTTTCAAGCCCCTCTTACTCTCCCAATACCCAGCCCATCATAGACTTTTCTTCCACACAAAATATTTTCCCCTCTCCATTCTCATTCCCCATCCATTCTAGTCCTCCCCCCAAATCAGTTCCCTTATAGTTCTAGACCCACCCAGCATCCACTCCCTTCTAGTCCCATTCTCCCATGCCCCACATCAGCCCATTTCCAGTCCTATTCCAGCTCTTCATAAGCCCATTTCCAGTGCTAGCCTTCACATCACAGGCCATTTCCAGTCCTAGCCCCCCCATCACAGCCTATTTCCAGTCCTAGCCCCCACCATTACATCCCATTTGCAGCCTGAGTCCCCCTGCACCATCACAGCCCATTTGCAGTCCTAGTTCCCCCCCCCCATAATCACAGCCCATTTCCAGTCCAAGTTACCCCCCCATAGCCCTTTTACAGTTCAGGTCCCCCCCCCATCACAGCCCATTTCTTTCCAGTCCAAGCCCCCCCCCCCCATAGCCCTTTTCCGGTCCAGATCCCCCCAATTCACAACCCATTTCCAGTCCAAGTCCCACCCACATAGCCCTTTTACAGTTCATGTCCCCCCCATCACAGCCCATTTCTTTCCAGTCCAAGTCCCCCCCCCCATAGCCCTTTTCCGGTCCAGGTCCCCCCCCCCATCACAACCAATTTCCAGTCCAACTCCCCCCCCCATATCCCTTTTACATTTCAGTTTCCCCCACACCCCCATTTCACTTCACATTTCTTTCCAGTCAAAGTCCCCCCCCCCAACCCTTTTCCGGTCCAGGTCCCCCCCCAATCACAGCCCATGCAGTCCTTGGCCCCCCCCCCCCCGACCAGCACCGCGGCTGTCTGAGAGGCTTCAGAGGGAGCCGGGTAAGCTCGCGCGAAGCCCCGGCTCCCTCTGTACAGCCGCCAGCATGAAGAGCCTTTTCCTTCACGCTGGCGGCTGTATCTGTGAAGCCACGAATGCTGGGAAAGGTTAAAGGGCATTGCCTTTAACCTTTCCCAGCAATCGCGGCTTTACAGATACAGCCGCCAGTGTGAAGGAAAAGGCTCTTCACGCTGGCGGCTGTACAGAGGGAGCCGGGGCCTCACGCGAGCGTACCCTGCTCACTCTGAAGCCCTGCGGTGTGTGGGCCGGCCCCGGGTGGTCCCTTGCCAGCTGTGGGCCCTATGCCATGGCTAACATGGCGTATAGGTAAATCCGGCCCTGCCCCTCAGTAACCATGAGGTACTGTACATGCGGAACAGCAGTCTGTCTACAGGTGATCACCAAATGGAGAATGTACTGATCCGTCACATTAGCTCAGTAATACACACTGACAGTGAGTGCTTCAAGCACATAACAACTACAAACTGTACTATTGAGCAGTGTTAGCAGTCACCCTGATGGTGAAGATGGGTCCCCAGAACTTGCACGACCACAGATGGTTTCTGCTGACCATGTAGCAGGTCCATATAACTGCCAGCGTGTTATGCTAGTCACCTTGTTTCCTGCACAATTGCAGTATACTGTAGGTGCTAGTCATAGCTGGACTGTGTCCTGCCCCTGTTGGACAGGGATCCTCATAGAGCACTGCATGTCAGTACCGAGTGTTAGAAAGCTAATGCCATGGATACCAAACGCAGTGGGGCTTCCAGGCTTACATTGGGCAGCTGCTACTGTCCTTCCATGACCACAGTGAGTAGGCCAGGAACAACTACAGTCTCAACTACCTAGGACTACCAATCCACCACAGCAAGCTCAAACAGACTGCACCTGCTACCCATCATTGGGCTGTTTCAGCCATGCACATACCAACTGCAGATGAACATCTGGTCAGCATGCAATACATGTGCACCCAGCCTTGCGATAAACAGCATGGACAACCAACATTTGGTTCAGTGATTAAGCTCCCCAGACAGAGATTGCACCTATATCACCTGAGCCAGTCAGAATATTGTACTACATGGATACATAGCCGTGCCAAGGTCACTGACTGGCCAGAGTGAGAGTGTCCTCTCAGCATGACTTGCTATGGTCATCCAGGCCATGCACATGGCAGATGGGCACTACAAAGTCTCAGCCATTGACCCTACCACCAAGGTTGACACAACCTGGCCAGTCTGCTCTGTTTCAGGCCATACACACAATCCGCTGCTCCTCATAATGCACATTTGCAGACTAATGCTGGGAACAGCTTAGGCAATGCGAGGCACAGTGAAGTGCAGAAAACCACAGAATAATGGAGAGACATACACACACCCACACACCCTCACATCACTGCACTGTGCAAAACTGGGGATGGTTGGCATTCTTGCCTGCCACTTTGGTCTCCATATCAGCTCAAGCATTGTTAACGTGTGCTCATTGTGTAGGTGCTAGTAGCGTGCTCTGACATTAAAGCCATTTATTAGTGCCCACTCAGTGTTCCAGTGCTATCAGGCTGCCTCTCCATCCATCTGTGGATAGTGGAGCCAGTGTGGCTGATGTGTGTTTGTACCCTTGCTGGTCCAGTCATTGGGGGTTGCACATGCTGGTCCTGCACTGTAGGCTAAAGTTTATCCACAAGGACATGCAATACATGATCCACAGTCAGAATGTGAACCTGTGACCCCTCTACCCATATACACAGCAATTGTGTGTGTTGCGCCACAGTGCTGCCATATGTAGGCAGCAGCCCCTGGGGCTAACATGCTTCCCATCAGAAAGACCTTGGCATATTTGCAATGCAAATGGCACACAAGACCAAGACAGGGCTTTGGTCTGCTGCAGGTGGGTGCTGCTGCCCCCACTGCCAACACCCCCTACCATGCTGACATGCCCGCATGGTCAGTGGTGGTGGTGCACAATCCCATCCTGTCCAACATGCAAGGTTAGTGGGTGCCTAGTGCACAGGATACAGATGGGGGGGGGGGCAGCAGCACAGATGGACAGCCATGCAGTCCCCCCCCAAACCATCTGCATCTGCAGGGACCCCATCAATGCCTGCCACAAATACGTTGTGGGGGAGGATGACAGTCATTGCTGTGGAAACTCCCCAGGCACCTGCATTTTGCAGCGACTAGGAGGGCTACAGCTGCTGATGCTATTGGCTTCTTCCTCCATTGCTGTGTTCAGCAGCAGCTAGGGAAGGCAGCCAGGATCTCTGCCTAGGGTGCCTAGACTCTTGGACTGCCCCATGAGGCACATCACCTTTCTGCAGCAGCAGCAGGTCTGTGTGAGACCACTGTCACTTTGAGATTATGATAGACATCACAGATGGTAATACAGATGGAAGGATATCCCTATGAGGAGAGGCAAAAAAGGTTAGGGCTCTTCAACCTGGCGAAGAGATGACTGAGGGGAGATATGATAGATGTCTATAAATTAATTATTGAAGTAGAAAGGGAAAACATAGATCAATTGTTTACACCATCAAAATGTAGAAAGACTAGAAGACATGCAATGAAGCTAAAGTGTAACCAATTTAAGACTGCCAAGAGAAAATATTTTTTCAGTCAATATGTAATCAAACTCTGGACTTCATTACCAGAGGATGCAGTAAAAGCTGTTTGTGTAGCCAGGTTTAAAATGGTTTGGACAGGTTCCTGGAGGAAAGATCCATAAACCATTATTCAAGGGGACCCGGGAAATCCACTGCTTGCCCCAATACAGGCATTGTGGAACCTGTGTCTATTGGGGAAACTGCTAGGTACTTGTAATCTAGATTGGTCACTGTTGGACACAGAATACTGGGTTTGATGGACCTTGGTCTGAGCCAGTATGGCATATCGTATGATCTTATGTTCTTATGTCTTATGTGCCACCCGAGCAGCTGCCTGTTCTGACCTGTGCACCAACAACCCCCACTGCATGACCCACGTGCCATTTCCTTTGCCCCATTTTCATATCAACATAGTGCCCTTTCATACCTGGGCACCATGCTGCTACTGCTAATGGACCACTACTATCACTGTCTGTGGGCTCCCCTGTCAGTTCATCACATTGCAGATGTTTAAATAGGCTCTCCTTCCTCTAAATACACCCTTTCCACGAGGTTTTACTTGGTGTTAACATTACCAGAGTTAAAGGAGTTATAAACATGTTGCACAACAGGTGTTAAGGGAGCACACGCTTTGGCAAGATGAACCAATACCTCAGGGAGTCGTTAGCGGGATGGGAACAACTGGGAGACGTAGAAAAACTGTGGCAAAACTGAAAGGGGATATTTTAAGACAACCTACCTTTTTGTTAAAATGGTAAATAAATGTAAAAGGAAAAGGAGACTGCTATGGTTTTCAAAAGAAGTAGCTGAAAAGGTGAAGAAAAAGAGGGAGGCCTTCATGAAATACAACAGATCACAGAGAGAGGAAGACAGGCATCTATATTTGGAAAAACTTAGAGAAGCTAGCAAATTAGTCAGGAAAGCAAAGATTCAAAACGAGAAGGAAATAGCCAATGCAATAAAATGGGGGGATAAGACATTTTTCAGATATGTTAGTGAGAAGAGGAAGGGCAAAAATGGTACTGTCAGACTCAAGGGCGAAGGGGGGAATATATTGAAGCTAATGAGGATAAAGCGGAATTGCTTAACAAATATTTCTGTTCTGTGTTCACAGATGAAGAACCAAGAGCAGGATCTCAGAAAACACCCACAAACAGAAACAGAAGTGAGGGGCATCTTGAACAATTTTCAGAAGGCTGTGTTCGTGAGGAACTAGCTAAATTTAAAGTAGACAAAGTGATGGGACCAAATGGAATACACTCGAGAATACTGTGGGAACTTGGGGACGTTCTAGCAGCTCCACTGACTGACCTTTTCAATGCCTCGTTGGAGTCGGGAGTGGTGACAGAAGACTGGAGAGTGGCACATGTGATCCCTTTACACAAAAGCAGAAGTAAGGATGTGGTTGAAAACTACAGGCTGGTTAGTTTAACCTCATTGGTGAGTAAAATATTGGAAGTGCTACTGAAAGAGAATATAGTCAGGTTTCTGGAGTCCAACAGATTACCGGATCCGAGGCAGCATGAATTCACCACAGGCAGGTCTTGTCAGACAAATCTGATTGATTTCTTTAACTGGGTGACCAGGGAGTTGAAACGAGGGAGAGCCCTAGGTGTATTTAGATTTCAGTAAAGTCTTTGACACCGTTCTGCACAGGTGATTTATAAACAGACTGAGCACCCTAGGGATGGACCCTAAAGTTACTTCTTTAGTTAGAAATTTGTTGAGTGGGAGCTGATAAAGGGTACAGGTAAATGGAGCTCACTCTGAGGAGAAGGAGGTTACCAGTGATATGCCCCAGGGATCTGTCTTTGGAACAATTCTTTCTAACATCTTTGTTAGTGATATTGCAGAAGGGCTGTCAGGTAAGGTTTTCCTCTTTGTGGATTATACCAAAATATGCAATAGAGTAGACACCCAGGAAAGTGTAGATAACACGAGGAGGGTCTAGCTAAGCTTGAAGAATGGTCTAGAATTTGGCAGCTGAGATTTAATGTTAAAAATGCAAGGTCATTCAGCAATCCAAGGGAGCAGCAATCCAAGGGAGTAATATAATATAAGGGGTGAAGTACTTCAGTCCACAAAAGAAGAGTGGGACCTAGGCACGATTATGTCTGATGATCTTAAAGTAGCTAAACAGGTCAGAAAAGATGACGGCGAAAGCAGAATGTTTGGGTACATAGGGAGAGGAAAGGCCAACAGAAGAAAGGAGGTGACAGTGCCTCTGTATAAGTCTTTGGTGCAACCTCGTTTGGAGTATTGTGTGCAATTCTGGAGACCGCACCTTCAAAAGGATACAAGCAGGTTGGAGTCGGCACAGAGGGTGGCTACTAATATGGTTAATGGTCTGTATTATAAAGCATATGAGGACAGACTTAAGGATCTTAATATATATAGCAACCTTTCTGATGTCTGTGGAGTGTGTTTCAGTTCTGGTTTCTGACAGTGTTTACCACCCCGGGGAGTGACCCCAACAGTATTGCGTACCATAGCCATGCCTGCACTGTGCCCAGGACTGGTGTGGTGGCCAGGGCTGCCAAAAGCCTCTATATTTGTACAATGCTGGCATAGGTGTGGGAGTGTGTGTCTGTCTATCCAGTGTGTGGTGGCTGCCAACACCTTCCTCAGCCCACACTGCTTGCACTGTTTCCAGTGTTAGCCTGCCAATGTGCATAATGAGGAGCAAGGTACCGTGGGTATGGCCCCAGACAGGGTGGCCTGGGCAGGATGCATCTGCACAGGGCATAGGGCAATGGCTGGGGCATTGTAGTGCCCGGCCACAGCATGTCCTTCTGGGTGGTCACTCTCACCCTGACTGAGCAGTGACCACGGCATGGCTAGGTTCCCCCATAGTACTATATAGCATTTTTCTTAAGTGATATTTATGGGTTCTCTTTTTTGGGACCCAATCACTGACATCTGCTTGGTTTGTAGGCATCTTCTCCAGGTACATGCACTGTGGATTAGCTAGCAGACTGTCTGTAGTAAGTATGTGTATGGTTGGAACACTGTGCAGGGTGCAGTGGCTGGAGAATGTCAGATGGTGGTGGGGGGCAGCTGAGCATTTCCAGGCCTACTGTCTGTCTGCCTTGCCTTATGGTTGTGTACAGATCTGTGTTGACTGTGCTGTATGGTGCCAGTTCCCCAGCAGGACTGGGGTTGATGGTCTCCTCTACTGCCACCATTGCAGGGATGTAGAATGTGGATCTGTTGGTGGGAGATCCTGTTTCCCACCCTGAGCCACAGAGGGTGGGTTGGGTGGTGGTACATAATTTTCTGTATGTCCAAACACCCCCCTTCACTTACATCATGTGACCATGGCACCAACACAGGATATGCACTATTCTGGGTGCATCATAGCCCACAAGGGCTAGACATGACTGAGAAATACAGATGGCCATGATTGTATCCTATGTGTGTGTCTGCAGGAACTAGCTATCTCACACACACTAGCACTGATGAGGACCTGCAGCATGGCCTATCTCGGCCATGAAAGGTGCTGTGGACTTGGTGCTGGGCGCCCCACCTCACCCTCAGGGTGAGCACAATACCCACACAATGTGACGGTCTGTAGCTACTCTGTGCCAGTAACACACACGGTCAGTTCCCCCTACCGGGCCGAGGTGCTGTGGGGGTGAACACCCCATCTTGTGATCATCTGTAGACTGCTGATTTGCATGTGCAGTGCATCATGGGTATGGGTGAGTTAACCCTATCCTGGTAACCACAGCAGACAGTTTGTGTGGTGACCTGAAGTCCTTCTGTAGCCAGCCAGGGGTTTGTTAGTAGCTATAGAGCTACAGCCCACTGGTTACTTCACTGCTTGTAGAGCCAGAGGTCATGGGTTTGATCCCACAGTGCTGTTATTTGATAGGGCTGACTGAGGTGTCTTATTTTATTTATTTTATTTTATTTAGCTGTATTTATATCCCGCTTTTCACCGGGTCAAAGTGGTCAATTGGGAGATACATTTAACACGAGGGGATATGACACACATACGCTAATACCTACAGGGAACATGGGCAATGGAGGGTTAAGTGGCTTGCCCAAGACCACAAGGAGTGCCTACAGGACTAGAAATCCCAGTCCCTCTGACCTGAGATTGCTGTCCCCAGGTGGGACTTGAACCCCTGGCCTTCCGGCCTGAAGTACCTTGTCCTAACCACTAGGCCACTCCTCCCTCACTCCTTAATTTTTTAATTTAAATTAGTGCTGCCAGCAAAAACACACTCACAGTGCTGCAACCTTAAGGTGCCTCATAAGGTGCCCTATAAAGTGCCCTATAAGGCGCCTTATAAGACACCCTATAAGGTGCCTTATAAGGCACCCTATAAGGCGCCTTATAAGGTGCCCTATAGGGAACATTATAAGGTGCCTAGGCGGACAGTGCACTTTATAATGTACTCTCTGGAGTGCCTTATAGGGCGTCTTATATGGCACCTTAGGTTATGGCACTGTGAGGGTGTGTTTGCTTGCAGCACTAATTTAAATTAAAAAAGAAAATGCCTCAGACAGCACTGATTTAAAGTAAAGTGTAATGCTTCAGACAGCCTTACTCATTAAGCCTACTGGGGGATCAAACTCATGACCCCTGTTTCATCAGTCAATGTATTAACCATTGTGTTACATCTCTGTTGCTGTGCTTGTGGGTCAGCGCGCCTAATTAAGGCTAACGCGCATTAACGTGCCACGGCTCCCTCTATCGCACGAAAACGGACTTTATCGCATGATAACCCGAAATGCTACCTTAAAACTGGAACGCCCACTACCTTTTATGGCATTCATCACAGTAAGATTGCAACTAACACCGGTAACATTAAGACGGTTTAGTAAACACACCCTTTAGAAAAATCTTCACAGGGAGGGAGTCATAGTACATGTTCAAAGTAGCCCTTCTCAGGCGGGAGCCGGGGCAAAGGATGGGCATAAACCCATCAGACATACATGTGGATAAATATACTCACTGAAGGCACATAGAAGCAGCAGTTCTAGAAGAGAAAGTGTATGTGAACTCTCCCTTTGAAATATTGCCTCTTTTTCATTTGCATTTTTATTGATTAGTATTTAGCTCTTGCCTGTTTAGTAGTAGTTCAAGGCAAGTTACATTCAGGCACAGTAGGCATTTCCCTGTCCCTAGAGGGCTTATGATCAAAGTTTATATCAGAGGCAGTGGAGGGTTAGGTGGCTTGCCTAAAGCCACAAGGAGTACCAGTGGCCTTAGAACCCTGGTCTTTCTAGTCCCAGGCTGCTTCCTTAACCACTAGGCTACTCTTCCACTCTCTAGAGACTGCATCCACCTATGCGGCTGGTTCTAAAATCACCTCCCCTAAGGCTGTTTATTAGTTCAGTTTTGACCTCTCTCCTTATCTTTGTCTTACCCTCAATTCAGTCTTTCTCTCTTCAGTTTCATTTTTCATTTATCCAGTTCTATGTCTCGCTATCACAATTCACTGACTTCCTCCATTTATTTTGCACTGTGCTTCTCTGCCCATCTCTAACTCATCTCTCAACTTTATTCTCTTTTCCCATCTCTTCTTTCCACCTGTTCACATCTATCTCTATGCCTATTTTTCTTCCACAATGTTTCTCTGCCTCTTCCTCCCCTTCTCTCCCCTTCCTTCCTCCCTCTCTTCATGTGTAGCCTGTCTGCTCTTCTCTCCACTTCCACTGCCTGTTATACTCTCCTTGCCCCAGGGCCTGGAAAGGGAATCTGTAGTCCACACTCCCTCTTCTCCTGTGTCTCCTTAGCAACCATTTTGCATAGAGCTGGTTAGTAAAAGTAAGTCTATTTAATTCCTTTCTTCTCTATTTTCCTTCCTTGCAATATCCCTGGCCTTCATATCAAGTCTCCTCTTATTCTCAGACTGTTTCAAGAAGAAGACATAAAATGTGACCTTGAACAATTATCCTTTCACTCAAGTCCCATTAAAACCTAACAAAAATAGCTGTCTGTTCATTTTAGAGATAGCAAAAGTAGAACAGTACCATTTCTCAGATATGTGAGGAGTAATTTAATAACAGGGTATCTAAAGGTTTTTCAAAAAGTGTCTATTTTAAGCTTATTTTAAAAGGCAATATGAGTGTCTAGGTGCTTTTTTTTAAAGGAGATTCCTGCATTGATCCCCTAGTAAAACACAAACTCTCTCGCAGAAATCGACATACCAAAGAAATCATAATTGTGTGTGTGTACTCCATGGACGTAATTTTATAAAGATATGCACCATACAGCTACCTAGTTCAGGCATATATGGAAGGGCACATACTCAGTGTTATTTTAGAAAGGCAGGAATAGGCGTGTACATTGCTAATGTTGTGTACAACTACTGTACATGCCTGCAAAAGATGTATACTTTGAGTGCAGAATGGGCAGGTATCCTGGCAAAGCATAAAAGTATCTACACTTGACAGATTTTCTAAACCTTTCCAATGCCTTCATCATCACAAGTGGATGCCGACATTTACACTTGCTATACTAAATAGAACACAAAATGCCAGGAAGTTGTTTTTTGGGACCTGCAACATTGGTGCTTGGTGCTACTGTTTGGCATTTCATTTCATGGTCAATCAGTCTTCTTCCTCAGACTTTCGTCTTTCTGTCCTCTTTTATCCTTCTTACCTCATCTCTCTACTCTGTACCCCATCTCTCAGCTTCCTCTCCCTCTCCATCCCCATGCAAGATGCCTTTTGCTCTCTGCCTCCTATCTCCCAGCCCTTCCTCTCTCTTACTCAGACCCTCTGTGTGTGTGTGTGTGTGTATGCACCTTTGCCTATGTATATGTTTGTGTGTGTGCACCTGTGCCTGTGTGTGTGTGTGCATGCATGCACATACCTGACTGTCTCTTTCTATGTTAATGTAAGTGTGTGGCAGTGTGTGTCTTCGAATATCTCTATCTTTGTGTTTGGGTGGTGGTGATAGGGGGATGAGTTGGTTATCTACTGCGAGTGATGTGTACAGTAGCTGTGGCTTCTGTGTGCTTTGCTTCACAGGAGAGAGAAACATAGAGAAGGTAGTAATATCTGTATTGGATATACATGCCCAGAACCAGGAGCGTACCGAGCCCTCTGCAAGCGGTGCGGCCGCACAGGGTGCAAAGACTTAAAGGGAGCATTCCGGCTCTCTGCTGTTGCCTGCCGCCACCACTTTTTCAGCGGCAGACAGCAGCAGAGAGATGAAATGCACCCCTTAAATCTTCGCGCCGGCACACTAAGCAGGTCTGGTCTCTCCAGGAGGGACCAGACCTGTTTAGTGTGCCGGCAACTTGAAGATCGGGCGCACGCCCCTCCTCCCACACCCCCATAAAGTGTCTAAATGGAGGTGCGGGAGGGGGGGCGCGTGCCCGATCTGCAAGTCGCACAGGGCGCATTTCAGTCTTGGTACGGCCCTGCCCAGAACACAGTTCTTAGACTTGCCACAGAAGCAATTCATACCTAGCCTACAGTTTGATAGGGAGACCGATTAGTACCCATTCAACCAGCTAGAGTCTTACAGTTCAAAGTTTGGATTGAACAAGTCCCGTCAGTGCAACTGAAAGTCATCACAGTCTTTGCCTTTCTTGTTATCTCAATTTTCCAGGCATCAGCCAATCAACTATCTCATACCTCATTGCAGCATAAATGATTTTCTAGGTGCATTTTTTAGAATATGTGGATTCCACTAGCAAGAGCAGCAGTACATGAAAACTTGACAGAATTTTATCAGCTGACACACTTCTCTTTTGTGTTGGGAAGGGGTCTATAGAGTATTGCCCATCCCTCTCCAGAGGGATTATCGACAGGCCCCTTTAAGAGAGCCTGCAGCCCAGAGTTCAAGGTTTGGAGGGCATGGCTCACAAGGAGAGATCAGTAGTCTGCAGGAGAAAGGCAAGGAGCAGGAGTCCTTTCAAGGCAAGCCATACAAAGGTAGGAATTTTAACTGGGCAAGGAAGGAACTTTAACTTGGCTGGAGGAAGGGCTAGGAGATAAGCTTTGTGAAGGTATAACAAACTGGATCTGAATAAAAACAAGTTTTGTTTCCCCTGAACTGCTGTCTGGTGGTTGAACAGAAAACCCCTTCCCACCGCATGCCACACTACCACATATGGTGGCAGTTTGGGTATTTTCTCTACCGCATGATTGAGGGCAAATCCATGCTCCTCCAACAGGTCAGAGTTTTAGTTTGCTCTGGCTAAGGGCTAGCCTCGCCCAAGTTAGGGAGCTTTCATGTTTAGTCAGTGTCAGACAGGCAGGCTTTGTAGTGACTACTAGAGGCAATTAAAAATTTGTTGGGACTGGAATGTTAACTGAACTGCAAAAGGAGATGCTATGGTGGTGTTGCAAGTGAAAAGTGACAAGCCAGGATGGAGCGAATCCTCCAGATTCTGGCAGAAGGTCAGCAGCAAAAGCAACAGCAACAGTATCAGCAACAACAGCAACAATGTCAGCAGCAGTTTCAACATGCCCTGCTGGAAGGGCAGCAACAACAGCGGCAGACAAAGGATCTTATTTGAGTGTAGGGGAAGCTACAGAAGAGTTCCCTAGCTCAGTTGACCCAGCCCTGCAGAGGCCGCAACTCTACCCTCCAGCGCAAGCACTATTGAAAATGACAGCAGAGGATGAACCTGACCATGTTTTGGTGAACTTTAAACAAACTGCCTGCCTGACTGGGTGGCCCGGAGCGACATAGACTACCTATTTGGGAAATCTGCTTATGGGTAGCAGTCAGGCTGTATTCCAGGATGCAAACCCAGATGGAAGAGCCACATAGGCAGCTGCCAAGGACACCATACTGTACTGGAACAGAGGCCTACCACCAATGTCAAACAGCGTAGATTGGTTGCCTGTATGTCCTCTAGCTCTTATAGGAGCGGAGATTCGTTACTTCCCTACAAAAACAAAACAATGTCAGTGTGAAATTGTGAACCACCTCTTTTCTAACACTTTTCTACAAAAAAAACCAGACTTCTCTTACCTCTGCTGATCCTAGTTCTTCCAATAAACAGGTCGTTTCTGCATTTGCCGCGGCGTAATATAATTTTATGTCCTCTGGATCCGTTGTGTTGTCATCCGTTAAGTCAATTTTGGTGCCTGAATCGCAGAGTTCTTGAGAGTCAAATAATATTTGGGCATCTGGTAAATAACCAACCCCTGTTAATTCATGTTCAGACTCTGCCAGTCTCTCCTGTTGTTCAAATGGATTTTCAATCGGTGGATACCTCTCTGCTGCGGCATCACGATCCTTAAGAAAGTAATTAATGTTGTGTGCCCTGATGGAAATTCTGCTTGGTGTTCCAAAAAGAGCCATTTTTTCTTTTTTAATCTCTGTGTTAAAATGTTCCCCTACACAGGACACACAGCCTTACACCAGGAGCATGTTTCAACCAATCATGTTTTACTATATCCTAGAAGCATGCTCAGAACAAGTCTCTTGTTTCTACCAATCACACGCTACCATATCCTTTCCTAGAGGCATGTCCAGACTGTCTCTCTGTATTGCTTTTTTTTTTCAAAGCCTCTAAAAAAATAGCTGTAGTAGTGGGATTTGAACTCAGGTCTCTCTCTGTATTTCAGTCTGAACTACAGGACTGCCAGAATACTTCTCTCTAACCATGAGGTCTTAAAAGCAAAATTCTATCACACGGACAACACTGGTTTCTCTAACAAAGATGTGTTAATTGCATTTTAACATTTGTAAAGAAAAGCTCTGCTGCTGCTACCAAAGGGTTAACAATCAGTTCTAAATAGCCTGCAATAAAAGCATTGCACTGCTTTGTGAGAAAAAAGAACTGGGGCAGTGTGGGGAGAGAAAAGCATTTTAGTTTTCCAGGGTTCCTGCTTTTACAGATGTCAGCATTAACCAGAAGTAAAACACATTTCCAGAGTCAGCCACTCTGTTTCCGGTGATGTCAGCAAAAAGCGACACTGTCCTTTTCCGATGACACCCTGTTTCCGGTGATGTCAGCAAAAAGTGACATTGTCCTTTTCCGATGACACCCTGTTTCCGGTGATGTCATTTCTAATGATGTAGGCAGGGGCGTGGTTGAGGGTGGGAGGCTGTGGGTGTGGCACAAACCCAGAAGTGGGTGCTGATTGGCTAATGCCAAAATTGGGGGGTGGGGCGTGGGCGTGGCACAAACCAGGAAGTGGGCTCTGATTGGATGATGTCATCCTTGAGGGTGGGGGTGGGGGTGGGGCATGTCAAAGTGGGGGCTGTGACCACACCTGGGAGGCAGGAGTGGGCGGGGATAAATCACCATTCACCTCTATGGGAGGGGGGGTGGCCTAAGGCAGGACATACACCGGAAGTGAATGCTGATTGGCACCTGTCATCCTTATCTCACCTGTCAATCAGTTTGACAAGTAGTGTACCCATTATACTACTCCCCTTGGCTATTTCCAATGCACTCTCCAGTGTAAGCTTGGGGTGATGACGCACCCACTATTTCATCGGGGCAGTCAAGCCCTCTAAAAACTACTCCAATAGCACAATCGTGGCTATCTTGGGCTCAGTCTTTCCCTCCAGTTGCAGCCACTTCCATGTGAGATCCTTTAATTGATAGAGAAACCTCCGAGGGCTCTCTTCTATCTGGAGTCTCTCCTTCTGAAACATTGGTGGTAGGCCTCTGTAGTACAACCAGCCTGTTCCAGTACAGTATGGTGTCCTTGGCAGCTGCCAGAAGACACACCGGAAGTGAATGCTGATTGGCTCCTGTCATCCTTATCTCACCTGCCAATCAGTTTGACAAGTAGTGTACCCATTATACTACTGAGGAGTATTATGAAGCCCAGCCAGTGACTGAAGAAGACAGTGAGTTGAGGAAGAAGTCACCCATCAGCCCAGGAGGATGGAAGGAGAAGACAGAATGGATATTGATTCCCATGTTCCTACCCCCAAAGTTACCTCACAAGTGAGGGCATTGCCCCAGCCACAATCCCTTCACCTGTTTAGGTGTGGAGTCCGGGTACACTCAGGAATGTCCCCTGGGTGCTGAAGAGCTCATGGAGGTCAGCTTAACCACCCCTCACACCTGCACTTTTGTGGATAATCCCTACCCAGGGGCACAGAACTTTGTGATTCCTGTGGAGCTTGAAGGGACATGCCCCCAGCCATTGATAGACTCCAGAAGTGTGCCCACCCTTATTCACCAGGAATCCATAACCTGATATCAAACTGACTATGCAAAGATGGTAACACTGGCCTGTGTGCATGGAGACTAGAGGAATTATCCAATGGCACAGGTATCACTTAAAACTCAAGCTGGGCAAGTCACGGTCAAGGTTGTGGTACTGCCCTGATTAGTGTATCCCGTGGTGATCGGCCAAGACTACCCAAGCCTCACAGCAATATGAGTCCGGCTGACTGATGACTCTGCTAATTTGGTATGATTTCCCAGAGATCTTCCCCCTGGAAGACCCAGATCTTTATGTCAAGACTCCCAAGCCTGTTTAGTCCCGGAGTCAGTGTTTCTAGGAAAAGCTATGCTACCAACAGAATCTGGGAGCGAGTATGAGGTAGTGGGGAGGGAGTACCTAGGTAAGAAATCCCTGGGGATAGCTCAGGCTTAGTGGTAGTGACCAATATGCATCTGTCCCCTTCCCAGAGTGAGGGCTGGAGGAAGACCCAGGGAGCTTATGGATGGCCCAGCAAGAGGAGAATTCCATTAAACATGCCCAAGAGCAGGTTTTGGAGGCGGATGGGGTTCTAGGAGGCAATGGAGAGTCCCCTGCATTAACTTTCTCTTATTTTGTGCTAAAGGGAGCTTTATTATACCAAGTAGCCAAAGGGACCATAGAGGGAGAAGAGGTAGAATAACTGATAATTCCCAGGCCCTATCATCAGCAGGTGTTATTTTTTGCTCATAGCCATTTAGTAGGAGGACATCTGGGGGTGGAGAAAACAACAGCATGTTTTGGCCTGATTTTTCTGGTCCAGGGTCTATAAACTGTTGCAATTATATTTCCAGTCATGTCCCATCTACCATCTTCATAATGCCGCCAGAGTGCGACCTGCCCCTATAGTGCCTATGCCTATTATTGAAACCCCATTTGAAAGAGTGGCCATGGATCTAGTAGGTCCCTAGGAGCACACTGCCTGAGGCAACAAGTATACTTTAGTCATACTAGACTGCACTACCCGCTACCCGGAGGCTCTTGCTATAAGGAATATGAGGACTACTACGATCGTAAATGCCCTCTGGAAAGTATTTTCATGAGTAGGAATACCTAATGAAATCCTCACAGATCAAAGAACACCCTTGGTATCCAAGGTAATGAAGCAATTGTGTGCCTTGGTGAAGTTCAAGATGCTGTGAACATCAGTATATCACCCACAGATGGATGGCCTCACTGAGCAATTCAACAAAACTTTGAAAGAGATGTTAAAAAGGTCCATGAAGGAGGAAGGGAAGAATTGGGATGTTCTCCTATCCTATTTGATGTTTGCCATCCATGAGGTACCTCAGTGTTCCACTGGGTTTTCACCTTTTAAGTTGCTCTTCGGAAGATGGCCAAGAGGTATATTAAACATGGTGAGGGAAACCTGGGAAGAAGAACCCTGTGCTGGGCGTAATTTGGCCAAACTCTGTCTGGGAAAAGCTGAGCAGGCTAGAGGCTACAATTGGGCAGTTGTGCATGGTACCTCCAACCCAGGAGACAGAGTCTTGCTGCCCTCATCTGAAAGCAAGTTACTCTGTAAATGGCCAGGGCCCTATGAAGTCAAAGAGAAAGTAGGGTCTGTTAACTACAACGTTGCCCAGCCAGATAAACAGAAGAAAGCAAAAATTTGCCATATTAACCTACTGAAAAAGTAGACTCCAATGCCAGCTATGATGGTATATGGAGATGATTTTGGACTGTAAATTTCAGCCCCGTTGGATCCAGCACAAGTCCTGATTGGAGATCAGCTCTCTGCTGTCCATAGAAGAAATCTAGAATGGCTAATTCACCAGAACCTGAAGGTTTTCTACACTTGCCCGGGATGAACCCACCTCATTTGTTACAATATCATTACTGACCGTGAGGTGGTTATCCAGCAACGACCCTATTGGATTCTGGAGGCCTGGTGCCAAGAAGCTGGAAAAGATGCTTAACCTGGGAGTTATAAAGCAGTCCATGAGTGACTGGTTGTCACCCAGCATCTTGATTCCCAAACCCAATGGAAGCATCATATACTGCATTGACTTCTGGAAGGTCAATACAGCTTCTAAACTGGAAGCATATCCCATGCCCAGAGTAGACGAGTTAATTGAGCAACATGGTGAAGCATGCTTTATTTCAACTTTGGATCTGACCAAGGGATACTGGCAGGTACCCTTGAGTGGCTTCTAGGGAGAAAACTGCTTTTTGAACACTGCAAGGTCTGTTCCAGTGCTGCCCTTTGGATTACATGGAGCTCCCATTTCGTTCAATGCCTAGTCAACTGCCTACTGAGATACACACAAAGTATGTGGCTGCCTACCTTATCAACATCATCTACAGCAGAGACTGGACCACCCATCTAACCCAACCATAAGCTGTATTGACCAGCCTGTGGAAGGCCGGGCTGATGGCCAACCCCAATAAATGTTTTCTAGTAAGTTGGATGTTCAATACCAGGGAGATTTAATTGTGAATGGACAGATATGACTTCAGTTGTGGAAGGTGGATACCATTGCCCAGGTCCCCACTCCAAACTCGAAGAAAGAGGTTTGTGCCTTCTTTGGACTGATTGGCTATTACCGCCTATTCATCTCTAATTTTGCAGAGGTGGAGGAACTATTAACCAATCTCCTCTGGAAGAGAGCTCCCAAGTGGATCCAGTCGTCATTGTACTTGGACCTGGCCTTCCAGTGACTCAAAAAGATACATGTGCTCTGAATCCATCTTGAGAAGCCCTTTCTTTCTACCGTTCATTGTGCAAATGATGCCTCACATGTGGGTCTAGGAGCCATTCTGGCCCAGGAAGTCAGGGGTGAAGAACATCCCGTAGCATTTATCAGCAGGAAACTGCTTCCTAGGGAGAAACATTATGCAGTGATCAAGAAGGATGCCCTTGCTGTCAAGTGGGTGTTCAAAACATTTAAATACTACCTGCTCGGTCATTTGTTTACACTAGTAATGGACCACCAACACCTCAAGTGGCTGTCTTGGAATAAAGAGTCCAATGGCCATATTATGTGATAGTTCTTGAGTCTCTAACCCTATCAGTTCTAGGTCTGCCATAGGGCTGGTCAGATTCACCTGAACAAGGACTTCCTTTCCCGAGTGGGTCCGAATAAAAACAAATTTTGTTTTCCCTGAACTGCTGTCTCTTTGGTGTCATGATGTCTATATTCTATCACAATCTTGTGTACACGAGAGTGGCCAAATAACTGGCTGATGGATTCTAGGTAAACACAACCAGCCACACACATTCCCCTAGCTATATTTATTTTATTCTCTCCACAGAACCTTCTCAGATCTAGCATTGTTCAGCCCTGGAAGCAGCAGATGCCAGATCTTGCTTGTCTAGCATCCTCACCCATCACCATAGACTCACTCAGTCATCTCTCTTCTGCTTTCTCCTCTCCCCCATGGGTGATAGACTCTATCCCCTTAAGACCTGACTCATGACCCCCATGGAAATCTTGAGGGGGAAGCAGAGGAAAACTATAACATGGCTAACATACTTTTGGACTTTTGAAGACATGCTTCATGTACCTGGACAGGTTGGAGGTGAGAAATGCTATACACCTCTCTCAAAAGCATGTGATATGTTCATTGCCTGTTGCATGATAGACAACCTTGTGCTCAACCACAGGATGTCTGATCCTAGGGGCTCTTAGCTGCAACCCAAAGATAGTGATGAAGAGCTGGAGCTGGCGAGGCAACACATGAGCAAGCTGTCCATGGTGTTGCACTGACATGGGAGGCAGCAATCACCTGCTCCAAGGCGTTATCTACATTTTTTTCTGCCCTTTGAGGGAGCCCATTTCCCCTTGTGCTACCTCTTAGTCTTACCTGGCTTTCTTATGGAAATCAGAGAATACTTGATACTCCTGCCTGAACTTAGATTGGCCAACATGGGGTGAAATGAGGGGGATTGAACAGAGAAGGGAGCAGATGAATAGATGTTGCTGCAAATGAAGAAGTCTCTGTTGGGGGGGGGGAGCAGTAAACTATGTGCTCCAACTGATGGTCCATCACTGAGATAAAGTTACAGAGGTCTGAGATTAGGTCAAGGACTGTATCATGTATCAACGTGTTAGTGTGTTCTATGCTGGTGTTTAGGGCATACAGCTCCGAGAGAATGCCTGCCACCTCCTCCTGAAGTCACTTGTGCTAGTGTGACATCATCTCAGCACAGTGCACTAATAGATGCTCCTGTTCTATAGGTAGAAAGACCTCAACAACCCTGACCTGGCTATACTTCTCCACATGGGGTTTGACACATCAGCATTGGAGCACATTGCCAGCTCCTCTGGACCTGTTTCTTCTTTGTATCTATCCTCCTCTGCATCATGTTGCCACAAAAGCACTGTTTTGTCCACAGAAATGGCTTTGAAAGTGGCCCTTCTTAAGCTTAGAAATGTCACATAATACAGCAGTCAAACAGAAAAACAACAAAAAATATACATATATATTTGACCTTTATGCTTTTGTTTATTCTGCTATTCTTGATTTCCCTTCTGTTTTTATCTTTTCTCTTTTACTGAGTATATTTACTGAATCTCCTCCTCATTTTAACTAGTCTTAAATATCACTCCTACTTTCTTCTACCCTACCTTCAGCTTTCTATTCTTTTCCTCTTTTCTATTTTGTCTTACCCCCTGCATCTCTCATGATCTTTTTTTCCCTCTTTAATAACACTGGTCAACACAATTTTTGTCACAGACCCGTTCTGACCTGTTTCATATGTAGGTTTTCCCATTGTTTACAAATATGGTATCAGAATTTTTCTATCACCCATACTTCAGGAGATACCATCTAGTAAAGTGTGTACATTACTGTAAATTAGCCGTTACAGTTTTGTTTCAGTAAACAAAGGTTGAATACGAAAAAATCCATCATAATTATTATTGTATGTTGTCAGCCACAACCAAAAATGCTGAGTCATGTAGTTATAATATAATTAATTAACCGGGCCCCTTGCCCTACTGGTCCGGACGATACATGCAGAAAATGCTGAGTCATGTATTGGTATGCTTTCTGTCGCCATCAGCGATTGTGGTTTGTATTGTTTGAAAAACACAGAATCTGAATGGATGTGAGTTTGCATTAATCTATTTCATAAACAGCAGTTGGTTAATAAATATTACAGTTATCGCTTGTAGTTGTTTAACAATGCCTTGAAAGTGTGTTAATCGTCCGGATTCATTTTGCTACATTTGCAGTGAGGTTACTTTTAAGAAGCAGAGAAGATGTTTTGCTCCGCTTGTTAAGACATGTTATAAGCTGTACTTAGGATGTCAAGTCGGTGACCAGGACAAAAATTGGGCGTCTCACGTCTGCTGTATTACCTGTGTCAGAATCCTAACAGGTTGGGTTAAGGGTGTCCTAACAGGTTGGGTAAAGGGATGAATTTTGCTGTTTCAATGATCTGGAGAGAACCAAGAGATCACTCGACAGATTGCTACTTTTGCCTTACAAACATTGCAGTACTATCACAAAAAATTGTTCCACTCTCTAACCAAAGAAGTATCACTTTTTTTCTCTTTCTTCTTTCGGGAAATGGGTCTCAGACTTATTCAGGGAAAAAACGCCGGAGAGAAACTTTGTCTCAACTACCGACCAGCCCCTTTGTTGCATCAATGACCCAATTAGTTCCCCTTTTTTTAAAATATATGGTAAAACTTGAATTGAGATAAACTTTGAAATGAAACAGGCTTAACACAGCGTTCAATATGCTTAATGTGCTGAAACCTTCAATTAATTCAAAATAAAGCAGAACGCTTATCTGTAAAGTCCATGAGGACTATGATCTCGTCCCGACGCCGATCAATAGCGCCAATGCGTTTCACCGCTTACGCGGTTTCATCGGTGAAACGCATTGGCGCTATTGATTGGATTTTGTTTACCAGTGTAATCAGCCAGGCACTATTTCATACATTCTTTTAAACCATAAAATGGTCCCACTATTCAGTCCATTTTATTAAATTAAAAATTAAAAAAAAAATTGTAGTCCATTTGATGATGCAACAACTTACATATATTTAATTCACTTATTTTGAAAAAAGAAAACTTAGATGCCTCTCCATATACTGTAATTCCCCCCCCCCAACTCTTCAATCTCTGAGATAATAATCCTGAGACCTAAAATGGTCCGTGTTTTGAGGATTAAAAGAATTTCATCTGCTTCTGTGAGTTGAGATAAAAACTATAAGGGCCATTTCAATGTGTGAATAGCATGGATGTATGTTTGGTTTGGATGTACAACCCCCGCTATTTGCTGGGAGCCTATTCCAAAGACATAGCTCCCCACATGTACAGAGGCTTTGTGTGGGGAGCTCTGGAGAGGGATGGGAGGGAGAGGGCTGGAGGAGGAGTCTGGGTGGAGCAGGAGTGGGCTGATAAAGGTCATGGCCCTGTAAGTCCCACAAGGGCAGGATGGACGGGGAACTTTTTCCACTTCAGAAATGGAATAAGTCCCCCCACCCCCCGACAATGGCAAGCAGCAATGGAGGACCCTCCCAAAGAGGTTCCCCGCTGCCCAATCCCAGCCCTGGCAGGCCCCTCTGGGGGTCAGGTGGTAGGGAAAAGCAATTTTATGGTGTTGTGGGGAATCAAGGTTCCTGCATGGTGTCCCGGTGCCATGGTGATGGGACACCATGGCACCAGGGCTTTAGCAGGAGCATGGAGAGGGTTAGCCAGAGTGAATGCTGCACATCCCAGCATGCTGAATTGGGGCCCGTCCAGCCCATCCAAATGCCCTGATCTTGCTCCCACGGGGAGGTTTCCATGAGGCCCATTCTGATCAGGGCACTTCTGGCCTGTCCAGACATCCAAAATCTGGACTGGCCAGATTTGGCCCCAATTCTGCACCCGCGGAAGCTAGATGTCCCCAATGGAGCAGAATCATGGCGCATGGATGGGCCAGTCTTTACTGTGCCTAACTTTCGCAGCTTTGTGATAATCGGGCCACAGAGCAATATTGCTGCTGTCTGGTTATCACTGGTTGTTCCCTCCGCCCCCAGGAATTCTCCTAGAAAGCCCTGATGCTAACAGGTTATCATTGTGGTGTGCAGCAGCAGCACCTGCAGATAACTGTCAGTGCCGCTGAATATCCTGGCTAGGGGGATTAACATAGGTAGCAGGTATGCCAACCATTATAATCTTTTTGAATATTGGGCTCTATATTTATTCATTGAATCACCATCTCCTTAACATGGACCATTTAAAAGAAGGAAACCTATCACTGAGTTCTTTTCCAAATAACAAACCTCAGTAAGATTTAATGGTCACACATGTTAAAGGGCCATATCGTGTGTTATTTTACCACAATACACAATTTTCTACCACAACACATGTTGAATATTAATGAGATACAAAGCACACAAATGCATGCAAAACACCCCATTTTGAACTTGGCACCAACCCAGACGGGATCAGGATTCTTAGTCCGGGTACCACTAGACCACTAGGTGGAGATAGAGGTACTATAAGCAGCAAGTGATCAGCCATTTTGATTTTATGCAAAATGAGTCTGGAAAACCCATATGCACATTCTTTCAGTTTAAAAATTAGCGTGAAAAAGTACCCAGAATTTCAGGTTTTTCATGTGATTTTCAGTTTAAAAATGAATGATAGCGAAATGAATCGGTCATGCATCTCACATCAACTTCAGCTCCGGGCAGCATTACAATGGGAGGTAGGCAGATGAATCAGCAGCTTGGTCCACCCCTAGGGGTGGAATCTGAGTAAAGCCACTTCCTAAACTGGAGAAATGCTGGAACACCCTAAGCCCTGCCTATAATTCACGTGTGGACCCTTAATTATTCCTTCTTTTGAAAATGTCTTATAGTTTGGTGATGTGGTGGCTGCATGTATGTGTTGCTCTCTCCTTTAGGAAAGTGCACAGGCAAGAAAACTTCATTTTTAATTTTTGCTATGAATTTTTCCTTAATTTTTTTTGTTTAGTTTCATACATTTGTTTTAATAGGAAATTTTTAGTGTGGTACCTGCAAAACTGATTAATGTACACTGTCAGATGAATTAGGGCATATTAAGTCAATTAATGCACATTTAATCAATTTAGCATTCACCACTGTTATTAATAAGAAACTTCTGCTAATGATGCCACTATCCTTGTTTGAAAACAACAAATGCAATGCAAAACTTAATACACTGGAGGGAAAGTCAACACGAGCCGAGTTTTGTTTGAAAGAAACATGCAGCACTTTAAAGCTTTTAAAAAATATGGAAACATCAATTAACCTTTAGATAATTTAACAGATGACAAACAGCAATCATTTTTTGATGGCAGTTTGATGGTTTACACTAGTGACACCATTTTCTTGACAAATTAAAGAGATGTTGTGTCTTATTCTAGTGATTGGTACAGTGAATTGCAAATTATGATCTGTGAACCTGCAGCTCATGAATATAAATTGCTTTTCTGATCATGATTTTCTGTAGAACTTCAGTCACATTCCAATAAAAATATTGGTCAAAACTGATTTCAAAAACCCTTTGATCTTATAACAGTGATCAAAATTAACAACTGCAATCAAACAATGCATTTTGGGAGGATAATATTTTAAGTCATTTCAATAGTTAAAACAGTAGATTACGTGCAAAATAGGCATTGAAAAAATTGTGCAAGGTAGATTCATACATAAAGTTATGTGCAGACAGTCTACCGATGCATCAGGCTGTTACCCAGAATAAGTATGGGCAGAACCATGATCTGTGCTTTCCTTTTATAAAATAAGTGGTGTGCTTATTTTACGCATTAATATTTCCACATGCTGCCCAGTAAACATAACTATTGTCGGTTTCAATCTAACCGCGATTACTGACAGATTAATCCTAGTATTTTCTAAACACACATAGGTGCCTAAAGGGCCCTTTCATTAAAGATTTCCACTTACTGCACAATTAGAGACAAAATGAATGTGTGATAAATGCAACTATTGTGTGTTATCTGTCAGGGATGTGCTTAGCAAGTTCCTGGCAGTTTGCACATGATTGAACACTGAAACTTTTGATGTGATTAACACCAGTGCACCTAATGATATCCATAGTGGTATCATTACGTGCACTCAGGCTAATCACCATATTGCTGCTGTGCATATGGCAATTGCCCTCATGTCACTGACAATATGCCTCCATACCCAAGCTCTACTCCTAACCCACCCACTTAATTTTTGATAGTGCAATGACAACTTACTGTGCATTTTAGCAGCTAGTAGCACATGTATTAGCGGTCTCAGCAGTCAGTTTCTGCAGGCTAAAGCTCATTAGCTGCTTAGCGCCTTTAGAATTCATGAAATAAGTTAAAAATACTGTATGTGCCTTCTTGCACATCTTACCTAGGGTGCCTGTGATAAAATTGCCATCTAAATGATGATTAAAAAATATATAAAAAGATACATTTTAGAAGGACGTTTAGGTGACATCTGAGATGTCCATGTCAAAAAGTCTGTGGGAGGAGCAACAGTGAAGATGGAAGCATGTAAGCTTTTGCCCCCCAAAAAACAAATGGACCATTACAATAAAAAAAGAATAGGAACGTGCAGAGTAAAGGCTCAGAGACATGCAGAAAACCGTCTGAGCTTAGAAACGTGGATGTGTGTGGTATTAGCCAAATAGAGGCGCCACTGCCAGTATTTCAGAACACTCAAGTGTATATGTCATCACATATAGGTTCTGGCCTGCCATTTTGGAAACGGAGATGTTCAATGGCACAGCAGCAGACAGTAAGCTTCATTATTTACCTGCTAGGTGTTTTTGAGGAAAGGAGAGGGCATTGTCCCCTTATCTGTACTGTGTTACCTGACCAAAATGAATGCTTTTCAAATGTCTATCCATGTATGCCCAGGTGCAGATAGAGTCATGATGCATGGATGTGTCCTTTGGTGGTTTTAAATATTGTGATAGAGCTGAAGCTAGTGAAGCTATGAACTTAGGAAAAAACGCTGTTTTTTTCATAAAGCAACTGACTTGCAGAGTGTGCAATTACCTAGCAGGACAGCTAGAAGGGGCAGGCACGAGCCTGCAGATGCTGAGCTGACACACCCAGGTACTGATGAAGCAGAAGCTAATCAGGTACACCTGAGGAGAGGGTCAGAAAACTCAAGGGAAAAAGGACTTTATAAGCAGAGCTCTGCAGGAAGGAAGCAGAGAGAGCCACGGCAAGGGAGAGAGCCACAGCAAGAGAGAGAGCCACGGCAAGAGAGAGAGCCATGCCTAGAGAGAGGCCTACGCATAGAGAGAAGCTCTGAGAAAGGATCTGGACAGGAACCCAAGGATACTGGGAAGAAAGGACCTGATAGAGGAACCTCCTTTACTGCAAGGCAGAGGAGCTTGTAATCCTTACGTGGCAGAGCTAAGCTCCAGGGAAGACAAGCCCAGCCCAGAGAACTCCAAGAAACAGTCTTCAGAGAAGACGGTATCAGAAGGAGGGTGCCTGGTAGGGGGAATACCAGTGGCACAGACTTCAAGGAGCCAAGGTACAGTGATACTTTATTTCTCACAGAGAAGCCATTTCCTAGAAAGACTTATAGCTCAGATAGCAATACTGAGAGGAAAGAAAGCTGGCAGACATTTTGGAAACCACTACAAAGAGGCATAGGAACAAGACATACCACTTGTTTGCAAAACCCAGAACTGCCAGGCTGGAAACTAGGGAAGAGAACTTCTGAATTGCAAACTATTTCAGCCAGGGAAAGCTCAGGTGTAGAAGAAAGCACGGCTGAGCTGGAACCCATGCAGATTGAGCTTGGGGAACCAGAGTCGTTGATGCCTGAAGAACAAATGGACTGTTCGATGTGTATTGCTGAAAGCCTAGAGTCTCTCCCAGAGCTGTGATTACCAGAACATGCTTTAACCATATCTTTTGTCTGTGTTGAGCTAAAAAAAGAGCTTGTTTATTTGTTTTACTACAGTGTTGAAAACCCTGTGTATTTTTACAAGGAACTATGAAGCTCTCATAACAGTTTTCTTGCTCTGTAATTACTTTGGCATAAACCTGAGAATAAGGTAAATTCTACTTTTTGGTTTCTTAGTGAACCTTAGTGCTAAAGGGGAATAAAAAGCCTTTTGTTTGACCCTACACAAGGCGTACACAACTCATTTCTGTAAGAAGAAGGACTACAAGGACCATGATCCCTCTGGTCCAAAAAGGTTTCCTACTTCTACAAAAATAATTAAAATGTCCACCTTGTCCCTTCAACAAGCTACCAGCAGGGGGCATGGTGACAATATATGGTGGCAATCTAAAATCAACCACACACATGTATCTTTTTAAGAACGCATGGACATGCTTCTGGCACACCCCTGTGTGGCATAGACTACGCTGGACATGTGTACACGTGGGGCGCTCTGAAATGGCTCTTAGGATGTGGATGTGATTGGCACATCTGAGTGGCTCTTTTCAGATGTCCAAATCACAAATAAGGATTCTAAAATGAACCCCATTACCTCTAAAAGCAACATAATAAAACTGAGCAAACAAAATATCTTTAGAAAGCTACAAAAGTATCTTTAAAACCCTCTTAAAGACAGCATTAACCTTTCATCTGCTGCAAGAATACCAGGAGATTTACTCACTGAAGTCACCAACAACATCTGTCCCAGACAAATTACTACTTTCTTCTGCCTCCCCGGCAAGGGCTTCCTTTTATTGCCAATATTTGGGTTAAAGGGTAGCATAATATAAAGTTCAGCATGAATGCTGGTGAATTGCTGCATATCTGAGGAGGAGAGATTACTTTTTCTCCCCAAGTCTTGATGGGTACCTTCACATATTGACCCCATTGTATAGACTCTATACCCAATCTCTGCAAAGCAACACTACTGTAGATGTATAGTAGGAATGCAAAAGAAGGATAGATAATGGCCACACACTGCCCAAGATAAAGAGGTTCCCACTTGTAGCTTACATACAAGGGCTAAATATCTTGATAGCAATAGTATAAAACCTTCATAGATCCACTGAAATAGGAGATAAACCACAGAAACTAATGAAAAGTTAAAAGATTGAAAAACTGTTATGTGGACTCCTAGTATACTGCTGCTATTGTCCCACAAATCTTGCATTGTATTACAGAGGGTACACAAAGAGAGCTCACTAAAAATTGGAAGAAAGAGGAAAAGTCTCAGAAGAAAATATGTAAAGGTAGTTGATGTAAATATGAGATCTCTGAATGGAGAAATTAAAGATACCTGAATATGGGCATTTTATCAACTGAGCAACACTGCAGAAGAGAAATAGAAAGGGAGAAAAGGGGATTTGGAAAGAAATGAAAAAAGAAGTACCACAACAGGCAGACCACTTATATGGAGCAACAAGGGAGGTACCTGTGATACATGAGGATAGGGAAGACACTGGTGTGGGATGGAATAAGAAGCAGAGTGAGGAGGAAAAGTAAGATGGGCCAGTGAGTGCAGGGGAGTTTTGCAAAAAGATGCAAACAATGTGGAAAAGGCCAGGGGCAAAGAGGAAAGGCAGGAGAGAAATCAAGAGCTCAAGGAGCAGGCAGTGGATTTCCTGGCCTGCACTGAGATTCATAGGTGTGCTGGGGCTTTGGAGAGGAAAAGACTGCCGAATTTAAACCTTACACCTACAGTAAAAAGTTTTAAGTAAAATGAAGAAAGCCTTAATCCACTTGAAGGCACCATGTATAGATATGACAGGGATCAAGAGGATCTAATATTGTTCAGCAAAAATTGTTACCAAGAAAATTAAACCAGAAAGGATACAGAGCCAGAAGACAAGAGAACAACTCCTTCCTGGGTAAAATGCATTGAAGGAAAAATAAACTCACTGCTTCCCTGATGGAAGGGTATCTCAAAAGAAAAAGATTATGAAAGATAAGGAGAAAGATCCAAAACATGAAATTGAAATATGCTGCATTAACCAAAAAAGGCCTTAGATTCATACGTATGCTTCAATAAGAAATTGAATGCAGTAGAAACACAGAAACTGCAGTGACATGAAGAAACCCGTAAACAGAGATATCAAAATGAACTATTGTATGGGGAATTGGGAAAGGCCATCAATAAGATGAAAATGCCACCAACTGAAATGAAACAGAAAGGTTATGGATAAATTTATATGAGGACTCTGTAGAATACGAGCGAGAAGCAGAATGGCTACCCAGCATATCAGAGAATTTTAAAAAGGCAAACTTCAAAGTTATGGAATGGCCTGAAGTAAAAATGAAAGAGCTGGAAAGCAGGTTAAACAGAGACCCAAACTGGGAAAACACTTGTCCAAATGGAGTACACGATTTTTGGTGCAAACAGTTAATATCTCTCCATCAAGACCTGGCACACTGTAAAAATTAGTTTATCAGGCAGCCAGAGACAACACCACAATAACTAATAACAAGAAGAGCTCTTCCCTTCCAAAGGGTAATCCAATTAGACCAATAACTTGTCTACTCACAATCTATAAACTGTTCAAAGCAATAGATGCTGACAGAATATATGATCACATTGATTCAAATAATATAATGGAACTAGAACAGAAGGGCCTTAATATAGGAGTATATGAAACCAAAAACTAGTTAGTGCTGAATAAAACCATCATGACCACTGCTAAGAAAAGCAGAAATCTTAGTATATCATGGATCGAGTATAAGAAACCCTTTGATAGTGTCCCACACTCATAGACAATAAATTACCTTGAAGTGGACACTATAAACTCTCTATTGATTGAGTACATCAAATTCACCATGAAACTGTGGCAAACGACACTCCATCTGAACTATGTCAGGGTCATTCTGAGGCACAAATTGTGTTTCGTGCCTTTTCCCAGTCCTGTCTACCTTCCCTACGTCTTGTACGGGGAAGGTAGAAAGGGGCGGGAAAGGAGCAGATCGGGGGCAGCATTACGGCAGGCAGTGGGCAGTCGTTCGTCCCCGACGTACAGGGATGATTCTAATGTTGGCCCTGTATGTCCAGGGCTGGCGACTTGCATGGGGAACTTATTCCAACTCCAAAGTGGAATAAGTTCCCCTAGTCGCCAGGGACTGGTGGGCCTGGGGTGCGGATGGGGCGGGGGGGGGGAGCAAGGACATTCCCCACAGCCTGACCCTGGCCTTAGGAGGCCAGATCGGGGTTGGGCTGTGGGGAAATCACTGTTAGAGCTGGTGGCCGGGGATCACGGCTCTTCAATGGAGCCATGGTGCCATGGTAACTGGACACCATGGCACCGCAGCTCCATTGAAAAGCCCTAACTGAGTTAGCCGGGGAAGGCCTGAACGTGCAGGCTGGACGGAATCAGGATCCTGGCCTGCACATACAGGCCTGTTCGCAATTCTGATCCCGCGGGGCTAGATGTGCCCCGCAGGATCAGAATCGTGACTCCGTCTGTATGTCCATTTCTGGATGGACGCACAGAGGGCCCAGACATGTGTGATGGAATCGTGTCCTTTGTGATTCCTAACATCAAGATCCAGTGAAGATTTTTCCAGAGAGACTTCCTATCACCACTCTTGTTTTGTGTAGCGCTCGATCGTTTGAATACTCACTAATTCTTTGGGGAATAGGTTTAGGGGTATGTTTACTAAACCGTGCACACGTGCGCGGCGCACTGTAGCATACGCTAATGATGCACTTAAGTGCTCTTAAGTGCCCCGCACGCGTGCGTGTCACACTAACGGGCCCGCACAAGTGTGCGGGGCGCTGATGTGCAATAGAGGCGGGGAAAGGCGTACGGAGGGCGGAGGAAGGCCCCCGAGGGGCGGAGGGACGGGGTCAATGGGTGGAGAGTGGGAGGGGAGAGGCTCCCCGCACAGGAGCATGGCTGAATTTCGGCAAAAAACATACCGCGAGTGAAAACCTCGCGTTAGAGCCGATTTAAAGGGAAGAGAAACCATTTACGTCAGCAATGTACAGCAAAACCTGGGAAACCAGCAAAACGTGAGCAGTGTGATACATGTGCACAGAACAAAATAGCAAATATAAATTGAAAATGACCACAACAAGTTCCAAATAAATTATAATCCAGCTGGGCAACAGTGATATTAATGGGCAACCATAAAAAATACTCCCAGGAAAGCTCCAAAAAAAAGAAATGATTTTGGAAGGGTTTACGCTCCATAGACTCTTTCAAAAGCACTGCATTGTAATGGAGCTTTCCTGGGAGTGTTTTTCAGGTTGCCCACTGATATCACTGTTGCGCAGCTTGGTTTTGTTTTTTTCCACTTTTTTGGAGGGCATTTTTGAGGTTTATTTGCACCTTTGTCCCCATACAAGGTAAACGAGCCCACAGTAAAATTGTGCAGAGCAGGGTGTCTGACTCGTGTGGCCAGGTTTCCTATCTCCAGAGACTGCACTGTCTCTGTGGCCACAGTGTGGTGCAGAGGACACAGCCAGTGCCTGTAGGACCGGAGGGTCACAGGTTCAAATCCCAGCTGGGGCTCCTGCCAATCCAGTCCCCATAGTTTTACCCACCACTAAACAGTGATAGTACAGACACTCCTTTATTGCAGAGAACATAAGCATGGTTCCAACACCTATATTTTACCCTACACCGCACACAAACCATAACAATGGGCATTACCTACAGCCAAGTCCCCCAAATTCAGTCCTGGAGTGCTACAACTCAATCAGGTCATATGCTTTTCCCTGTTAGGGACATGTCTGCATGTTGGCGGAAGGGTACAGGTGGTGGAGGGGGCAGTGGCTGCAAACCGCAGCAGACAGTGGCCTAGGCCTGTGCAGGCTGGCACCATCCACCGCAACAGACAGGCTCTGTCAGATGTACAGTCATGGACTCCCCAGCTTATCATATCCAGGCCTAACATCTGTCTGCTATTGTGTTATGGATGTGTATAGAGTTGCATTGACTGCCCTGTGGGGTGTCTGTTCCTCAGCAGGACCAGGGTTGATGGTTCCCTCTACTACCACCTTTGCAGGGAGGTAGAATGTGGATCTATTGCTAGGAGATCCTGTTCACCACCCTCAGCCCTAGAGAAAGGAGAGTGGTGGCACATAGCCCACCTAAGGGTCCATAGGGGCTATACCTGACCAAAACAGACAAAGATATCCAAGGTGTTTGTGCAGAAACTACCTATCTCACACATTAACACTGCTTTGAACCTCCAGCATAACCTCTTTCAGCCATGGAAGGTGTTGTGGACCTGGTCCTGTGTGCCTCACCGCACCCTCAGGGTGAGCACAGTACTTACACAATGTGACAGTGTGTAGCTACTCTGTGCCAGTAAAACACACGGTCAGTACCCCCTACCAGGCCGAGGTGGTGTGTGGGTGCACATGGTCACTTCCCTCTACCAGGCCGAGGTGCTGTGGGGGTGCATTGCTCATCTTGTGTTAATCTGTGAACAGCTGATTTGCATGTGCAGTACATCATGGGTATGGGTGGGCTACCCCTATCCTGGTGACCACAGCAGACTGTCTGTGTGGTGACGTGCATGCTCTCTGCAGCCAGCCAGGGGCTTACTAGCAGCTATAGAGCTGTAGCCCAATGGTTACTGCACTGCTTCTGAAGCCAGAGGGCATGGGTTCAAACCCACAGTGGGGTTATTTGATAGGGTTGTCCAATGCATTATCTTTTTTTAATGTACATATTTTGATGCCAGCAAAAACACCCTCAGCGTACTGTACCCATAAGGTGCCTCTGAGGGTGCTTTATAGGGCGCCCTATAGGGCACCTTATGGTTCCCGTCCATATAAGGTGTACTATACATTATCCTGTGATGCAACCTATAGGTTGCCCTATAGGGGACATTTTAGGGTGCTGTGGCGGACAGTGCAATTTATAATGTGCCCTATGGAGTGCCTTATAGGGTGCCTTATACCGCACCTTCAATTACTGCACGTGAGGGCGTGTTTGCTGGCAGCAATTAATAACATAAAATTAAAGTGCTGCAGGACAAAATATGTACAATGCAAAGCTGATGCCACAGCCAGCCTTACATATTAGGCACACTGGGGAGCAAACCCATGACCTCTGTATCAGCAGTCAGTGCCTTAACCATTGTGCTCCACTGCTGCTCCTCCTTGCCTGTCAGCGCACCTACTTATGCTTTTCATTCCTTAAACTGCACAGTGCTGCCATAAAAAACAGTACACTGACCTTGCAGTACCTCATACAGCACCCTCTAAAGCGCCCTATAAGCAACATTCTAGGGTGCCTTGGCTGACAGTGCACTTTAAAATGTGCCTTATAGGGCGCCTTATGTTAACATGCTTTGAGAGTGCGTTTGCTAGTAGTGATAATTAAAATATGAATAATATGCCTCCTAAAGCAATCTTCCCCATAATATGTTATGCCTCAGCCAACCTTGTTCATTGGGCACTTTTTTTTTTTTTTTAAATTCTTTATTTTCGTTTTATAACAACAAAGGAAAAGGAAGACATACAGTTAAAAGACAGATACATAAAGTGTGATACATACACCAAAGTAAACCCCTGCCACCCCCCTCCCCCCTGCTTCTTCTCTAGAAAACTAATCATTCCCGAAGCGGGCGTGTACTTACATTATTGTGTTACAAAACCTAACGGTGATCTGAAACATGATGAGTGCACATTATACAGGCATGTTGGAGCAATGAGCAGATTGTACATAATCATTAAGCATCTGCCATTTAGACAAGCGAGAGTGAGGTTGGGCATGGGGAATAGCTCTCCGAGGTATCTGCTCATATTTACTATATAAGCAGACGAGGTTCCACCATTCATTGACAGTAAGTCGAGAGCTATCCTTCCAATTCCTCGTGATTAAGCATATGGCTATACCCAGCATGAAATCCAGGAGAAAGCGACCCTTCTTAGGAAGAGAGGGGACCTCCGCCACAGAGCGGAGTCCCACGATCTTCCAAGAGAGAGGTTCGTGAAGGTGTAAGATAAATTGAATACAACCCCAGACCCGCCCCCAATAAACCTATAGTTGAAGACATTTATAAATAACATGAACGAAGGTTCCCACAGCAGTATGGCAAGACCAACACTGGTCCCTAGCATTTGTGTTCCATTTGGCTATTGTTTCTGGGGTATAAAAGCATCTGTGTGCAAAAAAAGAAGAGAGTTTGGGTAACAGAGGCAGACCGGGAAACCCGCACTACTTTGCTCCAGAAAACGCTCCATTGCACAGGGGTTAAAGTGGTTTGCAGTTCGCGCTCCCAGGCTTGTTGGGCTCTAAAAGTGGCCGTGTCTGTACCCTGACATAATATTTTATAAGAGTTAGAGGCAACCCCATGTGTACTACTAATAGAGTGAACTATCACTAATAGCCCGTCCTCAGTAGGGGCAGAGGGCGGCATGATTCAAGCACTTTTGAGGCAGTGTTGAAGCTGCATCAATTGAAAGTAGTGTTTCGCTGGAACTGACCGTTTTGATATTAGAAAGAAGTCTATGCGAGACTGGGATTTATGAGGGGAAGAGAAGAAGGTGAAGTCAAGCTCATTGGGGTGTAGTAACCTCCGTAGATCAACTAAAGCAAGATCTTTGATCAGGGAGGTAAGCGTGGTGTGACTCTCGGGGGGACCACTTGTCCTAGGCGGCTGTTTGTCAATCAGGGGATCAAGGACTAGATTGAAATCCCCCCCAATTATCAATGAAGTATTAGCAGAGGCCTGCGCAACCTGAGCAATGGTAGCAAAAAAGGCAGGGTCATCCACATTAGGAGCGTAAAGGCATATACATGTAACTTCAAGGCTACCTATCTTGAAATGAACTCTGGACCATCTACCTTCTGCATCTGAGCTAGTCGCAATGATAGTAGCATGCAAAGATTTCCTAACCAGTATGGCAACCCCACATTTCTTAGAAACGGCTGGGGAATAGGCGGCCACCATGTAAGGTTTAATATTGAGTTTAAGAGTTTCCTTCGAATTTAAATGCGTTTCTTGGAGAAAATCAGATCCGCAGCTTCCTGACTTAGGTAGCTTAGGATTTTCTTCCGTTTTATCAGATTATTGATTCCTTTTACGTTCAATGAAAAAAATCTTACATGGTGCCATCAATCAGTAATAGACATTTTAGGTAAGGGCGCTTGAAAACATACAACATAATCAGAATCTGTACAACAACGACATAATCACCGAGTATTCTGGCTAATACACCCCATATTGAAAAGTATGTACCAAAGTATCTTAGAGAAGAAGCAAACCCCCAAAGAATATGGCGACCATATGTCTGCGGGAGGAGGCCCTAGAGAGGAAATAGAAAGACATGAAAAAAAAAGAAAAGAAACACCAGAGTCCATAATTAACACTGTCTCTGATACTCATCGAGGCCACTGTGGGTAGATGGAGTCGGGCCACAGATATCATCAAAAGTAAGGCAACAAACTGCCCTCGCCAGACTCTTTGCTGGGCTGCGGCAGATCCAATATGGCAGGTACAGCGGATATGAGAATACTTGCAGGAATATTCTGGAAGTCAGCGCATCAAGTCGGCTTCTTTGGAATCCAAAAACTCCGCTAGTAGATCAGGGTCCTCAAATGTTCTTGTCTGATTGTGAAGCGTGATTCGGAGCTTGGCCGGGTACATCAGGCCATAGCGTGCTTGTAGTTGTTGAAGCCTCGGCCGGAATTCCAGAAAGCGCTTTCGGCGGTCGACCGTGGGTTTAGCCAAGTCGGGATAGAAGGAGATCTTGTGGCTCTCAAACTCCATATGGCCCCTTGCCCGAGAGGCATTTAGAATTTGCTCAACGTGTTGATATCTCAAAAGTCGAAAAATGATAGGCCGCGGGGTCTTCCTGTTGAGCGTTATCCTTGTGGGTACACGATGAGCGCGATCGATCTCCAAATCTTTGGTAAAGGTGATTTGGAGCAGGGAAGGGAGGATTTTGCATAAAAACTCTTTCATGTCTCCCGATTCCGCTCCCTCCGGTATGCCCACGAGTCGTATGTTGTTGCGGCGCGCTCTATTATTGCCATCTTCCACTTCTTTCTGCAAGGCCCGCACCTGACGTTCAACTTTGTCGAGTTTAGACAGCCGGGCCGCATGGGAGTCCAATATACTCTCCATTTTGTCCTGACGCGAAGAAAGCCCTTCTAGCTTGCTTTGCAGCACACCAAAATCTTCCCGCAGCGCTCGGAGTGCTTCACCGTTTGACTGCACAAGGTTTTTGACCCCTCTAATCTCTGCGAGGATTTCCTGCTGCATTTCGGGGCCCTCGCGCAAGGCCAGCCCCTTCTGCGGGGACGGAGGTTCAGTTTTGGAACGTTTGCCGTGAGAAGCCGCTGGAGATCCAAATTCCAGGCGCGTGGGTTTGGTCCCCGCCATCTCACCAATGTGCCCCGGCAAGATCAGAGTAGAAGTTCCAAGTATGTACGGTGTTAATTCAGGATGCTGAGTAGGCCTCTCGGGAGCCTCAGCGTTATGCGACCATCCCGCTGGACATCAGGCTCCGCCCCCCGTTCATTGGGCACTTTAACCCCTGATCCCTGCACCATTGGTCAGTGTCTTGACCATTGTGCTGTGGTTCTGTTCCTGTGATTGCACATCAGCGCACCGCCTTATGCCGCCCAATATTAAAAAGCCTCCTAAAACATTAGCGTGCCGCCTTATGCCCATCAGCGCGCCGCCTTATGCCACCCATCATTTAAATGGGTCCTAAAATGATGCCTCAGCCAGCTGTCTCCATTGGACACTGTGGGGGATTGAACCCCTGATCCCTGCACCATTGGTCAGTGTCTTAACCATTGTGCTGTGGCTCTGCTCTTTTTCTTGCACTTCAGCGCGCTGCTTATGCCTCCCGCGCAGCTATCTCATGCGCTAAGGTGCGGGGCACACATGGGTGCCGCGCACCTTAGCGCATATGTAAATGCCAGCTTTTCTTTTTCAGGACGGAATGCCCACTCCTTATATGGCACACGCACACTACCGCGGCACGCACTTTACCGGGGTTTTGGTAAATATACCCCTTAGTCTTAACCCTAAAGATAGTAAAGAACCAGAGGTAAAATCATGCTTATTGTTTGTAGAGCCTTGAAGCTCTACAATCTCATATAGTGAAAAGCTTTTCTGATAACATCAGAATGACTTTTGGCTCAGACAAATGTGCTAAGGCAAATTTCCTTAGTGGAAAGTTAATCAAAACTGATAACATCTCTCTGGAAAATGGTTACGACATAATGGAACTTGAACAAGAAGTTCTCTATAAATATCTAGGAATAGAGGAAGGAAGAACAATCCAACCTAAATTACTGAGAGGGAAGATTGTAAATAATATAAGAGATTAAAATTGACATTGAAATATGCTTTAACATCATGACATAAGATACAAGACACCAATTAGCTTCTAATCCCTATACTCTCCTGGAATTGTAGGCTGGCCTTTTAAATATCTTGAAAAATTAGATGTATGAACAAGAAAATTCCTCCATACTCATGAAGTTGTTTATAAGAATCAGTTTATGCCAAATCTGTACATTCCTAGAGCCAAAGGAAATATGGGTCTCATGGTTGTGCCATTAATTCACTATTGACTGCTGGATCCAGCAGTCCCCTGAATTTTCTTGGCAAGATGTAACCAGAAGTAGATTGTCAGAACTTTCAACGAAGGTAATGAAGGCTAAAGCATCTTTCTGAAAGTCACAAGAAGTACCAGTAGAAATTGAACGCTGTGTTTTTTAGTCACCAGGCTACTGCTCTAACCACTGGTGGGGCTGTTGAAAGAGATTATACATACGTATCTACCATCAGAGACCTCCAGACCTACTTAACAGTATCAACAGACCCAAATTCACAAATAATGTTGAAGTATGAAAGCAAGCATCCAGAATCCATCTCCAGCATTAAACTTGGACAAGCATTCTGACGAGCAGAAGGTATGAATGAAAATCCACCTGTACACACAGGAAAGGATGTAACAGAATTTACAAAATAAGACATACATATACAGTGGACAATACAAATTGTCTCTCCAAAAACTATACATCAATCAAAATTGGACACATGAATGGCTATGGAGAGGTGAACTGAAACCTGAAGCTGGCTGTGAAGTTCTCATGGCAGAAAATTTCTACACAGAAAGATATAATAAGGTGTCATGTCTCATGCATTACAAACTTTATAAACACTACATCACTGTACTGGAAATGCACGGGGATCATGACCCTAAGAGGATGATGGATAATGAAGAGGTGATGGTCACCTGGGACATTCCCATTTATCCAATTAAGAGATGTATGTGAGGAAACTGGACATAGTAGTAAAGGAGAAAAACACCAGAACAGCATTGATAATAGCGGTGTCAGTTTCAAGTTGTTGGGAATTGGACCCGAGCTGGGACAGGCGGGACTGTGCTTATGTAGCAAGGCCTGTGAAGCAGGTCTAGATACAGGCCACAGGCCTGCTTTGGACCCTTGACCATTGTTAAGCCAACAGAATCAGAAGAAAAGGATGAATTGCTGACAGTATGAGAACATAAGAACATAAGATATGCCATACTGGGTCAGACCAAGGTCCATCAAGCCCAGTATCCTGTTTCCAACAGTGGCCAATCTAGGTCATACGTACCTAGCAGTTTCCCCAAAAGACACAGGTTCCACAATGCTTGTACTGGGTCAAGCATTGATATCCTGGGTCCCTTCTTAATAATGGTTTATGGACCTTTCCTCCAAGAACTTGTCCAAACCTTTTTTAAACCCAGCTACACTAACAGCCTTTACTACATCCTCCAGTAACAAATTCCAGAGTTTGATTACATGTTGAGTGAAAAAATATTTTATTTTATTAGTCTTAAATACTTTACCCTGTAGCTTCATTGCATGTCCCCTAGTCTTTCTATATTCTGATAACGTAAACAATCGATCTACGTTTACCCGTTCCACTCCATTCATTAATTTATAGACTTCTATCATATCTCCCCTCAGCCATCTCTTTTCCAGGTTAAAGAGCCCTAACCTTTTTAGCCTTTCTTCATAGGAGTATCCTTCCATCCACTTTACCATTTTGGTGGCTCTTCTCTGAACCTTCTCTAATATCGCTATATCCTTTTTAAGATACGGCGACCAGAATTGCACACAATATTCAAGGTGCGGTCTCACCATGGAACGATATAGAGGCATTATAATATCTTTTGTTTTATTTTCCATTCCTTTCCTTAAGATACCTAGCATTCTATTTGCTCTCTTGGCTGCCACTGCACACTGGGCCGAGGGTTTTAACATGAGAAATCCTGTGAGTGAGATGAAATGTTACTAATCCAGTGTGCTTTGCTAAGGAAACCAGATAACACAAAATTAAACAAGAAAGAGACTTGCGGAGGAACCAGGGAGTACAATCTGACTAGGCACTGGCCTTGGGAAGATGACATAATGTTCTTTTTGCTACTTGAAACTTGGGAAAGTGAAATTATATCAATCCTATGCAGAAAAAGTGTCTTTAGAACCCCCAACTGCAAAGAAAGAACTAATCATTGTTATTCTGCCAAACTTTCAGAAAAAAACTGTATAAAAAACAGACTGGGACAAAGGAGAAACTGGGGAGTTTATTGAGCCCTGCCACGGAGGTGACAGAGTGCTGAATTGCCCCATTAACCTTTCTCTTCTGTCTATCCCTATGCAGTACCTGTAAGTAGAATTTGTGTATGAAGAATTTATGCTGAGAAAAGGATCCTGTACAATAAAGATTTTGTGAGTATTGCTGAGAAATTGGTCTCTGTGCACTTCCTCCGTGTAGGGTGAGATAATGGCTCCTGTGGCCCGGTCGGTCCCCTACATTTGGCGAGCCCCAGCCAGGAGTGATTGCAGCACCCCTGCCGCCCCTCAGTATATAGTCGGATGACCAGGGACTGACACATCACTCGGACTTGAAACCTCAGGACCAGAAGACTTCAGACAAGGCAGGTTTTAGTTTGTTTTCTCCCATTATCTTTAAGTTCCTGTGCTAGGAAAAATGTTTCAAGGCCCGAATCTTACAGGACCCTTAGAATTTATGGTTAAGACTTTCCTGCAGGCAAGGAAGCTTCTTAGAGAGTGTACTAACAATAAAGATATTAGAAATTTGACTACGCCATGGCCCAAAGAAGGGACTTATTCCCCAGTCACTTTAACAGCTGTGAAAATGGATTGAAGTCACAAAGAAAGAGACAAAACCTGTAACAGATAATAGAACAGCTACAATGTGAGACCAATAGCAGGGATGTGTGTTCACTAGTACACATTCAATTCATTAGATCACCTTAAAAATGTTTGTGCTAAGTAGTCATGTGTAGTGTGATAAGGAAGCTTATCATAGCTCAGGTAGGAGCTATAGAAAAGATGATGTGACTCTGAACAAGCAACCTGTCAGTTCTGGTAGAAGTAAGAAAACAGAGTTTTCACATAAAAGACTACCAGTCCCAGAATGCACCAGGTTTCCAGCAGCCATGAGAGGGGCTGAAGTGAGAAAATGTGTGTGCAATCAAGAGAGCTATGAGGTAATCCCTAAGCACTCATCTCAAAGGGCAGGACCTGATTCAACACAGCTGCGCTGTGTTAGGGAGGAGCACACATTAGGACAGAATAAGAATAGAGCTTATTCTACAGATAACAGTTACAGAAAGAGCTTCAGGAACAGAGACAGATACAGCAACAGCTTCAAGCTCAAGCACCAACATCATCTCGAGAAGCAGAAGCCAAGCCAAGCGGATAGAGAGAGAAGGAAACTCTCTGGAAGGAAGAGAAGAAAGGCCATTGGCAGGCCTGGGAGAGTCCAAGGCAGTACCTATACTGGGAGGTATTCCATATGCCAGCAGAGTCCATTGGACTGGAGTCAGCCAGAGGAATGGAATGGCAGAGATAGGAATCACCAGTGGCTACTTGGAAGAGAGAAGACTGCACGTGGAAAGGACTTTCAGACCTATGCCAGAAGGTATGTGAGAGAGGATCCAGTGTCCAGGGATCAAGATTGGAAGGCTGGACATCAGAACTGGATTACATACTGGCCAGGCTATACAGAGAGGAATTATGATAGCAGGAGAGGCTCAGGTATGAACACTGATCCAGACCCTATCTATAATAGTGAATGGCAGCAAGGGAATAAGCATTCTCATGATAGTGCATTATGGAAAGACTCGTCTGTGCCAATGTATGATAGTGACCCTATGCTGATTGATGAAGGGGGAGATACAGCAGATGAAACTATTAATTACATGGACTGTTCTCTATCTAAATGCTATTGCTAGCTTTCTGTGAGCAAACACATCAGCCATCACAAAGAAACCTAACTTTGTTCTTTATTTCCACTGCAAACAGCTCTTAAAGCAGGATTTGGGTTCACACAGTAGCAGCCAGCCAGCTAAAGGGTTTCAGCTGGTCAATTGATAGTAATTAAAGCTGCACCTGATTGTGTGTGTGAGCAAGGGAGAATCACTGCTGGGATCTGCGTGGAAAATAAGCAGAAGTTAACCTAACAAGCAAAGTTTATTCATTTCTTTGTGCCTTTTTATTTGGTAATTATTTGCTAAGAAAACATTAGCTAATTGCCTGACAAGCTGAAGGTTGTTTTCTGATTTGCTTTGTGACTTTATGTTATCCATTTAAACACTGCAAGCAAGTAACCTCATTTATATTGCTACCAAGCATATTTGTGCTGGGTGAATTAAACCCCATCAATAAAAGAAGTATTTTATTGGCCTTACCACTGGTTTCACAACTCAATTATTGTCTTCAGCTGTGTTTGGGAGTGAATGAACTACATTACCCACAATACCTTGCAAGAATCATATGAATATATGCATCGTCAAGATTGTGTAAGTTCTCACCCTAGGCAGCCGTCTGACAAATGGCGTAGTTTTTCGGATTGCTTTTGCACCAAGAGGATTTATTTGCTGTGGATTACAAATAAAATTCAAGTTTGAAGCTGAAAGAAGATTTTTTTTCCCTCATCTGCACTTTGGAGGAGAAGTGGTTGTTCCAGGAAGCTGTCCCAGATGAAAAGACCCTGTGCAAAGCTGGATTCATCACTGAGACAAGGTAATATGTACTTGGGCATGTCTAGTGGTGGATGTGTGTAAGCACAGGGGGTAATTGAAAAAAAAAAAAAGTTGAAAAAAACACACCTGGTTGGAAGGTGCTGCACTTTGGTTTTTTTTTCTTTATTTCTTACAGGGGTCAAGATGGATCCGAGGGAGATGGCTCAGTGGATGGCAGCCCAATTTAGCAAGCAGCAGGAGCTATCACAGCAGGCCCAGGACACTGCTATGAAGGCCTTAATGGAACAGCAGAAACCAGTGCTTGATCTGGTGCAAGCTCTAGTTCAGCTGCAGAGCCAAAGTGGAACAGATGCAAGACCAGCAGTTAGTACTGGTACACCACATGTGGACAGTGTGGGACTCAATCAAGGGATTGGGGCATTTAATTTTGGGAAATTAACTCCAGAAGATAATGTTGATGATTTTCTAGAGTCTTTTGAAAGAGTGGCACAGGCTTTAGCATGGCCAGAGACCCAGTGGGCAGTAAGGCTGGCAGCCTCATTAACTGGAGAGGCACTTGCAGCCTACAGAGCAATGCCAGCAGCCCAGGCTTTGATTTACAAGGATGTAAAGGCAGCTATTAGAGATCGCCTAGGGTTGTCTATTTCAGAGTATAGGCGAATGTTTAGAGCTGTTACATTGAAGGGGGCGGAGCCAGCCAGCGACCTGCATGGACGTCTAGCGGAGAGCTCCTGCGGACCAAGTGTATAATCCTGCCTCAACCCTTGTTAAAAGTTTCCGACAGCACCACCACTGTCTTTCTTTTATGCTGCAGAATGGCGGGCAGCAAGCAAACGAAATTAGATTTCGCTAACTCACCGACCTCAGGTGTTAAACGCTCTAAAGCGGACCCCCCATCCCCGGTCAAGATGGCTTCGCAGCATGATCATGGTGAGGGCCTATGGGAGATTCTTGTGGAGTTAAAGGCCGTGCGAACCCGGGTCGACACCAATGGTGAGTGCCTATCAGAACTCCAAGCAGACTCGAAGGAGTTCAGGGAGCAGATGGGGTCCCTGGTTGCTAGAGTCGAAAGCCTCGAGGTCAGGGCTCAAGCACAGGAGGAAAAAGTGGCGCAATATGGAAAGGCTGTTCGGAAAGTGGCTCTTTTAGAACAATCTCTGGAGGATATGAATAATAGAGCGCGTAGAAACAACCTTAGGATCATTGGATTACCGGAAGGCTCCGAGGGTTCTGATCCTATTGCTTTCCTAGAGGATATGATCCCCAAGTTGTTCAATTTCAGTACAGCACGCCCGTTCGAGATTGAGCGGGCGCACCGCATTCCAGCACGGGTTAATCGGCCATCAGCTACGCCGCGGCCTCTCATCCTTTGTGTTTTACGATATCAGCATGTGGTTCAAATTCTACATGAAGCTCGGGCCAATAAGGGGTTTCAATTTGAGGGCCACAAGCTGCATTTCTTCCCCGATCTCAGCAAACCTACCGTCGCTAAACGCAAACAGTTTCTGGACATGAGAAGGAGACTTCAACTTCTTCAGGCACGCTACGGCCTCTTCTACCCTGCACGGCTGCGAGTAACACTTAATAATGTTACCAAGGATTTTGAGGATCCAGAGGTGCTGGCGAATTTTATCTTGGAGCAGGAGGCGCTCCAGATGCAGTGACAATATGGCTCTCGACTAGCTGTGAGATTTACTCTGGAAGTTCGGCTTCTGCTTGCCTAGCGACTTGGGGGTCGTCCCTGGCTAGAAGCTGGCGTCTATGGCCATCGGCTGTAGATTTGTTAATCTAATGAGTATGATGTTTGTGGTGCTTGTTCTCTGGTTAAGTGTTAACTAGGGGTTGGGAACGTTTTTCAATGGAATTGCTTTCTATCTGGTCCGCAGTACGTGGGGCCCGCATGACTGTGTGTGTTTGGTCCACACTGGCTCACCCATTTTGGGGTGTGGGGGGATGGAGGGTGGGCTGGGGGGGGGGGTGGCTCTCCGGGGTGTGTGAGTATATCTATCTTGTTTTGGAATGTTTTGTATTTTACATTGGGCATGTTGGATTTCATATTTTAATGTTTGAAAATGGCTAACTCGTTGCGTTTCCTTTCTCTGAACGTGAAAAGTATCAATAATCCGACAAAACGGACAAAAATTCTCTCCTACTGCCAGCTCCAAAAAGCAGATCTGGTCTTTTTACAAGAGACCCATTTGGATTTAAAGGAGTCTAAGAAGCTAGATAATCGGCAGTTCATGCTACTGGGTGCTTCTCCTTCTGTGCATAAGAAAAATGGAGTGGCAATTTTGGGGAGGAAATCTCTCAATTGTAAGGTTCTGGGTGTCCGCTCTGACACAGAGGGTCGCTGGGTGATCGCATCGGTGGCTATAGGGGGGATGGAGGGTGTCTTAGTTAATGTCTATGGCCCCAATTTGGATAACCCCTTATTTTTTACAGACTTGCTTGTAGCTCTGCAGGAGCATTCCTCTTGTCCCTTGATAATTGGGGGGGATTATAATGTCACTCTCGACCCGCTTCTTGATAAGCGCCCCTATAGGGCAGAGAGGGTAACGAAGGCACGGATAGCTCTCCAGGCTCTCCTCAAGTCTTTGGGGCTGGTGGACATTTGGCGACTTCTTCATCCCAGGGAATTGGACTTCACTTTTTTCTCACCGCCACATAAATCTTGGTCGCGACTAGACTATTTCTTACTTTCCAAAAGTCTGGCTCCGGCAGTGCAGAGTGCAGAAATCTTAAGCATACATATTTCAGACCATGCTGCCATATCTTTGAGAGTTGAGTGGGCTGCGTGGAACGACCCTCCTCGGGGTTGGTCTTTCCAGCGATCGTTGTTAGCTGACCCACTGTTTCAGGCAGAAATTAAAGGTTTCATCAAGGAATATTTCGATCTGAATGCGATAGGTGATACATCAACCTGGGCCTGGTGGGAGGCTTTCAAGGCCTCGTTACGCGCAGTAATCACCAGCTATTCTATAACAGAGAACAAAAAAAGGCAGGCCCGTTTGAAGTCTCTTGAAGATCAAATTAAAGCCGGGGAAAGACTCTTGCTTAATAACGCTAATTCGGGGATTCTCTTGCGCCTACAGAGACTTCGTTTTCAATATAATTTGATCTTGAATTCGGAGATTGAACATGTGCTACTTAAGCAAAAATCCCAATTCTATGGGGAGAATAATAAAGCGGGTAAATTGTTAGCCAACTCTTTAAAGAGAAGGCACGACAGAACTAGGGTTGCAGAAATTTTCGACCAATCCCGAGGAGCTTTGCGTAATACCGACAAAATTCTAGACGCTTTTGCAGATTATTATCGGAGTCTTTATACCTCCGAGGTTGCTGCGGATGAGGAGGCAATGGCTGGTTTTTTACAGCAGTTAAATCATCCCTGCCTTTCTAACCGCCAATCAGTGGAGTTGGACAAGCCTTTTTCGGTTGGCGAGCTTCGTGAGACCATTGCTGGTCTCCCATCGGGTAAAGCAGTAGGCCCTGACGGCATCCCGGGTGAGTTTTACAAGGTGTTTGGAGAGGAATTGCTCTCTCCTCTTCTTTTATATTTTGAGGCGATCGGCAACTCCTCCTCGCAGGTTGGTAATTTTGGGGAAGCCACGGTTATTGTTCTAGAGAAACCTGGAAGAGATCCCACTTTAGTGACGAATTATCGTCCTATCTCCCTGCTTAATACTGATTATAAAATTTATGCAGCGGTCCTGGCGGGTAGGCTAGCCAATGTTATAGGTGAGGTGATTCATCCGGACCAATGCGGCTTTATTCCAGGGAGAGCCACATCTGATAATGCTCGGCTCCTCTGCCATCTCCTAGAGCGTTCTCATCTCGCCCAGCACCCCTATGTTGGGGTTTCCCTCGATGCTGAAAAAGCCTTTGATAGGCTAGAGTGGCCTTTTCTATTTAAAGTTCTAGATTGGTTTGGCTTTGGCTTTGAATTTATCAACAAAGTGCGCTCTCTCTATTTGAATCCTATTGCTCGGATAAGTGCGAACGGGGCTCTCTCAGCTTCTTTTTCGTTACATCGGGGCACCCGGCAAGGCTGCCCTCTTTCCCCTCTACTCTTCAATTTAGCTCTAGAACCACTACTTCTTGCCCTTCGGCAGAATGAACTTATTAGTGGTTTTGTAGAGGGGAACTGGCAAGTCAAGGTGTCCGCGTATGCGGACGATCTCCTCTTGTTCACGCAACCATCAGCTATCCCCGCGATCCTACAGCTTGTCGATCATTACTCCGGATTATCGGGATACAAAATAAACTGGTCTAAATCTGTCATATTTCCGATGAATGGTTTAGCCACCTCCGATTTAGTGGAGGATTTCCCGTTTCGATGGGAAGCAGGGAACATTAAATACCTAGGGGCTAAATATGGCTCTCCTCTTGAGCGAGCGGTCCAGGAAAATGTTGAAGACCTACTCCGGTCCGTCAAGCAGTCTGTTTTAACCTGGTCCCCTTTATATCTCACCTGGTGGGGCAGGCTGGAAGCCATAAAAATGGTCTTAATGCCTAAGATCAATTACGTGCTTGGTATGCTTCCGGTCCCGTTACCTCAGGGTCTTTTTTCAGAGCTAGATCGTCTCCTTTCTCGTTTTCTCTGGGGCGGTCGACAGCCTAGGATCGCATTGAAAAAATTAAAAGCTGGCAAAGATAAGGGGGGCGTGCACTTTCCAGACTTTCGGTCATACCACAAGTCACTTCTCCTGAAACAAGCTGCTCTTTGGACCTGCGTAGAGGCTCTGGACACTTTGCCGGTTTGGCTAGAATTTGAAAAACAGATCGTCGCCCCCTCCCCGTTACGGTGGCTGTTAGGGGCGAGACATCCAGAGAAGTTGCGACTGGGCTCGGTGATTGGTGCTACCCAGGTGGCATACTTATCTCTGGCGGGACAGTTGGCAACTGCTTCTCCTATGGGTCTGAAGTCTCCTTTATGGTGGAATCCTAAATTAAGGATCCATGGTAAGATGTTTTCTTGGAAAAAATGGCAAGAGTCTGGCATTTGGTCAATTGATCAATTGATAGGGTCTTCAGGCTGGAAAGATTTCTGCTCTCTGCAACGTGAGTTTTCCCTTCCAAACTCTGCATGTTTTTACTGGTTTCAATTACGTCATTGCTTGCAGGGTGGGGGTATCTCTCCTGCAATGACTTGTTTAGACTGCCCATTCATCACTGAAATGGCAGAAATTGCTGGGCAGAGGGGGGGAGTTTCTCGAATCTATGCTCTACTTAGAGATTCCTCTCCGCCCTTGCTTTGTGGGCTTGAGAAAAACTGGGAGGGGGAGATTTCACGTCATGCATCAAGCAGGGTCTGGAAAATAGCTTGGGGTTCCGTCACGAGGGTCTCGAGATCTGCTGCAATCACTCAGTCTTTATATTTTTTCCTACATAGAGCTTTCATCACCCCCGTTAGATTAGCCAAATGGGATAAGACTTCTGGGGCCAAGTGTTGGACCTGCTCTGCAGCTTTAGGCACATTCAAGCATATGATTTTTGATTGCTTACACGTTCAGAGATATTGGCATTCAGTATGGAACAGGATACGGGCCATCTTACAAATCACCGTCCATCTGTCTTGGGGTATAATTTGTCTGAGATCGTCTTTGCCAGTGCCCGGATTATCCAAGGAGAATTATTTTATATTTAACTTTCTGATGGCCATAGCTTTGAAAGATATTTTCACCAATTGGAAAGACTCACGGAAATTGTGTATGAATAAGTGGTGGAATCTTGTCTCTCAGACGGTCAAATTTGAGAAATTATATTGTAAACTACATTTCCCTGATAAGGCCAATCTTGCTCTTGATAGATGGCGGGCACTGGACACCTTTGTTGCTATGTCCCATATTTAATGGGAGGGATCTCAGACATCTCGTCCCCTAGTTTTGTTGTACTCTGAAGATCACCGCCCTTGGGATTATTAGGGGCTTGTGTTGTTTTCTCTGTGAGGCTCTTTCTACTAGGTCCTGGCCCTTTAAGCTGTCGTTGAATTCTATTTTTACTATTTTTATTTTCGCCCGAGGTTATGCTCTCACCTCGGCGGGCCCAGGGGGGGGGGGGAGTTGGGTGGGGGGTTGGGGTTGGTTTTGGGGGTACGTTTCTTTTGTTTTGTGTGCTTGTTAGTTGCTGTGTTGTATTGTGAAAACTATAAATAAAGTACTAAAAAAAAAAAAAAAAAAAAAAAAGAGCTGTTACATTGAAAGTGGGTGAGACACCCAGGGCTCTGAGTCAGAGAATCAGAAGTTTAGCTGTAAAATGGTTGGAGCCTGAGCAAAAGACAGTAGAAATGTTATTAGATATTATAATGCTGGAACAATTTATGCTTGGGGTACCTAAAGATTTGAATGTTTTTCTTATACAGCAAAATTGCCCAAATCTTGGAGAGGCAACCATGCTAGCCGAGAGATTCTTGGAAGCCACGCAGGCTTGCCATAGAATGGGTGGCCCTCTAAAGATGGATGCTGAGGCTAGATGTGCTGTATCAGAAAAGGGAATAATTAAGAATGTTTCTGAAAATGAATGTACTGTATCAAACCAGATGACACAGTGGAATAGAAAAAAATGTTTCAAGTGTGGGAAATTGGGACACTTAGAGAAGAGATGCCAGACACACACTAGTTTAATGGGTCTGGATTTGAAACAGCCCAAGGAAGGATTTCTTTTGATGGTTGATGTGCAGGGAATTACCACAAATGTATTATTAGACTCTGGGGCAGACCAGAGTATGATGTCAAAAAGGCTTTGGAAGAGGATAGAGGCCCAAGAAAGATTTGTGCCTAGAACCCCTGAAAGCCAAGTTCACATCAGATGCATTCATGGTGCTGCAACATCATATCCCACCTATAGGCTTAAGGTTAAGTGCCTGGGGGAACAAGAGGAAGTCCTATTAGCAGTGGTGCCTAGGCTACCCTTTGATTTGGTTCTAGGAAAGGACTGGCCAAGATTTAAGCAGGAACTAGTGAAAGGGCTAGGAAAGAAGGAGGGAGAAGGTTTAATAATGGAAATAGCTCCCGGGCCTTTCTTTGGAAGTCCTCAGTCCCTAGCTAAAAAGATGGTTAAGCTTCCAGAAGGCCAAACTATGGGTAATAAGAGGGGCCTTGTATCCACCCGCTCGCAGGCTAAGTTAGAGAGCCAGCAGAAGGAGGAGGGGGAGCAGGCAGAGTTATTAGGAGATTTACCCTCTCATGATGATTTAATAACCCCATCATCTGGTAAAGTAAGAAAGTTGAAAGCACAAAAGAGGTGTGAGAGACTTTGCAGAGCACAGGGTAGGGCTGAGATGTTAGCTGGTCAAAGTTTACCCTGGGTGCCAGCTGAGTTGGTGGCAAAGTTTCCTAACTTTCCACAAGAGCAGCGAGCTGATCAAGCTCTCACCCGAGCTTTTAAGTATGCTCAGGAGGTCAGGGAGGAATTGCCCAGATTCAGACTAGATAATGACATATTATATAGAGAGAGTCAGGACCCCAGAAATGGTGCCATTCGTAAACAATTGGTGGTACCCACAACTTTCAAAGGGCTAGTACTTAGACTAGCACATGATCATCCAGTGGGAGGTCATAAAGGTATGCAAGGAACACTGGATCAAATTCTTGTGCGTTTTTACTGGCCAGGTATTTTCAAAGAAACTGCCCAGTTTTGTGCTGCATGTCCAGCGTGTCAGCGAGTTACAGCGGCACACCCACCGGGGGTGCCATTGATCCCCATGCCAATTATCACAGACCCAATTGGTCGCATTGCCATGGATATTGTAGGCCCATTAGTCAAAACGCCCCGAGGTTTCCAATACATCCTAGTTATGGTAGATCAGGCAACAAGGTTTCCCTGGGCCATACCATTGAGGAATGTTTCTGCAAAAACAATAGCTTTAGAGCTAGTAAAATTGTTTTGTGAAGTGGGATTCCCAAGAGAGGTGTTGACTGACCGAGGGTCCAATTTTGTATCCAAATATTTGGCCCAGGTCTGGGATGCCTTTGGCATTCGTCACGTGAAAACCTCAGCCTACCATCCACAATCAAATGGTTTGGTGGAGAGATTCAACCAAACTCTCAAACAAATGTTGAGAAGGGGGTTAGCAGGAGAGGTAAAAGAATGGGATATGTTATTACCCTTTGCCTTATATGCCTGCAGGGAAAGAATTCAAGTGTCCCTAGGTGTAACTCCATATGAGTTGATGTATGGTAGGGCTCCAAGGGGTTTGTTGGATATTTTGAGGGAACAATGGATTGATCCTGAACCAGGAAGTCAGGAGGTGCCACTGTTTCTACGTGACTTGAGAGCACGTTTGAAAAGGACGTCGCAGGTTGCTGAGAGGAACCTGCAGGACAGTCAAGTTCGCCAGAAAGGGTGGTATGATAGAAAGGCCAAAAGCCGCCAATTAAGCATTGGTGAAAAGGTTTTGGTTCAAGTAGCAGGAACTGCTCCAAAATTTGAGGTACAGTGGAAAGGGCCATTTAAGGTTGTTGAACAAGTGAGCCCAGTGTCTTATATGGTAGAAAATGCAAGAGGGCGTAGGCAGACCTACCATATTAATGTACTTAAGTCTTGGAAGGAGAGGCCTGTAAATAATGACCCTGAACCCAGTCAGGAAGTAAGTGAGCTTCAAGAAGATAACACTCTCGTAGGTATTACGGACTGTAGGAAAACAGTTTCACCAGTAAAACCAGTCCGTAATAACTTAATCAGGGGGGTATGTGATAAGGAAGCTTATCATAGCTCAGGTAGGAGCTATAGAAAAGATGATGTGACTCTGAACAAGCAACCTGTCAGTTCTTTTTTTTTTTTTTTTCACTTTAATTTTTATTGGGATTATACAAAAAATCAAACATAGGCATAATAATTATTACAAGAATAGAAAGAAAACAAACTTAGTCCACATCACGGGGAGTGGTGGGGAACATCCAGCTGACAGCCATAATCAAACTAAACTCTAATTATTACATACAATGCTAATAGAACCAGTCAAGAAAACATGCAACCTGTCAGTTCTGGTAGAAGTAAGAAAACAGAGTTTTCACATAAAAGACTACCAGTCCCAGAATGCACCAGGTTTCCAGCAGCCATGAGAGGGGCTGAAGTGAGAAAATGTGTGTGCAATCAAGAGAGCTATGAGGTAATCCCTAAGCACTCATCTCAAAGGGCAGGACCTGATTCAACACAGCTGCGCTGTGTTAGGGAGGAGCACACATTAGGGCAGAATAAGAATAGAGCTTATTCTACAGATAACAGTTACAGAAAGAGCTTCAGGAACAGAGACAGATACAGCAACAGCTTCAAGCTCAAGCACCAACATCATCTCGAGAAGCAGAAGCCAAGCCAAGCGGATAGAGAGAGAAGGAAACTCTCTGGAAGGAAGAGAAGAAAGGCCATTGGCAGGTCTGGGAGAGTCCAAGGCAGTACCTATACTGGGAGGTATTCCAAATGCCAGCAGAGTCCATTGGACTGGAGTCAGCCAGAGGAATGGAATGGCAGAGATAGGAATCACCAGTGGCTACTTGGAAGAGAGAAGACTGTACGTGGAAAGGACTTTCAGACCTATGCCAGAAGGTATGTGAGAGAGGATCCAGTGTCCAGGGATCAAGATTGGAAGGCTGGACATCAGAACTGGATTACATACTGGCCAGGCTATACAGAGAGGAATTATGATAGCAGGAGAGGCTCAGGTATGAACACTGATCCAGACCCTATCTATAATAGTGAATGGCAGCAAGGGAATAAGCATTCTCATGATAGTGCCTTATGGAAAGACTCGTCTGTGCCAATGTATGATAGTGACCCTATGCTGATTGATGAAGGGGGAGATACAGCAGATGAAACTATTAATTACATGGACTGTTCTCTATCTAAATGCTATTGCTAGCTTTCTGTGAGCAAACACATCAGCCATCACAAAGAAACCTAACTTTGTTCTTTATTTCCACTGCAAACAGCTCTTAAAGCAGGATTTGGGTTCACACAGTAGCAGCCAGCCAGCTAAAGGGTTTCAGCTGGTCAATTGATAGTAATTAAAGCTGCACCTGATTGTGTGTGTGAGCAAGGGAGAATCACTGCTGGGATCTGCGTGGAAAATAAGCAGAAGTTAACCTAACAAGCAAAGTTTATTCATTTCTTTGTGCCTTTTTATTTGGTAATTATTTGCTAAGAAAACATTAGCTAATTGCCTGACAAGCTGAAGGTTGTTTTCTGATTTGCTTTGTGACTTTATGTTATCCATTTAAACACTGCAAGCAAGTAACCTCATTTATATTGCTACCAAGCATATTTGTGCTGGGTGAATTAAACCCCATCAATAAAAGAAGTATTTTATTGGCCTTACCACTGGTTTCACAACTCAATTATTGTCTTCAGCTGTGTTTGGGAGTGAATGAACTACATTACCCACAATACCTTGCAAGAATCATATGAATATATGCATCGTCAAGATTGTGTAAGTTCTCACCCTAGGCAGCCGTCTGACAGTAGTCACTGTGCGCAAGGGCCTGAGGTGACTATTACCGCAGAAGCATAACAGTTACCGTGCTCCGATTTGCACACTAAGTGCTAATCATGAGTTGGGGTGGTGAATGGGTGGATTAGGAGTGGTGAGTTGACCTGTGAGGACATTGCAGTTAGCACAGGGGGACATATTGCTCTGTCACAGTTGCAATTAGCGTGTGTGTGCAAAGAATTCCACTTCAATAGGTGGATTAATGTGCACCTGTGATAACCTGTGCCATGCATTAAGGTACACATCTGTATATTAACTCCCCCAACAGTTACCAGGGAGGTTTTGTGCTTAACACAGGCCAGTTCTAGTGTTAAATGCACGTTAAATGCAAAAACCTAACATACTTAGTGAAAGGACTCCTTGGTGCATGCAAAAGAGACTTAATGCATGTTAACCTATACATTAACATGCATAGTTAATTTACATACATGAAACAAATCATAAAGGGGTATGTTTACTAAACCGTCTTATTGTGCGCTCTGTGACGTTATCGCGCGATAAGGTACCTTAGCGTGCGATAATGCGCGCTGCGGCGCAAACGAGCGCTGAAGGCGGAGAAAGGCTCCTGGAGGGCGGATGAAGGCTCCCCAGGGGCGGAGAGAAGGGGTCAATGGGTGGAGAGTGGGAGGGGAGAGGCTCCCCGCACACTAACGCTGTGAAATCCGAGGCCAAAACTAACGCCACTGAAACCCTGGCGTTAGAGCTGATTTAAAGGGAAGAGAAACCATTTATGTCAGCAATGTACAGCAAAACCAGGGAAACCTACAAAAAAGTGATAAGTGTGATACATGTGCACGGAACAAAAGGGCAAATAAACAGTGAAAATGACCAGCAGAAAATGGAAAAATAAAATAACCAAGCTGGGCAATAGTGATCTCAATGGAAAACATCAAAAAACACTCCCAAGAAGGCACCAAAAAAGGATATGAATTCTGGAAGGGTCCATGCTCCGTCCCCATAGAAGGTGAATGAGCCCACAGTGAAATTGTGCTGTGCAGGGTTTTCCTCTCCATCAGACAGGTTTTCTATGGTGTGCACATGTGCGGCAAGAGCAGAGCGGGAATGTCGGAACGGCCAACTGGACAGATGCTTGGAAATGGGATACACAGGGCTGCAGGCGGCACATGCTCTGGTGCAGCTGGGGCACAGTGCGGACTAGGCAGATGCCTAGGTGGCACTTAGGAATGCTGAAACTGTACAGCAGCCAGACAGCAACTGATGAGGGCCCAACATGGGCACGAGTGTGTTTATCACAGTGTCACAGGGGATAGTTCCCAGCGGGTACCTCCAAGGGCACAGAACATTGGCAGGCGGTGTTGGGGGGAAGAGTGGACGTCTATGCAGGCACCCCTACCTCAGAACATGCACCATAGGCAGCCGCCTACCTTGCACACTGGATGGCCTGAGACTGCGTACCACCAGCACCACCAGCAGAAGGGCATGTCAGCATCGTGGCCGAGGTGTACTGGTGGTGGAGGGGGGCAGTGGCAGCTGCCCAGAGCAGACCATGGCCTAGCCCTGTGTAGCTGGGTGCCATGCACTGCAACAGACAGGCCCTGCCAGACGAACAGTCATGGTATCACCAGGGAATGCACAGTCTCTGTGGCAACATGGTGGTGCAGTGCACACAGCCAGTGTGTTCAAAAGCAGAAGGTCACAGGTTCAAGTCCCAGCTGTGGTTCCTGCCAACCCAGTCCCCATATTTTACCCACTACTAAAACATGCTAATACAGACAGAACCTTTAATGCAGATGACGTAAACATGCCCAAAACACCTACATTTTACCCTACAGAACACAGACACCATAAACATGCGCATTAGCTAGAGCAGATACCCCCAAATGCAGTCCTGGAAGGCCAAACACCATTCAGGTTCCATGCTGCTTCTAATAAAGATGCCTGTGCTGCATTTCTATGTGCCGCCCCCATGGTATGCAGATGTATCTCATGCATGTTCATGAGGGACAGCATGAAAACCCGAAGAGTGTTTGGCACACCAGGACTGGAGTTGGGAACCTCTGCTGTAAAGCAGCAGCAAACAGGGGCAGACACACCCGCACCCACAGGCTCCATTGTCCAATGCCTCCTGGAGAGGCAGGACATTGGGCCCTGCATGCATCTCCCAAAACTAGCACTTGCATACCTTAGCAATGCCACCCTAAACCCGGGAATACGGTACACAGCTATCAAAAGGTTGCTATGATTACTGACAGATAGCAATTCTGAAGTACAATTTTCTGATTGAGCTGCATCATGGCAACCTTTCTGATGTCTGTGGAGTGTGCTACAGGTCTTGTGTCTGACAGTGTTTACCACCCTGGGGAGTGACCCCAACAGTATTGCGTACCATAGCCATGCCTGCACTTTGCAGAGGACTGGAGCGGTGTCCAGGGCTGCCAAACACCTCTATAGTTGTACAATGCTGGCATAGGTGTGGGAGTGTGTGTCTGTCTAACCAGTGTGTGGTGGCTGCAAACACCCTCCACAACCCACACTGCCAGCACTGTTGCCAGTATTGGCCTGCCAATGTGCATAATGAGGAGCAAGGTACCATGGGTATAGCCCGGACAGGGTGGCCTGGCCAGGATGCATCTGCACAGGGCATAGGGTAATGGATGGGACATTGTAGTGCCCGGCCACCACCTGCACAGACAGGGTGGCCACAGCATGTCCTGCTGGGAGATCACTCTCACCCTGACTGAGCAGTGACCACGGCATGGCTAGGTTCCCCCATAGTGCTCTCTAATATTTTTCTCATGTGTTATTTGTGGGTTCTCTTTTGGGGCCCAATCACTGACCTATCTGCTTGGTGTGTATGCTGACATCTCAGTTCTGGGTGCATGCATCTCCTTCAGGAACATGCCCTATGGACTAGCTAGCAGACTGTCTGCAGCTAGTATGTGCTGTGCTGGAACACCTTACAGGGTGCAGTGGCTGGAGGCTTGCTGCAGGAGAATATCAGGTAGTGGTGGGGTGCAGCTGAGCATTTCTGGGCCAAATGTCTGTCTGCTATTGCTTTATAGATGTGTACAGAGCTGCATTGACTGCCGTGTAGGTTGTCTGTTCCCCAGCAGGACTGCGGTTGATGGTCCCCTCTACTGCTGCCATTGCAGGGAAGTAAAATGTGGATCTGTTGGTGGGAGACCCTGTTTCCCACCCTCATCCCCTAGAGGGTGGGTTGGGTGGTGGTGCATAATCCGCCTATGGGTCCCTAAGGGCTAAACCTGACTGAGAAATACAGATGTATCCAAAGTGTGCCTGCAGGAACTACCTATCTCACACACTAGCACTGCTGGGGATCTGCAGCATGGTCTATTTCTGCCATGGATGGTGCTGTGGACCTGGTGCTGGGAGCCCCACCTCACCCTCAGGGTAAGCACAGTACCCGCACAATGTGACGGTGTGTAGCTACTCTGTTCTAGTAACACACACGGTCAGTTCCCCCTACCAGGCTGAGGTGCTGTGGGGGTGCATACCCCATCTTGTGTTCATCTGTAGACTGCTGATTTGCATGTGCAGTGCATCATGGGTACAGGCGGGTTAACCCTATCCTGGTGATCACAGCAGACTGTTTGTGTGGTGACATGCAGTCCTTCTGCAGCCAGCCAGGGGCTTGTTAGCAGCTGTAGCCCATTGGTTACTTCACTGCCTATGGAGCCAGAGGTCATCAGTTCAAACCCACAGTGGGGTTATTTGATAGGGCTGTCCAAAGCGTTATTTATTTTTAATGTACATTAGTGCTGCCAGCAAAACCACACTCAGCGTACTGTAACCATAAGGTGCCTTCTAAGGTATCCTATGGAGAGCCTTATAGGGTGCCCTATAAGGGACATTATAGGATGCCATGGCAGACAGTGCACTTTATAATGTGCCCTATGGAGTGCCTTATAGGGTGCCTTATGCGGCACCTTATGTTACTTCATGTGAGGGTGTGTTTGCTGGCAGCAATAATTAAAATACAAATAAACTGCCTCAGGAAACAATACTTAGATGTCAAAGCTGATGCCTCAGCCAGCCTTATGCACACTGGGGGATCAAACTCATGACCCCTGTATCATCAGTCAGTGTATTACCCATTGTGCTACACCTCTGTTTCTATGTTTGCATGTCTTAAGATTACCGCGCGTTAACGTGCTTAGCGGCGCTTCGCCCGATAATGTGTGCTGCAGCGCGCGTTATCGCGCGATACTCCCATTTTGCTGCTTTAAGACTGAAACGCCCACTCCTTTTATGGCAGCCTGCACACTATCGCCGGGCGCACAATAAGACGGTTTAGTAAACATACCCCAAAATGTGCAAATTCAAGAAAAAGGCTAAACAAATTGAAAATGAACCAAAATGTATTTCCCTGTTTGTGTCCCTAAATAATAGTAATAAAAAAACAGATAAAATACGAGTTGTGTTTACCTTATTTTCACACATATAGCATGCATATTATACACTTTTTTACATTCGACCTGCCCCCCCTATGCATTATATGCATGAGTGCGTTATATATGTAATTATAAGCACAACTCGAAAAACTCAGAGTCATTTTTAATTTCTTAATGACTTCTCTTTTTGAACTGCTGACTGAGACTAAATGTGGGTAAATGAGACTAAGGGGTATGTTTACTAAACCGTCTTAATATTACCTGCGCTAGTTGCAATGATAACATGAGGAATGCCATATAAGGTAGTGGGCATTTCTGTGGTAAGGTAGCAATGGCGGCTCATCACGCAATAGAGGGTGCTTTGCCATTATCATGCTATAGAGGGCACAGTGGCACGCTATCGTGCGTTAACCTTAATTTTGCGCCATGGCATAAGGTCCAAAAAATAGAGGTGTAGCACACTGGTTAATACAATGAGTGCTGATACAGCAGTCATGAGTTTAATCCCTCAGTGGGCAAACTTCATTAGGCTGTCCGAGGCAATTAATTTTCCTGCCTGTAACGGTCAGATACATCTCAACAACCTGTACTGCCAGCCAAAAAAACCCTCACCCCAGTTCCGTAACCTAATGCACCTTTTAGGGCACACCATAAGGCACATCATAGAGCACCACGTCATCCAAGGTGGGTCATAATGTGCCCCAGAGGGCGGCACAAAAGGGTGGCACCCCCCAAGTCAGCATATAACGTGCCCCATAAGCTGGCCGAACCAAAGGTGATGCTAAAGATGGCCCAAGGATGTTAAGGTGACCCAAGAAATGTTGGCTAAGGGCAGTAAGGTGGACCAAGGTCACAAGCATGAAATGTATGGGCCAAACACAGATGTAACTCTAACAATACACAGAGCAGCAAGGAAAGCCAATTAATAAGCGATGTAAGGAGGTAAATGTCAAAGGTGAAGGACCTGCCAAATCTGCATGAGGGCCATGTGGCAGCTGATAAAGTGGACAAATATAACGGGGGCAGCTGTACCGATGCACAGGGTGATGGTACTGTAAAGTGCAACAATGACAGTGTGTAGCAGAAGATGTGAATACGTGTCCACCAGAGGAGGTAGAGGTGGCAGCATAAGTGCAATGACAGGAGGACAGAGGAGTAGCAGTGCCATGTAAAGCAGACACAGGAGAGGCAAGCATGATGAGCCGCAATGCAGAAAAGGGTCACAGTGCAGGTCATGGGGTAGCAGCCTGCACATTAGGGCAGGACGCCACACAGCTGGCAGACACATATAGACAGACAGAAGGATGGTTGGCAACTGTGATGAGGTATAATGTGGCAACAGCACAGATATGCACAGATATGACTGTCACAGGAATGAAACGTAGTTGTGTATGACAGGCATAAAATTAAAAAGAGAACTGAGAGGATTGAACCCATGACCAGCAGCACAAATGTCAATGCACAAACCTGTAGGCTACACCACCAACATGAGCACCACACCAAAGGCTGCATACATGAACACTGCAGGGCACCACATAAGAAGCCTGCTGTCTGCCAGGATAGGGCAACCCCCAACAGTAACCATGATGCAATGCACATGCTGATTAGCTGTATACAGCTGATGACCCAATGGGATCTGCATCTCTCAGCCTGGAAAAAAGACTGGACACTGCGTGATGCTGCCACAGAGCAGCTACAGACCAGGGCATTGTGCATATTCAGAGTTCACCCTGAGTGATAGGATGTTCCCACAGCACTAGGTCGGTAGCACATGTACTGTTGGTGAGCGGCCCTGCTGTATGTCCCCATCAACATTACTGTGTGCCAGGTGTTCCCTGCAGTGCATCTGAAGTTTATTTGGTGTCCATCTGGGTCAAGTCACCACCCAGGTTATTGTGTACCCAGTGTTAAGGTATGGCTGCCATTTGACACCTGTCATTCGGATGGAAGGGTGTCTAGACACACACCATGTTTGTGTGGCCGTGCTTCTATAGGTTGATGTAGTATACAGTACATACCCCATGGCACCCTAAACACCCTTTTTGCAGTTGAGGGAGTGAAGGAATGTCTGTATGTTCAACAAATCCCATCCTACTATCACTGGACAGCACCCCAGGGTTTGTGGCCCATAGCCATAACTGTGACTGGGCCAGTGACACCCCAGCAATACTGCTCTGTGCATGCCTACAAAGCCTCCACTGCCATCTGCCATTCACCAGCAGACTGCACAGTCAGACTGCACTTGCAGCACCCTCAGTGAATTCCAACCATGCACAGACTAGCTGCAGACAGTCCACTAGCCAATCCAAAGTGCATGATCACAGAGGAACACTGTACTTACCAACAGCACTGGGAACACCCAGGTGTGACACAAGACACATGATGTATGAGCACTATGTGGGAACATGGACATCCCATGGTCACTGCTCGGTCAGGGTGAGAGTTACCTCACAGCATGACATGCTATGGCCTCACTGTCCATTGACTACACCCTGTGCAGATGCATTCTACCCAATCCACCCTGTCCGTGCCATACCCACAATGCCTTGCTCCTCATTATGCGCATTTTCAGCCTAGTGCTGGTAACAGTGGGACATTGTGGGCCCTGTGAGGTGTAACCAGCCACAAAACAGTGCCTGGACATACACATACACATACACATACACACTCTCCTAATGCATCATTGTGCATAGATATAGGTGGTTGGCAAGGCTGCCAGGCACACTGGTCCTGATCACAGTGCCGACTTTGCTCAACTGTGCAGGAGGCAGTAGTTGTGCACTGGTGATAACTGCAGCTCCATGCTGTAGCCAACAGCATGAGCCGCCATGACGCTTTGGAGAGTGGAGGCTGTGTGAGTGGGTGTTTGTCGCCCTGTTCGCCGCTGTTTTGGGGATTGCACATTCTGATGGTTTATCTGCATTGTAGGGTAAAACATGAGGGCATGCTGTGTGAAAGCCACAGCTGGGATGCAAACCTGTGACCTTCTGTTCCAGGACACACTGTCTGTGTGTACTGCAATACCCTGTTGCCATAGAAGGGTTGTGGTCCCAGTGGCTACCTTTGCCTTTCATCTTCCAGACCTTGTCTGTTGCACTGTCCATGATGCCCTGGAGGAGGGAATGGCCTTGGTCCCCTGAGGGCAGGTGTCACTGCCCCATCACCACCAACACCCTCTCCCACACCATGCTGACATGCTCATATGCTGTTTGTGATGGTGGTGTGCTGTCCCCGGCCATCCACTGTACAGGTAGGTGGGAGCCTAGCATCTGGCTTCTGGGGTGGTGGGGCCTACCTGTACATCCCCACATCCCCCCCATCTCCGCCTGCAACTATTATGTCCCTTCCACATGGGCAGATGCTGGCTTTGGGTGTCAGGTTGTTGATTCCGCAGCTATTGGCCAGGGTGGACCTAGTAGATAGCTGGTGTTATGCCAGCAGACTATGGACTGGCTAGGGCATGCAGTGCGGGTACAGTATACCCGGTTTGGATTACTGGGTGTACATCTGTTTCAGATGACGTGTGGTCACACTCTGCACTGCCTTCCAGGAGCTGTAGTAACGGGTGTTCGTTTAGTTGGGTGTCTGGCCTATTTTGGACGTAGCCTGTGGAAGGTGCAGGGATCCTTGTAGGCGTGATCCCCAGATGTGCATTGCTTGCCCCATTACAAGCATTGTTCTTCCTGTATGATGTTTGGGGTACCTACTGGCTATGTGTCCCCTGGATGCGACACTGTAGAGCACAGACTGATGTGCATGTTTGGCCATGGTCACATGCTGTCTTACTGCTGGTATTTTTCTGTGCCACATAGGCGGCTGCCTAGTCCCCTCTGCACCACGGCTGCATCCACTGCCTGTCCTGCATGCAGCCCCATATGCTCCATTTGCGGCATCACCATAGTGGCCTTTCATACCTGGCCACTATGCTGTTGCTGCACAGGTAGCACTACTATCACCTTTCTTGGGCTTCCTGCCTATGCTGTACATTGCTGACTGAAATGGTTTCTCTCTCATGCAAATGTACCTCTAACGCGAGGTTTTCACTCGCAGTAATGTTCTGGCCTTAAGATCAATGCGTTAGTGTAGCAGGGGCCTCTCCCCACCCACTTTCAGCCCATTGACCCCTTCTCTCCGCCCTCTCTCCATCCCTCACTGGTCCTTAATGCAGCCGGTAAGGTTTACGCACGTTATGTAACGTTAACGCACATTAGGTAATATTAAAGTGGGTTAATGTTAAGTTAATGTGCGTTAACATTACTTAACGTGCGTTACCGTAGATGCTGTTACATTACTGCAGTTTATTTATTTAACTTTATTATATACTGCGCTCTTCGGTATCAGTGCGGTTTACATCCAACACAACTGTCCAGTGCAGGAGGTCTGCACTGGACTTACAGTATAACATGGGGATATGTACAGGTTTGAACAGGGTAACTATATACAAGTAGATTAACAGCATATGTTCAGGAATAACTCAACTATGTACATATTGGCTCAACTGCGTACTTGCTGACATTGGGGTGAAAGTGTTGCTACTTGTCGGGGGGCTCAGGGTCTGGCGGGCTTGGTTTCAATCTTGCGTGGTTGTTACTCGTGGGTTGTCTATATGGGTCACTGGGCGTGGCTTGATGTGGAAGGTGTCCCTGGTCAATGTAGTACTGTAGGAACAGATGATGTTCAAGTGCCTTTCTAAATTGGGAGATGTCCTTGATGGACCTGATAGCGGGGGGTAGGGCGTTCCAGCAGGTAGGTGCATAAAGCGAAAATGCTCTGGTCCTGGTTGCTTGTGAGCATTTTGTGATCTGCCTAGGGAGCAGGGCCGGATTTACCTTGAGTGAGGCCCTACGCCAACAAAAATTGTGGGCCCCCAGCAGGGGCGGCCCAAGGGGGCTGCGGGGCCTCATTTGCATAAGGGGCCTCATTTGCATAAATATTTGCATAATGTTACCATATACTAACTTTTAGTAAACGTGCCTCTTAATGAGTGTATGGATAAAGAAAGACTAAAAGATTTCTACATTACTATAATCCAGTGCCAACTGCCAGACACATTAGGAACTACTACAAACACTGCCCATTTAGAACCCATAGCAAACCCGCCGTATCCTAACAGCACTATCAGGACTCACAAAGCACCATACTCTACCAATCAAAAGGCAACACTGCAAATATTAAACCAATACATTTCAGAGAACAACAATACATGACCTACTGGGGAAAGAGAACAAGTGGCAATGTCAAATAGGAATTATATAAACAGAACACCTCAGCTCAGTTACACATGCAGAACATAGACCATCACCAAACAAGCAATCACAATTTAGAAACAGGAAGCCAATAATTAAACTGGGAATCCCAAAAGCCAAACTTGGAATGTACAACACTGTAGAGATAAAACTATACATTAATTTGCTCTTGTACTAAACAAAGCACAGACGTTAATGATGCACATTTACCAGAGCTGACATATTCCAATTAATAAATTCAAAATAAAGAGATATTTTTCTACCTTTTGTGCATTTTTTTCAGCTGCAATTGCTCCAGCCACTTTCTTCTGGTTTCTTCGTGTCTTCTGCTAACTCTCCATCGTCTGCTGTCCATTTGTCCTTTCTTCTCTCTTCTAGTTTTTTTCCATTCTCTCTCTACATCTGCTTTAACATACTAATCTTTCTCCTTTTGCTCTTTCCTCATTCCTATTTCATCCACTCAAATTTTACCCCTCCATCCTCAATCCCCACTTACTCTCCCAATACCCGGCCAATTGTAGATTTTTTATCCCTCCCACACAAAATATTTTTCCCTTCTCCATTTTACTCTTCCAGCCTCATCCCATTCTAATCCTCCCCCAACATCAGCTCCCTTCTAGTTCCAGCCTCACCCAGCATCCATTCCCTTCTAGTCCCTGCATCAGCCCATTTCCAGTCCTAGCCACCCATCAACCCACTTACAGTCCTAACCCCCCATCACCCCATTTTCAGTTTAAGCCCCCCCTATAACCCATTACCAGTCCTAACCCCCATCAGCCCACTTCCAGTCCTAACCCCATCAACCCATTTCCAGTCAGCCCCCCATAGCCCATTGCCAGTCCTAACCCCATCAGCCCACCTCCAGTCTTAACCCCCCCCCAAAGCCCATTACCAGTTCTAAACCCCCCCAACAGCCCATTACCAGTCCTAACCCCATCAGCCCACCTCCAGTCTTAACCCCCCCAGCCCCTTTCCAGTCCTAGCCCCCCCATAGCCCATTACCAGACAGCCCCCATTTATTTATTTTATTTATTTATATTTATATCCCGCTTTTCACCGGGTCAAAGCGGTCAATTGGGGGATACATTTAACATGAGGGGATATGAGACACACACACTAATACATACAGGGAACATGGGCATTGGAGGATTAAGTGGCTTGCCCAAGACCACAAGGAGTGCCTATAGGACTAGAAATCCCAATCCCTCCGGCTTGAGATTGCTGTCCCCAGGTGGGACTTGAACCCCCGACCCTCCGGCCTGAAGTACCTTGTCCTAACCACTAGACCACGCCTCCCTCAGCCCCTGCGGGCTTAACAGAGACGTGAGGGAGACACTCTCCCTTCGCGCCTCTCACAGCCTGCACAGAGGGAGGGAGGGACCGACGGATTCAGCTTGCAGAGGGGGCCCCCGCGGGTCAGTCCATGCTGCTGCGGCAGCAGAGGGGGCCCCGCGGCGGCAGCCAGCAGTTTTTTTTTCAATTTTATTTAAAAAAAAAAGCTAATTTGTTCTATTTTTGTGGGCCCTTGCCAGCTGTGGGCCCTACGCCATGGCGTACATGGCGTATAGGTAAATCCGGCCCTGCTAGGGAGGATCAAAGTATTGATAGCGGCTGACCTTCTCGCTCTGTTAGAGGGTGTAGTCTGAATAAGATCTATGATTGATGCAGAGGAGCATTTATTTACGGCTTTGAAAGTCAGTGTCAGCACCTTGAAAGCGATCCTGCTTTGGACTGGAAGCCAATGCATATTTTTTATGATTGGTGTTATATGTTCCTTCCTTGGTGCCCCTTGCAGAATTCTGGCGGCTGCATTCATGGCTAGTTGCAGCGGGTTTATGGTGGTTTTTGGAAGGCCGTGTAATATGGCATTCGCGTAATCAAAATGCGGGGTCACTAAAGCTTGATAGACTGTCCGAGAATCTTCTGGTTCCAGCAGTTGTCTCAGGTGGCGAAGTGTTCTGATTTTGTTGTATATTGCCATTAGTTTAGTAAACATACCCCTAAATGAGACTAATAGGCTATGCCAATTCCAGTTCATTCATCTTCATCTGACTCCTCAAACCCTTCAAAGTTCATTCACTCCTTACTGTCATCGTTGAAGTAACTAAGAAACAACTGCAGGCACTTTTCTGTGATTTCTTAAGTGATGTCGTCGTCACTGCTATCAGCATCTTCACGTTCGTCTTCAGTATACGAATGTGTCTTATTCTGCTGATAGACAATCCCAGCCTTTCTGAAGTCATTGCAGATGGATTGTGGCATTATTTTACTCCACCCAATCAACACCACAAATACAATACCAATTATAATAATACAACATGTAACACTCAGCCTTCAAAGGCCATATAATGTATCATTTAATTCCTACCTAAAAAAGACACCTCCTATATCAGTAGAATAAACTAAATTAATTAACTTGAATTACATTGCACTCAAAAAGTAATATTCACAATACACCATACAGAGCTAACACAGCTAAAGGCTAAGGTACAGATTCCAATCCTGGTTCCAATCCGATAGTTTCACCAAAAATTGGCTTCGTCAAAGTATCTGCTTGCCACGCACCATCGGCAAAGAAAAGCACCGGCACCATACTGTATGGCGTTTTGAGGAGCTGGAGCTGGAGTGGAATCTGCGCTATTAGCTGCTACCGATTGCTTCTGGTCATCCAGATACTGCTGGAAGCGGTTTGATCAGTCTTGGTGGAGGTGGTGTTGCAGTGTATTTTATGCCTTATTTTGAGGAACTATAATACAAGCACGAGCTGTTGGAGTCACATCCCATCATAAGTTGCTGGGAGTTGTTTTGACATTTATACTCCTGTTGATATGCTGTTAAATTAATTGACCCATTTAGAGAAGTAATAAGAAAAGATTCTGGACTTATTCATGCTTGCTGATAGCATCTTCTGTTGCTGGTTATAGTCTGCAGCGAGCGTTAGCTTTAGGATGTTTTTGAATGAATGCTTGATGTAGTGTGTATGGAATATGAATGGAGACAACCTGATGTTTATGAATTATATATTCATAAACTTATAAATTGGTGGTTAAGGATGTTTATGAATAAAATTATGTATTCATAAACATCCTTAACCACCCTACATGCCCCCCTCCCCCTTCTATAATTTGTACCCAACCCAACCTTGTAAACCACAAGATACTCCTATCTCGCCTCGCTGAGAAGGGCATTCATGGCAATGCTCTAGCATGGTGCGCCTCATACCTGAGTAACAGATGGCAGCATGTCCGCTCCGGCTCCTCATTATCAGACCCTTTCCCACTAGAAAAAGGCGTTCCACAAGGTTCATCCCTCTCAGCCCTATTATTCAATATTTATATGCAGCCCATTTGCAACCTTATCCGGTCCTTTAACATCAACTGCCTAGTATATGCTGATGACGTCCTAATGTTCACCCCAATAGACACAGATCATCCAAACCTCGATCAGCTCTCCTCTTGTTTCAACGCCGTCACGGACTGGCTACACAACCAAATGCTCAGGATAAACCTAAAAAAGACAGAACTATTATTCATTGGAAGAGACCAGTCATTCACTCCCCCCTCATCAATCAAGGTGACCAACACAGAACTCATCACCAAGACAACGACTCAATAAATAAATGTATATGTTTTCGTAGAAAGAATGTTGTATAATTTAGAATATATAATTTAATTAATGCATTTTGTGTGAAGTTTGTATAACAATTTATGAAATATTTTTGATAAGATTAAATTATCAATAAAAAGTTGCATTTATTGTGAATATTACTTTTTGAGTGTAATTTAATTCAAAATAATTAATTTAATTTATTCTGCTAATATAGGAGGTGTCCATCTTTTTAGGTAGGAATTAAATGATACATTATATGACCTTTGAAGCCTGAGTTTTACATGTTCTATTATTATAATTGTTATTTTACCCCAAGCATTAGACACCCACTTGCAGACTTCGAAAAACCAGGCCTGATTTGGTCTTCCTGATGGTGTGAATTTGTGAATCCCAGACTGCATCAATTTGTCCCACTCTCTTCTCATGAATGTCTTGAATGGATGGTTAACCACTATATCTACTGGCTGTAGCTTGCAGGTAAGACCATCAGGTACTGTATTACAGCTATGTGGGAACCAGCAGAGTTGATATGATTTTGAACGTTTTTTACTTTGTGAGCAGCCATGGCATTGAAAATTTGTAAAGACTTCTTGGAGAAGAATCCTCCCTGCCTGGCCAAATAACATTTATCAACCCATACTTTCATAAGATCACTGTCCATTCATCCCTTCCTTTTGCAATGGATAACCATACCTGTGGGCAGTTTTTTGCGGGGCATGGTAACTCTCTGGAAAACTACCATTGACTTTAATTTTAGCCCACTCACATGCATCCAAGGACTACAGTGAAGCAGGCCCTCTCAAACCCAGTGATTGTAATGGCTACAGTTTTCATACCTGAAGCAGCTACAATCCTGGTGGATGGGATGTCGAAAGACATTGGAACCTTATCCGTATTTATAATGTCCATTGCAGATATACCATGTTCAGAGATTTCTTTGGAGACAAATTCACGGAAGTTGTTCATCTTTTGCTCCTAGTCATCTGGAAGTAGTTGGCCTACAGTGGTTCTCATTCTCACTGAATGTCCATTTTCATGAATCTAGAAATTCAAGTGAAACCCACTTTGAAATCAGTTATTCCTCTTTCATTTGCCAGAAGCTGAATTGTGACAGTAGAGATAGCTTGATTTTGTTCCCTCCGAGAAAGAACCCGATCTCTCAAGTCATTCTCTAGTTTAGGCCATTTTACTTTGGGCCCACAATGTGTGCATCTGCGGGGGTTCATATTCTCAAGCTCCTTCTTCTCCTTTTTCCATTTATGAATGGACATCTCTCCAAACTTGAACTCTCTCGCTGCCGCTCTGTTGCTTGTTTCTTCCGCTCTCATAGGGACTTTCAGTTTGAAGTCGGCATATAGGACTTGTGTTTCATTCCAGCATGGTCAACAGCAGAAAGGGCATGTGCATGTGGGCATTTTATACGAAGATTCTAGAACAGAACAGCGTCATTTCCACGCATTATACATGTGTGTGCTTTATATACACGGGCACATTATTTGCATGAAAATACAGTACATACAGATCTGTATTGATTATTTAGTTTTCCAATTATCTAATTGTTATCTACTTTTAGTTGAACTTTTATTTGATCAAAGTATAGAAGCAAATTTGTTTATAAATTTAAGTCATTCAACTGCTTAATGCCAATCAAGACATTAGAATAAAACAAATACTGTTATGTTCATTCTTGATAAGTTTATTATACTTGTTAAGACAAATTATGTCATGTTGATGTACATTGAGGATGAAAGAGATTTAAGCATAGAACAGATGAGTTTTAAAATTTCTGTATTATTTATTACTTTTTAAAAGTAGTACAAAGAGGCCTTTTCATGAAAGGCCATTAGGGTTTTGTATCTAATGCGCCAAAAGCACCAAAACTATGGTGAGTTAGGTGCGACATCACTATGCCAGCTGTTGGGAATATGAAAAGCATTTCCCAGCATTTAACGCAGAGCATTTTCCCCTTAAACATGCCACATTAATGCAGGTGCACGTAATTCTACCTATTGAGGAGCCATTAAGTGAACACAGGCTAATTGCATGGGAAAGAACGCGCAGTGTGAATCTGGCACTAACTGCGCTGATCTCACCATGCCAACTCTCCACCACAAGACATCCACTTGCACCCTAACGTGGTATGCAGTGTGGGAATCGGCCCATGCTGTCATGCACAGTGCTAGCTGGCAACGTGTTTCCAAGGCGTGATTTTAGTGTGTGCCAGACACACTACCAGCTAGTGCCCTTTAGTAAAATACCCCCAAATTGTTAAAGGATCAATGTAACATTTTTTTTTTATCAAGGTTTCTTGTCTAGCATGGCCTAAAATGCTCTACTGTATTTCCAAGATGAACTTTCTGGAGTCTTTTCTGCAGTTCCTGCTTCTAAATATTTTAATGCCTAAGGTGATGTAATGGAGGATGGGCTAATTGATCTACATAGGGTTTTTGGAGGGAATTATAGAGGCCCTGTTCTTTAGTACAGCGTTTTTCAACCACTGTGCCGCGGCACACTAGTGTGCCGTGAGATATTGTCTGGTGTGCCGTGGGAAAAATTTCAATTTCATCCGTAACATGTGGCCTCGGCTCACAAATAGACCAATCATTAGATTCTAATGATTGGTCTATTTGTAAGCCGAAGCGCATGTTACGGACTATAAATAGCTCCGGTGTCACTGTTACACTGACAGGAGAAGACATCGCAGTAGATCGCCAATGCGCAGAAGAGCACCGAAGGATCTGGACTCTGGAGGATTATCGCGGACGCAGCACAGAAGAGCGCTGAGTGATGGATCTGGAGGAGACAGGAGCAGAAGAGCGCTGACTGATGGATCTGGATGGAGTGCTGAGTGTGACGGACAGCGGCTATCTGGAGGAGACAAGCGCAGTAAGTACTGAGTGACAGTGAGACAGGAATAGATACTGCAGTGATGGACAAATTTTTGAAAAGGAAAGAACTGGATTCTGAACAAAATTCGGAGCCAGATAAGAGCCCAAGTATGAGTGGGGATCAAAAGAAAGCAAAGATGGTTAGCTCAAGGAAATTCTCTGGCACAAGGCAATATAGCGAAAGCTATATTTCATTTGGATTTACTTTCACCGGAGATGCAAAGAAACCAACTCCACTGTGTGTGGTGTGTGGTGAAAAGCTATCTAACAGTGCTATGGTCCCAAGTAAACTTAAACGCCATCTCCAAACGAAACACCCTTCGCTTCAAAACAAGAATGCGGACTTTTTTGTTCGCCTGCGTGAAAACACGGAGAAACAGGCAACTTTCATGAGAAAAACCACAAAGGTAAATGAAAGAGCTCTTAAAGCTAGCTATCAAGTTGCTGAACTTATAGCCAAGTCAAAAAAGTCGCACACTGTGGCAGAGACATTAATACTTCCCGCCTGCAAAGCTATTGTAGAGGAGATGCTCGGACCTGAAGCAGCTAAGGAAATAGACAAAGTCCCTCTCTCAGACAACACAATTTCCAGACGTATTAATGACATGTCTGCAGACATAGAAAGTGTGGTTTTGGAAAAGATCCGTATCAGTGAGAAATTTGCATTGCAACTTGACAAGTCTACTGATATCAGTGGACATGCTCAACTCTTGGCCAATGTGCGTTTTGTGGATGGTGATGCAATTAGAGAAAACTTCTTTTTTTGCAAGGCATTGCCAGAAAAAACAACAGGAGAAGAAATTTTTCGGGTCACATCAGAATACCTTGAACAAGGAGGACTTAAGTGGGAAAACTGCACAAGTGTCTGCACCGATGGAGCTGCAGCCATGGTCGGGCGCACCAAAGGCTTTGTAAGCAGAGTGAAGGAAAGAAATCCAGATGTGATTGTTACGCATTGTTTTTTACACCGTGAGGCCCTCGTAGCCAAGACTTTACCAGCAGACCTAGTTCCTGTGTTGGATGATGTTGTGCGCATGGTAAACTTTGTAAAGTCACGACCTGTGAAAAGTCGCATGTTTGCAGCTTTGTATGAGGAGATGGGAGCGAAGCATAAAACCTTGCTGTTTCATACGGAGGTCCGGTGGTTGTCGCGTGGCAAGGTCTTGGTTCGTGTGTATGAGCTGCGGGAGGAACTTAAAGTGTTTCTGACAAATGAGAGGTCAGATTACGAAAAGCTGCTTACAAGTGATGAGTGGTGTGCAAGGCTGGCATACCTGGCAGATATTTTTCATCATCTGAATGAGCTGAACACACGAATGCAAGGCCGAAATGAAAATCTGCTTACAAGTACAGATAAAATAAATGGATTCCGTTCAAAGGTGCAACTCTGGAATCAACACGTGGAAAGTGGCAATCTTGAAATGTTCACACTCACCATGCAATGGCAAGGTGTTCACACTGCTGCACTGGGTGATATAATAGTTAAACATTTAAAAACTCTCGAGGAGAAGTTGTCATGTTATTTCTCTTCAGTCTCCACTGAATGCCTTGACTGGGTTAGGGACCCTTATAGCTCAGCATCAGTTGGTGGAAAGGACATGACTTTACAGGAGCAGGAGGAACTAACTGAACTGAGACAAAATCGTGGTTTCAAGCTAAGATTTGCTGATCTACCTTTGGACAGTTTTTGGTTGGATACTGCCAAGGAGTTCCCCGTTCTGGCAAACAAAGCTATTTTGACATTGCTCCCATTTTCCACTACATATCTGTGTGAGATGAGCTTTTCAAGCCTGATTGCTATAAAAACTAAAGACAGAGAGAGACTGAGAGCTGTTGACGAAGAGCTACGTGTGTGTCTTTCTTCGATTCCTGCCAGAATATCAGCTTTGTGTTCAGCCAAACAGGTCCAGGTTTCGCACTGAGTAAGTAAACAGAAATATGAACAATTATAAAATACTTTATTATTTCATAATAAAGTAATTATAAAATAATTTCTTTGTGTTTGATTCCTATTCAAGAGAATTACTTTATATATAGTCAATATAGGCACAGAGGTAAATTTTTTTAACATTTTCTAATGGTGGTGTGCCTCGTGATTTTTTTCATGAAAAAAGTGTGCCTTTGCACAAAAAAGGTTGAAAAACACTGCTTTAGTATGTGGGGGCTTTGTGTTTTGGTGGGAACCCCTGCTGGGGCTAACTGATCCCAAGGGAATCAGGGTTTCTGTGGAGCAGTAATGTGAGGGATACAACCCTGCTACATCTCAAAGACATAGCAAGAAGTATTTTGATGATGTTTGGTGAGTGAGAATTTTTGAGATTTTTTAAATTGCTTTTATCTTATACTTCTCCCTGTGTTCACACCGTCATAGCCATAATACTGAACTATAAGTAAGAACAACTGCAAGTATAAATAAATAAATAGCATGCACCAAATAAAAGAAACTAATATATATAAGATGTGCATAAAACAAAGTGTAAAAACAACAAAGAGAAGCAGAACAAACCTTCAACCTTATCAGAAAATTACCTAACATTTTTAAATGCCCTACCGACACAATTACCATTGCATGCCTTAGATGCTAAAAAAACTTGCTGTGTGGGTATAAACCGAATGTGCTCACTAATGTATGTGCTCGCATAACAGGACATAAAAGGGGCATGTGATAAAACGCATCGTGCAAAATAAATAAATAGGCGTTAAAAGGATAAATAGTAAAATATAGGGGCATGTTTACTAAAGAATGCTATTTGCGCCGCGTCCCGTTATCGTGCGGTAAGGTATTTTACCGCGCGATAATGGCGCTTTAACGGGCGATAAGGTACCTAAAAAGCAGCCAAAAAAAAAGAGAGATAAGAAAACCAAAATGTCATCCGACACGGTTGTCATTACGTGCCTTGCATACTCAAAATCTTGTATGTAGGTATAAAACGAGCTCGCAGATGTATATGCTTACATAACACAGCATAAATGAAGCCTCGCATGAAATGCAACGTGCAGAAAGCATAAATGAGCGTTAAAAAAATAAGACATAATTGTTAAGAGTGTGAACAACAAGATGTAACAATCAAAAGCTAAAACAGCCAAGATACAAAAAGTTCCAAATGTTACCAGCAATGTTGCTGTGAGCGGGAAAACGCCACACAGGGGCAGAAGAGATATTTAAATTGCATCAAAGCACCTCCCACAAACCTTGATGGACAAAACGAGGGGGGAGGGGGGAAAGGGGAAGGGGGTGAAAAGGGGAAGGAAAGGGGAGGGAAGGGGGGAGGGGAGGGGGAAGGTGGGAGGGGGGAGGGGAAAAGGGAAAGAAAGGAAGGAGGAAAGGGGGGGAAGGAGGGAAAGGGAAATGGCAATACCACTATACATGTGTCAAAACATTAGAGGCAGAATGTGTCTGATAAGAGCATCAATACAGTGAGATTGACTACATAACGTGCATACATAAAAAATACAAAAAATGTATAACTACAAATTGTGCATACTTAAAAGATAAGTAATAGAAAATATGGAAAATATGAATAATTAGAATCAATATTAAAAGAGTAAAACCAATTTAAAAAAGGGGGGAAAACCAAATAAAAGAGAAACACTCACATGTCAGATCACAGAAAGACATGATATTCGATCTCTCTGTTTAACCCTTTAGGAGCCACTGTATCAAAAAGGAAAATTTTAAAATTGCTTTTATCTTATACTTTTCCCTGTGTTCGGAACTTTTCCTAAATATTGCTGCTAAATAGACAATTTTTAGGACCACTTTCACCCTACCTGTTAGCTTGTTCACAATTATGAAGAGAGTTTCTGGCCCTTTAGCGATTTAAACAGCCCGATATTATCTGCATAATCTGTGAAAATGTAGGTATAAGCGAATTACAATATGCATGCATCAGATTCTGACAAGCACATAATTTGCTTTGAATATCAGGCTGCTTATTTTTTAGGGATATACCTAATAGAGGTACTTTCACAAAAATATCTCTTGGACCAAACTGGGGTTTTCAGAGCATAAAGTGTTGCTTTTCCCCAGTGTGATTAGGCCGTCAGACCCTTGGGGCATCTGCCTCCCTGTCATCCATCTGAACCCCTCTGACAGTTTTAAAAATTCTTTGTGTATCACTTCAAGAAAGCGAAATATGTAGCTTGTCTTAGAAATATGACACAGGAGGCCCGAGCTACACTCTTATTGCCCTTCTGTGCTGAACAGGTATACTCCTGGGGGACCAGCGATCGCTGGAGAGAAGGCAGTAGCTTCTGCTGAGCTTAATGCCAGAGACCTATGGCAATAGTAGTCTACAACCATATACACCTGTAGTAGATTTTACCACTGGTCTACACATGTATTCCCTATTTCATATAAGCATATGTAAGCGTAAAATTCTCCCACTGGGGGTTTACACCTACTCCCTGGAACTTGCAGCTTTTTAAAATGTGTGCATTTCAGCCAGCCCTTTACAGGAGGTATTAAGGGAATTATCATCCTTATTCCCTCCCCCCTACTTTATTTCTCCCACCAAACTGAAATGAGTTAAAGATAGCTTCCTTTGTACTTAACTAGCGGCATCTACATGTCTGAGGGGCATGCTTACTAAAGTGCATTAGACGTAGGTTGGTAACAGACTGCTTTATTGATGATAGTCCCTACGCGTTTCGGCAAGCGCCTTCCTCGGGGGACATACAGCTAACATAGAATGAACAAACAATATTAAAAACAAAACAATGTTAAACAACGTATCATAATAAATACATAGTAAAAAGTCAAAAGATAAAAAATGGATAAATAATAACTGAATAAATTATGAAATGCATTCAGATAACAATAAGAATAAGAATATATGTGTTTGATAGCATACATTGTTGTACTCATGTTTCACCAATGTTCAATTGCATTTTATTGTACTTCAACATGACCATACAGGCAGTTCACACTGGACTATTACAGATTTGGGTTATTATAATTATCACTACTCTACTTCGTTAGATTTTACACATGCAGTTTTAGGGTTCATCCCTTGCCCTTCTGGTTTATTGAGCATTGCATTTTTAATTTTTAATTTTGCTCCTTTATCTCCCCCTTTTTAATCCCTGACCAGTTCACTTATTGTCTCATTGATTCTACCACTTCTTGCCGTCCTGTTTTAACTATGCCGACTTTCTAAATGTTTATTCACGAAAGGGCTTATTTTGAATCTATAATTCACCTTCCTTTTTTGAATGATTTGATATCACATGTTTTTTTGCACCGTATTATCTTCTCCCTCACTCACTCGTTTTTTTCGCGGCCTCATTTGACTCTGCCCATTTGTTACGTCATCTTGAAAGGCGCGAAAATTGGCGTCCTACATAAACTGCTTGTTTCCCGAGGTTGACTTTCATTGTCATTACGCCGTTCTTATACACAGCACATTGTTTTATCTAACAAATCCCAAATGACCTACACATACAATTCTTCATAGCTGATACTGTACTTTGAATAACGCTTAAGCCCCACATAATGTGTATTTGTACATAATGTATATAGTTTACACTGTTCTATACTGTTCTGTATTAACACTAGTTGTTTATCTTATTGTTATTTGGTCATATGATGTTTTATGTAAAACAAACTCCGATTTGTTAACTGTTGTTTATTGTGAACCGCAACTGAACTATGGAAGATGCGGTATATAAATCATTGTTAAATAAATAAAAATAAATAAATTGTTGTGAATTTTGTCACAATTTCTACACTATCTGCACAGGACCAATCATCGATAAATGTAAGAATATGTACTGGTATATTGCTTGCTTTTTCTTTATATTTCTTATACTGTCTTATACTGCTCCCCATCGAAGCAAGAATCAAGTACAAAACCCTTCTACTCACTCACAAAACCATCCACCAAACCCAAGCCACCCCACTCCACGCCCTACTGCCTCGTCCGACCCACAACAAAACAACCAGACAATCCTCCAACAGCTCCATTGCCATCTCCCACAAAAGAACCAAGACAACACAACGAACCTGCAACAGAGCCTTTGAACTCTATGCCCCATCCCTCTGGAACTCTCTACCAAACCACATCAGGAACAACAGTGATCTACCATCATTCAAAAAGCAGCTAAAAACCATCCTATTCCAAGAACATCTCTGAATAGGAATCCCCCCATCTTCTCCAAGAACTCCGGACCAAGAACTATGCTATCTTGTCAGTCTCTATGTTTACCCCAAAATCATCAATGTTGAGCCCCTGGTGATGGCCCCCCCCCCCCATTTGATCTCCCCCCCTTGTTGTGTGTCCCACCACTTTGACACGGTGAAAAGCGGGATATAAATGCAGTTAAATAAATAAATAATTAAATAAATAAAATAATACAGTCACGGTTCCAGCTGGTTGACCAGATTTACAGGTTCCTAACACTTTCTTCACACTCGAAGAATTGTCACTCCCAGCACTCTTCTACAATTCTCATTCCATGCCTAGCCTTTCCATATCATTGCATGAAATAATTTTGAGATTACCCACTGTTTCTGTCAGTTTTACCGTTCAAGTCGACACGTTCTTTTATTTTCTTCACATGTCCGTTCCTATTTCACTTCATATACATTCACCTGCTCTTATTTTGAAGATTGTATTCGTACACATCCATTCCCATGACAATTCATCCTTTAACAGAGTCATGCAATGCACGTATTCACCTTTATTCTGCTGATGTTTAATTCACTTTTTTATCCTTCCCATTGCTCCTTAGTCTTAGGTTTCGTTTTTAGTTCTCTGCACCTATTCACTATATGGCCTCCTAGCTCTTTTCTATTAGCACCTTCTACACATGTTGTTGTTTATAGTTCTTTGCACAAACCTATTTATTTGGCCTTTTACCTGTCTACAAGTACCGGACAATCCTGCGATAGCAATTTCAAATAGCTAGTGTCATGTCACGTCTATATGTATATATAGATTTTTTGATTAACCTTTAATTTATTTTATATGCATCCGTTCAATCTTTGTAATGGTATTTATTCTTTTATATGTACTCATATAATTTATTATACGTTTATCCCATTATTATATTTACATTTTTATATTTTTATTGTTGCACATTGTTTTATAATATATTATTACATTTGATCATTATTTATTGTTTTTATGTATATTTATATCATTTGTGCTTTTATGGTTTTATAGCTTGTTCTTTTATATTTTAGCTATTACATTATAGTCCGACCAAACTGTCTTAAAGAGACACCTCATCTGACATAGCACTGGTAGGTTCTGTTTTATATGTATGAGCTTATTGCTTGGACCACCTCTATCTAATACAGTTTATATACTTGGGCTACATTTCAATGTGACCTTTATTTCATTCCACTCTTCTTGTGTCTAGGTTATATATGCACGGCTGTTAGGTACCCCTTTTTTAATTATTAATTATTCTCATTTTTGATGTACACTGTTCCCTGTTTTGAAACTAGGTTACATAGGCCTTAATGGCTGGATTAAATGGTTTGTCTCTTGCCTCGGCCCTTCTTATTCTTATTGTTATCTGAATGCATTTCATAATTTATTCAGTTATTATTTATCCATTTTTTATCTTTTGACTTTTTACTATGTATTTATTATGATACGTTGTTTAACATTGTTTTGTTTTTAATATTGTTTGTTCATTCTATGTTAGCTGTATGTCCCCCGAGGAAGGCGCTTGCCAAAACGAGTAGGGACTATCATCAATAAAGCAGTCTGTTACCAACCTATGTCTCTTGCTCCGTTTGTTCCCCGTTTGTTCTGCAAGAGCGACGCTCCTCCCCCTTGGTACTAAAGTGCATTAGCCAGTAATGTGGGGCTGGGCCTAGGTTTTATATACATTTGGGCATCACGGTAACAAGAAGCGTGTGACCCAAAGGCTAGCACACTAAAAATCCCATGCTAGCAGCGTAGCATGTGAATAGTCAGGGTCAAGGAGGAGATGGGGTGGACAGAGGATGGAGTCAGGGCACGCAGCTGGAGCGGATGCAATAGTTGTAGGCTAACTACACAACCACGCTGTTAGCATGGCAACAGCTAATACCAACTTCTGACCAGGTGCTAGCTGCACTCGCCATGTTCCCATGTGCTGACCCTACAGTTTGGACATGCAATTCATATGTAAATGTTAAGAAATATGAAGGGCAGGAGCAGGGAAAGCACATTGGAACAGTATTGGGCCAATAGAAGATGTGAGCTGAATACTAAGATGCATGCCTAGGCCATCGTTTTGGGGGTGCTGCATGGTACAGCTGACATGGAAGTAGAGCACACCAGCCTGATAACCTCAACACCAGAGCATGCAGGTCAGCAGTCACTCTGCGGGGACAGAGGGCAAACATTCTTGGACACAGCAAAAACTGTCCTGTTGGATTGTTGATTACATCTGCATATGCATTGGATAGATTTCAGAGGGCTGCTGGTGTTGAGTGCTGTGAAGGTGTCAGGAGATAGGGCCTATGCTCTTTGCTGCAGTCATTACTGGCCTCAGAGGTGGAGTTGGAGCCATAAGACTACAGCTGGGGGAGGGGCATGCAAATTGCATACTGCACTACATGACTAAATGATGGTGTGGCAGAATGGGACCATCTGATCCCTGTGCATGGGAGTGCATGTGACAGTGAATGCATGCACCTGGGGGCTAATGGCTCCTTACTCTGACCAAGGGAGGATATGGCTTCAGCCTACCAGCTCTGAGCAGCAGCCTAACAGTTCTGTTATTGAGTGTGGGCTTCCAATGTTGGAACTCACTAATCGGTGTCCCCTGCCTGGACCTCTTGCACTGGGGCTGCAACTGTTCATGGATCTGGGGGGCTGTTGTGTCTGACTCCTGGGGTTCTCAGCCTAAGGACTGTGTGAAATTTGTCACCTCCATGTGGTATACTCCCAGGAGGGGAAATGGGGGCCCTCTGTGGGCAGATGGCTGTGACACCTCCCCCACTTGTAGCTTTCTATTTCCCAGTGTGCATTGAGACTGTGCAACTGTGCCAGTGCCATGCATTTGCGACTACTGTGCTAGTGATGTGGGTAACACAGCAGTAGTCTGGTACCACACCCCTTGTGTCTATCGTGGCCATTGGGTTCTATTGCAGTAGTAAAGCATAATGTCCATGCATTTACCCCGGGCTCCCTACCATGCTTTAGTAAACATGGCCCCTGAGTTTGCAAAATGGATGACATGCACTTGCAAGTGGGGACATTTACACGCTCAAGTTGTGAATGCCGCCACTGACGCATGTAAGTTGTAGGGTTTCTTCTACTGAATTTTTTGCATGTGTGAATTTATAAAAAGGCTCCTCTCACTGCATGTGAATGTAAATCCCTGTGCATTCCTGCACTTCCTGCTATGTATTTTAGAAACAGTTCCACATTTAGCCGAGCGATTTCTAAAATACTATCAGAGTTGATGCCAAATTCCAATCTCCATGCCTTACATGCTGCAAAAAATGTTTTATAAAAGGAAAAGTGCGTATTTTTATTTATTTATTCCAAAACAATTGTTTTATGCTCTTTTGATTACAATAGCAAAATAAAACACACATAGTTAAAATTAACAAGCAAAATATTATACCCAATGACAGCCTAAAGTAAAATAGTTCATCAAAAGATTCTTCAAAGAAAAGATGGATTGACTATAAGAAAAGCGTCCGATAGCATCCTACACTTGGATAACAAATTGCCTTAAAATGTACAGAATAAACCTTGGATTGATCAAGTACGTCAAGTTCAGCATGAAAGTGTGTCAAACTATACTCCATCTGAATTATGAACATGGACAATTTGTCATATCTAAGATCAAGTTTCAGAGAGGAATATTGTAGAGAGATTATCTGTCATTGCTCTTGCTTTTCCTGACATCCATTCACTGAATACCCATATTACTGTAACTCCTTGAGCTCTGAACTTAGCCTTAACCATAGATAAGATGACCTTCATATAACATCTACAGTACTTACTTTGTGTAGATGCTTTGAAGTTTTACAGCTCATGTGATCACAAAGCAGACAATGCCTAGTAGTACGAAGCTTCTCATATGACGTCAGGATGTCTTTTAGCCTGCATATATATCTTTATCTTTATCTTTATTCACATTTGATAAACCGCTATTTGTAAAACAATTAAGCGGTGTACAATAAAAAAAGTATGGATTTAACACTGCAACTCAGGAAAAGGAACGCCAATAATAGATAGGAAAGAAGGAGGCAGGACAGAGTAGTAACAACACATTATTTCCAAATCATAGGACAGACATAGCCTGGCTAGGCTACACAGATAGACGAACTGGGCAGACAGGTGACAAACTATAACAGAACAAAGACAAAGACAGGGTAGTCAGGGGGGGGGGGGCCTCGGAGGGAAGGTCGTATGCTTTCTGAAATAGATGAGTTTTAAGTAATGACTTAAACTGAGGATAGGATGGTTCTTAAAGGAAACTAATTAAAACTGAAAACATCGCTCGGACTAAAGACTTTAAATGAATTTCAGCAGGGAGATGTACATAAATATTTTGGAATAGTAGAAAGTGTAAACTCCCAGCATAAATCACTATAGAAAAGATCAGCAAAAAATAGTATATGAAACTGATATTAAACGATAATTTAGCAGCATAGAATAAGTTACAAACCTCCAATAAATTTGCTGTTCCTGTGACTCCATAAAGATCTTGAAAAGTTGGATTTACAAACAAAATAACTCCTTGATGCCTATAAGGTAATCTGTAAAAATCAATGCATGCCAAGAAAGTATATTCTAAGAGCAGACGGAGGAATGGGTCTTATTGAAATAAGTTATATATACAGAGCTGCTATAATAGGTCTCCAAGCATACTTAACATCATTAACAGATCCAAATATCCAAAAAAATGCAAAAGTATGAAATCAAACATTCACAATGAGCACGATTTAAAAAGGGTCACCTCCAGGCCATCCAGATGGCCCTGAGCAGGATGGGCCCATTAGGACCCAATTCTGTAACATGGGAGCAAAATGTTCCAGTGATATACAGAATCAGGTTCGAGGACAGCCTGACATGCCCCTGTATGCCTGCGGGGAAATCTTCCTGTCACCTGCGCCGCCTACCTTCTTCTTCCCCACTGCCTGACCCATGGCTGGGCAGCCATTGCCTGGATCGGGTGGTGGGGACCTACTTGCCCCTGGCCCCGGCCTCTGAGAGGTGGGTTTTGGCCCTGATCACCAGGTTCATGCTGCTTATTCCACCTTCGAGGTGGAACAAACATCACATTCTCCCTGACCCCGCAGGACATACAGGGCAGTGACCTGAATCGGCCCTGTATGTCCTGTCGCCTCAGCCCACCCCCAGTTTGCCCAGACTCTGCCCCCTCCATCTCCCCAACAGCTCTCCCCATACTGCTCTAGCCATGCAGGGAGAGCCTGAGGGGGAATAGGGGCAGGATGGTTTGTAGGGCCGCACATTCCACCAGGACATGCAGCCCCGCAAGTCGCCTCTCTGAATCAGGCCCAATCAGTTTTCATCCCCTAATGTGGACATATATTCCAATAAACAGAATGAATGAATGAGAGTCTACTGGGACACATGGAGAAATGTGCATCAGAATTTGAACAATTGTGGTCAACATTATTGGTATCCTTGCATTTTAGGTATGTTGTGTACAATATCTTAAGAAATAATTGGAAATATTCTAACTGTATGTCATCATAATAGTTTAATAGTGTATTCAAAGGTATACAAAGGTATACAAAGATATCTGTGCAACTTAGATGTAGTAATTTCTGAGAAAAAACCTAAATATGACCTGGACAGGATTAATGGCACACTTCACTAATAATTGGTTGCACAACTCTTGGCAGTGATGACGGCCTTCAAACATTTCTTGTAGACATCTATAAGTTTTGTATCTGTCTGCTGACAATTTCTCCCACTCTTCAACTGTGATTTGTTCCAGCTCATGAATGTTTCCAGAATTCCTTTTACCAATGACAGATTTCAGCTCTTTCCAAAGATTCTTTATTCAATTGAGATCTGGACTCATTGCTGGCCAGTTTAAAACATTCCATTTGTTCCTTTTTAACCATTATTTTGTACTTTTGGATGTATGTTTTGGATCATTGACCTGCTGGAGGACCCATGACCTTCGACCCAGAACTAGCTTTCTTATATTAGGTAGTACATTTTGCTCAAAAATATCTTGGTAGTCCTCTGACTTCATGATGCCTTTAATAAGTTCCAGGCCTCCAGTTCCTGAGGCAGCAAAACAGCCTCACAACATTATGAAACCTAAAACATATTTAACTGTAGGAAGGGTGTTTTTTTCCTTATAAGCTTCATTTCTTCACCTCTAAATGTATCACTGGCCTGCATTTCCAAAGAGCTCAAGTTTGGTTTCATCTGTCCAAAGAACATTTTCCCAGAAAGATTTTGGGTTTTCAAGATGGGTTTAGGCAAAGATCAGACATGCTTTTTAATGTCTGTCTTTGAGCAGAGGGGTCCTCCTTGGCCTTCACCCATAAAGTCCTTCTTTGTTTAGTATGCGGCATATGGTGAGGGTGGAAACCACCATTTCAGATTGCTTCATGTCAGCCTTAAGCTCTTTGGTTGTTGTATGTGTTGTTTTTCCAGCAGTTCACAATAACCTTCAAAGCCTTCTTGGATTAATTTTCCTCTTCCCATCACATCTTGAGAGATTCTTCACAGTTCCATGAGCAAAAAACTTCTTAATAACATTGTGAACTGTACACACAGGAATCCCAAAGTCTTTGGAAATGGCCTTGTACCCCTTGAAATTTGGTGATAATGGCTTTTCTGATGGTCTTGGGCAGCTCTCTTGTCTTCACCATTGTGAAAATGGAACAGGGAATGAATGTGGCCATTTTAAACATTAGAGCCATTATTCATTGGTTGATTCAAGTCATGTGAGTACTGATAATTGATCACAGGTGTATCTAATTTTACTGCAATGGCAATGTGGTTCTTCTGTTCAAACTGATTTGAATTGTTTATTGGGTGCCAATAATCATATCCTAACCACAAGGAAAACACACATAAACATTCAATTTTTATGAAAATTGAATGTGTATGTGTGTTTCCCTTGTGGTTTGGATATTTATGTGGGAGATATTGTACGTGGGTTGAATTGGGTTAATAATCATATCCTGGCAATGTCTCCTGGCAATAGTAGGAAGCATTTATACTTTTTCCTTTTTTAATTGGTCTTGTTTTATTTGATTATTTTATGTGTCAAATATGTCTGCATATATAGTCCAAAGCCATTTCACTGGTCACTTTATTTTGGAGATATTGGACTTTAAGGGATTGAATGGTAAGGGTGCCAATAATGTTGACCACAACTGTCAAACAAAAATGACTTTCAAAAAGCAGATCAGCAAACAAGAAAAAGCTATTGACAAAGCACAGCTAGAACAAGAAATAAAGAAAACTGCTTCAACAGTCACAAGTAGAGCAAAAGCTGACACGGGAGTGAACAAGGAGGTAAAGTTAAACCTAAGGATAATAGACTGATCATTGGAGGTTAGAAAAGTGGTCTACAGACAGGATGGGTCATAGAAAGCGCAAAAAATCTGGTAAAAGAGGTAAGTGCAGATTCTGTACAGCAGAAGAGAAAATGATTGCACATCTCATTTCTATGCTGACGTCAGAAGGTCTGAAACGGAAAGGTACAATAAGATAGCATGTCTCATCCACTGGAAATTATGTAAACAGTTACATTGCTCTACCAGTAAGACATCTGGATCTTGATAGAATTGTAGATATTAAGATGTTGTGATTGCCTGGAACGTTCCCATTCCCAGCTTGATACAAGAAAACTGGACAGAGTGGTTATATAGGAAAAAACAAGAATGATATTCTCTTTCCATGAATGATGCAGTGCCAGGCAGCTAGTCTATATGAACAATGGGGAGACGAAAGATCTTCAAGTCCCAAGCAATGCAGTTAGGGGCAAGTTTACTAAACCTTACTACCCAGTAGCACAGGGGTTCAAGCACAGTTTGGGTGTTACGTTAAAAGTAGCACAGGCCCTAGCACCAAAAATGCCATGCTATCCTAGTAGCCTGCTCAGGGTGGGTACTGAGTGGGACGGGGCAGAGCACAAACATTGCTGGCATGTCATGGCTAGCCTGGACATTAGTGGCTTGCACTACCTGAACGTGCCGTCTCAGTGGGTGGCATTAAGTGCACCTGCATGCTAGCTTGAGGGGTGCTGGGTCCCAGACCAGCACTAACTGCAGGGGGACAGAAGCACACGCACCCTGAAGTTATGGCAGCGTGCCCCTCAGAAACCAAGAAAACATGAAAGATGCAGAGGTAGTCCCAACTGTATTGGGTGGCACTGGCCTGATTAAAACGTTTTTCGAAGCACATTTTGATCTGTTCTCTATACGTATTACATCCTATGAAATCCAGAGGAAAGCTCTCTTTGGCACTAGCAGTAAATTTGAGAGACTACGATAATACCAAACATACTCTGTCTAACGAGTGAGGTTCATGTCTGTCACCGTATACACAGAACTAACCCATTTGAACACATTGCTCTTGAAAGAAATCATGAACTCGGCCCCAAGTTTCTTCATCATTTCAAAAAATTTTACATATGTGGTTTTGTCCCTTTTGTAAGCATAGACTGAATAGAAGAGGCAAGATTAACTGCTTTAAATCTTGCTGTAGAGATTTCTTTTGATGAAATTTACTTTTAAGGGAGTATTAGGAAGGAGTAGGAATGTAACTTCATACCAGAATTTAAATGTTTGAACTATTGGTAGGTAACAAATGCTATTAGGTAGGGAAGATAACGTTGTATAGGTTGTGTGGATGGCAACTATTTAATAAAATATTTAACAAGTTTTTTTTTTTTTTTTTTAAAGTGCCATCAAGTCAATGCTGATTTCTGGTGACCCAGCAGCCCCTAGGTTTTCTTGGCAAGGTATGACCTATAGTAGATTGCTAGGTTTTTTACTTCTGAGGCAATAGAGGGTAAAGTGGCTTACCTAAGGTCACAAGGGGGTCCAGTGGGAATCAAACCCTGATTGCTTAGGTCTAGGGCTGTTGCTCTAATCACTAGCCTAGTCCTCCACCCCTAACAAGTGCATAGTGGAAGATATATTTATAAATGGTGTCACACAAAAGAGCGCCATTTTAGAAATATGCATGTTCAAAAAGAGAGCTGTGCCCCAAGGGGATTAAAGCATATATGGGGCAGCCTATAAATGAGCATATGGTGATTTTGGTATATATATGTGTATATGCAGCCATTTATACATATACATATGTTGCAGACTGTGTAAACTGCATGCACAAGGATAGCTAAATGGAGACTTGTACTTTGTCCCAAGGACGTGCTTTTCAACATTGTAGATGTGAGCACACTTCCCCCCTCAAGCACTCCTCGAAGCCCTAGGTCCCAAGGAGGGAGGAGGGATTATGTATACTTGGAGCAGGTGAAGACGTTTTCCGAGTTATACCTGTATAGCCATTCTGAAATACAGAATACATGTACACTTTGAAGAACTGCGCAAACCATACTTGGAACATCTTTTTACACATTTTAAACTTGGCTTTCTACTATCTATTTGTGTAAGCAGCACCTACAGATCTTAGCATTTCTTTGGTTGATTAGTACATCTTAAAATATTTTGTTATGCTAAATTGATATGTGTGTCTAATGAGAAGTGTAGGGGGTTTCAGGTATGTGTGTGGGGGGCTAGGATACACTTGTTTGTTTATGTATGCATGCGCAAACATGCGTAAGGACAGAAAACATTTGCCCAGCTGCCTGAACCCTTTATAATAGGCACTACGTCTAAGTGAAGCAGGCCTAAAATATGCCAAAATATGGAAAAACCTAGAAATGACACAAACACACATAGATCCTTTTTCTTGCACATCCCTAGTATTGCCTTTTCTAAAATTATTACTTATGAGGCACATTTTATAATGGGACATCCAAATGAAATCTGAGACATTAAAGCTAGAAAGTCTGAAATAAAGCAGGCATGTGATATTTCAAGCACAATTTCAAAAACATGGACGTGCCCGATATGCACGTGTATCAAAATGTCTAGATAGTTATCCCCAGGACAGCTTTTCAGGTCCAAGACATCTAATAGTATAGTGGTTAAAGTAGTGGCTTAAAAGCTGAGTGGTGAGGATTCAAATCCCAGTGTGGGTCTTTGTGATCTAAGGCTGGTTATGAATTCTCTATCTTTTCTGGATGTTTCACAGTGAAAACAAGCACTTTCCTGATGCCTATTCATGCGTGGAGCAGGTATAAACATTGATGGGCTTGCAGATGTTTCTGAGATCCAACGGGGAAATGTCAGTTCATTGCCGCTCCCTGGAAACACACTTCCGCCACACCTGGGTGCCAACTAGAACTTCCCTGCTCCAGAGGTGTCTGTGGAATGGCTAGGGGGACATGTCTGTCATGTTGATGTTCTAATCACAACTAAACCTTTTCAAATGTGTATCCAGATTTACACTTATGTTGACTATATGTACCTTTGAGCGGTGCTTACTCCTTCTAAAATATATTCCATACTCATTCACTTATGTAGTATACGATTCTTGACTCATTCTGACCTTTGTTTGCTCCTGAAAACTAATAAAAAAGTAAGTTAGTCCAGTAAAAAGATATCACCTTATATTCTTTGGTTTATTGATTAACTTTTATTTCTGCATTACTCCATAATGTGGTAATGGGTGGTGCAGGACAGCACAAAATAGTGATGCTGTTTTTATTGCTGACGGTAGAAATATTGCATTATTGATCCTAAATTAAGTCATGTTACCACACCAAAGAATATATGTCCCTAGTGTGTAAGTACAGTGGTTTTGGAACATTGGTAAATGGAAATGAAACATTTCATCTGTATGTGCCTCCTTCTATCCAGAGTATGATTTATTTGGGCTGAACACCTTTAAATGCTCTGTACTTCCCTCTGCTATTTGCTGAAACATTACTCAACATCAATCATCTATATTTGGTATAAGGAGGTCAATTTTAAAAAATGATTTACACAGGCAAAAAATATTTTACCAGTGTTCATCGGCTCTTGGAAAATTGTCCTCACTCAGAGAGCTAATAACTAAAGTGTGTTAAGGGAAATGACATATGATTTTGGCCAAATAACATAGGTTAGATGGCCAAACCATGCATTATTTGCCCTTAATATATGCTAGTTTGCTGCAGGGTCAACATGAAAAAGTTATCGCAAATAATTTAATGTATATTAGATAACCTATGATGAATAATATTCAAAACCAGTTTTGTTATTGTGGTATCACATCGGGTTTGAAAGATGATAGTTTTGGAAGTTTAGCTATACTAGCTGAATTGACATAAACTGTGTCAGTTATTACTCTACCAATGTTGATTGGTATTTATTTTGCTTTTCGGATTAATTATTTTGATTACATATTTGGTAATAATAACACTGAAGAAATCAGCAGTACTATCACTACTACTGAGCATTTGTATAGCGCTGCAAGACGTACGCAGCACTGCACAGATATGTAAGAGACAGTCCCTGCTCATCAGAGCTTACAATCTAGTCAAGACAGACAAAACAGAAGGTGTAGATAGGGATAAAACAAGGGGGAATGGTAAAGAAACAAAGAGATCAAGTGAGTCAAGATCCAAAAGCAGCAGCGAAGAGGTGAGTTTTCAGGGTCAGAGAAACTGCCTGGCATACGGACACAGGTAGTTTGTTCCAGGCATAAATCTCAGCTGCCAAATTCTAGACCATTCTTCAAACTTAGCTAGATCCCTCCTCATGTTATCTACACCTTCTTGGGTGTCTACTCTATTGCAGATTTTGGTATCATCCACAAAGAGGCAAACCTTACCCGATAGCTCTTCTGCTATATCACTAACAAAGATGTTAAAAAGAATTGGACCAAGGACAGATCCCACGGGCACACCACTGGTAACCTCCTTCTCTTCAGAGTGAGTTCCATTTACCTATACCCTTTATCACCTCCCACTCAACCAATTTCTAACCCAAGCAGTAACTTTAGGGCCCATCCCTAGGGTGCTTAGTTTGTTTATAAGTCGCCTGTGAGGAACAGTGTCAAAGACTTTACTGAAATCTAAATACACTACATCTAGGGCTCTCCCTTGGTCCAATTCCCTGGTCACCGAGTCAAAGAAATCAATCAGATTTGTCTGACAAGACCTGCCTCTGGTGAATCCATGCTGCCTTGGATCCTGTAATGTGCTGGACTCCAGAAACCTAACTATTTTCAGCAGTGCTTCCAATAATTTACTCATTACCGAAGTTAAACTAACCTCCCTGTAAATTTCAACCACATCCTTACTTCCCCTTTTGTGTAAAGGGACCACATGTGCCTCTCTCCCATCCTTTGGCACCACTCCCGACTCCAACGAGGCATTGAAACAGTCAGTCAGTGGAGCTGCTTGAACATCCCCAAATTCCCTCAGTATTCTAGGTGTATCCCATCCGGTCCCATCGCTTTGTCTACTTTAAGTTTAACTAGTTTCTCATGAACACAGTCTTCTGAAAATTGTTCAAGATGCCCCTCGCTTCTGTTCCTGTTTGTGGGTGTTTTCTGAGATCCTGCTCCTGGTTCTTCATCTGTGAACACAGAACAGAAATATTTGTTAAGCAATCCCGCTTTATCCTCATCTGCTTCTGCATATTCCTCCCCTGCACCCTTGAGTCTGACAATACCACTTTTGTCCTTCCTCTTCTCACTAACATATCTGAAAAATGTCTTATTTCCCCATTTTACTGCATTGGCTATTTGCTCCTCTTTTTGAATCTTTGCTTTCCTTACTACTTTGCTAGCTTCTCTAAGTTTTTCCAAAATAGATGCCTGTCTTCCTCTCTCTGTGATCTCTTGTATTTCATGAAGGCCTCCCTCTTTTTCTTCACTTTTTCAACCACTTCTTTTGAAAACCATAGTGATCTCCTTTTCCTTTTACCTTTATTTATCATTTTAACAAAAAGGTTGCTTTTTCTTAAAATATCCCTTCAGTTTTGCACACTGTTTTTCTACATCCCCCACTTGTTCTCATCCCGGTAACGATTCCCTGAGGTATTGGCCCACTTTGGTAAAGTTAGTTTTCCTAAATAAGACCCTCGTTTTTCAATGGATTTTAACAGCCCTAGTCCTAAAACTGAACCACACCATCTGGTGATCACTGGATGCAAAATGATCTCCCACTATAACATCAGAAACACTTTCACCATTGGTAAGCACCAAGTCCAGTATGGCCCCTTCACGTGTGGATTCTGTTACCAGTTGCCTGAATAGTTCTCACTGTAGAGAATCCAGGATCTCCTTACTTCCAGATGATACTGCAGCAGGAATGTGCCAATCAACATCCGGCATATTGAAATCCCCTATCAGTAGCACTTACCCTTTCCTAGCAATGCTGCATATGTCTTCAATTAGCTCTCCGCCCACCTCTTCCTCCCGTGAGAGAGGTCTGTATATCACATCAATGCAAATAGATTTCTCTTTCTTTCTTTCTAGTTTAACCCACAGGATAAGGATCAGAGGGGTTATTAACATGAATGTTAAAATCCCAGAGAATAGAGTGGGGGAAGCGTAATCCAGAAATAAGGAAAGCCACAAGTCAAAGTCAGTGAGAAAGGTAGAAGTAGACTTGTGAGGAGGTCAATAAATAACAGCTCCTCGGAGAGGTAGTGGAATGAAAAGACAGATGGAATGGACTTCAAAAGAGGGAAAAGAGTGAGACTGAGGCAGCAAGAGGGGTTGAAATTGGCAGGAGGGAGAAAGCAGAAGCCCAACAACACCGCCACGGCCAGTGGGACGAGGTGTGTGTGAGAACTGATAGCCCCCATGACAGAGAGCAGTGACAGATGCAGCATCATCTGGGAGGAGCCAGGTCTCAGTTAGAGCAAGAAGATGGAGAGCATTAGTGGTAAAGAGATCATGAGTAAAAACAAGTTTATTAGAGATGGAGTGTGCATTCCACAACGCACATGAGAAAGGGAGAGTGGAAGGGGAAAAGAGAGGGATATGAATATGATTAGAGGTGTTGCATGAAGATCTCATCTCGGAGTTTGACAGAAGTCTAGGGGGGCCAGGGTTGGGGTTGATATTTCCAAATGAGAGAAGGAGAAGAAACAGCAGAGTACGGGGCAGAGAGGAGACTGTACAGTGGAAATGAGGGTGAAGTTGCCTTAGAGAGAAAGGAGATGGCTGAATGAGAGGGAGAAAGTGGTGAAGTTCAAGAGCTGATGATAGGGTAGAAGACAGAATGGAGGGGGAAGTGAGGATGGCAAAGGGGAGATAAGGAGGGGAGGAGTGAAGGTTCTGGTAGGAGAGAAGACAATTAGGGAGTATGAAGAAAAGGAAGACAATGTGATGAGGAGCCATAGAAGAGGGATAGAGAGGAGAACAAAAGCCAGAAGAAACAGAAGGTGGAAGAGAACCAAGAGAGATTAGGTGCACCTATGAGAACGTGAGGTAATGAGCAGATGACAGCTATAAGAGACAGAGTGCCAGTGGATGGGTGAGTAGAGGGGAGGGGGGTGGGATATAAGTTATTCAGCTGAGAAAAGCTGAAGAAAAGTGCCAAATAAAAGGGGCAGTGAGGTAAGGGAGCACACTCACAATGATAAATAAATAAATATGTAGAGAGAGACAGACAGAACTCACAGAAAGCCAGCAAATACACTCACAAAAGATAAAATTCATGTTTCCAGCAGAGCTTTTAAGAGTGGCACTTTTCTTCCCATAGGACAGAGAGGCAAACAGAGCTATGCACACGTGGAAGACAGAAAAAGGGGCTAAACGATACCTCAGCAGAGGGGGGGAGAGGTTAGTCAATCAGGTAGAATAAGAGCAGAGACAGGAAATAAAATCAGCAATAAAATAATCATGCCAAGGCAGTGTAGAAATCATTCCGATGATTTTTGTTACATTTGTGGTTCATTTGCTACTGTATCTCTGTATGGTACTGTATGTTGTACCATAACGTCAGATCTTCACAAAATGTACAAGTTATATTTTGGATGCCCTGGGTGACAAGGATAAGCCATGGGCACCTCACATCATTTGCACTGCCTGTGCAAATGGACTACGTGATTGGTTAAATGGAAGGAAAAACAGCAATGCCATTTGCAAAGAACAAGCACAACATTGTGTATCCAAATCTTATGTCTGCAATGCAACCAGTACCACATGACAAAACACTTCCTGTTCCAGTTTCTCCACAGGATGGGCTGTCTTCTTTACCAAGTGGTGGCCAGCCTAAAGAGTCAGAAGATGTAGACTATGTGCCAGATGAAAGCAATGGCAACCCTGAGAAATTCAGCCAAGAAGAACTTAGTGATCTTATACAAGATGTGGCACTCTCAAAAGATAAAGCAGAACTCCTTTCTTCAAGGCTGAAGGAAAAGAACTTACTTCAAAAGAATGTTCTCATTTGCCACTAACACATGCGCAATTGTAATTTAGCAACATTCTTTAAAGTAGACGGTCCAATGTGTTACTGCAACATAAGAACATAAGAAATGCTTTACTGGGTCAGACCAAGGTCCATCAAGCCCAGTATCCTTTCTCTAACAGTGACCAATCCAGGCCACAATTACCTGGCAGGTTCCCAAACAGGCACACAGGTTACACAATGCTTGTCACGTGGCAAGCAGTGGATTTCCTGGGTCCTCTTTAATAATAGTTTATGGACTTTTCCTCCAGGAACTTGTCCAAACCTTTTTTAAACCCTGCTGCACTAACAGTTTTAACTACATCCTCCGGTAACGAATTCCAGAGTTTGATCATATGTTGAGTAAAAAAATATTTTCTCTTATTAGTCTTAAATGGATTGCATTGTAGCTTCATTGCGTGTCATCTAGTCTTTCTTCTTTTTGATATCGACAGATTTTTTGAAGCCCTCTCACAGATATGCAGACTGTCAGAATGGTGCTTATTCATTGATTTTTCAACCAAAAGTCTCAAGACCGTTCTTATTCATAACAGCAACATAAAGCTGTCTATTCCAATTGCACACTCTATCCACCTCAACGAGACATATGATAACACAGGTACACTAAAAAAAACATTTTTTAAACTGCCTCTAATGTTTCGATTGATTTTTACATTTTTTGGTGCGCTGAATCCAAATCTGGTAACCAATTTGCTCCATCACGTACAGATTTTTTGCTACATTGGGTTAGCAGTTTGAGGTGAACGTTTCAGATTGAGTGCGATCGAGATAAAAGTTTCTTGGATGAATTCTTTATACTAATTGTTTAGTAGTTATTCAAATAAGAATAAAGAAAATTGTAACAAGGCAGCACATAAGAATAGAGTAATGTCAACAAAACACACTGTGATGGTAGCAAAATTGTCTGCACTTAAAACAGCCACATACATGTGCACATTGAGCATATAAGAGCGAGGTGAGACACAAAGCAAAGCAAAGAAATGTGCAAAAAATGTTGTACAGGTATGTATGTAAGAATAGAAAACGCAAACCGCACCATTGCAAAACATGAAGACAAACACCCGATGGTGTGAAAATAAAATTCTAATAAATGAGATCCGACACTGTGGTAATAACTAGCAAATTTTTATTTCAAAGTTTAGTAAAAACACGATATTTGTCAACACAGTTTAGCTTTTAAAGTCATTCTTGGGTCAATCAATCTCCTGGTGGGCCCATTTCTTCTTCCCCCGAATGCTTCTCTTGGTGTGCTGCTTGGCGTATTTTTCATCTGGGGTTTCCCGCAGCAGCAACCAGCAGAAATCAGCCATCATAGTGGTGTTCCATCTTCCTTGGTACCTTCTCTCTGCGTCCTTGATGTCCTGGTGAAACCTTTCACCTTGTCCTTCACTGCACGCCCCCAAGTTTTCGGGAAAGTAGTTCACATGGGAGTGCAAGAAATGGGCTTTCAGGCTCATGTTACAGCCTTGTTCTTTGAAGGCATTGAGCATCCTGGCAACAATATCCTTATAGTTCTCATCCTGCCTGTTCCCCAAGAATTTGAGAACAACATCCTTGAAGGAATCCCAGGCTTCTTTTTCCTTCTCAGACATCGTTTCAGCGAATGCTCCATCTGAAATGAGTTTCCTTATATCAGGGCCAACAAACACTCCTTCCTTTAGCTTTGCTTCAGAAAGTCGGGGGAACTTTGAGCAAAGGTACCGAAAGCACTCACCATCTTTTGGAAGGGACTTGATGAATTGCTTAATGAGACCCAACTTAATGTGGAGAGGTGGTAATAGAATTTTATCACGAGGTACCAAGCTCTCATGAAGAACATTTTTCTCACCGGGTCTCAAATACTCCCGAATTGGCCAGTCTTTTTTCCCCCAGTGTAGGTCGCGGGCCCGGCTATCCCACAAGCAAAGGAAGCAGGGATATTTGGTGAAACCGGATTGCTGCCCTAATAGCATGGATAGAATTTTAAAGTCTCCACAAATCATCCACTTATGCTCATCATAACGAATCTTCTGAAGAATCAGGGCCAAATTCTCGTATTTTTCTTGGAGAATAACAGTGAGCAATAGGAACTGAAGCGAATGTGTTGCCATTATGAAGAAGAACACCTTTTATGCTGTCTTTTGACGAATCAATGAACAGCCGCCATTCAGCAGGATCATACTTGAGTTTAAACTTTTCCATCACTCCGTATATATCGTTGCAAAATACCAAATCTTCCTCTTTGCTGAAATACTTCAAAAATTGTGTCTTGCGGTTGCGGTACCAATAAAAAGTTGTTCCTGGTGACAATAGATTTTTCTGTTTAAGCCGAGAACCTAGCAGTTGGGCAGCATCTTTTGGGAGTCCTAAATCCCGGACTAAATCATTCAATTCAGCTTGAGAGAAAAGTTCAGGTTTCGGATCTGGTTCAGTTTCAAACTCGGAAGTACTGGACTCATCGGGAAAAGCCATCTGATGAGTCTCATCATGATCAGAACCGTCCACACAAATATGATCCAAAGATTTTGGTGGTTCAGGCACAGGTACTTCGTTGCTATGAGGCATAGGCCTAATTGCTGAGGGAAGGTTGGGGTAACTTATTACGTTCTTATTTTTTAAGTTGTATCCCTTCACAATGCAAGAGCAAAAATAGCAGTCACTGCTGTGGTCTCTTTGTTCACGCCACATCATAGGTATTCCGAAACGAAATGCTTGTTTTTTACCTTTCATCCATAAGCATAGATCTTCCTCACATGTCTTGCACACTTTGTGAGGAGCCCACGGTTTGTCTTGATCGCCTAACTTCAAACCGAAATAGGCGAAATATACTTTTTTAATAAATGCAGAAATGTTCCTCTGCCGCTTTTTCACGGTATATTCCCCACAAATAAAACAAAAACTGTCCGGAGAGTTGACGCAACCTCTGGCTCTGTGAGCCATCACAAATACACAGCACTGCAAACTACAACTGTAGTGAACCACTTCGGAATAAAGCTGGATTACGACTGAGCAAACAAAAGGTAATAATGAACTTGCAAGAAACTGAAATTTGACAGGAACGTTCATGTCGCAACCACCGTGTTTGAGCGAGCGAACGAGACGAGGCGAACAGGAAAGAACATGCGCCAGCGCGAGTACTGGATTTAGTCCCCTGCCTCCCAATTGTCCTGTTAATGTATAAAATGAATACAAAACACTCTAAAATATCATGAGGGAGTGTTTCTAGTTAGTTAACCATTACAACCTCTATTTTAGGCCAAGAAAATAAACTGCAGTCGGCTAAAAAGAAATTATGTGAACATTCCTTATGTGGGTAAGAAATCTAATTTTGCAAGAAAACGTGACGTGATGGAACATTTTGGCTATTTTTCCTGGATTCAGCACCCCAAAATCTATAGGAATCAGTTGCAAAACTGGAGGCAGTTTTTTGGTAGTGTACCTGTGTAATCTATAGATATTGCTCCAATCTTTATGGTATGACAATTACCTGTGGAAGATTTGCGGGGATTTTAAGATTATTGGCATGCTGATGGGTTTGCAAGGTGGATTTACCAAATATTGCTGTTTTCTCTGCCTCTGAGCAGTAGCGCTGTTTACAACTGGCCTTTAAGAACTGCCTATAATCCAGGAAGCATGTAGCCATGTTCCATTAGTCAATCCAGCAAACATTTTGCTTCCTCCTTTGCATATAAAACTGGTTTTAATGAAAAATTTAGTGAAAAGAATGGCACAAACAAATTCAAAAAGATTTCAGTATCTTGTTTCTAAATTTTCAAAGATCACTGCTGCAAAACTGGAAGAAGGCATTTTTGTAGGGCCACAAACAAGACAGGTGATGGAGGATTAAGAATTTGAAAAAATGCCTGGATGCTTTGAAACTTGAAGCCTGGCAAGCCTTTAAGTGGATCTGCCAGATTATGTTGATGGAGGACACATATTGTAAGTTTGGTTGCCGCTTGTCATTGAAAATGCAATTCATGCACTCACATCTTCACTTTTTTACACCAAACGTGGGTGACGTGAGTGATGAACAGGGTGAGAGGTTTCACCAAGACATTCAGGCCATGGAAAAATGTTACCAAGCATTTTGAGATGAGAGCATGATGGCAGATTGCTGCTAGATGCTGTATCGTGACAATCCTGACAAACCTCACAGCAGAAAGTCCTCTGTAAAACACTTTTAGTGTATTGCTTACATGAAAATACACCAAATTGTTATTAGCACATGTGACATTGACTTTTTCAATGTTTATGATATGTAACATTTTACAGAATCATCTATGGATGATATCTCTAAAAACAAATGTACTAGAGAAAAACTAATTACAGATTTAGAATCGGCGTGAAAAACTGCTTTGGGAAAACCTGGTTTCACTTTTGATGATGTAAAAAAATATTTTGGTGTAAACTGTAATGAGATGCAAGACATATAAAGTACCTTATTATTATTATGCAAATTGAACAACATAGCTTATGTTTAACCTCCCAATCTGCATTCTTCATGGAAAGATAAAGCCAGCTTTGATCTGGAGTTGTCTTTTCTCCCCAGGAACATCAGGCTGCAAACGTGTGGCATGATGCTCTTGGGGATACGCTTAAAGGGGATGTCAACAGAAAAAAAATAATGTTAACCCAGCACCCCTAGCATTCCTCTCCCATGTCCTTGATATTTACCATGTCATTTTGAATGAATACTTGGAATCTTTCTTCCTCCAAGACCCCTGGTATCCTTGGGGGTAGGAGGTAGAGAGTCAAGGAATGGGGTGCCAAGATGTTAGGAGTGGGATTTTGGTTGGATTTTTTTATAAGAGAGAGTGAGCTCAACTTGGTGTCTGCTAGCTTCATGATTGCGTATAAGAATGGGTGATGTTCCCACTTGCAGAAATACAAATTTATATATTTATTTATTTATTTATTTATCTATTTCTTCTATACCGCCCCTTCCAGAGATCAGGGGCGGTTTACATGGAACAATTGCATACATTTGCATAACATTACATAGAACAAGAACTTCTTAACTTTTTTCATATAACAGAACAGTAAATTGTCAGAACTATTTACAGGGTGTATACTTTTGTATACTGCTGAATTTACAGGGGAATGTCAGCGAGCTGACATTGCTATTTATAGAAATTATTTACAAGAATACATGATTCGCTATTCAGGTGTGTGTGAGTGTGTGTGTATAAGTGTGCGTGAGTTTGTGTGTGTATGTGAGTGGGTTTGTGTGTGATGGAATTTATTTCCATTTTTTTCGTGGGTTGTTTGGGGTGTCTTTGGGGGCTGTTAGAGGAGTTGTGTGTTCAGTTAATTGTGTTTCTGCGGGTTTTTTTGTTTGTGTGTCTGTGGACGCTGTGTGTCTGGACTTGGAGGGTAGGGGATTCCGAAGTGCTCAGAGAATAGGTATGTCTTGAGTTCTTTCCTGAATTGGGAGAGGTCCTTTATGATTCTGATGTCTATATATCCCATAAGAGTTACTAACTTGCAGTATTCAAGTATTGCAAGTCAGTGACACATCTAGGGCTGGCCCTTCTCATGAGCAACTGTGTTGTCGGCACACAACTTTGCATTCAGCCTTGTTTTTCAACCCTACTTATGTAAATCCCTGCAATGAGTTTTTGCCCATGGCCCTACATCCTTCTGCATTCCACCCCCCCCCCCCCCCCACCGGTCTGCTGCTGGATGCCTGTGGAAAATATTGCTGTGGTAAAATGTGCTATTTTTCCACAGCTTAATAACTACCCCATCAATATGGTGAAAACAGGGCCAGCGCTATCCAGTAAGCCGGGTAAGCGTGACAGGAGGGCACTGGCAGTGGGGGGCGGGGGCACCATGTCTAGCCGCCTGCCACCCACCACTTCAAAAAAGAAAGCACCGCGGGAACATTTCTCTGTTTCCATGGCTCTGCTATCTTTTAAATTGCTGGACCGTGGTGTTTGCAGAACTAACAAGCATTTCCTATTTCTCATAAGAAACAGGAAATGCTTATTATTGCCTTTAGAAACTCCGCGACCCAGCAGTGTGAAAGATAGCAGAGCTGCAGGAACAGAGAAATGTTCCCATGGCTGCTTTCTTTTTTGAAGGACGAATCGGAGCAGACACGGGGGCGGGGAACTGAAAGGGAACAAACATGTGGGACTACAAGGAAGCAGATGCGGGGGCTGCAAGGGATCAGACATGGGGGAACCTGGAAGGGAGCAGACATGGGTGAGCTACACAGGGGAGAGCTGAAATGGAACAGACATGGGGGAGCTGGAAGAGAGCAGATATGGAGGGCTGGAAGTGAGCAGACATGGGGTGGCTGGAAGAGAGCAGACATGGGGGGCTACAAGGGAGCAGACATGGGGGGAGCTGGAAAGGAGCAGACACTGGGGATATGAAAAGGAGCAGACACAGGAGGGCTGGAAGGGAGCAGACATGGAGTAAGATGGAAGGGAGCAGACACTGGGGAGCTGGAAGGGAGCAGACATGGGGGCTGGAAGGGATCAGACATGGGGGGGCTGGAAGAGAGCAGACATGGGAGGCTACAAGGGAGCAGACATGGGGGAACTACATTGGGGTGAGGAGAAGGAAGGGAGCAGACATGGGGAGCTGGAAGGGAGCAGACATGGGAGGCTACAAGAGGGCAGGCATGGGGGGACGGAAGGGAGCAGACATGGGGGCACTACATAGGGGGAGGAGAAGGAAGGGAGCAAGCATGGGGAGCTGGAAGGGAGCAGACATGGAGGAGCAACATGGGGGAGAAGGAAGGGAGCAGGCATGGGGAGCTGGAAGGGAGCAGACATGGAGGAGCTACATGGTGGGGCTGGAAGGGAGCAGACATGGGGGAGCTGGAAGGGAGCAGACATGGGGGGAATTGGAAGGGAGCAGACATGGGGGGACAGGACTGGAGCAGACATGGTTGGCTACAAGGAAGCAGGCATGGGGGGAGCTGGAAGGGAGCAGATATGGGGGAGCTACATGTGGGGAGCTGAAAGGGAGCAGGCATTGGGAGCTGGAAGGGAGCAGACATAGGGGGCTGAAGGGGAGCAGACATGGGGAGCTGGAAGGGAGCAGACACTTGGGGATGAGGCTGGAAGGTGGCTGGATAATAGGAAGGGGGTTGAAGAGAACCGATGGGGGGAAGATGGGGCTGGAAGGTTGTGGTCACTTATTTTGTATTTGGTGAGGGTCTGCATTCTGAGTGTGTGACCAAGGTCAGGTGTTCTGTTAACATGGAGTTTTTATGTAGGGATCTGTACTGTAGTAATTTGACTTGTTCAGCTTTTCAAATAGGTGTATGGAGATTTTGGGGCCCATTGCAGTAGTTGTAGTGCTGTTTTTTCTAATTAGGCCCCTTATTGTATGAGTTTTGGAAGTATATGCTGGTATGGAATGGTAGATTTGACTTTGTAGATTTTTAGTGACTTTTGCAGTGTTTTATATTAGTTCACAATATGCCCGGCACTGGAGAATGTTTATGTTGTTGTTAGTGAGATGACCAGAATCAGATTTTATTTTATTTTTTGAAATTATTTATTTATAAAATTTTTAAGCAAAACAGCAAGAAAAATCTTTACAATCTTGCAAGAAAACAGGAGTAGTCAGGTGAAAACATACAATCCTACAGTAATCAATAGATATGTACCCAATAAACTCTATTATAGTCCACAATCTGGAAAGAAAGAAGAAAAATTACAATCCAGGGCAGGAGCACCCCGGACTTTAAAGGAAAATACCTTAAAAGGGATATTAACAAGAAAATCAAGTGGCCCCGAAGTACCCTGAACCTGAACATACTACTAACGAGAGGCAAAGAATATACATTATTCTGGGACATTATTAAGAGACAGCTTGGCGTTAATAAAGGGAACAAGATCAGTAGTATTAGTAAAGATATATCTCATAGAATTATATAAAACCAAGCATTTACAAGGAAATCTTATAAAGAAGGCCCCCCCCCCCCCCCCCCCAATTTGCAATACTCCAGCTTTTTGTAAGAGAAATTGTTTCCTCCACTTCTGGGTCTCTCTAGTAACATCAGGAAAAATAGAAATAGATAAACCATAGAATGTCTCCAAACGCTTCTTGAAGAACATCTTTAACAGCCATTCTTTATCCGAGACTAAGGCACATTGAACCAGCAAAGTAGATGGAACACAGGATTCTCCTCCAATATCCTCATGAAGGCCCGATACATTCAAGACGTCAAAGTCAATATTAGACACTTCCACCGGAACCTCAGATTCCTTCTTCCCTCGGGGGAGATAATGGATAGAATCAGAGATTACATATACTACACTGCTTTCAGGATATAAGTTCAAAACCAGATCTGATCAAAAAGTCTCCCTCATGGAACTGGGTGACTTTGCAGCTCTGCTTTGGTTAGTTCATTCTGTCACAGAGCCATAGTGTGGGAAACTATCAGACAATGGGCCCGATTCTGGGATGCAGGTTGCGCGACTGCATGCCCTGGTGGGATGTGCAGCCCTGCAAGCCATCTGGGCCCGATTCCCACTCCGGTTCTCCCCGTACGTCCTGCGCTTCAGGACGGGGAGAGCTGATGGGGGCGGGAGAGGTGGGATCTGGGTGGAATGGGGGCGGGCCAGCCTGGCAGGACGTACAGGGACAATTCAGGTCACAGCCCTATACATCCTGCAGGGTCAAAGGGGATGAGATGCTTATTCAACCTCAAAGGTGTTCCTCAAAGGTGGAATAAGCAGCACAAATCCAGCGATCGGGCCCAGGGATCCCCCTCCCGGGGCTGGGGCCAGGTGTGGGGGGTCCCTGCCATCTGATCCAGGTCCCTGCAAGCTAGCCATGGGTCGGGCAGTGGAGAAAAGGGGGCCAAAGCGGCAGGAGGCAGAGGCACCTGTGGAGCTTCATCTCCCCACAGGCGTCAGGGGTACGCCGGTGCCATCTATGGGCCCGATTCTGTGCACTGCGGAAACATTTTGTTCAAGCGGTCCAGAATCGGGTCCAAATGGGCCTGTCTTCCTCGGGGACATCCAGACAGCCTGGACATCCCCCTACCTAAATTTGGCTCCACACTTCCCAAGGCTTAAATACTAGATGAGAACTAGGATTGCTCAAGGTAATACAACTGTACTTCCACGAAATGCATCTAAAACAAAATGGCAAACAAGGATTACTGGAACCTAAGAACCTTACAGGAAGCTGGAATCTTGAGACATCATGAAGCAAAGAGCAGCTACAACAGGAACCAAATGCAAGATCTCAGGGAACAAGACAGCTAGACGGCAGCAATGAACCAGTGGGGACCAAGCCCACAGGTGGGGCAGAAATACCCAACATTTCCCTGAGCTGGTCACCACTTGGCCAATCAGAAAACCGAAGTTAAAATGACCAGATAAAGAAGGCACCGCTAAGATTGTTCTGGCTAAAGTCTGTTCCCCAGAAAGCAGGATAGCTCCTCCAGAAAGACCAGTGTCCTCCAGTCCTTAGGGCACTGGGTCCAAGCTGGCCATGCCTCACAATGATTAATAACAGTGGAAAAAAAGACAATTTGCATTTGGGGATGCTTCTAAAATGTATCATTTATTTTTATTTGTAATTTGAATCAGTTTTTAAATGAAATGCTTTTTGTTGTCCAGCTTACTTGAGCTAAGGCAAGCTAGACTGTACCATAGCAGCACATTGCAAACCCTTCTTTTTTTATTCTTTAGATCAATCTTACCACAGTAATTGGATTGATAAGGAAACTCGAGCAGTAGGTACACAGCATGGAAAGTGCCTCAATGTCACATCCATTTGTGTCATTTCTGCCAAGTCATACGGTGCCTTATCTTGAACACGCGTCATGGGATCAGCAACATGATAGGAGTGCTGGTGAGGAATGGATTGCAACACAGTGCTTCTGACTGAAAATGTTCACATTGGAATGTGAGAAATCCTGTTTCCTGCATCCTGAAACTGATGCAAATCTGAAGCATACAGAGTGGCAATGCCTGTTTGATCTTGTTGAATTTCAAGATTGGATACTCCATGATATATTGCTGGGGCAGATAATGTGGCATAGATGTAACAATGGATCATACACCTATCCTGACATGGCTGTAGAAATTGAGCATATAGGGCTATTGAGAATTTCAGATTGATTTTGTTTATGCTTTATTACAAATGGATCTAAAATATTCAGATGTAAAAAATAAGCACCTTCCGTTATTTTACAATTATCTCTAAGTATTAAGCGTGTATATTTTTTCAATGTCCTTGATAAGTGATTTACAGATTTATTCTTTTTAGGGCATCACGAGTGACTCATGCCGCACAATTTTTAAGACAGTTGTACTGGCTTCCTCTTATTAGCCAAGGATAAGGTTTAATTGGCTATGTCAAAATTGCACACGATTTGTCTGCAGACTGTCTCTTGCCTATGTTACAGGAGATTCCAGCTGGTGGAGCTGGGTGGTCTCATATGCAGAACATTAATAGTATCCCAGCATTAAGGGCAAGGAGTAGTCAGACTGCGTGTGCATGGTCGTTTTCGCTTTACAAGTCTGGCCTTTGGAATGCCCTCCCAGATAGGATATGAGCCATTCATGACCTTTTCGTAGGGAATTAAAAAGCAACCTGTTTAGAGAACGCTATGGAGTGGAGGAGCAGCAAGCTAGAACTAGGGAAGCCAGCATTTGAATCACACTGTTGCACCTTCTGAGCATGGACAAGATAGTTAACCCTCCCTTGCCTCAGGTACACATTTAGGGGATGATGCAGCATTGTTATAGTGATTTTCCGACACTAGGCTTGCTCTCCAATGTAAAAAGCAAGCTAGCATGAGAAAATCATCAGAAAAAACACTGCGCTAAACTGCAGCATAGTGGGTATGCGAACAGCAATGTAAAGTGCTGCATAATTCATTTGTGCCCAGTGTTAAAAATGCATTGAAGCTTAACACAGTTTCTTACATTACTTTTAAGATCCACCTGGGAGCAGAAGAATCATCTGAGGTAAGGTTTGACACTTTATCTCAGATGATCCAGGCAGCAGGGAAGACCTCTGATGTCATCAGAAAGGTGTCGGGGAGGGGGGGCAGTGCCTGACCCAGGCACCAACTCCCCTGACAGGTAGCAAATATCCTTGGTGGTCTTTGACACTCAAGCTGCCCCTACCATTTCAAACAATTATTTGTGTTCTGTGAGCCCTGAAGCTCCCCAGCCTCTCTAAAAGGTCATGGTGACTTCATGGGCCTCCAACAACCCCCCTCCCCTACAGTTCCTGTAAGTAAATGGGAGACTGGAGCAATGCCCACATGTTCTTGCCTCTCTGCTGCCATTCCTCAAAATGGAGGTGCCAGAACCCATGTGGTGCATCTCCCAGAGCTGGGGTGGGATCAGGGACCATAGGCCATCAATGATTTTTCTAATTGTTGGAGGGAGTCGGTGTCTGGGGAGGGCACTGCTCTCTCCCCCCCCCTCACCCCCCCACCCCCAACACTGTTATGATGGCATCAGAGGTCTTCCCAGAACCCTGGATCATCTGAAGTAAAGTGTCAAACTTCATCTCAGATAGTCTGCTGGTCCAGCATGCCAAAACTTGGAAAATATTCAGGGGCTGCTAACACAGATCCCTGTGCACATGTGTTCAGCTTGCTCTCCTGGCTTAGTGCTGACTTTTTTAGTACATGGTTAATTTACATGATGTTTGCTTGCAGCATAGCTATACGAAGTGCCAGCGCTAAACTTGTGTTGCGAAACACGGCATTACAGTTTTAAGCACTAGGCTCTAGCACAGGGTTCCTGCATTGGATCTTTAGATTTATAAGTCCTCTGGTGACAGGCAAATACCTTGAACTTCTGAGAAAAGACATGAGCTAAATCCGATTTCCCTTTCCCTATGGAAAGATGTGTGAACATTAAGGTATTCTGCCGATGGGTCTAGTGATCTGATGTGTTATGGGATGGTTTATATGATTGATTTTAAATGTTACCTGTTTCCTGCTTTGACTTCGTAGATGAAGCAGGATATAAATTGGCTTAATAAATAGTTAACTCTAGGGGCAATGCTATAAGCAACTTGAGCATGTTGACGAGCAGATTACACACTCAGGGAGGTGCTTACAGTATAAAAAGGCTCATCACATGTATGGATATAAGCAGGCGCTCAAAAACCTTGCATCTACTTTATCTATATGCAATATGGGGTCATTTCATAAAGCATTTTCTAATTGGAAAGCATCTATTACACACAGAAAATGGCTTCAAAAGATAGCATCATCTTTCGCACATGCACATAGGAATTCCTGGGGCAGAATTTGGAGGTAACAGAAGAAAAGTTGCGGCATCGGTTTGCATGTTATAACGTATGTGCATACCTTCACAGAGTGCACACACATGGTTACAGCTGCCTTGGAGCAGTTAGGCATTTGTGCTTCATCAGGAATGGATTTGGGAGACTATTTTATAAAGGCACATAGGTGTTTGTCTCACCATTATAAACCAGATGCTTTTTTGAATATTTTTTAGGCCCCTTATTATTAATTTTTGCCCCTATACATGTAGGCATTCTCATGTAGTAAAGGGTGGGATGAGTAGTTAAGTGTGGATTTTATACAATGCATGCATATGTGCTGATTATTACTTGTATACACGCACCCAAAGTAATTCCTGCCTTGGAGCCGGTGGAACTGTTTAGGAATTTTTGGCAGGCTATGTTATAAAGTCACATAAGCAGTATGCATCTAAGGGGGTCTTTTGCTAATGGATGCTATGGTGTTGCACCTAAAACACCAATAGTGCCAAAACCATGGTGCGTTAGGTGCAACACCATCATGTTAACTGACATGGGCATGGCGCAAGTTTCCGGCAATTAACACAGAGCCCTGTGCTCTAACATGAAATAGAAATAGTGCGGGTACACTTCAAGCCACCTATTGGAGGTGGTGTTAGTTGAACCCACGCTAATTGCAAGGGTCACGGCGTGAGATGTTTGCCTTGTGCTAATCCAGTTCAAACTTCTCCTGCTGACCTATAAGTGCAGTCACTCTGCAGCTCCTCACTGCCTTTCCTCTCTTATCTCTCCCTATACCCCCCCTCGGGAACTCCGCTCTTCTGGCAAATTGCTTCTATCTGCGCCCTTCTCTTCTATTGCTAACTCCAGACTTCGTTCCTTTCATCTTCCTGCACCTTACGCCTGGAACAAACTACCTGCGTCTGTACGTCAGGCGCCTTCTCTGACCCTCTTCAAATCCAAGCTGAAAACTCACCTCTTTGCTGCAGCCTTCGGATCTTAACTCACCTGATCTCCTTGTGTTTCCCTTGTGTTGTCTGTCTTGACTAAGTTGTAAGGTCTAATGAACAGGGACTGTCTCTTACATTCTGTGCAGTGCTGCGTACATCTTGTAGCGCTATGCAAATGCTCAGTAGTAGTAGTATGTAGTCCTCACCATGGCCACTCTCTATCCCAACCCTCCCCTTTACCTCCCCAACGCACCATTCATAGTTAATGCTGAAATTGTCCCACACTACTATTAGTACTTATCATTAGTAATGTATAGTGCAAAAAGGCATACAAGGCCCTGTCATAGCCCCATGCTAGCTGTCCATGTGTGTCCCAGCATGCCTTCAACACCTGCCAGGGACACGCACTGACAGCTAGCACTCTTTATTAAAAGACCCCTCAGGAACCCTTTTATAAAAATACTAAGAGGGTAATTTTTCTAAAACTTCCTAACCTATGTGACCAATACTTGTATACATGCTAATTATTTTGTAAAAGTATTTTATACGCAGAAGTGTTATTTTTAAAATTACTCCCTTAGAAAGCTTGCACACAAAGTTATACTTGTTCTGAGTAGAGGTGTTCAGGCAAGGCAATGCAAAACAATTGTATTATATTGTTTCTTGTCTTGTTTGCAGGTATTTTCATTTTGTTTAATTTTGTTTTTATGAAATTTCATTTTGTTTCAATGTATTTTTATACATTTTCATTTCAGAGCAATTTTTTTTAAAATTAAGGGATGGCTGCAGTTGTCATCCTAGGAAAAAACAATTTGTGTCAAACCAACCTAACCTTCCCCCACCCTCTCATAGCTTGAACCCCCAGTGACATCCTGCACACCCACAAAAGCATCACTGAACTGATCTCAACTTCCGCCAATCTGTTCCCCCCCCCCCACCAAGGGCCAGCATTGACAATGCATCACCCCTATCCTCATAGGTGTCACTATTAACTGCTCCCTCCCACAAATGAGGAAGAAGATTCCTCCCCCTCTGGCATTACCAGGGGTATTACTGATGACTTAGTATCAGGGCAGGAGCAATCTCCCTTTGTTCCCAGCCCTATTTCTCCTTGGATTCAAAATAACGGTTCTGATCCACAGCAGTATTCCTATCATACTACCACTAGAAATAAAACTGCCAAATAAGGAGTGTATTTGGAATCTCTTATACTGGTCTTTGGACTCAGCCTCAAGATCATGGAAGCTGGATTCAGGAATGCAGAATCCCTTTAGGTCAGGTTTGTAACCATGGAAACTGGAGTCTCTGGGGCCGGGCTCTCTGGCACAGAAATAGGAACAATCATGAAAACTGGTGTCTCTGGAGTTGGGGTCTCTGGAATGCAAGCAGGAACAGCCAAGGCTGGAGTCTCTGGAACTGAAGTCTGCAGTATGAGATCACCTGAAACCAAGACAGGAGAAAGAAATGTTGGCCAATTCTGTGTGAGATTTATAGCCCTGGATTCTATGCATTGAAATCCATGCAACATGCCCAGAATGCATCACAATACGACTCTCAGAAATCCAGGACTAACCCAAAAACTCTCTCTTGGAACTAAGCAACTTGGCAGCTCTGCTAATGCTTCTTGTGTGCCATCAAACCTTTCAGGAAAAGGTTCAGATGGCTCCTGAAAGGTTACTAGAAGTTTTCAGGCAAATGGGCTAATTACAACTTTTACTTTCTTGTGGCATTGAGTGTACCCCCATTTAATGTAGTTTTGCAGCAGGGTGACATACACTGCGGTAACTGCTGGGGAACATGCTTTCCATGTTCCCAGCAGCTAACTCTGTGATGTTGCCCTAACACACCATGGCTTTGTGCATTATGAATGCATTTGATGCAACATGACAGCAACCTTTAGTAAAAGGGCCCATTGTTTCATACCAGATCAATATTTGGACAACCAGGATCTGGAAATAGGCTTGGTAAATGTCTCTGATGGTATAATAGCAGCTGGAAATTTCTCACACGGATTCAGGATTATGAGTCCAAGAATTCAACAACACTTTTTTTTTAACAAGGGTTCAAGAATACTTTTGCCAAATCTGCAGGACTAGGAACATGCTACAAGAAAATAAGTCATTGGAGTATATCTCTCGATCAGGACTTGCTACATTCATGAGGCAAAATTTCAGAAGGGTTTTCCACAGAACTCAAGACTAAACAGGGAAGCATCAGATAGACACTGAAAGCATTCTGATTAACAGTAAGACATGTTCAAATCCTTACATCTGGAACTGCTAGCTGTGCAGAGAGCTAAGAGGGAAGAGAAAAAAAACCAGGTTACTTGTACATATAGGTTTCATTCCCTCTTAAGCTGCTGTTGGCACTCAAGTTTAGCTGAATCCTATCAGCTTTTTTATTTAAGTGACAGAGGTGTACAGTAGTTACTAGTGTTAAGGGAATAATGCACAAATGTGGTTATTAATGCATGTGAAAAAACAAAATCATGTATTATTTTACTGTGATATTTGCTAGTTTACTTCAGCATGTGCTCCAGGTGTAAAACATGCAAATAAATGTAAATCACCTTGTTATTATGGAAATCAGATAATGCGACTTGCAGTTTTAAGCACGTAAAAATACCTTTATAAAATTATCCCATGAGTCATGTGTAAAAGCATGCATGGTGACCAAAAAACACGTACTGTTATTTTTTTATTTATTTATTTAACATTTATTCTATACCGCGCTATTAAAATCAGGACACTCCTCCAAACTTGACACTCCTCCAGAGGAGGAAGGACACTCCTCCAAACTTGTTCTTGGGTGAAGTTTGGGCGGAACATGGGTGGAATCGCAAAGTGTGCACCAGCTCCCTAGCTGGTATAAATGCCTGCAGCTTCAATTTAGCTGCAAAGTATGCTGGTTTACCCACATTATTTTGTAAAGACACATAGGCACCTATGTATCTTTAAAAAAATAGGCTAAAAATAGCTGTCTTCTTAAACTCTCAAACTAAATAAGCTGTTATAAAATTACCTCCAAAGGAGTAATTTTCTAACAGGGCGCCTAGGTAAGATGATGGAAAAGGTGACTATTTTGAGTCTGTTTTATAAAGAGAAGTGGGTGCCTACTTGTCTTTATAAAATACTAGAGCAAATCCCTTCACAAAGTACCCCTACTTTGCAGGCACAGCCATTATGTCCTTTTTGAGAACAAGAATAAATGTCAGTGAACACCTTACACGTGTACGAACCTATTTTTTAAAATACATGGGTACTTCACAACTCTGTCCATGTGCCCAAACTCTGCCCCTGGGTACATCTACTATAAAAGTAGATGCAGCATCATAAAACACCACAAACTACTTTACCACCTATATGCAGATGATATTATGGTATACGCCCCAGCCAACATACAGTCACCCGAAATGACAACAATGACAAAATGCATTGAAGACATGATCTCCTGGCTCACCTTACAGTCAACTTTGACAAAACAGAGGCCATGTTTATCACCAGAGACTCCACCTTCATTCCACCACAAACAGTCAACATCTTGGACAAAGCCATCACAGTCAAGGACGAGGTAAGGTACCTGGGCATTACCTTAGACAGAGATCTGAACCTAAAATCACACATTGCTAATACTGCAGCAAGAGCTTACCACCGACTAAGAATTATCAGGAAGCTCAAACCAATCCTTACCCAGGACCACTTCCTCATAGTCTGCAAGCAGTCATCACTCCACTGCTTGACTATGGAAACTCATTATACCAAGGCCTCCCCCAGCAGACTATCCACCCACTTCAAATGATGCAAAATACTGCAGCACGTATCATCACGGGCACTGCAAGATCGGACCACATCACCCCAGTCCTACAACAGCTACATTGGCTCCCAATAATCGCCAGGGCCAAATTAAAAACAATCCTGAACAATTCAAAATTTTCCACCACCGCTCCGCGGATGCACTCCAGGATATAATAGCCAAAGACGCCAGCAGCAGACCCAGAAGGACCAACAGTGTCAACAAGATAAGCACACCAGCAGGTTATCACAGAGCTAAACAAGGAATGTCTAAGAGAGCACCCTCGCTGCTAACCCCTGCAATGTGGAACTCTTTCCCTATGGGATTAAGGGCACTGAGCGACTCTAAAGCCTTCCGTAGGGCACTGAAAACCTTCCTCTTTACTGAGGCCTACGCACAAGCACCATAAGTTGCTATACTTATATCACCCACTTGGCCCAACACCTACCTACAATACCTGACCCCTTCCACCCTCCACACCTAGAAATAATTACTCTGTATTTACGTTTGTGAGCCCTACCCTTTCTGTTGAATGTGAACCCATGTGTGTTGTAACCACTTTGATTGAAGGATAAGGTGGTATATAAAACTGTCTAAATAAATAAGTAAAATAAAAAAGTATGTGCCAGCCTAGGCCATGCATTTACATCCAACTTAATTTGGTAAGAGCCCATTCACACTCCTTAAATAGTGTTTTAAGTGTGAAAATTGTTCATAAAATGACCCTCAAAATGTGCTGCTTTACATACAGGAATGATCTTCTCAGAAAGTGGTTTGTACAATTGCCCTGATACAACCCTGGCTGATAGAATTTTTGCTAAATTCTGCATTTTTAAATCTGCATGTTAGAATTTTTTACATTCTTTAGATAACATTTGGAGTGAGAGAAACGTAAAAAAACCAGAATTTATGCTACCTGTCTAAACTTGCCTATTGCATAACTCCATACGGCTTTTGTAAGACAGCTTCTTTGTTCTACCTTAGGAAGTGGTGACTCATATCCAGTGATGAAGGGTGCATGAAAAGGTGTGTATGAAGTTCACGCTCATAAAACATGGGAATGACTGCCGTTTCTCTTCTCTTTTTACGTGGAGAGATGAAACATGATATGAGATTTGACAGTTCCACATTGATTGGCTTAGCGGCTACAAAGAGATGAATTACTGATTGTATATAAATCAGAAGGCTGTTCAATGAAAATATCAAGGCTCTGAGATAAATCTGTGAGAGTTGGAAGGCAGAAGTCATTAGACAGAGTTGCAATCTAGTCGTGACTGTAAACATAACAGATTTACACGACATTATATATTTAATATCACTAATGGGTGACTGGTTTCTAACAAACAGCTCAGCTTGTCCATTTATGAGCCAAATACACTCCTATAATGCCTTGTACCAGCTCGAGAATGTGCCTGCCATCATGTAAGATGTCAGAAATGATTAATGGCTATGTAATTTGGGTGGCTGTGAAAGAACTTTGGATACTGAGCACATAAAGGAACTACACGGTAATAAGGAGAACCTCCATGAGTTAAAGCTGCGTCAGCGATAGAGCTGAAAACTGCAAACATAAAAATACAAACGTATTTCAGTAATTATGAACAATGACGGAAGCAAGGATGCTGGTCATGTGAATCATTCGTGCTCTCATTTTGCCAGACGCCAACATGATTTTATTATGCTGAGTGACAATCACAAGGGGAGGATATACATAATATATTCACCCACATTCCCCAAAGTACTATGACTACTATTAACAAAATAAAATCTCACCAACGACAGAGACATCATTTCTGCTGCGTGGTCCCTATCTAGCATTAGATCCTATATTTCTGTGTAAGGTGGTGGAGTCGATATTCCAAAGATTTATTCCTTTAAAGCAGGTGAAAAGGGAGAAGGCCAGGGGAGCGAGGGTGGGGGTGAGACAGTTTCACACATATGTACTGTAGCATGTCTGTGTTTGCAGCTTGCAGAGAAAGAGTGTCCCTGTCCAGAAAACCTAGCAATTTGGTGTGCCTGTCAGTTAGTCTACACTGTGCAACTGCAGGAGAGGGAGAGAGTTGATCTGTCAGTGTATCAGCGATTGCTCTGTCACAGTGCCAAGGTATACCCAGTATTACATTTCAAAGTGATGAGAGATTTAGAGGTCTAGTTATTACTGTGCACTAACGCTAACACATGTTATCAGTAAGTAGGTCACATTAAATAACATAGGAATTGTGTTAAAATAATGTGCATTTAATGTTACTGCACCTTAGTAACAAAACCGTTTAATGCCTTCTGCATAGTCTAGAATTATGCTGCTACTAGGCTTATAGGAGTCAGTCTTCAATAGCTACAAGGCTGCGTACACATGCAGTGCTATTTATATGGATGATCAATGGGGGGGGGGGGGGAAGAAGATGTAGTTTGGAAAATCAAATTAACATGTTTTCTTCCCCTAACCTAATCACCCCTGGGAGTCCTCTTTTTAAATCTGGATAAAAATATGCGTGGGGGTCCTAAGGGGTGGATGGTGATTGGGTGTCTCCTTGATGGGGGAGTTCATCAACAGGCAGGGGGGGGGGGGTGCAAATGACTACTGTGAACCATGGAAATTTCTTTTACTGGGGTGAATTGTCTCCTATACACTGTAGCATTTCTTTCAAGGAAGGGGGCATTACTAAGGGGATGGGGTAGGATGTGGCTATTGTGATGGGGTTTGAGGCAGTCAAGTTGGGGAGAGGAAGGGATGCTTAACTTGATAGATTTTGATATATAGCTGGTGTAAATGGCAGAGGTTTTTTGCCATACTATTATGGCAAATATTTAACATGAACATGAAAAACCTTTATATCCTGTTCATGGGCACTTTACTGAGCATGTTAAAATGATATTGACTTGTCCAATAATTTTTATACAGTGTGAGAATAATTTTATAAATTTGCACCTAGTTAATGTGTGTTTTCACAAACATGCTCTGTGCCTATTTAGCAGAGGTGCTAAAATATATATGTATGTTAAGGTGCGATCATGTACTCCAGCCTTAGAGCTGACATTTTACAATCACATGAATAAATTACAGAATTGTATAATCTACACGCAGGGTTGCTCATGCCGTGCACATGCTCTGCCCAAACTCTGCCCAGGTACATGCCCACAGTGACCGTACATGTAGTGTAAACCATGCGTGTACTTTTGCGCTGGCCATTACTTTAAAAGAAATAATTTGCATTCATAAGTCATCACTTACCCGTGTAAATACCTGAATTTACACATGTTGTTTGCACGTACACCTGGGCGGCTCCTTCCAAAATTGCCCTTAAGAGTGTAATTTGATAATAGGTAGCCTAGGTTAATAGAACAGGAAGGCACCTATTCTTCACCTATTTTATAAAGATGCTGTACACAGGAACTAATGTAAATTTATAAAATACTAGCACTGAGGAGGCAGTAAGGGCACCGATGGTAATGACAACATTGACGGCATGCTGCAAATTCCCCCGCACTAATTGCAATGTTCTCTCCTCCTCTAAACTGCCTACTCCCCGCCCCATCACATAACATGCGCTCACTGCAGAAATCAGCGTATGGTAACTGTCATACCAGCACGGTAACAGCTATCCACACTATAATGCAGGTCACACATTGTACTTTAGTAAAAGGGCCCCTTAGTGCATCAGTTATGCATAGATGTACATATTTTATAAAATATGCAAGTAAATTGTAACTCCACCTAAACGTTACTATACAAGGACATGCTGGCTTGAACCACACATGCTTTTAGATTGGAGTAGAATAGGGAATTGGATTTAGCTCATGCCTTTTCTCAGACGTTCAAAGTGAGTTGCATTTGGGTACAGTGGGTATTTTTCTGTCCCCAGAGAGTGCGCTATCCAAGTTTTTCACCTGAGGCAATGAGGGCTAAGTGACTTGCACAAGATCACAAAGAGCCGCAGTGGGACTCAAACCCTGGTTCTAGCCCACTGCTCTAAGCATTAGGCTACTCCTAATTTTATAAGAGCCCATTTGCCTGTGAAATCATTTACCTTCCACGTGTCCTATAATGTTTTGTGATTCCTTGTACTAAACAGACTTTGACAGAATATAGCAAAGATGGTGCATACAACTCAAAAAGACAACTTAAATGGTACTTATATTAAAAACATGCAAGCAAAAATCAAAGCAATTATTCTGAAAAAAGATTTTCAAATTGATTTAAATAAGCTTAAAGAAGCTAATGCAAAAGTTGATATCTGAAGGGTTAGGGACATGTTTACTAAGGCTTGCAACAGAAATGTGCATGCGGGCCACATTAGCAGCACAGGGGGCCAGTGCTAACTTTAGGGAACGTGTGTGCCCATCCCCCTGCAGTTAGTATGGGCCCAAGAGGCTGCACCATGCAAGTCAGCATGCGAGCACACGTCTACCATCCCTTGAGATGGCATTAAGTGCACCCATGCTAAGGCAGCACATGTGCATAATATGAGCTGCTAATGCTCACACTAGCCCAGTCCCTACCCCATCACGCACAACCTGGATAGCATGGGATTCTTGGCGCTGAGGCCTGCGCTATATTTTAGCGCAGTGCCCAAACCATGTGCTAAACCCTGCGCTATCAGGTAGTACACTTTAGTAAACATTTCCTTTGGTGTCCATTTTTGAAAAGCTTTAACTGGACGCAAATATGCTTATGGGCATATGTCACAAGATTTTACAAGAAAGTTTCCACACATTGCCAAGATCGGGGGCTCTATGCATTCACTGTCCTGGGAGTACACATATATTTTCATAAAATGCTCTCCTTCACAGATCAACAAGGGATAGATGATGACATACATCGTCAGTGGCTGAATGGGCCAGAAGCCTCTGTGGGGCCATAAATAACTGTTGATTATACTGACCCTATAAGCTCCCTGGGGCATGTTTCAGTGGTTATCAAGTGTACCACTAGGAGTCAGCCAGTGTAATTTTCCAAGATGGCACTAGCAGGGCGAGAGTGAGTGGAGATTGCTCCTGCTCTCTTCTGACGAATGCTGTTTAGTGTAAACTTTGGGAGTAGAATAAAAGGGGTTTGGAAACACTGTTTGAGGGGTGGGACAGAACCTCTGGCTGAAACAAATTTTTTCCACCATTTTTGCTTGGTGTGAATCTAGTGTGGTCACTTTATTTATTCATTTAAAAACATTTCTGCATTATCAAATAATCTAGGCGGATTAAAAAATATATACACAAAAGAAAACATAACTCCCCCCACAATTAATACAACACACATATACATAATACAACTACCCACAACAGAATCCACCAGTCATCAATCATAATAGCATAAAACCAACTATCAATATTATCAAGTACAACACAAAACAAGAAAGAAAATCAATGCTGCAACTGCCCGTAACTGTATTATAACATTGCCCCAAAGACCTGCTGGAACTTCTGGGGGCTCAATCAGGTACCAATGGATCATACCCACTGGGGCTCTGGAGTCCACTTAATTATTATTATCATTAAAATATTTATGTCTTGCCTATCTTAGACACTTCTAGCTGAGTTACAAAAACATATGGAATAAAATTAAGCCAGACAGTAGACCAACGATTTATAATGCCAGGGTTTTATATGTTAATTTATCTATAATTCAGAACTCTTACTTATCCTTATTACAAATTTCATCGAGGACAAAACCAGACATTTCTTCCGCAGCTGCCTGAGCAGCAATTAACCATTGGCATGCCTTGCTTGCCTGCCTGCTTTTCAATCAAGATTGATAGCTAAAGTGCGAACCTCCCACTTTGACAGAATTTAATTATCTCCTTGGAACAGTTATATTATATCAATCCCCTTCTTAAAGCTTTTAAAATGTAAATGTTTTATTGTATTAAGCTTCACATAAATAACTGCCCTTCGAGCATTGACCTTCGGATCAAAGAAACTGGTTTCCGTATTTCATGAAAATAGTTGCCAATTTTCTTTTTCAGTCTTCAATTCTTATCTCCTAAAGTTCATCTGATTTTTTCAACAACCAGTAGCATATTTTCATTCTCTGCCTGGTTGAATTGTGCTTGACAGTTAGGATTTTGACCAGCCTCACGTCAGCTTTACTATCTCAGGAATAGTTGCAAATTGTTTTTTTTTTTCCCCTCTCTTGCCATTCCTTCCATCCTTCGGGTGTTTTGCATAGAAAAACCTAGTTTACTCGTAGCATTAAAAAAAATTGTACAGCCATATACTGTACTTACTTTCCAACAGACCACTCGAACAGGGTCCATGCTGCCTTTTCTGCTGCTCCCCCCAACCCATTGGATACCAATGGAGCGCTTTTCAAGCTTCTGGAGTAGCAAAAATGACAAATTGAAGCTCACGCCTCCAGTCTATAAGGTGCCACATGCCTCTGCCATTTTTGTCCCAGCAATAACTTAATAAGTGTATGAGTGTCTGAACATCATTTATATGTGCAGTGGGGTTAGAGACAGGTACCAGTTTTCCCTCCAGCACCAACTGCCATACTATAAGGAAGTACTATAAAGCCTTGCAAAAAGACCAGTCGGAGTGCATGCAAACCTGCCATAACATAACATTACCAGGACTCACATAGCACCAAACTAAAGCAGTACCACAAATATTAAACCAATATATCTTAGAGAACACCAATACCTTTCCTACTGGCAAAAGTGAACAAGCGGGACTGCTAGAGATCTCTGCACAGAATATCACAATTCACAAAACACAGGCAGACCCTCACCAAATACAAAAGAACCACAAATTAGAAACAGACAATAATTAAATGGGGAACCCCAAGAAATTAACCTCCACATTGATGGCAACATTGGAGAAATAAGTATAAAAATGCATTCCCTCTTGTAATGATCAAAACACAGATATCAGCAACACTCATTTCCCAAAGCTAACATATTCCAGTTAATAAATTCAAAGTAAAATACTTTTTTCTTACCTTTGTTGTCTGGGCATTTTATTTTTTCATTCACAATGGCCTCAGTTTCTCTTCCGCTATCCTCTGTCTTCTGTTTCCCTCTTTCCAGTGTCTGTTGTCCATTTACCATTTCTTATTCCTCCTCCTGTCTTCTTCTGTTCCCTCTCTGTATCTGTCTCTGACATATTGATCTTTCCTTTTTAGTTCCTTCCTGCACATCCTTCTTTACTCCCTCTCTATCTACTTAAATTTCACTATCTCTCCATCCCTCAGAGTCCATCATCTCCCTCTCTGTCCACCACTTAGAGCTCCTTCCACCCCTCAGAGCCCACTTTCTCTCTGTTATCCTTCATAGATCAGTATAAGACAATGATGTACTTTCCCTACTTCAAGAATCAGACATGTGGGGTCTTCATATGTATATCTCAAAAAAAGCGACAGGCAGTATTAGGGGCTAGATAGGTGCATATGTGGGTGTATCATGGGGGAGTATCAGGAGCTGTGTGCATACATGTCCATGATGTTGAGTGTCAGGCGCTGTATGTGTGTCTGTCATGGTGAAGGTCACGGGATGCACACGTGTGTGTATGTGTGTGCATGTGTGTGAGTTGTTCCTTGACTGGTCTCTCCTTGACTGGTCTTTGGACTGCTCTGTTTGATTCAGGCCTGCCTCTGCTTAAATCGGAACTGACTGGGCCTAAGTCCTGCCCATAGAGGCATGGTTCTTCTGACTCTATGCTGGCTCTCCTGCTCCCTCTATGTGGACCTTCAGGATATTGCAGCTTAAACCTGTTTTTTTCTAAATTTAAAACTTTTCTTCCTTCTGCAAGAGGGTCCGCTGCATCACACATCCCCCTTCTTAAAATATTACGGGCTGGGGGGAATTCTTCTCCGCAGCACGTAATACAGGACCTGAAGTCGGCTTTACTCTGCTGCTTGTGACCATGTGTTGTTTGCTTGTTGTGTGCCGGCATCCTGTTGAGGTGATACCCATGCTCAGTATGCGTCCACAGCACGTCCCGTTCCTGCCAAGGTCGAAGAAGATTGGCGTGATAGACCTGTTCCCGTCCCTTTGAGTCTCGAACAACATAGGAAGTGGTGCCCCCCGGGTTAACGACCGTATGAGGACCCTTCCACTGGTACTCAAACTTAGGAGCCGCCCCGGGTACTAGAACCACTACCTTCTCCCCGACCTTTAAGTGTCTCGGTTTCGTCCGCCTGTCGTAATAGTGTTTCTGTTTCCTTTGACTCTCCTTGAGTTTCTCCGTGGCAAACCGGGAAGTTCGCTCCAGACGTGTTCTTAAATCCCTCAGGAATAGGGGTATACCTACTTCCTCTTCCACTGGCTCGATCCATTGTTCTCTCAACATGTCTAGTATACCTCTAGGCGTCCGTCCGTACATGAGCTCATACGGCGATGTACCTAACGAGCTCTGCTTCCTTTCCCTGCAGGCGTATAGTATGAAGGGTAACATGGTGTCCCATTCTTTCATTTGTCCGTCCAAGGCCCGTCTAAGCATCTGCTTTATACTTTGGTTTAAACGCTCTACCAACCCATTGCATTGGGGAAGGTAGGCTGCTGTCTTCACGTGTCGGATCCCGAATGCATCCCAAACTTGGGCGAGGTATTTTGATAGGAAATTACTTCCCCTGTCTGTCAAGACTTCTTGCGGGAACCCGACCTCACAAAATAATTTGACCATCTCGGCTGCAATTGATTTAGCGGAAATATTCCTCAAGGGAACTGCCCAGGGGAATCGAGTGGCCTGGTCAATAATTACCAGGATATACTGGAAGCCCCGCGGAGTCTTGATAAGCGGTCCCACGATGTCCATGGTCAGTCTCCTAATGGGTTCCGCTATTACAGGCATCGGGACTAGCGGCACTCCCGCTGGTCGGTGCGGTGTAACCCTTTGGCAGGACGCGCAGGATTCGCAGAAGCGGGTTGTCTCCCGGAAAACCCCCGGCCAGTAAAACCTGGCTAAAATCTGGTCCAGGGTGCCTTGTGAGCCCTTATGGCCTCCTGTTGGATGGTCGTGTGCTAGTAGCAGGACGGACAATTTAAATTTGCTCGGGATGACTAACTGCTTACGAATAAGTCCAGTTCGCAAATCTTTGCTTTCTCGGTACAAAATATCTTCATCCATGATGAATCTGGGGTACGTCTCACAGTCTTCCTGGGCCTGCTCGATCGCCCGGACCAATGCAGGGTCCGTCCTTTGCTCCATTTTAAAGGAGGGAAATTTTTCTATCACCTCGGCCGGTATCCAAGGCATGCCTCTTCCTGCCTCCAACTCGGCTCTCCCCTGGGATCGACATTTCCTCTCTCCTTCGGTCAGCTTTAGGTTTTTGTCCCTTCCTTGATGGGTCCCCTATTAGCTCATCATGCGAAGGGAGATCTTCTATGGAAGCCTCTTTTGAACAAGAGGGCTTCTCACCATCTTGGCAGTGGGCCCTTGTGGAGACTAGAGCCTTGGTCTCCCCTGTATCCCTCTCCATACTATTCAGTTGGGGTATGGGAGCTTCCGACAGATCAGGTTGTATGCAAGTGGAATCTAGCTTTATCTGAGGCGATAAACCTTCCTTCAAAGTTTTTCTAAATTGTGGCCAATCACGGCCCAGGACCAATTCCTGTGGTAACTTTGGCACTACTGCGATCGGCATTTCTTTTACAATGCCCATACCTTTTACCCACAATTTATAAACTGGATAGCGTGTGGCTGCTCCATGCACGCACTTTATCTTTACATAGCTCTGTGGAGATTCTGGAACCGAGAGGCCATGAGCCTGAATCGTTGACCATAATTTTTTAGAAACCATGGTCTGGTCGGCTCCAGAATCCAATAACGCTTGCACACTTATACCTTGTACCTGTACATCAATCAGAAAACCATTACGTATTAGTCTTGGTGATTCTCCCACCAAGGCAGTTCGTGAATGACACTCATACTGTAAATGTCCCCTTTTCCCACAAGTGAAACATTTCCTTGCACTCTCTTTCACTAGAGGCTTATCACTTTTCCACCAGCCCACTGGAGGACGTGAGGGACTCTCCCTTTTTTGTGCCTCCAACCCCATGGCTATTTTTGGGCCTGCCCTAGGCTGGGTCACTTTTTCGGCCTCTAAATACCTCTCTGTGAGTGCTATTGCCTCTGTGGTAGTGCAACAGTTCTGTAGCATTAAGAAGTTTTGCACTCTACTGGGTAGGGCAATCATGTACTGCTCCAGAATTATAGCATCCATTAGGGTGCCTGTGCTCTTTTTCTCGGGCTGTAACCACTTATGGGCTAGGCTATGTAATCTATGGCCTAGTGCCTTAGGTGTTTCATTAGCCTTAAGAAAGGTAGCCCTAAACATTTTGTTATACGCTACTGGCGTAAGGCCCATACGATCCCTAATCGCTATTACTACATCTTTATACGAATTTGCTAAATCCGGGGGCATCGACCTATATGCAGCCAGCGCCTCACCTTGAGTGATGCTGCTAGCCGTATTGCCCACTGCTCCTCTGGCCATTTAGCTGAATGCGCAATTCTAGCAAATGTGTCTAAAAAGTCATCTATGTCATCGCTCGGACTTAGCTTGCCAATCACTAAATCAGAGCAGGACCATTGTCCGTGGTCAGAGTTTACCAGTCCGGCGAGCGATAGGTTCTCTGCCTTGCTCTTGGCCAGTTCCTCCCGCTGCTGCATGAGCCACCTGTCCATAGTCTCTAGGACTGGCAGTTGCTGTGCCTGTATCGCCTTCAGCGCTTGCTCCTGGCTCTGTTGTGCCACCTCCGCCTGCTTGCTGAACTGGTGTGCCATCCAGGCACATAGTTCCTTGGGCTCCATGGTACCTGTTGAAAGAACAAACAGAGAAAAACCCAAGTGTGGCTCTTCACAAAAACTTTTCCACACCCTTTTTTTTTTTTTTTGACTTCCCCAGATATCCAACACTAGGTAGGCTTAAATACGCATTACCTGGTTCTAGTGTTGAGTCAGCTTTGGGGAATATATGCAGTTATCCGAAGGTCGCTCCACTGCTTCTGGACTCGCCGCAGGATCTCCAACCTTCAGGATTTTTTTTTTTTCAAATCCGGTCCGGATTTCAGGAACTCCACTCCATGTTTTCAACTCCAATCCGGCTTTTGTGTCCGCTCTATTCCTGGTTTTCCTTCCAGTCCAGTTTTTGTAGCAAGACGGTTCGGGTTTTACTTTGAGTTTTATTTTTTTTTTTCAAAAAAAAAGAGAAAGATTGTACTTTCCTTTGTACAGTTGTAGGTACAGTCCTGGAGGCTTATGGGTGCCGTAAATATCCTCACAACTACGCCACTTATGTCCCCCGCAGCCTCCCCTGGTGGCGGCGTAGTTTTCCACGGAAGGGCTGGGGAGCGCACAAGACTAGGGTGATTGGGGTTGGCCAGGTGCGAGGGTCAAAGGTAGCGGTCCTTTGTGCTGACCTCGTTACCAACTTCCCAAAAGAATAACTTCACACCAAAGTGGAGGGAAAAAGAAAAAGGCTTTATTTCCCCTTTGCACAAAAATGGTTCAAAAACAAACGGCTTTGGAAAGTAACAGAATTGTACCAGTCCTTACATCAGGTTTAAAGCACAAAACGGTCAAAGTAATAACTGTTAACTTCACAGTAACTTAAAGTAGGACAAAAACTGCATTCACTTTATACATTCCTGGAACTCCAAATAGACTACAGCTTCACTGCTGTACAATATGTACATTCCATTGGTTCATCATATTCTTCACCTGCAGATTCCACTTGCATCCATTCCATATCAGATGGCTCTGAGTCTGAGGCTTCTGCAGGGCTGAGCTCTGGCTTTTTAAAAGCGTGCCTTACAGTTTCCCAGTGTCTGGAGGTTAGGTTAGGGCGTCGGTTTCTGGCTACCGGGTAAAACAATGGCTCTTCATCCGCTATAGTTTTAAAAGCTCTCTTATCACAATGTTTAATATTGGCAGTTCTCTTCTTAGGGAAATTATCTGCTAGTTTTTGCTCATAAATGTCATTGTCATGCAGATAAACTTTTTTCCCCTGCCTTTCTTCTATGCTAGGCCTAAGCAAACAATTACAAGAAATGGAAGCTTTACCTTTGAGCCTTCTTCTGTCTTTTTCAGGGAAGGCTTGAGGCCTAGTCTGGTTGTCCTCCAACTCGGGATGGCCCAAGTACTCCCACGATATCTCTCTTGCCTTAGTGTGTGGAGGAACCCCTTGGAGCCAAGGCTGCAGCTGTTGCCATCTGCCCTTGCTTTCACTCCTGAGGCTGTTGTCTGGTGGCCTCGCCCTTTCAGCTTCTCTCTGCTCACCAGGCCTCTGTGTTCTCCACTTTTCTCTCAGGTTACTTCTATGGATATCTCTCTGGATACCTTTCTCTCCTTGGATATCTTTTCCTTCTGAATATCCTTCTCCTGGATATCTTTTCACTGGATATCTTTCCTCCACGACATTCCTCAGATGTCCTTCTCCCAGGATGTGTCCTAGCACTTCTCCCTGGACATGTCTCTCTCCCAGGCTGGATGTTGGAACATCTCTCTCAACCTGGCTTGGTACTTCTCTTTTGGCTTGTCCCTGGAGTTGTCTCTGGAGTTGTTCCTTGACTGGTCTCTCCTTGACTGGTCTTTGGACTGCTCTGCTTGATTCAGGCCTGCCTCTGCTTAAATCGGAACTGACTGGACCTAAGTCCTGCCCATAGAGGCGTGGTTCTTCTGACTCTATGCTGGCTCTCCTGCTCCCTCTATGTGGACCTTCAGGATATTGCAGCTTAAACCTGTTTTTTTCTAAATTTAAAACTTTTCTTCCTTCTGCAAGAGGGTCCGCTGCATCACAGTGTGTGTGTGTGTGTGTGTATGAGTCTCTATCATGACCCCCCTCCCAGACTCCCTCCAGTCTGTTTATATCTCTCATGACCCCCCTCATAGGCTTCTCCCTGTCTGTTTCTCTCTCTTTCATACCCCCTTCCCCAGTCTCCCCCATTCTGTGTTTCTCTCTCTCTCTCCAAGGCCTCATGATGCTTCACTCAGTGTCTGCTCTGATCATCTGACTGCCGAGACTTTTCTCTCTCTCTCTCTTTCTTATATCCCCCCCCCCCCAGCCTTCACCCAGTGTGATCTCTCTCTCATATCTCGCATTCATCGCTTCCCCTGTGCTGTAGGAGGCCGTGGTTCAGCATTTGCCTGTACTGCAATCAGGCAGCAGACAACAACTTACAGGCGTTAAAAATCAGCATTGGTGTTTGACATGTGGTGCATGCATGGATGCCAAAGCCTTGCGCTGATTTTCAGGAGCATTTTGACATTTACAAGGAATTGGATCTCTGAATGGAGATAATGGCGAGTCTTGAGATAACCCCCCCCCCCCCCGCTCCTAACCATACTGTATACTGAGACCACGTTTCCTTCCCTTGCACCCTAAATCGTCGATTACTCTTAAATCCAATCCAACACACACCCTCCAATTTCCAACCCACTACACCGCTCCAACAACAAATCTCTTTCCACTAGATCAAATGCCACCAATAAATATAAGGAGATCAGCAGCACCGAAACCTCTTGATCCAGATAGTCATACACTTGATCTAATAAAGCTGCCAGGAGGGTCTCTGTACCACTCCTACCCAAACCCCCCCCTGTCCTCTATCAAGTAAAGAAAAATCCTCAACATAAGATCCCACTTGTGCTATCATCTCCTTCTTAATAAGTTTAGCCAACATGGACAGGGTGGACTAGGGGCAGAACGTGGGCATTTACGGAACATCATGGTTAGTGTGGGCATAATCTGCATTCCCGAATCGTGATTGTTGCCGTTAGCATGTCTGCACTTAACATTACCTTAATGGGTGGCATTAGCTCCACCCACATGCCAGCTTATCCTGACAGGGGGACAGATGCACACAATCTCTGAAGCTATCATGGGTGTCCGTGCAGGTTTCATGGTCCAACACATGCTAATAGCTCGTTCTTTAGTAAACATGCCCCACTGTGAAATTTCCACATGTATTTCATTAGTGCTTTATACATTGACTATATTCAATCATCTATGCCAAAATGAAAAGATTTCCTCCTGCTCTTGTAAAAAGAAAAGAAGATATTTTGTCTACGAACATAAAATACAAGGTCTCGATATTTTGCAAACTCAGTAGTTCCGTGTCATCCTGCAGAAGCTCAGAGATAACCAGCTTGCAACTTTAAGGTAGCTAAACATTTCTTCAGTGCATATACACCAGCAGCAATGCCATCATTAAGAATCCAAATAGAAACACAGTACTCATATTTTCATGTAAGTCCATTTATGCTGCCATACCCCCGGCCCACCCTATCATTGAGTTTCAACAGATTCTACTTCAGGAGTCCATCGGAGCACTGGTCCACACTCACACAAGCATGAGATTGCTGATGCTCTGCTGTTAAAACATTGCTGGGAGCATAAAATAACTATTACCAATGGCATCATTACAATATATGACATTAATTCTCTAAGGAAAGGTACGTGCATACTTTGCTTTTGCAAATTACCCCTCCAAATTGAAACACACATGGGGCCGCTATTCAGAAGCTAGTCATCATCGTTTTAACTTAAACCCAGATATTCAATGCCAGGGTCATATCCGGCTATCAGCACTGAATATCCAGGCTGCCTGGTTAGCTATGTAGATAGCAGGTTATCTGTGATATCCAGTCGAAAAGCCATTATTCTTAATGGGATATTATTTGGTCAGCCTTGTATCTGCCCAGCTTTACCTGGTTAAGGATGTCCACTTATTGATAGACTATCACAGATAACTTGTTCTTTGGATGCCATCCTTGCTCCGCCCCCCGCAATGCCCTGATGCTAGTCAGTTAGAGCTGGAGCATTTAGATGAGCTAGGGGGGAGATATTTGGTGGCACTAACCAGATAAGCATTGCTGAATATCCTGGTGGACGGCATTTATGCGGTGTACAGGTCTGCAAACTGTGCAAATGCCTTTCAATATGCCCCCTCCCCCCCCCCCCCAAATATATACCTGCTATTACAAACTTTTTTTTTAGAAATCAAACACAATGCTTTTGAAAAGCCAAAAGTACTGTATGCCCACCCTATCTCTCGCTCCTGGGAATGTGGTTACTCTTTGTTGGTGAAAGCATGCTTAAACTGGAGGGAGCAGTGGCCTAGTGATTAGGATATGGTACCCCTAACCAGCAGGCTGGGGGCCTAAGTCCCACCTGAAGACAGCAATCCCAGGCTGGAGGGACTGGGGCTCCTAGTCCTATAGGCACTCCTTGTGGCCTTGGGCAAGTCACTTAACCTTCCATTGCCTCAGGCACACATAGATTGCAAGCCCCCTGGGGACAAGGGAACGTATCTGGTACCTGCTTGTAATGATTTCATAATGTAAACCACTTTCCTTAAAGGATAAGGTGGTCTAGAAAAACTGGTTAAATAAATAAACACATACAGCACAAGCTAGTTTCCTGCACACACCTTTTCAATGCACAGCAATGGCTTTTAAATTTGCCCTCCAAGTGTTTAGGTGTGTGGTAGATGTTCAGACTTCCATGTCCACTAATAATGTGTTTCCTTTCTATTCTAAAGTTCTAACACCAGTTGATTTGAACTATGGCCCTTCTGCCCTTTCTTACTGCTACCTCAAAGGCAACAGTTTAGCTCTTGATATATGCTTTGATTATGACCCATTGGTTTTGCACAGCTATATCTTCCTTGTAAATAAAAATCCTAAACTCAGTGACCTGGTTATTCAGAAAGGAACAAAGAGCTTCTCAGGAAACAAGGAAGTGTTATATTTCCAGTTAACTGGCTTAGAGGCAATGTGTTGCAGAAAGAAGAAAACTGGGGCATGAACCAATATTATGTCATGAACTATAGAAATCTAATATGCTCGAGAATATGGCTGAGGCAAGAGGAAGTATTGTGAGGGTGTGAGAAAAGGCAAATTATATTCTATCACATGCCAATGTGAAAAGATGGCATTTAAGTACATATCTCTATAAATACTTTTTTAAAGAGCTCAAAGCCTCAGATATTCTGCATAAAAAATGTTCCAAATGTCAGTATTTTGAGCAGGGTTTTTTCACATATTGGCCTCTTTTGAGGAAAACAAACACAATATTCCCCCTTTGCAAATAGCAAACTTTCATGCATGGTCTGCTATACACAAAATTTAATAAACTTCTGAATTATTGAGCTGCTGTGATGCAATATTATGCGAAGCAGCTCATTAATTCAGAGTCAATCAAAACGTAATGTGCAATGATATCTTCACTCAACCATTTATACAAAATGGGTAACTATACCTCAATGAGATGTAACTTTTTATGGCCGGAAACCATGGCCGGTGGAAGTTTGCTATAAATCTTATTTGTGTCTTGCAGCAGAAATGGGCCACCAATTCATAAGGTTAGTAGTATGGGTTAGTATATCAGTCTCTTTGACCGAAGGCAAGCTGAAAAGTGCAGACTTATAGCGTGATGCAATGGTGCATTTCTCCTTCATCTATTTGCATACTATGCATTTCTGGGCGGGGGAACTGGTGTGACAAAACATGCTAAAGTGTATCTCTTAAGGGTGCCACTCCTGTCAGGCTGTCTCACTGTATTCAGGGATGGCATTATGAGGAGTGTGTGTGACTGCTGTGTCTATATGGAGAGTATAAAGGTGTGTGGGTGAGTGTGCATGTATGTATGTGTGAGAGGGATGGGAGCAAAAGGGTGCATAGGGGTAGGAGTAGGGGTGTGTGTGTGTGTGTGTGTGAGGGGTGGGAATGAGAGATGGGGGTATGTGGGGTTTGGGATAGGGATGGTATGTGCAGGGGTAAGGATAGGGGTGAGAAGTATACATGTGTGTGTGGGGGGGGGTGAATGTGTTTGTCTGACAGGTGAGGGGCACGCAGAGTGTACATGTGTGAGGGACGGGGTATGGGGTACGGGGTGTGAGAGACTATATATAGAGGGCGTGAGGGGTGAGTGTATTATTGAGGGTATGTGTGATGGCCCCCTCCTCTCGCTCCCCGCTCCCTTCTCCCCATCTCCTTCATCCCAACTTCCACTTTCACACGCCTCCCCTTTATTTTAAACCAAATTTCCTTCCTGCATGTATTCTTCCTTACCTCTTTTCCAACCCCTCCCCACTGCACAACTGTTTATTTCCTCCTCCTCCCCCTCCCCCTCCCACCCATGGTGTCCATTGTTTCAAGGCTTCTGGCCTGGAGTTCTCTGTGGCCAACCTCCCCCCCCCCCCCCCGGCAGATGCTGTATTTCTTCAGCTCCCATGCTGATGGGGATTGGGTCCTTGTGGGCAGACACAGACTCTCTGCTCTTCCCATGCCGACAGGGGGTGGGTGCCCACTGGTAGATGCTGCAGCGGCTCTTCCAGTATCCACAGTTTCAGCCACTTTTAAACTAACTGCCCCCTCATGCTTTGTTTCCTCTTTTAAATCTGTTTCTTCCTACTACCACACAGCTCGTCTTATGGCTAACAGCTCCTACTATTTCTCTCTGATCCATAAAGAAACCACTTCCTCTCGCTTGTTTCATTTCGTGACATCTTACCAATCCCCCTGAGGCTTCTGTGGATTGTTCCCTTTTCAGCCACAGGATTTTGCCTCCGCCTTTCAGCAGAAAGTATTAGATATCCAGTCTACCTTGCCTTCCTCTCGTTCCGGCTCTTTGTCTGTCCCTGTCTCTTCTTCCTAAATAGCTAATTCTCGATTCACCACTGCTTTAAGTTAGTCAGTGCTGCTTTCCTTCCTCGGCTGTATTCCATCATTTCTGCATCCTTCTCTACCAGTGTATTTCCCTCTTTCTGGAAACAGGCCACTGTCCTTCCCATTCTCAAGCCTGGCTTTTCTGATCATCACCTTGATCCTCTGAGTTACCAGCTGAAATCTCTCCTGCCTTTTCTTTCCAAAGTAGTGGAGAGGTTGGTTGGTTGCTTTGCAGCTTCGGGACTACCTTCTCCGTACTGATGCACTTCATGCGCCTCAAACTGGTTTCCAGCCACATCTGTCCACCGAGCACTCTTTCTTGGCTATTGCTGACTTTGTTCACTGCTAAATGCTAATCTCGAGGTTCTTTTGGTGTCTCTTGATCTGTTGGCTGCTTTTATTTATTTGTGTGCTTTTCTATACCGCCCCTTCCAGAGATCAGGGGCGGTTTACAGAGAACAAGTTAATAACCATTGAACATTCAATTACATAGAACATTTTTGATCTGGTAGATCACTTTCTTCTGTTATCTCAGCTTAGTTCTATTGGTATTCCTAATGCTCTTCTGGGATGGTTCCATTCTTACTTGCGGGATTGTACATTTCAGGTTTCTTGGTCATCCTCTCTCTCTGCTCCCCAATCTCTTCACTGGTGTTCCTTAAGGATATGAGCTAGGCCCTATTCTTTTTAATATTCTTCTTGCTCCTCTGGCTTTTCTTATTCAATCTCTTGATGTTACCTTTTTCATTTATGCGGATGATGTCCAACTTCTCTTCCATCTCCCAGTTCGTTCTTCTGTGACGATCTCTGCCATCTCCCATAAGCTTGACTGTATCGCCGACTGACTGGCTTCCCATGGGTTCAAACTCAGCACCACAAAAAAGCTGCTATGCTTTTCTCCAATGACATTCTTTCGCCACCTTCTGTTTTCCCTTTTATACATGGAACCCCTCTTCTGTTTCAAGACTCTGTTAAGATACCAGGCATGCACTTTAATACTTAATTTTCTTTCTCCACACATATCTCCCACACTGTTAAGAAATGTTTTTTCATTCTCAAAATGATCCATTCTATGAGGACTTACCTGGACCATAACTCAACTTGTCTGCTCATACTTTCCTTAGTCATAACTCACTTGGAGTACACCAATTCTCTTCTTTGTGGTTTTCCCCAATATCAGCTACACCACTTACAGCTAATTCAGAATATGGCCATTAAACTACTCTACAGTGCTGAGATTCAACAGTGTCATGCCCTTCTTCATCCTGGAACATTGGCCACCTGTTGCTTGTCATATCAAGTATAAGTTCTTACTTTTCAGATTCTTTGCTCCAGTAATCCTCCTTTCTTACACAGATTCCTGACCCCCTACGTCCCTACACGTGATCTTTGCTCTGCTACGCAATATCTCCTAGTTGTTCTTACTTTCCATCTAGTTTGTTCCTTTTCAGCTCGTTCTTCCTTCTTTTGGGTTATTGCTCCTTTTCTATGGAATTCTCTTCCTTTTGACCTCTATTCTCAACTATCTTTTATCAGTTTTAAATCCCTCCTTAAGGCTTATTACTTTGTTCATGCTTTCCCATCCGTGGCTTCCCCATAATTTTTGGTACATCTTCATCTTTCCCTTAGGCCATATCTCAGCAACTGGACTCTGTGGTTGTCTTCATTCACTTTTGTTGTGTCTTCTCACTTTTCCTTCTCTCCTCTTGTATCTATTGTTTATTGCTTGTTATTTTGCTGACTTGTAACCTATACCCTCCTCCCCTTTCTCTCCCTTTTTTTTTGCTTGTCTTTTGTTCCTTTCTTTTAATCCATTGTATTTATTTATTTATTTAACAGGGTTGTTTTTTTTTAAATACCACGTTATCCTACGGTCAAAGAGGTTTACATTATAACAGAACAGTTTATACTAAACAGGGAAGGCAACTTGGAAGTATTTGGAGAGTAGCTATGTACATATATAAATAAACAGAGGTATTGAGGTTATAGGGAAAACTGGAGGGGTGAGGCTAGGTAGGGGATGGTGAGATATTGTGGGCGGGAAGGAGTGGACTAGGTTTCCGGGTAGCATTATCTGAAGATGTGGGTTTTAAGGGCTTTTCTTTTTGTAATTTTTGTATTGTAATTTTATTTTATTGTTGACTACCTGGACATCTGGTATTATTGGCGGTATATCAAATAAAATGAATTGTAATTGCCCGAGGATGCAGGGCTGAGTCCCTGCAGGACGATTGTAATTAGGATGCAACCCTGGTGGGAACATAGTGGAAGAGGGATTGAATTTAGGTCGTAGACTGAGGCAGTGCAGGCCGGCGGTTAGGTGGAGGAGAAAGTGGCGGTAGGCCTGAGCAAGTTTGTGGTTATTTGAAATCCCAAGTTTGCTTTGGAAGGGATTTCATTGGTTATGTGGGGGTATCTCAGGAAGGGAGGCTGGGAGGATGGCTTGGGATTATTTAAGCACTGGCTGCCTTTCCTTCTTCTTCTCCCGACTAGCAACTGGCTGGGTGAGTTTGTTGGTGGGCTGTTTTTTCCCACCCAACCCACCCCTTATTAGATTAGCTTCTGGAAAAATGGGTTTGTAGTTGCAGCTTTGGGGGAGGGGGGGTGGAGTAGCAGTAAGGAAGTTACCTGAGTCATTCGGGGGCAGCTGGAGTTGGTTGGCAGTTGCTGGGTGGGCAGGAGATCAGGTGATCACCGTCCAGAATTGGATACTGGTGGGTGAGGGCCTTAAATGGTGAGTCTTCACTGGAAATTGTTGGCCTTTGCTGGTAATAAGGTGAAGCTAACAGATGGGTGCTGTTACCTGTATTTGGGCATAAATGGGGTTGGGGGAGGGTATTCCGTCTTGCTAGTGATATGGCAGGTGTGAACGGTGTTGGGGGGTTTGTCAAATACCTAGTTGTTGTATGTTGCTTTTGTTATGTAGACATTATTGTGCAGTTGTTAATCTGTGAATAAAACTGTGACCAGTTTTGTTTCTCCAAACCTTGGTGTGGTGTTGTTGGTATATTTGGTTAATAGGAATGGAGAGATATGGGAGTGGGGGAGGGGGGGTTGGAGTAGGACCTCTGGCCAAGTTAGATGGGTGCTGTAATACTCCAGTTAATGTAATTATAGGACCACATGGGTTTGTTTGCACAAGCACAAATAAACCTATGAATACAGACAGACAGACAAACAGACATAGGTTAACCCTCCCTAACAGGCACTATCACTTGAGTGAAATATGTCTAAAAATTTCAAGCCGAAAAGCATAGACAAATATCTAGGATGAAAATGCAACAATCGGGACTGTGAAGGACAAGATTTCGTATAATGGAAGAATAGTTTCCTTGTTGCCTTTTTCTTTTTTGAGATGGGGATATCATTAGATAAGCAAGTTAAAGTTTCTGGTTTTGATTTCTAAATCTTCCCCTGAATTCTAGCTGTATTATTCAGCTTCTCCTTGAGTCAATGTAATATCATTGTCTAGCCTGACAATGTGTGATTCCAGCTCCTCCAGCCTGTTGAAATATGTTAATATTGTCAGAAATTTCTCACAGGGTTGTGTTGGTCTAATTTTCTACTCCTCCTTTCCCTCTGCCTCTTCACTATTGCCACCTGTTTTACTTGAAAGTCCTCTCTCTAATGTACTGAGGAGTACAATTTAGATGCTGATGCAGAAACCTTGAGCTAGTGCCCAACACTAAGCTCTAAAAGCAAACTAACTAATCCCCTATACAATAATATCCATCCATCAAAAAGAGAGTGTAGTATGAAACAGCATGAAGTGTTGAGCGTTGAAACAGGGCTAAAATTTCGTTCTTGCCCGAAACGCAGCACTGTGTCTTATGCTTATAACTGCAAGCGTTTCCAGACGGAGAAGTCCAGTTAAAGAATTGAGAACATACAGTGGATATGGAAGACATATTTTCAGCACTTTAAGATAAGTCTCGTTTTCGCTAGTTTTTCTGTTCTCTGATTTTGGATTTTCTCCCGGTCAATAGATTTTACCACAGTTAACTACGTGGTTTTTTAAAAAAACACATTGGTTTTATATAGGGGGCACTTTTTTGTGGTGTTTCACCTGTTATACAGCTCCATAGTGGGCTCAATAAAAAAATAATTTGAGCAAAATGGAAGTTAAGCTTCAAGAGGCAGTTTAAACCTCATGGCGATTCTTCCGACATTACTTTGGTAGCTAGCTTCATGCTGTTTCATACTACACTCTATTTTTGATGGATGGATCAACACTAAGCTCTAGCACAAGGTTTCCTAAAGCAAGACTAATGCAAAAGTTTTGCTCAGTGACATTATATAGAGTTGCCACGTTACCCAGTTCCAGGAGTGAGATTTTAAGCCAGTCCTGGATTTCTGACAATCTCATTCTGATGCATTATGAGACCTGCAGCACCGATTCCAATGGGTAAATTTAAGAACTATAAATACCATAGTTCATTGCAATGCAAATTTTAAACTGGACCTGGCCAAAAATCGCACTCCTGGAGCTGGATAACTTGGCAACTCTGAGTATAAGCAAACAGCATGCAAATGAACAATGTGCAAAATGTCTGCATGAAGCAAGGAGAACAAGCAAGCCCCGTGCACTGCATTAACAGCACCTACATTTGTGCAGAAAAAAATATGAGTTTGGTACTTCTGCGCATGTGCTGCAATGCTAGCTGTGTTCATAAACCGTTCTATTATTCTGCAGAGAATAATATTGATGTTTATCGCCAAATAGCATTCCAGCACATGCACATAATATTGTTTCAGTAAACCTCCTCTGCTGTGTTTTCTTCGTCACTGCTTTCAGCAAAGCCAGAAAAATGTTGCGGGGGCTCTAACCTCAACCAGCAGGCATAAATTCCTCACCAGCTCTCTCCTATGAGCTTAACCCTCCACATCTCCTCAGATCTTGTTGAGCTCAGCCTTCTTCTGTGCAATTCACTGCATCTGTGCTGCATAGCTAATTGCTTCAATACCATCCATTAAACAGATTTAAATGTGCTGTGCGCTAGTCTGCTCGAGGCTTTGCTCATGCACAAAACGTGTGCTTTGCACTAGTAGCAAACAAAATTGTGTGGCTAAAACCAAGCTAATGCATGCGCAAAACCAAGGGCACTTTTCTACCCATCAGCGTGGCGCTGCACTTCTGACTCTCCTGTTCAGGAATCTGATGAGCTTCTGATGACTTCGCTGATGCGGAGTTCCATTCGTTCTGTTGCCTGATATCACTATGTACATAAACAGATGCGTTAAGGAGTCTGATATAAAAATATAATTTAGGTTTATCTCACATCTGTACGCACTGATTCATGGTGTGTGGCACAAAGCAGCCCTCTTCGTCTGCAGCTGAGGAGTGCCCCTAAATAATTTTGTTTTGATACCGTCTTAGTAAAGTATGGATCATTTCGCATAATTCTTAAGGATCTGCTTTCATTTTGAAACAAAAACAGTCATATTGCACCCTATTGTGCACTATTAAAAAAAACAATACAAAGATGAAGAAAAACAAACCCCCCAATAAAACAAAATGAAACAATTTTTTCCTTGTACACCACTAATAATTCTTAATATTTGTTAGGAAAAGAGATAATTGAGTTCAGCTTCCCCTCTCCAAGTGAAGCAGGAGTGGGACTGGTAACATGGCTGAGCCTCACCATCCCGTTCATTGTGGAGAAGGGGGCGGGGGAGAGTTGGGGGACTTAGGAGTTTAGAGGGTTGTAGGCTTCGTAGCCATCGGTTCCCTTGCTTTGGCAGGAGGCAGGGTTAGCGACTGAGACCTTTCTTCCCCCTTTTTTTGTGGGGTGGGGGACAGGGGTTTTTAGTTAGTGTAACTGGATGGTTGGTCGGGCTCTGGGAGTTTAGGTTTTTGGCAGAGGGGGAGTTTATGGGACGGGTGGGGGTTGTTTGGGTTGGTGATAAGAAAAAGGGAGAGACTAGTAAGGAGGATGGCAAGAAGCGATGCTCCAAGGTTCCCAAGATGATTAATAACTGGTTGCTAGCATCCCACATATTTTCCTCCATACTGGGTGGGGCGAAGTCAGCTCTCTACCCGGGATTATTGTGATATTCTGATGTGATTTTGAGAGCTCATCAGACTAAGATGGTTGGGCTTGGCTCCATTATAATAAACAGTTTAGGAAGAGATTAGCCAAGGACAAATCTGATGCTTGGGAGTTTCGGGATGTAGATTTTTGGTTGGCTAAGATGACTCCTGGTAGGTCCACTTTTGGGAAACCCACTACTACTTGGCCACCAGGGCTGGCCACTGGGGTTTCTTGGGGTAGATTGTCTCAGGCAGGGGGTGGTGGGAATGGAGGGGTGAGATGGGGGTCTTTGGGGACTGTGGGCACTGGAGGAGTTTTTACTATTTCTGGAGAGTTCCAAGGCCTGGATTGGATAATGCATGTTTTCAATTTAACACAGGCCATTGTGAACAACCCGTCTGTCATTTCAAGCATCAAGTGTTCAATGTGTGGGGGTGGACACCTGGCCTTTTGGTGGTCCAAATGCAGTGGAGGACCACTTAAAGGTGGACAGGTTAGGTCAGCAGGTCCACCTTTGGCAATGGTCCCTGGACAGGGTGCCATCACCTATTAATTTTGACGTGCTAGAGTACCAGCTGCATGGTTCCCTGGATTTGCATGCAGCCCGACTATTATGAGAGGATTGGGGGGGGGGGTTGTCATTCTTTTTTGTGGGTCACCATTGTGTCACCAGTCAGGTAAGGCTCCTTTGGTACAGCGGTTTCAGGGGATCACAGTACAGAAACTTCAGAAGGAGTTGGAGCTGGGTAGAATGGTGTGGTTTTTTTGAGCATCCTCCATTGCCAAATTTGGTGATGTCACCTTTGGGCATCATGCCGAAGAAGGAGCCCAGAAAATATTAGTTGATTCACAGCTTGTCGTGCCCGGTGGGGAGCAGTCTTAATGACTTTATTGACCCAGCTCTTTGATCAGGTTCAGTATGCTTCGTTTGATTCAGTGGTTCAGCTCCTCCGGAGAGCTGGGCTTGGTCTCTAATGGTGAAGACTGATGTTGAGGCACAAAGAGAGCAGAGAGCTCTTGCTGATCCAACAGGAAACAGTGAGGCAAGAGATTGGATGAACACAGGTGCCTTGAAGACTGATGTTGAGTCATAAGAACATAAGAACATAACATAAGATATGCCATACTGAGTGAGACCAAGGCCCATCAAGCCTAATATCCTGTTTCCAACAGTGGCCAATCTAGGTCACAAGTACCTAGCAGTTTCCCTAAAAGACACAAGTTCCACAATGCTTATATTGGGGCAAGCATTAGATTTCCTGGGTTCCCTTTAATAATGGTTTATGGACCTTTCCTCCAGGAACTTGTCCAAAACCTTTTTAAACCCAGCTACACTAACAGCTTTTACTACATCCTCTGATTACGAATTCCAGAGTTTGATTACACATTGAGTGAAAAAATATTTTCTCTTATTAGTCTTAATTGCATTGCATGGCCCCTAGTCTTTCTATATTTTGATGGTGCAAACAATCAATCTATGTTTACCCGTTCTACTTCAGTCAGATTTTTTGGTTGCTCCCTATACATCCCAGCTCCTTCTATTTCCTTGGTTTTCATTTTCAGGGAAAGTACTATGTGGACAAGTGCATGTCAATGAGCTGCTCGGTGGCTTGTTCTTGTTTTGAGGCCTTTTCTTCTTTTATTCACTGGGCATTTCAGCTGGTGGCTGCTTCTTATGCTATAGTGCATTATTTAGATGTTTTCGTAATCATGGGTCCTGCTGGTTCAGGTGAGTGTGCCAGGTTGCTTGAGGTATTCCAACAGCTGACAGCGATTTTTTCCTTACTGCTCGTGGCTGGGAAGATGGAGGGTCCAAGTACCTCGCTCAGTTTTCTGGGCATTGAGCTGGATTCCATATCTATGGAGTAATGTTTGCTGGTGGAGAAGATTCGGAAGTTGGTACACCTGATCCAGCAGGCCCTGTCTCGCTCAAAGCTGAACTTGTGGTAGATGCAAAAACTTTTGGAGCACTTTAATTTTGCCTGTCAGGTGATACCCATGGCAGTTTTTATGAGATGACTCATTTTGTTAACCGGGGAAGGGTTGAGGAATTATCATCTGATTGGGTAGTGGGGTGCAGGTGGATTTGGCCCTTTGGTTGTGTTTCTTGCGGAATTTCAATGGGGTTTATGTTTGGCAAATGCCTACAGAATCCAACCTCGAGCTATATACGGATTATTCCAGAGGGACCAGATTCATGAAATATTTTGAAGGGGCATGGTGCACTGAATCCTGGCGGGTTAGAAGTTGGTGCCAGAATGTTCTGTTTTTAGAGCTGTTTCTATTGTGGGTGGCACTAGTGATCTGGGGTGAGTGTCTGTGACCTTGTAGCTTGCTCGTGCATTTGATAATATGTCGGTAGTTCAAGCAGTTAACAGTCAATCGGCCAGCTGATCATTGGTGGGTTTGGCCGCTGCGCTTGCTGGTGTTGCAGTGCTTGCAGTTGAATGGGTCACTGGTGGCAGAGCATGTACCCAGGGTGGATAATTCAATAGTGAATTCTTTATCTCATTTGCAGTGGGCTCAGTTTCGAATATTGGCTCCAGGATCAGACCATCTTCCTTCATAGACCCCATAGTATTGTTGGGACGTCCTTTCAAGCCACTTGCAAAATTGCTGAGGTCTGCTTTGGCAGTGAATACGTGGAAGGATTATGCAGCTGGCTGGTTCCGTTTTTCTGACATACCGCTGACTGGAGCTCTTGTTCCGGGACAAAGGATTTCGCAAGAGGTTGTTTTGCAATTCATTGGGCGAGCTTTTGAATGCTGGATGTCATTCCATGCCCTCTTGGGGGCCCTGGAGAGCATGGCCTATGTGTCTAAGGTTCAGGGGTTTGAGGATCCTACCACTTCATTTTTTATGTGCAAGCTTGTGAAGGGTTTTGTGAGAGTTCGGACAGCCTCTTCATTGTGGCTATTGCGGCAACCCATCCAGCATGATATTCTTTCTGCACTCTTGCAAGCATTGCCTTGCTGTACTCTTCCTTAGTTGAGGTGCTGTTATTCAGGGTTGCTTTTTCCTTTGCATTCTTTGCTGTGCTTCAGGTTAGTGAGTTAGTAGTGATGAGTAAGACCTCTTGTAGTGATCGGAGACTATTGGCTGAAGATGTAGTCGTATTGGAGGAGGAGGTGCAGTTGCATATTCATCACAACAAGACAGATCAGTTATGTGCCTGGTTCACCTTTGGAGGGTTCCTGGGCTTATTTCCTTCTCTGTTCAGTGTGCTCCTATCTTCTTAACTTTTCAACCACAAGGTGGCCTTTTTTGGTTGTGTCACGATAGGAAAGATCCTGTGACCAGGTTCCAGTTTGCTACTATATTGAAGCGTGGTTTAGTGGTGGTGGTGGGATTCCACATGGGGCATTTTGGAATGCATTTGTTTTGGATCAGGACAGCCACATTTGCGGCCACTCAAGGCCTTTCTGTGCAGGCAATTCAGCATGGGGGTTGTTGGCAGTCTAATGCAGGAGTCTCCAAATCCAGTCCTGTAGGGCCACAAACCAGTCAGGTTTTCAGGATATCCCTAATGAATATGCATAAGATAAATGCAAATACAATGGGGGCAATGAATGCAAATATATCTCATGTATATTCATTAATCCTAATCCTCAAACTCACAGACCAAAAACCCTTCTCCCAACATATAATTCAAAAACAGATTTCTAATGTATATATGTCACTTACCATGAACTTAATTCCAGCTACAAACAATCAGCAGAGACTCAGTAGTGAGTAGACAAACAGACTAAACAACAGGTAGGAAAAAAGCCTCAGATAACAACCTCCCTCTATGTGGCTACTCAAAGCCTTAGGAGAACAGACAGCTCCACATCACAGGCTGAAAAACTCCTCCCATCAACGAATTCAAAAATGTTTTTATTACAAACTACTTAAAAACCTCTAAACAACATCTACAGCAGGAGATACCCCAGAGCGCCCTAACAGTAACAACCACTCAAATGGTATTATAATACCAATTCTATAGGAGCTATTTAAACCAGAATCACAGACCAACACAATGGCCACCTATAAAGGAATAAAGAAAGGGGCAGTCACAAAACTTCTCAAACACAGTTCAAAGCCTGCCCACAGCCCCATACTTAGCTCTGGACAGCAACTCTTCAAGCTTGCAGCACTCTAAGCTTCAAACACTTCGGCAGAGAATCCAGGCACTGCTGCTACACTCACCACTCTTTCTGTGTCAGTTTCTTTGCACGAAGAATTTTGGCTGGTAGTGTAACCACTGAAGAAGCTGTTTTTAGCGAAACAAAGATCTTTGTAGGGTTATTCTGAGGGTTGTTCTGAGAAATGGTATGGTGGTGGATTCAGTGATGTAGCAGCGGTGCCTGCATTCCCAGCATCCTGTGCAGGAGGGAGAGTTTATGAGAGGGATGGGGTTGTTTGGGTTTTTCTTGTTTGTTACAATTAGAGTGGTATTTAAGGGTTTGTGACTGCCCCATATGGTTAATTTTATCCCCCAAAGGCCAGGGAGGAAGACAGGGGAGTGGAGGACTGTGGCATCCCACAGCATGGGCGTCACCACCATGTGCAGTACAAGTCACAGAGTAGACTCCCACAGTTTGGAAGTAGGCCTCAGCCTGTTGCCATTATAGGCTGGGGGAGGGGGAGGAGAGTACAGGGATGATGGACAGTGCAGGGCTAGAAAGTCACGGTACTACTACTACTGATCATTTGTACAGCACTTCAAGGTGTACACAGCACTGTATAGACAGATGTAAAAGACGGTCCCTGCTCATCAGAGCTTACAATCTAGTCTTGATACAATTGCTGTGGATATGTTGATATTGTCAGTGTTATGGCTTTTTGAATAAAGTTGTGGCCATGTTTTGCCAAGCACTTCGTTCTGCGGGTTTACTTGTCTTATTATTATGATGTGAATGGATGGTGGAGGGTGCAAATGCCAATGTTATTAAAAAAAATAGACAACCTGATTATAAACCTTCCCATAGAAGTTTAGATTACACTACCTATATTTATTTAAAATATTTGAAACCCTCATATTTGCATATAGATTGAGGAACTATTCTTTATGCAGATTGCAGATTGTTAGTCTTTTTCCTGCTGCTTGAGGGCCTAATTCCAACCTGCAAATGAAATCAACCCATTTATTTTTTTGCAAGAAAGCAAATGGAGAATTATCTTGCATCCTGCAAAACAAATTGGTAAGCAAGAATTTAAAAAGGTGACAGGCTTATTTTGCCATATTTTTGGGACATTCAAATTTAATTTTCTACCTAAAATCCTAGGGTCTGATATTCGACGTCAGCAGCTAGGCGCGAGTACAGCACCTACAGTAGCCATCAGTGCTGAACCTTAACCCTGGATATTCAATGCCGGCGTCATATGCATCCCCGGCATTGAATAGCCAGGGCCGCTGCACATACTCCGGAGCCACAGAAGCTAACTGGGTAGCGGCATTATTGCACTGCTGCCCAGTTAGCTCCTAAAGATAAAAGATAGACCAACTTTTGCTGTGCCTATCTTTTACCCACAGTAGCTAACCTGGTAGCAGTGCAATATTGCCTCTACCTGGTTATCTACTATCGCCGCCCATAACACGCCACTGAATGCCCACGACATGCCCCAATGCTAAGCGGTTAGCATTGGGGCATATAGCGGCGTTAGTTGAGGATATTAAACAGCACTAACCGTGTTCATGCCGTTGAATATCTCATTCAGCAGCATTTACACAGTTTACAACTCTGTAAACCATGTAAATGCTTTGGAATATCGGGGCCCCCTAGTATTTCAACTAGCAACATTTTTTCTCATTAATCACATCATGAGGAATCATTGAGTATTTCCAACATTTTGCATCATTAGGGCCTCATTTATTAAGCATTTTTCTTATAGACAGAAAATAGGAGGGAAGCATTAGCAAATAATAGGCTCCTTCATTTAGTAACTGAAGGAATGGATTATTTGATATAGCTTCCCCGAAACTCCTCCTTGTAAGCTGTTATGAGTAATACATTTGGGTATGCAAACTAAAGTTCCCAGGGCAAAAGGCCAGTAGAGTCATCCTGGGTGTGCTTGACTTGGTAACAATGTTAAGAGAGAAGATTTGCATATATGTGTTGGTTGTATTTCGCAATAGTTGACAATGCTTGAGTTTGGGAAAATGCTTCAATACATCATATACCTTGTAATCACTGTCAAAGTGACTCTTCGGAAATAAAGGTCTCATATGAACTCTTTCTAAGCCCTTGTATATATGTGTTATTATATAAGCACTTAAAAGGCTTTTCATGATTCAGACAAATATATGTCTTATAAGAATTTCCATAATTTGTATATAGTTCTCCGGGTTAATCCAAGTTTATTATACCTGTTCAATGTAAACTCAATGTGATCTGATGCATTGTTGTATGTTCTGTTCATCTGTAAACCGTAGCACGGTATATAAGATATATAAATAAATAAATAAGATTGAATATTAGATGGGGAATTTGGAGGTTATTTAGAAGGCCTTATCGTGCTTTGAATGTGTATGCAGCTGGAGAAAAACCTTGAAGCTGTGCTCACATGCAAAATGTCATTTTAGAATGGGTGTGAGATATACTTTTCCATGCCCGACATGACAATTTCTGCATGTTTCCATTGAGAACATGACTAGGATGTTTCTGGGTGCAGCCATGGTAGCACATGTGCCTGCATGAAGAAAACTGGAAACAACATAAGCACTGGTAAGTTAGATGCAAGGCATTGATAAGGCAGGCAAAGAGAGAATTTGAGAAGAAGCTTGCTGTGGAAACAAAAATGCATAATAAAGACTTTTCAAGTACATTTGTAGCAAAAAACCTGTGAGAGAGAGTCAGTTGGACCATTAGATGCTAGAGGAGTAAAAGGAGCACTAAGAGGGGACAAGGCCATAGCAGAGAGACTGAATTAATTCTTTGCTTCGGGCTTTACTGAGGAAGATGTAGGGATGTTACCCATGACTGAAATGCTATTTAAAGGTGATGCTGCAGAAGAATTGAAAGAAATATTGAACATTAGAACATAAGATATGTCATACTGGGTCAGACCTAGGTCCATCAAGCCCAGTATCCTGTTTCCAACAGTGGCCAATCTAGGTCATAAGTACCTAGCAGTCTCCCCAAAAGACACAGGTTCCTCAATGCTTGCATTGGGTCAAGCAGTGATATCCTGGGTCCCTTTTAATAATGGTTTATGGACCTTTCCTCCAGGAACTTGTCCAAAACTTTTTTTAAACCCAGCTACACTAACAGCTTTTACTACATCTTCTGGTAACAAATTCCAGAGTTTGATTACACGTTGAGTGAAAAAATATTTTCTCTTATTAGTCTTGAATAGTTTATCCTGTAGCTTCATTGCATGTCCCCTAGTCTTTCTATATTGTGATGATGTTTACCCGTTCCACTCCATTCATTAATTTATAGACCTCTATCATATTGATACACCGGGAAGATGTAATACAACTATTTGATAAACTAAAGAGTAGCAAATCACCTGGACCAGATGGTATATATCCAAGGGTGTTAAAAGAAATGAAATATGTGATTGCAGACCTTCTATTAGTAATCTGTGAACTATTATTAAAATCATCTGTAAGATTGGAGGATGGCCAACGTAACATTAATTTTTAAAAAGGGTTCCAAGGGTGATCTGGAAACTACAGACCAGTGAGCCTGACGTCAATACCGGGAAAAATGATAGAAACAATTATAAACAACAAAATTACTGAACTTGTAAATAGTCATGACTTAATGGGAGACAACCAACAGGGCTTTAGTCAAGGAAGGTCTTGTCTTACTAATCTGTTTTGGTTTTTTAAAGGTGTGAATAAACAGGTAGACAAAGGTAAGTCGGTTGATATCTGTATTTTTCAGAAAGCCTTTGACAAGGTCCCTCATGAGAGACTCTTGAAGAAATTAAAAAGTCATAGGATAGGAGGCAGTGTACTATTGTAGATCAGGAACTGGTTAAACGATAGAAAGAAGAGGGTAGGGCTAAATGGCCAATTTTCCCAATGGAGAGGGGTGAATAGTGGAGTGCCCCAGGGATCTGTGCTGGGTCTTCTGCTTTTTAACATATTTGTAAATGATCTGAGAATGGTAATAATGAACGAGGTAATCAAATTTGCAGATGATACAAAATTATTCAAAGTTGTTAAAACCCAAGAGGATTGTGAACAATTGCAAGAGAACTTTGATAAACTGGAAGACTGGATGATCAAATGGCAGTTGAAATTTAATGTGGACAAGTGCAAAGTTATGCACGTAGGAAAGAAGAACCCAAACTATGGTTACACGATGCAAGGTTACACATTAGGAACCACCACCCAGGAAAAAGATTTAGGGGTATGTTTACTAAACTGCGCTAGTGTGATTCGCGTTAGGAGCCGCGTTAGTGGAAGAAATGCCAAAAAAGGACATGGGCGGTACATCGTTAGTGATAACGCGTGCTATAATGTGCCACGCAGCAACGATCGTTACAGGGCGTGTTACTGCGCATTAAGCGTAAGAAGGCACGCAGACACCCAAACACAGAAACAGAGCTGTATCACAATGGTTACTACACAGATTGATGGTACAAGGGTCATGGGTTCGATTCCCCAGTGTGCCTAATGAATAAGGCTGGCTGAGGCGTCATGTGTAACCCTTTGAAAGCCTACTATAATATTTAAACCACAGTCTGCAGCCGGGTTAATGTTTGCATATGTCAGGAAAATTGTACCCGTCTTATTCAATATGTTCCAATAGTGACGTTCCCTCTGCCATGGTCATGTATTATATACCATTTGATAGGAATATTTAGGCAGATGTTTGGATCCCAAAGGTTTTGGGCTTGGCCTGGAAAGGGTTAAGTATTGGACTGTGAGGAAGTTGAGTTGTACGTTAATAGTGCTGCCAGAAAACAGGATGGGTGTGAATCCAATGGCAATCCATGAGCATGATGACACCTGGGACGTTATAGCTATTGACTCAAGCAACTGCCAGTTATAACTGGCCATGAACAACCCTTGCCCCTGGCCTATACTGTGGGCAGGCGCAGTAGACAGGTGTGGAGGCATAGTGAACCTCTCCAGACATTGTGTGCATTTTGTTATGGGTCCCCACTAGACATGTGTCTATGTGCTAGACCCATTCCCCTGCACCATCCTTTAGATTTTAGCAGTGACTGTATGCCATGAGGAGGATGTGCCTTGTACAAGGGTTAGGAGGGCACATGGCTAGAGCTCCTAGATGGAAGTTTGGTATTATACCTCTGTGGGATGGGGTCTAAGGCCCTTGTATAGGTCTTGTGCCAGGCCAAGTGTCATCAGGGTATCATGTGGTGGCTGGAGATGATGTGACAGGATAGGCCCCAATGTCAGGCATACAGGTGACTGTGTGCCCCTGAGTGGTGCCATCGGGCACCTGCTGTGTGTAAGAGACAATGAGGAGCTATAATGGTGGGTAGATGCACTGAAAAGCACAATACAGGACACATTACAACAATAACTGGTCATTTATTAGTGAGTCAACATCACCTCTTGGGCAAGTAGTAACATATGATGATATGTCATATGGTGAAGCCCCTTCCCCTACCTCTTCCTGTCTAGATTGGCTGGAACTGAGATACATGCCATGAGCTGGTTAAGGGCCAATACCTCCACTCTCAGGCCTACCAGGTGCATGCACTGAAAAGTGTTTGGTCTGTTTACAGAGGGTAGTTATAAAACAACTATATTATATAGGGTATCCCTCTAATGAAATTAATCAAAGCTAGTGTATCAGAATCCACAAGGTGCAATTGGAAACCTCTTATTTATATGCCAGTTATTGTTTAACCACTGGTCTCAGCCTATAGCGTGCACTGCTCAGGATACATATCGCAAGAGCTACGTGCTACAGTAACATCAATGACCAGGTTTAATTATTTAGAGTATGGCTTAGAAAATGTCATATACCAAATTTTGGGATTCTCAAAGAAAACCAGACTTATCTTAAATATTGATCCAGTTTCAGTTTTTGCCAATATTGCAGTTATTTACCAGGTGCATGACCATGAAGTCCTGTGACTCGGTGAGTGCTTCAAAGTCCTGTTGTACCTGCTATTGCAGGGATGAGAGATGCTGCTGAATTTTGGACTCAACCAATTCCCTGGGGACCTGATGTTGGTGCACATGGCCCAGCATGGACAGGAAGGCTGACCATTTTCTGCATTGGTTCTATAACCTGTCCAACTGCCTCCCCAACCCCATCTTACTGTCCCACATTGTCACCCTCTTCCCTCTTCCCTCCCCCTACCTCATCTACTCCTCCAGATAATGCCACTGAAAATACATATATTTTAAGGAGGTAATTTTATAGCAAGTCACCTTGATTGAAAGGCCAAGAAAGCCCCTATTCCTAATCTATTTTATAAAGACTTATAGATACACATTGGACCTGCTAACCACATAAATTCCAGTTGAGCAATATTCAGCAGCACTAACTGTCCAGTGCTGCTGAATATCCCCACAGACCGCATTGCCACAATCTGGAGAGTTTTGGGGTGGTCCCAGCACCTATATGGTCATTGGCGATTTTTAGAACATTAACCAGATAGGTAACTGCATTAAGTTAGGACAGGTCAATGGCTGTTCAAATATTATTTAAACTATCCTAATTTTAAGCAGTTTTGCTATTCAGTTAGGAGCTTAAATTTGCTGCTGGCCAGATAGCAACAGAGGAAGGCAGTAAAACTGGATATTCAGCGCTAGTGGATAGCCAGTGAATGGTACTAAATATCTGGTTTTACCAGCATAGATTGACGTCACAGATAGCTATGCCTGCTAGGTAGCAGACATAAATAATGCATAAAGTTTGCACATACATGGACATTTTTAAGCTGCATAAGTAAATCACAACATCGCCTCAGAACATGCCTATATGCAGATCATGTAAAAGTACACTTCTTCTTGTCATCATACATACTTTATTTATTTATTTATTTACAATTTCTTCTATACCGCACTATTCACTATCAGCGCGGTTTACATGGAACATAACAATCAGACAGGGTACATAAGTCTGAGTTTACAATTAACAGGAGAACCAACTTGGATAACAAGATAACTATTTACACAACAGTGTCATATCAAGACATAGTAAAAGGGTGATTTAATAGTCAGGGACTCCTTGCATGGTGTGGTCACCTAGCTGATAGGGTGTGGTGGCACAGTTGAACATATTTGGATGGGGATTAGATTCACTACTCTCAGGGAAGAATTTTATGAAAAGGAAGTGTTTAAGGGCCTTCCTAAACTGGGTTAGGCTAGTGATTGCCCTGATGTTTGATGGTAATGAATTCCAGAATCTTGGGGCACAGAGTCTGAAGGCCCTGTTTGCAGTTGTTGAGGTGCGTCTTGTTAATTCTCTTGGCACATCTAGCATATTTATCGCTGTGGATCTTCTTGGTCTATTAGTAGCTGTTGTTTGGATAAGGTCAGATATTGAAGATGAAGAGAGGTTATTTATTGCTTTGAATGTCAGCAGCACTGTTTTGAAGAAAATCCTGGCTTGTACAGGTAGCCAGTGTAACTGCTTTAGAAGGGGCGTCACATGGTCCCTCTTAGATGCACCCTGGAGAACTCTCGCAGCACTGTTCATGGCAAGTTGCAAGGGGTTCAAGGTGGATTGGGGGAGACCTTGTAATATGGCATTGGCATAATCAAGGTGTGGCATGATAAGAGCCTGGTAAATTGTCCGAAAATCTTCTGGTTCAAGCAAGGGGCGTAGGTGTCTGAGTGAACGGATCTTGAAATAAATTGCTCTTACAGTATTAGCTATGTGTGCCTTCATGTCAAGGTTTTGATCCAGTGTAACTCCTAAGTAACGAATTGTGGGTTTTGCTTGAAGATCAGCTTCTTTAACTTTCAAGAATTGGGGTGGGTTAAAGTTTCGGTTCCTCGTAATGAAGAGAACCTCAGTTTTCTTATGCTGGATTCAAATGTTTTGTGATAAGAGCCATTCAGAAATGGCATTGAAGCAGTTGGTCAAAGGGGAGAGGTCAACTTGATCTATGGAGAATGGCATGTAGAGTAGGACATCATCAGCATATACCATACAACTGACATTGAAAGCTCGGATGATGTTGCAGATAGGTTGCATGTATATGTTGAACATCAATGCCGATAGGGAGGATCCTTGAGGAACTTCTTGACCTTGATGAAAAGGTTCTGATGTTGTTCCACCTGATCGTATGTGCTGCCATCTACCAGACAAGTATGATCTGCACCAATCCAGAGCTGTTCCGCAGATGCCCTTCTCTTTTAGCTGTCCTAGGAGAAGCTCATGATTTACTGAGTCGAAGGCTGCAGCAATGTCTAGGAATATGAGTGCAAAACCCTGACGTATGTTGTCAATGCCGGTGATTATATTATTGAAAAGGGTAGTGAGGAGTGTTTCCACTCCATGTGACTCCCTGAATCCATGTTGGCATGGATCTAATGGAGCAACAGAGTCAATATGATCTTGTAACTGCCTTTGCACCTCTTTTTCGATTAACTTTGTGAGAAAAGGTATACTTGAAATGGGTCTGTAGGAGTCTACCCTTTTGGGGTCTAGTTTACTATTTTTTAGCAGGGGTCTGATTGACGTGCGTTTGAGGGCAGATGGGAAGTAACCACTTATGAAAGAAAGGTTCATTATATTCGAAATTATCGGACTGAGATCACTGCGCAGTTCCTTTATCCAAAAAGCAGGACAAGGATCTGTTTGCGCTGTAGTGGTATTGAGGTTCATGATAGTATCTTCAATGCATTTCTTGGAAGGGGTTGAGAAAGACGTTAAGGATGTTGCACATGTTGAACACCCTTGGTCTGTGGTGGAGACACCAAGTGAAATTTTATTTGTCTGACCTAACTTGGATTGGAGGTAGGTGGCAAACTCCTGCGGATGAATTTTACATTGGTGCTCAGGTGTTGGTTCATTGGATAGAGACTTGACAAGGTTGAAAAGATCATGAGGTTTATTGAGTGAGCATTTCAGGGTGTCTGTGTGGTGCTGTTTCATTTTCCTTGAGATGGCTTCACGGTGAGCGGCTAGCTGGTGAAGATATGCAGTCTGGTCTTGAATGGAATGTGACCTTCGCCAACGCTTCTCAAGCTTCCATAGTAACTTGAGAGATGCTTTTAGATCAGAAGTGTACCATGGAGCTGTAGGTCTTTTCCTTGAAGACTTATTAAGTGGCTGACGAAATGCAATCGCACTGAGGTTATTGTTCCAGCAAGTGACCATCTCCTCTAGGTCCATGGTGGTCTCATTAAGGAGCGGGCTCGCTTCTGCCAAGATCAGATCTTTATTGAATAGGCAGAAACTTCTAACAGGTAGTTTAGGGGGATTACTTGGGGTTCTGTTGATCTTTGATTGACTGACATGAGTGGGAATCTGGAAAATGATGAGTTTGTGATCTGATCATGGTACAGAAGATATGGACAACACGGTGTCATGGAATTGGTCAGAAACTGACTGTGGAGCAAAAATGAGATCTAGTGTATTTCCCTTCACATGAGTGGGTTCTATTACTAATTGCTTGTATCCTAGAATATCGAGGGCTTCAAGAAAGGTAGAGGAATGGTTATCTTGAAGCGCTGGCAGGTTAAAATCACCTAGAATCCAATTTGGTGTAATTGGATTCTGGATATTGGATGCGAGGTTTATAATAGTTGGGAGGTCCTCTGTGGAGGCTGAGGGAGCCCTATAGAGCAGATTTATAGAGCAGATCTTATTGGAAATGGAGACTGTTTCCAAGTGGTTTGTACTAGTGGAGTCAACTAGCTGGAAATGGAGCTCTGTTCTGCTGAGGATGAGAACACCACCTCCTCTCCTGTTTTGTCTATTGCCTGTGTATGCTGAGAAGTTCGGAGAGAGAAGCTGGTTGAGTATGACATTATCTTCAGGAGATAACCATGTTTCGGTGACCAAGAGGATGTCAAGATTATGGAGGGATATTATGTCTGCAATCACTGGCCACTTTTTACGGATTGAGCGGGCATTGATAAGAGCACATTTTAGATTTTGTGGGTAGGGGCTTTTGTCCTGTGTAGCTTTCCTAGAGTGTTGAAGTGCAATGTGTAGAAGATGGGGGTGATGCGATCGTGTGTCCCAATTTACACTATGATGAGATGTACCTGCCCATCTTCTCCCATGGCTATGAAGGATCGGGATCTGATTGTAAGAAGGACTTAGGGCTAGAGAGCTTGGGAGCCAACAAGTGAATAGGAAAAAAAGGCCAATTATGGCAGGGCTAGGGTGTTCCATCTTTTGTGTGCTAGGACTTGAAAACAACTCACTAGAGAATTGTTGCTGTACTTCAATTGGTTGGGTAGTCTAGCAGATATAACGTTCAATAATGAGCAAGAATGTAAGAATAAGATGGTGGCATACAAAACAATTTGCAGTGAGTACAGATAAGACAGCAAGCCTGTTCACAGGGTAGATATCTGCTCAAAGCAGCAGGGAGAGAGAAACAGGAATAGTATACTCGGCTATCAGGCTAGACAGGAGAGTGCCTGCAAGATACACAAGCCACTTGCCTTGAGAGAGGTTAGCTAGTTAAAGGCAGTAATAGCAGTATGAGGCATTCTACAATATATACAATGTATTCAAGTACATTAATTGATTAACATTGTATTGCAAGGTGTCTAAACATCTGCTATATAGGTATTTGACAAGAAAGACCTTGAGACCGGAGCGCCCAATAATTCAATGTTGCTCTTCACACCACTTTCTGTAGTCTCTCTCTTCATAAGAACATAAGAACATAAGAACATAAGATATGCCATACTGGGTCAGACCAAGGTCCATCAAGCCCAGTATTCTGTTTCCAACAGTGGCCAATCTAGGTCATACGTACCTAGCAGTTTCCCCAAGGGACACAGGTTCCACAATGCTTGTATTGGTTCAAGCATTGATATCCTGGGTCCCTTCTTAATAATGGTTTATGGACCTTTCCTCCAGGAACTTGTCCAAACCTTTTTTAAACCCAGCTACACTAACAGCCTTTACTACATCCTCCGGTAACAAATTCCAGAGTTTGATTACACGTTGAGTGAAAAAATATTTTCTTTTATTAGTCTTAAATAGTTTACCCTGTAGCTTCATTGCATGTCCCCTAGTCTTTCTATATTCTGATAAGGTAAACAATCGATCTACGTTTACCCGTTCCACTCCGTTCATTAATTTATAGACTTCTATCATATCTCCCCTCAGCCGTCTCTTTTCCAGGTTAAAGAGCCCCAACCTTTTTAGCTTCATGTAGCTGTACTGCTTTAAGGGTTCGGTTTGCTCCCCGCCTGTCGGGCCCGTGCCTAAGGGCCACGCCAAAGGGCCCTCTGACGAGGTCCTCAGGCGGCGGCTGCTCTTTCAGTTGCTGGCTCCTCCTCCCACAGCCCCGATTGGGCTGGAGGCCTGAGCGGGAAGGCTGGTCGGCCCGCTCAGGAGCTCTACCCTGATCGGGGAGCTGAAGATGGCTGCGGGTGTTCTCTGTGGTTCCCACCGGCGGCGGCTGCTCTTTCAGTTGCTGGCTCCTCCTCCCACAGCCCTGATTGGGCTGGAGGCCTGAGCGGGAAGGCTGGTCGGACCGCTCAGGAGCTCTACCCTGATCGGGGAACTGAAGATGGCTGCGGGTGTTCTCTTTACAATATGATAATGAAATTATGCGACAACTTAGTGGCAGTAAATATTATGAACGTCTCCCTTGTGATCCCACTGCGACTTTGAATGAACACATAGAAAATTTGGTGAAGAGAGGGTTTTGTTACACAGAGAGACTTTCTCTTTTTGGTGAATAAATTTCTACAAATTCCTATCTTTTATATAGTTTCAAAGATACAAAAAAGGTTGGAAGACACCCACCCACTCCCCCACCGGGTCGCCCTATTGTAGCTGGTAATAATTCAGTTTTGGAGACTCTTTCTATATTCACAGATCATTTGTAATCCATTAGTAAAACAGATTACTTCCTATCTATAGGATACCACACACTTGCTTAACATTTGATGTGAGATCAATGATTTACAAGGAGAAATTTGGTTAGTGACTTTTGAGTGGTGTCATTATACATGAACATAGATCAACAGGAAGCGGTTGATGTGATCTCTCAATTGTATTTGCAGGATGTGCTACCTTCCAGGATATAAAGAATTTGTACTGGATTTGTTGCAACTGGTGTTATGCCAGAATTATTTTTGTTCAATGGAGTATTCTACCATCAGCTATATGGTGTCGCCATGGGAGCCACTGCAGCTCCTACAGTAGCTATCCTTTATGTGGCAGCTTCTGAAAAGGATTATCTGTACAACTCTCCTTGAATTTCTCATATTTGATTATGGCAATGATATATTTAGATGACCTTCTCTGTCATTGGCAGGGAATTCGGGCATCTATACAGGCTTTTGCCATTTGGTTGAATAGTATAAAACCTAATCTTTAGTGTGAATGCTCCTTTGATCAAAGGATGATTTCATTTTTCAACACTGCAGTAATTCATACGTGTACTTCATTAACTACCACTTTATATCAAAAGTCTGTAGTGCAAAATAATTTGCTATTATTTTCGTGTCTTCATCCCAAGAAGTTAAAAACAGGTCTGCCTTTAAGTCAATTTCTTCGTGCTTGAAGAATTTGTTCTACAAAGGAAGATTATGAAGTACAAGTTCAGTTATTAATGAAAAAATATCTAGATTGTGGCTACCCTTTTGCTGTTATTAAGAAGATATACCTCTGGGATTTGTATGCACAATGGAATCTGTTATTGCAGCTTAAGGCACAAGAGACTTCAGATAAAGATGAGCCTTTGGTCTGCGTATTACCATTTTCTGTCTGGGGGTCTCATATAGCAGCAATAATTTATAAACATTGGCATATTTTGCAAGTTTATTCTTGCTTCACAACTTCATCAATAGTCACCTATTGGTGGGGTAAAAATATAGCCAATTTTGGGAGGATGATAGTTCTACTTTAGATTTACCTTCGGGTCATTTGTCTTGTGGTGTATGTGAATTTTGTTCCACAACTGTGGAAGGTAAATCCTGGCAATATCCTGTAATTACTGGTAAAGTTTTGGAAAATAAATATCATACCACATGTCAGACTACTTTTGTAGTATATGCTCTAATATGTCCATGTGATAAAGTTTATATTGGCTGCACTAAACCCAGTATGACACAGCAGCTGCGAGAGCATCAATCTTGTTTAAATACTCAGAATAGAGGGGCTCCTATTGTACAGCATTGTATACAGTATAGTCATTCATTTGGGCAATTGAGATGGCATGTTATTGAACATATTCTATTCTTCTGGAGGGTTGAAAATGGAGAAGCATGACTGTACACCCATTGGGTTTAAATCAGCAGATAGATTGGTATACTCTGATCTAACTGTAGCTGTTCCTTTAAGAGTCCACCTAGGGGTGGAGCTCCAAGGATTTAAAAAGCTGCTGCGGCCATTTTGGTTCAGAAGCCAAAAGATTCCAGCTATGCCGTGAAGCACTGCTGGTTCTGGAGCTCTGGCTTGGAGGAGTTTTTCAGTGCAAATTCTGACAGAAGACAATACATCTCCGGTGCAGATAAGTGTGTCAGTGTTACCCTAATGCAGAACTTAGCTGCTAGCAAGTTTGAAATGCGACGTCATGTTAGTTTGGAATATTGATATTTTAAAAGTAATTTTGCATGATCACTATTATTTAAAAAGATTAAAAAGGACTGATGTAAAGGGCAGCTTGTTGATAGCAGCCTTGGTTGCAATAGTCTGACAAAAATATTATACTGCCTGAAGGCTGGTGTTGTATATGGGATTTTGAATGGGTCATTTAATGAGAATATCCCTATGCAGACCCACTGTATGATTTGACCATACATACCTTGTACATGCATAAAACAGGTCAAGGAAGAGAAGGAGACATGAAAAGTATTTATAAAATACCCTCGAAGTAGGTTATTTTAGAATTTATTTATTTATTTATTTTATTTATTTAATTCTCTTATATACCGCGCTATTCTGCATCAGTGCGGTTTACACTGAACAAACTGAAATTACATTGAACAGGGCATTATAACTTGGAGATAACTATTTTACAGGGAACATGGGCTATGGAGGGTTAAGTGGCTTGCCCAAGACCACAAGGAGCACCTGTGGGACTAGAAATGCTGAGAACGCCCCTGCAGATACCACGGGAAATGCTGAGAACGCCCCTGCAGATACCACGGGACATTTGCAGCTAACATGGTGCTTTTGCAGCTCTCATCCCATATTAGCTGCAAATGGCTAATGTGATTTAGCAGCAAACCCCTAAATGTTTAATGTTTAACAGTGGTTGCACTATAAAATATTTGCCAATATTTTGTTGCTATGATATTATCTGATGATGCTCAGGTGATTACACAACTCCCCAGTTTCTTGTAAGGTATGGAATAGTTTATAACAATTTGAATTAAACAATATGAAAATAATTTAAATGTCTGAGTAGGGGAATGGAAGGGGTAGGGAAGATTTATTTATTTTAATTCTCTTAAATACCATGTTATTCTGCATCAGTGTGGTTTACATTGAACAAACTGAAATTACTTTGAACAGGGCATTATAACTTGGAGATAACTATTTTACAGGGAACATGGGCTATGGAGGGTTAAGTGGCTTGCCCAAGACCACAAGGAGCACCTGTGGGACTAGAAACCCCAGTCCTTCTGTCCCAAGGTTGCTGTCTTCTAGTGGGATTTGAACCCCTGACCTTCCAGCCTGAAGTACCTTGCCCCAACCACTAGGCCACTCCACCACTCCACTGAGGAAAGATGGAGGGGGAAGAGATGGAGGTACTCTTTCTAAGGAAGTCTCATTCTTTTTTATTTTCATGAACACTCATCTGTCTAGGCTACAGGTTTTAAAGTATTTTTACAATAGATATATAGAACTGGAATTATTGAGAAAACAGAGTGTACGATGTTTGCTTAATCAGTAGTTAATAAGTTCCTTGGGGAATGGATAAAAGAGTTAGGGCATGATATTATTTTCTTTTTTATTGCTTTGTATGGGAGGGATGGTCACTTGGCAAAGCTGTAAAAAAAAACCCAAACCCAAAACCTATTCTACAAAGGATTAGGTTTTGTTTGGATAAGATGCTCTGCCTCAACTTATTACATTTTCTTTAGAATTGAGATGTGGTCATCAAGCTGCACTATTTACCAAACACATATAGGGGTATGTTTACTAAACTGCGGTAATGTCATTTGCATTAGGTTCTGCGGTAAAGGTACAGATACCCATATAAAGGCGTGGGCGGTGCATCGTTACAGCAAGCCGTATCAGCCAACGCATGTTACAAACTAACGTGCGTTACAAGGCGCCTCGTAAGGCACCTTACAATAAGTAAGGTGCATTATAAGGTGCCTTGTTAGGTGCCTTATAAGGAGCCCTATAAGGTGCCTTGTTAGAAGCCCTATAAGGTGCCTTGTTAGGTGCCCTATAAGGTGCCCTAAAAGGTGCCTTGTAAGGTGCCTCATAAGGCGCTTTGTAAGGTTCCCTATACAGTAGGGCTCCTTAGGCTAAGCGCCGTATTAGGCACCCCTGGACAAGGCACCTTAGAGGGCACCCTGGGTTACAGAACCATAGGTTAAGGTGGCCTAACAAGGTTATGGTGCCCTAGGTTAGTGTGGCCTAAGGGCTGCAAGGTGCTTCAGGATGACATGCATGACCTGTGAGGAACAGAAACAGATGTAGCCCTAACACTAGATAGAGCACTCAGGAAAGGCAATGAACAGGTGAGTGAAGGAGGTAGAGCTGGGAGCCGCTGGACCTACCATATCTGAGGGCATCCCATGTGGCTTCCAGTACTGATGACAAACATGGTGGGGGCAACTGTACCACAGCACAGCGTGTTGGCAATGTAAAGTACTGGAAAGACAGTTGGCGGCAGACGATGGGAATACCTGTCCCCCAGTGGAGGCGGAGGTGGCAGGATAGTTACAATGATAGGTGGACAGAGGAGTGGTGGTGCCATGTATATCAGGCACAGGCGAGGCAAGCATGAAGAGGTGCAATGCAGGAAAGGATAGCAGTGCAGGACATGGGGTGACAGCCTGCACAGGCAGACAGGACTCTACACAGCTGACAGATGCAGATAGACGGACCAAGGGAATGTCGGCAATTGTTGCGAGGGTTTTATGGGCTGGCAGCACAAATCTGCAAAAATATGACTGTTACAGGCATGCACATGATTTGAGTAGGACAGGCATGAGAGGAGGGAGCAATGAGGAATTGAACCCATGAACACTGCCGAGAATGGCTTCGTATTAACCGGTAGGCTATACCTTGTGGTGTAGGTCACTGCACAAACTGTCTGCTCTAAGTGCCAGGATAGGGTAACACCACCAGTACCCATGATGCAATGCGCATGCTGAATAGCTGTCTACAGCTGATCAGCAAATGGGGTCTGCACCTCTCCGGTACCTCAGCTTGGAAAGACGAACTGACAGTGTGTGATACTGGTACAGAATAGCTACAGACTATGCCATTGTGCAGGTTCTGTGTTCTTCCTGAGGGATAGGATGAGTGCCCAGCACTAGGTCCGCAGTACATGTGGTGCTAGAGATAGGCCCTGCTGTATATCCCCATCACTAACAGTGTGTGACAGGTGTTCCTTGTAGTGCAGCTGAAGGTAATTTGGTGTCCATCTTTATCCTGCAGTCACATGTGGTCCTCTGGTACCAGACATCACTCAGATTAGTGTGTACCCTGTATTTGGGGTCTGGCTGACATGGGCACCTGTTATAAGGGCAGAATGGTTTCAAGACTTTCATGAGGTTTGTGTAGCAGTGCCTTCATAGGTTAAAGTGGTATATACTACGTACCCCAAAGGGCACACATCACCCATTTGTAGGTAAGAGACAGGCGCCCCAACCCCCATGAAGCAACCTCCATCCTGCTGGTATAGGACAGTCTTCCAGGGTTGGTGGGCCAGATCCATACCTGGGGCTGGGCAGTGGCAGACCAGCAGCAATGATAGGGTTAGCTCTGAAAACCCCCAACTGCCTCACACCACTGTCTGCCAATCACTAGCAGACAGCACCTTATAGGTGTTCCAACCATACACAGTCTAACTGCAGATAATCCACTAATCAGTCCATACTCACAGAGGAACTATGTGCACCAAACAAGCATCTCAGTGATTGGGGTCCCAGCACTGAGAACACAACAGGATCACTGGAGACAGATAATGTAGAACGCTATGTGGGAACCTAGACATGCCATGGTCACTGCTCGGTCAGAGTGAGTGCCCTCCCAGCATGCCATGCTGTGGCCACCCTGTCCATGCAGGCGGTGGTCGGGCACTACAGTGTCCCAGCCATTGCCCCACACGCTGTGAAGATGCATCCTGGCCAATCTGCCCTGTCTGGGCCATATCCATGACACCTTGCTCCTTATTATGCACATATTCAGGCTAACGCTGGTAACAGTGGGACATTGTGGGCCCAGTGAGGTGTGGGCATCAACAAAACAATGGATAGACATACACACACACACACACTCCTATTGCAGCATTGTGCAAAGATAGGGGTGGTTGGCAATCCTGCCCGCCACACTGGTCCTGATCACAGTGCAGACATTGCTAATCTGTGCAGGAGGTAGTAGTAGTGCCCTGGTGATAACTGAAGCTCAATGCTGGGGCCAACAGCCTGACTCTCCATGCATCTTTGGATTGTGGAGCCTGTGTGAGTGGGTGTTTGTACCCCTGTTTGCCATTGCTTTCGGCTTTGCACATGTTGCTGTTGTATCTGCATTGTAGGATAAAACATAGGGACATGCTCTGCAGGAACCACAGCTGGGGCTTGAACCTGTGACCCTCTGCTTCTGGACACACTGGCTGGATGTACTACACCACACATGCATGGTGGTCCCTGGGGCTATCTGTACTTTTCCTCAGCCAGACTTTGTATGTTGCACTGCACACCACGTATTGCTACAGGGCATGGCGTAGGTCCACTGCAGGCAGGTGCCGCTGCCCCCTCCAGCACGGGAACACCCCCCCCCCTTCCATGCTGACATGGCCATATGCTGTCGGTGCTGGTAGTGCGCAGTCCCAGGCCATCCACTGTGTGGGTAGGTGGTCGCCTAGGGAGCAGGGTATGCCCCATGTCCCAGACCCTGCTCCCTAGGCGACCACCTACCCACACCAATAGTCTGTCCCTTCCGCTTGGGGGAATGTTGGCTGTGGAATGTCAGGTCAGTGCCCTGGCAACTGTTAGCTTGGGTGGACCAGGTAAATGTAGGTGGATTGTGTTTGGCCTTTGTCAGCTGCTGTCATGCTGATGTCTGGTTTCTATGTTCCTATGTGCCACCTAGGCGCCAGCCTAGTCCACCCTGTGCCCCAGCTGCCCCACTACATGTCCCAACTGCAGCCCCCTATGCCCCACTTGCACCATCGCCATAGTGGCCTTTCATACTTGGGCACTATGCTGGTGCTGGAAATGGAGCACTACTATCACGTTACTTGGGCTCCCTGCCTATGCTGTACATTGCTGACATTGAAATTGTTTCTCTCTCTTGCAAATGTGCATTGAACGGCAGGTTTTCATTCGCGATAGGATTCAGCCCTTCAGTTCAGTGCATTAGTGTGCAGGGAACCTCTCCCCCCCCCACTCCCCGCCCATTGACCCCTTCCCCCGCCCTCTCTCCACCCTCTGCGGTGTTTACCACAGCCAGGGATGTTAACAATCTTTAAGTAACGTTAACGTGCATTAACGTTACATAACGTGCGTTAATGTTACCTAACAATCGTTAACATTACATAACACGCGGTCTGTAACATTACCGCAGTTTAGTAAACATACCCCATTAAATGGCATTCTGCACATCCCAGTATACTGTATCTAAATAATTCCTCTAACTTCAAACAGGAAGAATAGATAGCCCATTTTCTCTGCCCTTTATGTGAAAAATGTAAGCGATTGTTGAAATTTGTACAGAATAAATGCTTAGCTATAACTTCTAGTTTCAATATTTTATTAACAACTTACCAGAGAAATATAGCAAGTGAGGAGGATAAAAGAAATAGAAGTCTGTTTTCAAGATGCCTTCTCCTCATCTCCAGTGACTTTGAGAAAGCCTATTTGAAACCAGGACTGTTGACCTTGTGACTCATTAGCAGTGCAGTGTGCTGCTGATGAGTGGAAGGCTTGGGTCCTGGGCCCATTAGAAACATTTACAGCCTCAGGTGTGGACGGGGAAAACTCAGTCTTTACATAATAGTGACTCCTACTGGCCAACTTATGCTACATGCATACCTGGTTCCAGAGAGCATCACAAAATTACTAACCATATAGATAAACATAACTTTTAATAGGAATGAGTCTGCATGGGTTTGTTTTACCAACTTATTTGCAATTTATTTTTAGGTCTAAACAAACATGGCTTAAAGGAAGTCAGTTGATACAGTGTATTGATATATATATTAGGATTTAGTTCACATCTTTCAAGTAGCAGATTAAGGTGAATTACTATTCAAGTGCTGTAGAACTTTCCTTGTCCCTTTAGGCTTACGCTCCAAGGGCTCTATTTGTTAAGCTTTAGTGAGGCAATTGTATGTATTATTTGTGCATTAACACATTCATTGGCAAAAACGTGTGTTATTTGCAAATAATGTAGCTTAGCACAGCTTAATGCAGGTCATTACATAGTAACATAATATATGACGACAGATAAAGACCAATATAGTCCATCTAGTCTGCCCAGTAAGTCAGCAAGAGTAGGTGCACCTGCTGCTCCATGCAGGTCGCCCTTCCCCATGCCTTTGTTCCGGGGTGTACCCACCGCTACATGTAGGTCACCCTTATTTGTTGAGATATTAGAGATAGTTATGTTTATTTTGATTTTATCCATTATTACATGAAATGGATAGCACACCATTTGTTATACTTCACAAGTTGCTTTATTCAATGAACATTAATACCTGAAGAAATCTTGTCAACTTTCTCTCAGGAGCATTGGCCCCCTAGCATGTGAGCCAGTGATCCTGGGGAGCCAGTTTAAGGGGCCAGTATAGTCAGGGCAGTCCACTGAGCCCTCCCCCATTCCAGAAACCACAGTCCTGATTCCTTTTAAATAAAAATTATGTCACCCCCCTTTGATATTCCCCAACCCAATCCCTTTTAAAAAAAAAAAATCAAAATCATGGTCTCCCCAGTCCTGATCCCATCCCCTACCATCTGCTTCATCTCGGAAGCATACCTGTGATTCCTGCTGGTTAGTTGGGGGGGTGGGGGCAGGAATAATCAACATTTGCTTCTGGCCCATTGACTGCCTCTTCAGAATTGGCCACTGCAGGTTCCTAGCAGTAATACAGAAACATAAAAAACAGAAAATGAGAACAGAAAAAGACCATACGGCCTATCCAGTCTACCCATCCATAAGAACTATTAAGTTCTACAATCCCTTCCTATCCCTCAGAGATCCTCTGTATTCATCCCTTGCTTTCTTGAATTCAGATATGGATCTCATCTCCACTATCTTTACTGGGAGACTGTTCCACACATCCACCACCTTTTCCATAAAGAAATATTTCCTCAGTTTACTCCTGAGTCTATCCCCTTTCACCTTCATCCTGTGATCCCTCATTCCAGAGCTTACGTTCAACTGGAAGAGGGCTACCTCTCTTGCATCATATTTAAATGATACATGGGAGGTATTTAAATGTCTGCATCATATCATCTCTCTCCTGCCTTTCCTCCAAAGTATACATTGCTGTTGTTAGGTGCCGTAGATTTGGTGTCGATTCATGGCGACCCTCTGGATAGTTGTCCTAAACTGTGTTTGGTCTTCATTCAGGTGGCTCATTGTTGATAGAGTGGCTCCATTGCTGCTGTTATTGTATTGATCCATCTCATTGCTGGCCTTCATCTTTTGTGCTGACCTTCAACCTTGCCAAGCATGAGGTCTTTCTCTAACGATATCTCTCTTCACATGACGTGTCCAATGTATGAAAGTCAGTTTTGTCATCTGAGCTTCTAAAGAAAGCTTAAGTTTGATCCCCTCTAGTACTGACTGCTTTGTTCTATGAGCAATCCATGGTATACACAGTATTCTTTGCCAGCACCATAATTCAAAGGCATCAATTTTCTTTCTGTCTTTTTCACTGTCCAACATTTTCATCCATATGATGTTATTGAATATGCCATAGCTTGGACAAGTCAAATCTTTGCATGGAGAGAGACATCTCTGCTCTTAAGAATGTTGTCTAGGTCATTCATAGCCATTCTGCCAAGAGCAATGCATTGTCATATTTCTAAATTGCTTGTCATTTCTTTATTGATTATTGATCCAAGCAGGTTAGAGTAAAACAACTATTTCAATTTCTTCTTCAGCAACGATGAACTTACTGATTTTGCAGTTGTCAGGATCTTTGTCTTCTTTACTTTAAGGTGCAGGCCCACTTTAAGACTATGGGGGGTGTTTACTAAATAGCAGTCCACTACTGCCATTTAGTAAACACTCCCCTATGTACCTTTATCTTGAGAAACAAATGTTTCAGATTGTCTTCACTTTCATCCAGTATTGTGGTATCATCAGCATAGTGAAGATTGTTGATGAGTCTTCACCAGTCTTCACACCTTGCTTGACTTCATACAGTCCTTTTTCTCTGATGATTTGTTCTACATATAAATTAAACAGGTAAGGGGAAAGTATGCAGCCTTGTTGTACACCTTTGCTGATTTTAAATCATTCTGTTTCTCCTTGTACTGTTCGGACTGTTGATCAATGTAAAGGTTGTGCAAGAGAACTATCAAGTGTTCTAGTATACCCATGCTTCTTAAAGTGGACCAGAGTTTCTCATGGTTTACACAGTGAAAACATATATTACCTTAATCCTCTATTATATTAACCCTGTTTACTCAAATTAATTCTACTATAACTAGATATGGCATACAAAGACCTCAGGATAGCCTTACCCCTACATATGGCGAAACATGTCACCATAGGGAAATGGCGGACACTCACATCATAGGTCTAAAGTCTTAAAATATTTTCACATAATCTTTTCTTCCAATTATACCCAAATTCAATAATATTAACCCACAAAAGTACTTTTTAGGATCCTTCACTACTAAATAACACACAAACACTACTAAAAAGAAAGTGTCTGCAGTTCTATGTGGTATATCAATCAATACCCACTGCCGGAACTTGTAGAATGCAACCCAAGTCACAGAATGCAATCCATTTTACCTATTACAAAGCAGAGAAAAAACTCTTACAAATCAGCATATCTATGCTCACAATACGAGTATATGATCACTTATCTGAACAATATCCAGGTCCGGCTAGTATCGATAATACACCACTGCTTCACACAGGATCTTAAAAAGTACTTCTGTGGGTTAATATTATTGAATTTGAGTATAATTGTAATAAAAGATTATGTGAAAATATTTTAAGGCTTTAGACCTATGATGTGAGTGTCCGCCATTGATGCTATTATTTTCCCCGCTGAATTTGTAGCTTGGTAGCTTTGAAGATCGCATTCCACTAACGGATCTGGTTGTGGCTGCTAGAAGACTTACATTCTAAAGATAAGTAATTGCAGACCCTATTGGGCTGGTGATATTTCTATGTACTTATTACCTGTTCTTCCTTTATAGGGGTTTACATGCAGTCCTGGCAGATCTTAATGTAGATTGCTGTATTTTTGAAAATTGATTTAATGTTAATTAGACGCTTATTTGTATGTGGTGTTTTAGTGTGTGGTTGTCTGTTTGGATAAGGAGTCTTTTCCCAGGGTTATTTGGTTGGTTATGAGTTATGGTATGTGTGGAGAATGTTGATGAGACTGTGGTGGGCCTTGGTGACCGATGATGTGAGCGTCAGCTGCTCTTTAAAGTGATATTTTCACTCTGTGTGAGATATCGAGCTATCCTGAGGTCACATTGCCTATGTTAGTATTGTGATTTTGTTTGGTGATTTGTAGATTGTTAGTACCATATTATAAGAGCTCATATTGGTTGGTTTAGTTTTGCACAAACCATGACAGTCATGAACCTCACTTCTAAGCCAGCACATGTGGAGTATGATCTCAGTCTCTCAAATTTACTGCTAAGGCTTGGCGTAGTACTTGCATCGTGCCAAAGAGAGCCTCCTGCTGGAGTTCGTAAGATGGGCATGGGTAGTTTATTAAGATGAGCTTGGAAATTCTTCTTTATCAAGCCTGTGGCACCCAACACAATGGGAAATATTTCTGTACTTTCTGCTACATTTTCTTGGTCTCTGACTGCATTTCCTAGTGTTTCATGATCTTCTGCCTCTCCACACAATTCATAGGGGAATGTTTACTAAACTGCGGTAATGTTACCGTTGTTAAGTTCCCCGATAATGTTACGGATGCCCATATAAAGGAGTGGGTGGTGCATTGTTACGGCAAGCCGTGTCAGGTAATGAACGCTACAAGGTGCCTAACATGTGTTAACGTCACCTTCCAAGGCACAATCCAGAAAACGCCCTGATATGAAATAAAAAAAAATTTTGTGCACACTACTCACCACAACCACCAACTAGAGCACAGAGAATGAAGAGTAGCTTTCTAACTTTCACGTTTCTTTTGAGTTCTCTTGCTTCAAGCACCATTTAAAGTGCATTGCATTGCCACTTTTAGTGGCTCTCTTACTAAAGTGCAGTAAGTTTTTGCACAAACTGCATGTTAGAAGCAAAGAGTACAATCACCCTGTGCTATTGGAAGCATGCCCAGCATATTCCTAGCAGTTACTGCATGAAAAGTCTCTTGCTGTTCACTAAGAGTATTCACAATTACCTCGAGTGCACTTTAGCCAATTATTGAGGTGGTGTTGAATGCATCTATAATAATTGCATCATTGACAGGTGAAGAGATGTTTTAGAAAGGGAGTCCAAGTGCAATTTGGGACGTCCAGGGTGGAACATGCAGAAAAACGCTATGAATGTCTAGGCTTGATTTTATAAACACAGATGCTCTCAACGTGGATGCCCATGCCAACATTCACATAGACATCCCTACTGTGAAACCATGGGGCGGGGACATCCATCTCAAGTACAGTAGTTGTAAGCTTTGTCCACGAGCTTAAAGACAAAATTCGCCAACGAAGTTGGTCAAAGGTGTGTGTTCTTTGTAGACAATGCTTTACCATAGGTGCTGCAAGGGTCTTCACATGGAGCCAGGAGGCATGCTCACCTAAGCAAATCTTAACCCGTCGAGTGGTATGACCTATGTAATACAAGGAGCAAGGGCTTTATTGGGAGATCTAGTCTATATATCAAGATTCAACGCCAAGGCAATTTGGAGCTGGCGTGGGAACAGAGGGATCTAATACCTCAGCAGTGCAGAGGCTTGACAGGATTTTTGTTATCTTTTCTCTTCTTTGAAACTTTAAGGCTAGAAGAAAGAAAAATGAATAGCCAGCATCAAAAACAAAAATCCTTATCTATCCCCCTTCTGGAAAGAACTATAAAAAATCAAATCAGTAACTTAAAGCGGCAAAAAATAAAAGTTACCTAACAAAAATTTCCCCCTTTCTAAAAAACTTTAAGGAAGAAAACTTGCAGCAAAATTCATAGAATTACCTTGCTTGAAAAGAAGCCCTTCCAAAGGTATCATGGTACCAGCTAAGGGCCTATGGCGGCTATGACTGTTGATGGAGCAATCCTTGGAATACTGAAAAAAAGGATTCCTCTGGCAACTATCTCTGTAGCTGCTCTGCTAAGTATGTGGAGGATAATTTTATAAGGGGCACGTAGGTGAATGTGCCAATCAAACTGATTTTATAAAGTTAAGCATGGGCATAATTGATTTTATAAAATAGGAGCATAAGTAGTGGTAAACAAACATCAAAGCTCGATGCAATAACTTATACCAGCCCTATGGCTGACCTTCATATAAATGACCACATGTATCTTATATGCGTACTTAATATCTGTAGGTACTCTCTCCACCCACGCTTTGCCCAAGTTCCACCTCTATGAATGTCCACAGTGAAAGTACGCATTGTTAGTTCACTATGGGGGATGTTTACTAAACCGTCTTAACGTTACTGGCATTAGTTGCAGTGTTAACGTGAACAATCCCATTTAAGGAAGTGGGCATTCCGGCATTAAGCCATTTATCGCGCGATCGAGGGCGCCATGCCATCTTCATGCAATAGTGTGTGGCATGGCACATTAGCGTGCCGTAAGCCTAATTATGTAGAAGCGCTGTGATAATATCTACAGAGGTGTAGTATGCTGGTTAATACAATGCTTGCCGAGACAGCAGTCATGAGTTCAATTCCTCTGGGTTCATAGAATATGGCAGTCCGAGACAAGCCCTTTTAATGCGTGCAACAAACACATCTGAACAATCTGTGCTGCCAATCGAAAAACCCTCGCTGCAGTGCAGTAACCTGATGCGCATTTTAAGGTGCCCTATGAGGCGCCGTAGTTTGCCACCCCCCAAGGCACCATATAAGGTGCCCCATTAGCTTGTGCAACCTAAGGTGCAGCTAAAGATGACCAAAGGAGGTTAAGGTGACCCATGAAAAGGTGGCCAATGGCAGTAAGGTGGCCCAAGTTGAATAGCACCAAATGTATGGGCCAAACACAGATGTAACCCTACCACTGCACAGAGCACCAAGGAAAGCCAAACAACAAATTATGGAAGGTATCACATGGCGGAACTGATGCACCCGACAAATCTGTGTGCAGCTCATGTGGCAGCTGGTAAAGTGGACAAACATATCGAAGGCAGCTGTACCGATGCATAGGGTGATGGTGATGTAAAGTGCAAAAATGACAGTGTGTGGCAGAAGATGGGAATACGTGTCCACCAGAGCAGGCAGACGTGGCAGCATAACAGGAGGACAGAGGAATAGCACTGCCATGCAGAGCAGACACACAAGAAGCAATCATGAAGATACGCAATGCAGAAAAGGGTCACAGTGCAGGACATGGGGTAGTACTCTGCACATTAGGGCAGGATGCTACACAACTGGCAGACACAGATAGATGGACAGAAGGATGCTTGACAACTATGATGAGGCTGTAATGTGCCACCACACATCTGCACAGATATGACTGTTACAGGAAGGAAAAATAGTTGTCTAGGAGAGGCATAAAAACCCAAGAATCAAACCCATGACCACTGACTGGGAAGTCAGTGCACTAACCACTGTGCTATGGCATCAATCACAGCAGTGGCTGGCTACACAACAACTGCAGGTCACCACACAAGCATTCTGCTGCGCTTACAGGGGCAGGGTAAAAGCACAGCCAAGGCACTGTATAGGGCACCTTAAGTCACCCAACTGAGGTGAGGGTGCTGTGTGTTCTAAACACTGATCTCCGAAATATGTCTGCCTGTCACAGGCACAAAAGGGAGTTCTGCTGGACATTCTGACTAAAGGAGGCCCACTGTGGGATTGAACTCATGACCACTAGCACAAAAGTTAATGCACAAACAGGTAAACCTACACCACCAACACGAGTCAAGCAGCAAAGGCTGCATACAACAGCACTGCATGACACCACATAAAAAGCCTGCTGTGGGCCAGGATAAGGCAACCCCAACAGTAACCATGATGTAATGCACATGCAGAAGAGCTGTGTACAGCTCATATCACAGTCTGTAATTGGGACGAGAGTCACATATACACAAATGCACACACACAATGAAATGTTATGCAGTGGAGACAGCATGCAAAAGAGCAAAGAAAACAAACCCAAATGGTGGCAGGGATGCTCTATGTAGCAGGGCAAAATGGGGAATAGAACTGAAAAGGAGCATGTGAGAATTGAAGCTGCAAACAGAAGCTGGGACAGATCAGCTCAACAACAGCAATAACAATCACTCAAGCATACTGGCCACATGGGCAGTACAAAGGAACAGCCATATGTAATAGCTAATATGCAGCACATAGGCTGCATAGAGGGCACACTGTGCTGTACAATGAAGAGAAGGAAGGGTGTAAAGGAGAGCTGATGAAGCTGCAGCCAGCTCAAGGTCAGGTTCGCACAACACAAGGAAAAAAGAAAATCATGTGGGAATCAAACCTGCAACCTATGGTGCTCTAATGCATGTCTCCAGCCACTATCCCAAACAACCAGTACAAAGACCATGCAAATATGTCCCCTAAAAGGTAATGTGTGTATGGGAAACCATAACACCCTGACGTGGCAGACGGCTGCCACAAACACAGCTGCCACTGGTGAGCCATGTACATCACCAGTAAATCAATAAATATGTGTGTCAGTGTGTTGAAGCAGCAGCAGAGACAAATGTGCATTAAACACATATATTTTATTTTTGCAATGTACGAGAGATATCGTATATACTGCCTGTCATGATATGAAGCTAGTTGTTTTACAGTGAACAAACTGAAACCACATTGAGTAGGCCAGCAACCCACATGTCGTGCAAAGTCACTAGCCCCTCTACAGATGATGAACAGTACAGATAATATGCAGTAGGTGCATGGTGTGTACTATGCAGTAGCCCCACACCCCCCACATGCTGCTGCATGCCCCAAATGCCTTTTTCACATATGTGTGCATGTAGACAGTAGGTGGTGCATGATGACGGCCCAACACACACCAGTCATGAAGTTTTAACCAAAACATATCTGCCGCACAAAACACATGGCACAAACCTGCAAAAGCATAAGTAGAAAAATGTCTGCAACTGCACACACACATACATATATATATGTCACAGATGTCACATAATCCACCATATAGCAAATAAAGCACCACAAATCTCCTCTAAAACACTGTGCAAATGCAAAATGAGGATAGGTTAACAGGGACAAGAGGAACATGATCCCAGAGAATAAACCAAACGTAAACTCACACACAGACAGAGATAGCACCATGCAGAAGGTCTGCTGCAATGGGTGGCGTGAATACAGTATGCGTATACATATGGCACAGCACATGGAATGCACCAATGAAGGACGAACATGGACACCCACACTGCCACACTGCCAAATTACTGGTGCAATGTGAGTTCCGAAATGTCAGGAGATAAATAGGACTGTGCAGACATGCATTGCTATGTCTGTAAATCAATGTAGAGCGGCACGTCTGTGCACTAACCAAACACACTAACCTGTACATAGAGGTTGAAAGAAAGGTCAAACATGGGCCAGTAACTCACACAGAAGCCACACTGCCACATGCTCTGGTGTATCAACATATTCAGTCACATGCACATGCACCATGTACGATGAACAATGACACAGTGATGCCCTACATGCACTGTAACACACGTGGTGAGGGCAAACATCAACCGAAGATGTTGGCGCACAGCAAAGTGGTGTGTTGGTAAATACCGTGTCATGTACAAGTGCAGGGTAGCCCTACAAATACAAGAGGACCTATACAATGTCACCCCTGTGCCACATGCATAGTTGTATGCTCCTGGTGAACTAAACAGATGAGGATATCCTGCAGTGCAGGTCACACACATAGCCCACATACACTAACACAATGTCAGATGGATGTACAACATACAGCAAGTATGTCAGTCCCTGCTGCACATGTAGGAGCCTGTACACAGTGTCCATGGCACAAATAATGGCTGCAAACCAACATGGGACAGTTAAGACTGTCCGTGAATCTCTGGGCATGCATAGGCAAGTGTGACATCTCAATCTGCCACAGTATGCAAAAGGTCATGTATGTCTCCTTTGATGAACACCACACCCAGCCAGAGCACAGTAGCAATGTTGTGTAGGACATGCGTCTTATGCTCAAAGTAGCAGTCCAACAATAATGTCCATCATAGGCATGTGGGCCACTCGCAAAGGTCAGACATCCTATGGCACCATCTCCCAGGGATAGCTGCATGGTCATGTTGGTGTCTCTGCACGTGTGTGATGGTGCCTGCAGATGCAGTGTAGTCGATGTGCAGTGTGTGTGCACTGCCCTGTAACAGAAGGAGAAACACTGTCATGGTATGTTGCACAGAACATCAGGGGACATTGAAGGAAGGCAGACATCAATATGTATAGTATGCAAAGTCAGATATGCAAACATTACATTAGCACAACACAGAACACAGTGCATGTTGGGGAAATGTGGAAATTCAGCCATACACGAGGGTGTCCTATGGATATGGTCATGTCCATGCACATATTACACAGGCGTCTCACAGCTCCACCCCATGTCCATCAGCATTGGTGCATAGAGACCCCACAGGAAAACTCCCTGAAAAACACAGCAAAACACAAACATATAAAGGCTGATGTCAGTCCAAAAAGATCCAAGATGAAACCTACCCTCTGTCTGCAGCAAGTGTCTGCTAGGGACTGTCTGAGGCAGGCAAAGGCCATAGCACGTCACAGTGAATATAGAAGATGTCAGAGAAATGTGTAGAATCACCATATCCCCATTTCCAGCTGCCGTTGGCGCATGTCCAAATTAGGGCGTCATCTGTGATACCGAAAAACTGATGGATAGTGGTCTGTCAGCACATAAGAGAGAGGTCAGTTCACAACATAAAACAGATGCGCACAATGTATACAAGGTCAACAGCAGTAGGTTGCAGATAGCAGAGTTCACAACCCTCCACAGATGTAAAAAAACCACCCACTACATGATAATGCAAACTGTATGCACACTGCATTACACACCCACGCTAGAAAAACACACACACACAGTATGTTAAGGTGAGCATGCCACCAGTAGCATACGGCCTGTCTGTGCACAATTGGAGATCAGTGGAGATAAATCTTGGCCAAAGCAATGCTACACAGCAGTTGGCTGATGCTACAGTGTCATGGAAGGGTGTATGTGCAGCCCACCACCAGAATATCTAGGACATGTGGACACACGCAGCTCACTTGGATGTGTCCCAGAAACAGTGCTGGAGCAGATGAACTGGGCAGGAACACATGTGCATGTGTGTGATAACATTAACATATGGGGTACAGGGGTGCAGACCAAAGAGGTGAACCACAACATATGTGTATTGGACAGATAACCTCAGACATGAGTTGTGGCTGATTGGAGTGGAGGAGTGGCCTAGTGGTTGGGGCAAGGTACTACAGGCTGGAAGGACAGCAACCTTGGGCCGGAAGGACTGGGGTTTCTAGTCCCACAGGTGCTCCTTGTGGTCTTGGGCAAGCCACTTAACCCTCCATTGTCCATGTTCCCTGTAAGTATTAGTGTATGTGTCTCATATCCCCTCGTGTTAAATGTATCCCCCAACCGCTTTGACCCGGTCAAAAGCGGGATATAAATGCAGCTAAATAAATAAATAAAATAAATTGTCCCCACAGACCATTTACCTGTATGTCCACCTAGCCCAGTCCCCTGCACATTGAGTGGGGTACAGACAGCGGTCATTGCACCACAGCACCAGGAAGGTCACAAAACATATCCTGTCCATGGATAAACACACAAGAAACATACATATGTCATGTTGGAGCTGTGTAACATACACAGCACCATCACATCATCACCCCTCATGCACTCCAAATCTGTTACAGTCTGTCTTTTGTCCATTACACTGTACTGAATTGCCCCTGCCAAAGTCTCCAATGACGTGTTAATGTTAAAATGAAAGGGCCTGTACTCCATACGCCCCATTTCATCACCTCTACGCTGCTGCAGACACTGTTGACCATAACTGTCACCCTGATATACTGTCCTCGCATGTCCATAATGCCTCTGTACTAACCTCCTGCCCCTCATATCTCACCCATCACACCTTCAGTGTGTGTTTTGTTGGGCCCACCTCCCCTGCGTGCCTGCACCCAGTTGCTGGAACACAGGGATATGTCCTAGGTCTGCCTCTTCTAGATCTCTATACCAAATGCCTTGCTGTGGCTATCTGTACCCCTGCCGTTCAGTACCACCCGTATGCTGATGAGTGCCAAATATATCTCACTATCCCTGAACAGTCTCTGGCAATCCAGACCCCGAGCTCTGTTTGCGTGTTTGACAATGCTGGCTTGATGTCTCCCCGCTGCCTGAAACTGAACATGGCCATGACCCAACATCTTATGTCTCTCCCGAAACCCTACCCCCATATCAGGTGTCTGTGTATAGGTTGCAACACATTGCTTCACTTTGATATGCAATGTAGTTGTCTATGACTCCTCTCTCTCCTTCCCCACACATATGCATCATGTAGCTAAGACGTGCAGTGTCAATCTAGATAACACGAGCAGCATCCCCCACATCCTCCCTGAACACACAACTAAAACGTAAATGAAGCCCTTAGTCACCTCCCGTATTGCTTACTGTAACCTACACCTTGTTGTTATCCCCTTGAATCATCTGTGTCTGCCTCAATCTATCCAACACTCCGCTGCATGGCTCATCTGCCAGCCTCACCATGGCCATAATACTGCTCTCGTCAAGTCACATCACTGGCTCACAATCCTTTTCTGCATCCAGGTGTAGGTTACCACGCTGAGCTAATGATGCAGTAACTGTGGATGTACTCTGTACTTTCCTCCTGTATATCAACTCCTACTAATACTAATACTACTGAGCATGTATATATTGTTGCCAGTCCTACATAGCGCTGTACACAAACATGTAACACACAGTCCGTGCTCATCAGTGTATGTTATGTAATCAATGTGCATATCCCCCATCGTGACATCCACACATCCAGGCAACTGGTCCCACCTATGTCCCGCCTTCCTACTGTTAACCCCACATCACACTCCATTTACCTTGCTGCACCCTACAGCTGGAACCAACAACCTGTGTGTGTGAACACCAGCCACCTTGTCCAACCATCTACCAAGTTCGTGTGAAAGGTAATGTGCACACCTATGGCAAGTACCCCAGTCTCACCTGATCCCCGTGCACCCACAGTTATCCCCTACACACACTGCATGTGCTTTTATTTGACTATCTCGAATGCTCTGATGGGCAGGGATTGTCTTCCATTTGTCTGTGTAGCGTTGTGTATGACTGGTACCGCTATACAAATGTTCAATAGTGGAGGTAGTACATGTATGTATATATACTAATGTGATATCCAACATATGCAGTACTTGCATGAGAAGACCCCTGCAATCATCTGGCACCTGGTTGCCGTTCCCTCACATATGTCACCATGGCCACATACAGGACGGCACGTAGGATCATCTTCCAGATCCTCATTAATTTGGACTCGGAGATCGTGCCTCAGAGCAATGTTGTGCAGTATGCAACAGGCCAGAATTATCTTTGCAACAGTCATGGGTTTGTATTGTAAGGCCCTGCCGGTCCTATCCAAACACCTGAAGCAACTTTTCAAAGGTGCGCTCGATGACTGAGCGGCTGGAGGCATGGGCCTCATTGTACCTCCTCTCTGCACATGTCCACGACAGATGCACATGAATCCAAGATCTACGTTATACCCACGGTCTGCAAGACACTACTGAGTCACGCAGCACGCGATCAACGGCCTGGACTCAACTCGCTGAGGTAAGCTCTCAAGCACAGAACATTCAAATCTGATAAGCGACCTCTAGTTTAATCTGAAATTGACACAGGGTCCGCTAACCGTCTCTAGCTTGGACACTACGATACTGCTGTACAGTATATATTTACCGATACTGTGACTGGGCCGCATACTGTTACCTTACTTTAATGTTACTGTTACTGATACTGTGATACTTGTAATATTTGCAATTTGCCACTACTTCATATTTACAACTCATGGTACAGCTACTGTTAATGCTACTGGGATACATACTGCTACTGTTACACACTGTTACTGTTAATGTGCTACTTGTGATACTTAAATTTGCCATTCCATCGTATTTCTTTTACTGCGATACTCACTTCCATTTATCTGTCACCAAATCGTGAGATATACCCATTCTTCTCTACGGGTCCCTGAGTAGCTAGAAATGGAACCACTCAACCTCTTTCTAATAGTATGCATGTGTGTGTTGGCCCAAGCACACTCTTACCTCCCCAATGTGCACTACAGTGTAATGCACTATTTCAGACCTAGCTATTATCTTTACCCCCTTCCAATACCCCCACCTTTTCAGCGCAACCCACCCCACATAGCCACAAACTACCCGGCAAAACCCATAGACCTTTCCCGCCCAGGAAAAACAAGACAAAGAGAGTCAACAAACCCACGTCACATAAAGCGAAGAGTAATAAGCCTGACCTATTTCAATCTCGTCACCTGCCTACCTCCCAAACAGCGCATGTTGAATATAGCATCATCCTCATCAACGCCAGATCGATTAGAAACAAAACACCTATCATCTACAATATCATCTCGGACGAACAACCAGACATCCTCTGTATAACGGAAACCTGGATCAATGACTCCGACCCCGCAATAATAAATCAGCTAAATAAACCTGGATACAAAGTGTACAACTGCCCTCGCACCAATAGGAGGGGTGGGGGCGTCATCATAATAGCCAAAACCATCTTACAACTAACAACCACCTCCCTGAGCTCAAATGATGACATGGACATACTCAAAATAGAAAATACAGCTGTTTCCATCTGTCTTATCTACAGGTCCCCCTCGTCACACCATGAAACACTCGCCCCAGCTCTTGAAACCATCTCCAACACCCAAATTCGAAAATTCCAAATCATTTTGGGAGATCTGAATCTAGCATCACTTCCACCTAGTCATGCAACCAATTTCATGGAAGCCATGGTACAACTGGGGTATCAACAAATCATAAGTGACGCCACCCATGAAAAGGGAAATACCCTAGACCTGGTTTTCCTACCCGCAAATCAGCAAACGGGCAACGAGGAACCCATGATTAGAATAACTCCAGTACCATGGTCTGACCACCACCAAGTTGATCTCAAAGTAAAACTGCCCGCCCCGCCTAAAAATGCAAAAGCCAGGAGGTCAACATACACGCGGAGGAGTTTCAACAAATTCAACGAGGAAAATCTTATAGGCTCCATTGCTTCCCGCATTAATTTGGAATGCACGGACCTCGAGGATCTCACCAACAGATGGAACAGTGGTATACTGGAAGTATCCAACCCTACTTGGAAAACCCCAACAGACTCAGCCAAACTCCGATCTGAACCGTGGTACACCGCTACGCTGACCAGAATGAAAAGGACACTCCGCAAATCAGAGCGGAAATGGAGACAAACAAAGGACCATGAGCACAGGACAGAATACCTGTCTCTACTCGCTAAATACAAGGAGGAGATTAACTCAGCGAAAAGAACTCATCACACAAATCTGTTGAACAAGGCCATTAAAAACAAACCCCGCAAATTATTTGAACTAGTCAAAACCTTAACAAAAACAACACTGGATGACCACACCAACAATGAAATCAAACCTCAAACTTTAGCAAACCACTATGCAAGCAAACTCACAGCATCAACGCCTATGCAATACATGGACCCAACCCCCTCAAGGTCTATTCCATCCATGACAATCTGCACCAGGCAGGATCAGCTCTGGTGCACTTTTCACAAAGTAAACAACCATCAGATTACTACCATAATCACAAACATCAACACCACCACCTCCCCACTAGATCCATGCCCAGCCGCCTGGATCAAAGCAGTGAAACAAGACATCGCCCATCACGTCGCCCACATAGTCAACCTATCACTGCAACAAGGTGACATGCCCACACAACTTAAGAAGTCTATCATAAGGCCTATCCTGAAAAACAAAACAGTCAATAAGGTCGACCCGGCATCTTACCGACCAATATCCAGCATATCCTTCCTGGCCAAGGTCATCGAAAAGGCCGTGCTACTCCAACTTCAAGACCACTTGGATGCGAATGAAACCCTGGACAATCAGCAATATGGATTCAGACGGCATCACGGCGTTGAAACACTACTCCTAGCGCTGCTAGACAACCTCCTTAAGGGTCTAGAAGACAAAAAGAAAATGTTTCTACTTATATTCATCGACATATCAGCCGCATTCGATACTGTTCACCATGGAACCCTCATAAACAGACTAAAATCAATAGGAATAGCGGGAACCCCACTAAAATGGTTCACTTCGTACATATCGAATAGAATGCAACAGGTACAGTTCAATGGGGAAAAGGCAGAACCTTTCACACAAACTCAGGGCATACCACATGGCTCGGCCCTCTCTGCGCTCCTGTTCAATGTGTATATGCAACCACTCTGCAAAATTTTCCAACGGCATAATATCAAATACCACGTCTACGCAGACGATATTATGTTGTACACGCAACTGGACACGGTCGACCCGAACTACACCCAACTAGAGGAGTGCCTAAGCGAGATGCAAGCCTGGCTGCACCAAAGTAACATGGCAATAAATCACAAGAAAACGGAGGTAATGTACATCTCCAAAAAGCCGAACTTCAACCCCCCCGCAACAATCACCCTATGTAACAATACATACCAAACAAAGGACGAAATAAAATATCTGGGGGTGACGCTCGAAAGCGACCTTAAGATGGAGAAACACCTCCGCAAAACCAACCGAGCCATCTTCCACAAGCTAAGAGTCCTGCAACCACTAAGGAGTATTATCGAACCCCAGGATTTCAGGACAGTGGCGCAGGCACTCATCATGCCACATTTTGATGACTGCAACGCCATTCTGCAGGGTCTCCCAAAGAAAACCCTAAACATTCTGCAAATGGCGCAAAATGTAGCCGCCAGGGTCATAATGAAAAAAGGATTTGCGGATCACATCACCCCGGTATTGATTTAGCTACACTGGCTCACCATTTTCTGCCCGCATAAAATATAAGACCCTCACGACCACTTTCAAGCTCATACGCAACACAGCCCCGTCATTCCTCTCCACCTTGATCTGCTCTCAACCACTCAACAGAAGCAGGAGAACCATCAATACTAACACCCTGATAGTTCCATCAGATATTAGAGCTGTTAAAACTAGCACAAGTAACAGAGCTTTCTCATACTCTGCACCAACACTCTGGAACCATCTGCCGCCAGAGTTACGAGCCAGCAAAGACCTAACTGACTTTAGGAAAAACCTCAAGACCTATTTATTTCAGAGTCATTTCAATTTGTTTTAAGCCCAAAGCTTAAGATTATTCACCGCAATAATCCATTGCATACCTATGTACACCTGATAGTTTATGTAAGTTTATATTTGGTTTTTGTGTATACTGTTTTGTGTATACTGGTTATTTGTATATATGTACATATCCCACATCAGTGTATTTATGTAACAGTGCCCCTTATACCCAAAGGTATGAGTATACATGTATCCAGATATACATGTATACGGATATACTTATACTTATACAGATACACTTATTTACACCACTTGTGTGATGTGCCTACCCTCCTAATCATCCTATGCGCGCCCCAAATTCTACTGTATTTATTACTCTTGAATTTGTTTTGTGTATACTGGTTATTTGTATATATGTACATATTCCACTCAGTGTATTTATGTAAACAATGCCCCTTATACCCACTTGTGTGATGTGATGTGCCTACCCTCCGAATCAACCTATGCGCGCCCCAAATTCTACTGTACTGATTTGACAGTTCTCCTATTGTAATCGGACCGCTGCTGATCGCTGGAAGCAGCGGTATATAAATGTTTGCTAAATAAATAAATATAAATAAATGCACAGGGGTCAGCAACCAGGGATGACACCCATATCCTGCATCACCTGCAGAAAAAATGTAGAAAGTTAAAGCAGAGGTTGATCCACACACACATGCACACAAGCATGTACATGCAAACCAACAGCACAGACAGGTCTCTGGGAAATATATGACAGCACATGCTGACACACAACATGTATGCGGCAGTGTTTGGAGGTGTGAGACAGGGACAACGGGGGAGGGGTAAGGTGTGCAAACTACATCATCTGTAACCACAGGAAACACATAGCCAAACAACCGTAGCCGACAGGTAGTAGCACCGGCTGCAAACACATCAGCCACACACATGGCAATGCACCCTGGGCAAGGGTAGTGATGCACACATATGCAAGCGTGTGATAGCCATGATACTGGCCACACACAGCAGTTGAAACAAGAAAACTTCCCTGAGTTGCCCAGATAGGATGGCTGACACAACAATATATTGTTGAATATACATGAAACAAACATGTGTCTTGTACTATGCCCACACAAAGCACACAATGTGAAATGGCCAGAAATGTCAGAGGTGAATGTGCCACAAACACAAAACACTGTAGCAAAGAAGACCTTGAAGGAAAGTACCCCCCCCCCTTTGAACACACACACAGATGACACACAAACACAACTGGGGACACCCTGCAAACACAGACATGTGCGCCTACGTGTACTCAGAGGTACACCATGTGCATGTCTGAGCTGAGAAATACACACCCAGCAGTATACAGTCCTTATATTGTCCAGCCTCAAACTGTCTGAATAGTGCTGAGTGATGCAGGATAAAAGAGTCATGGATGGACCCTGCAAACCTAGGGACCACATTCAGAATACACATATTTGCATCACATACAACCTGAACATTCAGGGAATGGTAGTGTTTGCGTTTGTGGAACACTACCTCCCTGTCTCTGGGCGGGACCAGGGCAACATGTGTGCAATCAATAGCTCCCATCATGTGTGGTATCCATGCAACCTCCTCAAAGGCCTAGTTCGGGGTCACCCACTGTTGCCTACTGTTGGGAATGGCAATGTAATTCCCCACCTGGCTGACCATGGCATGCAGGAGCTGGTGGAGACAGCGTGAGAAGGTAGGCTGGCTCATGCCACCCACTGCGCCCACAGATGACTGGAAACAGCCAGAGGCAAAAATGTAGGGAAGCCAGGAGCTTGACCAAACCCGGTATGGCATATGACCGACCAGTCAGGGGCTCAAGGTCAGGTCTTAGATCCTCATAGAGCTCCCTAATAGCTCCTGTGTTCAGATGGTATAGGGAGATGACCTGGTCCTCATGCATGTCCTGGAGCTGGGCCCTGGGCCTGAAGAGGCGAGGCTGGTGAGGGTGCAGCTCGGCACGCCTCCTGTGTCATGCCAGCACAGCCCTAGCTTGCATGGCCCCCACAGCCGCAGGTCGGAGTTGCAGCGGGTCTGCACCCATTCCATGTGCCTCAGCATCATGAACACCATCTCCCTTGTCAGGCAACCGTGGGTCCTGAGCACCCCCCAATGCACATGCAGCCACCACAAAGGCAGCCATCATTGAAAACAGATATACCGGAGACAGAGGGTCTCCTCTCAACTGCCCCTCACCTCACCTCCACCACCTTCAACCTGCCACTCACTTCACCTCCTCTACCCTATGCCTGCTAATCACCTCACCTCCTCCACCCCCCGCCTGCTCCTCACCTCACCTGCCCCTCACCACCCCATACCACCTGCCGCCTGCTGCTCACCTCACCTGCTGTAAACCTGACAAATACCTCACATCGTCTGCCCTGCATCTCACCTACACAAAACCCTCGGCATATACCACGTATGCATGAGAATTTATTACCTTTTTCCCGGGGCGCATGCGCAGCGGCGCAAGCCTGATGTCTGTGCGTGTTGGGGATGCATGTAACGTCTATGAACGTGACCCATGTGCATGTATTACATGGGGCTCCACGCACGCAGATGGCATATGCAGCATGCAGGCATGGCACATGCGCATGCGACGTGCGTGTGTGCCCATTCACTTGCGTCATGCACGTAGCCCAGTGCAGCACATGCGCATGGGAGTCGCTCATACAATGCATGCGCAACACGTGCAGCACACACACCACAGCGCATGCGCAGATAGCGCACACATGCTGAAGCACATGCGCAACGCGCGTAAAGCCACGCCTCCTGAAAAATGCATAAATAGGTCTGTACACATGGTAAACGAGGGTTTTGTTATTTATTTATTTATTTAACACTCATTTATATACCGCAACTTCCAAAGTTCAGTTGCGGTGTACAATTAACAACAATTAACAAAGCGCAGTTTGTTTTACATAGAACATCTTAAAAATTGTACATTGAACATCATAAGTTTAAACAGAGCAACGAGTAATAAACTAAACAGTATATTTAAGCTAGAGCATTGTGAGTAACAATTAACTAACAAATGTAATGTCTAAAACAGCATAAGACAGTACATAACATATGCAACTATATACATGTGGAGGTATTTGGGTATAAGAGCTTGGATCATCGTTTCGTATGTTGTTGTTGTTGTTAAGTGCCGTCGAGTCGGAGTCGACTCATGGCGACCCTCTGGATAGCTATCCTAAATTGTGTTCGGTCTTCAGTCAGGAGGCTCATTGTTGACAGACTGGTACCTGTAGCTGCTGTTATTGTATCGATCCATCTCATTGCTGGCCTTCCTCTTTTGCGTTGACCTTCTATCTTGCCAAGCATAATGTCTTTCTCTAATGATTTCTCTCTTCGCATGATGTGTCCAAAGTATGAAAGTCGAAGTCTTGTCATCTGAGCTTCTAAAGAAAGCTTAGGTTTGATCTCCTCTAGTACCGACTGGTTTGTTCTTCGGGCAGTCCATGGTATACACAGTATTCGCCGCCAACACCATAATTCAAAGGCATCAATTTTCTTCCTATCTGTCTTTTTCACTGTCCAGCTTTCACATCCATATGATGTTATTGAAAATCGTTTCGTATAAGCTATATGTATTGTCCATTTAGAAGGTGGGTATGTACTTGAATATGGTCGGGCACCTGTTTATCCTTTATCTAAGTTGAGTGCTAGGTTTTCCATGGTATTATAGTGTTTAGTGAATAGATATGTTTTTAATTTTTTACGGAATTCCACGATCTCTGTTAGTGATCGTAGATCCTCTGGTAGAGAATTCCAAATGGTTGGAGCTATGTGAGAAAAGGCTCTATTATTTATTTATTTATTTATTCATTTAACAATTATTTCTATACCGCTCTTTCCCAAGTATCAAGTGCGGTTTACAATGAACAGTAAGTTATATGTTATGTGAAATAGCATACCTAGTCATTTTACATAGAAACAGGTGGAATATTTACAAGTAACAATATAGGTTTGAAACAGTAAACTATTAGAACATATTTACATTGTAGGTATTTACAAATTATATCATAGATCAATTGTGATGCATAAATTATTTTAAATGTGACAGATCACAGTTATCTGTATGTATGAGTGGTGTGGTTAAGTATTGTGTGGTTATGTTATTTGTTAATTTATGTGCTTTTATGAAGTCTTTTGGAATCTTTAGTTTATTTAATTGTCCTTTTCTGTGAGTAGGCTTAGATGGTTCTTTGCATATTAGATTACATAGAGTAGTCGGAGCCAAATCATTTAAGGCTTTGAATGATGTTATTATTGTTTTGTATATTATCCTGCTTTGTATTGGTAACCAGTGAAGGGATGCTAGTATTGGCGTTATGTGTTGGAGTGAGTTTATTTTTAATATAATTCTAGCTGTTGCATTTTGAGCTAGTTGAATTCTTTTAATTTTTTTTTTTGAAATGCCCATTAGTATTAAGTTGGCGAAATCAAAGTGAGGGGTTATGGTAGCTTGTATTATATTAATAAAATCTTGTATAAATACTAGAGGGCGTAGTTGTTTGAGGATTTTAAGTTTGAAATAAATTTTCTTTATAGTATTTTTAATGTGGGTTTCCATTGTAAGATGTGTATCTAAGATAACACCTAGATATCTTATTTCGTGTTTTACCTTTAATTTCTTGGTCTTGTAGATTATGTGAGTTGGAGGGATAAATGATTGATTTTTTGTTACGATAGGACTTCTGGTTTTAGTATGATTTATGTGGAGATTTTGAGTTTTTAGCCATATTGTGATTTCGTTATAGCAGTCTGATAGGAGTTGTAACGGTAGGTTAGGGGATCGTAAATGGGATGTACATCATGATATCATCCGCATAGAGGTGATATTGTACTCCAAATTTCTTAAAGATATTGCAGACCGGGTTTTTATGTAAATATTGAAAAGTAGGGCTGATAGTGCTGAAGCTTGTGGTAAACCTATTCTTGCTTATATGTAGTGGAGGTTTGATTACCTATTCTTACATTTGCGTTCTGTTGTTTAAATAGGAGGTGAACCATTTATGTACTGTAGAGTTTATGCCTATCTGACGTAGGTTTTTGAGCATTAATGAGTGATGTACACTATCAAAAGCTGCTGATATGTCAATGAAAAGGAGGATGAAAGCCTGTTTTGTGATTGTCGATTCCTCTTAGGAGAGTATCGAATAATACTGTTAGAAGTGTTTTCTACACCGTGGCGTGGTCGAAATCCATATTGTTGCTCATCAAGTGGATAAGATGCGTCTATGTATTCCTGTGTCTGTAATTGCACTACTTTTTCAAATTATTTTGGCCAACAATGGTATGCTAGAAATGGGCCTGTAAGATACTGGAGATGTTTTGTCTAGATTGCAATTCTTTAGGATTGGGCGTATTTGTGCATGTTTAAGCGAGGGTGGGAGGTAACCTTGGGTTAATGAAAGGTTGACTATTGGGAGAACACAAGAACACAAGAACACAAGAAATGCCATACTGGGTCAGACCGAGGTCCATCAAGCCCAGTATCCTGTTTCCAACAGCGGCCAATCTAGGTCATACGTACCTAGCAGTTTCCCCAAAAGACACAGGTTCTGCAGTGCTTGTACTAGGTCAAGCATTGATATCCTGGGTCCCTTTTTAATAGTGGTTTATGGACCTTTCCTCCAGGAAACTTGTCCAAACCTTTTTAAACCCAGCTACACTAACAGCCCTTACTACATCCTCCGGTAACAGATTCCAGAGTTTGATTACACGTTGAGTGAAGAAATATTTTCTCTTATTTGTCTTAAATAGTTTACCCTGTAGCTTCATTACATGTCCCCCTAGTCCTTCTATATTCTGATAGCGTAAACAATTGATCCACGTTTAATCCGTTCCACTCCATTCATTAATTTATAGACCTCTATCATATCTCCCCTCAGCCGTCTCTTTTCCAGGTTAAAGAGCCCTAACCTTTTTAGCCTCTCTTCATAGGAGTAGCCTTCCATCCCCTTCACCAATTTGGTGGCTCTTCTCTGTACTTTTTCTAATAACTCTATGTCCTTTTTAAGATACGGTGACCAGAATTGCACACAATATTCAAGGTGCGGTCGTACCATGGAGCGATACAGAGGCATTATAATATCCTTTGTTTATTCTCCATCCCTTTCCTTATGATACCTAGCATTCTATTTGCTTTCTTGGCCGCCGCTGCACACTGGGCGGAGGGTTTTAACATGTTATCCACGATGACTCCTAAATCTTTTTCCTGGGTGGTGGTTTCTAATGTGGAGCCTTGCATCGTGTAACTATAGTGTGGGTTGTTCTTTCCTAGGTGCATAACTTTGCACTTGTCCACATTAAATTTCATCTGCCATTTGGATGCCCAGTCTTCCAATTTATCCAGATCCTCCTGCAGTTTTCCACAATCCTCTTGGGTTTTAACAACTTTAAACAGTTTTGTGTCATCTGCAAATTTGATAACCTCACTAGTTATTCCTTTTTCCAGGTCATTTATGAATATGTCAAAAAGTAGGGGACCCAGTACAGATCCCTGGGGTACTCCACTATTCACCTTTTTCCATTGGGAATATTGGCCATTTAGCCCTACCCTCTGCTTTCTATCTTTTAACCAGTTCCCGATCCACAATAGTACACTGCCTCCTATCCCATGACTTTTTAGCTTTGCCAAAAGTCTCTGATGGGGGACCTTGTCAAAAGCTTTCTGAAAGTCCAGATACACTATATCAACTGAAACAAATACATGCCCCCCTCCCTTACTATATCATGTACAGGATGCTGCATCAGCCAGCCTTCTGCATCTGGCACCCTGGGGACTCGAACCCATTACGCCTGTATCAGCAGTCACTGCAGTAACCATTGTGCTACAGCTCTGTATAAGGAGAATGTAGGATAGTAGTGTAGGCAGTGTGTTTTTTATCCAAGATACTGGGCGTGGATCTAAATATGAAGTTGTAGTATTGAGTCCGGAGATGATAGTTTTTAATGTCACTTTTGTAATAGAGTAAAAATCTGACCAATCATCAACAGACTGGTGAGAAGTGTTAAAAGTATCTAAAGGTATTGAAGGTTTCTTTGATTTATTTTGGTAGTGATTAGCTAGGGTTTGTTCTGAGATGTCAGTGATTTCATTGCTGGGGGTTTGAGCGTTATTGGTTAGATTTCTGACAATGGTAAATAGCTCTCTAGGTCTATTATAAGATTTTGATAGGGTTGCTGCATAGTAGTTTTTCTTTGTGTTGTCTAATGTTTCCTTATATTTTGTGAGATGGTGATTGTTTATTTATTTATTTATTTATTTATTTATTTATTTTTCTTATATACCGCGCTCTTAAATCAGTGCGGTTTACACATGAACAAATATAAACACAATGGTACAAACAGCATTGGTTTTTTACAATGAACAAGGTAAATAAACTTGGTAAAACATGGTAATTATATATAAATAACTATATACATGGCAACTATATACATGGATATTTTGGTTAATTATTAATGCCGTGGATAAGAAGTTAATTAAATTAAAGAGTAAATATGCTAAATATAGTGAGAATAAATATGTCCTATAGTGAGCAGGTAATAATCATCGTAATTATCCATTCTCTACAGGGGTCAAATATGAAAGATCTGCATGAGAGCTGTTTTCAGATGGAGTAGCTTCGGATGGAGTAGCTTCGGGGTAGTATGTTAGGAACAAATAGTGCTTCAGTGCCTTTCTGAACTTAATCAGACTTGAGATAGCTCTGATTTCGGGTGGAAGGGCATTCCAGGCTCTGGGTGAAAACAGAGAGAAAGCTCTAGAGGCTGTTGATTTAGAACATTTTGTGATGACTTTGGTAGGTCGATGGAGTTTAATGTAACAGATCTCCTGGATCTGTTATTTGGGGTGATATGAATCATATTGCTGAGAGGTGATTGAGATGGGCACTTTGATGCTTTAAAAGTCATGACCAGGGTCTTGTATAGAGTTCTGGCTTGTAGGGGTAGCCAATGTAAGCTCATCAATATTGGGGTTATGTGCTCTGATCGTGGAGCACCTACGAGGATTCTCGCGGCTGCATTCATGGCTAGACGGAGGGGATTTATGGTGGATTGCGGGAGACCATGTAGAATGATATTGGCGAAATCCAAGTGTGGTAATACCAGTGCTTGGAATATGGTACGGAAGTCGGAGTAGTTAAGTAAAGGTCGGAGATTACGTAATGATCGTATCTTGTGGTAGATTGCACTCGTTGTTTTCTTAATGTGGGCTGCCATATTAAGCTGTTGATCTAATATAATTCCCAAGTATCGAATTGTGGGTTGTGCTTTCAACTCAATGTTGTTTACCTGGAGAGAGGTAGGTGGTATGAATGTTGGGTTCCGTGTAATGAATAGAACATCTGTTTTGTTATGGTTTATCCGTAAATTCTGATTGAGGAGCCAGTTGGATACAGCTTCAAAGCAGTGAACTATTGGTGTAAAATCTGGTTGTTTTATGTTGAATGGGGCAAACATCAGGATGTCATCAGCATAGGCAAGACATTGTATGTTGAAGGTGCGTATGAGATCGCAGATTGGCTGCATATAAATATTGAACATTAAGGCGGACAATGAGGAACCCTGCGGGACACCTTGTTTAAGGGGGAATGGATCAGACGTTGATTCTCCTGTTCTGACTTGCAGCTGTCTATCAGATAAGTAGGATTTACACCATTTCAGGGCTAGTCCTTGGATTCCCTTGTCTTGGAGGCGCTGTAGTAGAGTATTGTGGTTTACTGAATCGAATGCTGCAGCTATGTCGAGAAAGATAAGAGTGAACCCTTGGTGGATATTATCAATGCCTATGATTAGGCTATTGAACAGTGTTGTGAGAAGGGTGTCGACGCCATGTTCTTCTCTGAAGCCATGTTGTGAGGGGTCCAAAGGGGATTCGGAGTCAACATGATGCTGTATTTGTCGCTGGACTACTTTTTCCATGATTTTTGCCAGTAGAGGGATGCTGGAGATGGGTCTGAAGGATTCAACTTTTGTTGGGTCAAGTTTACTGTTCTTCAGGAGCGGGCGGATGGATGAGTATTTCAGGCTCTGAGGAAAGGATCCTGTTGAGAAGGAGTGATTGACAATCTTGCTAATAGTTGGGCTAAGTTCATGTCGTAGTTCTTTGATCCACCTGGCTGGGCAGGGGTCATTTGGTGCAGTAGTTAAATTAATAGCTGCTATGGTATCTTCGATCTCTTTGTGGGATACCTGGGAAAATTTGTCAAGCGATGCTAATTGGACCACGGTCTGTGGAGTAGAAGGTGATGATGTTGTGGTAATCGTACTAGACTGTATAATTTTTGATTGTAGGTATATGGCATAGTCTTGGGGGTGTGGCATAGGTGTTTGGGTTGTGGTTGGGTCACCTGTTAAGGATTTAACTATATTGAAGAGGTCATGTGGCTTGTTTAAGGACCTCATTAGTGCATCTGAGTGGAATTTTTTTTTTCTCTCAATTGTCATTCTCCGGTGAGTTTGTAGGTATGAATTGTACAAGCAGAGTGCGTCAGGAGAGCGAGAGGAGCGCCAGCGTCTCTCGAGTCTGCGCAGGTGAAGGAGAGATTCTTGTAATTCAGAGGAGATCCATGGTTTATGTTTGTATATTTGTATATATTGTATATTTCCTTGTGTATTGTCAACTTAGATTTTCGCCATTTAGTTTTGAGTTTTCTTAGTTCTCTTTTCATTTTTTTAATGTGTTGTTAAACCATGGTGTACGGTTTGTTTTAGTGTGTACCCTCTGTTTATTTGTGTAATTATTTTTAGCTGCATTGTTTATAGTTTCGTACCAGTTGTTAACCGCATCATCCAAATCTGATGTGGATGGTAAGAGGTAGGGGATAGTTGAGTCCAGGAATTCAGTTTCATTAAATTTTTTAAATTTTGTGGTAGGGCCACTTCTTGTATAATTTTTGACGCTAGTGGTAGGATATATGAGGTTTATTTTGATAATATAATGATCTGACCAAGGCATCTCTGTGCATTCTATGGAATTTGAGTTAAGTAGCTTGAAGAATGTATCAGGAAGAAAAACCAGATCAAGTGTTCCTCCTTTGATATGTGTTGCAGTGTTTATTATTTGATGATAATCTATATCTGATATAGTGTCTAGAAATAGTTTGGAATCCAGTATTGGTAGTGATGGAAGATTAAAATCGCCTAGCATGATTATGGGGTTTTGTTCGGTAGATGTGCTAAGGAGTTCAATAAGGGAATCCAGGCAATCTGATTTTTGATCTGGGGGTCTATAAATTAAACAAATTCTCATGTGACTGATTTTTATCAATAATGTGTCTATGTTATTAGAAATGTTTGATTGGATTGATTTGGCATTTAATATCTTTTTCGTCATCATTAGTACTCCTCCGCTTTTTTTATTGGATCTATGTTTGTAAAATATGTCATAGTTATCATTATCTAGTTGATTTAGGTAGACTGTATCTGTTTCAGAAAGCCAAGTCTCTGTGACACATAAGATGTCTGGTTTTAAGTCTGTTATCAGATCATTAAATATAGGGAGCTTGTTTTTCATTGATCGTGAATTGATAAGGATGCATGATAGGGAGGATGAGTTGTTGGTGTAGATTTGCTTGCATGTTTGAAGTGCGTTTGTTTGTTTTATGTGTATTAGTCTATGATAATTTATTTTTGGGTGGTTGTATGAGTGAGTGTGTCCAAAATGACAGTCATTTCGGGTATGTGTGTGGATAATAGGAATGGTCATATGATTTTTGTTATTTAAACTTAGTGATAGGTCGATTATTATTATCGCTAATAATATGCAAGTGTAGGATATTCTTAGTAGCATGATGTTAGGGTGTGGCATTTTCAATATCTGACTCAGCGGTATGTTAGCTGGGGTCTTGAACACGTGGATACCTGGCTAAGGTGGTAAAATCTAAGATTTAGTATGTAATAGGATACTGTCAATAATAGTAAGGACAGTTAAAGGCTAGTGTGTAGAGAGTAGAAAGGTAAATAACAGTAGGGCAATCAGCTGTTACAAATTAGCAAGGTAGTAATAAGGTGAGTTACTGACAATGGTGATAGATCTGATGTGATTTACAGGCATCAGCAGTAAGTCTGATGTGAGTTACTAGCAACAATAGTACCTCTGGAATGGGTTACTGGCAAGAGTAATAAATCTGAGAGGAGTTACTGACAACAGTAAATCTAAAGTGAGTCACAGACAATAGTATTAAATCTGAAGTACATTACTGACAACAGTAATAGGTCAGATGTGAGTTAAAGTAGTACTGAAATTGCTAAGAATGCAAAGGCAAGTTGTTGGCCACAGTAATAAACACTAACACAGTTGGGAGGATACTTGTTATTAGCTACTAGTTAGCTCTGGTGTCATTTAGGTAATACTTGCAGTTCAGCATAGGAGACCATGTATAAATGGGTTTCTTGTTGTTGCTGTGGTGTTACGCTCTGAGGAGGTGCCGCCTAAGGGCCATGCCAAAGGGCCCTCTGGCGAGGCCCTCAGGCGCGGGCCCGCAAGGCGCGGGTGCGCCCTATCGGTGGTGTTTTTAAAGGCCTGCTGCCTCGTGCCCCGATTGGGCGATGCTGCCTGGTGGGAGGCTCCTGGCCTGCTCGATCCCCGCCGGGAGAGCTCTTCACAAGGCCGGAGGGAGGAAAAGGGCTGCGCGCCCTGTCGCCGCTGGTTTTAAAGGCCTGCTGCCTCGTGCCCCGATTGGGTGATGCTGCCTGGTGGGAGGCTCCTGGCCTGCTCGATCCCCACCGGGAGAGCTCTTCACAAGGCCGGAGGGAGGAAAAGGGCCGCGCGCCCTGTCGCCGCTGGTTTTAAAGGCCTGCTGCCTCGTGCCCCGATTGGGCGATGCTGCCTGGTGGGAGGCTCCTGGCCTGCTCGATCCCCGCCGGGAGAGCTCTTCACAAGGCCGGAGGGAGGAAAAGTTTTGTGTAGGCAAGGTGACGATTTGGTCAGGACTATAGCAGGTGAGGAGAGGTGAGGCGAGGAGCAGGCGAGAGGGAGAGGAGGTGATTTGAGGAGCAGGCGAGAGGGAGAGGAGGTGAGTTGAGGAACAGGTGAGAGGGAGAGGAGGTGATTTGAGGAGCAAGCAAGAGGGAAAGGAGGTGAGGTGAGGAGCAGGCGAGAGGGAGAGGAGGTGATTTGATGAGCAGGCGAGAGGGAGAGGAGGTGAGGTGAGGAGCAGGCGAGAGAGAGGGGAGGGGAAGCGAGGAGCAGGGGAGGCGAGGGGCAGGTGAGGGGATATTAGGCGAGGACTAAGAGGTGAGGATGTGAGACAGGGAGGGAGAGGGCACAGAGCATGGAGATGGAGCGACAGGACCTGGCAGGAGTGGAGGAGGAGGAAACACCTGAGTAGCGGTCCCCAGAGGTGGCAGGGATGGGTGGGCCTGAGGTGGTGACTGCAGGCCCATTGGGTGTGTCCCAGCCCACCCAGGAGCAGCCCCAGAGGCCACCCAGTGCCAAACGGAGGTGAATCCCAGTGCCAGCCGAGGAACGGAGGAGGGCAGTAAGATTCAGCCAGCAGGAGAACCACATCTTGCTGGCCAGTGTGTTGGAGTGCTATGAGGTGCTCTATGGCCGGCTGAGCTCCAGCACCACTGTAGGCACATGCATACACATGTGGGAGGAGGAACAGGAAGCCATAGCGCAGGTCGGGGGCCCACCCACGGACCTGGACAGCCTCAGAAAAAGATTTAATGACATCAAGGGTAGTGTTTGTGCACACATGGTGGCGGAGAGATGACATGCCATGGGCCCCGGTGGGGGTGCCCCCTTTGTCCCAACCCTCTCACCCCTGGAGCAGCAAGTTGCAGAAAGGCTTGGCCCCATCTACCTGTTTGGACTGCCTGAAACGCTAGATACTGCCCATCCACAGGCAGGTAGGTCTGAGATATGCAGCACATGTACAGCTAACGGCCCAGCACATGCTGGCCATGGATGGGATGGTGGGGGGCCTATGTCCTGAGAACACGTGTGCCCCAACACAGGCAACTGGGGGCCATACATCCAGAAAAACCTGGCAAGATCGCTAAAGAAAACCAAGGAAGACCTGAGTGTCCCATTAACCCACATCATAAACGAATCCTTTAAACAAGGATACATACCAGATGCCCTCAAAACATCAATCATTCGACCAACCATAAAGAAGAACAACCTGGACCCCCTGGACCCCACCTCCTACAGACCAGTTGCAAGCCTCCCCCTTGCCACCAAGATAATAGAAAAGATAGTCCAACGCCAACTTCAAGATCATCTGGACACCAACGACATACTTGACCCGCAGCAACACGGTTTCCGGCCACTACATGGAGTCGAGACCCTCATGACCATTCTAATGAACACTCTCATCATTGGAACCCAAGAGAAACAATCAGGATATATCCTGATATTCCTAGATATATCAGCGACTTTTGACACAATCTCCCACGAAATCCTCATACGCAGACTACAATCAATTGGAATCAAAGACACTGTACTCCAATGGTTCAGATCCTATCTAACAAACAGCAACGGATCCGCACCTTCTCCACAACCTCGCCTCCCTACCAACAACTTCAAGGAGTACCCCAAGGATCCACTCTATCAGCCATGTTGTTCAATATATATCTCCGTCCGCTATGCTCAATCATACGCACCCACAACATCAACTTCCACATATACGCAGACGACATAATACTCTACGCACCGATTACAACCACCAACCCAAAAAACGACCAGCTATCAGCCTGCTTCACTGACGTGGCCAACTGGCTACAGGAGAACAATCTATCCATCAACATAAAGAAAACCGAAGCCCTTATAGTGACAAAAGAACCGGACTTCAAACCACCTACCCACCTCAACATGGGAACCACGCAAATCCAAATCCAGCCCCAAATAAGATATCTAGGGGTCATCATTGACCAAGCTCTCACCTTTAAACAACAAATCAACAAAACCGCTGGGACGATATTCCACAAAGCTAAAACTGTTCAACGCCTCCGACCCCTCCTAGAACCTCATGACTTCAGGACAGTAATGCAAGCTGTGACACTCCCCCATCTGGATTTCTGCAACATAATCTACCATGGACTTCCTGCCTCACACACCAACCCCCTCCGAACTGCCTTAAATACTACAGCAAGGATTATCCAGAATGCAAAAAAAAGGGATCACATCACCCCAATCCTAAGAGACCTCCACTTCCTTCCAATACAAGCAAGAATCAAGTACAAAGCTATCCTACTCATCCACAAGACTATCCACCAAACACGGAACACCTCACTCCACCCCCTACTGCCTCGCCCATCCCACAACAGATCAACCAGACATTCCTCCAATAACTCTATCGTCGTCCCCCACAAAAGAACCAAATCCACACAACGGACCTGCAACAGAGCCTTCGAACTTTATGCTCCATCCATCTGGAACTCTCTACCAAACCACATCAGGAACAACGCTGACATCACATCATTTAAGAAACAGCTGAAGACAATCCTATTCCGTAAACATCTCTGAACAGAAATACCACCCTATCCGCATGATCTAATACCTAGATTCAGCAGAAGCATACATGTCTATGTCTACCCAAATCATTAATTGTTGCCCCTTGGTGATGGCCCCACCCTAAAAAAATTACCCCCCCTTATGTTATATGTTACACTGCTTTGACCCGGTGAAAAGCGGTATATAAATGCAGTTAAATAAATAAAATAAATAAATAAAGGGTGTTTGTGACAGGTACCTGGGGCTGTGTCCACGACAGTCACAGTCCTGGATGTAGTAGAGCACTGAACAGGTGTACAGCACCGGGGGGGGGGGGGGCAGTCCGTCAGCCAGGCGGATTGCCCCCCTCCTCCACTGTGCAAGAGAGAAAAGGAGGACCGTACATACGGGGAGGGCCTAACACCTTCCACACTATTATCCCAGCACACACGGAATCATCATACATCTGCAGCCAGTCATGCATCACAATATGACAGGGGGAAACATACAGGAGGGACATACATCTAACCCAACACACATTGACCTGGGAGGCCCCGCACCGTCCACCTATAACAGCTATGACGTGTGTTTGATATTACCTGTCCAAAGACATATCCCAGAACAGTGACAGAGAAGGGCCTATCACACTGAGATTATGAAGTGGACGCAAACCAATGCCAAAGACCACATCACACAGATATCAGACACATACTACTCTGTCATGGCCAACATACAGTAGGGGTCCCCCATCCACCCTCACAAGACATTGGGATGCACATTCCTAAAGCTTTAAAAACTGCACCTAGCCCAATCCCCACACCACCTGGGGTCAGCTCCTATACAGGTACCGCAGTGCCACAGACACATTCCCATGATCCCCACCCACGGTGCAACCCCATGCCCAGCATTGCTCCACCCATCCCCTGAAACAATCCACCACACCCACAGATTTCTGGATAGCTGTCCACCCACACTGCACAGTGGCTACCAAAGCGGTAGTACCCACACAAGCCTGGCTGACCCGGACACATGCTGCAACACTTACCGTGCATACCACATAGGCCAATGCATACATATCACTCACACACACTATGACAGGCCACAATCACATTCAGAGCTCCCACACGCACCCCTGGCACATGTAGTGTTGAGCCCACATCCCAGGTCACACACACAGTGCATACCTAGTGCTGCACAAAGTGGGCCTGGCACTTGCCACCCCATCCCCCCAAAACACAACATCGAATGTGGCACAGCTCCACCAGCGCAAGAGGCTGCTTCTTCCCCCCTTTCCAGGTACATCACACTGTACGCACGTGTGTTGTCACTATTGTAGGTGCAGTGACAGCAGTTACAGGCGGAAAACACATTGCTGTTGGTGGGGATGTACTACACAGGTGTACATATGTGCTCTGCGCAAACCCATCTTTGATGTGTACCCTGTTCTACCCCCGAGGTGACATCCAGGCCATGGAGGCGTATGAGGAGGAGGATGTGCCAGAGCCAGAGGATGCTGAGGGACCAGAGGTCACAGAATCCAAGGTTGCGGCCAGCACTGGTGGTGAGACCCCAGGGACCAATGTGGTGCTCGAGGCAGAGGACGGGGCAGTGGATGTCCACACACCAGTGGGGACTTCCAGCAGCAGCACACTGGCTGTGGAGGGCATGGAGACAGAGGGGAGTCGGCACACAGTGCAAGCACTGGGGACATCAGGCACCCCACCCACCAGCATGGATGTGATCCTGGAGGAGCTGCGGGCTCATACTACCTTATCAAGGCACGATGCTGAAGGTGGGTAACATAATAAACAAAAAAAACCCCTGGGAGTTGAGGTAACATTCACAATGACATTCCATGTGCTCCCCAATATAATGACACCATAGCATCCATGGGTCATCTGTTGTCATCATTTTAATGAGCTCATACATCCGCCCACTATTCACCTTCATATACGCCAAGGAGACGTACATCAGTAAACACCTATCCCAGATCACCTAGACAGCTTACTCGGCAGACCCCTCTTTCTGGGTAATAGTACCTAGCTTAGATAGTCGTAGTGATCAGTACTGTGCATCAGGTTTAGAGCAAATAGCACCCACCAGACTGTGTGCCATGAATCCCCACATTTTCCGGCTTATCGTATACGACCAGTACGCAGATCATTCATTGACACAATGAACTGCAACACAGTACCATGTGTCTTATCTGGGATTCCCATGACTCTTCATCAGGATCATTTCATGGCCTAAGGATGGATCATGGGACACACAGATATAAACATGGTACCTTGTTGCTAGTTGTAGCATGCATGATTGCTCTGAGGACTGGTCTGTTGGGATACGCCAGACATGTGCATGAGTCACGGTGGGAGGTGCAACACATGTCTCACACATCACTTTGTCTCTCACCCACAGGCACTTGTCAGGCTCTGATGTCCATTCAGGAGGAGGTCAGCCAGCTGCGTGCCACAGCTGAGGCAATGGCACCGGCACTAGTGTGTATTGCGGATGCCCAGGAGGCCATGGCTGGGTATCCCCAGCAGCCAGCACCAGCACCAGAGGTGGCACCAGCAGAACCGGCACAAAGGGGTAGTTTGGGCCGTGGTCGCCGTGGACGTGGGCGGCCATGCAGGTGTGAGTGTGGGGAACAGGTCACTATATCTGTGACATTAAAGACAGATAAACCTGTTCATACCTATGTGCATGTCTCCAGTGTTTGCCACTATGCTCCCCTGAGTACCCTGCCCCCCATGTTGTCACCCTGGTCACATGTGCCTCCCCATTTCCCTTAGGGTGGGGTGTCTGCACTACCACCAATCAATGCACATACGTTATACCATGCCCTGTGTGCCATGCACCGTGCTATGTGTGCACCATTCTACCTATGTGTGGGGGTATACCCTACCTCTCCCGTCGACCAGGAATATGTTTATAGTGGTACATTTATGTTTTACCAATCTGTCACTCTCTCACACCCCATATGCTCTGCATTAGTCTACCCACATGTGACCATTCTCTCTGACCCACACCAGGGCCTACATGGCTGTTTAGTTGCAGATGCTTGCGAGAGACACAGGCAGACAAAGGTAGCTAGCTACAGTCAGTTGTTTACTCTTCCCCAGCACTTGTAGTGAGCCGCTGTTCCTCCTCCAGACCAACAGGAGTGGCCTAGTGGTTGGGGCAAGGTACTTCAGGCCGGAAGGTCGGGGGTTCAAATCCCACTAGAGGACAGCAACCTTGGGCCGGAAGGACTGGGGTTTCTAGTCCCACAGGTGCTCCTTGTGGTCTTGGGCAAGCCACTTAACCCTCCATAGCCCATGTTCCCTGTAAAATAGTTATCTCCAAGTTATAATGCCCTGTTCAATGTAATTTCAGTTTGTTCAATGTGAACCGCACTGATGCAGAATAGTGTGGTATATAAGAGAATGTAAATAAATAAATAAACATCCACCAGTCTTGGCCTCACCAGCTATCCCCCTGTGCAGCTCCTGGGTACAGCAGTCCGTCCTATCCTTCCTGCCACATACCTACTGCTAGCCTTTCCCTTCATCCACCTCCGAGTATGATGCATCAGATATGCAGCCTAAACATCACAGGCAGCATGCATGTGACCATAGCTGCTGGGACACACAGCACATAGGTACATCACAGGGGCACCAGGGGACACAGAAGCCTACACACATGGCCAGCCCCCACACCTGAGTGTGGAGACGGTCCATGTATGTTACCTATGTCTACCACACATACACATAGGGATCTACACACATGTCACATCAACAGTCTGTCTGTAAGGGAGACACATGACCATTGTGATGTATTAACAAAACTGTATTTCGAAAAATGTAAAACGCATACTATGTACAAAAGCCCACATGTTGGGTCCCGGGTGACAGGCCAGCACAGGGCACGTGTGTGAGGCACCACTGTGGCCCTCACATGCTCCTGGGACGCCCATCAGGGGATGGCTGTCGAGATGCACCGCCCATACCAGCCGCATGCTGCATGTGCATCTCGGCAGCCATCCACTGAATGGTGCCTGCCAGTCAATGGATGGTGCGGTTCTGGGCCCGCTGGCATTGCAGCACGCTAGCCACTGCCACAGACAGGTCCCGGACGCGCCTGCCACCACATCCACACCAGGTGCCCGGTGTTTGTGTGGTGGCATGTGCGTGGGCCCTGTCTGTGGCAATGGGTGGTGTAGCTACCCCCAGATGGGCATCATCGCTGCACACATGCAGCAGCTGGCAGGGACCCACAGTGCCCTGTGCTGTCCTGTGGCCCCTCCCACCCACAGGGCCACCCTATCCCCCTCCATGCCCCCTCCTCCCCCGACAACTCCCAACCACCCTCGCCTTTGCCCCCTCCCCGCTCTCCTCCTCCTCCCCCTCCCCCCACCGCATAAGACACACCCTCACCCTCCCCTCCTTCCCGCCCCACCCCGTCCTCTGCCCCCTCCATGTTGCCATCGTCCTCTTCCTCCTCTGCCCCCTCCTCTTCATCCACCTCCACCGTCTGGACAAGAGATATGGGGCCTAGTGTGGGGGGCCCTGCTGAGGATGGTCCCTTGCCAGCAGCTGCATCCTCTGTGGGGGCAAACAATCATTAGCACACCATCATGCATTTGCCATGCCACATAAACATAGTATGGCCTCCCACAGGCTATTGAGTCACTGGGACATGCTGTGATGCACTACAGAGGCCACAACACTCACTGTCACGCTGCTGCTGCGCCCTCTGTTGGAGGCGGGCAAGGACATCTGGGCAGTGCAGCCGCAACTCCTGTCCCTTCTTCCGTAGGTCCTCCACCTGGGGGTGAATGCAATGGGTGGGAACATTAGGGGACAGATATCTCTGGTGGGTGCCACAAGCATATCACACATCACCGCTGCTGCTTTGGCCAGTGGGTCCGCTACTACCTGTTGCCAGTGTCACCTGCATGTGTGGCTGTGGGTCTGGGCATGTGTGGGGTGCCACCTACGTGTCCTGTGTGCTACCCACCCCATACCCTGTTCCTACACTCTCCTTGCATGACATGACAGCAGCATGCCATGTGTGGGGTAAGCATGCTGACCTCCAGGGGAGGTGTTTCCTAACTCTCTGTGTGGTCTGGCACACACCTGTGTGTTTGCTTGACTTACACATATCAGCAGAACCACCTGCCATGTCACCATGATATCTTTAAAGGACACATGTAATGTGTTCTTACGGCTCGCGGGGATTGTGTCAGCTTGAACAGATCAACAGGGGCCACTACCATCACACCAGGATGTACACTATACCTCTGTAGTCAGGACTAAAGCCTCCTGGGAATAGGACAGTTGTTGGTGAATGCAACAGGAGCATGCACCACAACACCAAGCTGAGTAATAGACCTATGTGATCAGGCCTATGGCCTCCTGGGGATGGGGGGCCATGACAACATCAACAGGAGCAACTACCACAACAGCAGGATGTGTAATAGACCTCTGGAGTCAGGTGCAAGGCCTCCTGGAGATAGGGCAGAGCTGTGAAACTCCAACAGATGCAGCTACCCTAACACCAGGAGCTATAATAGACCTCTGTAATCAGGTCTGGGGGCCTCCTGGAGATAGGGCAGAGCTGTGACACTGAAACAGATGCAGTTACCCTAACAACAGGTGCTATAATAGACCTCTGTAATCAGGTCTAGGACCTCCTGGAGTTAAGGCAGAACTGTGAAACTCCAACAGATGCAGCTACCATAACACCAAGATCTATACTAGACTTCTGTAATTAGGTCTAGGGCCTCCTGGGGATAGGGCAGAGCTGTGCAACTGAAGCAGATGCAGCTACCATAACACCAGGATCTGTAGTACACCTCAGTAATCACGTCTAGGACCTCCTGGAGATAGGGAAGAACTGTGATACTCCAACAGATGCAGGTACCCTAACATCAGGAGCTATGATAGACCTCTGTAATCGGGTCTGGGGCCTCCTGGAGATAGGGCAGAGCTGTGACAGCAGGATGTGTAATAGACCTCTGGATTCAGGTGCAAGGCCTCCTGGAGATAGGGCAGAGCTGTGAAACTCCAACAGATGCAGCTACCCTAACACCAGGAGCTATAATAGACCTCTGTAATCAGGTCTGGGGCCTCCTGGAGATAGGGCAGAGCTGTGAAACTCCAACAGATGCAGCTACCCTAACACCAGGAGCTATAATAGACCTCTGTAATCAGGTCTGGGGGCCTCCTGGAGATAGGGCAGAGCTGTGACACTGAAACAGATGCAGAACTGTGAAACTCCAACAGATGCAGCTACCATAACACCAGGATCTATACTAGACTTCTGTAATCAGGTCTAGGGCCTCCTGGGGATAGGGCAGAGCTGTGCAACTGAAGCAGATGCAGCTACCATAACACCAGGATCTGTAGTACACCTCAGTAATCAGGTCTGGGGCCTCCTGGAGATAGGGCAGAGCTGTGACACTGAAACAGATGCAGGTACCCTAACACCAGGAGCTATAATAGACCTCTGTACTCAGGTCTAGGGCCTCATGGAGTTTGGGCAGAGCTGTGAAACTCCAACAGACACAGCTACCATAACACCAGGATCTATACTTGACCTCTGTAATCAGGTCTAGGGCCTCCTGGGGATAGGGCAGAGTTGTGAGCCTCCAACAGATGCAGCTACCATACCACCAGGATAGATCTTAAACCTCTGTAATCATGTGTGATGCCTCCTGGGGATAGGGAAGACATTTGAAACTGCAACACAAGCAGGTACCATAACACCAGGATGTATAATAGACCTGTGTAATCAGGTCTGAGGGCCTTCTGAGGATAGGGCAGACTTGCAATAAACACCATACGCATCTACATTGGCAACAGGTTGGCCCACAGACTGGTATTTCCACCATGTTCTGCATGTATGATATGTGATGCTTGCTGTATATTGTGTTGCACAACTGCCATTGTGTGACCTGTCCCCATACACTTACTTCACGTGGGTAGTCCGCACATCGGTTGAAGCGCCTGGTGAGGCGCCCCCATGCCCTCTTCACCTGTGCAAGGTCCTGCCTCTTTGAGGTGCCAGGGAAAGCCACCTCTGCCTTGTGCAGATGAGTTCGTTGAGTATTTTCAGCTCCCGCTGTGTGAAGGCCGGCTTCCTGGAACGCCTGTCCATTGTTTCTGATGTGCATGACGTGATGCGCCATGTCGAGCATGTACACGCGCTATCTCGCGCTACTATGGTGCGCAGCACACATGGCATTGTGACACCTGGTACATGGCAAAGTATTCTTAGCAGAACAGTGAAATGCGCCGCGAACGGTATGAGCTGTTTTTACAATCCCTATACACCAGATCTCGCTGCCACGCCCCCATTTATTACTTTAATTTGTGACTAGCTGTTTATGTTATGGCGGGGAGGCTCTCCGGCGTTGGGCAGCAGACGCATCATAGGGCGCCTTAGCTTGCGGGGCCTTGTGATGCTCCTTCTGCGGCCCATGCTCTGTGCCGCCGTAGTGTACAGGACTAGGATGAGTGTGTATTTTGGTTTCACCACAGACTACAGAGATGTGTCTAACTGTTACAGCCATGCAAAAGGGTGCCACCTCAGACGCTCTTCCTGATGTTGTAGCATTGGGGATGTGAACCCATGAGCGCTGGTTGCAAAGCCATTGTATTAACCAGTGTGCTATGCCTCTATGGCCACCATCATAGCTAGGGCTGGCTACACAACAACTGCACGTCAACGCACATACATTCTGCTGTGTTTACTGGGATAGGGGAAACCCACAACTAAGGCAGTTTCCAGGTCACGTTACCTTAGGCAAATGAGGTGAGGATGTTTTTTTCATTAAAGCATTAAACCATTTTTTTCATTAAAACATGTTTTATGCCATATGTGTGTCTGTTACAGGCCTACAAGGGAGTTGCCTCAGAAATCTTACTAAAGGAAGCCCATTAAGGGATTGAACCCATAACATCTGTCATTGAATTTATTGACTTAACCATTATGCTACATCAATATGGGTTTATTGAGCAAATGGCTGGCTACAGAAAGAGTGCATGTCGTCTCACAAACCTTAGGATGTGCTGCACGGGATAGGGGAGACCCACAGCTAAGACACTTTACAGGGCACCTTAGCTTAGGCAACTGAAGTGAGGGTGTTTTTGTCTAGTAAAAAGGATTCCAAACATATGTCTGACTGTTACAGGCATAAAAGGGAGTTGCCTCTGACAATCTTAATAAAGGGAGCTCACTGTGGGATTGTACCAATGACGTATGCCACTGAGGTCATCCTATTAACCATTGTACTACATCAGTATGGGGTTTTTCATACCAATTGCTGGCCGCAGACAGGATTCAGGTCACCGGACATATTGTCTGCTGTGGTAACCAGGATAGGATAGAAACAACAGTACCCATAATGCAATTTACATGCGGAACAGCAGTCTACATCTGCTCACCAGATGGGGTATGCACCTCTACAGCACGTCAGCTTGGTAGGGGGGGACTGACCGTGCGTGTTACTGCCACTGACTACCTACAGGCCCTGCCATTGTGCATGTTCTGTGATCATCCTGAGGGTGAGGTGAAGTGGCCAGCACCAGGTCCGCAGTACCCGAGTTGGCTGAGGTAGGCTTTGCTGCAGGTCTCCATCAGTGCTAGTGTGTGACAGGTATTTGCAGAGATGCCTGTGAATGTCCTATTTCCATTTGTATTTGCCAGTCATGTCTGCCCCTTGTGGACCATGATGTAACCAAACTGGTGCATAGCCCGTGTGTTTGCCGTGGTCAGTTGTTCTTGGAGCAGGGGTGTGTGCGGACTCACATGATGATGATGTACATATCAAACTGGCCTCTCTGGGTCAGGGTGGGACAATGATCTGCCCCCAACAGACCCACACTCTGAACATTTCCAACAGGGGCAATAGTGCAACATGATGACAGGCTGTGGGGCCAGTAAACACCTTCCTTTTGGGAACCCGACAATTGATGCAGGTTGGTACCTGTAACAGGGCCCCTGGCAGACAGGTAATAGGCATGATCAGCTCAGCTGCCCCCCACCACAATCTGCCATTCACCAGTAGAGGCCACAGTCAGTGTTTACCTGCTGCACCCTGCAAGGTGTTGCAGTCAGACACATGCTCACTGCAGACAGTGTGCTAGCCCATACTTAGTGCATGTTTCTAGAGGAACAATGTGCACCCAGCAGTGATATTGCATGCTGCCAGGTTAGCTCCTGCATCTAAAAGATAAGTGAGAAATGTGGGTAGCAAAAGGGAAAGAGAGAATGTATGGAGAGCCAGTCCATCCACTAGGCAAACTAAGTGGTCACCTAGAGTGGTATACCCTGTTGGGATTCAGCGCCACAATGGATCTTAATGTCACAGTTAGCCGCTCCTGCCTCCTCCGACAGGAAGTTGTGTCAGAGGGGAAGGAGTGGCAGGCCATGTGTGCATGCACACGCTTTAAGATCTGCTGTGATGCTGAAGCAATTGTCGTGCCACTTACCTCCCCCAGATGAGAATCTGGATGCTAGTATGGTATGGCGTGACAGAGGCAGCAGCATGGTTGGCTGAGTAGCATGAGAGGTGGCCTGGAAGGAGCAGCATGTCAGGCCTATGTAGGGCAGCAGAAACCCTTGGAGTGGCCCTGGGCATGGATGTAGGATGGCAGGGCTGGAATACAGGGCAAGTTCCCTGAGATCCCAAGCCACAGGGGGCCCTATATCTGCCTTAAACTGAAAGAAGCATAGCCTGTAGTTGGGCTTTGGAGTCCTCTCAACAGTTTCTACCCTGTACCCTGCATATCTAACACCAGCCCTGAAGAATGAAATGAAGGAGACGAGTGGGAGGTATTGTGAAAGGAGGGAAAGGGGAGAATGACAAGCAAAAGGGAGTAGGTAAGAACTAGATTGTCTGGATCCACCACAGCATGGATCCACCAGATCTGGATTTCATCTACTCCCAAAGCAAGGTCCTCCACCTGTAAAGTTGTGAAGAGAGACAGTGGTGCTTTGCAGATTAAAAAAAAAAAAAGAAGAAAAAAATATATATCAAAGTAGTTGCAATGCATGGATCTATCAGATCTCCCAAATCTCCACTGGATCTGCCACTTCTTTTTTTTATCCATTTCCACAGCAAGACCCTCTACTTGCAAATGAGGAAGAGAGGTAGTGGCAGAGAGAGGGGAATTGTGGGGTAGAGGTCACCAAAGAAATAGAGAGTTGGACAAAATGAGGGGGAGAGAAGGGAGTGGGGGTAAGAGGATGGGGAAAAAGAAAGGTAGTAAGGAAAGAGTAGGATAATGGAAAGTGAAAGGATGGGAGAAGAGAGCAGCGGGAGCACAAGGGGTGAGAAAAAGTGAGGAGGAAGCTGTTGAACACAGTGTGCAGGGGGAAAAGAAGATTGGGAAGGAATACAGGTAGGGGTGGGAGATGATATGGTGGGGCCGTCGAGCCCCTCTTGTGGTTTTGGTAGGGGTGCGAGGTGATATGGCGGGGCCGTCGAGCCCCTCTTGTGGTTTTGGTAGGGGTGCGAGGTGATATGGCGGGGCCGTCGAGCCCCTCTTGTGGTTTTGGTAGGGGTGGGAGGTGATATGGTGGGGCCGTCTAGCCCCTCTTGTGGTTTTGGTAGGGGTGGGAGGTGATATGGTAGGGCACCATATTTCTCTCAGTGTTTATGAGGCTGAGATGTTTCATTTTTGAACCAGAGAACAATCAAAGGTAGAAAGACACATTTTATTTTAAATTTTAAAATGGAATTTCTCAGCTTTGGGAAATGTGCATCTCTTATGTTTCTGTATTTTGACCCGTATGAGCATTCTTGCTTGTATTTTTCTCCTGCTACACTGCATGTACAGTCTGAATTATTGCAGTTTCCATTTTAGGATTTTTTGCATATTTCTATTTCTAATCTGTGGCCTGTTGTCCTGTTTTTCGTGGGGGTCTGTCTGTGTTTTCATTATGTCGCCGAGATAAGTGATTGTGCTAGATGTAATTTTCTGTAGGAATCTGTAGCAGTCTTGCTTATTCTCTTCTAGATCCTGATGTCAGATTTACAGGCTGCCATTTCATAGGAAGAACTGGTGCTGTTTGAGACCTGCCAGTGCTGTTATGATATAACAGTTTGCTATAGGCTCTGGGGGGACTTTTGCAGGCTTTTGTAGCACTTCAGAACATACTAAAGTGCTGCAGGTAGCGTGGGACTAACAGTCTATTAGTGCATGTTTTAGCTGCAGCAGGGACAGAGTGGTAGTGGTAAAGGCAGGGGTATGGCTGTGATAGAGGAGTAATGCTTCTCTAAATAGAGAACTCATGCACTAGTAGTGACCACGCGTCAGGTGCACATGCATGCCGTGAAGGTATATACTACTTGCCCTCCACAATTGTGTGCTAACACCAATGCGTACCCCCCCCCCCCCAGACAGGTGTATTTATTTATTTAGCAAGGTTTATATACCTCCTTTCTCCATGGTCAATGTAGTTTACATAGAACAAAGATAAAGATTTTACATTGAACAGTTGAATTTATGTACAGGTAACTATAAACTATATAGAGTTAGGTAGATGATATGAGACCTCTAACATTTTTGAGGTCAATCTACAATATGTACAGTACAGAGAAATCAACTTTGGTTTCTTGAGTTGATTTATGGTTGTTGATGGGTTTCCTGGGAGTGGGGGGTAAAGTGTTTGGCAAATATAAGGTTTTTCAGGTGTTTTCTGAATGTGGGTAGGTCTGTGATGCTGCGAATTGTGTCTGGGAAGACATTCCAGGATGAAGGTGCGTACAATTCAAAGGCCCATGCACATGTTTGTTGGGTTGATTTTGTTCTTGTGTGTGGGATGATTAAGGCAGTTGTAGTAGCTTGTCTTCTTGCACGGTTATGTTGCGGTGTTTGGAGCAATGTGCTTATGTGCGATGGGGGATTGCTGTTGATTGCTTTATGTGTTATTATAAGCATTTTGTGCTTGATTCAGCTAGCAAGTCGGAGCCAGTGCAGATGTTTCAAGGTGGGTATTTCAATGATCCCGTTAGGATGTGAGCTGCAGTGTGAAGTGCTGTATGGAGCGGGATCATGGTTGAATGAGGCAGGCCATGTGTGGTAGGATTAGGGTTTGGAATGCTGAACGGAAGTCTGGTGGGTCAAAGAAGGGGAAGAGGGTTCTTATCTTGTGGTGTAGAGCTTTCATAGTGCGCTGTATTTGTGATTTGAGGGAGAGGTCTTGGTCCAGTATAATTCCAAGGTATTTGATTTGAGGTTGTATCTTTTACTTTGTTATTGTTTATAGTGATGGAGTCTGGAGGAGTGAAGCTGGTGTCTCTTGTAATGATAAGGGCTTTGGTTTTTTGTAGCTGATGGTGAGATTGTTTTCTTCTAGCCATAGGGAAACATCCTTGAGGCATTGTGTGAGTTTTGTGCTGGTGGGTTGTTTCTGGTTTAATGGTTCTTGGAGCATGATGTGATCCGTGTAGATGTGGAAGTTGATGTTATGGGTTCTGATGATTTGGCAGAGTGGTTGTAGGTAGATGTTGAAGAACAATGGAGAAATGGTAGATCCTTGTGGCACACCTTGTGTCTGCTGATATAGGGGAGATCTGTGTCCAATTTTTATTTGTTGCTGCCTGTTGGTGAGGTATGATTTAAACAGCACTGTGTTATGTGGAGGGTTGAGAGCAAACTGCAGATGCCTGCAGGATGTGAGAGGTACAGTAGCTGCAACATGCCATGGAGCTAGAGAGGCCTGGCAGCAGATAGGCTGCATGTGGGACCCCTGGGATAGCTGCAATAAATGGGTGTGCCAACACAAATGATATCTGTGCCATACAGTAACCAAAAGGGGAGAGGGAGTGATGCAGTAGATTCAGCCTACCACACCCCAGCAGAGGGAACAGACAACAATACATGTCCCCTCCCAACCTCTCCAACAGAGACCTTTAAACACACACTGAAATGGTATTCAAGGTGATGCACTGGAAGAATTGAAAGAAATATTGATAAACCGGGAAGATGTATTGCAACTATTTGATAAACTAGTAGCAAATTATCTAGACTGAATAGTAAACATCCAAGGGTATTGAAAGAACTGAAATATCTGAGTGCAGACCTACTATTAGTAATCTGTGAACTATCATTAAAATTATCTGTAATGCCTGAAGATTGGTGAATAGCCAATGCAATGCTAATTTTAAAAAGGGTTCCAGGGGTGATCTGGGAAACTACAGACTGGTGAGCCTGACGTCATTACCGAGGAAAATGGTAAAAACCATTACAAAAAACAAAATTACTGAATATATACTGTAGATAGTATTGGCTTAGTGGGAGAAAATCAACATGGATTAAGTCAAGGAAGGACTTGTCTTACTAATCTGTTATATTTTTTGAAGGTGTGAATAAACAGGTAAACAATCTCAACAGCCTTAAATATCTACTCTCCAGTAATGCAGACTGTGCACTGACATTTTCTTGTATATAAGTTTGTTGTTTATACGTTTTAATGACATTTTACAATTTGCCGCTTCAGGATAAATGTTATGTAAATAGTTTAATGTAATATAGTTTAGAAACACAGTTCTCTGTAATAACATTTGTTTGATGTAAACCAACCCTGATCTTTGGAAGGGACGGTATAGAAAAAGTGGTTCAAATAAATAAATAAACAAACAAAGGTGAGCTGGTCAATATAGTGTATCTGGATTTTTGGAAAGCCTTTGACAAGGTTCTTCATGAAAGATTCTTGGCGAAGTTAAAAAGTCATGGAATAGGAAGCACTCTACTATTGTGGATCAGGAAGTGGTTAAAAGATAGAAAGCAGAGGATAGGGCTGAATGGCCAATTTTCCCAATGGAGAAAGGTGAATAGTGGAGTTCTTCAGAGATCTGTGCTGGGTGCGCTGCTTTATAACATATTAGTAAATGACCTGGAAATGGGAATAACGAGTGAGGTAATCAAAGTTGCAGATGACACAAAATTATTCAAAGCTGTTAAAACCCAAGAGGATGGTGAAATATTGCAAGAGGATCAAGGGTTGATGTCCAGAGAGTTATGCTGTCTGCCAGGTACCAAAATCCGAGTTGTTACAGAGAGTTTGCCGAAACTCATCAAGCCCACTGACTATTATGCAATGTTGCTAATTCATGTCGGCACAAATGATACTGCCAGGTATCCCTCTGAGCATATCAAAAGTGACTTCATGGATCTGGGACAGAGGATGAAGCAGATAGGGGCACAGGTAGTGTTCTCTTCAATCATCCCTGTCAAGGGTAAAGGCCAAAGCAGAGAAGCTCGCATCCTGGAGAGGAATGCATGGCTGGGTAGATGGTGTCATCGAGAGAGTTTTGGTTTCCTAGACCATGGGATGCTGTTCCAAGGGTTGCAGAGCAGAGATGACGTTGAGCTGTCCAACAAAGGTTGACGTGTCTTCAGAAGCAGACTGGCTAATCTACTGAAGAGGGCTTTAAACTAGATACATTGGGGATGGGTGAAGAAAGCCCCTAGGTAAGTAAAACATTAAATACATTTATGGAAATGGGTAAAAGGGGCAACATATGGAAAGTGGTGTGTATAAATGCCCATAGCATGGGAAATAAGATCCCAGATGTTGAAGCTTTAATGGGAGAGGCTGACTTGGATTTAATGGCAGTTACAGAAACATGGTTCACAGAAAACCATTTCTAGGATGTAACTATAGCAGGCTATACTTTATTCAGAAAGGACAGGGTAGGAATAAGGGTAGGAGGAGTGGCATTAAATGTAAAAAGTAATATTAAAGCTTTGGAACTACAGAACTTAAAAGGGAGAGAGGAGGCACTGTGGGTTAAACTAGAAAGAGGGAAAGAGAAATCTATTTGCATTGGCATGATATATAGACCTCCCTCAAAGGAGGAAGAGGTGGACAGAGTCAATTGAAGACATACGAAGCATTGCCAAGAAAGGGGAACTGCTACTGATAGGGGATTTCAATATGCCGAATGTTGATTGGCACATCCCTGCTGTAGTATCATCTAGAAATAAGAAGATCCTGGATTCTCTACAGGGAGAACTATTCAGGCAACTGGTAACAGAACCCACACATGAAGGGGCCATACTAGACTTGGTGCTTAGCAATGGTGAGTGTTTTTGATGTTATAGTGGGAGATTATTTTGCATCCGGTGATCACCAGATGGTGTGGTTCAATATTAGGAATAGGACTCTTAAAATCCATTCAAAAGTGAGAGTCTTAGACTTTAGGAAAACTAACTTTGCAAAGATAGGCCAATACCTCAGGGAGTTGTTAGTGGGATGGGAACAGCTGGGGGATATACAGTAGTGGGCAAAACTGAAAGGGTATATTTTAAGGGCAACCAACCTTTTTGTTAAAATGGTAAATAAAGGTAAAAGGAAAAGGAGACCGCTATGATTTTCAAAAGAAGTAGCTGGAAAGGTGAAGAAAAGAGGGAGGCCTTCATGAAATATAAGAGATCACAGAGAGAGGAAGACAGGCATCTATATTTGGAAAAAGTTAGAGAAGCTAGCAAAGTAGTCAGGAAAGCAAAGATTCAAAAAGTGGAGGAAATAGCCAATGCAATAAAATGGGGGTTTAAGACATTTTTCAGATATGTTAATGAGAAGAGGAAGGGCAAAAGTAGTATTGTCAGACTCAAGGGTGAAGGGAAGGAATATGTAGAAGCTGATGAGGATAAAGCAGAATTCCTTAACGAATATTTCTGTTCTGTGTTCACAGACGAAGAACCAGGAGCAGGACCTCAGAAAACACCCACAAACAGGAACGGAAGTGAGGGCATCTTGAGCAATTTTCAGAAGACTGTGTTCGTGAGAAACTAGCTAAACTTAAAGTAGACAAAGCGATGGGACTGGATGGGATACACCTTACAATGCTGAGGGAATTTGGGGACGTTCTAGCAGCTCCACTGACTGACCTTTTCAATGCCTCGTTGGAGTCGGGAGTGGTGCCAAAGGACTGGAGAGAGGCTCATGTGGTCCCTTTACACAAAAGCAGAAGTAAGGATGTGGTTGAAAACTACAGGCCAGTTAGTTTAACTTCGGTGATGAGTAAATTACTGGAAACGCTGCTGAAAGAGAAAATAGTGAGTTTTCTGGAGTCCAGTGGATTGTAGGATCCGAGGCAGCATGGATTCACTAGAGGCAGGTCTTGTCAGACAAATCTGATTGATTTCATTGACTAGGTCATGCTTTCGGGCTGCAGCAATCCAAGGGAGTGATGTAGAATGGAGGGTAAAGTACTTTTGTCCACTAAAGAAGAGCAGGACTTAGGCACGATTGTGTCTGAAGATCTTAAAGTAGCTAAACAGGTAGAAAAGGCAACTGCAAAAGCTAGAAGGATGTTTGGTTGCATAGGGAGAGGAATGGCCAGCAGAAGAAAGGAAGTGATAGTGCCTCAGTATAAGTCTTTGGTGCGACCTCATTTGGAGTATTATGTGCAATTCTGGAGACCGCACCTTCAAAAGGATATGAACAGGCTGGAACCGAGGGTGGCTACTAAAATGGTTAGTGGTCTTCATTATAAAACATATGAGGAAAGATTTAAGGATCTTAATAAGTACACCTTAGAGGAAAGGCAGGATAGAGGTGATATGATTGAGACGTTTAAATACCTCCATGGCATAAATGCACAGAAGGAGAGCCTCTTTCAATTGAAAGCAAGCTCTGCTATTAGAGGACATGGGATGAGGGTGAAAGGGGATAGATTCAGGAGTGATATGCAGAAATATTTCTTTACGGAAAGAGTAGTGGATCCATGGAATTTTATCCCAGTGGAGGTGGTAGAGATGAGGACAGTATCGGAATTCAAAGAAACATGGGACAAACACAGACAATCTCTAAAGGAAAAAAGGGGACTTGTAGTATTTGATTTGGAAGAGCAGACTAGATAGGCCATGTGGTCTTTTTCTGTCATGTTTCTATATTTCTGTGATCTGATAAATTGGAAGACTGGACTTTCAAATGGCAGATGAAATTTAATGTGGACAAGTGCAAAGTTATCCACCTAAGAAAGAACAACCCAAACTTTGGTTACATGATGCAAGGTTCCACATTAGGAACCACAACCCAGGAAAATGATTTAGGCTTCTTCATGGATAATATGTTGAAACCCTCCATTCAATGTGTTGCGGCGGCCAAGAAGGCAAATAGGATGCGAGGAATCAAAGGGAGAGGAATGGAGAATAAAACAAAGGATATTATAATGCCTCTGTATTGTTCCATGGTGCGACCACATCTTGATTAATGTGTGCAATTCTGCTCGCTGTATCTTTAAAAGTATATAGCAGAATTAGAAAAGGTACAGAGAAGAGCTACTAAAATGGTAAAGGGGATGGAAGGATACCCCTATCTGGAGAGGCTTAAAAGGTTAGGGCTCTTCCACTTAGAAAAGAGATGGCTGAGGCGAAATATGATAGAGGTCTATAAATTAATGAATGGAGTGGAGCGGGTAAACATAGATCGATTGTTTATGCCATCAAAAAGTAGAAAGACTAGAGGACATGCAATGAAGCTACTGTGTAACCTATTTACTCTGGAATTCTTTATCGGAGGATATAGTAAAAGCTCTTAGAGTAGCTGGGTTTAAAAAAGGTTTCGACAAGTTCCTGGAGGAAAGGTCCATAAACCATTATCAAAGGGGACCGGGGAAATTCACTGTTTGTCCCAATACAAGCATTGTGGAACTTGTGTGTCTTTTTGGGAAACTGCCGAATACTTGTGACCTGGATTGGCCATTGTTAGAAACAGGATACTGGGCTTGATGAACCTTGGTCTGATCCAGTATGGCATTTCTTATGTTCTTATGTTCTTGGAGTATGATGCAGGTGGCAAGTGAAGGACAGAGAAGGCTGACTGGGAAATATGTGCACCATGATGTACAAGGTGTGGGGCATGCGAATCAGTAACACAAGTCCCTCATAAAGATATTGTGTCCATATCTGTAGGAGTTAGGTCACAAATGCTGCATCCACATGTGCAGGAGATCCTGTCCTGGTGATGACCACAGAGTCACAGCATAGCCCAGTATGTGGGCTTCAGAGAATGTGACCTTCTTACCCCAGGTGAACCAGGGTGCTTGATAAACTAGGCTTCCATGGCCAGCTGTCTAGGTCTTTATTTTTTTTTGAGGGGGTTTGGGACCCTTCCCTTTCAATTCCCTCATGTGTATGTACAGTACTGGGTACATCTTGTAGCACTATACAAATGATAAGTAGTAGTACTAGCATTCCTTTAGCATTGAGCCCTTGCTAGGATGAAGTGTTGACCCCCCCCCCCCCCATTATGGATGATAGGGGGATCAGCTGCTCCAACATAAAGACCAGACAGGTATGGGATGCAAAAGGAGCTCTCTGCCATCCACCCCTCATGCTTATAGGGGCACAGGCTATCCCTAGGACAGGCATAAAGGCCATTCACCCACAAACAACTGGTGTTTCTGGGGATGAGAGACATTTCATAGTAGCTACCCATGCTCCTAACATGTTGAGGGCTCTGAGGGCATTACATGCACACTACCTTTAATATGGCATCCCCCAGTTGGTACACAGCCCAAGCGTGCCAACTTTCAGGATGCTGGGGGCCATCAAACCCTATGGAACCTTCACATTTTCTCCAGGTAGGAGGAACGACTCATCCCCTGCACAACATGGTGGGGGGGGGGGCACTGACCTTTGAGCTCCAGTGGAGCTAGCCCTCCTTCAGTGCTTTAAGTGCAAGCTCTAAGCCAATAGGTCCCAGGGATCGGGCTGCGGGGAAAGAGGTGTTTTTTTCTGGGCCAGCGGATGCCATGGCACTGTGGCTCCATTCAGGTGCCTGGCTGAGTTAGCTGGGCATATGGTTGGGTGTGTAGCCGCTCAGAATTGGGGCCGGCCTGAATATCCAGGCCAGTATATCTGATTCTGATCCCATGGGCATGTCTAGCCCCTGCGGGATCAGAATCGGGTGCTACTGCTGCACACCCCGATTCTGGCCTTTAAGTATAAGAATATGCAGCTTTCAAGAGCCTGAAAGCTTTCCTAAGTGAAATTCCATCAATGGCATAAAGTTTGAAAGGGTGCTTTGATGGTTTCTAGATGTCTGAGGTATATCATCAAGAGAGGATGGTAGCAGAAGTGAAGGAAAATCATTTACTCCAGGTGAATTCTCATTGTGAAGGGCCAGTGCCTTTTCTATGAGAAATTTTGCAAAGGTTTCTAGCAATATAGGGGGAAATTCCTGGAAAGTATTATCCTTAGGAGAGAAAATGTTTATGATGGAAAATAATTCCTGGAGATAATTCTCACTGGAATGAATCAATTTTGATATATAGTTGTTTTTTCTGTGATATTTTGTAGAGTATTTCCTCCATTTTTGCCCTGTTCTTCTTAGATGTCTCCTAAAATTACATAGAACTTGGGAGAATCAAGGGGCAGAGGCTTTTTGGATATGCTTTTCTTGCAAGGGAGCCATGCAATTTAAGGAGTCTAAAATAATTTGTGTTTGCCAGGAGGGGGTTGCCTGAGTGAGAGTTCTAACTTCCTCACGCCTAAACACAAAGGAAAGGCAAAGACTTACCCTGCGGAGCCTTTGCTGCCCGGGTCCAGTCCTATGGATTGTTTGGTCAGCGTTCCTGTGGCTGTGATGCAGGAGGATTGGAGGGTCCAACACTGCCTTCTGAAGTTGATACTCCTAAGGCGTGGACGCCACTGCCACAGCCAGGTGACTCCTTTCCTCTGCCTGTATCAGATGTCAGAGTGGTGTTGGACCCTGTGTATGGGGAGCTGTCGGCACAAGGATTGGGGATGGTTTCTGGAGTCTCCATGGACTCCCCGGCTGTGTAGTTTGCGACAGATTCACCAGTGGCTTGTACTGCTGGCATCAGGGAGCAGCAACCTGGAGACTCCATGGCTGTGTCATCCACATCTCTTTCTTTCACTCTTTCTCAGCCAACAAAATTTACTTTAGAAACCATTTGGGAGGCCATAATTTCCCTTTCTGAAGTGGTTACTCGATAAACAATCGATGTCTCGACCAGAATTCAATGGAACTCAGAGCAACTGGCTGCTTGTGTAAGTATTGTTGAGAAATTGTATCATAAAGTAGAGGAACACGATCGGCAAATCAAGGATTTATCTGATGCAAATGTGGTGCCTATAAAAGACAATACTGCTTTAAGATTTAAGCTGGAACTCTTGGAAAATGCAGCCCATGTGGTTAATCTGCATGTTCTGAATTTTCCTAAGGCAGTGGGTATCTTGGCTGCTGAAATGTTTAAAAAATATCTTTTGGAGGTGCTTGCCGTTCCCCAGGAGTTAATGCCCCTGGTAACAAAAGCTTACTATTTACCAGATGGGGAAAAAAAAGCCTACTAGTAAACCTGTGGATGCCGACATGGAAACTAAAAATTTCTGATATATTAAATGTGTCTGGAATGAATAAATACAAATATTAGTTATCTGTGCTCTGGTGGCTGACAGAGATTGAATTTTAAAGAAAAGGACTGTGACCTTCAAGAAAAGGACTGTGACCTTCTCTGATTTCTCCATTTCTATGTTTCCTGATGTTTCGAGGGAGACACAAAAACAGCGTTGCCAAGTTCTATTGTTGAAGCCAGGGGTGTTGCAGTTGGGAGCCTCATTCCACTTATGATTTCCTTGTAAATGTTTGGTTTTGTTTAAGTCTGTTAGATAAGGGTTTTGTTTTGTTTTTTCAGCCTTCCGATCTTGTTGCTTTTCTGAATGCTAGAATTCCTGTAACAACTTCTGTCGCTGATTGATAAAGTGATATGACATTTCCGTGCTGTATTGAAAATGTATGATTTATCCTCCATCCTAACTTCTTTGTTCAAACCCCCCCCTCCCCCCCCCCCATGAATTGCGAATTGTGGGCTGTCTGGGATACTCTGAGGTTTTTTTCCCTCTATTTGTATAATTTTTACATTTTCCTATGGCTGCAGATTTGCTATTCAGAGTTTCCCGTCTCTGTACGAAACTATGTCTTGATAAAAACCAAAATTTAATAAAGATAAAATTTAAAAAAAAAAGCTGTGTGCAACTTTTTCATCAAGTGGTTGATCTTCAAGGGTCATCATTCTGGAAAGACTGTCAGATATAAAAGTCTCCCTATCTAGAGACTTTTAATTCCTATGGAGTCATACAGGGTTAGATGGAGAAATCTTGGTGGTTGGTATACACAATTCAACCTTAAGAAAAAATGATCTGTCCATGAAAGAGGAACAATAAGAAAGCATTGAGATGACAGGGTGTAACCAAGTATTGATAACAAATCTAGGCAGTGAACTACGGTATGTGTACGATCAGTGTGGAGGGGTATAAAAGCCAAGTCTTCTAACAGAGTGAGGACATTATTTTCTGCTGTATTGAGAGGGTCTTCTATCCTGATGTTAACATCATCTAATATTAAGGCTGGACCTGGGGAAAGACTAAACTGCAGAACTACTTTGCTAACTTCTACAGTGAGGAAGAAGAAACCAGAAGTGCTTGGTAGACTAACAGAAAATAATTGGAAATGGAACTAGTTGATTGTATTGAAAGACATTCAAAAGTATTGGTGGAAATATTAACGATGTTCTTACTACCCCATAAAGTTGGAACAAATAAGGACATTCCACCCTTCTCCTGTGAGGACAATTGCATTTGTAACAGCAATGAGAGGGCATGTTTGTAATAAATAAGACAACTCACTATTTTTCAGCCATGTTTTATGTAATGCCAGAATATCTGGGTGATAAAGAAAGAAAAGATCTTGAGCCAAGGCATGCTTATTTCTTAGAATGCCTTATTTAGGAGACTCAGCTGAAATGATGTCTTTGAAATAGATTGTTTATGGAGTTTTGTCAGTGCGATGGGAGTCAAGTGAGAGTAAAGAGAAATAAGTCTTTATTAATTTATTGACAAGATTTGATATACCGCCATTCAGAGACCCATGAGGGCAGTTTACAAAAGACCAATATAGCTGGAACACTATGTAAAACCCAACACAAGACACACAAAGAGAAAAGAAGGAGCTGAATAGCACAACAAACAATATGAAAGGCAAAAGAACAAAAGGTGACAGATAGGAAGAAAGGCCTGCACACACATGTAAAAAAGCACTAGGACCCCCCAAATTCCCTACAGAAAAGCTACTTTCTAAGACCCAGCTTGAACTTTATGGATGACCTCTCCCTCCACAGTTCAAGTGCCGCCTGAGTCCTCTCCAGCCTAAACCGAACTGGCGAAGGAACTACAAGATAAAGTGCCTGGGAGGACCGAAAAGTCTGCCCTGGGCAATAGGGAGTAGCCAATTCAGCCAAGTAAAAAAGAGATTCAGTATAGAATACCTTATGTACCGACAGGAGGACTTTATATTGAAGCCTCCAGGCCACTGGTAGCCAACGCAGCTGCTGCAGTAATGGAGAAATATGTTCCCTGTGACTGATGTGGAATAAGATCCTAGCCACGGTATTCTAAAGCAACTGAAGCCTCTTAGTGCCATAGGAACTTCAAACAAAGAGAATTACAATAGACAATTTTAGAAAAGACAAACGTGTGCACTAACACCTTAAAATCCTTGCCCACCAAACAGTAACATAAAGAACAAAACAACTGCGATGAGACAAACACCTGCCTCACCACAGCAAAAAAGTAGGCTTGGAAGGACAACTATGAATCCAATAAAACCCCCAATGAATAACTGCATTCCCTCCCGGGTACTGAAGCACCGGCCACTACTAGCTGAAAAGATGGTACCAGATCATTTCTGGATAGCCAAAGCGCTTCCGACTTAAGAGCATTAAGCAAGAGTTTATTCTAAACAAGCCACATCTGGTCAAACAGAGCCTGGAAGAAACTGTCCTAAGATGGGTGACTGATTAGAATTTGAATGTTGTCTCAAAGAAAAATAGACTAAAACTAAAGTCCTGTATGAGATTCCCTAGTAGGGTCAGAAAAATATTAAACAACAAAAGGGCTGACAAAGACCTTTGAGGAACCCCAAACACAAGGAGGTAACACCTTGAGGAGTGAGCCTCCACATAAATCATAAACGATTGAGATACAAAATAAGATGAAAACCGCATTAAAGCCTGATTTATCATACCAAAGTCCTGCAGCCTGGCTGGCATAAGACCATTGTCAGTAAGACAGAATATAGAGCTCAAATCCAACTGAAGAAACAATACCTCCTGCCTCTTCGCCTAGTAGGAATACATCTCATCAGGCATAGCCAACAGAGTTGTCCCACGCTGAAATCCTGACTGCCTTGGGGGCAAGGCATCACTAGATAGTTGGAAGGAAGGGATGGATCCAACCCCCACTTCTTAAGAATAGGATGGACATAGTTTTCCTTCCAACTAGCGGGCAATACACCCTCAGCAAGTCTGGAATTAACCAGTCAGAATTTGAGGAACCAGGAAAGGGGCAACCTTCTTCCAAAGCTACATCAGAAAGGCATATGGAAGAAGTTGACCTGAATTAATGGAGGGAAGAAGATTAGACAACTCAAACTCTGGCAAGAGATTGAATCCTTCCAACTGGTTCTGAGGAGCCAGGGAAGAACCCAAAGTTATTGATGAGCACTGAGCCCCAGCAACAGCAACAATTTATTTAATAGCTTTTTATACCACACTATCATTCTAGTTATAGCAGTTTACATTGTACTTAAACTTGGTATAGTACATTTAACAGGGACATTGATAACTTGGATTTTCCTTAAAAATGAAGGGTTAAATGACTTGCCTAAGGTCTGCTAGTGGGAATCAAACCCTGGTATCTTAGCTTATAAGCCAATGCTCTAAACATTAGGCTACTCCTACACAATTCCTTATTGCTCCTCCAGTTCAGTCCTCCACCTATGGGTAGTGCACCTCCTCCTGCAGCATTGGAGACTGGGCATGTCAAAATCGTGACATCACTGGATGTAGCCTGCTGGTCACTCCCATCAGCCCCAGTGTGTCCAGTCTCCATGCAGCAGGAGGACGTAGTGAGCCTAGGCGCTGGGCTCACTAGAGGAATAGATAAGGAGCACTTGCTAGGATAGGACAGCCTTAGGTGTTTTGGGGTTTTATTTTGTCCATTTCCATTAACTTTATTTTACAGTTGTCTTGAAAAAAAAAAAACTTTGGAGGGATTTGAACCAGCTTCAGAGCTTGCTGTCTAGCTCCTTTAGTTTGCTCTGTACCCATCTGCTTTCTCCACCTGGTTGGAATGGAGGGGAGACTAGCAGCAGCAAGGTAACCCTGCCAATCAGATCTTGCTGACCTCATGGTGTGAAGGGGCAAGACAGCCGAGGCCGGACATGATCACTGCTCACATTCCACGGTGAGCAGCGTTGCAGATTGCAGGGTCCCTGTGCGGGCCGGCGAAGAAGAAGAAATTGCCTGAGGGCATTTGGCAGATTTATGGCAGAGCGGGTGAATTTTTTGTCGGGTCTCAGACAGGCGCGAAGGCTCCAATCGGGCTTCGGCACCAAGCAGGCACAGCGGTTGATTTTTTCAATTCGGGCTGCTTTTTCTCACACATTTCGTGCAGCTTTCTAAGGAAGGTCGTTTCTTTGGACGGGAGGCTTAGTTTAAGGCAATTAGTGAAACTTGGTCTAATTTAGTTTATGTTGGTGCAAGTCAGATGATTTTATTTTCCTTTAGCTGTTTTTAATTAATTTGCTTGATTTCTGCTTGGTTTTTCTCTCTCAGGCTTTAAGGGGTTTTATATTAAAAAAAAAAAGAATAGGTTTTAGTTTTTTGCTTGTTGCTAATGCCTTCTCGCCCACAGTGTCTGGTGTGTGGCACTCGCAGAGGCGCAGTCTCAGACGCCAAAGTTTGCAGGGGCTGTGCAGCGGTTTCAACCTCTATGGAGCAGGAGATTCAAGGTAAGGCTGGTGAGGGGCCTCAGAGCCCGCCGCCTATGGACGTAGGTGAGTCTCCACTGGAACTTCCGTTCGCATCTCCTCTGGAAAGCCACCCAGGGTCAACCAATCCGGGGGCTTCAGATGCAGGCGGGGCAGCTCTTGGGGCTTTTTCCCCAGACTTTGTACTAATTATGCATCAAGCATATTGCATGCGGCAGCAGGCAGACCCTTTTCCGCTTGGGGCTGGGGTGCAACTTTCAGCCTCAAAAAAGCCTGGTAGCAGCCTAGGAAGACCATTCAAGAGGGCACGACCTCTCGAGGATCAGCCCCTCACCTCAAATTGGCCTGAGGCGGATGATACAGAGGGCGATCCTGAATCAGGTATGGAAGATCTTGAGGAAGGGGAGATTCCGGAGCCTGAGGATCAGGCCAGAATAGTAAGGGTATTCCGTAAAAAGGAGCTTACGGCCCTAATTATGGAGTCTCTTCAAGCGCTTAACCTTGCTGCAATTCAGCCAACGGAGGAAGAAGGTCTGGAGGACCCTCTCATTCAGGCGGTAAGAAACTCAGGCGGTGTTTCCTGTTCATCGGGTGGTTGACTGGATGATCCAAGACAAATGGGATGTACCAGAAGCGGGGCTGTGGGGCATTAGGGCTATGAATAGGCTCTACCCCTTAGCAGACAAGGAGAAAGAGAAGTTCTGTTCGCCTCGTATAGATGCAGCGGTATCAGCTGTCACGAAAAAGATGACTATTCCAGTGGAAGGCAGTGCGGTGTTGAAGGATGCACAAGACAGAAAAGTGGATGGCTTGTTGAAGCAAGCCTTTGAGGCCAATGCCCTCTCTCTGCAGGCTTCCATTTGTGTTGCCTGGGTGGCGAGGGCTTACTTCAGGTGATCACAATGCTTACAGCAGCCTTCTCAGTTGACGCAGGAGAGCTTACTGGATGTGACACGGCTGGAATCAGGTGTGGCATATCTAGCAGATGTCCACTATGACTTGATTAGGGCGTTGGTGAATAGTATGGCTTCCCTGGTAGCCACATGGCTTTCTCTGTGGTTAAGGAATTGGGTGGCGGATGGTTCTTCTAAGTCACGACTTAGCAAGCTTCCTTTTAAAAGGAAGTTGTTGTTTGGTGAAGATCTTGACAAGTTGGTTAAGGATTTGGGAGAGTCCAAAGGTGGAAGGTTGCCGGAGGACATACCTAAGCAAGGGAGACCTCTGCAGTCTTCGTGCGATAAGTTTATGGACTTCAGGCGCTTTCGTACCTCTCGATTGGGAGGCTTTCAAAGAGGAAGATTTGCCGTCAGAGCGCAAGGCTTTCGTGGCTTTCGAGGCGCAGGTAGAGGATTCACAGCTTCCTCTTCCGCGGCTGGTAGAAAACCTCAATGAAGCAAGGCGGGCCCTGGCAGGAATTCAACCAATAGGAGGGAGGCTTCAGGAATTTCTTCCTGCCTGGGTCCAAATAACCTCCGATCAGTGGGTGCTGGAGGTAATACGTGAAGGTTATGCTCTAGAATTTGCTAGACCGATCCTAGACTCATTTGTACTTTCCCCTTGCAGAGGGAAGCAGAGAACGATAGCGGTTTGACAGACGTTGGATCATCTCTTGCAGTTAGGAGCGGTGGTACCGGTCCCTGAAAAGCTCCACGGCATCGGTCGTTACTCTATTTATTTTATAGTACCAAAAAGGGATGGGTCCTTTCGTCCTATCCTGGACCTCAAGGGAGTAAATCGTTGTCTTTGAGTGTCACATTTTCGAATGGAGACCTTGCAATTGGTAATAGTGGCGGTCCGGCAAGGAGAGTTCTTGACCTCCCTCGATCTTACCGAGGCATATGTGCACATTCCAATCAGAGCGGCTCATCAGCAATTCCTAAGGTTTGCTCTTCCGTGGGGGCATTTCCAGTTTCAAGCTCTGCCCTTCGGTTTGGCGATGGCTCCACAAACTTTCACCAAAGTGATGGTGGTAGTGGCAGCAGCGCTGCGAAAGGAAGGGATTCTGGTTCACCTGTACCTCAATGACTGGTTGATTCAGGTGAAATCCGAGGCAGAGAGCATTCAAGTTACAAGCAAGGTTGTGAAGTTTCTTCAGAGTCTCGGCTGGTTAGTCAATGCAGCTAAGAGCCGATTGGTTCCGTCTCAGGAGCTGGAATACTTAGGAGTGCAGTTCAACACCCAATTGGGAGCTGTATTTCTGCCGGATCGGCGAGTGCAGGTCCTTTGGCAGTTAGTGTGCAAGTTTATAGTAACTCCAGCCCCGTCAGCTTGGAACTATCTTCGAGTGCTGTGAACTATGTCCGACAGGACTCTCACCGCTCGCCGCTTAACGCCGTCTTGCAACCTTGGAGGTAGTAACATGGGCCAGAGCTTACATGCGTCTGTTACAGTGGTCGTTGCTCTGACATTGGTCGCACCAGACCCATTCTCTGAACAAGCGGCTTCCATGTCCGTTGTGAGTCAGGCAGTCCTTGCAGTGGTGGCTTTGCCCAGGAAGTCTGTCGGCAGGCATGCCACTAGAGCAACCACAGTGGCTTCCGGTATTAACAGGCGCGAGTTCACAGGTTGGGGACTCATTGTGGGGATCTCTTCGCACAAGGAGTGTGGAACGACCAGGAGTCACAGTGGTGGATCAACCGTCTTGAGCTGCGAGCAGTGAGCTTAGCCCTTCAAGCATTTGAAACCGCATTAAGCAGCGAGCGGTGAAAGTCCTGTCGGACAATTCCACAACAGTGGCTTACCTCAACCATCAAGACGGCACGGGAAGCACAGCCATGGAGGAGGAAGCGGAAACGCTCTTCGCCTGGGTGGAGTCTCGGCTGCAGGCGATATCAGCGGCTCACATTGCGGGAACGGACAATGTGATGGCAGATTTTCTCAGCAGAGTCAGCAGGTGGATTCCGGAGAATGGGAGCTACATCCGGAGGTGTTTGCTCAGATAGTCCTCAGATGGGGTCCTCCGATGGACCTCATGGCAACTTTTCAGTCGGCCAAGGCAAATCACTTTTACAGCAGAAGACGGGAAAGGATGTTGGAAGGGATCGATGCCCTGATGCAGCAGTGGCCACCAGACGGTCTTCTCTATGTTTTCCCCCCGTGGGTGCTCATAGGCCGGGTGGTTCAGCACATCGAGGCTCATTGGGGGAACGTGGTGTTAGTGGCGCCGGATTGTCTGAGGCGTCCATGGTATGCCGATCTAGTCTGTCTTCTCAATGGGGACCCCTGGCGATTGCCGACAACGGTGGATCTGTTGATTCAAGGACCACTTCAAATGCCTCAGATGGATCGGTTCTCGCTTATGGCTTGGCTATTGAAAGGGCGAGGTTAGGGAAAAAAGGCTATTCTGGAGCAGTGATTGCGACCTTGCTCTAGGCCAGGAAGAAGTCTACTTCTCTGGGGTATGTACGGATATGGCGTATTTTTGAGGACTAGTGCTCTCAGCGGCAGGTCTGTGCTGCCACAGTGTCCATTCCTACGATTTTAAGTTTCTTGCAGGACGGTTTTGATAAGGGGACCCCACAAATTGAGTAAGGGCCCTAAAACGTTGCTGTGAATGAGAGCAGGACAGACGATGTCCATTGAGTATAGCACAGTTACTTACCTGTAACAAGTGATCTCTGGGAACAGCAGGAATGTCTTCACATATGGAGTATGTCGGTACCGCCGGAGTCTGCACGGGAACGCTTCCCAGCATCCAATCAGAAAGCTTTGGAAGCACCCCACCACACCTGCGTGCTGCCTTCCCGCTTTCCCAACTGTCTCTCCTCAGTTAAGTTTGAAAGCTGAGACAAAGAGAGAGAGAGAGCAAGGAAGGGAAAGATAGAGATAGAAAAAAATGCAACTCCTAGGGGAGGTGGGTGGGTTGTGAAGACTTATTCCTGCTGTTCCCAGAGATCACCTGTTATAGGTAATTAACTGTGCTATCTCCAAGAACAAGCAGGAATGAGTCTTCACATATGGGGACTACCAAGCTCAGATGTCCAGAGGGAGTCCTAGCATGTTGCAAGTCTAGAACAAGCCATGCTATTACTTAAGACCTCAGGCATCCTAGGGATGGAGGGTAGGAGTTGAAAACGGAAGAGGAGCTGTGGAACAGCTGCTAGAACAGGGTTTCTAAAGAGAAAGACCCTGTATAGAGGGTATTTTGTAATCTGGGCCTCCCCTGTTGATCTTGCACAAGTTCACTGAGATACATATGGATCTGTTAGAAGAACCAGTGAATGTGCTAAAAGGGTACCTCACTGAGAAGTAGAGGTAGTTAAAAATAGAGAAAAACAGTGGAGGTCAGAATCCCTCAGGGTGAGAAATAGCCCCAGGGGAAAGACTGGGGTAGTATAAAAGGTAGAGCTTCAGTGGAGACGCAGAAGGTAGCATGACAGAAAGCTTAAGCTGATCAGGTCCAAAACAGTATAATTTTAGGACCAACAGGAAAATTGAGTCTGACCTAACTGGACTGGGAATGGAATCAGTCCATGTGGGGAGGAAAGGGTATAGAGACCCTTGTATCTGATAAGAAGTAAGGACAGACTCAGGAGCGCTAAGCTTTAGATTGACTGAAGCTCCACAATGTCTTTCCTAAATGGGGTCAATTAGGAAAGAAGAAGGTACATGGAGAGCTTCAGGAGTACCTAACCTGCATGGTAGGTGTTAACTACCACATGAAGTGGTTATAAGTGTAGACCCCTAAGTATGCTGGCGTAGCATAGATAGGGGTAGTGCCCATCTGTCAGGATCATATAGGAATGTAAGGACATTTGAACCTAACAGAACAGATAGATAAGTATATGGATACATATCTATCTAAAAATATATCTCAGTAGATGTATAAATATATCTATGTATATATACATATATATATTGAATATATAAACATATAGGGTATATATGCATATATCTACAGGAGATATGTATGGACAGAAGACACACAGATAGATATAGATGAATATATATATACATATATATATGTGTGTGTGTATATATATATATATATATATATATATGAATATGAAGACCTATAGACACATATCTCCAGGTATGTGGAAGGAGAGAGGTCTATAGAAGCTGATCCCCCCTAGGAGGAAGATTCATCTAACAGCAAGAAGTTTAATACCTGCTTGAATAGATATACAGAGAATTCTCTTTTCCTGGTTATGATTGGCAGAGTCAGAGGAGAGGTCTCCCTGACAAGAAGAAGTCTGGATTCTCTTTAGAATGTGAGCCTTTGAATAACCAGGATGGCCTATGTGAAAAAGGCAGAGGATAATTTCAGTCTGTAGGCAGGAAGGTCAGATGTCTCCAGAATTGCCATATGGAGAATGGATAGAGGACGCCAGTGGAGGAAGATACCCTAGTGACTTGTCAATGAGGGCAAGAAGGGTATTGGGCGTTCCCTAACTGCCAGTGAAGAAGATTATCTCTGACGAGAAGACCAAAGGAGATATGGCCAGGGAATTGGCCCTTCTTTAGGTTTTCACGTAATGAAAGGCCTGAGACTGATGTCTCAAAAGAGATTTAAGATGAAATGGTAAGGGTAGGAAATACCTATCAGTCATGGAAACATGACTGGGGGAACCCTGTTAACCATGTGGGGTTATCTGTTAGGCAAGATACTAATGCTCTCTAGCAAGGGCCCATAGTGCAAAGCTACACTGTAGAGTTGCAGAGAGCATGCTGCAGTTTGGTTAGAAGAAAAAGTGGCTGTGGGAAGCCAGCAGGCAACTAACTATTCTGCCAAGGACAAGGGGGCGAAGAATAGAAGTTAACCAACCAGGCTGTTATAAGAGGGTTTCCCAAACGAGGTTGATAACCTGTTTGGGACCCAGCAGTGAGGCTAGAAGGATTGCTAGTGGAGGAGAATCCCTGGTTGTGTGGTGGACAGAACCAGTGGCTTAACACTAGGAATTGCTGTATCTGCAGCAACGTACCAGGGCAGCGGAGAACATTTCTCTTTCCTCTCCCTCTTTTAGATGTGGAAAAAGACACAACAGACCTAGTAGGATTTTCTATTGTCTGATGGGCTGCCCTAAGGTAAGATGGGGGGGAGACAACTCCAGAAGGGAGGATCCCCCTGTAGAAGAAGTAGAGGACTATAGGAGCTTACCAGTGTAAAAGGGGTCCCTCTTACAAACCAAACGGTATAGTAAAAGCGAGGTAAGACAGTGTCGAAAGAGACTGACTATGCAGGAAGTCTCTGACAGGTGAGATGATACATGCCAGTACAGGGAAAACAACTGTCTGTTAATAGTTGTTAGCTCTCTTTCCTCCAAGAGGAAGAGGAAAACCCTGTTAAGTATGGGCATGATCATCATAAAGACTCTTAAAGTTGAAGAAAAGATGTCTCAACAAGAGATATCTAGGAAGGTTAGAATAAAGTTAGTGCAGACACTGCAAATGAAAAGAAGCAGACTGCTACTCTAACCCCCAACCAAGAAGGCAATGATGAACTATTTGAAACCCTGCGACTGCTGGGTTTGTTGACCCTGCTGAGGTTGTAGATGCATCAGACCAGGGTGATGTTTCTCCTGTTTGGGAACATCTGTATGATGGGCAGAAGATGGAAAAAATTTTCTTCCCCTAAGGGAAGACATTTTGGCAGGACCTTTCCTACTAACTGGGAAAGGAGAAGGCGTAGAACATCCCCTGGAAACAGGACAGTCAGTTGTTAACTGAGCAACCTGGAATAAAGACTCCTTGTTAGAGATTTTCTCCAGTGCAAGGAGTATTTCCCAGTCTAACTTGTACCCATTTGTCCAAGTCTGAAGCTTGGAGTCAGGCTTTACGTCGTCCTCCTATAGCTATAGCAGAAGTCCTGCTAACAGACTCAAAGGAGTCTAGGAAAGCATGAGTAAGAAACCTAGAGATATTCTGAGCATGACTAACCAGTGAGGAATAGTCTGCACTCTTGGGCTCTTGAAGAAAAGGAGTCAAAAGATGTAATTTCTTTGTGACCTCCTCAAGAGATAAACCCATATAAAAAATATATGAGAAAATTTGTGCTGAAAGCATGGATGCCTGGAAAGTTTGACGTCCAAAGGCATCTAAAGTCTTAGGGGCTTGTTTACAAAGCCGCGGTAGCGGTTTGCGATCGTAATCGGAGCCGCGGCCCCATTGATTTCAATGGGGCCGCGGCTGCGATCGCGATCGCGAACCACTACCGCGGCTTTGTAAACAAGCCCCTTAGGCTCACGACCTGGCGGATAAGAAGAGTGGTTTTTAGTACTCTTCACCCGCCTCATTGCTGATTCTACAACAATGGAATGATGAGGAAATTGAGTCTTTTGAAATCCTGGAGAAGGGGGCACCTGATATAGAAGATCAGTTGCTCTGGAAAGTGGGGGTACCTTTAAAGGAGCTTCCCACATTCGTAGAAGGAAGACCTGCAAGGAATGATGCAAAGGTAGCATGATGTTTTCCTTTGCTCTCTCAGGAATATAGAGGGATCCTTTATTGCCTTGTGTAGGACCTTGTCCAGGAACAGAAATGGTAAGGGATTTTGCCATATCCAGGATGAAAACCTGAAAAGAAGGAGCCACAGAGGTAACTTCCCTTGGATAGGCTGCTGCTGATGAAGAACTAGCATTGGCACCGAGGGATCTATCCAAGCTTTTAGGAATAGAAGATCCTGGATGGTGCAGTATGGAATCCTTATAGGATGGTCGCTGGTACTGTGGAATGACGGGACCAGCGCCAGTCGGTAGAAGATCGACCATGCTAGGGATCGATTCCAAACTCGGTATCGAGGGAAGCAAGCCTGACGAGAGAAGCATGGAAGGCACCGACAGCGATGGTAATGTGGATATCGGTACCAACATCGGTACCGTATCCGATACCGGTGGATGAAGGCCAGCCGGTGGCAACTATAATGGTATCTAAGGAACCGAGAGTTGCGGATCCAAATTATCGGAACCGAGCCTTCGGTACTGACAGGTGTCGGTACCAAGGTGAGTCGGTACCCAGTCCTCCAGACTGGAGATCGATTCCAGACTCGGCATCGAAGGAAGCGAGTCTATCGATGCACGTCTGGAGGGTACCGACGTCGGTACTAGTATCGGTGCCGGTACCGATACTGGAAGGTCGGTCTGGAGCGTATCCACCGGCCCCGTAGGTACCAAGGATGCCAGACGACGATCCTTGGTGAGGAATGTTTCATCCAACACCATTGCCGATGCCGGTGGTATCGGTACCGCTCAAAGCGGATGCCACCACCGGGCATGACTCAGGTATGTTCTATGAGGGGTGAACCTCAGGAACAACCCAAAACCCCACACAGGCTTTGGAGGCCGAAGACTCACACCGGGGTTTTGAAGCCAGTGGATTCTCGAGGGCAAGGCAGTAGGCATCTCTATGCTGTGAATGAGAACTGCCGCTCGAGGACTGGCTAGTCTTAACAGACTGTTATTGGATTACCTGATCCTGTGTAGAAGAAGATATGGTCGGTACCCTGAAGTTGGATGGGGACCGCGTGTCGAGGGGAACTCGATGTTGAGAACTTCTTCCCACAATACTATTGCCCGAGGGCTCCGGAGGAAAATGGTCAGGACCCAAGCAGGTTAGACACCAATTGTGAGTGTCTAAAAATAAGGTTGTACCGCCACAGTTTGTACATTTCTTGGGAAGAGTGGCTGGCGGTTCCATGAAGGAAAAAAGAAAAGCCTAAGAGGCCTGAGAAACCGTGAGACACTAAGGAGGAAAAATATTCCTTAAAAAGGAAAACCTTTACAAGAAAAGAAAAAAGAAACACCAGCGGTACCAGTGGCGTCGGAGAAGGTAGCCGCGACCACAAGAAAACTAAAAAATAAAAGAAGAATTTTCTGCGGTGACAGGAGGACGTCCTGCCGGCTCCGTGGAAAAACGAAAACTGAGGAGAGACAGTTGAGAAGGCGGGAAGGCAGCACGCAGGCGTGGTGGGATGCTTCCAAAGGCTTTCTGATTGGACGCTAGGAAGCGTTCCCGCGCAGACTCCGTCGGTACCGACGTACCCCATATAGAAACATAGAAACATAGAAACATAGAAACATGATGACAGAAAAAGACCACAAGGCCCATCTAGTCTGTCCTTCCATAACAACAACTACAACAGTCCACTTTCTACCTTTAGAGATCCTCTGTGTTGGTCCCATGCTTTTTTTGAATTCAGTTACTGTCCTCATCTCTACCACCTCCACTGGGAGACTATTCCACGGATCCACTACTCTTTCTGTAAAGAAATATTTCCGCATATCACTCCTGAATCTATCTCCCTTCACCCTCATCCCATGTCCCCTCGTAGCAGAACTTGCTTTTCAATTGAAAGAGGCTCTCTTCCTGAACATTTATGCCACGGAGGTATTTAAACATCTCAATCATATCACCTCTATCCCGCCTTTCCTCTAAGGTGTACATATTAAGATCCTTAAGTCTGTCCTCATATGCTTTATAATGAAGCCCATTAATCATTTTAGTAGCAACCCTCTGCACCGACTCCATCCTGTTCACATCCTTTTGAAGGTGCGGTCTCCAGAATTGCACACCATACTCCAAATGAGGTCGCACCAAAGACTTATACAGAGGTATTATCACCTCCTTTTTTCTGCTAGCCATGTGAAGACTCATTCCTGCTTGTTCCTGGAGATCAGAATAAACGACATCTCATTGGGAAAAAAGGCCAAAAGATAAAAGAAACAAAGCAGAAAGATAAAGTTCTGTGGAGGCATGCATAGGAGGTGTGCTAAGGAGCATGCAAAGGAGCACAACTTGCTTCTTTGGTGCACACCTGCATGCTGGGGTATAAATGTTTAGAAGTCCTTGTGTGTATATCACCTTGCAACAGGGGATGGAGTAAGGAGAAGCATGGTACAAGCTGTAAAATAGCCTAAATCAATTAAAAACAATTATCTACACTGCAGATGAAGATGTCACACTTTAGGCATCCATAATAGGTGCAGAAACACAGTGTAGCATGAAGTAGCTGCATGCTATGGTGTGAATGTTTAAAAGTATTTGTGAATACATCGTCTTGTGTCAGGGGGCGAAGTCAGAAGAAGAACAACACGACCAATAAAATAGTCTAAAATCTTGTTGTAGTGGGCAGTCAGGAGAAGTGAGGTACAAACATTAAAATAGCCTAAAATTTTGTGTCTGGGTGAATTCAGGAAATGTTGCATATGGGGGCAGAGTCAGGAGAAGTATGGCACAAACAGTGAAATAGCCTAAAATATGGCACTCTGGGGCTTCAGGGCTACTAGCAGGACATCACAGCTACTGAATATGTACAGAAGCTGTTCTGTGAGAGGGACACCATCATAGAGGCAAAGAAAGATAATGGGGAAATGCTAGCCTAGGCACAATGGAGGCAAACAGAGAGACAGAAGGGTTATGCTGGGCACAATGGGGGCAAAAAGAGATATGGGACTATATGCTGGCACAAAGAGGGATAAGAGAGAGACAGAGGGGATATGCTGGGAATGATGAGAACAAAGAGAGGATATTTTTGGCAAGATGGGAGAAGAGAGACTGAGGGGATATGCCAGATGCAATGGGGACAGAGAAAGAGAGATAGATGGCTTGATGGTTGGTGATAATGGCTTTCGGGACTGTATCAGGCAGATCTCATCTTCACCGTTGTGAAAATGGAACAGGGAATGAATGTGGCCATTTTAAACATTAGAGCCATCATTCATTGGTTGATTCAAGTCATGTGAGTACTGACAATTGATCACAGGTGCATCTAATTTTACTGCAGTGGGGATGTGGTTCTTCTATTCAAACTGATTTGAATTGTTTATAAGGATGCCAAGGATAATCATGTCCTGCAATATCCCAGCTTTTATATTATTTACTACTATTTTCTTTTTTAATTTGTCTTGTTTTTTTTTTATTCTTTTATGTGTGCATATATAGTCCAAAGCCATTTCACTGGCCACTTTTTCAGGAGATATTGGACATTAAAGGGTTGAACTGCAAGGGTGCCAATAATGTTGACCACAACTGTATGTCTTTTGAAACATATAGTAGGAGAACGTGGAGAACCCTGTGGTAATCCACATGCCACTCTTCATATTTTGGAAAAGTCTTGTCCCATCTTTACCTTCTATTTTCATTGATTTAAATAATTTGCAAACCAAGATAACATCAGCCCACTCATTCCTGGTGCTAACGAAAGGGAATAATTTACTTACAATATTTTTCATCTCCCCAAAGAGCCACCAGCACAGCTTCTGTACTGTAGCCTTCATTGACCCCCGAATGACAGGCATCCAACAGATTATGGCTAAAGATTATTCTACTTGGATGGTCATAAAGCCTTCAACCAATTTTGCTAAAAGTGAGATATTCTCAATAGGCCAATATTACACTCACTCGGCTGTTGACTTTTTTATGATAGAACAAATACAAAAAATCCCCTAAAATCTCAGATATATTGCTTTTACAGATGCTGTATATCTATCTATCTATCTATCTATAGACAGTGCTGCTGAATATCCCCTCTGACCATCGTGATATGTCTGGATAGTACCAGGTCATCCATGGGCAGGACAAGGGTGGCCCCAGTACATAGCCTATTAGTGGTGATATTCACAATGCCAACCAGATTAGTGCCCGCATAAAGTTAGGACATGTCAATAGTCTAAGAGCGTAAGAACTGCCATACTGGGAAAGACCAAAAGTCAATCAAGTATAGTATCCTGTTTCCAACAATGGAGAGGACAAGGTCATAGTGGAAAGACTGAATGAATTTCTTACTTCAGTCTTTACTGAAGAAGATATAGAAATGCTACACACCTCAGAAATGATATTTAAAGGTGATGTATTGGAGTAATTAAAACAAATCTCTATAAATGGGGAAGATGTAATATAGCTAATTGATAAACTAAGGAGCAGCAAATCACCTGGACTGGATGGCATACATCCCTGGTTGCTGAAAGAATTGAAAAATGAGATTGCAGAAACACTATTAGTAATCTGTGAACTATCATTAAAATCATCTGTAGTAGCCGAAAAATGGAGAGTAGTCAATGTAACGACAATTTTTAAAAAGTGTTCCAGGGGTGATCCAGGAAACTACAGACCGGTGAGCCTGATGTCAGTACTGAGAAAAATGGTAGAAACCATTATAAAAAACAAAGTTACTGAACATGTAGATAGTCATGGTTTAATGGCAGAAAGTCAACATGGATTTAGCCAAAGAAAGTCTTGTCTTAATAATCTCTTATATTTTTTTAAGGTGTCAATAAACAGGTAGATAAAGGAGAATCGGTTGATATACTGTGTCTGGATTTTCAGAAAGCCTTTGAAAAAGTCCCTCATGGAGACTCTTGGGGAAATTAAAAAGTCAGGGGATAGGAGGCAATGTACTATTGTGGACAAGGAACTGGTCGAAAGATAGAAAACAGAGAGTAGGGCTAAATGGCCATTTTTCTCAATGGAGAAAGGAGAATAGTGGAGTATTCCAGGGATCTGTGTTGGGCCCACTGCTTTTTAACATATTCATAAATGACCTTGAAATGGGAGCAGTGAGTGAGGTGATCAAATTTGCAGATGACACAAATTTATTCAAAGTTGTTAGAACACAAAAGGATTGTAAATAATTGCAAGAGGACCTTGATAAATTGGGAGACTGTGTCAAAATGGCAGATGAAATTTAATGTGGACAAGTGCAAAGTTATGCACTTAGGAAAGAAAACCCCAAACTACTTTTACATGATGCAATGTTTCACATTAGGAATCACCACCCAGGAAAAGGATATGGGCATCATTGTGGATAATACATTGAAACCCTCTGCCCAGAGTGCAGCAGCAGCCAAGAAAGCAAATAGAATGCTAGGAATCATAATGAAAGGAATGGAGAATAAAACAAAGGATATTATAATGCCTCACTATCGTTCCATGGTGCGAACGCACCTTGAATATTGCATGAAATTCTGGTTGCCATATTTTAAAAAGGATATAGCAGAATTAGAAAAAATACAGAGAAGAGTAACAAAAATTATAAAGGGGATGGAAGGACATCTCTACAAGGAAAGGCTTAAATGATTAGAGCTCTTCAACTTGGAAAAGAGATGACTGAGGGGAGATATGATAGAGGTCTATAATATAATGAATGAAGTGGAATGGATAAATGTAAATCGGTTCTTTACTCCTTCAAAAAGTAGAAAGACTAGGGGACATGCAATGAAGTTACAATGTAGCACATTTAAGACTAATCGGAGAAAATATTTTTTCATTCGACGTATAATCAAACTATAGAATTTGATACCAGAGGATGTAGTAAAAGCTGTTAGAGTAGCTGGAATTAAAAGCAGTTGAGATGGGTTCCTGGAGGAAAAGTCCATAAACCATTATTAAAGAGGACTGGAGAATCCACTGCTTAACCATGGGACAAGCAGCATGGAATCTGTATATCTTTTGGGAACTTGATAGGTACTTGTGACTTGGATAGGTTGCTGTTGGAAACAGGATTCTGGGCTTGATGGAACCTTGGTCTGACCCAGTATGGCATATCTTATGTTCATATGTCACTAATCCAGGTCACAAATACTAGACAAATCCCCAAAATAGCCAGTTCATGCTACGTATCCCCAGGGATAAGCAATGGTTTTCTCTTGGACTATATTAATATCTTTTTATGGACTTTTCTTCCAGGAATTTATCCAACCCTTTTTTAAATCCAGCTATACTGCCTGCTTTTACCACATCCTCCGGCAATGAGTTCCAAAGCCTAATTATAAGAACATAAGATATGCCATACTGGATCAGACCAAGGTCCATTAAGCCCAGTATCCTGTTTGCAACATAGCCAATCTAGTTCACAAGTACCTAGCAGTTTCCCCAAAAGACACAGGTTCCTCAGTGCTTGTATTGGGGCAAGCAGTGGATACCCCGGGTCCCCTTTAATAATGGTTTATAGACCTTTCCTCCACGAACACGTCCACACCTTTTTTAAACCCGGCTACACTAACAGCTTTTACTACATCCTCCAGTATGTGTACAGACACTGTATCCACACCAACCAGTGCAGGGGACCTTCTGCATAGTGTTATCTCTGCATGTTTCTGTGGTTTGTTTCATTTGAATTCTCTGTGTTCATGTGCCTCTGCTACCTGTTAGCATATCCTCATTTTGCATTTGACGATTGTTTTGGGTTACATTGGTGCTGCTTTGATTCCTATATCAGGCATTATGTGGCAGCTGTAACATATATTTTGATATCTGTGTTTACACTTTCTTACTTTTAACAACATATGCTGTTTCATTTTTGTGCCTCCTCTGTTGGCAGACAGATATATTTTTATCAACAGATCATGAATAATGTGTGTTGGGCCCTCATCATGCACCGCCTACTGTCTACATGCACACATATGTAACTAACACATTTGGGGCGTGCAGCAGCATGTGGGGGGTGGGGGCCTAATGCATACTGCACACCATGCACCTAATGCACATTATCTCTCCTGCCCATCATCTGTGGATGGGCCAGTGACTTTTCTGTAACATGTGGGTTGCTGCCCTGCAAAATGTGTTTTCGATTTTCCCCTGTTATCCAATCACCTTGATATTATGAAAGGCAGTATCTACGTTATCTCTGATGATTAACCAAAATAAAAATATGTGTTTGATGTATATTTGTCTCTGCTGCTGCTTGACCACACTGACACACGTATTTAGTGATTTCCTGGTCATGTACATGGCCCACCTGTGCTCACATCCTTGTACGGTGCCAGCTGTCTATCTGCCACATCACTGGGTGTTATGGGTTCCCATAAACACATTCCCTTTGAGGTTACATGCTTGCTGTGGTTGTTTGGGATAGTGGTTGCAGACATGTGTTGGAGCACTGTAGGTTGCAGGTTTGACCCCCACGTGGGGTTTTATTATTTTATTGTGTTGTGCTAACCTGACCATGGGCTGCCTGCAGGTTCATCACCTATCCACACACCCTTCCATCTCTTCACTGTATACCAAAGTGTGCCCTCTGTGCTGCCTATCCATCACATATTAGCTGTTACATATGTCTCTTTCTTTGTAGTGCTCATATAGGCAGTCCGCTTGGGGGATTGGCATTGCTGTGATTCAGCTGGTCTGTGACACACCTATTCAATTCTGAAATTACACGCCTTTCACCTTGCTGTACCCAAAGCCTCAAACTAACTACCTGTGGCTATATAGCAGCCCCGTTTCCAATCAGCCACAAATCATGTGTGACAGCTTACCACCTCCCCCAAGCCTATTAATCCAGACACACATAATCCACCTCCACCCGCTGCTGTGCCCTGCTCACATCTTCTGCGTTTCAATCATGACTAGATTGTAAGCTCGGATGGCCAGGCAGTGTCTGTGATATGTCAGTGCAGTGTTGCAGCTTACTGCTATTGGGATACAAATGTTCACTAGTAGTAGTAGTACACACATAGCTAAAAAAATGTATGTGGCAACATATGCAGTACTTACATGAGAAGACCTCCTCAATCACCTGCCGCCTGACTGCTGTGCCCTCACGTGTGTCACCATGGCCACGTACAGGAGGGCACATAGGATCATACTCCAGATCCTAATTAATTTGGACACGGATATGGTGCCTGAGAGCAATGTTGTGCAGGATGCAACAGGCTATAACGATCTCTGCCACAGTCTGTGCTTTGTATTGTAAGGCCCCGCCTGTCCTATCCAGACGCCTGAAGTGACTCTTTAAAATGCCAAAGGTGCGCTCTTTGATGGAGCAGCTGGAGGCATGGGCCTTATTGTAACTCCTCTCTGCACGTGTCACTGGTTGACGCACAAGGGTCAGCAACCAGGGGCGACACCCATATCCTGAATCATCTGCGGAAAGAAATGTGGAACGTTAAAGCAAGGGCTCATGTCCACCCAAATGGACACAAGTATGTACGTGCAAACCAAATGCACAAAACATCCTGAGACAAACATATGACATCACATGATGGGATACCACAACTATTGCGATGCCCTAGCTTGGGCCCGAAGGCTTACAAGCATAGAACAGCCTTATAATGTCCTTTTTAAATAAAGCTTCCCTTGTTTGTTCCCAGGGATTCTGGGACTTGTAGTTGGCTTACTTAGATAAGGACAAATGTAGTTGTGAGTCCGGTGGTTTAAGGCAACAAGAAATTTATTTTTTTGTAGGATTCCCAAGGCATTAAAGCTCAAAACACAAATGCAAAAAGGATGCTTCTCCAACACAAGAGTAAATCAGGATAACAGGAAAAAAAATGCAACAAAAAGCCTTCTTTCACTGGGCAGCAGCTTTCATCCAAATAAACTTATACAGAGCACAGCTCCTGGTGGTCATTCAACATAACAAGGTAAACTTTTCACAGCTGCTGTTTTCTTTTCCCAACCAAGCTTTTACTAACGACAGCCCCTGGGCTTCAGAAGCTCATATACTTAGTAAAACACATTCTTGGCTTTTCTCAACTCTTTGCAGTCATAAGAATTAGAAGCTATATTGTTTCACAGTCTTTCAACCCTGTTTAACAATGCTTAATTCTCCTTGAGACAAAAAGAGCAATCCATTGGTGATATTTCTGAGTCAGAGTCTGGCATACAAGAATCCACCTGCATATCTTCTTTGGATACTGGGTATTTCTCTCTTTCACCAGTTTTATAAACTTTCCCAGACTTCCTGTCTTCTAAAAACTCCTGGAACTGTTTCCACAGCACATCACCCTGAGAAGGCACACTGGTATTGGGAGGTGTCAGACGACTGCCTAGGGTGAGAACTTACACAATCTTGATGATGCATATATTCATATGATTCTTGCAAGGTATTGTGGGTAATGTAGTTCATTCACTCCCAAACACAGCTGAAGACAATAATTGAGTTGTGAAACCAAGTGGTAAAGCCAATAAAATTCTTCTTTTATTGATGGGGTTTAATTCACCCAGCACAAATATGCTTGGTAGCAATATAAATGAGGTTACTTGCTTGCAGTGTTTAAATGGATAACATAAAGTCACAAAGCAAATCAGAAAACAACCTTCAGCTTGTCAGGCAATTAGCTAATGTTTTCTTAGCAAATAATTACCAAATAAAAAAGGCACAAAGAAATAAATGAACTTTGTTTGTTAGGTTAACTTCTGCTTATTTTTCACGCAGATCCCAGCAGTGATTCTCCCTTGCTCACACACACAATCAGGTGAAGCTTTAATTACTATCAATTGACCAGCTGAAAGCCTTTAGCTGGCTGGCTGCTACTGTGTGAACCCAAATCCTGCTTTAAGAGCTGTTTGCAGTGGAAATAAAGAACAAAGTTAGGTTTCTTTGTGATGGCTGAGGTGTTTGCTCACAGAAAGCTAGCAATAGCATTTAGATAAAGAACAGTCCATGTAATGAATAGTTTCATCTGCTGTATCTCCCCCCTCATCAATCAGCATAGGGTCACTATCATACATTGGCACAGACGAGTCTTTCCATAAGGCACTATCATGAGACAAAAGAGGAGGAGGGGTGCTCATCATCACCAGGACAGATCTCCATTTCCAGACGGTTGACACCACCAACACTAATCACCTTGAAACCGTCACCATATCCAACAAACGCTGCTCAATCAACCTGCTTTACAGAGCACCTTCAGCTTCTCCGGATGATCTTGCTGCAATAATTGATCTCGCCTCCAACACGCATAACCCAAACATCCCAAATTGGATCCTAGGTGATTTCAACCTGCCAACACTGCAGGACAATCAAGTGTTATCCTTCCTTGATGCCCTTACAAATCTCAGCTTCAAACAATTAGTGAAGGAACCTACCCATACTAAAGGAAATATTCTGGACCTAGTATTCGCCCCTCAGATATCTCTTAACACATCGCATGACCCTATAACGTCCATAACTCCTGTTCCATGGTCAAATCACAAACTGATCATCTTCCAGATCCCTTTGCACAAAACCGATTCAAAGTTCAATAAGATACCAAGCACCGCTACGAGACTTCACTCCAGATGTTTCAAGCCTTTCAACAGAGACCTTATCCTCACGGAAACGCAACAACTCATTAGCGAAACCACCTTGAACCTTGACGACCTGATTACTCACTGGAACAATTGCCTTAGTGCAATCGCCCTACGCACACCAACCAACAAGCCCCCAAGGAAAAGAATGAGCGCTCCATGGTACACAGCCGATCTTAGAGTTTCTCTTACCCAATTACGGAAACTCGAGAAGCGCTGGCGCCGATCCCACTCATCAATTGACCAGACAGCATACAACTGTCATCTGGCTGCACACCGCAAGGCAACCACTGATGCAATGAAACAATACTACTCAGAGACCTTAAAGAGATCACTTAATAAACCCCACGATCTTTTTGAACTAGTCAAGACTCTATCAAAGGAACCAACCCCCGGACCTCCAATTGAGATTCACCCACAAGATTTTTCTAACTACGCACAATCCAAGATATGCCGGACTATCAACATCTCGACTACAACCACCACCACTCCGGAACGAGATGGCCCCACAGCTCTAACCATATTCTCTACCCCTACCAAAAAAGGAATTGAAGACACTATTATGGCCCTTAACACCACCACATCTCAGTCCGACCCATGCCCAGCCTTCTGGATTAAGGAGCTCCGCAGCTACTTCAGCCCAATACTTTCCAATATAATGAACCTCTCCTTCACAACAGGTTCCTTCCCCTCCGCTCTTAAGCACACCTCTATCAGACCTCTTCTGAAAAACTGCAAACTCGACCCCCATAAAGTAGATTCATATAGACCTATATCCAGTATACCTTTACTTGCGAAGATCATCGAAAAAGAGGTACAACGACAACTACAAGATCACGTTGACACTACCTCACCATTAGACCCCTGCCAACATGGCTTTAGGGAATCCCACGGAGTGGAAACCCTTCTTACCACCCTCTTCTGCAAGATAATCACTGGCATTGATGACATCCGTCAAGGATTTGCTCTCATCTTTCTGGACATCGCTGCAGCTTTTGACTCAGTAAGTCATGAGCTTCTCTTAGGTCGACTAATTGAGAAAGGAATTACTGGTAGAGCGCTTGAATGGTGCAGATCTTACTTGTCTGGAAGATGGCAGCATGTGCGTTCTGGAGGGATGACATCAGAACCTTTCCACCAAAGCCAGGGAGTCCCACAAGGGTCCTCCCTTTCAGCCCTCCTGTTTAACATTTACATGCAGCCAATTTGCAAGATCATCCGATCCTTCAATGTCGACTGCATGTTATACGCTGACGATGTCCTGCTGTACATACCCTTCTCTACGGAACATCTGGACCTCTCTCCACTGACGAGCTGCTTCAATGCAATATCTGACTGGCTTCTCTCCCAAAACCTCCGAATACAACATAAGAAAACGGAAGTACTCTTCATTACGAGGAACCCTAACTTCTCCCCACCACAATTCCTTAAAGTAAAAGAAGCAGAACTACAAACTAAACCATCAATACGCTACCTGGGAGTCACCTTGGATCAACGCCTAGACATGAAAGCCCACATAGGGAACACAGTCAGAACTGTATATTACAAGATCCGCTCACTTAGGCATTTACGATCCATGCTGGAACCAAATGACTTCAGAACTATATACCAGGCATTGATCATACCTCATTTTGACTATGCCAATGCCATCCTTCAAGGCCTGCCCCTATCCACCTTACACCCCCTGCAGCTCGCCATGAACGCTGCAGCAAGGGTCATCCATGGAGCCCCCAGATGCGACCACGTGACACCTTTGCTGATACAATTACATTGGCTACCTATCCAGGCTAGAATCATTTTCAAGACTCTGCTACTCACTTTTAAAGCTATTAACAAGCTCTCCCCTGAATCAATAATGGCCCTCATCCATACCATATCTCCTAATAGAGCAAGGAGATCCACAGCTACAAACACCCTAAAAGTCCCGAAAGCATTAACAGTTTGCACTGCATCTACAGCCAATAGGGCGTTTAGTATCAGCGCACCAAGATGCTGGAACGCATTACCTCCAGATATCCGGGCTATTAAGGGCCTTACACAGTTTAGGAAAGCCCTCAAATACCATCTTTTCAATAAGTACCTCATTGAACCCAACCTCACCCACCGAGACAGAGATGCAACCCACTAAGCAAATATGTGGTTTCCCAACAAAATGCCAAGAAAGATTCCCTAACCCTTAGTGGTGCAGTTGTTTCTATGGAATTCTTGATCATACGACTTTATGTAGCAATATTTGTAAATAGCTTACCACCGGTATCCAAGTTTATGTAGCAAGTTCTGTAAATAGTTTACCCCTGTTATCCAAGTTACTTGCCCTGTTATCTGTAAACTCATACATGTTAACTGTACTGAGCATTTCTGTTCCATGTAAACCGCGCTGATGCTGAATAGTGCGGTATATAAGAGACTGTAAATAAATAAATAAATAAATAAATGCTTATTCCCTTGCTGCCATTCACTATTATAGATAGGGTCTGGATCAGTGTTCATATCTGAGCCTCTCCTGCTATCATAATTCCTCTCTGTATAGCCTGGCCAGTATGTAATCCAGTTCTGATGTCCAGCCTTCCAATCTTGATCCCTGGACACTGGATCTTTCCTCACATACCTTCTGGCATAGGTCTGAAAGTCCTTTCCACGTGCAGTCTTCTCTCTTCCAGGTAGCCACTGGTGATTCCTATCTCTGCCATTCCATTCCTCTGGCTGACTCCAGTCCAATGGACTCTGCTGGCACTTGGAATACCTCCCAGTATGGGTACTGCCTTGGATTCTCCCAGACCTTCCAATGGGCTTTCTTCTCTTCCTTCCAGAGAGTTTCCTTCTTTCTCTATCCGCTTGGCTTGGCTTCTGTTTCTCCAGGTGATGTTGGTGCTTGTAGCCGTTGCTATATCTTTTCCTGAAGCTTTTGATGAAGCTGTTATCTGTAGAATAAGCTCTATTCTTATTCTGTCCTAATGTGTGCTCCTCCCTAACACAGCGCAGCTGTGTTGAATCAGGCCCTGCCCTTTGAGATGAGTGCTTAGGGATTACCTCATAGCTCTCTTGATTGCACACACGTTTTCTCACTTCAGCCCCCCTCATGGCTGCTGGAAACCTGGTGCATTCTGGGACTGGTAGTCTTTTATGTGAAAACTCTGTTTTCTTACTTCTACCAAAACTGACAGGTTGCTTGTTCAGAGTCACATCATCTTTTCTATAGCTCCTACCTGAGCTATGATAAGCTTCCTTATCACAGAGGGTAAAGCTTCATTTCTGCAAACAGTTTCCTTAATGCTTCTAGTGTTAAAAGCTCAGTCTTTCTGCTCCTATCTGGGTTTCTGTTTTCTCCATGCATAAAACTATCCACCCACCTCTTAGCAGATGAAGATGTTAGGTCAGGCTCCTGGACACTAGTTGTAGCAAACTGTTTTTCTGCAAGCTGTTTAGCTCTGCAAGTGCTGGCTTTACCTTGGGGCGGGTCTCTCAGACAACTACTGATTCCTTTCCTCCTGATATCTTTCAGGCCATGGAACTCAGCCTTCTGGTGTCTTTCTCCACTCCTTCCCAGATAGTCACTCTCTTGAAAGTTTCCTTGGAACCTTTCTCCCTTTCCAGGATCTCTCAGAGTTTCTCCTTCTGGCTCTCTCTGCTGCGTCTCCTGTGTGTGTGTCTCCCTTCTCTCGTGTCCATGTGCTTCTCTTCAATGTGTGTACCTTCCTTGTGCTTCCCTCTCTCTCTGCTCTGAATGTGCTTTTAAAAGCCGTTTGCTGCCGGGCACTCCCTTGCCTTTACACAGGTGTGACCAGTTACTGAGCAAGCTTGGCTCCCTGTCTGAACTAGGGCGTGGCCTGGCCTTAGCAGAGAGCTGAGTTTTTTTCTTGCAAGCACTGTGCACAAGTGAACTGTCACTTGTATTAAAGGGGAAAACAGGGTTTTCCTCCACTTCCATCTCTTCCTGGGAGCTCTCCTCACCACACTATGCATCAGCGTGAGAAGTTATAACACACAAAACAAGGGGTAGGTGTAAGGATTGCAATCAACATAATCTGTAACCATGACACAAATGCTAGCATCCATTCTACCATCAACGCACAGCACCATAGCAAGGTAGAGCTGGAGGGCAATCCCCCCCCCCCCCAACGTTAGATTACACACAGACAGATGAGAGACACAAACAACTAGGGCTATACCTCAAAGACAGACATGTGCACATACGGTTAGTCAGAGGATCACCATGTGCATGTCAGAGATGAGAAATATACACCCAGCAGTATACAGTCCTCATACTGGTCTGCCTCAAATTGTCTGAATAGTGCCGAGTGATGCAGGATATAGAAGACATGGGTGGACCCTGAAAACCTAGGGACCACATTCAGAATATGCATATTTGCATCACATACAACCTGAACATTCAGGGAATGGTAGTGTTTGCAGTTGCAGAACACTACCTCCCTGTCTCTGGGTGGGACCAGGGCAACATGTGTACAATCAATAGCTCCCATCATGTGTGGTATCTCGGCAAATGCCTCAAAGGCCTGGTTCAGGGTCCCCCACTGTTGCCTAGTGTTGGGAATGTCAATCTAATTCCCCACCCGGCTGATCATGGCATGCAGTACCTGGTGGAGACAGCGTGAGAAGGTGGGGCGGCTCATGCCTCCCACTGCGGCCACAGATGACTGGAAACAGCCAGAGGCAAAGAAATGTAGGGCACCAAGGAGCCTGACCAAACCCGGTAGGGCATGTGACTGACCAGTCAGGGGCTTCAGGTCAGGTCTTAGATCCTCATAGAGTTCCCTAACAGCTCCCATGCTCAGGTGGTAGAGGGAGATGACCTGGTCCTGACGCATGCCCTGGAGCTGGGCCCTGGGCCTGTAGAGGTGAGGCAACTCCACACACCTCCTGTGCCATGCCGGCACAGCCCCTACCTGGCCTGCCCCCACAGCTGCAGGTCTGTGTTGCAGCAGGACTAAACCCATGCACTGTGCCTCAGCCCCATGGACACCATCTCCCCTGTCAGGCAACCGCAGCCCCTGCTCACCTCCCACTGCACATGCAGCAACCACAAAGCCTGCCATAAACTCCACCCCTCAACTTATCTAACTCACTCAAACTCAGACACTCACCTCACCAACCTAGCCACACACCTCCCCTACCCCTCGCCAACCCTGCCAGTCACCTCCCCCACCACACACCAACCCAGCTACACAACCCCACTACCACTCACCAACTCAGCCACTCTCCACATGAACCCTGCCTCTGACACTCTCCTTGCTTCATCAACAACCAACAGCGCACTCCTTGTCTCCCTCGCCCATACAAACCCCTCAGCGTGTACCAAGTGTGCATGTGTATTTATGTGGGTTTTTTTACACTGCGCGCATTGCACATGGCCAGTGGCGCGAGCGAGTCAGCTGCTCGCATTGTGCATGCGCTGCAGAGACGCGGAAGGTGCATGTGCGGGACACCATGTTACACATTTATTTTATTTTTATTTATTTATTTTGAGTCTTTTCTATACAGCGCTCTTCAAAATCAGCTTGGTTTACAGATAACAGCAGCTTTGTTCAGACACAGGTAACACCCATACTGGACTTACAGAAAACAGGGTTATTCAACTTGGATTAACTGTCTCAAATTGCTGATACACATGCACTGTGCGTTAGCGTGAGGCTTGGCGCAAGTATGTAACGGCACGCAGCACATGCGCTTGGTTTTTTTCTGGGCTTCCCCTAAGAGTATTTGGGGAATTTTCTATTTCGTATTATGGCTGCAATGTCCACCCCAACATCCATACAGGACCTACCTTAAACAAATTGCTCATGCCACCGTAAGAGCATGGAGAAGTTTTTATTTATCTTGCCAGGTCTGTAACATCACAAGCTTTACTTTTGATTTATAAGGTACAATTTTCAATATCAATCCATAGCATCAATACATCTATAACAAGCAAAGCACCTGACAAAAAGGTCCTGGAGACAGAAAGAGCCTTACTCCAATGAGGTCAGCTAATTTCTGTCTGTCTATCAGGAATTTCTCCTCCATATTTATATTCATTTTCAGGCTCAAATTGCTGATAAATAGATTTCCTTTCTATTTCTTAGTCTCCATTATTTCAAGCAAATCTGCTTCTTAATTTTTTACCCTTTGTTTTCTCTGTGGCATCCTGTCTCTCCATTCTCACTCGCCTTCTGCTAGTCATGTTTCCTGCAGATAAACTGTAGATACTGATGTTCATCTTCCTTGTTTATGTTCCCCTTTGTTCATTCAGGAGGCCCAGGTGACAGCCTTTTCATTAGCTGTATAGCGTTCAGAGCCTCTCATTGTGTCAGCTCTCTGGGACAGGATATTAGCTCATTTCATTGCTCAATCTTGCTGATTTTGCCATTTCAGTGTGAAAAAGTCAGAGCAAGCTGTTTGTTAGGCCTGAGCTATAGACGTTAGCATAAGATGGATTCAACTTGTAACAAAGGTATCTAAAGGGGGGGATTCATTTTTCCCCTTCATTCCCCTCTTGAATCCCACTTCAGGTCCCTTCTGTTGTTCCCATGGTGTGCCCTTCTACACTCCGGAACCTCCAGTGACACTCACTGAAGAGATGGAGACATGAGGAGACCAAGTTGCCACATGAGATCTGAATCCCATTAATTCTATACCTAACATAGGGAACTTGAAAAGAGAGGAAATCCATATAGGATTACTTGTTACCTGAATATTGAACCGCTACCAAGTGGAACCCCTCTGGAGTAAGAGGATGGGCATCAGACAGGTTACCATTTACATTAGTAACTCTAGGTCTATGGGCTAGGGAAATATATTCATTGGCCTGATTTTGGGAAGTAAGAATTAGAGTTGTGGTAGACACCTTAGTCAAACACCTTCTACATAAAGCTAGAATAAATGAAAAAACACAGCAGCTAACTGATAAAGCAATGAGCAGACCAAACAAGGCTACAAATAAGCCATGTAGGCCAGAGCCTAGGCCTATAAACCAAGAAGCACCAACATTCCACCATGCTCCAACCTGAATCCCACACTTGAAATCATCCAAATATACTGTAATTCTGACAAGTGTCTAATTCTGTCCATTGCATTAAGTACAAAAGTTGTATGGTTTGCTATAACTGTGCAACAATTTGTTTCATGAATGAATTTACATACTTCTCCCTCAGCTGCTAACAATAGATCTAAAGCTTGTCTATTTTGCAGAGTCATTTGATTGTTTTGCTCAAGGGATTTGGCTAGGAGAGTAATGGATTCAGTAACAGAACGCATTTGGACATGAAGCAAACATTGCAACCTACGTACAGCCATACCTAGTTCAGCAGTAATTGCAGGGGTCTGAAATTAGGAATCCAAGAAGTCTAGCTCAGAGCATCAAGCCGTGTTTTTGTCAGCGGATATGTGGAATTAATATATTCATAAGAGGCCATGAGAGCAGCATCTTTGGATTTATCATACCAGGGGGAGGTGTTTCTTTTGTGTCTATGGGCGTTTGTGTGATAGTGACTGACATTGAGAGGGATTAACACTGAATAGGCCTATAGCCTGATACACGAAACCCTGACAATACCAATAATGGCCTGCAAGAGCCAGGAATCAAGTATTTTTGGTCCAGGTCCTGTTCATTTTGTGTCCCCCATGCAATTGAAGTATGCCTTATGATTGATTGATCATTACGGGGAAAATAACAGGAGGAATAAGGGGTACCAGTTCTGCGTCCAGGTGTCTGGACTACTAAACCATTTTTATAAATAGGACCCACTGTATATGTGTTGTACCAATAAGCAGGGGTAACATTCAAAGATGCATTAGTGATAACAAACCAATTGTCCAAGTTATAAGGAGCCGAGAAGCTATAGGGAATTATGGACCTGGGGGAAACAGTAAATCGCTGTTGTGCAGGATGATAGGTGATATTACACTTCAGTGAAGGGCGTGAGTCAGAATGGACTAGTCCCCCATTACCAATACAATATGGATATATCAAATGAGAAGGGGCATAGACTTGGACTGGGACCGGCTCAGATAAATTGAAATGCTCCCAAGTATGGGAGCAGTTAGAGGGTGCCCAGCATGGAGTAGTGTAGTATTCAGTAGGGTCCTGGCAAGCCAAGTTCCCCGAGTACTCCACTGGTTGTACTGGTACTATATTGACTGGTGCATACCCAATTCCCTTTGGCAGTGGGGTGCATATGATACAGTCCAAGATATTCATTAATTAGACAACCTCAAGAACTGTGGATTTCCATAGATTAGGTCCTGGTGTGGACCTTTGGGATCGTAAGGGACTACCCTGGGAAATATTAAAGGAACTATTGAAAGAACTATTCAGTTTCTGTGTAGAGAGATTTAAAGGAGTAGGTTGAGGAATATATATGTATGGAAGGAAAAGATTTAGAAGTGATCCTACCAATGCTCCACAAAGAATTGTCCATACCATGAAAGGGGAGGGATACAATGGGGACTGGTGGGCCTTATGCATTATAAAAGCAATCTAAAAAGCAGCAATACTAAGCAAAGTACAACAAATATGATTACTAACAGAATGAAAATTACAGGAGGTGGATCTAGCACAGAGGGACTGACAGGAGATAACTAGGCTTCAGATAGTATACACATTAATCAGTTATACTAATAGCTTAAACAGGCACTAGGTAAATGTCTTTATAGTGGGTCCAAGTGGAGCTTCTCTTTTTCCAGGTCTCTCGGAGAAGTGTCCGTCACGAATGATATCACTGTTCTGTACCCACAGTTTGTTGAACACTACTGATGGTAGGGGCTGGAAAAATATCTTTGCTGTGTATCCACAAAGTGCCGTTATCAAGCTGAACAGCGGTTGGAGTTACAGCTGTAACAGTATGTGGTCCAGAGTAGATAGGATGGTACCACTTGTCCCTCACCTGGATCTGGCAGTAGACAAGATCACACAATTCAAAAGCATATGGGCCTAACGCTGTTGGTGGTATGCTGGAAGCCAACTTCTGTTGAATCAATGATACACTGGTCTGAAGTCCTGTAAGATAAGCAGAAAACAAGTCAGGCAAATTTTGGGTACCTGACTTCATAACTGGGCACATACTCCTTCTTCCAGTTATGATTTCATGAGGAGTTAGACCTAACTGCTTGATAGGATTATTCCTCAATAGATACAGACAAAGAGGTAATGCTTGCAGCCAGGTCTGGCCACTCCCAATCATTAACTTTCTTGCAAAAAAATGCAATGTCCCTTGAGCCAGTCCTGATGACCCAGAAGCTCCTGGGTTTTCTTGGCAGTGTCACTGGAAGCAGATTGCCAGGCCTTTCTTCTGAGGCAATGGAGAGTTAAGTGACTTGCCCAAGGCCACAAGGAGTGCTAGTGAGAATTGAATGCTGGTTGCTTGGTTACCAAGTCAGTGTTCTAACCACTAGGCTACTCCTCCACTTGACTTGCTTAACTGTGTTTTAATAAGACCATTGCACCTTTCTATAAGGCCATTTGAGGTTGGAGAATAGACAGCAACATAGCACCATCTAATGGGCAATTTTTCAGAAAATTCTTTGACTAATTGATTTTTAAAATGGGACCCATTATCTGATAAGATTTGGGCAGGGATCCCATATCGGGGAATTATATGTTCCATTAATACTTTTAGGACTTCAGCAGCGGTCTCTTTTTTACATGGAAATGCTTCAATCCATTGTGAGTAAGGACAAAAAAGAACCAATAGGTATCATCTGCCCTGACATTTCACCAGCATATCAGTAAAATCAATGTGCCAATGCAGAAAAGGTCCTTGTGGTCTTGGTATTGCACCCCCACTTGGTTTAAGATGTGCATGGGGAGTGCTAGTGATACAGGTGTGGCAGCCACTAACTACTGCCTGAACCAACTTACGCATATCAGGACACCACAATGTATCCCAAAGATGAGAGACAATGGCTGTCACACTGCAATGATCTGCATAATGCAGCATAGTTGACAGATTTATCAAAGCAGCAGAGGAAACACACATCTTCCCCGAAAGGTGCATCCATATTTTGTGGATCTTAGTACATCCAGCATTCACCCATTGCTGTAATTCATTCTGTAACACATTTTCCTGTAAATCCTCCAGTTTGCAAAAGTCATGCTGACTACTCAGATGACGGGTTACTACCATAGTCTCAGGGACTTCAGGATAAGTGGTTTCTTGTGCTAGGCTGTCAGCTATCGAGTTTCTATACTGCTCCCATGTCTTAACTTCCTGATGTGCTGCAACCCACTCTCATGCTGTCAAATAGCCCTGCTCTGCTTTTTCTCTGAGCATTTCAAAAACTTCCATTAGGATCTCAGCTTGTTGGAGAGGCTGGTCTTTAGCTGATAAATATCCCCTCTTGGCCCAAATGGTACTATATATGTGTACTGAGCTGCTTACAAACTGAGAATCGGTGTAAATTACTAGATGTTTATTTTCATTTTCTCTCAGGACTTGTGCTAGTGCTGCAATTTCTGCACTCTGTTCGCTGTATCCTGGGGGCATCTCATACTGTGCTGTGGAAGTAACTACTCCCTGTGGGATTACTCTACAGACAGCAAAACCTGCTCTGCCTTCTCTCTGGGATCCATCCCTAACGTGGGTCTGACATCTTCTCCTACTTGCTGCAGGCAGTCATGTGTAATAGTAGACATCTGGAGGAGATCCTGTAAATCCCTAAAAGGATTCTGCTTTGGTACCAATTGGTGTCTAATATGGCTGCGTAGCAGCACAGCTACACACTTACCTACCCTGGCAGGTAAGAAATGAATGGTACTGGACTTTAAAAGCGCATGCAGTGTGTGATCGGTATATAAGTTTACCTGTAAGGGAGTCATATAACCATACAATTTTTCAGTTGTGGCACTGGCGGCCACTAATCCCTGTTCACAATTTGTGAATCCTTGCTCTACTAGAGAAAAAGATCCTGACAAATGTCCCACTACTTTACCATCTCCTTGTGTGGCAACTGCTACCCAGGCAGTGGGGCTGTGAAGCACATAGACATCCACTGGGAGGCTGTGATCAGGTAAATAGAGTGATGGCAAATCATTCAGATCCTTCAATAAAGTTTGCAAACATAACCTTTCTTTCTCACTGAGAGTTATAGGCTGGGACCCTTTCGGGTTCCCTTTCAAATGTCTCCTGAATGTCTGAGTCCTCACACTATATCCTGGCACCCAGAGACGGCTATAGTTTAACAGTCCCAAGAGTGCCTGTAACTCTTTCATAGTGCGAGGTTCAGTGACCTTGAACACAGCTTCCTGAAATATGGGTCCTAATAGTTTTTCCTTTTCACTGAGTGCCATTCTAAGGAATGTCACTTGTAATTGACAGTACTGAAGTTTCTCCCTGTTCACTCTGTAACC